>OX328101.1:49027650-50277650 GCA_946811185.2 Hippopus hippopus | reverse complement strand
GCCAAATTCTGGGTCCATACTTCAAATCTGTAATCCAAAATAACATAATTATAACCAAGTGTGAAAATGGCCTTTGATAGAACAAGGGAAACAACTCTTATATTACATAGAGTATATGTCTTGCCTGTGGATATATTAATACATGTAGTGAGCGAAATTAAAGAGATTAAATCCAAATCGTTGGTCCTATTATAGCATTTAGTTCATCATATGTGCTTTATCACTGAACATGTCAGAATTTATGCAGACCTGGTAAAAGCATGGGAAATGCAAAATTAAAGCGCCTCCAAAGGTGTTTTTACCCGGTTACGTAAGGCTAAGTACAGGTAAAGTGAAAAATCGATAATTGTATATCTCTCCTAAGGCTCTATTATGTACAGTTGACAGCGATCTATAAACCTTACCAATAGACCGTTTTCACAGTTTTTAGTAGACTAGTGTACTGTACATGAATCCGTTTATTACACATTTACACTTCATCTAATTCTTATAGTAAAACGACTGAACTAGTAGAATTACTGGGGAAAAAAGCATCATTTTTCCATTATGCAGTTTTAACTCTTTACTCGTTATGAGCAATTTCTCCTGTTCCCACGATGTTTTCTACCGTATTATACATGTATACATTAAAAGATTGTTCAGATAGAATCTTCAAACAGTTATCTCCCCTGTTGTAGAACCTGCCATGTACAAAAACACATAACGTCCTCAATCTTCAAGGGTAGTTCCATTTTTTCCCAGTTTTGTGACGGGTATGTTATCAGAAAAAAACAGAAATATTGGTGGTTGATTAAATTTGGTGCTACTAAGCTCGACCGCCAATATAGCCAAAATAAAACAACTGCCAATAAAACCACGTATACAGTATTTGTTTTTGATTTTTTCCGCTGAAAGATAAAAATTTATTCAATTGAGTGAACATCATCTGTAATATTTTCACAAGTAGCAATGGGTGAAAATATAGCTGTATGATGTTCATAAAATAAAATGAATTTCAGTCTTCCACCAAAAAAACCCCCAAATATTCTATGGTGGACTGACCTGTTTTCGTGGGGCTTAATTGACAATATTAGTTTACATAAATTTAAATGAAGTAGTGATGACCAACATGTTTGATAACCAAAATAATCAACTTTCAATGCATCTATAACCACCAACTCTGCTTGAATCACGCATATTAATCTGTAACGATAAATTTCACTTTTCAATCTTTTGCCGAAGCTGAATTGGCACATAAGAAAACCTTCCCTCATTTCGTGGCTTTCAATATTTATTGAACAGTTCATAAATAAAGAACTAAAAATATCATGTACACCAATAATCTTAACTCAGATGTTTACTATCACAAGAAGGAACTGTTTTGAACAACATCAATCTACAGTTCAAAGTCAATTCCTTTCAGTTGTTGAGGTGCGATGAAAGGGAAGGATGAGTGCCATGGCGGCCACTGGCCCTCTTGTGACAGCAGCACCAGAATACCAGAACAGTGAAAATTAAGGCATTTTGGTCCCTTCTATCAATATATAAGAGGACAGATTAGGAATTCTTTTAAATGCTATTTTATCATAATATATCTGAAAATATTCCATGATTGAACAAAAGGTTTGAAACATTTACTATCAGTAGCAGGGTATGTTCTGGAAAAATGGTTTGGCCATATGTGACCAAACGAAATAGGTCACAAAATTCTCTGATCTAATTATAGATCGGAATCTTGTCACATTATTCCAGTATGGTCACATGACTTTTTGGCATCCACATTTATTATGCCACATATCAGAAACTTTTAAGGATTAAAATTAAACTTTAAACGAAGAATTTATGTTGGACAAATGTTGGGTTTAAGAAGGTAATAAGAAATTTGTCACTAAAACCGATCTTTCCTTTATAAACATGCAGACTGTCTTGTTTTTTATTGCATTTCCTTAATTAACAGCAGTGACACTGTTGTTTACATTAAAATTAGCGGTTCATACGAAATGGTGACGTCATTCACTTCATAGTTCAAAAGAAAACACGGATATCATTTTGGGTTCGAAAACAGGTACTCCACGAAAATAGGTCAGTTGACCTAGATATTTCATGCTTCTAACCCTTTTTTGTTGGGACTTAATCAAAATCAAGCAAAGCTGCTTTCGGTAATTCCATCTGGCATACCCCGCATATAAGACTGCATTACAACGAAGATGTATTTACCAGTTCAAAAAGAAAACAGTTCCTTGGTATAGCCAAGAATTATGAAAGAAGTGTATTTTAATTAATTTGAGAGAATATTATGTTCAGTGAATTATATAAACACGAAGGCTACTGGCCCTAAAGCACTCACCTCAGTAAAGTCATCTAGGGTTGATAAAGCTGAAGAGATCCTGATTTTAATGATGAGAAACACATGAGTGTAAGTGACCTACTTTTTGACCAGACATGACCCAATTTCAAACTTGTTTGAGATATCAACAAGACAAACATTCTGACCAAGTTTCAAGAGTTTCAGGCTGAAAATGTGGCCTCTAGACTGCACACAAGGTTTTTCGAAAATTTGGCTCAGTGAGCTACTCTTTGACCTAAAATGACACATTGTCCACAATGTTTTTGCCAAGATTTTATCAAGACAAACATTCTGACTAAGTTTCAACAGAATGAGACTGAAAATATGGCCTCTTGAGTGCACACACGGCTTTTTAGGCTCAGTGACCTACTTTTTGACCAGACATGACCCAATTTCGAATTTGAATCAGATACAATCAAAACAAACATTTTGGAAAAGTTTCAAGAGTATCAGGCTGAACATGTGGCCTCCAGAGTGCACAAAATTTTTTCTGTGATTTGGCCCAGTGACCTACTTCTTGACTCGATGTAAGCCAATTCCAAACTTGTCAGAGATTTTATCAAGACAAACATTCTGACCAAGTTTCATGAGTATCTGATTGAAAATGTGGTCTCTAGAGTGCACATAAGATAAATAATGATGACCACATAATACATGACAGAAGATGGACTCAGTACAATCACAAAAACTCACCTTGTGCACTTCGTGGTCAGGTGAGCTACAAAAATCAATTTTCAAATTAATTTTTATCAATCTTTAATCTTCAGATTGCCAACTATATCCTTCTGCTTTAGTGTCATTAGTATCTGTTATTTATTTACATTCGAAGTGGCACAACAAATAACATAACTCATGAAACTGAATTTAACAGGAATAATAAACATTTTGAAAAGGCAGGACTTTTTTCAGATTTCTTGATTAATTCACTGTCTGAATTAGACTTGATGCACTTGAAAGGGCACAGCTACAAACGAGTAGGTAGGTATCTTCAGAAGTAATTGAGATATTATAAAATGTCAACCACACAGAGGACAATGATGCAGATGCAGACAATGCCAGGGCTACGACATTGACTAAATGTTTTCTTTGTAAACAGCTAAGCTAAAAATGACGGGTATCTTACTTTTAATTTGACTGACTAAAAAACCCCTCTCAATGATAGCTCCTTGAGATTCATCATTAAAGAACATCAGATCTACTCTGATTGTAATCCCAGTGGTAGAGGCTTGTATTGCTGAAATTTCCTTACTTCTGTTCCAGTCTGGAGGTTCTGAAAAAATAGAGAACAAGTCTGGAAAAAAAACTGGACATGGAGTTGTATGGCACTTAACCACACAATCCCAAGTTTTAACAATCCTCAAAGAGAAGGATTTTGAAAACATTATGGGAAAAGGAGAAAATGCTGGTAACCAGCATTTTCTCCTTTTCCCATGATGTTTTCTACCCTGTCAAAGAAAGAAATCAACATTTGAGCAACATTTAATGTCTCGACTGCAAATGCTTTCAATGTGGTCCAGTCCAGATTTTGACATTTGGTAAAGGGATAGCCACACTTATATTCATCTTGCAGCAGATTATTTATGAAATCATGGTGGCAAGAGGACCTTTTATAGCCAAAACGTTTCAACCCACACTCATGCAGTTAAACTGAAATCATAATAATAATCCATCTTTTGCTAAATGTTTTCAAAGTAATAATTGGGACTTCAGGAGAAAATAAATTAAAAGTTGCAAAGTGAGAAATTGTACGTAATGAGCAATTTCTTCTTTTACCACAATGTTTATAAATGTTCATCTATGTTGATTGTTCCAGTTATAAAAATGAGATTGTGATATCAGTCATCTGCTGTAAATTTTTCTCATGGGGACAAGTAAAACTAGAGCTATCACTAAACGTGATTATACCCCCCACCAGCTCCTTGTCACAAAAACAGGGAGTATAGTATAGTATGTATGGTGTTTTATGGCGCATCGACATTGAGGGTCATTTAGCGCGCAATAAAGAAGGAATGAAAGGAAAGAACAGGATGTAAGAATGTGAGTCATGAGTATAATTATGATGAGAGATGTGTAATGAAATGATACAATAATGGAAAATAAATAAAATAGATATATAGTGATAAAAATAGAATAGTCAAAATGTGACAAAAAAGCTTAAAAAATATATCACAATTTTGTGTAAGGTCCAATTTCCTTAAGAAAAGCAATGTCCCTGAATAGATTGACAACCTTTCTGGTATGCCTTGACCCGTCATTGGCGACAGTTTTGCTGGAATTTATTTGTATTTCATAAAACTGATCTATTTGAATGTTTGATACAGTATACAGTATCCAGATGAAATTTTCAAACAAACGGATCTTGTATTCTCGAATACCAGCAACTAAACTAAAGTGACCTTTTGTAGAATTATTAATTCATTTACATCAAAGATCATAGATCATTCAATATAAAATATACAAGTGAAAAAATGATATAAATAGAAAGTAAAAATATGAGTAATGAATAAATAATGAAAGATGTATAATGAAATGATTCTGTAAAGGAAATAAACTGGATAGTATACAGTGATAGGAAGAAGAAGTCTAAATAGGAATAACAGGTTTTAAAACAATATCACAGTTTTGTATAGAGTCCAATCTCCTTAAGGAAGGCAATAATTGCCTCAATATTGACAGAATCAGAGAGAGCTCTCATGCTGTCAACACTAAAATGTTTGAAACGAATTGGGTGAAGATCAACACAGTCAAGAAGAATGTGTTCAACAGAAAAGGGTGCATTGCATGGAATGCACTCTGGTGCCTCATCACGTGTTAACAACCACGAATGTGTTAAACGTGTGTGTCCAATTCTGCAGCGGGCAACTATTACCTCCTCTCGGCAAATGGACCTGTAAGCGGGGTACCATTCACCTAGGACCGGTTTAACTGAATGTAACTTGTTAAAAATATCAGCATCCCATTGTGATTGCCAAGAAGATTGGATATAGGTTAAAACAGAAGGATTAAAATCTGTGTATGGAACTATGTAATTGGATTGGGGAAGGGACAATGCTGACTTGGCAGTTATGTCAGCCTTTTCATTGCCCATTATGCCCATGTGACTAGGGATCCAGCAGAAGACTATTCTTTTAGACTGAACCAAAAGTGAAATGCGTTCAAGGACATGGCAAACAGATGGATTCTCAAGTTTCTGGTTGTGCAAAGCTTGAAGTGAGGATAATGAATCAGAAAAGATGATGAAGCGAGTAGTCAGACTGCTCAACTAGATCAAGGGCCAGGTCAATTGCTTTCACTTCTGCCGAAAAGACAGAAGATTTATTAGGAAGGCGATATTTTTTAATTCTAGTTCCGTATACAGCAGCAGCTGCAACTGAACCACCATCTTTAGACTCATCCGTGTAAACAGGCTTGAAAGAGAAGTACTGTTCCTTGATCTCATTGTATCTGACTCTAAATGTACTTTGGTCTGTTTCTGATTTCTTATCAGCAGTGAAGTCAAGACGAAATTCTGCTGTTCTCATAGTCCATGATGGAATGTCTGGAATTTTATGTTGAGCAATGGTATCCAGATCCACATTAAGATTACTTATGTGAGGTTCCAAGCGAATACCAAAAGGCGGTATTGCATTGGGTTTCCTCTCAAAAAGACGTATATACTGAGGGTTAAAAACAACCTTATGAGTAGGATTAAAAGGGTTAGATTTAAGTTTTAGAAGGTATTGAAGGGCCAACTTTTACCTTCTGGCATGAAGAAATGGTTCATTAGTCTCAACATATCGGCTATTAACCGGAGAAGTTCTAAATGCTCCAAGGACAAGACGTAAGCCTTCATTATGAATAGAATCAAGAACTTTTAGATACGACTTTCGAGCTGATCCATAGACAATGGATCCATAGTCCATTTTGGAGCGGATAAGAGAACGATAAGGGCGAAGAAGAACTTTTCTATCAGATCCCCATTCAGAATGGGCGACAACTTTGAGAAGATTTAGGGCCTTTTTACATTTCTTTTTGAGTACATTGATGTGTGGAATAAATGTAAGCTTTGAGTCAAAAGTGACCCCGAGAAATTTAAATTCAGGGACAACATCAATGTATGTTTTATTCAAGTAGAGATCAGGGTTTGGATGGTGACGGTGAAGGTTGCAAAAGTGCATACACTTTGTTTTAGTTTTAGAAAACTTGAAACCATTTTCATCAGACCAAGACTGGAGTTTATTGAGACATTGCTGTAGTTGTCTCTCTATGGTGTTCATGTTTCTAGCCCTGAAACATATGACAAAGTCATCTACATACAGAGAACAGTCAACTCCTGGGTTTATAGCTTTTACAATGCTGTTGATTTTAATGCTAAAAAGATTAACACATAGAATACAACCCTGTGGTACGCCCATTTCCTGTTCTCGAGCGCCTGACAGGGTGTTACCAACACGGACTTGAAAAAGCCGTTCTTTTAAGAAGGCCGCAATAAAAAGAGGAAGGCGGGCTCTAAGACCAAAGTCGTGTAAGTCTTTTAAAATCCCGTATTTCCAGGTGGTGTCATAAGCACTTTCAAGGTCAAAGAATACAGACACTACATGTTTTTTAATGAATGCTTCTCGAATGAAAGTTTCAAATCGCACGTGGTGATCAATTGTACTTCTCTGGTGGCGAAATCCACTCTGAACATCAACAGTAAGGTTGTGGCGTTCTAAGAACCAGACAAGTCGATTGTTTACCATCCGTTCAAGAGTTTTACAAAGATAGCTAGTGAGGGCTATTGGATGGTAATTACTTGGATCACTGGAGTCTTTTCCTGGTTTGGGGATAGGAATAACCAATGCCTTTCTCCAGGATGAGGGGAAGTCTCCAGACTGCCAGACAAAAATATCTAATAAAATGCTAAGAGATGTGAAGGGCAAGTGTTTCAGAAATTGATAGTGAACTTTGTCTGAGCCCGGACAAGAATCATGGGCTTTGCTAAGAGCAGACTTAGTTCTTTCAGTGTAAATAATTTATTGTAGTGCTCTGTGTTATCTGATTTGAAGTTCAGTTTCTTCTTCTCCTCTTGGGCCTTATTCCTCTGGAACTGTTTAGAGTAGTTCTCAATAGAAGATTTTTTTGCAATAGTAGTGGCTAAGGCATCTGCAATATCAAGAGGAGTGTCCAGTACTTTGTTGTTAATGTTCAGGTGGTTGATGGGTGAAGAACCTTTGCCATTTATTTTACGGATCATATTCCAGACCTTTTTAGATGAAGTCCTGCTATTTAGTTTTGAGACATATTGTCTCCAAGACTTCTGTTTATTGTTCTTAATGGTAAGACGTGCTTTTGCCCTTGAAATGCGGAAATGAGAAAGATTTTCTGTGGTGGGTCTCAGGTTGAACTTCTTGAGAGCCTCTTTTCTGGCATCAATGGCTTGTTTACATTCATCAGTAAACCATGGTTTGGGTGGCTTTTTTGGTTTTGTCGAGGTCTAAGGGACAGACTGCTTAGCAGCATCAATGAGTAAAGATGTAAAGAGTTTTGCTGGGTCTTCACAATCCTCAAATTTATCTTGGGTAATTGTTTGCTCACACAAAACTTCAAACTTTTCCCAATTAGCTTTGGAAAGTTTCCATTTCTTTGAATGTACGAATGATGTTGGTTCTGAAGATGAAATGAAGATTGGAAAGTGGTCACTACCACATAGGTCATCTCAAACTTTCCATTCAAAATCAGGAAGTATGACTGGACTACATAAAGAAAGATCGAGAGAAGAGTAAGTGCCAGTGCCAGGATGTAGATATGTTTTTGACTTGGTCTCATTCAAAAGTGAAAGAGAACTGTTTGAAATGAAGTTTTCCAACTGAAGACTCCTATGGTTATTATCATCACAGCCCCAGGTGGTACTGTGACCATTAAAATCACCAGCTAAAATAAAAGGAGTGGGTAACTGAGAAATGAGATGGTTGAGTTTGTTCTCTTCTATGGGTATGTGAGGTGGAAGGTATATTGAACAGAGTGTGACTGTGCTCTGCAGGGACAATTTTACTGCAACAGCTTGTAGACTTGTTTCCAAGGGAATGTGCTTGTGTGGAACATTGTTGTTCACGATGATGGAGACTCCACCTTGAGCTTTATGACCTTCAGTGAAGACTTTGTTATATACAAAATGACATTTGAAGGAAACTGAATCATCTTCCCTCAAGAAAGTTTCTTGAAGGCATACTGCTACAGGGTGGTGATTATTAATTAGGAGGGATATTTCCTCAAAGTTAGGTCTCAGACCTCGACAATTCCATTGAATTATTGTATTAGCCATTGTACTTGAGAGTTAACAGGTGCAGAGTTAACAAGAGTAAAACAGGGGACTTTAAAAGATACATGGTGATTAAGATTCAACGACTTTGGTATTAGGGCGAGATGTGGACCGAACTTCAATGTCCTTGTTCGACTCATGGTCCAGGTGAGTTTCCTCCGATTTGGAGGCATCGCCTCTAGATCTTGGTCAGCATCCATAGCCTCCAGATCCTGAAACCTATTAGTGGTTGGGATCTGAGGTAGAGGTACATCCTCTACAGAAAGCTTGGGTTTGGGTTGCTTTTGAGCTGCAGCAGATGGTTTTTTAGAGTTTGACTTCTGTGGCTTTGAAGAAGCAACAGAAGCCAAAGAACTAGAAATTTTCAACTTCTGCTGCTGAGAAGCAACAGCATCAGTTGAATTGACAGAACGAGCTTTCTGAATGTTTGATGATTGTGATGAAGAAGTAGAAGGTTTAGTAGTTGTGGATGAGGCAGAGGGTTTGGGTACATCAGAGGAAGAAGATTTAGACTGAGAGGAAGAGGAGGTTTTCTGTGAGGAAGAAGAGGAAAAGGGAGATAAAGCTTTGGAAGGGACAAGGCCTTCGAGTTCATCAGCCATGTCCGGGAACTTCTCAAGCAGTGTCTTCACAAGAAGTTCGCAGGTAGGACAACTGTCTTTTGCAGGAGTTGGGGAGACAACGTTGGAATAACTTTGTCTGCCACTCGACTGCAAATGGTCTTTCCTGCGATTTTCAACTTCTCTGCGAGCCTCGATGAAACTGAGGTTTTGCTTGTACTTGAGGGTAAGAATTTCCTTCTCATCCTTCCAAGTGGGACAGTCCTTGGAGGAAGATGGATGAGAGGATTTGCAGTTCCGACAAAGAGGAGGATTATTGCAGGTGTCAACATTGTGATCAGGTCCTTCAAATGAGCATTCTGGACAGACAGGAAGATTTGGGCATTTGGTCTCGTGATGGCCATACCGCTGACACTTGAAACAACACAGTGGATTTGGCACATACACATCGACCTTAACATTAAGGAAACCAATTTTAATGCTAGAAGGAAGATTTGGGGAAGCAAAGGTAAGAATTTAGGTATTAGTGTCTCTCCTGGTACCATTTCTGGAGACACTAATTCTCTTTACCTCACTTACACCTTGTGGCTTGAGATTGGTTAGAATTTCATTAGAGTCACAGTAAGAAAGCTCCCTGCATCGGACAACTCCTTTGCAGGTATTAAGAGTTTTATGAGGATAGATCTTGACAGGTTTGTTGAAGAAAGTTTTATATTAGAAAAAAGATTTGTAGCCTGCTGCTTAGTAAAACACTCAACAAGCAAGGTATCATTTTTCAGACGTTTAACAGATTTAGCAGTCCCTAGAATACTAGAGATCTGCTTTTCAATAATGAACGGAGAAATGCGAGTGATAGGATTGGAGAAATCTTCTGCCTCAATGATAAGAAAACGAGGAAAATGAGCTGAAGAAGAATGAGGTGTTTGACATTCAGATTCAGAATCAGAATCAGAAGAAAGAGCACGCTTGGCTTTTTTTTGGGATGCCATGCTGTTGTTTTGGTATTCGTCACCAATGCTCCCCACCCAACGCGGAGCCAAACAAGGGGACATGGTCTGGGGAAACTAACTCAGACCATGACAGGGCTACATCAGTGATATACTCAAAGTGAAAGGGCTAGACTGGACAAGTGTATTCCCGCAGAAGACTGTACCAAGCTTAGATCATCGTTGGGAGGTTACAATTGTCAATCAAACACTGAAACTTTCACCTGATTGACCCATGAGCCACCGCTTTCCTGAGCAAAAAGATATGAAAGGAAAAGCTGAGTGAAAGAAGGGGAGGAAAAAAATTACGAGGAAGTCAATAACTTTGTGGGAAAACAACTATGAGGAAAGTATGCTCAGGAGCTTGGCATGACCAGCCGATTGATCAGGACGAGCCTTCCTGACCTCCGGTTTAGCCCAACTAAGGGCCAAAGTGATGTGTTGCAAAAACAGAGTACAAAATTGCCAGACTCCAAATCCACTCAACCACCACGCTCCCGTCATCAGGCGACACGGGTCGCAGCCCACGGCAAACAGGCAGGTCCTTTTCGGTGGGGTCGTACCACTCTGCAGGACTGCAACCAGGATTTTTTCTATTTCCCCCCTACCCGGCTGGGGGGGGGGGGCACAAAAACAGGTCTTTGTCACAGAATGCAGAATGGTTTAGTACAAAAGTAAGAGTTGAAAAAAGTTTAAGGGGAGATAATTCCGCAACAAATCGCAACAGGATCATGAAAATTGCACATGCACAACTTCATATATATAGGAACCCTGTGTGTAAATTCGAGTTCAGTACGTGAAAAACTATTGGAGTATTGCTCCAGACAAATTTGTGTCTACGGACAGACGGACGGACGGACAGACAGCCATGGCGATTCCAGTATACCCCCCTCCACTTTGTTGTGGGGGGTGTAACAAATTTAAGGCTGAGAAAGAGAGAGAGAGAGAGAGGGGAGGGTAGATGGAGAGAGACAGAGAGATAGAGATATAGACCTTGACATATATTTTTTTGTATACATCATGTGATTTTGACTATGTGCACTTGTACTTATCTGACAGAATATCTGCTTTATTCTGTTCTGTTATTCAAAGAGGTTATTTTCTATGGTAGGAACAACTTACTACAATTTTCTGTTTTGAAAGAGAAGTTTGAAGGGATCCCTTGCAATGAAGAGCTTGAAACTGCTCTAATCTGTCAAGACAAAATAAATATGTACTCAATAGGTCTTCAGATTTTTTTTCCATTACATATCACATGAAAGTATCATCTATAACTGATAACAATACCAATTATAAATCTACATAACAAACCCATGTTTAACTCTTTACCAAATGACAAAATTTTAGACTGGTCCAAATTGAAAGCATTTGCAGATGACAAAATTAATGTGACTCAAAGATTGAAATTTGTTCTGGGAAGGGTGGAAAACTTGTGGGAAAAGGAGAAAATGCTGGTTACCAACATTTTCTCCTTTTCCCACAAGGTTTTCAAAAGGCTTCTTTCTCAGAGTCATGAAAACTGGGGATTGTTTGGTTAAGAGTTAAATGACCCTGAAGAAGAAGCATCTTCAACACATTGTGGAAAAAAGAAGACAAGAGGGCAATGATGGCCCTGAAGTCGCTCACCTGAGTCTTTTGACCAAACATGACCCATTTTCAATTTCTTTCAAGATATTATGATTAAGAAATAATTTTCTTTCTATCGTGGTTTATCGTTCAATAAACCACAGTTGTGAGTTATGAGGCACAATAAATAATCCACAAGGGCGTTAGCCCGAGTGGTTTATTCATTGCGCCTCATAACTCACAACGTGGTTTATTGAACGACAAACCACGACAGAAAGAAGATTATTTCGATTCTAACATGACCAACTCTTAATCAAAGGAAAACAAGTTCATACTTAGAGTAAAGACGCGGATGCAGATTATATTCCATTGAATAACTTACTTTATACAGAATGACGTCACTCTATATAGAATGACGTCACTCTGCATAGAATAACGTAGATTTTACCACGCTTTCGCTACACTGTGTTTATAGAGCCAAATTCACGTGTCATGTTAGAATAAACATTCTACCACGCTTTCATAATTATTGGACTGAAAATTTGGCCTCTAGCTTGCGCACAAGCTTTTTCTTGAATTTCTCTCAGTGACCTACTTTTTAGCCAAACATAGCCCATTTTCCCAATGCAGATATTATCAATACAAAGATTCTGACCACCTTTTATAAGTATTGGACAGAAAATGGGGCCTCTAGAGTGTACACAAGATTTTTCCAAAATGTGAAATGGCGACATTGTTTTTTATCCAATGTGACCCATTTTCATATTGATCATCAATCAAAACATTCTAACTTTCATAAGTATTGGACAGAAAATGTTGACTCTAGAGCTACACAAGCTAATTTAAAGATCTGACCTGTTGACCTAGTTTTTGACCTGATGTGACCCATTTTCAAACTCATCCAAGATATCATTATGACAAACATTCTGACCAACTTTCATGAGTATTTGACTGAAAATGTGGTCTCTAGAGTGTACACAAAATTTTTGTAAGATTTGACCCACAGACCTAGGTTTGACCCATCATGACCCATTTTCAAACTCGTCTAAGAAATCATCAAGACAAACATGCACACCAAGTTTCATGAGTGTTGCACTGAAATGTGGCCTCAAGAGTATACATAAGGTTATTCTATGATTTGACCTATTGACCTAGTTTTTGACCCAACATGACCCATTTTCAAACTCGTCCAAGAAATCATCAAGACAAACATTCTGACCATGTTTTATGAGTATTGCACTGAAATGTGGCCTATAGAGTGTACACAAGGTTTTTCTAAGATTTGACCTAGTGACTTAGTTTTTGACCCAACATGACCCATTTTCGAACCGGTCTGATGTATCATTAAGACAAACATTCTGACCAACTTTCAAGAGTTTTGGACTGAAAATGTGGCCTCTGCAGCATACACGAGGCTTTTCTAAGATTTAACCAATTGACCTACTTTTTGACCCAACATGACCCATTTTCAGAGTCTCCCGAGATAGCACCAAGACATACATTCTGACCAAATTTCAAGAGTTTTGGACTGAAAATGTGGCCTCTAGAGCGTACACAAGGTTTTTCTAAGATATGACCTAGTGACCTAGTTTTTGACCAGGCATGATCCAATTTCAACCTCGTCCAAGATATCATCAAGACATACATTCTGACCAAGTTTCACGAGTATCGGACAAAAAATGTGGCATCTAGAGTGTATACAAGGTTTTTCTAAGATTTGACCTAGTGATCTAGTTTTTGACCCGACATGACTTATTTTCAAACTCTTCCTAGATATCATCAAGGCAAACATTCTGACCAAGTTTCATGAGTATCGGACTGAAAATGTGGCCTCTAGAGTGTACACAAAGTAAAAGTTGACAACACAAGATGCAAAACTGATTCAGCAGAATCACAAAAGCTCACCTTGAGCACTTTGTGCTCAGGTGAGCTAGAAATGCTATTTGCCAGCATTTTCTTCTTTTCCCACAATTTTTTCTACCCTTTTCTCTACCCAATTTTAATCATTTCAGCCACATTTTATTTCTTATCTGCAAGTGCTATCAAATTGGGAAAAATAAAATATTTGTCCTTTATTATATAAAATATTTAGATATAATTACAAAGTATGACAAACACTGTGGAAGAAGGAGCCATTTCTTGTAACGAGTAAATGCTTTTTTTTCCCAGAATGTTTACAAAAGCTATCTTTTGCATGAAGGAAACAGTCATACTTGTGTGTTTCTGTACCAATAGTAATCTATTTATTGACCACTAACAGAATGAGTTTACCGTAAAGGCATGAACGTTTAGCGTAAAGGCAAGCCATACAAAAATACAATGAAGAAAAACACTGGTACAAAGGAAGATGAAAATGATTACCTTAAATGTTTACCAGATGACAAAGTTTTGGACTTAACAAAATCAAAAGCATTTGAAGAGGTTCAAAGAATAGGATTTGTCAGAAATGGATACAAAACATTGTGTGAAAAGGTACTGGTTACCAGGATTTTCTACTTTTCCAACAATACTTTCAAATGTCTTCTTCCTCCTGGTCAATAAAACTAGAGATTGATAATAAAAAGATCAAGTTATATATACATATTTCTGAATCCTAACCTGCCAGCTGAAACTTTCCTCTGCAAACACCCCATCTGATACGTTCTCCGAATACTTTGTCTGTGAGTTTTTCCATGGATCTGTAGATTGACTTGGGACAGTTTTCAGTATCGCCCCCTTACCGTTTGAGATCTCGTACGTGGTTATGTGAGCTAATCTGTTCAATAACTTTGGCTCAAGCCAAATCACTGTGACTTTGGTTGCATCGCATAGTCCATCTTTGAATAACGCTGTGCTTACATTCTCCACTGAGCCTGGGTCTGAAAAAATATAAATTCTTTCCCATACAACAAAATTGTAGGTTTGTCCAAACTGAAAGCATTGGCAGACAACTAAAGAAATGTGACTCAAAAATTAAAATTTCTTTTCGGTTGGGTAGAAAAAATTGTGGGAAATGGAGAAAATGCTGGTTACCAGTATTTTCTTCTTTTCCAATAATGTTTTCAAAAGCTTTCTTTGTCGGGGTCATTAAAACTTGAGACTGTGTGACCAGAATTGGATAGACAATATAGTTAATCCTTAACCAAGCAACCATGAAATAGTTGTTGAAAAAGAAGAAAATGCTGGGTAACCAGCACTATCACCTTGTGCCATAATGTTTTCTTCTCTTCCTACATCACATAGCATCATTTGCATATGCTTTCAATATGCACAGGTCAAAAATTTTGTCATCTACATAAAGACTTAATCCCTATGTACCTAAGTAGATCTTTTTAATCCCCTGGAGTTTGACATGTACAGCTTTTGAAAAGCAGCATTTGATTGTAACAGCCAGTTGTTCATTTTACAAGTTTTATATACCATCCAAAAAATGACATTTTCGTCCCTATCAAACACTTTTCATTGTGTGACCTGTACTAGTGTAAGGTCGGTCAAAAAAAAGCTTGGAGACTATACCATGTAAGCCTAATGGCCTAACTTTCTACCATACAACTAATTTTTTGACTCACCCATTTTGAAAAGCATTTGCAGATAACAAATTCAGTTTAGCTGAAATGACAAGGTTTGTCTTCAACAAGGTACAAAACATTCTAGGAAAGGAAGAAAATGCTGATTACCATAAAATCTTTGCAAGCCACTGATTGGCAACATGCTACAGACAATAGGCAATAACAAAAGCTTATCTTGAGCCATTTCATCTATCAGGCACTCTCAGAGTAAGCCATACAGACAGTTTAACGTTCATTGATGCAATTTTTCTTTGATAGGGTGGAAAATGTTGTGGGAAAAGGAGAAAATGCTGGTTACCAGCAATTTCTTCTTTTCCCACAATGTTTTCAAAACCCTTCTTCTTCAGGGTCCTTATAAGTTGGCATTGTGCGGTAAAGGGTTTAGTGATATCACAGCAGAAAGAGCACCTATCCATTCCTTCCTGATATGTTCTTTAATCAGTACATTGCATAAACTATCTTACTAAGCCACCGGCTGATTTCCAACACATATGTTTAACCATGAAAGCGGAATGAACACTGTTGCAGTGACAACCATTAACCCTTGAAAAGAGCTTGGCTGAGCTGGAATTGAAAGACAGGTACTCAGCTCAGCTTTCTTATTAACTCTTTACCTAACAACAATTTTTTGTACTCAACCAAAATGAACATATTTGCAGATGACAAATTGAATGTAGCTCAAGTGATGATTTCTACCTTTGATACTAGGGTAGAAAATATTGTAGGAAAATAAGAAATGCTGGTTACCAGCATTTTCTCCTTTTCCCACATAGCTTTCAAAAGCTTCTTCGTCAGGGTTGTAAAAATTTGTACTTGTGTGGGAAACAGTTATACACAAGATGTCAGGCATGCTTTCAGCACTGTTTTTACCAGTATATCTCACAAAAAATCAGAACGCAGATCGCTGCACATTTTCTGCCTTTTGATCTTGACCTAAATTCTCTGCAAAATGCAACTGAATTCATATTTTTGATTGAATGAATTATGAAATGAGGAAAGAATGAAGTCTTTACCAAACTGCAAATTTATAGACTTGTCCAAGTTAACTCTTCACCAAAACAGGAAAAAATTGGAGTTGTCCAAATTGAAAGCATTTGCAGAAGACGATTTAATTGTGGCTGGAATTATGAGATTTTTCAGTCAAAGAGTACAAAACATTGTTGGAAAAGAAGAAAATGCTGGATACCAGCATTTTCTCCTTTTCCCACAACGTTTTAAAAAGCTTTCTTTTCTCAGGATTGTTAAAATTCCGGATTGTATGGTAAATCATTAAGAACATTAATTTTGCAGACAACAAATTAAACTAGAGCTGTCACTGAATGTGACTTAATATCCCCGCCAGCGCTTTGACAGAAACAGGCAATTACTAGTATTTTGTACACAGACGGACACGCGGACACACAGACGGACACACGGACGGACACACGGACAGACAGGCTGATTCCAGTATACCCCTGAAAACATTCGTTTTGCGGGGGTATAATGAGAATCAAATCATTGGATTCTTTAATGAAAAGGTAACAACAATGTGGGAAAAGGAGAAAATGCTGGTTAGTAGCATTTTCTCCTTTTCTCTCAAAGGTTTCTAAGGCCTTCTTTCTAAAGCTGGCAAAAGGTTTAACTTTTTACTGCACAAAAAAATTTTGGACTCAATCACATTGAAAACATTTTGCAGACAATTTAAATGTGACTGAAATGATGTAATTTTTCTCTGATATAGTTGAAAAAATTGTGGAAATGGAGAAAATGCTGGTTACCAGCATTTTCTCCTTTTCCCACAATGTTTTCAAAAGGCTTCTTTCTCAGGGTTGCTACAAGTCAGAATTATGTGGTAAAGGGTTACTTATAAGCATCTACTAGCACTCCAACTTACTACTCTCCTTTGTAGTGGCTACAACTGTTTCCGATGACACACTTTCTCCCACTGGGTTTGATGACTTTACCTTAAAGGTGTACTTCCAGAAAGGATGTAAGCTGTTTTGAATACATTCTGCTGAGCTGTAATCTGAAAATTGACCAATCAAATCAAAGGTTATTCAACATGCTATTTCTAGACATATCAAAAACTAGATTTATTGATACAAAGAAGATTTATTTAAAGCTAAGGTAAAAAAAAAAAAGGTTTATGTGAAGTGGGAAACATTATATTATATATAAAACAAGAGCAGCACATGCGGCTGCCAATGCTCAGCTGCAGTTGCATTTACTAGAAAAAGGGGCATAACTGTGTCTAAAATATTTTGAAGGTGACCTGCCCCTGTTGTATTTGTTCCCCTTTTGATAGTTAACATGATGTAGTAGTCTGAGTTTGAAGTAAATATATTCATAATTACAGATACATTATAAATGTCAGTTTTTGCACAATCACTCAGACAACAACACAGACAACACCAGGGCTATGACAACTAGAGCTGTCACTGAATGTGACTTAATACCCCCGCCAGCGCTTTGACAGAAACAGGAAATTTAACAAAAGATTTTCTAAGTTCAAGGGGAGATTACCCTTGAATCATAAGGAGTAGATGATTGAAAACTGGATCTTGCACAACTTCAGTATACGATCAATGTATCAACAAACTTTCACTACAATAGCAGCAAAACTGTAGGAGGAGTTCGCTACACAAAATTACTAGTATTTTGTACACAGATGGACACACGGACGGATGGACAGACAGGCTGATTCCAGTATACCCCCGAAAACATTCGTTTTGTGGGGCTATAATAACACAGAGTTTCTTTTTTTAAAACAGCCGAGTTGATAAACTCTACGACGAACAAATTCCCTTAACCCCTCCCAACAAACTTTACACTTGAAAGCTTTTACAGACGAAAGTTCAAATGCCTTTTTAAATGACAGTATTTGTTCTTGAAAAGTTAGAAAACACTGTGGGAAAAAGTGAAAATACTGGTTACGAGCATTTTCTCTTTCACCTACAGTGTTTTTAAAAATTCTATCCTCGGGTCGTTAAAACTTCTATGTGGTGAAAAGTTAAAGTTATTGAAAAAGATCTTTTCTGTCAGAGTAAGAAATCTTGCAGTTTTAAGGCTGGTCTCTCATAATACTAAAATACTTTTGCTGTTGTGACAATTTCTGTCTTTAGTTTGAAGGTGTTTTTAAAATTTATCTGTATGAGCTTACAAAACCTTTCACCATTTCATAGCATAACTATTAATGGCACCATAGACTGCATAGGGAAAATAAGTCATATTTTAGACAGATTAATGCTTTATCAAGAAATCTGAAAACAGTCCAACCAAAGATAATTTATGCCAAATTGCAGAGAAAACCAACATGCAATGTATTTCTTTTCTTTTTGAAGTTTTGTTGCAATGGAACCCAGAGGCTGAAAACTCTTCAGAGCAATGAAATCTTTGAAGGTATAAAGAGGACAACAGCATGATGATGTCCGAGAAGTCAGGTTAAAATTGGTGCCACAGTTTCAGAGATGTAGATGTTTGACAAAAGTTTGCAGACAGACACATGGCAATCACATGAGCTTTCTGACTTTTAAGTGGTGGAGCAAAACAGAAGAGCAGATAAAGATTCAAAAGACAGACAAAAATACAGTCGGACAAAACAGAGAAAGCAAAAAGACACTTAGATGATATAGACAAATTGCTTATCTAAAATAACTGCTCCCTATATTATATTAGTTTCATACACCTGCTTAACTCTTTACCACACAATCCCAACTTTTAACCACCCTGGAAGAGTAGTCTTTTGAAAACAATGTGGAATAAGGAGAAAATGCTAAAAAACAGCTTTTTATCCTTTTTTCAAAATGATTTCTACGCTGGCAAAGACAAAATCATCATTTTAGCAACATTTAATTTGTTGTCTGCAAAAATTTCAATTTGGTCCATTTCATTTTTGTTGTTTGGTACAGAGTTAGGCATAGAAAGAGTCAAATACATTTTTTACATTTATTTATGTTCTACCACACAACAATTTTTTTTTAAAATGCAGTTTGTCACATAAAATGAGCAAGATCTAGACATAGGAAAGAAGTTCAGTGTTTACAAAAACAAAATTGTATACTCATCCATAATGAAAGCATTTGCAATGGACAAATTTAAATTGACACAAACAATAGGATTTCTCATTTAAAGGGTAGCAAAAAATGCTACCTATCAGCATTGTGTCCTTTTCCTTCAATGTTTTCAGAAGCATTTTTCCTTATCGTCCTTATGATACACAATTGTTAGGTAATTTGTTAAGAAAGCCTACATATAAAGGAACATCGATCTAACTCTCTACAAGATAACAAAATTTAATACTTGCATATGTTGAAAGCATTTTTTGAGGACAATTAGCTGATCAGTGGACGTATTCACCAACCATTCTTAAAAACGTTCTCAGTATTATTCTAGATTTAGAAATTAACAAAGCTTCTGATTGGCTAATTCAAATGGTCTAGCCAATCAGAGCTTGTGTTACCTTCAAATTTAGAAAATTCTTCAGAGTAAGACTAAAAGTATTCTTAAGAATGGTTGGAGAGTACAGACCCAGTGTCTGATCCAGAGCGCGCGATTGTGAGAATTGCTGAGTTTTTCATCATTCACACACATTTTCAAAACCAGTGCGCGACAATTGCGCACAAAAAATAATTAAGCAATTAGTGTTTGATCAGATGTTAAACTTAATGCTCAAATATTTATGTAAAATTCACTTTTATAGCCACAACAGCATCAGATCATTCCTATGAATCAAGAGTGACTTCCCTTCCTTACCTCACAGACTTTGATTTTACAAAAAAAAAAATGTCTGCCATTTTTTTCTTCTTAGCTTAAATATATTGATTACATCTCTCCAACACTTATTTATCTAAATAAATATGACTAAAGTACTGCCTTTCCGTCCAAATACATACCAAAGCTAAAATATAAATTTATTCCAATATTACTTTATTAGTTTCGATTAATACCAATTCCCTGAAGTTGATGATTTTTTTTCATGTAAACCCAAACAAATAGCAGACGATATTGACAATTCTGTTTTCTAAGATGAACACAAAAATTGAATTACTGGTATCTTTTTGCATACAGCAGGTGGCAATGAAGATGAAAAATCTGTTATCCAACATGCAAGTTAGGGCCAGTGCGATGCAGAGGAAAGTGTAAGTGATGAATGCGTAGGGACTAGCGTTTTAACTTCTATTTACAATTAGATCTATGACTTTTAAGTTTCAAAGTACGATTTTGTGTTAGGTATGCACAATACTAAGGCACATTACTATAGAACTGAAAGGGTTTAATAAATACAAAATAGATTAGTTCTATTTCTTGTGTTCTGAAGTTTATTTTGATCCCCCATACTTATTAAAAATCCCCCATATTTTTCAGAGTTATGGGGGGCAATCCCCCACTTTTTTCAAATCCTGGATCAGATACTACAGACCCAGATCTGTCTTTAAAACAGTACCAACATATTGCAAAAAAGAGAAAATAATGGTCTCCAGGATATCCTCCTTTTTTTCCCCTTATTGTTTGAAAAAGCCATCTTTCTATGGTTCTAAACCATTGAATCCATTGCTAAAAGGTTGAAGTAATATTAAGAATGGTACCTGATCCATTACTTTCTGAAAAAAATCTTTAGCAGCAGACTTTGAAAATACAGGTATTCTTATAAAGTAGGAATAATCAATATGAAAGTATCAATACCTTTCAGAAACACTGGGACAAAATGAGATACAGCTCATCACCAGCAATATCTCCTTTTCCACAAGCTTTAAAAAAAAAGCTCTGCTATAAGACTCAGTAAGTTTTCTCCAAGGAGAAATAAGATAATCAATATCATCTGTTGCATTGTTTAAAACATCAGCTTTACTTATCTATAACTTATAAACAGAACCTTACAAACACAATTGTTTGCTTTTTGTTATTTTTTTTTCCAAGTTAATAGATTCATAGTTTGCCATTTCAAAGTGACTTAAAACTAGGATTTTGTTTAGTCAAGTTTTAAATGAAAACCTTACCAAAACTGTTAATTCATAATTCACAGCATCTGCCAACATATTTTTCTTTTTTAACAATGTTTTCTACCCTCCAAACAGTAAAAATTATCATTTGAATCTAATATAAATATGCTGTTATGGTTATGAGGGAAATGCCTTTTGAAAACATTGTTGGAAAAAGAAAACATGTTTGTAGGCAACATTTTCTTTTTTTCAGAACCCTTTGTCTTTAAAAGACATATTTAATCATTCAGGTTGTGTTTGTCATCTGCAATGAATTTGACATAAACGAGTCTAAAATTTCATTGTATTGTAATTAGTTAACCCTAAATTTACCCAACTAGCATTTTCAGTCTAGAAATAACACTCAAATAATTATTATTTCAAGGCTACTTTTACCTAGAATGTTACAGCACAGCAGACAGTGTAGACCAGAGTTCTCAATGCATGTTTTGTGCTGTCTGATCTTGATCTACACCAGCTGCAAAGGCAACTATAGATCTTAAAGGCACTTCAAGGGTTAATAGGGTCCTAAGATTAAACCCTAGAGCACCATGCACAACCGAACTAGCTTTTGAAGGCAGTCTCGAACACACAGTGATGAGAAGTCAGACATATTTCTATTCTCTTTAAATTGATATGGTATGCTGAGAAACACAGCCACTAAACTAATATCTGGATATTTTTTGACTTACAAAATGGAAATATTTCACCGATTTGGCACTCTGAAGTTTACTATAAGAAATGAGAAGGGTGACAGAGAAGAAGAAACATAGATGTACAACAGCCATGGAGAATAGAGATCAGACAATAAACAGCAAAACCCACAAAATAAACCATTTACACCACTCTGAACCTTTTACAAGTTAATGAAAATGGCATCTGTTACCATCATCAGAGTAGAAGATGAAAATAACAAGCATTTTCTGTTTTTCTTAGTGTTTTCTATTTGGATATTCATATATTCAATGATTTGAGCCCTGTATATTATCTGCAAATACTTTCAATATAGAGAAGTTCTAAAGTTCTGGTATAGAGGTAACGGAAGGGAAAATTACAGCAGATTTTTATTAGAATGTGATTGTTTGCTTGCCTGTTTGGTGTAAATACACCCTACAACATATTTTATTTAACCCTTTACCAAACAATCCCTGGTTTTAATGACCCTGAGGAAGAAGCCTTCTGAAAACATTGTGGGAAAAGGAGAAAATGCTGATAACCAGCATTTTCTCCGTTTCCCACAATGTTTTCTACTCTTCCAAAGGCAAGTTTCAATTTTTGAATCACGTTTATTCTGTCGTCTGCAAATGCTTTCAATTTGGACAAGTATAAAATTTTGTCGTTTGGTAAAGAGTTAACTCTTTACCAAACGACAAAATTTTAGACTTAGCATTTGCAGACTACAAAATAAATGTGATTCAAAAATTGAAACTTGTGTTTGTTTGGATAGAAACATTGTGGAAAAGGGAGAAAATGCTGGTTACCAGCATTTTCTCCTTTTCCACAATGTTTTCAAAAGGCTTTTTGTTCATGGTCGTTACAATTCGGAATTGTGGGGCAAAGAGTTAAATCATCCTTTTCTTTCCAAGCTACTGACTGCTTTCCCACATAAACATCATAAAACACAAGTACAGCTGTGAGAAAGAAATGAATCCTGTCACAATAACTATCATCAGTCATTTGGAAAAGCTTCGGAATCAAACCAGAGACCCACTGGTTTCAAGACCTTGGAGTTACCATCTGAGCAACCAGGATCAGCTGCAAGTCTGTGAACAAACCTACTACAATGACAATATTCACTGTATACAGGTTGTTGTAGATCAAATTCATTCTGTGCTTATTTTGTAGGTTTTACTGTATCTTCCAAGACAGTAATTATGAACTTATGTAAATATCTAAATGCTTTTCACAGATAAAACTAGTCAAACTACATACTTTGATATTCTATGTTAGCTGAAATTTAATGTGTTGAACAGTAAGTCATTTATATCATGATTTCTTTATAACCCCAGGAAGAAGGCTTTCGAAAATATTTTGGGCAAAGGAGAAAATGCTGGTGACTAGTACTGTCTCCTTTGCGCAAAATGTTTATGACCCTTTCCAAGACAAATGTCATTATTTGGATTACATTTTATTTCTTTTCTCCAAATATTTTCATTTGGGATAGCCTAAAAAATTTGTTGTCTGTCAAATATTGCAGCATCTTGCACCAACAGAAAACAATTTACAATAACAACAACAAAATACAAATTACATAACAATAACAACACATATAGGTATTGATAGATATATGATAACAGGTCATGTGAACGGCAGTGTTGCTACTTGATAAAGTGTTCTTTTAAAGTTTTCCATTTGAATAATATTAACCCTTGAAGTGCCTTTTGCAACTGTAGTTGCCTTTACGGCCAGTGTAGATCAAGATCAGGCTGCACAAAATGTGCAGCCTGATCTTTGATCTGCACCGTCTGCTTTTCTGAAACACTGTAGACAAAAGTAACCATAAAATTGCAGTCACTTGGGTCTTATTTCTAGTATGAAAATGTCTGATGGGTTTATTGGGCACTCTATGGGTTAAAACTGTTTACCAAAAGACAACATTTTAGACTTGTCCATATTAAGAGCATTTGCATAGAACAATTTGTACCTAAAAATGATGGCATTTGCCTTTGAAAAAAAAAAAAAAAAAAAAAAAACATTGAGGGAAAAGGAGAAAATGGTTATCAGCATTTTCTCCTTTTTGAACAATGGTCCCCCCCTTTCCTCTGTTTTGGGATTGTGAGGTAAAGAGTTGCAAAACTGATAAAACTAGGCAATCAAAGGAAAGTACACAAGAGCTATTTCATTTACAATGGAAATGTGGAAAAATTAGCATTCTTGACCCAGTGCCTCTAAAACTTTGCAGCAGACAACATGGAAAATACCCTTGTAAAATGAAGATTATCAACATGATTGATTGTATGGTGTTTGACACTGTTTTCAATGTTGTTTTAGTTATATTGTGGTGGCCAGTGCACGTATCCATGCTTTTTTGGAGTTTCTTTTACTAGTACTCTGCACAATATTCTTTTCAAGCCATTGGCTTCTTTCTAACATAACCCTTGTTGAAACAATGGTCAGTGGTGAGAGAGGAATGAATCCCGTCGCAATGACTATCATCAATCCTTGGAAAGAAGTTGGCCTAGCCAGAGATCGAACCAGTGACCCCTGTTTTCATTATTAGGATGAACTAACATGTTATAAGTGAACGTATGTGAACGCTATGTGGCAATGGAAATAGTAAATGTTACTATCAGTTTCCCTTCTTGAAAATATATGAGCCATGCTCTGGCAATAGGGGTTATGCATTTTCATGATGCATTATACCAAGCAAATCACCACATAATTAAGGATCTGTAAAATCCATTTTGTCTAATAATGGACTGGATCTGGAGGTTGTATGGTCCTTTGCCAAGCAGAAAACTAGAACTTGTTTTTCTACAAAGAAAAACAGATGTCTCCCCCCTTTTTGGTGTCAGAAGGATTGATATGTCACCAAGGCAATTTCTAACTGAAATAATGGTCATTTTTCTCTAAAGGTTTTCGAGTTATAGAGCGGACACGAAATTGTATGTAAAATGAGTAAGGAAAATAATCAAAGGGAAATAACTCGAAAAATATACAAGCCAGAGTTATGGTTCTTGTGCATGACACTTCGTCTCATGGTGCTTTACAAATGTGTGAAGTTTTATCAAAATATCTCAAAAGGTTTTTGAGTTATAAAGTGGACATGATTTGTGGCGGATAATAATCAAAGGGAAACAAGATGTCTGTTTGTAAAACAGTCATGCCCCCCTACTGCCACATTGATACAGGAAGTGGCACAGTTCATAAACTGATATCAAAAGAATTGATTGGGAAATATCGATGTCATCTTTTTGATTTATAGCCCACTTCAATTGTTAAACGTGATAATCTGTCAACAGTTTGCATAATTATACACATCGCCGTGTGTATACATACAAGATTGTAAACAGTCGCCGATACACAGACTGGGTTATCGATTTTCTTTTCGGCACGCACGTTTGACTTCCGCTTTTTCCCAGTCGACTTCGATGCTTACTACATCCCCGATAATACGCGAATAAAATGTTGGAGCCACAAGTTGAGCCACATATGATGATTTTTGAGACACTTTAATTTTTTTTGAGCAAATGGCTCAAGTGGCGAACGGCAGCGCGGGCCCTGAATCATCTGGTGGTCACTATGACCTTGACCTTTCACGGATTAACCGTAAAATTGATAGGGATCATTTACACTCCAAGATGAATATCTGTACAGAATATGAAGGACCTAAGTCAATTCTGTGTCTAGTTATCATCTGGACAAGGTTTGGTCTATATATCATTAAGTTGAAGGCCACTGTGACCTTGACCTTTGATGGATTAATCTCAAAATCGATAGGGATCATTTACACTCAGAGATGAATATCTGTACAGAATTTGAAGAACCTATGTCAATTCTGTGTCTAGTTTTCATCTGGACAAGGTTTGGTCTATATATCATTAAGTTGAAGGCCACTGTGACCTTGACCTTTGATGAATTAACCTCAAAATCGATAGGGATCATCTGCACTCCAAGACGACTGTCTGTGCCAAATTTGATGAACCTAGGTCAATTCTGTGTCTAGTTATTATCCGGACAAGATTTGGTCTATATATCAACATCTTGACAGTCACTGTGACCTTGACCTTTGACCGATTGACCTCAAAATCAATTGGGATCATCTACACTCCGAGACGCATGTCTGTGCCAAATTTGACGAACCTAGGTCAATTCTGTGTCTAGTTATCATCCGGACAAGGTTTGGTCTATATATCAACATCTTGACGGTCACTGTGACCTTGACCTTTGACCAATTGACCTCATAATCAATAGGGATCATCTACACTCCGAGACGCATGTCTGTGCCAAATGTGACGAACCTAGGTCAATTCTGTGTCTAGTTATCATCCAGACAAGGTTTGGTCTATATATCAACATGTTGACGGTCACTGTGACCTTGACCTTTGACTGATTGACCTCAAAATCAATAGGGATCATCTACACACCGAGACACATAATCTGTGCCACATTTGACGAACCTAGGTCAATTCTGTGTCTAGTTATCATCTGGACAAGGTTTGGTCTATATATCAACATGTTGAAGGTCACTGTGACCTTGACCTTTGACCAATTGACCTCAAAATCAATAGGGATCATCTACACTCTGAGACGCATGTCTGTGCAAAATGTGACGAACCTAGGTCAATTCTGTGTCTAGTTATCATCCGGACAAGGTTTGGTCTATATATCAACATCTTGACGGTCACTCTGACCTTGACCTTTGACCAATTGACCTCAAAATCATTAGGGATCATCTACACTCCGAGACGCATGTCTGTGCCAAATGTGACGAACCTAGGTCACTTCTGTGTCTAGTTATTATCCGGACAAGGTTTTGTCTATACATCAACATGTTGACGGTCACTGTGACCTTGACCTTTGACTGATTGACCTGAAAATCAACAGGGATCATCTACACACCGAGACGCATGTCTGTGCCAAATTTGACGAACCTAGGTCATATCTGTGTCTAGTTATCATTCGGACAAGGTAAGGTCTACCGACCGACCGACCGACATTAGCAAAGCAATATACCCCCACTTCGTTGAAGGGGGGCATAATAACTCGAAAAATATACAAGCCAGAGTTATGGTTCTTGTGTATGACACGTCGTCTGATGGTGCTTTACAAATGTGTGAAGTTTTATCAAAATATCTTAAAAGGTTTTCGAGTTATAGAGCGGACACGATTTGTGACGGACAGACAGACAGATGGACGCACGGGGAAAAACAATATGTCTCCCGACCCTGACGGGGGGAGACATAATATTTCATAATTAGTAAGAAATCTTGACCCATGTCAGCCTGCGTGGACAGGCTGACATGGGTCAAGACTTTTTTTTTCTTAGATCCATTAAGCCCCCTTTTCACAGAGAATGGCTCTTAATTTTACATATATCTGTTGAAGGACAAATAAGAATCTTTAAGGGCAGTAATAAATATGAAACAATGAACTAAATATCAGATTTCTTTACTCAATAAAAATTTCAGTCATTTACACCAGCAAGCATTCTTTAGTGTTTTAAATGCTTTATATAGGACACTTTTTCTCTGAACAAAAAAAAGCAATTTTTCAAAAACTGCTGGTAGTACTGTCACAAAATGCCACTTTAAGTTTTGACTGTTCTCATCTGAGTACAGAGAAGACTGCGAAAAAAATAGTAGAAATCTCTACACTGACTTTGTGCACATGTTTAAACACTGATATTTTCACAAATTGACGACAAAACTAGCATTTAACATACCTGTTGTTTGCATGTTCAATAATCCTTTGTTTCTAATACAAATATTTCCAATTTAAACACTAAACTTGAGAAAAAACAGTCCATTCATCTTTTTCTCCAGAGGTTTATGTCTCCAAAAAACATACACAAAATGGTTGCCAAATATGATAGATTATGTTTTTCCAGATTTACATTGTTATACTGTAGAGGTGGATATATACGTGTGTCGAAAAATTTGCAAATTACCAATTATGGATATTTTGCGTACAGAAATGTTTGCGAATTCAAGACACTTGTTATTTGTTGGTATACTTGTGTTAAATATGCAAACAGGAAAGTGCGAATCGTCCTAATTCGCGAAATCACAAACATTTCTGCATTGCAAAAATTTCTGCTTATACAGCATAAGGTAATGAGATATTTAATAATTAATTTAACTTTGGTCATGTGGATCACAAAAAATTAATTGCATTCTACTGCAATACATATTAAACCGACGAAACAGACAGTCAGTACAGCGCTATAGCTTTCCTCCTGGAAAATTCATGATGGACTTGAGACAGTATGGTACACAGTAAATGTCCAAATATTAAAAGAAGCATCATAAACAGCTGGTTATTGAGACTAAGCTTCTGGTTGCTCTATTTTACAAAACAATACAGCCTGGTCTTTTTTTTTTCTTGCAGCACAATATTTTTGAAAACATTGTACCAAAAGTAGATGCTCTTACAATTAGCAATTTCTCTTTTTAACACAATGTTTCGCATGGATTCATCTATTTATTGGTAATTTCTGCTGATCATCCAAATCTTCTGTTCAAGGAAGTAGCAAAAAGGAGAATTTACCTGTTTTAAAACACGGAGTTACATCTGATGATCTGTTAAAGATACCATCCCATATCACTAGGGTATAATTGATAAGCCCTGGGTTACTATCGGGAATGGTCCAAGAAACATTGACAGAGGTTGAGTTGATCACCACAGCTGTCACATTCGTAACCTGCTCAGGCTCTACAAAAAAGATCAAATCTGTCACAAAACTGTCACGACTTGTTACATCTTAAACCATTTACAAAACAGTCAAGTGTTTTCACCATACTAAGCAAGTATCGGTAAGTTTTGGGAACATTGTAGAAAAGAGAGAAAATGCTGGTCACCAGCATTTTCTCTTTTTCCCACAATGTTTCCTACTTTTTCAAAAACATGTTCCATCATTTAACCCACATCTGATTTTGTGATCTGAAATTGTTTCGTTTACACTGATGAAGTAGGCTTTCACTGTTGAAAAAAGAGATAATGTTCATCACCAGCATTTTTACTCCTTTTCCCACAATGTTTTCTTGTTTTCTTCTCTTTCAAAGACAAGTCGCATCATTTGAGCTGAAAGAATATCGCCACAGGGAAAAGAAAGAGCAGATAAAAGATCAGAATGCAAGGAATATACAATCTGATTTTGATTTACAGAGTTCATAAAAGCACTTACAGTCAATTTCTTCTTCACAGGACTTTTGTTTTTTGCATCAGACCACTTTCAAAGCATACAGGCAAGTTAGTCACAAGCAATTTCTCCAAGTGCCATATTGAACCTTAACCCTTTACCATATGACAAAATTCTAGACTTGTCCCATTTGAAGGCATTCTCAGACGACAAATTAAATGTTGCTAAAATTATGACTTCTGTCTTTGATAAAATAGAGAACATTGTGGGAAAAAGAGAAAATGCTGGTGACCAGCATTTTCTCCTTTTCCCACAATATTCTCAATAGCTTTCTTTTTCAGTGTTGTTAAAAGTCAAGATTAAGTGATAAGTGTAAAGTCATGTTAGTTTACCATTCTTGAAAAGGACATTTTTAATTCATGTGGTGCATAATTGTGTCAGAATATTATGCCCTTACCAAATTGCCTTCTTAGTTAGACTAAAATCAGTGTAATATCATAATAACAAAGAGAAAATTGAAACAAAACAAGATGTCTGTTTGTAAAACAGTCATGCCCCCCTACTGCCACATTGATACAGGAAGTGGCACGGTTCATAAACTGATATCAAAAGAATTGATTGGGAAATATCGATGTCATCTTTTTGATTTATAGCCCACTTCAATTGTTAAACGTGATAATCTGTCAACAGTTCGCATAATTATACACATCACCGTGTGTATACATACAAGATTGTAAACAGTCGCCGATACACAGACTGGGTTATCGATTTTCTTTTCGGCACGCGCGTTCGACTTCCCCTTTTCCTAGTCGACTTCGATGCTTACTACGTCCCCGATAATACGCGAATAAAATGTTGGAGCCATAAGTTGAGCCACATATGATGATTTTTGAGACCTTTTTTTTTGAGCAAATGGCTCAAGTGGCGAACGGCAGCGCGGGCCCTGAATCATCTGGTGGTCACTATGACCTTGACCTTTCACGGATTAACCGTAAAATTGATAGGGATCATTTACACTCCAAGATGAATATCTGTACAGAATATGAAGGACCTAAGTCAATTCTGTGTCTAGTTATCATCTGGACAAGGTTTGGTCTATATATCATTAAGTTGAAGGCCACTGTGACCTTGACCTTTGATGGATTAATCTCAAAATCGATAGGGATCATTTACACTCAGAGATGAATATCTGTACAGAATTTGAAGGACCTAGGTCAATTCTGTTTCTAGTTTTCATCTGGACAAGGTTTGGTCTATATATCATTAAGTTGAAGGCCACTGTGACCTTGACCTTTGACTGATTGACCTCAAAATCAATAGGGATCATCTACACACCGAGACGCATGTCTGTGCCACATTTGACGAACCTAGGTCAATTCTGTGTCTAGTTATCATCCGGACAAGGTTTGGTCTATATATCAACATGTTGACGGCCACTGTGACCTTGACCTTTGACCGATTGATCTCAAAATCAATAGGGATCATCTACACACCGAGATGCATGTCTGTGCCAAATTTGACGAACCTTGGTCAATTCTGTGTCTAGTTATCATCCGGACAAGGTAAGGTCTACTGACCGACCGACCTAGACCAACATTAGCAAAGCAATATACCCCCACTTCGTTGAAGGGGGGCATAATTAAGATAGCATATACTTAGCAGTGATGTTTGCTGGGTTGTATTCAAGTCTGGTCCATCCCCAATTACAGTAGAAGCAACAACAACAACCGTATAGTTTGTAAAGGCTGCTAGTCCCTCGATTTTGTACTGCATTGTTCGCTGATTAATGGATACACTGACTGTTTCATTTGGACAATCTTCTTTGTCAAGACTGCTCGACTGAAATGAAGAAACTACAGCTGTCCCAAATGTGTAAATCTTCACCACAAAACAAAATTTTAGGCTTTTTCCTATTGAAAATATTTGCTGATGACAAAATGAATATGGCTCAAATGGTTTGTCCTTGAAAGAGTAGAAAACACTGTAGGAAAAGAAGAAAATACTGGTTACAAGTATTTTCCCCTTTTCTAACAATGAATGAATGAATGTTGTTTTATCGCGCATCGACAGCTTTGGTCATTTAGCGCGCATATCTGTGTTAAAAGATGATTAAAGTGGAATTTTCAAACTGAAAAAGGTTTGAATACATTGATAATAGTAAAAGGGTTGAATTAAGAAGGATTATGTTCGATCTAAATAAGCATAAAAAACAGTACTGAGTGACAGGGCAATCCCTATCTACTCAAAAGTTTTAAACGATAAAGTTAAGATTGTGATAAAAAATTCTGAAGGAAATGTTGAATTGATAGTAAAAAGTCTTTAAATGACCAAGAATTATGTGTTATTTTTTAATGTGCATGAAATATGATATTGAGTGGCTGGGCGTCCCCTCCTACTCTAAAGTTTTAAATGAATAAAGTTAAGACTGTGAATATTAGCTTCAAGGAAATGAGAGTTAAAACTGGTAAAGTGTGGAGCCTCCAATGGGATCAGTATACTCCCATTAAAGAGGTCCTGTCTCCAGTGAGATAAGATGCCCCCAAGAGGGCTGATCCTCCCATTAAGGAGATGCAAAATGAAGATAAAAAGGATTAAATGGTAGAAATATGGGTTTACACAACTGGTTAAAAAGGCAATTAAGAAAGTATCACAGCTTGTTGTATAGACCAATCTCTTTGATGAAGGTGATAATTGAATAAATGCTGACAGTGTCAAAGAGGTTGTGCATACTGTCAACATTGTAGTATTTCTAACGAATTGGCTGAAAGTCAATGCAATCTAACAGAATATGTCTAATTGTATGGTGTTCATTGCATGGAATACATTCTGGTGCATCTTCTCTGGCTAAAAGCCAGGAGTGTGTTAACCGAGAATGTCCAATTCAAAGTCTTGTGATTATCACCTCTCCTCGACTAACGGACCTGTAAGAGGGGTACCACTCGCCAAGGATTGGCTTAACAGAATGAAGTTTGTTAAAATGATCTGCATCCCACTGTGACTGCCAAAGAGATTGGATGATAGGTAAAACTGATGCTTTAAAATCTGTGTAAGGTATTTTAAAATGAGATATGGGTAGAGACAATGCCGACTTGGCAAGTTCATCGGCCTTTTCATTGCCTCGAATACCCATGTGACTAGGAAGCCAGCAAAAAACAAACTTGTTTGTAACAGAGAGGGAGGAAATTATCTCAAGAATAGCACAAATAGATGGATTTTCAATTTTCTGGTTATAGAGCACCTGGAGTGTAGAAAGGGAGTCCGAGAACAGAAGAATGGTTAGATCTACTTTCCTCAGCTAGACTCAAAGCAAGATCAATTGCCTTCACTTCAGCAGAAAAGATTGAAGAGTTGTCAGGAAGGCGACATTTTTTTCTTTTTCCACCAAATACTGCTGCCGCTGACACAGCATGTCCATCTTTAGATCCATCTGTATAAACAGGTTTATAGGAGTTGTACTGTTCTTTTATTTCCTGATATCGAGTTTGGAAAACAACTCTATCTGTGGTTGATTTCTTGTGGGCTAAAAGTTCAAATCTAAATTCAGCAGCTTTAATCAACCATGGAGGGGTATCAGGAATTTTGTTTTCACATATGACATTCATGTCAACATGGAGATTGTCTATTTGTGATTGCATGCGAATACCAAATGCAGGGATTGCATTTGGCTTCCTAGCAAAAAGGTTTTTACATCCAGGGTTAAAAACTACTTTACGTGTGGGGTTGGTTGGGTTTGCTTTCAGCTTCAACAGATACTGGAGAGATAGCTTGAGCCTTCTATGAGCTAGAGAAGGGCCAAGCGTAAACCCTGATTGTGGATTGTGTCAAGGATCTTCAGGTATGATTTGCGGGCTGAGCCATACACAATAGAGCCATAGTCTAGTATGGAGCGAATAAGGGAGCGATAGAGACGTAAAAGTACTTTTTTATCAGCTCCCCTTTTCTAACAATGTTTTCAAAAGCTTTATTCTTTTGAGTTGTTAAAACAGTAAATTTTTTGTTTTTAATTAACAAACTTGTCAAGTGCTTTGATGGACAAGACACATTTTCGAACTTAACTTGCATAATACATAAAAAAAGTCTAAGTTGAAGAAGAGATATATATTGCAGATATTCCATAATTGTGTCTTTGGCATCTACAGTTTCTGGTTAACAGTTGAAATCTGTTGGTCCGTTGATGAGAGAGATATCATGCTTATTTTTTCAACTGAAACTTTGAGGGTATAAAATATGTTTGGCAAAAGGGAAAAACAACCAATTTGAGATAAAGTTATTTGAACAAAACACATAAAGGTATTGAACAAAACACATGAAAACATCATCAGAGGAAAACCTCGTAACGACAAATTTCTGGATTTATCAAAATGCACCAGTATACACCACTGGATTGGGTCCACCTGTAACTCAGACCTTTGCCAAACAACCCCTTGGTTTAATTGCTGTAAGGACAAAAGGTATTGTAGAAATTGTGGGATACAGAGAATATCTTGATAACCAGTATTATCTCATTTTCCCACATTTTCTATCCATTCAAGTACAAGTACCATCATTTGGATCACAGTCATTGTCTACAAATATTGACAATTTAGACAAGTTAAATTATTTCCATTGAGTAAAGAGTCAATAATATTGACGTATCACCTGTGTGAAGTGACTTCTTTGCACTGCAGTAGATTGCTTTTGAAATAAAATTGTGGAAAGAAGTGGAAGTGCTTGCAATGTCCAGTTCCTCCTTTTGCAACAATATTTTCACAGGTATGTGTATAAACTTTATTAAAGTTAATTATCCATATACAAATGTCACAAGGGTGCTTCCAAAAATATCTGTATCAAATTTGTTTAAACATATGCTAACTGAATGTTTTCAATCAAACAAGGAGAGCACATACTGGAACCTGAGTGGATGATCCACTTGTGAAAAGTACTTCACACCAGTTTCCTGCTTTACTACCAGACTTCATCCATCTCATTGTGTAAGATATGATATCACCATTCGGTTGACTTGGTCGGTTCCATGTTACATTTAAAGTGTCATCGTAAGGCGTCACATTTAATGCCTCAACAGTGCCAGGCTCTAGAATAAAATACAACATATACATTAAAACCTGAAACGTAGACACAAAGACTAGCTCTAATCACCTGAAACATGAGCAATGCTCTGTGAAAAGCAGGCTTAATGCATCTGCAGAAAGTATCAACTCATGTCAGCCAGCACAATCTGCACAGGCTGACATGAGTTGAAACTTTTTGCTATATGTGAATTCTCTGTATGTCTAAGAACCATTCTACCCCCATATTCAGTCAGTTGTCAGATTAAATAGATTTTATGGATCCCTAATTATGTAATGACTTGGTATAATGCATTACAGAGATGCACTGAACCCCCTTTTGCCAGAGTGTGGCATACATTCAAAGCAGATGACTTGGCCAACCTCCTTATAAAATATGGATAACTAACAAGAAATAAGGTAAAATACATGAATGCACATAAAAAGAATGGAAATCCACTGCATGTTCACTGCAAGCTTTAAATCTTTACCCAACAACATAATTTCAGGCTCAACCAAACTGAAAGCATTTGCAGACAATAAATTAAATATAGCTAACAAAGTGGCTTTTGTCTTGGAAAGGATAGAAAACATTGTGGGAAAAGGAGAAAGTGCTTGTTACCAGCATTTCCTCTTTTTCCCACAATGTTTTCCAAAGCTTCCCTCTTCAGAGTTGTTAAAACTCAGGAACATGTTGTAAAGGGTTATACACTTACATGCTTTTAGAAAAGTCTACAATTATGTTTCTAGCTGGTCATCTTCAAAAATCCAAACAACTGCACAAAGGTGATAAAACTGCATAGTATAGACACAAATAGAGGATCTTTTATGAGTGTTTATGTAATATCATTTTCATGAAATGAGCCGACTAAAATTATATGACAAAAGCCTTGGCGAGATTCCTATACATTCAAGTCAACAAGTCCGATATAAATAATATTAAATAAACATGAATGTGAGATTCTATTTTTATCACATAACTCCCCCTGTTTTCAATGCAATACAGCAATTATGAATTTTCTTGCCCCACACGTGTGAGATAAGAAAATAGTGCTGTATTTGGTTAACACTCTGTAATCATACACCTCATTTCTAAAACATTCCTGACCCAAGTTCCTGAGTGAAATCAACGGTAAAAATTCGTAATCATGATAAAGTTGTTAATTTAATCACTTTTAGATTCAAAACAAAATCAATATATGCAACTTTCTTTGGAACTGTTTTTCATTTGCAATGTATCTGTCAAAGAAACAACTAGGCTTGATGTAAATTTCATTACAAATTTTATACATGTATGCCTATGATTTAACACATTATGGACTATAATTCTTGTTATACAGTTATGTGATAAAAAGAATCTGACATTTGTTGGCTTTTGAGGTAAAAATTTATTAAACTCGTCCACAAAAAAAGTTATTAAGCTCGCCAAAAGCTCTTTGACACTTAAACCGAAAGTAGTAAGAAACAGTATCTAGAGTTGGTAAGTCAAATTATTTCTGCCATTTTGATGGTTTCAAATGACTTCCACTGCATTTTATATTTTTATTTAACATTTTCCCGTGATATGGTAAAGTAGTAAAGATTCCAGCACATGCTATGGTTGGTTTCTACAGCTTCACATGCTCATGACTAAAAATAACCACAACCAGGACCCAGAAACAATAATACACTTGTGTATTGTCAAAAATACATCATGGGTTTAATACACTACAGAAATACCATATTTTGCTTAAATTTTGGGACACCCAAAGTATTGGGACACCAACAAAAAAACGCAAAAATAATTATTTTTCATGACCCAAAGATTTGGGCCATACTAAAAATTGCAAAGCAAGATCGGTATTTTTTTGTTCCAAAGAATTGGGACAGTGAACATCTATTTTAAAAAAAATCTTTCAATCTGTTTGATACCCTTTGTTTACAAGCATTCATTTCGTGCCATTTCATTTCTACACACGTAAGTGTGCTTCCCAACCCTCCTGATTTCAATGGGGGTTTCCCGATTCAAGACAAAAAACCAGATCACCTGACAGATTATTTTAGATACCAATTCAAAAAAAAAGTCCGATAAAAGTGTAACAAGAGGGCCATGATGGCCCTGAAGTCGCTGACCTGAGTCTTTTGACCAAACATGACCCATTTTCAATCTCTTCTGAGATATTATGACAAACACTCTACCAAGATTTTCATGAGTATTTGACTGAAAAAGGTTTTTTGAAGATTTGACTCAGTGACCTAGTTAATGACCCGAAATGATCCACTTGCAAACTGGTCCAAAAAATCAAGACAAACATTCTGATCAAGTTTCATGAGTATAGGATTAAAAATGTGGCCTCTAGAGCATATACAAGGTTTTTCTAAGATTTGACCTAGTGACCTAGATTTTGACCCGACATGACCCATTTTCAAACTCACCCAAGATATAATCAAGACAAATATTCTGACCTACTTTCGACAGTTTTGGACAGAAAATGTGGCCTCTACAGCCTACACAATTTTTTTCTAAGATATAACCTAGTGACCTAGTTTTCGTCCTAACATGACCCATTTTTGAACTCGTCTGAGATATCATCAAGGCAAACATTCTGACTAACTTTCAAGAATTTTGGACTGAAAATGTGGCCTCTAGAGCATACATAAAGTTTTTCTAAGATTTGACCTAGTGACCTATTTATCGACCAGATATGACCCATTTTTAAAGTCATGCAAGGTATCATGAAGACAAATATTTTGACCAATTTTCAACGTTTTTGACCTAGTTTTTGACCCGACATGACCCATTTTCAAACTCATCTGAGATATCATCAAGACAAACATTCTGACTAACTTTCAAGAATTTTGGACTGAAAATGTGGCCTCTAGAGCGTACACAAGGTTTTTCTAAGATTTGACCTAGTGACCTAGTTTTTGACCCGACATAACCCATTATCGAACTCATACGAGATATCATCGAGACAAACATTCTGACCAAGTTTCACCAGTATGGGACTGAAAATGTGGCCTCTAGAGCGTACACAAGGTAAAAGTTGATGACACACGACAGACGACGGACACAGCACGATCACAAAAGCTCACCTTGAGCACTTCGTGCTCAGGTGAGCTAAAAAGGGTGTGATAAACTTCTTTCCAAGATACATTACGTATACATGTACATCTGAAGTTGACACACTCGTCAAAACTCGGCCGATTCCATGCCTACATCTAGCCTTGTCTGTATAACAGTCGTTTCCATTTGAATTGCCAATCACATGATCTTTTAAATGCCAACGCCACTGTCAGTCATTTAGCAACGACATAAACAACCTCGATGAAGTCATCCAAATCTATCTATCTATTGGTGAAAACTTTAATCACAATTGATAAACTACGTTAAAAAATGAATGTATGAACTGTTTGTGAACTGAAATATAGTTAGAAGCATTTCGATAGAAAATTGAGACTCAAGTTTTCTTTTTTTACGAGGAGCCTTTCAATTTTCAGAAAGGTAAACTTGCGTATTTCTGGCAATGAACTGTAAAGTGTAGGTGCATATCAAGCTACCAGATACAGCCGAGGGATTTAATGGCTCCCATCACCCAAGGTATGCCGAATGAGAGTTGACACGCATGTATTTCACGGTCAATCGGGTTCGTTGTTTATAAACAGAAATCAAGGTACAGTATTCTAGTCTAACTGGGGTTTATTGATCAAAGATAAAAAAACCAATCAAATTTGAGATCGGGCCGACCAGGTACTTGACAGGGTGGAATTAACGTCGTTCACCTCACTTAAGCAGGTAAAATATGTTGTGAAATTATCTAGAAACGCAAAATAACAATGCTCATCACGATCCCAGGATGCAGACAAAATTGAGTGATAAGTTAATCATCAACCAAAACAATTAGAAAAATAAAAATTTTAATCTGTTAGTGCACAAACTGACCACTAGAATTCCAATCTGTCAAAAAATAGACCAACCTGCAAATGAACGTAGGTTTATTGAAATCAGTGGCGTAGCAATATTTTAACCTCGGCAATATATTCGACTGAATAGCGGTCAGTGACCAACAGTATGACAGCTTGTCTTGTCTGACCATAAGATTTGGAACAGCTGACGAAATAATAATTTTTTGTTGACCTAAGTATTGGGACATGAAAAAAAAAATAATTATTTTTTACTGTCCCAAAATTTACACAAAATACGGTAGGTTTCATGTGATGTACTCCATACGAAAAAGAAGGATAAGGATGGTTCACTTGTTTGGTTGGTCCGGGTTTCTGTTGAAGCATTGTCATGACTTAGGAAAGCTTCATTTCTGGTGAAAATTTCAAACTTGTAGAAAGCACCTGAAATAGAAATGAACAACATAAAGAAAAATACTTAAGGCTTAACCATTTACCACATATTTTTAACCCATATTTAAATGACCTAAGGGAGAGGGACTTTTGAAATCATTGTGCAAAATAGAGAAAATGCTGGAAACCAGCATTTTCTCTGTTTTTCACAATGTTTTCTATCCTTTTTAAAACAAATCCCAACATTTGAGGAACATTAAATATTCAACATTTATGTCATCTGTAAAGTTGGACAAGTCTAAGTTTGGTTAACAAGAGTACCATCAGTGAGTTCCAAAGGACAGCTATAGTTACTTTTCCGCTGATGATTTTAAATTAAGATATTAACAAATATTTGGAGGGTTACCTGCCCCTTTAGTAAGGTTCCCCTTTTTATAGTTAATATGTAGTCTAAATTTGAAGTAAATATCTTCAGTAATAGCAGAAGCATCAGAAAATGACAAAGTGGGTTTTCAACATGTATGATGAGTAGAATTCAAAAGTCATATGACTGTATGTATTATTAAATTACAATATTCTATGCCATCTGTCATTTTCTCCGAAGTTGTGCTACATTAGTGCTTTTCAGAATGCCCTACTTGTCCATTTTTATACCTTAAACCCTGACAGGCCAACAGAATGCCACTGAGTCCTCCTACATACACTATTTCCTTGACCTTTTAATCTTTTACCAAATAATCCCTTATCTTAATGATCCTAAAGAAAAAAGGCTTTCAAAATATAGTGAGAAAAGGAGAAAATGCTGGTAACCAGTATTTTCTCCTTTTCCCACAATATTTACTACCCCGTCTTTAAAAAATTTCCATTATTTGGGCAACACTGAATTTTTTGTCTGTACGTGCTCTTCATATTGCCGAGTTTAAACTTATGTCATCTGGTACAAAGTTAATCAACAGAACTATATTTAAGACTCTGACAGACATTAACAACTTTTTTCATAGACTACATACATGACCAGATACAAAATATTGTGACAATGCCATTGAAATAGGAGCCAAGCTCTTGCAAAAGGTGACTTAATTAATCAGTGATACCAAGAAAGTCATCCCATAATTATGGAGCCATAAGATCCATTTAGTCGAACAACAGACTAAAACATGAGGAAGACTGGTCTTTTGACTTGACAAAAATTGACCAATAGCAAAAGGTTTTGCCCCAAGTCGGCCTGCGCAGACAGTGCAGGCTGACCTAGGTCGATACTTTTTGCAGTTGCATCCAGCCCCCTTTTCACGGAGCATGGCACAATCACCTATATACTAAATCCCTACACTTTACAGACTAGCATAAACAAAAAATACTTTAGTTACCACCTAACCTTTTCTCTAGAGCATACCTGCAATTAATTCGGTGAAATTCTGGACTTTCATGGCATTGTCGTATTTTGCAGTCATATTGGAACATTTCCCAGGCTGAAAGGTCTCGTCCTCATATACTTTACTTTGTAAACAAATCAGATAACCAACCAAACTGCCTCTCACTTCATTTGGCTGTTTCCATTGTAGCATCAGAGAGCTGCTTGTAACCATGGAAACAGTGGCGTCACGAGGAGGATCTGGGGCTGAAGCAAGTACAAAGTAAAACCGATTTCATTTCTTTCAGATTGATTCCTAAACCTAACCCCTCGGCCTAGGACAAGTTAGCTGTCATTCAATGTCAAAGGTCTAGTGTCTTTTACAGTGAACTCTTAATAATTCATGTGTGTGAATATGTCAGTTCTTACAGAATGTTTCCTGGAATAGACATGCTCAAGGAAAAAACAGTGCAGCAGAAGGTAAGAATGCTTATATGAGCAATAAAACTGCTGCTGTGCTGCTTTTTTAATATTGCTTACACTCTTAATATGAATAATGAACAACCTAATCAATCTGGGCCAAGTTCCAGAAAAAGGGGGTTTAACTCTTTACCACACAACAAAATTTTGTACATATCCAAACTGAAAGCATTTGTAGATGAAAAATTTGATGTGGCTCAAATAATTCAATTTGCCTTTGACAGAGAAAAAAACATTCTGGGAAAAGGAGAAAATGCTGGTTACCAGCATTTTCTCCTTTTCCCAAAATGTTTTCAAAAGCCTTCTTCCTCAGGGTTGTTAAAACTCGGCAGTGTGCAGTATAAGGTTAATGTGTTTCTGTAATGCATTATACCCAGCAAATCATCACATAATTATGGGCCCGTAAAATAATTCATCTAAGAATAGACTGCATCTGCTGGTAGAACAGTCCTTTGACAAACAGAAAAATTTAAAGGTTGACATGGGTTGATACTTTTTGCAGATGCATTAAGCCCCCTTTTCAAAGAGGACAGCTTATATATATGCTCTTCCTTTAAACATATACTGATGTTTTGTGTGACTTTTCCATAATTTGAGTATGATGATGATAACAAAGCTGTATGAGGCAAGCTTGGTTATGATTATGATGATGATGATGATGATTTGTACAGGCTTTCGTTTTATTATCATTAAAAAGCAGTTATATTATTTACAATAATTATATATGTATATGTGTAATACAGCCAGTGGCCTTTTATTTACTATATATGATTAATTATGATAATTATCTTAACTCATTTCTTGCCCTTTTTCTATTTAAATCAGCAAGGAGTTCTTGTATATTGTACTTGCAAAAAGATGGTGAAAACACTGACATCAACGATTTGTTGAACTCTTTACCACAGGACAAAGTTTTCAAGTTGTTCATATTCAAAGCATCTGCAGACGACAACTTAAATGTTGTTCAAATGATGGAATTTGTCTTTGATATGGTGGAAAACATTGTTGAAAAAAGGAGAAAATGTGGGATACCAGTACTTTCTCCTTTTCCCACAATGTTTTCCAAATGCTTCTTCCTCAGGGTTTTTAAAACTTGGAATTGTGTAGTAAAGAGTTAAATACATTAGTTGGCTAGCATGAAGTAAAGAAAAAAAAAAACAACAAGAAAGTAATGATTTGATATCGGTGATATTCTAATAATCATTCTTGTAAATGATTGAAAGACACAGCTGAATCAACTGCAAGCTACAATGTTTCATCCAGGATTTGAAAAAAGTTGGGGATTTGCCTGCATGCTTTTAAAAAAAGTGTGAGATTCTCAACAATCTGTCAAAAGGCTTAAAAAAGCTGAAAACATACCGTAATCATGAAATCGAAAAACATCTTCAATTAAGTCTCAATGGGGCCGACATTTATACTTTTTCATTAAAATTTTTTCGAGTTACTTAAAATTTGGAGAAGGCTTCTTAACCCTTTACCAAACAATCCTGGATTTTCATGACCCTAAGAAAGAAGCCTTTTGAAAACATTGTGGGAACAGGAGAAAATGCTGGTAACCAGCATTTTCTCCTTTTCACACAATGTTTTCTACCCTTCCAAAAGCAAATTTCAGATTTTAAGTCAAATTGATATTGTCATTTTGCAAATACTTTCAACTTGGACCAGTCTAAAATTTTGTCTTTTGGTAAAGAGTTAAACGTGTCGCTCATGACTGTGGTTCTCAATTGATCATGAACCAGAAATACAGTCACTTCTCATCAGCTGCTATTCTTCTGACATGAAAATTTCCTGACGCAATTGATAGCATTTCTAACCAGTGTTTACATGTGATAGGCTAGTTATTGAATTAAATAACAGAGAGTAATAATTCAAAGTACCGTTGGTAAGCTATAATGTGATTTTTAAGAGTGGGGGCCTAGTCCCGTATGGTGTCAGAAAATTTGGGGGATTATTTACAAAAGTGTGGGATTCCCATAATCCCGCAGCCTTGATGAAACACTGAGCTACACTACTTTCAAACTCTTCAAAACTAATAGATTCCCTGTTGTTAAAATACTTAATTTTGTTTTTTCCTATAGCAGCGGACTTTAGAAAACATTCAGAAAAAAGCTGACTTTGCAAGAAATTATCAAACATCTCCTTCAGCCACAATGTTTACACATGTATTAAAAAATTCTAATCTTAACCCTAAAAGTACCTTTCACATCCATAACCACCATTGCAGCCAGCGTAGATCATGATCAGACTGAGTTAAATGTGCAGTCTGATCCTTGATCTACACTGTCCGCTTTGCTGAAACATCAAAGACACAAGCAGCTATGAAATTGCAACTATTTGGGTCTTGATTCTCAACTTGAAATGCATGTTGATTTCATGTTTTTACCAAACGACAAATTTTTGGACTGGTCAAAAGTGAAAGTATTTGCAGACGACAGATTAACTGTGGCTATGATGTATTTGTTGTCCAAAAGAGTAGAGAACATTGTGGGAAAAGGAGAATGTGCTGGCTATCAGCATTTTCTCCTTTTTCTACAATGTTTTCAAAAGCCTTATTTTTTAATGGGACATTAAAAGTCAGGATTGTTTGGTATAGGGTTAAGTAAAGCTTTAATAATGAGAATATTTTTATTCTATCTCTCACTAAAAGGATGTTTTCAGGTAAATCTGTAGCGAATTTCTTCAAGATGGTCTTAGGATAAATCCATGCAAAATGGTCTTGTAAAGAATCATGAAGACATCTCTTGTTTTGAGCAATTTCTTCTTTTAAAATAATGAATTCAAAAGATGTCTGTAAAGTAGGCCTCAATGATACGTATCTGCATCATATGCAGTTGCATTATTAAATTTTGTGACATCTTTTTCAAACTTCATCTACTGAAAACACAAGAAATTCTGCCATTCCCAAATAACAGTGCGTTTTAATTACCCTGATGGAAAAGACTTTTGAAAATACTGTTGGCAAATGAGAAATTGCTGGTAGCCAGCATTTTCTTTTTTTCCCACAATGTTTTAAAAAGCCTTTCCCTCAGGATCATTTAAAAATAGAACTGTTTGGTAAAAGGGTATATATTCCATAAGTATTGGAACACATGTGTGACAAATACCACAGTCAGTGATCATAATTGTGGTCAACTAAATGAAATGCACCCAGGCAACAGAATCGGTATTCTACAGATCAATGATCTACCATCATCATCATCGTCATCATTACAAAATTGAAGTTTTACCTTTCACATCTGTCCTGAAACTTCCCAATCTGGTATCACTAGTCCGGTCATTGCTAATGGCCACAATCGACACATTGTATCTCTGTCCGTCCTTCAAGTTATAAATTTGCACTGTGTTATTACTAGTATTATAAGAGGTAGCAGGCTGAGGTTCATCTACTGTGATGTTGTAATACTCCACGTTCCCCTCTGATTGCTCCCATGCCAATGTTATGTTGGGCCCAGTCAAGTTTGATTGTGTTTTATTGATCACTCCAGGGATTGCAGGAACTGGTAAATATAACAAGAATACTGCATACAGGTGCCAACGCTTGGCTGCAGTTCTTTTTGGACATAGATTGACTTTCATTGGAAATTCTATGTTGAAAAAGGGGCATGATTGTGTCAATTATTTTGATGGATGCCTGCCCTTGTTGTATGGGTTTCCCTTTTGATAGTTTGAAGTCAATATTTTTAGTAATGACAGAGATATTATAAAATGTCAAAGTTTTGCACAACAACATAGACAACCACAGGGCTTTGACAACACTTAAATGTCTTCTTCAACTGGAGGCCTTTAAATCACTCTACTGGCAGTGATTTTGCTTTTTTGCTAGCGGACATTATGAATTCATGATGCAAAAAGAAAAAAAGACAAAAAAAAAAAAAAAGTGTTCCTGCAACCGGGCTAGGACAGCATAAGTAGACATGGTGAATTGAACAAACAGTGAAAAAAAAAATGATGTGCAATTTCTCAAAACTAAATGTTTGGAATCCAGCCAAATTTGATAGGGTTTCAGTACGCCTTGTATTAAACAATCCTAGCAAATTTCAAAGAAATATGACTAATAATGTGGACTTTGTTGAGTAAACGATACTAAGTCATCAAATGGCTGCTTTTCCTGAACAGTTTACCAGATTTTCTTCACTTTTATCAGAGTTCAATCCCTCGATGAATCAAATATTCTTTGCAAGTTTCAAGAGAATTGGATCAACACTGTAGACTTCATTGCCTAAACAAGAAATGGAAATGTTTTACTCTGAATGGCTACTTTTCCCATACTGACTGTCAGATTTTTTTCAAAATCAATACGGTTCAAGCTGTTGATGAGACAAAGCAACTGTGAAAGTTTCATGAAAATCTGACCACAAATGCCGACTTCATCACATAAACAAGAAATGGAAATTTTCAACTTTTAATGGCTACTTTTCCAATACTGTTTGTTGGATTTTTTTGAAAATCAATAGGTTTCAAGCTATTAATAAGATAAAAAAAAACTGCAAGTTTCACGGAAATCTGACCACAAATGCAGACTTAATCGCGTAAACAAAAATGGAAATTTTCAACTTGAAATGGCTACTTTTCCTATGCTGTTTCTTGGATTTTTTTCAAAATCAATAGGGTTCAAGCTGTTGATGAGATAAACAATCTGTGCAAGTTTCACAAAAATCTGATTACAAATGCAGACTTAATCATGTAAACAAGAAATGGAAATTTTCAGCTTGAAATGGCTACTTTTCCCATACTGATTGTCAGATTTTTTTCAAAATCAATAGGGTTGAAGCTATTGATGAGATAAACAACCTGTGCAAGTTTCACAAAAATCTGACCACAAATGCAGACTTAATCGCATAAACAAGAAAAAGACTAACGGACTGACGGACGGACGGACAGACGGACAATGGAAACCACGCCATGACATAAGCTCTACTGGCTTTCAGCCAGTAGAGCTAAAAACAACCGAGCTAAAAAAGATTAATGCAGAGGAGACATATCAATGCTTTAACTTTTACGGAACAGTCCCATATTTAACAGCCCTGGTTAAGATAGCTTCTGACAGCACTGAGAAAGGGGAGAAAATGATGCGAACCAGCATTTTCTCCTTTTCCCACACTATAATTATTCTACCCTTTTGAAGACAAATATTAGGACTTGAGCCATGTTTAACCCTTTGCCACACAATCCCAAGTTTGACAGAGAAAGCTTTAGAAAACATTGTGAAAAAAAGCTGGTAAACAGCATCTTCTCCTTTTCCCACGACGTTTTCTAATCAATCAAAGCCATGTTGTATGTAAATACTTTCAATCTGGATAAGTCTAAAGTTATGTCATTTGGTAAAAGGCTTTAATTGCGACTAATCAGAACTTATGTTGTTTGATAAAGAATTCACAAATATTTCAAAACTTTAGCTTTTTTCTATTGGCTGTTATGAAAAACCTTGGTATGTCATCACTGGAAAACATTTGGAATGACTGTTTTTTTGAAAATGATCCATTAAGTAAACATCTAGTAGGGATCAAACATATCTTTAACATTTACTCTGCTAAGCGCGACTCAAGAACATTTTGGAGACAGTGTAGATCAAGATCAGACTGCACAGAAACTGCAGTCTGATCTTGGATCTACACTTTCCAACAAGGAGATTATCTCTCCCCCCCCCAAAAAAATACATCTAAAAAGGCATAATTTATTTTTGACTATCGACTTTAAAGTTTTATTTCACTTATATAGCAGAATAAGGGTTAAAATCAGTTTGCTATGGAAAACATATTAAATGTTCTTTTCTTTGCTAAAATATGAATTCTGACTCTGTCTGACTCTTTCCCTGCATTGATATACATAAATGAAATCTATGCTAGCCCCGCCGGGTAGCTATGTGGTTAGCGTATTTGACTCGTGACCTGGTGATTGCGGGTTCCATACCTGGCTGAGGAAAATTCCCTTTGGGATTTTTTTGCCTCTCACTACTACATGCGAGAAAAGCAGTCAGTGGCTTGGAAAGAAAGTTGTGTCAGAACTGGTGTGAGAAAGCACAGAAACAGATGCATAGGTGCACTGACTGCCATGATATGATCTACACGGTTAAAAGGGCCTTAAACTCAAATACATACATACAAAATCTATCCCTTGTTTGTTTCCCCTATGGCATGACAGTAACCATTTAGCTCACAAAGATTGGGTAAAAAAAGCATGAATCAAAACATATTGCACAGGTATCATTCCTTACATATCTAGGGGTATGCAAAAAACTCATTTCAGCATGGTGTGCTCAGGTTGGCAAATGACAACAAGAGGGCCAAGATGGCCCTGGATCGCTCACCTGAATATTTGAGTAGACCATAGCCAGGTTTTTTTTTTTTATTCCAAAACTTTTTCTTCAATAAGTTCAATAAAAAGAACAAGAGCACCGCATGTGGGTGCCAACGATTGGCTGTTGGGTGCTGGATAGTAAGTTAAAATTGTATTTCAAAAAAGGGGCATAATTTGGCACCAAAGGATCATTTCTGTGAAATTATTTCAAAATCTGACCAGTGATTTCAAAGAAGGAGAATTTTTAAGAATTTCTTCATGTCCGTATAGTGCAAAAAGCCCCCCACCACCACAGCCTTGTTTCTTGACAGATCATAATTTCGCTGACATCTTTTCAAAAGGGGCATCCAAGGGACATTTCTGAGAAATTATTTCAAAATCTGACGAATGGTTTAAGAGAAAAAGAATTTTAAAGAATTTCTTTAAGTCCATACAGTGCAAAGAGCCCCCCCCCCCCCTCCGGCCATGTTTTTCGACGGATCAAAATTTTGCGAACAATTTTTTAAAAAGGTCACCCATGGAACATTTCCGTGAAATGATCTCAAAATCTGACCAGTGGTTTCAGAGAAGATTTTTAAAGAATGCAAAGAGCCCCCCCTCCCCCCCAGCCATGTTTTTCAACGGATCAAAATTTCACAAACATTTTTCAAAAGGGTCACCCAAGGAACATTTCTGTGAAATTATTTCAAAATCTGACCAGCGGTTTCAGAGGAGAAGATTTTTAAAAATTATCTTAGAAAATTCCATTTGGTTGCCATGGCAATCAGAGTTTTAGATAGAATCAAATTCTGTGAACATATTTTAAAGAGGACCTCCCAAGGAACATTCCAGCAAAGTTTGGTTCTAATTGGCCCAGCGGTTTAGGAGGAGAAGTTGTTTAAAGAATTGTTGACACCGCAAGATGCAAAGAGCCCCCCCCCACACCACCACCACAGCCATGTTTTTCGATGGATCAAAATTTCACGAACACTTTTTCAAAAGGGTCACCCAAAAAACATTACTGTGAAATTATTTCAAAATCTGACCAGCGGTTTCAGAGGAGAAGATTTTTAAAGAATGCGAACAGTCCCCCCCAACTGCGGCCATGTTTTTTCGAAGGATCAAAATTTCGTGAACTATTTTTGAAAAGGGTCACCCAAGGAACATTTCTGTGAAATTATTTCAAAATCTGACCAGCAGTTTCATCAGAGAAGATTTTCAAAGAATTTCTTTAAAAATTCCATTTGGTTGCCATGGCAACCAGAGTTTTTAATGGAATCAAATTCTATGAACAATTTTTAAAGAGGACATCCCAAGGAACATTCCATCCAAGTTTGGTCCAAATTGGCCCAGCGGTTTAGGAGGAGAAGATGTTTAAAGAATTGTTGACACCACTTGACGCAAGGGTAAATTTCGCGAACAATTTTTGAAAAAGGTCACCCAAGGAACATTTCTGTGAAATTATTTCAAAATCTGACCAGTGGTTTCAGAGGAGAAGATTTTTAAAGAATTTCTTAGAAAATTCCATTTGGTTGCCATGGCAACCAGAGTTTTTGATGGAATCAAATTTTGTGAACAATTTTTAAAGAGGACCTCCCAAGGAACATTCCAGCCAAGTTTGGTCTAAACTGGCCCAGCGGTTTTAGGAGGAGAAGATGTTTAAAGAATTGTTGACGATGCACGACGGACGACGCACGACGGACACAGGGTGATCCTAAAAGCTCCCCTTGAGCACGTTGTGCTCAGGTGAGCTAAAAACATTCAAATACAGTTTGTTGGAAGAAGTGCCTAAGGTGAAATATTTTGTTGAAAGAAGTTCCAAACTTGAAGTCATTAAATTTTGAAACAGTTGTTGACAGACACAGGACAACAGATATTGGACTGACAATAAAAAAAAAGCCTATTTTAGCACATTGTGCTCACAAAGGTGAAACAAGAGGGCCTGATGGCCCTGGATCGCTCACCTGAGTCAATAGGCAAAATTTCACTCCAGGGTCATGATTGAAACTCTCACCAATTGTCAGGTCAATTGAGCTTAAAATGTGGCCTCTAAAGCGCCCTCAAGGAATTTCCATAAGTTGACCTAGTGACCTAGTTTATGACCCCATGTGACCCAATTTTGATCTCATCCAAGACTTTATCAAGACAAACATGCTGACCAATTTTCAGGTCAATTGAGCAAGATGTTTTGCCTCTAGAGCCAATATGGAATTTCTGTAAGTTGACCTAGTGACCTAGTTTGTGACTCTAGGTAACCCAATTTTGAACTCATCCTAGATTTTATCAAGACAAACATTCTCAGCAATTTTCAAGTCAATTGAGCAATAAATGTGGCCTCCAGAGTGCTCACAAGGTTTTTCTTTAATTTGACCTAGTGACCTAGTTTATGAACCCACATGACCCAATTTAGAACTCATCATAAAGTCTATCAAGACAAACATTCTGAACAACTGAGCAATAGATGTGGCCTCTAGAGTGCCCAAATAAATTTCTTTAATTTGACCTACTGACCTAGTTTATAACTCAATTTCAAGCTCATTCGATATTTCATCAAGACAAACATTCTGACTAATTTTCAAGTCAATTGAGCATGAAATGTGGCATCCAGAGTGCCCGCAAGGTATTTCTTTAATTTGACCTTGTGACCTATATTATGACTCCAGGTGACCCAATTCTAAACTCATCCTAGATTTCATCAAGACAAACATTTCAACCAATGTTCAAACCAATTGAGCAATAAATGTGGCCTCTAGAGTGCCCACACAGTATTTCTTTAATTTGACCTTGTGACCTAGTTTATGACCCAAGCTGACCTAAGTTCAGACTCATGTGAAATTTTATCAGGACAAACATTCTGAATAACTTTAAAGTCAATTGAGCAACGAATGTGGCCTCTAGAGTGCCAACAATATATTTCCTTAACATGACCTAGTGACCTAGTTTATGACCCCAGGTGACCCAAATTCAAACTCATCCAAGATTTCATCGAGACAAACATTCTGACCAATTTTCAAGTCAATTGAGTTGAAAAATATGGCCTCTAGAGTGCCCACTAGGTATTTCTTTAATTTGACCTAGTGACCTTGATTAAAACCCAAAGTGACCCAAATTCAAAGTCATCACAGATTTCATCAAGACAAACACTTTGACCACATTTCAGGTCAAATGAGCAAGAAATGTGGCCTCTAGAGTGCCCACAAGGTATTTCTTTAATTTGATCTAGTGACCTAGTTTATGACCACAGGTGACCCATTTTTGAAACTCATTGAACATGTTGTGCTCCGGTGGGCTAACAAACTTAGTACAGGTCCACTAGGAGATAATACATACCAAATATCAAAGCTCTACGCCATCCAGTTTTAAAGAAAAAGAATTTTAAATTTTTCCTTCTTTGTTCCTATGTTCGAAATTGTGACCCCCGGGGCAGAGCCAGTTTTCACCCCAGCGGGTTTATTTGAACAGACTTGCTAGAAGTCTACTAGGAGATACTACATGCCAAATATCAAAGCTCTACACCTTCCAGTTTCAGAGAAGAAGAATTTTTAAAGTTTTCCTTCTTTGTTCCTGTGTTCGAACTTGTGACCCCCGAGGCAGGGCCAGTTTTGTTTCCAGGGGCATCATATGAACACAATTGGTAGAGGTCCATTAGGAGTTACTTCATACCAAATATCAAAGCTCTACGCCTTCCAGTTTCAGAGAAGAAGAATTTTAAAGTTTGTCGTCTTTGTTCCTATGTTTGAACTTGTGACCCCCGGGGCGGGGCTAGTTTTGACCCCAGGGGCATCATATGAACAAACTTGGTAAAGGTCCATGAGGAGATACTTCATACCGAATATCAAAGCTCTACGCCTTCCCGTTTCAGAGAAGAAGAATTTTAAAGTTTTCCGTCTTTGTTCGTATTTTCGAACTTGTGAGCCCCGGGGTGGGGCTAGTTTTGACCCCAGGGACATCATATGAACAAACTTGGTAGAGGTCCATGTGGAGATACTACATACTAAATATCAAAGCTCTACGCCTTCCATTTTCAGAGAAGAAGAATTTTGAAGTTTCCTTCTTTGCTCCTATGTTCGAACTTGTGACCCCCAGGGCGGGGCCAGTTTTGACCCCAGCGGGTTTATTTGAACAAACTTGGTAGAGGTCCACTAGGAGATGCTACATACCAAATATCAAAGCTCTACGCCTTCCAGTTTCAGAGAAGAAGAATTTTAATGTTTTCCTTCTTTGTTCCTATGTTTGAACTTGTGACCCCCAGGGCCGGGCTAGTTTTGACCCAGGGACATCATATGTACAAACTTGGTAAAGGTCTATGAGGAGATACTACATACCAAATATCAGAGCTCTTCGCCTTCCAGTTTCAGAGAAGAAGAATTTTGAAGTTTCCTTCTTTGCTCCTATGTTCATACTTGTGCACCAGGGGTGGGGCTAGTTTTGACCCCAGGGGCATCATATGAACAAACTTGGTAGAGGTCCATGAGGAGTTACTACATACCAAATATCAAAGCTCTACGCCTTCCAGTTTCAGAGAAGAAGAATTTTAAAGTTTCCTTCTTTGCTCCTATGTTCGAACTTGTGACCCCCAGGGCCAGTTTTGACCCCAGCGGGTTTATTTGAACAAACTTGGTAGAAATCCACTAGGAGATGCTACATACCAAATATCAAAGCTCTACGCCTTCCAGTTTCAGAGAAGAAGAATTTTAAAGTTTTCCTTCTTTGTTTCTATGTTCGAACTTGTGAGCCCCGGGGCAGGGCCAGTTTTGACCCTAGGGGCATCATATGAACAAACTTGGTAGAGGTCCACTAGGAAATGCTACATACCAAATATCAAAGCTCTACGCCTTCTAGTTTCAGAGGAGAAGATTTTCAAAGATTTTGCATTTTTTTCCTTTTTGTTGCCATGGCAACCAGAGTTAAGGGTGGAATTCAATTCTTTGAACAGCTTTGGTAGAGCTTCACCCAAGGAACATCCCTGCCAAGTTTCATCTAGATTGGCCCAGTGGTTTAGGAGAAGAAGATGTTTAAAGAAATTGTTGACGGACGACAGACGCCGGACGCCGGACATAGGGCGATCACAATAGCTCAACTTGAGCACGTTGTGCTCAGGTGAGCTAACAAGAACAATGATTTACCTGTTGCTGCTGAAATACTGTTTTGTACACTTATATTGGTACCCTCCATCAGAATAGCAACACTAATCTTGTAAACTGTACCAGGAACCAGGGCATTACAGATTGCCAAATTTGAAACCATATTGCAAATGGTTGCAGTTGCTGCAGTTGCTCTTACACTGTAAGTTACATTTAAGTCTTCTGTTGGTATGGAATGAGATACGGAAACGTTGATCTGAGAGACAGAACTGACCACATCAATGACAGGCATCAGATGTGAATCTGTAAAGAAATACATGAAATATTTTGTTGTCTGGTCAGGAGCTTAACCTTTTACTGCACAATGCCGAGTTTTAACGACCCCGGGAAGAAGCCTTTTGAAAATGTTGTGGGAAATGGAGAAAATACTGGTAAACAGCATTTTCTCCTTTTTGCCACAATGCTTTTTTTATCTATCAAAGAAAGATTGCACCATTTGAGGCACACTGAAATTGTCGTCTGCAAATGCTTTCAATTTGGACAAGGCTAAAATTTTGTTGTCTGGTAAAGGGTTAAGTATACACAATAATCTACATTATCAATTAATAAACTGTGAGGTTGCACTGATATGACAAAAACCACCCATCCAATACCAATTGACAAATGTGGCCAATATCATCAGAAACTTGGCCAATAAGAAAAGTACTTGCCAGATATCAACAGGCCAATATCAGATCCAAAATGGACACAAAATCACGGCTGTTAATTAATAAAATTGTCATCAATCAAGTACACGTAACTTTGTATTGGAAGAATTACAGGTCCTTCATGCCAGCCTTCAGCTTTAGATTAATACTGCAGACCTTAGACCTGTAACTGGGCAAATACTAAACCACTTGATTAATAGCATCACATTATTTGGCTAGCAATGTTGATGATACATGTATTTACATTTTACAAACATGTGACAATCCTCAGGGCACTGTTCATAAGTCTATAGATATATCTGTATTCCATTTCTTATTATAAAACAATTATACAAATAATAGTTGTAAAATGGAGCAACTTAGCACAAAAATTAATGCCAAATATGCATGGATAGAGTAAGTACAGGGTCAAAATAGTCACAATATCGTAACAAGCAGTTTTCTCCTTTATGTATCAAACCATGATTCAAGCTCATATCCCTACTCTAGAAGAATGACACTATGAATTCCTCAGGGAATGACTGAATTGATCGTACTGTGTTAAACGCCATTTTCAACATTATTTCAGTCATATCATGGCTGCCAGTGCACCTGTCCATGCTTTTCTGAAGTTTCTGTTACCAGTACTCTGCACAATATTCTTTCCAAGCCAATGGCTACTTTCCCACATAACCATTGTCAATACAATGGTCAGCAGTGAGCGAGGAATGAATCCTGTCACAATGACTATCTTCAATCCTCGGAAAGAGATTGGCTGAGCCAGGGATCAAACCAGTGACCTCCTGTTCTCAAGTCTTGTACGGTACTGACTGAGCTACTGGGGCTCAGTGGGAATGACTGAAACACTATGAAAAACAACACTGTATTGTTCAATATATCAGCTATTCATCGCTGTTTTCAAGTTTTGAACTCTTGAAAAAGGCAACAGCCAAAATATCCAATAATAGAGTGTTGTACTACAAGAATGTTTTCCAAGATTTTCTAAAGTTTCTTTAATGACTGTAATGAAGTTGAGTGTAGAATCAACATACCGGAAAGACAAGTTGTTACATTGTACTGGAATTTATTGCTTGCGTAATCACATTGGCATGTTCCATTACAGATGACACCGCCAGATATTGTCCTATTACAGTCCTTCACACCAGTACAGTTGTCACCTAAAATAGCACCAGTTGGAGGTTCTGTTGTTGTTATTACTTTTTCAGTCGAGGTTGTTACTTTTTCGGTTGAGGTTATTACTTTTTCCGTGGAGGAAGGCATGTTGACTGCAGTACCAGAAGTAACTGGTGTATTAGTGGATAGTGTTGTCTTGTCATCAGAACCATCACTCTTTGACGTAGTACTGGATTGAACAGCTATCTGTAAAATCATACTTATCCTTTTAACTCTTTAACAAATGACAAAATTTGAGACCAGTCTAAATTGAAACCATCTGTAGATGACAAAATAAATGTGTCTCAAAAACTAAGATTTGTTTTTGGAAGAGTAGAAAACATTGTGGAAAAGGGAGAAAATGCTGGTTACCAGCATTTTCTCCTTTTCCCTCAATGTTTTCAAAAGCTTTCTTTCTCTGGGTCGTATATAGGAGAAATTTGCACCTTTTTACAGCATGTAACTGTCTGGTGTCTTTCCATATGTAGATAAAAGTATATTTTATAGTATTTATTGGTATTTTACAAAAAAAAAAAATAAGATTCAGAAAAAACTCCATGAAGGCCCCTTTAATCTGTAAGAATGCATATTATTTTGAAACATACCACCAAACATACAAACCACTTCTACAATAAATGAAAAGAAGGACTATTCTAACATGACACGTGAATTCAGCTCTATAAAGACAGTGCAACAAAAGCGTGGTAAAATCTGTGTCATTCTATATAGAGTGACGTCATTCGATATAAAATAAGTAAGTAAGGTATTCAATGGAATATAATCTGCATCTGCTTTTTTACTCTAAGTATGAACTTGTTTTCCTTTCATTGAGAGTTGGTTATGTTAGAATCGAAATAATCTTCTTTCTGTCGTGGTTTATCGTTCAATAAACCACGTTGTGAGTTATGAGGCGCAATGAATAAACTACTCTGGCTATCGCCCTTGTGGATTATTTATTGTGCCTCATAACCCACAACTGTGGTTTATTGAACGATAAACCATGATAGAAAGAAGATTATTTCTCAAATAGATGGACAGGGAAATGCCTTTTCAAAATGGTTTATAATTTTTTGTGAAAAAAGGAGCATTTGCTACTTATACGCAATGCTCCTTATACTACAGTACTTTCACAAACTGCCAAATTTAGTGGCATGAAAAGTCACACATGTACCAATACCAGTTAACCTTTTACCTCACAATGCTGACTTTTAAGGATCCTTGGAAAGAAGCCTTTTGAAAACATTGTGGGAAAAGGAGAAAATGCTTGTAACCAGCATTTTCTCCTTTTCCCACAATGTTTTCTATCTTTTCCCACAATGTTTTCTACCCTTTCAGGGCAAAATTGGACCATTTTAGCCACACTGAAATTGCCGTCTGCAAATGTTTACAATTTGGACAGAGCTAAAAGTTTGTAGTCTGGTAAAGGGTCAAGTCATACATTGGTAGTTGCAATTTACATCTTTGCATGACTTACAGTTCTATAAATATAGAACATGCCCAATTTTAAATGGGACAAAAAGTTTGTAATTACTCTGTTACACTTCCATCTCAATTCTTAACCATACAATCCAAAGTTTAAACAACCAGAGGAAAAAAGCTTTTGAAAACATGAAAATGCTGGTTACCAGCATTTTCTCCTTTTCCCACAATATTTTTAACCTTTTCAAAGAAAAATAAAATATTTTGAGTCACATGTACTATGTCGTCTGCAAGAGCTTTGGATTTGGACAAGTCTAAAATTTTGTTGTTTGGTAAATGTTTGTTTGGTAAAGAGTTAACCCTTTACCACACAATCCCAAGTTTTAATGACCCTGATAAAGAAGGCGTTTGAAAACATTGTGGGAAAAAGGAGAAAATGGTGGTTACCAGCATTTTCTCCTTTTTTCCACAATGATTTTTAACCTTTCAAAGAAAATTTAATCTTTTGAGTCACATTTACTTAGGCATCTGCAAGTGCTTTCAATTTGGATAAGATTAAAACTTTGTTGTTCTGTACAGAGTTAAACAATGGTGGGTGACACTTCATGTGTCACGGGGATTTCCCTGGACTTAAAATCCTCATAATTTTGAAGGTCATTCAATCTGATCCTAGGATAAAAGGAGGCAACTATTTAAATTGTGGCGTAACATTTAGTAAATTGTGAGGTCCAGATTCAATGAAACACAAGTTCATTGAAAACTTTGATGTAAGAAACTGTTCTTAAAAACAGAGAATGCATTTTTTACTTTTTATCAACTTCCCTTATATATTTCAAATCCAACTTTTATCATTTCTATTATAGAAAACTTTGGAGATAAATGGAGATTGCTTAGTGTAACAGTTGTATTGACCATTTCACTTTTTAACCCTTTCACAAACTGCAAATTTAAGGCTCTTGCAAATTGTAAGAATCTGCAAATAACAAATCATAAACATGGTAAAAAACATGGTGGGAAAAAGAGAAAAATGCTGGTTACTAATGATCAGCGATAAGAGAGAAACGAATCCTGTTACAATGACTATCATCAAGAAATAACCCAAGTTGGGGATTCTAACCAGCTAACCCTGGGTTTCAAGTCGTGTATGTTATCGCCTGAGCAACCAGGCTAGGCTAATGATTGTTACAGAAGTTGGCCTATACATTTCTACGACTTCTCTCTCTTCACTTTTCAGGCACAGCAACAGTAACCAAGGACGTTGGTCTTAATTAATGTATTACCATGGATCCATGTATAACTCTTTATCACATGACAAAAGAGTAGACTTGTTCAAACTGAATGCATTTGCAGACAAGAAATGGGATGAAAACTTGAAATTTGTCTTTCATAGGGTAGAAAACCAGCATTTTCTCCTTCTCCAACAATGTTTTCAAAAGGCCTCTTTCTCAGGTTCGTTAAAACTAAGGATTGGGTGGTAAAAGCTTAAATAAATCTTATAATAGCATATCCACAATGTTTTTTTTAACAAATTAAAAGTTACTGCAAAAGACAAAATAATTGTGACTAAAAATCTCAGAAAATCACTGTTGTATTGGTTGTATTGGGGTTTAACGCCACTTTAACAGCTAAGGTCTTATCATGGCGGTCGGTGACGCGCATGTGTTTCCTGGCTTTCTCACACCAGTACTAACACAACTTTCTTTCCAAAGCCACCGACTACTTTTCTCACATGCTTCAGCAGAGGTGAGAGGCGAAAATACGCCGGAAAGAAAGTTCGCCTCAACCGGGTATCGAACTCACAACCACCAGGTCATGAGTCCGACACGATCACCACTGAGCCACCCAGGCGGGCCACTGTTGTAAGGGTAGAACACAATGTGGGAAAAGGAGAAAATAATGGTTACGGTGTTTTTTTAACACTTCTTCCTCTGGGTGGTATACACAAAGTATTGTTTGGTTAACCCTTTACTGAACAACAAAACTGTACACTTGACCAAATTAAAAGCTGTCGCAGACAACAAAATAAATGTGACTCCAAAAATAGAAAAATCAGCTTTGGAAGGGGACAGAACATTGAGGGAAAAGAAGAAAATGCTGGTAAAAAACATTTTCTTCTTTTCCCACGATATTTTTAACCCTTGACCACACCACAAAATTATAGACAGATCAAAATTGGAAGCATTTCCAAAGGACATAGGAAATGTGGCAAAGTAGTGGTATTTGTCTGTAAAAGAAAAGAAAACATTCTGGGAGAAGGAGAAAATGCTGGTTACCAGCATTTTCTCCTTCTCCCACAATGTTTTCAAAAAGCTTTCTTTCTCAGCGTCATTAAAACTTGGGATTGTGTGATAAAGAGTTAAAAGGCTTTTTTTCTTATGGTCGTTAAAACTTAGGATTGCATGGTAAAGCTTTAACCCTTTACCACACGACAAATTTTAGACCTGTTCAAATTGAAAGCATAACCAGCATTTTCTCCTTTTCCCACAATGTTTTCAAAAGCCTTCTCTATCAGGGGTGTTAAAAGTCATCATTGTGTGGTAAAGGTTTAAAGATTAAGTTTGTTTGCTAACGCTCTTAAAATGCAAATAAGTGGTTGCTGATAAAAGCGATTTATTCACTTCTTATCTCAAACAAGGAAGACACTCCTCCTGCCTACAAGTAGCTGAAATTATTACTATCAACCACACTTTAGACAGGAAAATAAACTGAGCTCTGCTCTGACAAAAGGGGGCTTATCGCATCTCCTTGATGCATGATACCAAGCAAGTCATCTTATAATTATGGATCTATGAAATCTGTTTTGTTTAACAACGGAATCATGAGGTAGACTGGTCCCTTGATATGCAGAAAATTGAACAATAAGAAGTTTTGATCCAGTTTAGCCTGTGTAAACTGCACAGGCTGACCTGTGTCGGTGCTTTTTGAAGATGCATTGAGCCTGAGCTCTTTTTACACAGCATGGCTTGCCGAGGCCTTATAGCTCAGTCGGTAGTGTGCAGGACTTGAGAAAAGGGGGTCTTGGGTTCAATCCCTGGCTCAGCCAATTTCTTTCCGAGGATTGATGATAGCCATTGCGACGAATTCATTCCTCTACCACCGCTGACCATTGTTTTGACGATGGTTACGTGGGAAAGCAGCAAGTGGCTTGGAGAGAAAATTGTGTGGAGTGCTAGTAAAAGAGACTCCAGGAAAGCATGGATGGTGCACTGGCCGCCACAATATAACTGAAATAATGTTGAAAACCGAGTTAAACACCGTACAATCAATCCATCACAGCATGACTCAAATGTTTTCTATCACAAAACAGTCCATGTAGTCTGTAACAGAGGACAAAATTTTAAACTTGACCATATGGCTTGCAATACGCAAAAAGGGGCATTCGGACATTTGCGTAAAGTGTCGTCTCGGATCAGCCTGCGCAGTCCGCGCAGGCTAATCTGAGACGGCACTTTACAACTACATTAGCTTTTGTCCTTCAGTAGACTTGCGCAAAACAGAAAAATTACATAAAAACAGAAAGTGTCATTTCGTATAGGCCTGCGCAGTCCGAGACGACACTTTACCCAGATGTCCGAATGCCCCTTTTTGCGTGTTGCAGGCCATATAGGATGCATTGACCATATGGATGCACTGACCATATGGATGCATTGACCATATAGGATGCATTGACCGTATAGGATGCATTTGTAGATGTCATATTAACCCTTTACCACACAATCCCAACTTGTAACGACCTTCGGCAAGAAGATTTTTAAAGACATTGTGGAAAATGGAGAAAATGCTGTTAATCAGCATTTTCTCCTTTTCCCACAATGTATCTTTCACCCTTTCAGATTCAGGATTCATCAATTGAGTCACACTTAATTTGTTTGCTTCAACACCTTTGAATTTGGACAAGATTTTGAATCAAAGCCTGACTCTGAGTAGACTTGCGAAATTTGGGCCATCCCGAGACTAAACCTGCACACACACCTGTTCCATCAACCCAAGCTGAGAGTCGTACTAGCAGCACCAAGAAAAGAAAAATATCTGACAAGAAATTCCAGGAGTGTTGGTAAGTTCTATATTTGTGGCTACTTTTCAATGAAAAAAAGCCAACACAATACACTGTGTTGTTTGTGAATCAGAAGAATAGCATTTAGAATTAGAATTAGCATAATTAACATAATAAAATGATATAGCAAGGTCTACATGAGTATTACTAAATGATAACTATAGTATACTACTTTTCTGCAGGTAATATATCATTTATTGGTAAAAGTAGAGTGATACCCCAAACTTTTTAAGAAAACCCCCAGTTTTTCAAATTTGTAAATTAAGGGGGTGACAACAAACCCCTGTCTGAAAAAGCTGTGGGAAAACTAGTTTGGTAAAGAGTTAACTCTTCACTGAATGACAAAATATTTGACTTGTCCAAATGGAAAGCATTTACAGATGACAATTTAAGTGTGACCAAAATGACAGGATTTTTCTGTCAAAACGATAAAAAACATTGTTGGATTAGGAGAACAAGCTGATTACCAGCATTTCTCCTCTTCCCTTAATGCTTTCTACCATATCAAAGACAAATACCAAATACAAGAGCCACATGTAAAACTCATCTGCAAATGCTTTCAATCTGGAGAAGTCTACATTTCTTCATGTGGTAAAGAGTTAAGAAAAAACATGTATGATGACAAAGGTTTTGAATAATGTTTAATTAACTCTTTACCACACAATCCTGACTTTTAACGACCTATGCAAGAGCCTTTTGAAAACATTGTGGGAAAAGGAGAAAATGCTGGTGACCAGCATTTTCTCCTTTTCCCACAATGTTTTCTACCCTTCCAACAACAAATTTCAATTTTTCAACCACATTTATTTTGTCATCTGCAAATGCTTTCAATTTGGACCGGTCTAAAATTTTGTTGTTTGGTAAAGAGTTAACTCTTTACCAAATAATCCTGAGTTTTAACAACCCTTTGGAAGAGGCCTTTTGAAAACATTGTCTGAAAAGAAGAAAATGCTGGCAACTAGCACAATGTTTTATATTCTGTCATAAACTTCATTTTATTTGTGCCACATTTCAAATTGTCTCAGGTAGATGCTTTTATCATTTACCACACAATCCCGATTTTTAACAACCCCAATAAAGAAGCCTTTTGAAAACACTGTGAGAACTTTCTATCATTTAAGCCAATATGGATGGTCGTCTGCAAATGCTTTTAATTTGGACCAGTATAATTTTTTTTAACTGTGTTTAAGACATAAATGTTTTCAAAGTGTCTAAAATTTGTCGTTCGGAAAAGGGTCAAAATATTTTCCCAACATTTTTCCTAAATATCAATTTTCTTTTGTGAGTTTCTTCCATACTTGTAGAAAATTTAATTGTTCCTATGATAGCATTTAATTAACTCTTTACCAAACATTTCCATGTTTTAATAAAGGGTTTTGAAAAGATTGTGAAAAAAGTAGAAAATGCTAGTAACCAGCATTTTCTCCTTTTCCAACAATGTTGTCTACCCTGTCGAAAACACATCTAACTTTTCGAGGCAAATTTGATTTCGGTCTGTAAGTATCTTCAATTTGGACAAGTCTAAAATGTTTTTGTATGGTAAAAGGTTTAACTTGGGTCAGATTTTGAAAAATGTGATAACAACTCATGCATGTACATGTAGTAACAATCCCTTGAAAAGTGTGATAATTCATGCATGTACATGTGGTAACAATCTCTGCAGAAAGATCTTTGGTCTTTGAAAATTATGGATCTCAACACTTAACCCTTTACCACACAATCCCCGGTTTTAATGACCCTTGGAAAGAAGCATTTTGGATACATTGTGGAAAAAGGAGAAAATGCTGGTAACCAGCATTTTCTCTTTTTCCCACCATGTTTTCTACTAAATGAAGGCCAAATTCCAGCATTAGAGCCATCTTTAATTTGTTGTCTGCAAATGCTTTCAATTCGGGCCAGTCTAAAATTTTGTTGTTTGGTTAAGAGTTAATGACTCTCCTTTGTTTGAATGAATAATTTCCCTATACATGTACTACCTATTAACAATATTGTCTTACCCATATCAACTATTAATCGCACAACAAAATTTTGGACTTGTCCAAATTGAAAGCATTTGCAGGTCTATGACAAATCAAAAGTTGCTTAAATGATGGAATTTGTCTGTGAAAGAATAGAATTCATTGTGGGAAAAGGATAAAATGCTGGTTACCATATTTTCAATAGCTTTCTTGTTTATTGTTGTTCTATTGATTGATTGAATGAATCATGTTTTACGCCAATTTTTAACATTATCTCAGTCATAATATGGCAATAGCTCACATATTCATGAATTTCCTGGGTTTTACCAGTACTAGGCTAGGGCTCCGAAGTGTCTTACCCAAGGACACTCCCATGAAAAACCAAGCAGATCCAGTGAAGCTTGAACCTGTAGCCTCCAAGTTACGAGTCCTACACTTTACCACTGAGCCATGCAGGACCCCTACATTTATTCAAACACTTGATTGTGTGATGAAGAGTTAACCCTTTAACACATAACCCTGACTTTTACGACTTCACAACCATAAAGAAAAGGGCGTTTGAAAACAATGCGGAAAATGGAGAAAAGGCTGGTAACAAGCATTTTCTCCTTTTTCCACAACATTTTCTAGTCTTGCAAACACAAATTCCATCACTTGAGCCTCGTTTAATTTGTCATCTGCAAATTCTTTCAACAGTCTTAAAGTTTTGTCTTGGTAAAGAGTTAAAAGCACTTGTTGATGACAAGTTAACCCTTTACAAATCAATCCCGACTTTTAATGACCCCGAGAAAGAAGGCCCTTGAACACATTGTGGGAAAAGGAGAAAATGCTGGTAACCAGCATTTTCTCCTTTCCCAACATTGTTTTCTATCATTCCCAAAACTAATTTCTGTTTTTCAGTTACATTTATTTTGTCTTCTGCAAAAACTTTCAATTTGGAGTAGTCTAAAATTTTGTCGTTTGGTGAAGGGTCAATGTGGTTTAATGATGGAAATTACAGATGGGAGTAGAAAACTTTGTGAAAAAGAGAAAATACTAGAGACCAGCATTTCCTCCTACTCCCACAATGTTTTCAAAAGCCTACATTCTCTTGGCTGTAAAAACTACCAAAGGTTTATACAGGATCAAAGTACGAAAGTGAACCCTGTACATATTCAGATTAAAACTTAAAATCCGGATATTAATTCAATTATCGATAACCATTTCAATTGTAGAAACAGGATTCACTTTAACTCTTTACCAAATGACCAAATTTTGGACTTGATCAAATTGAAAGCATTTGCAAATGGCAAAATAAATGTAGGTAGTTCAAATGATTATTTCTGTCTTTGATAGGGTTGAAACACTCTGGGAAAAGGAGAAAATGCTGGTTCCTGGCATTTTCTCCTTTTCCCACAATGTTTTCAAAAGCTGTCTTCTTCAGGGTTGTTAAAACTTGGGATTGTGTGATAAAGTGTTACATGTAAGTCTTTACCAGATAACAATATTTTAGACTTGTCTGTATCCAAAGCATTTGCAGCCAATTCAGAATCCACAGTAAACAAAAAAAAAAACACTTTCTTAAAGTACATGCAAAATTTTCAAGGTTACCTATGAGATGTACAAAACTTGTACATGTGTGGTGATAAAAAGATAGTGATCTACATTCAGAACAATCATACTCATGAAAAATTAAACATGACATTTCACTCTTTTCCAAATCTGACAAATCTATGTATTCATTTTTCATAATTTTTACCCTTTACTAAACAATCCTGTGTTTCAACAACGCTGAGAAAGAATCCTTTTGAAAACATTTTGGGAAAGGGAGAGAGCACTGGTACCAGCATTGGTACTATCAAAGACAGGAATTATCTTCTGAGCCAGATTTAATTTGTTGTCATCATAATGTTTTTAATTTGGTAGTGTTTAAAATTTTCTCATTTAGTAAAAGGAGAAAGGGTCTTAGGTTCCTGGTGAAAACAGGTCAGGAAATCTCTGCAAAGATTCATCTATCTGCTCTATCAGTCTTTAACCTCTAAACTCTTTACCAAATGACAAAATTGTAGACTAGTCCAAATTGAAAGCATTTCCAGATGACAAAATACATATGGCTCAAAAAAATGAATTTTTTCGGGGGAGAAGGGTAGAAATCATTGTGGGAAAAGGACAAAATGCTGGTTACCAGCATTTTCTCCTTTTCCTTCAATGTTTTCAAAAGGCTTCTTTCTCAGGGTCATTAAAACTCAGGATAGTGTGGTAAAGGGTTAACACAGGATATGAGTAAGAATTCTTGGACTCAGGACATAATTACATTCATGTAATTCTCACATATAATCATATAGTGAAAACAAGAGGGCCATGATGGCCCTGTATCACTCCACTGGCTTTTTAACCCTTTACCACACAAATCGAAGTGTTAATGACCTTTAAAGAGAAAGTTTTTGAAAACATTGTGGGAAAAAGACATGTTGTCAACCAGTATTTTCTCTTTTTCCAGCAATGTTTCCTACCCTATCAAAGGCAGAAATAATCATTTAAGCTACAATCAAGTTGTCTTTTGCAATGGCTTTAAACTTGGTCCAGTCAAAAAATTTGTCCTTTCTTAAAGAGTAAAATTAACATATCATGCACTTAAATGGCATTGCAGAGACATACAGTTTAACAAGTCTGTATGGTAGTAAACTTACTTGGAAAACATAACCTCCCCCTGCCCAACAAAAATAAAAGTCATATCTTCCTAAGTGCAATGATTATGTCAGTGAATACAATCAGGTTTATTCATTGGCATGAAAGGTAACATTCTGGAAAGAAAACTGAATGACAGAAACCTTACTTTAAGTTTAATATTCCATTGATGTGAGCATAACTACTCGCATCAAAATAAATCAATCTCCCTGACAACAGTCCTATCCAAAAAACTTGAATATCAACATCAATCATGTATCATTGCAGTTTGATAATCAAGGGAGGAAAATAGTAACAAACTCTATCTCTTATAACAGGAGTTATTTCCCTTGATTACTATTTAAATCAAAGTCACTATATAAAAGCCCATGCTAAACTTGTGATCCCTGGCATGGGGCTAATTTTGACCCCCAGGGCTATAATATGAAGAAACTTCTAAGAGGTCCATTAGATAAAGCTACATACCAAATTTGGTAGCCCTGGGCCTTATGGTTTCAGACAAGAAGATTTTCAAAGATTTTCAATATTTTTCACTTCTGTTGCCATGGCAAACGGAGTTTTTGAAGGAATCAGATTCTTTCAAGAACTTCTGAAGAGGACCATGGCAAGATCACTTCTGTGAAGTTTCTTCAAATTTTGATGTTTAGTTTCAGAGAAGAAGATGTTTGAAATAAAAATTAACGCACAGACGGACAGACGCACAGACGGATGGATGCACACTGGACACCGGGCCATGACATAAGCCTGCTGGCCTTTGGCCAGTTGAGCTAACCTGGACATTAATATAACCCTTTAACAGTAACCAAGCTCATGTAACTGTTGACCACACAATCCCAAGTTTTAACGACCTTCAGGAAGGCTTTTAAAAACATTCTGAGAAAAGATAAAAATACACTAAAAACATCCCATCATCTGAGCTGCATTTATTTTATCTTCTGCAAATATTTTCGATATGCCGAAGTCTAAACTTTTGTTATCTAGAAAACAGTTACCCTAATGGCTACTTTCTGGTTTATTATCAACTTGCATAATCATGTTACACACTGAAAAATAATTCCCAGGAGAGAAAAATATTTTTTTGTATAGTACAGGGAAACATCCGGCAAAAGGAGCAATTCCTTAAAGAAAGCAATTGCTTGAATTTGATTGTATGAAGGGATGGAAAAGTATTAGCCAATTACTATGTCAGTATGTGCATATCCTGGTGGGGCACATTAATCCTTGGAGCACTGAATAAACCCAAATAACATATCCATTTGAGGAAAAAGAGCTTAATAATAGCAAAGTCAAGGTTACTATTATCTAGAATGTCTCACGAAAGCGGACAGTGTAGACCAAAGACCAGACTACACATCTGTGTAGTCTGATCTTGATCTACACTGGCTGCAAAAGCATCTAAGTTGTGACAGGCGTGAACACAAAACCCTGACAAAAACTTGCTGTAAACTATTTTGAATGCATCATTGTAAAGTAGGGATGTCAAACTAAACTAAAAGCTTTACCCCTTAAGCACACAATCTTGGCTTTTAATGACCCTGAGAAAGAAAGCTATTGAAAACATTGTTGGAAAAGGAGAAAGTGCTGGTAACCAGGATCTTTCTCCTTTTCCCATAACTTATTGCTTTCTACCCTTCCAAAGTCAAATTTTTGAGTCACATCTGTTTTGTTGACTGCAAATGCTTTGAATTTGGACCAGTCTTAATTATTATTGTCTGGTGAAGGGTAAAAATAGGGATAGTCAGCAAAGATTAACCCTTTACCACACAATCCAGAGTTTTAATGACCCTCAAGTACAAGTCTTTTGAAAACATTGTGGGGGAAAAAAGGAGAAATGCTAGTCAAACATATTTTCTCCCTTTCCCACAATGCTTTCCATCCCATGATCAAGACAAATTCAATTATTTGACCCACAATTAAATTGTCGTCTGCAAATTTTCCCAATTTAGACAAATCTAAAATGCTGTTGTATGGTAATGAACTAACGGTTTAACATTTTACCCAACGATCCCAAGTTTTAACAACCCTGAAATGGGAAAAGCACTCAAAAGCATGTTTGGAAAAGGAGAAATTGATGGTATAAACCATAGTCCCGCAGTGACGGTGTATTCTGCATTCATAAATAAAAAAAACTTGCATCATTTGAGCAAATTTAACTTGATGTCTGCAAACACATTGAAATTGCACCACTCTAAAATTTTACCATGTAATAGAAAGTGAATAGATGACTAAATTCACACATATCCGCTTTGAAAGCATCTAAAGATGACATATTAAATGTTCTTTAAGGGATGGGATTTGTCTTTGAAAGAATAGAAAACATTGTGGGAAAAGGAGAAAATGCCGTTTACCAGCATTTTCTCCTTTTCCACAATGTTTACAATAGTCTTCCTCAAAGTCGTAAAGTTACAGGATTGTCTTGTATGGGGTTGAACATGATTGGAGTGATTCTCCTTTTTTTCCACTATCGTTTTAGCAGCAAATTTTTGATACATTATTAAAAAGGACAAATTGTACTACAGAAGTAATTTCTTCTTTTGCAAATTAGTTTTTATGTGTACACCTTTTGAAACACCTTATTTTTCTTGATGTTGTAGAGTTGTTTGCTACAAATTTTCTCTGAAGAGGAAACAACTTTTTGCTACTGAACCTATCCCCATCTATTTACCAGATGACAAAATTTTGGACTGGTCCAAGTTGAAAGCATTTTCAGAGGACAAAATGTAGCTCAAATGATGATTTCAATCTTTGATACTGTAGATACATGTAACATTGTTGGAAAAGGAGATATTGCTGATTACCGCCATTTTCCCCTTTTCCCATGTTTACAATATCTAGTAAAATCTAGTGTCGAGTTTACCTTTTATCAAATACCCCATTCTCGGGGACCTAGTTTTGATTCATTCTATAATCGCCCCTGGATTATTTCGCTGGCATTTCCTTGTTCTCATGAATTATTCATGAAGCATTTTGATTGGTGATCTCAGTTTTTCTTTGAGAAAATTTAAACTTTTATTATCACAAATACGCTGTCATTTCTATTTTTTACTTGTCGATATCCAATCACATCATTTGTTTCAAACCAAGCTTTGCGATACTTTAAATATGGCAGCGCCAATCAACACCACAATCGAGAAGCGTTTAAAACAGATTTTCGGCGTGACATCAAAAGATTGTCAGTTAACGACGTTCACCACAGTTTCCATTTTCACGCTGCGTGTAACTCTTACGCTCACCTTTTACTCGAAAAACGGTGAGCACCTAACACAATTGATCCTGCCACACTTGTCAATGTCTGCAGAATGGATAAACCAAGAACTAAAACGGGTAGTTTCTTGTCTGCAAAATGAAGAAAAAAGTATTTGAATCAAGCCAAATAATGATATGCGAGGCAAGAATCCAAAATTACGCTTTCAAAAGATCAGACTGAAAGTCAAAATGAATCACCAAACTACGTCACCTAACAACGGAAATATGGACACAGATGCTACTACTAGCACTCTGTCTGGCAGACGTATCGTCGAGCTAAAACATCCTTTCAGATGAAGATGCTTTCAGTTTGGTCTAGTCCAAAATCATGTCAGTTGGTAAAGACTTGCAGAAAACGAGGGGCTGTACATAACTCTTTCTCCTTTACCAGGTTTTCCCTATCATTGATGAGTCTGCAGCAGACAACATTAGAAAACATTGATGTCAAAAGGAGAAATTGCTCCTAACGATTGATTTCTCTTTTTCGCACAATGATTTCTGACCCATCAAAGAACTGTGATACATGAATACCAGGTTTTGGTTAAGCATCTGCAAACGCATCAAATTTAGAAGAGTCTAAAATTAGTCGTTTGGAAATGGGTAAATGCTAACATCAGTATTACATTTATATGCTATGAATTGGTTTATTATGACCAACAAACTTGATTCTTATAAATTTTGTTGTATTATTGAAAAAACTGAGATAATTTACTTCATATAATGTCTTTGTCTTTGACAAACATTACATTTACTCATTACTTAGTGCCCCACCCACAAACTTAAAATGTATTTTCTTAAAAAATAAGGCTGGTGACCTATTTGTTTTAAGCCTGATTCTTTTAGTTTAGTACCTGGATATTATTTATAGGAAAAATAAGAAAAATCTGAATGTTAGAACATTTAAAAAAATAACTTTAACCCATTACCAAACAATCCCTGGTTTTAACGACCCTGAGGAAGAAGCCTTCTGAAAACATTGTGGGAAAAGGAGAAAATGCTGGTTACCAGCATTTTGTCCTTTTCCCACAATGTTTTCTACTCTTCTAAAGTCAAGTTTCAATTTTTGAGTCACGTTTATTTTGTTGTCTGCAAATGCTTTCAATTTGGACAAGTCTAAAATTTTGGCGATTGGTAAAGGGTTAAAAGATAGGCTTTGGTTTTTTTGGTTTTTTCCAAAATAAAGGTGTTTTAGCCATAACTTTAGGGTTTTTTTTTTTTTAAAGATTGATACTCAGTATACTCTAAATTATTTTTTTTCATTAAATTTGATGTTTCACCAATACAGTGACATAAAATTTGCTTATAATTGTTGTCATTTAAAAAAATATACATAGACTTAGTTTTCATAGGTGAAATTCCATCCTGAACTGCCGCAATGCAGGGTGTACTAAAAGAAATATTCATAGAATTTTCCCAAAGCTGGTGACCCCCTCTTTTTATCTCCTATTTTTGTCGATCAGATAATAAACTATCACCAAACAAAGTTTCATAAAATTCTGAATGTTTTGAAAAAATGGTGAAACTGTAGCGATCGTCTTTAAAATCGTACACAAAGATCGATAGTGTCATCCCTGTATTGCAGAATGGCATCTCTCACAGTAAACAAGCACGCCGACGGCCGCTATATTTGTTGACAACCTCGGGTTTTTTCCAGGGTTATTTTTAGTAACTGAAGAAATGAAATTATCCTCTCTACAAGACAGTATCATTATGTTATCGATCTTTCGATTGGCTATTAGGGTATTTCCCAACTATATGAATATTCATAAGAAACGATGATTTGCCAGTCAATTTTCCAAGGAGTGATGCATGGAGAGTAACGTAATGCTTCAAACCTGGGTTCCGAGGATGCAAATACCCTTTCTCATACAAAACCAGCATTTTCTTAATTTGTAAAATGTTTTCTACCATTTCAAAGACAGAAATCATCCTTGAGCTGAACATCATTAGTTGTTACTTTCAATTTCATTGAGTCTAAAGTGTTGTCACATGGCAAAGCAAAGAGATAAATCGCTGCAGACACATCTTCAGAAAAAAAATGCAGCCTTAATTCTGATTGCTCATGGTCAGAACAGCTACTTCACTGAAATGTTCCGAGTTATCTGATCTTTATCTTTGCCATACCCCAAAGCCCAGTTTTTTAGGCCTCTCGTGGTAGTAAGAACTAACCCTTTACAACACAATGCAAAGTTCTAGAGACCCTTGGGAATAAGGCTTTTAAAAAAAATTGTGGGAAAAGGAGAAAATGCTGGTAACCAGCATTTTCTCCTTTTCCCACAATGTTTTTTTTTCTTTCACCCTATCAAAGGCAAGAGTCATCTTTTGAGCTACATTTAATTTCTCATCAGACGTCGGCAAAAGCTTTCAATATAGTCTCGTCTAAAATTGCGTTGTTTGGTTAACCAAAGAAACTTTTTTACCTGATTATAACTGATGACCACAATAAACAAGCACTTCAGGAGCATGATGAGTCATCTATTTTTCTTGCAGGAAAGCCACAAAGTTTGCTATCTGTCTTTCATCAATCACCAGATCTGTAAAAGTTTAATTTGGTTAATCATTTACCAAGAAAAATCTTGTCATTTTACACACCTAGCGCAGAAAGCTTTTGAAGACAATTGTTGGGAGCCAGCATTTTCTGTTTTCCTACAATGTTTCCTACTTTTGAAGGCAAATCGTATCATTTGACCCACAAACAATTTTTTATCTAAATGCTTTAACTCTTTACCACACAATCCCAAGTTAAAACAATCCCTTATGAAGGAGGCTTTTTTAAAAACATTTTGGGGAAAAAGGAGAAAATGCTGGTAACTTCTATTCCCAAAATGTTTTCTGGCCTTTCAAAAACAAATCTCACTTTTTAAATCAAAATCAGTTAGTCCTCCATAAATGCTTTCAATTTGGAAAAATCTAAAATATAGCTGTGTGGTAAAGAGTTGGAGTTGGACAAGTGTAAACTTTGTTTCCTGGTAAAGGGTTAAAAGAAAGCAAAATGTTTTATCTTGTCCATACTTGGCACCAAACAAATTGTTTTTAATTGAAATGACAAGATTTTTTCTTGAAGGGATAGAGAACACCGAGCTGGAAGGTTTACGTTGACTAGTTTACACTGTGCATCTAGGAGTTTCAGTTGACAGGACATCTGGGCTCCCTTCGGAAAATTTGGATCTGATAGATTACTGAAATATCACTGAAACACCAACATACTTTTTTTTTTAGATTGAACAAGCATTCTGATAGTATTGCATAGCAATACCCAGTCCCCTACCGGCCGTATATATTGCTGGCACATATAGTTTGTGAAACTGTGGAGGAGAATGAATGTATTTGACCCCTTTCAGAATTATAAGCATCGTGTCTGTCTTTCTATGCATTTGCTTTAATGAAAGCCAGATATATAAACATTTTTCCTTGTTAATGTAAGTTCACTGAAGACGCTTTACTAAGACAAGATGTGTATGAAACACAAATGCCCCCGTAAAAGCAAATATGACCTTTACCTTGTGAGATGACCTTGACCTTATCATCAGCAGGTGTGTACCAATGAGAGGTACCAGCTTACCAAGTATAGTGTTACAACTTGACTACTTTGAATATACAGGGAAATGACTATGAAAAGTTTTGAGGATAAGTTTTCATGATAAGGGTTAAAACTTTTTACCTCAACCTTGGACATATAGCCTACAGAAGATCGGTATCAATGACAGGTACCTACATACCAAACGTGAGCATTGTAAGTGAAAGACTTTTGAAGATATGTGGAAATGTTAAGGTTTTTGGTTAAGTTTTGAGGATAAGGTGTATGATAAGGCAGTGATTCATTTACCTGCGCGCCCTGCTGGAGTGGCGCATAAAAATCGCAGAGGATGCAGATTTTTAAAGATGTGCATCTCTTGGGCGCATATGTTTTCTGGTCGGTGCGACTGCGCTTCGGATTTTAAGAGCGACTGTGTTTCGGGTTTATCTTTTAGAATATTCTACTCTATTATTTACCTATGATCCGAGTATAATATGGGCGTTATCTAACCCGCCAATACAACTTAACAAAATTTTTCCGTATCAGTCTGGTACCGTGTGTAGAGCCTAATTGTGTACACGGACTACTTCCGAGTTCTGTGTATTGACGTTTGGGTCTTATTGCCAAATTCCTAACATGTTCAGCCTACATGACGAAGCACATAGAACCCATTTTTAGTGTATTCATAGCTATTTCATCTGTTACCCCTCGTCTACTTTTTTCAAAAATTGTTTCTATGCAGAACATAATTTTGTCCAATATCAATGCCCATTACATAAACATGTGTTGCTTCGAAAGGGTATTTCCATATGCTACTGTACGATACACTCTTGAACTTAAGAATCACGATTCATAATCACAAGCTTGACTTGCCTCCTGCATTAAAACGAAAAGAAATGTACTATTTTTACAATGACAGTGATATAACAACCACTGACTACCTTTTCAGTGTTTAACTCTTTACCAAAAAACAAAATCTTAGTCTGGTCCAAATTGAAAGCATTTGCAGACGACAAAATAAACGTAACTCAAAAAATGAAATCTGTTTTGGAAATGGTAGAAAACGTGGGAAAAGGAGAAAATGCTGGTTGCCAGCATTTTCTCCTTTTCCCACAATGTTTTAAAAAGGCTTTTTCTTCAAGGTTGTTAAAACTCGGGATTGTGTGGTAAAGAGTTAAGAAATAATTTTTTAGCCACAGTTGTTGTCTTTTTTCTTGTAGCTGCTCGGAGTAGCAACCGCCATTTGTTGTTGTTGTTGTTGAAGTTCCTCCACTGACTTTTCGAAGAACCCAAGAATCCTTGGTATTGAATCACTATTTAAACTTTGAGCAAACGTATCACTGATTGTTTGCACAGTTGAGATTTTTTTTCTCTTTATTTACGCTTAACACAGAGTATGTATTTACGCAACTATTTTATATCAGGGTCCAAAAAATTTCAGAATTCTTACTTGTCCTCCTGCCATTTTGCACTCGTCCTACAGTTAGACAAAGAAGGATAATCCACTTGGCCTCACCTAATTTTTACTAGTAAGGACGAGCGGACAAGTGGATTTTTTGGACCCCGTTATACATCATCTCTACGCATGACTAAAGTAGATAGAGGGGTGTATTTAGTAAGACTTGTATGTTATCCTACGTTAAGAATCTTTCATTGCTAGCATTCTGCATCCTCTGTAATGTATTTTTTCCAAATATTCCCGGAACTGTAGTTCTACTTTTTTGACTTCTTCCCTGTGAAGCTTCTCTTTTATGATGGTTGCATGTGTACAGTCCAGAATTAGTTGAGTAAATTTTCCTGTATTTTCAGAAATAAGTTGGGTGGTTTCAAAAAGAATGGCTCCAAGACTGATTTTTATGGTCAAATTTAAACCTGCTTAAAAAGTTTGAAACTCAACCGACGTTTAAAGTATGATGCCCAGATTTCATAAAAGTACTAATGATAAAGTAATAACACAACACGTTTTGTCACAAATTTTATTTGAATTCAATTTTTTGAAGAATAAAAGTGAAATTACAGCTTTTTTACTGATGTACAGTAAAGTGAGAGAAACTGTTGTTAATTGTTGTTTGATGTATGTTACATATTGATAGTGAAATATAAACCACTTTTGCAAAACTATGTTACAATTTTTACTTTTTATTTTACAAAATCCGGAATTTTGGGTATCAAAATCTTACAGGTGGAGATTAAAGTTTTTATATCTTTTGAATCAGGTCAAGATATAATATGTCAGTTACTTTTGCTTGATTTACATACATAATCATTCATAAGGAAAAAGTTTTAACATACCACTTATTCTCACATGGCAGGGTCATTTAAAAAAATCTAGATATTTTGAAGGAAAATGTTACACTCGCAACATACTGACCACATAAACTCATTCATTGAAAAAGCATAATATATACTATGAACAACTTTATAAACACAACTGATTACCTTCATTTACACACACATGTTACGTTCTGAGTTCAATTAGGATTATCCACTGTTTTGTGTTTAATGAATTCCAGTTAACAGAACTATGCATGAAATATCAATCATGGACAGACAGGCTGACAAAGTCACATTTTCTATGTGGAATATTTGTTTGGAATACTGATATTTAACACTCACTAACAAGTGGGTCGAAACAATTGAAGAATGAAGTCACTAAAATCAAAGAAATATGTCACTAATACATATGTGTTACACTCGCAACACAATGATCACATCACCTGTTCATTGAAAATAATATTATAAACTACAAACAACTTCAAAGTCCAAATAGTTTTTGTAATAATGATATCTAACACTCTTTAGTAAGTAATATCAAACAATTTTAGTGTGGCTACAAGTCCCTAAAATCAAACAAATATGATTGATAATGTTTCTCTCACAACAAATTAGTTGTCTGCAGTCAAACTGCAATTTAATTCCTCTCCTTGGGAGCAGAGTGGGAGGTGGGAGTCTCTTCAATATTGTTGACACTGACTCCCAGGAAATGTCATGTTCAGGCCACACAAATACTCCATCTTCTCCACTTCAAGATATTTTAGTTTAATATCATCATCTATCTTCTGCAACAGTTCAAAGGGGAACAGTAATAAAACATGATAAGTTATCTCATCTAGTCACTCAAATTCTGATATTTATGTCTAGGAAAAAGTTGGATCTGCTTTTACATTTAAGTATTTGGCTTTTTTAAATGTTTTATTAACTATTACTGCATATTAACAGGATCAATAAGGAATTCTACTTTTAAATTTAAATGCTTTAATGCAAGACTCACACTCATCCTAGCTATGTAAACTGCCTGCCGTTTCTACAATAAACCTGAAAAATATGGGCCATGCTGTGTGAAAAGGGGGCTTAATGCATCTGCAAAAAGTATCAAAACTTTTTGCTATTTGTCAGTTTTCTTCAGCTCGAAGGATTAGTGTACCTGACAATTCAGTCTGTTCTTTTACAAAATGGATTCTTTAGACCCATAATAAAGTGATGACCTGCTTGGTATCATGGATCGCGGAGATGTATTAAGCCCCCTTTTGCCAGAGCTTGAATCATATATAAATATGCAAGTTTTAGATGTATAATTTCAATTCTGTAATCAATAGGATATTTGGGAAATTTAAATGTGAAGAAGAGCTCTAATATTGTAATTGAAGTGACATAAAAGTTCAACAGACCTTGAGAGGTGCTTCAACCTGACATACATGTAGTGCTGAATTACAGGCATGTACCCAACATGAATAGTGTCAAGCACTGGACTTTCGTGTTAGTTAAATGGCCAAAATATACTGAATCTTAAAGGAATATAATACAGTCAAACTTCGGAAGCTCGAACACCCCTGGGACTAGGTTATTTGTTCGAATTAGTGGTAGTTCAACGTATCCATATTTCAAGTATGAAGTGGTCAGTGAACGAGTTGCACGTATTCTTATTGCATCTATATAACTTTTGTATTTGGAAATATCACACAGAACACACCATATAACTTTGTCATTTACAGAAATCGGATGTCCCATTGGTGAAAATAGCTTGTTTTCGGCCGAAATCGATATGCTTTATTAATGCTTTTTTTTTAGAGAGTATCCATTTCGGCCGAGAATAAGCTATTTTTCACCAGTTAAACGGCCGATTTCAGAGGTCATTTTCTTTGCACATATCTAAAAGTCATTTTATCAGAAAAGAAAGGACATTTGCATACATTGTCGAGCGCAGAAAATTTCCCTGTGTATGTTCTACTTATAACTTCTATCAACGCTAAATGTGCGGAGTAAGATCACAGTTGCGGTTAATAAACCTAATGTGTTAATAAGCAATACTCTTCATGCAACCATAGCGTTACAAAGATGGCTTGACCACTAATTCTGGTAAACAACCTCGAAAAACAAAAAATTAAAAACAAAGCGATTATTCTATCACGGCAAGACAGTTTGTAATTGACACATTGAGCAAGTGGTGTGTATATTTTACAGTAAGTGTTAAAAACATGCACCTTATCCAATATTTGACAGACGATTACCAGCGTATCTAATTAACAATGTAGGTGTGAAACCCAACGTCTAATTGTTGACTAACCCTTTGCTCAACTTCAGAGAGGTAAAATACACAGGAAAATGAATGACGGGACCGTGACATATGTTCGAAAGTTCCAATTAGGGGTTGTGCGAGCTTTCCGAGGTAGAACAATATAAATTATATAGAGATTTTGCCGGGACCGATATCGTTGTTCGGGCTTTCTTTGGTATTCGAAATTACCCATATTCGAGCCACCGAAGTTTGATTGTAATATACATGGTTGTGGTGCTTTATTGCAATATAAGATATCATGTAAGATTTATGTTGCAAGTGTAACACTCTTTTTGTAAAAAACTAGGCTGACCCAAATTCTTAAAGGCTTTACTTATTCAAATTGCTGTATTTAGGCAAGACATATAATACACTATCCAACACTGTTAGACAATATAAGGAAAATACTTATCTTTATTTAAACTGATAAGAATATGAAGCCATAAAATTGGAATTTTCCATGTACAAAATCAAAATTTTACTTATTTGGCTCTTTTCTTTACTCTAAAGCACTAAAGACAAGCTATGGCACCTTCTCTTGCTGACCTGACTAAAATTTATGATGTAATGTACATGATGTCATCAAATTTGGCACTCAAGACACATGTCATTTTCAGATGTCAGTTTTGTGTTACACTTGCAACATCACTTATGACCATGCCAGGTATATATTGGCTCTAAAGCATCGGTGAAATTGATTTGTTTTAACAGTGGTGGTGGAACACATCCATAATTCATGTCCCATTTGTAGCTGAAGCTTATTTCTATAAAATACTGAACATAAAATTGAAAAATGTTACACTCGCAACATCCATGGACATGTAGATTGACACAGAATTAAACATACTCTTTGTAAGCATCAAAGCAGAAGAATCTAGTTTTTCTGGAAGCTTAACTATTCAGTTTAGTTGTGCTAATTGAAAAATTTCACAGGATGTTGATCTGATGGTACAGTAAAGAGTTCCTTTGAACAACTGAAAATTTCCTGAAAAAGTTTCAATGACATGATGCCTAAACTGGTTCATTATAACAATAGTTCATTACATAATTACATTATAGCTGTCATATTATCCTTTTATATATATCAAATATTAAAGAAATGAATAATACTTTACCTTTGAATGGTTCATTCAATTGTGGTACAGGTTCAAAAATCATTAATTGGTAAAAATGTCACGCAAAAAGTGTTACACTCGCTACAATTTTGACCATATATTATTATATATTTTCAAAACGACTCAACCGATCTTGATGAAATTTTCTGTGTACACTCAAGCAACAGGAAGACTACAGTAGCAGGTAGAAAGAAACCAATAGCAGCTTTAATAAAGAGTTTTTGGTTAAAAATTTGTTCCGAGCCATTTTTTTTTTAAACCACCCAGTTCAGGTTGTAGGGATTTTGATTTTCCGAGGACATAGTTCAGTTTATCTTTAAATTTTTTGTGGATGTCTTCGTTCGCTGAACATTTAGCTATAAAATGGTCTCTGGTTTCTGCTTCTTCTTTACAGAGGACTTATGTTGGGTTAATAGAATATTGGTTGAATACAGCTCTATTGGACTGTAAAGTATATGTCCCTGTAAGGATTTTGGCTTTGATCTCTGATCTATGTATATCATGCAAGTTGGATCAAACAATACTATAGGTGTGGTGGGTTTTTCCAACTGCAATAGCATCCGGGTTTATATATTTAAGTGATGATTTTTCTCAGAGTTCTGACTTCCATTTTGTCTGTACCATATTATTTACAGCTTGATTTACCATCTGTTTCCATTCTGATTTTCTTGGTCTGTTTTCCCATATATAATAAGCAGTAGGTAGTCCATACAGTAGAAGTAGTCGGCGTGCTCTAGAGAAGAGGCTGGAATCAGTCAGAGTCTTAACCACCAATTGCCTTCTTGCAATTCCATATTCTTTACTTCCAGTTCTTCCTATTATGTTGTAAAACAAATTTAAAGTGGCTTTATGTATTTGTGCTGTTACAGATACAATACCTAAAAGTGCTTCAGACGCTACTTCCGCCGTTCTATCGGGAAGATGTTGAATCTGTCTAAGTGACTTTATTTGAAAGTCATCAAAGGCTTTAAGGTCTTTTTGACTATATGGGATGCTTTCTACTCCATAAATCATTCTTGGTATGACATAAATTGACCAGATATGGCTCTTGATAGATTGTTTGAGACCTTTCCTTCCATGAAAGCCTGCACCAAGGAGAGAATAAGCTGTTCTACGTCCAAGATTAATCTTCTCTTCCGTGTCTAAAGTTCCTTTATTGTTCCTGTGTATTCCAAGATGTATAGTTGTTTTTGCCGTTGGTATATGTTCTCCATTCAGATAGTAATTTTTTCCATGAGGTGCATTACTGTTATGAACAATACATGAGCTTTTGGTAGGATTAATTTCGTATCTATGTTGATTACTAAAGTTTCCTGTAAAATTTAACATCATTTGAGTTTCTTGGTCCAAATGGGAGAGTAAAGCTAGGTCGTCTGCACAGGTTGTGTGAGGAATCCTGATATTACCAATCTCGGCTCCTTGATGAATATTTTCAAGGTCAAGTAATAAGTGATTGTTGTATCTCTTGTAGTGATCTGTTGAGAGGACGCCACCTTGGCGGACATCCTGATAGATGGCAAAAGTTGACGAATTATGTCCTTGCCATTTTACACATGAGTTCATTTCTGCATATATATCTTCTAAAAGCTTCACTCACCCAGTGGTACTTTATCATGGTTTAAATTACACAGAAGAATGTTATGGTTTACAACATAAAATGCCTTTCTTGTATCCAGAGTAATAAGTATCATTTGTTGGTTCTTAGTTTTTGCTTCTAGTTGGCATTCAGTAACAATAAGAGCAGAGGTTAAAGAAGAGGTTCCTTTAGTGAAGCCGGATTGTATTTTAGACTGGGTTGGGAGTAAGATTTGATTATGTCTGGTTTTAAGTATGTGTTCTATTACTTTGAGAATCACTGGTGTGACTATTATTCCTCTATACTTGTCAGGGTTCTGTGGATCACCCTTCTTGAAAACGGGGGTACTGATACCTAGTTTAAGTACTGGTGGGATTTTTTGTTGATGAAATACTTGGTTAACCATATTTTGTAAATTAAGGAGTAGGTTCTTTCCACCATATTTAAGATGTTCAGCTGTTAGTCCCAAGTGGTCACGAGCTTTATTATCATTTAAGTTCTTTATTACATGTTGGATCTCTTCTAGACTTGCTGGTTTCATACATTGCTTACTGGCATTTTCAGAAAATAGTTGTACCTCTGTTGTTGCTTGTTGAAGGAAACTGTCATCAAAGTTACTATTGTGTTTTGGTGTTCCAAATGACTCAAAGTGTGTAGCCCAACCTTGTAAGATTTCTTGAGGTGATGTCAGCTTGTTGCTGTCCACATGCAGAACATTTGTGGCATTAGCCTTCTTGGTCCTCTGTTTTTCAATTAACCGATAAAATGTACTATCACTGCCTCTGGCCTGCATAATGTCTTCTAGTTCTCTCTGTCTCTTTTCTGCCACTGCTTGTCTTAGAGTCTTCCTTAGTTGTTGTTTGGCTTCTTTCATAGCTAGTCTTAACTGGTGGTGTGGGTCAGTCAGGGAACCCTCCATTTTCCGTCTCCAACAGCAGTATTTGCTATTTTTTGAGGCTTTCATTATCTCTGCTCCTTTCGGAAGTTGTTTTGTGCGCTTTCTCTTGGGAGAGTAGCCATTCTTGAAGCCAGGAATACTTTTTTCCTCAGCCAAAATTAGAGCATCTGTCACAGTATAGACTAAGTTTTCGACATTTTCGGGTGTACCATTTTTCAAAGAGGTGAGTTGATTCTCAACATTTTCTTCGTAAATATACTTATTGCATTTTTTCCAATTTGGTCTTTTTAGATATGGGGCGAGATCTTGCTTTAAATACAGTTGTTCCTTGATGTTAATCACTGTGGAAACAGCCAGATGGTCAGAGGTGTTTTGGTGGTCGGCGTCCTCTATCCAGACATCTGGTGACAGCTCTGCTGCTTGCCTATTTTTCAGGATGTAGTCAATTTCGTATGTGTATTCTCCATTTCGGTGAATGGAGGTCGGCTTTCCTTGTTGCTGGTTTATAAGATCATGGTTTCTTACAAAATCTTTCAGTAATTTGTCTCTTTTGTTTGGGGGTTGTCTAGATAAGCTTACATTAAAATCTCCACATATGAAAACAGCATCATTGCTGGAGTATTTCTGCAGTAATTCTTCTAATTGTTGGATAATAGTGATAAAATAATTTTTGGATTTATTACCATGGCAGGGTAAATAAAGACTAATGATGCAAATTTTGGGTGTTGTTTCCAATTCCAGAAGAACAAGTCTGTCACATCCATCTGGCAGCAAATTGACTTTTAAATTGGAGCCCTTTTTGAGCAGGATACCCGTACCAGCATGCCCTCTTGGTATTTGCATTTTTAAATGCATACTGATCTATGCAGACTTACCGTTATTTATAAATCTGTATTCATCCGCCATTCATAAATATTGTACAATATGTACAAATAAATGTAGTTCTCAGAACTTTTGGTTATTTGTATTGATTTTGTGATGTTTTTTCACAGTTATTGTGGTGAGGTATATAATAAAAGGAATGTTACACCAGTCAGCATTTCTGTGTGGTGGGATCATGTCTCGTTGTGTGCTTGATGATTTGCAGTACAGAAGTCTATTATAGTAAGATATATGTGGAAATTTACTGCTTAAAGTCATTAAAAAGCTGAAAAGACGGTCTGAAATGACTCTGATCGGACAATGTCAAAAGGAACATTTTGTTGTGTCATGGGTTTCCATGTTTTTTTGCATCGAGCATTTTTTCATGTGTGTTAATTTATGGATAGGTATTTCCGCGTGATTTGACAATATTTTATCAATAAGGGTAGCAAGTAACTTCAAATTCTGTTATTTTACACAAGTTATGCGGATAATGGCCCTTTTTTTTTTATGTTTTCTTTCATACATGACGTCTCGCATGTAACCAAAAGTTGTTGCGTGAATTTCAATTCTATAACATGATTTACGCAATAATTTGCGGGGGTGGGAACACTGTTAATTCTTTGCATCCCAGAATAATTTTCTATTATTTGCTTTAAAATAAAATTATCATTAATTATCAAACATCAATAAAAGAAAGAAATAGTTGCAAAATGTTACTGCCACCCTGATGTTAAAATTTAAGAGGGTTACACTAAGCTGCACAAACTATGCACAGGACTTATGAGAACAGCAGGTTTCACCCGACGTTTTCCCACCTGCAAAGGCCATAATATGACTCCTTCACAAAGAGAAATTCTGAAAACACTGTGACAAAAGGAGAAATTGCTCATAATAAGCAACTTCTCCTTTTGTCACAATGTTTTCCACTTTATACAGTAATTACATATAATGCAGTTTAAAGAGATGTAATACATGTTTTTAAAGTTGATCACTTGTTGTATCAGGTAAAGGGATAAAAGAACTGATACGCAAGCCTAGGCCTTGCAACAAAGTGGCCTGATCGCCAAGACTCCCAATCCCCCCCACCTCCCCGCCCCCCCCAGTATTTTTATATCATACAATGACTTATTACAAGACAGAGATTCTAGCACCCCAAATTTTTTTTAAACAGATATACGTGTAAATTTACTGCCTAGAGTCATTATCAAAAGTTAAAAGACAGTCTAAAGTGCTTCTGATCCGACACTGTCAAACTTACAATTTCTTGTGTCATGGGCTTTCGCGTTTTTTGCCTCTATATTTTTCATGTTGGATAATTGTTGGATGGATGTTTCCGCATAATTTTACCTAAATTTGTCAATAAGGGTAGCAGGTAACTTCAAAACCTGTTATTTTACACTAGACAAGCAAATCAAGATCATTGTCATGTTTTTCATTAATGATACACCAGCTTGCTTGGCTGCGGTAACAGTGATGTGTGTGTCCTTCACACTTGATACATATTGTTCATGTCGGACAGTCAGAGATCTATGAAGAGTAATTAAAATTATTTGCGTAACTGACCTTCCATAATTTGCACTCATAACTTTTTTCAGGAATCTGGGAAACACAGCTCTATGGAAATCTTTGTGTCCTTGGCACTGGCATATTTCATTGTTTTGCGTCTTGATCAGCAATTTTGTGTTCAGGACGCAGGGATAAATAAAACACTGAAGATCAATGTATCAGTATCATACATCAAAAATGTTAGTCATCTCATTTGTTATTAATATTTCAATTAGCCATATTTTCTGTTTATCAACTTACATGAACTTCAATGTCTATAATCAAAATTCAGTAACATAGATATAAGGATATTTCTGTATTTCAGTGATTTGCCAGACAGGGAAATTTTGGAGGATAAAACATTTCTATGAAGGATTTTATATCAAAAAACAAAATCCAACGGCTGGGCCCTTGGGTGTTTTCCCATGTAAGACAGTGTATGGTTTTACTTTAATCACCAAACTCTAGCAAAGAAAAGATGTTCAGCCAGCTTTATTGAAACCTTTTCTCCTGATCTTTTAGCAGAGATTTTGCCATACTTGTATCTTTAATGTCATCTGCAGCATTTTAATATGTAGGCGGCTTTGCTGAAGGTGGCATCTTCCACAGTTCTGTAAGTTTTAACTGGGATGATATTGTTTTACAGTTATAGATAGACAACAGAAAATGTCATCAAAGATTCGTATCTGTGCGCCTATATATACCAGTCTCATATCCTCTAACTCTTTAGTATGGACACAAAAGAAGGGTGCCAGTATCTATTTTTAAGAAAAACCTGGGATTCCTTAATACACATTTGGAGAAAAAAGTAATCGGCACCAAAATTGAACAATAAAAAGGTGTTTTTGAAGGCATGATGTATGTGCACTGCATATATACAGATTTTGATTTTTTTTTTAAATTTTAGAAGTTTCAATAAATTTGTACAATATTGAAGTACATGTGTGTGTCATGAATGGGAACACTGATAATAGTTTCTTTATCATAAAAGTATATCGTTTTCTTTCCTTCAAGGGGTCCTGTAAGACATTTCAGATTCCGAGCCAAGTACTGGTTGAACCAAGGAAACACATAAATGAGCAATCTGCCTCTGTGATTTGACTGAAACAGTCAAACACTTTACCTAGAACTTGAACAGATGGCAAAATTTTACCCCCCATCCATATTAAAAGTATTTTCATCAGACGAAATTAATTCTTTACCAAACGACAATAATTTAAGAGTCCTTCAAATTGAAACTATTTGCAGACGACAAATATGGCTAGACTAAGCCATTTGGCTTCAGCGTATGGTTACCAGCATTTTCTCCTTTTCCAATATTTCCATTGGTTCTTTTCTCAGACGGAAATACAGGATTAACACACATGATTGTGTGGTACAGCATTAAATGTGACTTAACTCACAGTGAGCAGAATAAACCCTATGCTCCAGAATAAGAACAAGAGGGCCATGATGGCCCTAAAGTCGCTCACCTGGGTCTTTTGACCAAATTGATCCATTTTCTATTGTACACAAGTTTTTCTAAGATTTGACCTTTTGACCTAGTTTTTAAAAGTGAAGGAGCTAGAGAGTAAACAAAATCAAATTAAGCAAATTTTCAAAATTCAAGGGCAAATCACTGCGGACATACTGGTCCAATCATGCTCAAAATGGAACTCATCCGATGATTAGGTTATGTGAAAAAATGAAGGAGCTAGAGTGTAAACAATGTCAAATAAAGCACTTTTCAAAATTCAAGGACAAATAACTCAGGACATACTACCCCAATCCAGCTCAAAAGGAACTCATCTGACATCTTATTGTCATAAATATTCTGTTAAAATATGATTAGGTTTGGTGTACATTATGTTAAAATGTGATTAGGTTTGAAGAAAAAATGAAGGAGCTAGAGTCTAAATGAAGTCAAATTCAGCAATTTTTCAAAATTCAAGGGCAAATAACTCTGGACATACTACTCCAATCACGCTCAAAAGGAACTCATCTGACATCTTATTGTCAAATATATTCTGTTAAAGATGCCCGTCTACAGCCGGTGAGCAAAAACGCTGTTAAATTTCAAACAATTTAGGATGGTACAGAAATCAGTCCTTTGTGTAAACATGGATAAATTACTGACATATATGGTGTACTTGAAAAAAAGAAAGACAGAGATTTGTATTAGAAACCGAACATTGGTCAGAAGAAAACTGGCTGACGATCGGAGCTGTAAACAATGGGGGTGCGTCACGGAAATTTATCGTTGGTTTCCGCCTAGAGTCGGATACGGTGTAATTTGCATATATAGGCCGCAACCTCCGTCTGAAAATCGAGGCTGCAACAGAGAAGCCTCCATTTTCCTTCGTTTACCTCATTAGACACAGAGCGAAGGTCAAATATAGTCATGTGACAGAATGCATGATCATCATGCGAATCTACCCGAGTGTATAACGGACATATCGAAATCTTCGATTCAAAAACCGGAAACGACGAGTCTGTTTACATGGAAGGCCGCAACTCAGCGAAATGCATATTCTATCGACCGTAATCTAAGCAACCTTGCAACCGTGAGGCGCAATATTTGGCATGAAGATATGAGAATGACTATAGTTTGATAAAATAAAGACAAAATGAGTTAAAACTGGCTGAAAATGAGTATCAGGGCCTCTTTAAAATATGATTAGGTTTGGTGAAAAAGTAAAGAAGCTTAAGTGTAATCATAGCAAATTTAAGCAATTTTTCAAATTCAAGGGCAAATAATTCTGGACGTACAGGAAAGTCAAGGATCCCACAACATAGGGCAAACTTCCATCCGACGTCCATAATTCAAGGTATTTTGGTAGATGTCTACCAGACGATGCTAAATGCAAAATATGACAGTTCTAGCCCTTACGGTTCAGGACAAGATGATTTTTTAAGATTTCCTGCTTTATCTCTTTGTAAAATCCTGAACCCCACAACAGACAGCCAATTTTATCCCCGGACCAAAATTTGTAGCATTTTGGTACAGATCCACTAGACAAAGCTACAACCCAAATATGAAAGCTTTAGCCTTTACAGTTTGGGACAAAAAGATTTTAAAAAAATTTCCTTCGTTATCTCTATGCAAAATCTCGGGGCTCATTATGACACTATGGTTATAATTTGAAGTCCTTTAGAAGGGGTCCACCAGACAATGCTACATGCCATATATGAGAGCTCTAGCCCTTAAGGTTTGGGACAAGAAGATTTTTAAAAATTTCCTTCTTTATCTCTATGAAAATCTGTGACCCTACAACAAATGATGTGAAAATAATATGTCAGTTTTTACTTAAGCTGTAAATAGTTAAGAATAGAGAAAACACTCTACCACATATGTGTGCTATCTTGTGATATTTATGTTGCATTTTGAATAGATAATTTGTAATACAACCTTTGCCTTTATTTTCTCAAATAAAATGGTAGAAAACTATTTAGTCATTCCCTTAGTATTCGGCTTCAGCATATACTATCTCTTTCTCTTACCCTACCATGGAGTGATGTAATTGTGTATAGGGGGTGATTAACAGAGTTAACCATCTTTAACTGATGTAAATTGCCACCTCATTTAATCTTGTATCAATAAAAACGATAAAAAAATTGGTCATAACTTGATTACATTAAGATTTTGGGGCCTTTCAAAAAGTCGTATTTGGGGGGTCAAAATGCATCAAAGGTGAACACTGCTACTAGAGAAATTGAATAATCAGTTGGGAAAAGCCCTTAACACTTAGTGTGACTGTACCTGTAGATAGCAGTGCTCGCGCTGCTAATCGACAATTGTCAATTAATTAATTCAGCTGTCGATTAATTTTTCCAATTGTCGATAAAAATTGTCGATTAATTTACTCCCATAAAAGTCGGGTAAAATTCCCTTTTCTTGCCTTGATCACGAGCTAATTTGCACCGGAAATGTGTGGTAATCGCTTGTTTCACACCTCGGCAGACGCAACCTGAGGTAATCGACAAGTCACAGTTGGCTTGTATATTCCACAACGCATGTCATGTTACCGGTTGTTATTCTAATCCGTTAATTGGAGAACAGTTGGCGATTATTGTTTATTTCATGTTAAATTTTGATTGACTATTTTAATCGACGCAGTGATAGAATGTCTTCGATTTTGATACCGCCAGAAACGGCGATGGCGACTAATGGAAACCAATTAGATATCATAAATTTGTTTACATTGCTAATGTAAACCGGCGCTGTTTAAATGGCGGCGAACAAAAAGAAAACAATAATTCATAATTTAATTGACATTTTGACATTATTCTAATAAATCTCGTTCTTGGACCCCCAAAATCTTGTCATTCTTCACTTACACGTCAACATGGGTCGTCCTAAATGAAAACTATCGCCAATAAAAAAAATAACAAACTAAGGAAAATTAAACTGCATTTACAGTATTGGATTTAGCATTGGTTACCAGTGAACAGCATTATGAAAATTCAAATGAAATTTAAAGGCTTAGGTTGATAACCTTCGGCCACTTCACTGTTTAGGTACTATCGAGTGAATGACTTTATTTAAGACATCTTACCCTCCTCATTGACCTTATTTGAAAATAATTAAGGTCAACAGATAATAAAGGGAGGTAATTCGTCATGTAATAGAAAAGTTTCTCCTTTACTTGTGCACATCATTTATTACAATACAAAGAAAATTGATTGTTGTTTGGTAAAGAAGTAACCATTCATCAAAAGAAACTAGGTCTTAATTGGGCCTAAAAAAAAAAAATAGTTTGTTTAGGGTAACGTCTCCAAAAATGTTAGGTAGGGTAGGGACGAATTTTTTTTTTTTTTTTTTTTTTTTTAACTCCCCCCCCCTCAAAAAAAAAAAAAAAAAACATTTTGGAATGGTGGTATTTGCTTTCGAAAATGGAAAAAAAAAGAGAAAATGGTGGCTACCAGCTCTGAGTCCCTTTTCTCATTATGTGTTCAAAAGACCTCTAGTCTGTCATTAACTTTCTGATTGTGCGGTAAATGGTCAAATTCTATCTAAACTATACTTCTATATTTGCATCTTTTTTCCCCACTGAATGCTGTCCACTTTTGTTTAACTCTTTTCTGAATTGAAATTTTTTAGACTTGTCCAAATTAAAAGTATTTGCTGACAACAAAACAAATGTAACTCACAAATTGAAATTTGTTTTGGGAAGGGTAGAAAACATAGGAAACAAAGAAAATATGGGTTTATAGCATTTTCTCCTTTTCCCTCAATTTTCCCACAATGTTTTCAAAAGTTTTTTTTACGGATTGTTAAAACTGTGGATTGTGTGGTAAAGAGCTAAAACAGCTGAAAAAGTGAAAAACATTTATTTGCAAGTTTCTAAATAAACTGAATAAATACTAGAATGTTTCGTTTGTTTTTATGTTTAATACCCTCCCCCTCCAGAACACTTTAGAGGACTATATATATTATACTGATTTAAAGTAAACATTTTATCTGTAGAAAAGTTGGGTTTACAAAGGTTATACATATTGTTTTTTATCTAGAACACACATTCTTGACACAACTTTGAAATTACAAGTATCCACTTTTGTTGTCCTTCAGAGTTATAATGTGAAACAAGAGTGTCGTCATCACAATATACGCCGACACATGGCTGCTATTTCAAGCAGCTAGCTTTAGAGACTAAAGTGTTGGAATTTCTAGTACCTACCTGGGTAGCTCAATAGATATATTGTGTTACTTGTGATCTAAAAGTTTTACGCATGGACTGATGGATGGACAGACGGACGCACAACGGACTCATTGGTCATTGGCTTTGATTAAGCAATAAAAATATGAAGTTTCATGAAATTATGTCCATTAGTTGGAGATACATTGATGAAAAACATTTTTTTCCCATGACACAGCAATAAATTCCAAAACCCTGACAATATGCGCTAGGTCACATGATCTGTGAAAATTTCATCCAAATCCGTTGAGATATGTCAAGTAATTAAAAGAGATATTGGTGAAAAATGAAATATAACATGAAGCCCCCTTTTTCCATGATGCAACTATAAATCGCAAAACCTTGACAATCTGTACTAGGTCACATGATGAGAAACATTCTATGAACATTTTATCCAAATCCGTCAAGAAATGTGGGAGGAGTTGCGTTCACAAGAAACAGACTTTTGTAAGGATGGACGCAGTTTAAATTTGACATGAAGCCCCCTTTTTCCATGACACAGTAATAAATTCCAAAACCCTGACAATATGCGCTAGGTCACATGATCTGTGAAAATTTCATCCAAATCCGTTGAGATATGTCCAGTATTAATTAAAGAGGTATTGGTGAAAAATGAAATATAACATGAAGCCCCCTTTTTCCATGATGCAGCTATGAATTGCAAAACCTTGACAATATGCGCTAGGTCACATGATGAGAAACATCCTGTGAAAATTTTACCCAAATCCGTCAAGAAATGTGGGAGAAGTGCTGCTGCTCCTCAATTTTATATAGATCAGACACATTTTACCTGGAAACTAAAGTGGCATCACTTGCCGAAGTGTAGGAGAGATTAGAAAGCCTTGGAAAATTTTTGCATAGCGGCTCCTACCCTATGCAGTTTCAGATTTTTCTCTATGACCAGGTAGGGAAAATCAAGCTGAGTGAAAGGGGGGGGGGGCAGAGCGAGAACAAGGCAAGTTTGGGTAGATTTATATTTTCCGAAAGAAATTATTGTTGCCTCATTGTAACAAAGATAGAAAAAAAATATGAAAATACCTGTCTAATATGAAGACCTATCGACACTTGATACAAATCTAAACTTCTATCGTTGCCGTCGTCTAGTTTAGTCCACAGTCCGTCCTGTCAGATAAGTTGCAAGAGAAACGTCCATTAAAATTTTTCGAATGTTATATTTGCATTCAGGGATCTTATATACACATATAAGATCCCTGCTGCATTGAACACCTTAATTGTTCGTAGTTCTGGAGCATACAAGCACTTTTGCCGAATGATGTTTAACAGAACTTGTTCAATCTGAAATCTAGCAAACCGAAAGTAGCGACAATGCATTACAGAACCGGAAATGCGGTGATGACAACAGAGATGACGGGATCCTGTCTTTATTTTACGCGAAGGAAAGCGAAAATCAGAAGTAAAAGTTCGTTACACAGTCTGTATAGTACCGCAGTATTTCGGGCGTGATTTGTTGTAGAGGATAAAACTGGTACCCGTTTGTCTTTTGTAACCGTGCGATAGGATACGAACGTTCGATAAACAGAAGTTCCTGTGTGGAGTTAGCGAAAAAGCCCGATCTCTCCGCCTGCTTGTATGTATTTTTAGAAATGGAAAACCCACGTTGTTGCGTTTGACAATTTGTGTTTAAGGTCGGTTCAATATACTCCGATACACGGTAGCTTTTGTACAGGCGTAGGAGTTTTCATGCATAATTATGTATGTAGTAGTACATGATTGTACACCTATAATATAATGCGCAATATTTGCCAAAACAGGCGTCCTGTGACACAGTATGATAAAAGGCTGATTTTTTTTTTATCGGAAGACAAAAAAAAATTAGGGTCGGGGCAAAATCTCCAGGTAGGGTCGGGTTACCCGAAACAAACTATTTTTTTTTTACGCCTTGTCTGTATGCTTTTATGCAAATAATGTGGGAAAAGAAGCACTATCCTTAGGAAATGTTGTAAAACAAATTTTCCTTTTCCTACAATATGTTCTACAATGTAAGATTAAAATAAAATTTTGTCTTTTGGTAAAGGAGTAACCATTCATCAAAAGAAACTAGGACCTTAAAGCCTTTATGCTTTTATGTAAATATTGTGGGAAAAGGGGCACTATCCCAGGAAATGGTATAGAGCAAATTCTCCTTTCCCACAATATTTTCTACAAGGTAAGATTAAATATATATGACATTTTTTTCTTTTGTTTATTTTTGTAGTGGAAATGACAATGTGAATGAAAGTTTGAAACTTTGAGTAAAAAATGAAGTTAATGCTACTTGTGCATGTCTTTTCTTTTAAACCAAACTTCGCGCGCTTAATTTGTCTATTATTTTTTTCAAGAAAAAGTTGTTGGCCATTATTTTACTTGGGCCAGAGCTAGCACTGAGATAGTCATGCTAGTCACAGGTCATTTCATTGCCACATCATCTCTTTAACTGTGCAGTCAACAAATTATTTACTAAAAATAGTTCCTTATAAAAGTTCTCTAAATTTTATAACAAAATATTTCGATACAGAAATACAGTAGGATATTGCCAATGCAATGGTGTTGAGAGTTTTAAAGTCGTAACTACTGTACGTCTGTTTTATTTCTTATATAGTGTTCCTCAAAAAAAGCCTCCACAAAACTTTTTAATTACCTTACGCAGCTTTTGAAATAGCCAATTACAGTTGTTTTGAGAAAATCAAATCACAAAAGGATCGTCCATCCGTTAAATTTCGCTTCCTACTTTTTTTGCGGTAGTCACGTGACTTAGCGCACTAAGTTGTTGTTGTTTCCCATCAAACACGGGGCCTGTCGGTGTAAGTACAATTGTGATCGAAATACACCGGTATATGAATGACTGCTGCAGGATTTGTTGGTTTGTGACCCCTGTCGTTTGTAAACACTTTTCTAGTTTACTCAGCAGTACGACCAAACGAAAACTGGTGATGTGATATAGGGTGAAATTATAAAAAAAAAAAATCGAAATGCAATGGTATTGAAAAAATACAGGTTTACATGAATGGTCAATGATGTAGTGATATTAAATTGTAATCATAGCTTCACATTTAAACACGGCGACTGGGATACAAGTTTGCACTTTATACATAATAGTAATAATAATAATGAAATGGGGGCGACTTTTCCTTATATGTATGCTAATCTGCCAACTTACGTCATTCTGAATTGTTATAATATCCAACAACTCACAATGTGAAACACCATTGTCCGGATGTAGCCACTAGGTGTGAACTATACAGATAAAATTCAACGAGGCATACATTCACATTCGAATCTTGAACAGCTTTGGAATACTTTTATGTTTGTGTCATGAAAAAACAAAGTCTCTTAGTTGCAGTGAGATTTGATAAGCATGTATGATAATTCTAACTGTTTGATACTCATAGTACAAAAGTAAATGGTTTATAAATACACTAAAATCACGTCTGTTAAAACTCTTAATTCCAGGCAAACATATGTTTTTACGACCCTAAGGAAGCAGACTTTTGAAAATACTCTGTAAAAGGAGGAAATGCTAGTTTCACAGCCTTTGAAAGATAAACCCCGTCAGATTTCATTTGACGTCAGCAAATACTTTCAATTTGGATGGATTATTTTATTTCGTGTTTAGCAGATTTAATAGCACATACCTTTGTACACGTATATTCCGTTTATTGATGTTGACTTGGTCTTCGATTTCAAGTCCATGTTTTTTTGTCTTTTTTTTTTCCCAGGCAATTATATCATTATATATGAGTTAGTTCTTTATCAAGCAATCCCGAGTTCTTACGACCATTAGAAAGTAGAAAGATATTTAAAAACATTGTGGGAAAAAATGCTGATTCCCGTTTTCCCTTTTCCCATGTGCAACGTCTTCTACCCTTTAAAAGACAAATATCAATTCATTAAGTCACATTTATATTGTCGTCTGCAAATGCTTTTAACTTTGATCAGACTGAAAGTTTGTCGTTTGGTAAAGACTTAAATTCTGTTAGAATTTTGAACCTGAAAATAATACTAGTAATTGATGCATTGGTTGTAATCAATGGAAAAGAAAACAATGTAGACACGAAAGCTCTACATGGTACTAGGGCCTACTATATAAAGGTGAAATGTTATATAATTTTTTCAAATCATTCATAAATCCCATACAGTGTATCACAAAACTGCTTTTCATGATTGATCTGTATTGATTGAATCAGGTTTTACACCGCTTTCAACAATATGTCAGTTATATGATGGCGACAGTTCACTTATTCACGTGTTTACCAGGTTTCACCATGTTTAGATTTGAAGTATGCACTTCATTGCCTAAGGAAACTTTCATAATAATTTTCGCTGTTTAAGGCTCCATCATGAAAATGAAGTTCTCTAAAGTGATAAAGGAATGTTCCGCATGTTGCCATTTTTTTTTTTTTTTTTTTTTTTCTTTTTACAAATAAAGCGCCGTTAAGCCCCTGTCACACTATACGGCGTTTCCATTGCGTTGGCACGGCGTTGTTTAATTTCCCAGAGCGCCGTCAGATCGCAGGAAAAATCGGATATTTTTCGCGAAGACGGAGATATCACGGCGTTCTCACCGCGACAAAGGCGTTGCTACGGAACTCCTATGGCGCGTGATCGCGTTCCTACGGAGTTCTTCTTGGCGATTCTCTGCACTCTCACAGCGCTGCCACTGCGTGCTCTGCGCTTTCACAGTGCTCATAGTGCGGGCACTGGGCGTTCACGGCATCCTCAAGGCGCTCACACTACGCTGACGGCGTGTTCTTGACAATCGTTTGAACTATCTATGGAAACGAATTGTATGTATACACATTTATTCGTCAATTGTTTCTTTGCTGTGGTCTCAAAAAGTCGATGGAGAATAACATGTAAAACGAAAGGGGGAAAAAGCAGGACACTAAACCCAACTCTCTCAAATAGAAGCAAGTCAAACACTGTCATATACTAGTATATGGTGCCTCTCTTTTGATAATGTACTGCTGCGGACACACATACACACATGGGGCCTATAAAAGTTAATTTTACATTTTCTCCCTTAACTCTGCACAACCTCCAATCATCGTTCCTTTTTTCATTCTCTATTTTTCAGTGACGTTCTCTCAATTTTTCACTATCAGTTCATTTTTTTGGTGTATATTCAATTTATTTGGTTTACTGTAATTGTTATACCATGTGAACCTTCTTTAGGGAGAGGAACTAGATAAGCTTTGATGCGTTCGTTTCGATACTTTTCGTAATGTCTTGTTGTAATTGATTGATATATGCTATTATATTGAATAAAATATGTTTAAACTAACCACTGTCACCTCATCAACCATTACTAGCCCGGCTTGCAAGCGTACATCAGCTATGGTGAATTGAATCTTTATTTGCATACTTCGTCTACTATATGTTCGTTTTTGTCAGACAAAGACTAACGGACGCAGTAGAAGCGCCTTAGAAGCGCAATGATCGCCGTTGCAGCTCAGAGGAGTCGTTTTAAGAGCGCAGTAAAATAAATAACACTCCGTGTAAGCGCCGTTGACGCGCCGTATAAGCGCCGCTGACGCGCCGTATAATTACGGTAGAGACTCAGTGATATCTCAGAGCACGCGGCATAATCTCCGTGAAAGCGTCATTGACAACCATAGCGTTCGCGCTGCGACCTCTGTGCGCGCCGTCGAAGCTCCCGTGTCGTTGTGGGAGATCTTACTGCGCCCCTAAGACGACCTTCCGGTGATCCCACTGCGCTCTTACCAGAACGCCGAGCGACGGCGTTTGTTTTGTGCATGCTCAAAGTGCGCGCCGTCGCCCGGCGTCCTAGACGATCCCAACACGTCAACTCGCGAGGCCGCTGCGTTGCTGTGGCAATGCTTGCGATCGTGTTGCACGCACCTCGGCGTTCTGCATTTTTTCTTGGACGTCGTGGGATCGCGGCCCTGGTGTGACAGGGGTTTTACACAGAGCTTGCGACTGCGATGCGACTTCATTGCGACTGAAAAAATTGACAATCGCAGTGAAGTTGCAAAGGTCTCCGAGAGGTTGCAGTGGCGTCGCCGAAAGGTTGCGGGACTAAATTAATCGCAGCCAGTATTTTGAACATGCACAAAAACCTGGCGGCGATCATTTGGTTGCAGAGAGGTCGCGACACGGTCTCAACTTCATCGCAGATTAGTTGCCGACTGATCGGCGATTTGTCGGCGTTTTCGCCGAATACTCTTGGCAACCTTACGCCGACCTGTCTGCGACTAATCGACGAAGATGTGGTGAACTATCTGCGAACTTGCGGCGATTAGTCGCCGATAAGTTGCAATACGGTTTCAAGCCATGCGCAGATCAGCACAATTCACATCGTCGGTTTTCGTTGGCCACTTGACCAGTCCATAACAGTTTCTCATCATGGGTCATAGACCAGGGACGAAAAACAAGGAAACCCCACCACCTCCTAAAATATCTGAGCAGGAAGCTGTAAGGAGACAAGAGAAAGCTGAATAGCCACATGCGCCCCTGAAGAGACCTCCTTAGCCCGTGTTGCCATTTTGACGACATGAATAGAAATGATTTTATCTCTTCTGATAGAATATAGATTTCAATCACCTACATGTATAAATCGCCGTTCAGAATCGAACCGGTCACTGGAGGTTCGCCGACTACTCACCAAACGGACTCAACAAATCGCAGAACAATCGCCGAGTATGTGGCGAAAAATTGCCGACAAATTGCCGCACAGTCGCTGACTAGTTGCAAGCCTTATCGCCGACTGCTCGGCGATCATGTCTGTATTCCATATATGGGCATAGATTAGTTGCAGCGGTCTCATCAATTGCAGACCCAATCGCCAATAAATCAGTCGCAGAGCGGTCGCATCGCAATCGCAAGCTCTGTGTAAGCGTAGCTTAAGCACTTGCGAACTTTGCGTTATGGACGCTATGCCCTTGGACTAAGTCTAACAAGGTAAAGTGATACGTACAGTCGAGTCTGTTACCTCGGTTGGTGACGTACATGACTTTGAATGAGGATTGATGATAGTCGTTGCGACAAAATTCATCCCTTTTTCACCGCTGATCCCTACGATGTATTTTTGTGGGAAGCAGCCAGGGGCAAAATGGGTCTGTGATTCATGATGCTAAGCAAATATTCACCAAATTATGGATCAATAAAATTCCCTTTGTCTAACAACCGACTGAATCATGACGTATACTGGCCTGCTGACAAGCAGAAAATTGACCAATAGCAAAATGTTTCGACCCAGGTCAGCCTTCGCGGAACCAGGGTCGATACTTTTTGCAGATGCATTAAGCGCCCTTTTCACTGAGCATGGCTCCTGACTTTTCTCAATGGCATCATTCACTACTTTCTATGATTACCCGGCTTGAGTACATGTAATATATATTTACCAATTTTCATAAAAAGGCCCTTTAGATATCGACTGTCACTGCCTTTTTGAATTGCTTCGGTAACATATTCGTTTATGGGTATCATATGCAAATAGAAAAGTGAATAGAAACTAGAAAATAGAAATATCTTAAAAAGAAAAAAAAAAAAAAAAACGGCGTAAGAGGTGCTGGAATATGAATATTGAAACTTTTTGTGCATTAATATGAAGAGAAATAATCAAAAACAACCACGCCAACGATCGCCTGTTGTTTTCCTCACTGTTTTTAATATTGTTGAAAAGTGGAATTTTCAGTAAGATGCATTTTTCAACAATAACAAGGTCAGATGTTAATCCAAACATCGTTGGAAAAGGGGCAGTTGATCTCAAAAATGGTATGCCTGAAAATTATATCCATAGACTGTGCAGTAATGGACTACAGGCTAAAAAGTATAGAATTACCGCTTAGTACAAGAAAAGGAATATTCCCTAAAATATCCATTTGCAAGCATGTAAATAAGCGCCATAGGATAGGGATTTACGGTAGCAGCCCTTATTTTTTGTATCATAAATGGGCCAGCAAAAAGGCCCGCATAATAAACATGTTTACCTCTTTTTACCAATCCCAAGTTACTTTACAATCATTCGGGACTTATACCAAGAAGTGGGTCAAGAGTCAGCCTATAGGGCTAAGCCGAAAAATCATTACAGACATAGGTGAAAGGCGGTTTACATTATATGATAATGCTGTATAAACGATACAACCATTGTTTGACGATATACATATACAACGCACACCTGCCATCTAAGTCTCATTATACAAGTAGAATTGCAGAGCATCCTCGCAGCTGAGTAATGTCATAGAGCAGCAAATGTACTTATCAGAACTGGTTAGTAATATTCACTATCTGCATACATGTAATCATGAATCGTCAAATTTTCATACGTTGTGATTTGTCTTTTTAAACAATGAGCCTGTCTTTCACTGTTACGTTAAAATTAATGCATTGTGTTCTATTCACAAAGAAAAACTGAAAAAAAAAGAGAAGTTTAACACCTGAAAATAAGTATCTATAGTATATTCTATTGTAAAAATCCCGCTACTTTTTTTTCCCAAACAGGTGTTACTTTCGTCTCTAGTACGGGTACGATAAAACCTGCTATGATGATTGAAACGTACCAATTTACCGGTAAAGATCATTAAAATTTCTAAAACTACGATTTCAAGGAATACTTTTTACAAGCTTTTATTATTTCAGGTAAAACTTTTCAAGGACCGATTGGGCTAGCCAATCGCCGAAGTTACACGAAGTTAGAAGAAACTGGATACAAATAGAAGATTTGTTGTTGGTTCTCAATAAGCAACAGTTGACGCAAGATGAAATCGAGTGCGAAGAAGAAAGTTGTAGTCAGCTTTTTGTTGGTCACTTCTATTTACAATTACCTGAGAAACGCAAAACTCACGGTATCAGAAGGTACAGTAGTTACAGAAAAAAAGGATACTTCATCTTCTGGAAACAGCAGCCTTTTGTCAGTGAAATGTCCACTGAGAGATAGATTGGCGATTCTGAATTCTGTCTTGCCCTTGAATAAAAACGGTCAAGTGATTTTAAGCGAAGGACAAGTTTCAAGATGTTTAATCATCGATAAAACAAAGCTGGGAGTCTACAGGTTTATGGACGAAAGAAATTTCGAAGGTGTGATTTGTAACACAACGACTAAAAGATTTCTAGATAACGGAGAGATGCCTGTACGTGGTAAATCATATTCCATCTTCCTTATACAAGTCTTGAAATTGAAGAAGCCTTTAGGGCATTTTTTTTTTTTGTCTTTTGTTGCTTCTGAAGCTTTATTTACGTTTTTTTTTTCCTGTTTAGGTTTTGAACAAGTTTCTACTATGACTGGTTTTACCGGCTATAAACAATAGTGGCTATTGTATTTCATAAGTTTGGTAATTTGTGGGCAAATAATGGTGGATTATTAGGTTTGATAATTCATGGTCACTACCAGTGAAATTAACCGTTATGTTTCCTTAACTCTTCAATTGAAGGTGGAAACAGTCGATCATGCGCACTAATTACTATTAAACAGTGCGTGTCATTCAACCAGAGGGAAATGTGACGAAAATTACGCGCATTTAGCCTACATTTTTGGCGCTTTACGGAAATATTGTACTGCGTTCTTATAGGGGGGTACGCACAGGGTATTGTCGAAAACAACTGCATTGGATTTTGATGGAAGTCCCATCGAAAAAGGGGTTAGAAGCATAAAATTTCTTTCTCCAGTGAAAGATCGAAATTTATCTCATCGAGTGATCATCATTGGTAATATTACCGATGGTGTTTCGATCTTTCACCGAAAAGACAAATATTGTCTATGTATTTTTTTACCAGTTGCTGGAGAATTTTTGCTCTACAAACCTTTGTCCGAAGCACTGCCAGGGTCCTATTCAACAACCATTCTTAAGAACATCTTAGTCAAATTGAGATTTTCTAAATTCGAAAGTAACACAACTTCTGATTGGCTTAACCAAATGGTCTAGCCAATCAGAAGTTTTGTTACGTTAAATTCAGAAAAGTCTGGAGAATGAGGCTAGGAATGTTCCTAAGAATTGTAGGTGAAGACGGGTCCAGCTTTCCGGCGACAATTAACACAGTACAATGTTTCAAGATTAGGGAACAACGGTCTTAACTTAGGACTTCCTACGCTTCTACAGTAGATTGTCTTTGAAGACATTGTGAAAAAACTAAGCGATCGCTTACTATAACCTATAAGGAATCATTCACTTTTCTATAATTTTCTATTCAATAAATTAAAAGTATTTTCATTTCCGTCAACCACTTCTCCTACATGCCGCTATATTGAGTAGTTAGTAGTATAACTTAAGTCTTTAATAAGGAGTGGCTCAAATGATTGGATTGCCTTTGAAAGAGTAAAAAACTTTGTGGGAAAAGCAGAAAATGCTGATAATCAGTATTTTCTCCTTTTTCTACTATGTTTTCAAAAGCCTTCTGTTTCGGGATCGTTGAGACTTGGTATTGTGTGGTAAAGGGTTAAAACAGATAGTGTGGTAACAGTAAATAAGTCTTTACCTGACGAAAGTAAAAATTTCGTAAGAAGTAAAATAAATGCGAATCGTGCTCTGTGAAAAGGGGGTTTAATGCGTCCCATTAAAAAAAAAAAAAAAAAAAAAGTATCGATCCAGATCAGCCTTCGCATTCCACTCAGGCCGATCTGAGTCGAAACTTTATTGGTGTTGGTCAGTTTTCTGTTTGTCAAAGGATCAGTCCACCTCATGACTCAGTCGTTTGCTAGACAAAATTTATTTCATGGATCTATTATAACATGTATGTGATGTCTTGCTTGGTATGATGGATCACGGAGATACTCCTTATCAAACGACTAAATTTACTTGAAAACATCTGGTTTAATAACGAGAAACGGTCGAATTTTATAGGCAGTTAACACGAGTGCATGTATTTCAGTTTAATTCTTTACCACACAATCCCGAGTTTTAACGACCTCTATGAAAAAAAAAAAAAAAACTTGTAATAACGTTGCGGGAAAAGCAGAAAATGTTGATAACCAGCATTTTCTCGTTTCCCACCAAGTTTTTTGTCCTTTCAAAAATTACATCACTTGAGCCACATTTTTTGTTGTCTGCAAAGGCTTTCAATTTGGCCATGATTAGTCTGAAGTTTTGTCGTCTGGTAAAGAATTAAAGAGTTAAATGTATTCAGATTCCATTGACTGAGAAACAAGTTTAAAGCTGATGTTACTGCATCCTGAAAACCTAGCCAGTACTTTTGCATTTAGCTAAAAAGGTAGATATGGCTGTAGGTCCAGTACAGATAACTGTCCCCAAAGGCGGTGTTACTTTTTGACTGGTCGCCTCTGGATACAGAGACGATCAAGACAAAATCAGTTGAAAGCTCCGCACAGATTTTGAGCGCAAGTTTGAAATCTTATAATTTCCCAAAAAAACCACAAAATTAGGATTTAAATATACCTGTTGCTTGCGTATTCAATAACCCTTCGTTTGAACTTTAAATATTTTCAATTTAAACGCTGAACATAAGAGAAAACGGTACATTTCATCTGTTACTCGAGTTGTTTACGTTCCCGAAAACACACAAAATGGCCGCCACGCACAATAAATTTCGTCAGTGATTTTTCCAGGATTTACATGTTACAAGCAATTTCGTTGAAATGATATCCCCCGCTGAAAATTTTACTTGACCGCGTAACTTAAAATCGCTCCCAGTCGGCCATTTTTCATCGAATCAAAACAAAAAGGAAAAGATGTGTGTCGGCGGAATTGGTTATTGTACACATGCATAAAGTTTCACGAGATTCCGTCCAATGGTATTGGAGATATTCTCCCGGACCGACACACGGACGAACAGACGGACGGACGGACGGACAACGCTAAAACTATATCCCTCCGCCTTCGGCGAGGGATAATAAATGACTTCTACAAGCTCTTTATGTAATGAAGGGTTTAATAATTTGTCTTTAGTCATGTTTGTTACTAAAGGTTAATTGCATTTCGCTGCAATACTGATTAAACCGACGAAACAGAAAGTCAGTATAGCGCTCTATCTTTGCTACCGGAAAATTACGATGGACTTGAGACGGTATATACGGTGTACAATAAATGTTCAAATATGAAAACAATCACCGTAGCGTCTCATTATTGAGACTAGCTGTAGGTCATACCTTTCGTACTTCGTCATGGCAAGTTAAAATATTTAGTACTTTGATTTCATTGATTTATAAAATTAAAATGCTAAATTAACAAGAGACGGCACTCTAGCAAACATATGCAATGTCATCTTAGTAAATAAGATCAAGATATAATCTATTTTTAAACCTTATTGTCTGTTTTCTAGATGCAAGAGTTTAATAGTACATAATGTATCAGTAACTACAGTGCTTTGATTTACAATAAAGGTTTCTGTTTACTTTAACAATATATTGAAACAATGAAAATAGGCACATCAGTTAACCTTACTTCATTTTTTTTTTAAATCTAAAATAAAGAAATAAACCAGATGATAATTGAGTTTTCAGCAACTTGTATGAAACATTCAAAAAGTATACATGACAATTCGATGTAAATCAAATCTGAAAATGCCATGTGGATTGCTTCTAAGATGCATTCAAAGCATTCTGTAATCAGGAAGACGTGTTATATTTGAAAAGAAACTTGTAAGAAATGTATAGAAATATTGAAATATAGGCTTATTACATTTACCTGAGATCATTTCGAACTTACACAAGGAATAAAATTACCAAACTACCATTAACTGCTGATCAACTAATAATGTGCAGTCGGAGATAGAGACATTGGGGTTTAAGAAAATAATAGTCATGAAAATCCCCCCCCCCCCACGTTGGCGTTGGGGAATGGTAGAGCAAACACTCCCCCCCCCCCCTCCCAGCTCATGGTCTTGTATGGAAATTATTGTGAAGATGACAATCTTTTATTGAACGGTCGGTCCAAGTGTTAGTCGCCGGCAGATAAAAATCAACCCGGTAAAAACTTGTTAAGTCGGTCTCTTTTGTTTACTTTTTGCATGGTTTTAAAATTTATTTTTCTACCAGCAACTTAAACTTGGGTCGATCGTACCATAACAGATTGTCATCTCTACAGTAAGCTCTGTCCTTTTAACGACGTATATCACAAATGTTCGCGCGCATCCTACTGCGAGTTTTTTTGTCATGGATAGTGAATCAAAAGTGCACCTATGTATTTTTCATACATATGGTAATACTGTTGGTGCACTTAACACTTTCTTCAAGTAGTGTTAGTAAAGAGAAAGATCTGTGAAATGTCACCGTCAAATAGTTAAAATATTGTTGACACGGCGTTACAAAACAAACAAGCAAACAAAAGCAGGAAATTTAAAGTTGTGTGAGTATAGGTGTTTCCACTTTTGAAAGTTATTGTGGAAAAAGGAGAAATCGCTCCGAATGAAAAATTTCTCCTTTGTCCGCTGTTTCTACTGAGCTTTTATCCTATTTTTTTTTCCCCATGAGAAATTTAACTTCCACAGTCATCACTGTTTTCTGACGAAATAAGCACGGATATGTGCCATTTTTATTTTTTATTATTATTATTTTTTTTTTCTTATTGTTTAGAGTTATAAATACTATAAGAGTGGAAAATTTAAGAAAAATCTGTCCGTTAGAAGGTATGTATTTGTTAAAGATTGACCCTTAATTCGGTCAAATTATCTCCCTTTAAAACTCAATGTTCTGTTTATAACATGCATAGTTGTACATTTACCATGATCAAAACCAGGCTTTTGTATATTTTTTGTGCAAAACTAAATGAGTTTTCATTAAAATGATGTATTTTTGTATATTCTTCCGATAATTTTCCTGTTTAATTGACAGTCAAAGTAAAGCGTGTTCAGTTCAATACAAGCTGAATTTTGGAACTTTATATACTTTTTTTCAAAGGCAAAGTTCTCAGAAACGAGCATGGTGACCCATATCTTTTTTTAACTGTTATCTTCTAGAGACATGATGAGCTTTGTATGTGCAAAGTTTAAAAAATATCTGTCCGTTGGAAAAATTTGTGATATACGTCGTTAAATAGTATTACTTAAATTTAAATGCATTTTGATGCCCGTATTGCTAACTTTTGGCCGCTACTGGGGCTTTAATTCGCGAATCATGTGAACTTGACACTGTCGACGATTCTTCTTTTGTCAAAAATTTTCTCCCTATTCTTAGCTGGAAGTGGATGACTCATTGCTGTGAACAAAATGAAGTGCAATTGCGAAAAATAGTCCTGTAAAATCACTTATAGAATTGTATAACGCTTTACCAACCGATCCCGTGTTTGTAAGATTTTGAGAAAGAAAACTTTGAAATACATAATAGAAAAAGATATAGAGGATATTTGTTTTTTTCGTTGAAAGATCGAAATTTATTTCATCGAGTGAACATCATCGGTTATATTTTCACGAGTGGCGCAGTATTCACAAGATGAAATAAATTTCGATCTTTCATTAAAAAAAAAAAAACCACCGAATATTCTATTTACTGCTTGCTTCTAACCCCTTTTTTTTGTTGGAACTTTCATCAAAATACAGTGCAGCTATTTTCGTTTATTCCCCGTGGCGTACCCTCCACACGTAACAACGCATTACAATATAACCTAAAGCGCAAGAAATGAAGGGTAAATCCGCGTAAATTACGTCATATTTCAGTCTGGTTGAATGGCAAGCACTGTTTACATAGGTAACTACATTCGGCATACTTCGGGTGATGGGAGCCATCATATCCCTCGGCTGTAACTGGTGGATTGATATGCACCAGATCGGTACATACCCGGAAATACGCCGGTTAACCGTTCTGAAAATTGTAAGGCTCCTCTTATAAAAGAGAACTTGAGTTTCAATTTTCTATCGAAACCTTTCTAACTGTATTTCAGTTCAGTTGACAAACAGTTGGTACATTCATTATTTAACGTGGTTTATCAATTTCGATTGAAATTTTTACCGACAGATAAACAGATATGAATAACTTCATCGAGGTTGTTTATGTCGTTGCTAAACGACTGTCAGTGGCGCGCTATATATAGAATCACGTGATTCTCATTTCAAAATGGAAATCTCCTTGATATGGACGAGGTTAGATGTAGGTACGGAATCGGCCAAGTTGTGACGAGTGAGGTAACTAGTGTGCGGGAACTACTGTTTCCGCCTTCAAAGGAAGAGTTACGGAAATGTTTACGGTAAATTTCACATGTCGTAACCATGAATTATCAAACCTTATAATCAACAATTATTTCCCGATAAACTATCGAAAAGCATGAAATAAGTTTGTATCTTGCACTTTCCTCTCTTCCTTTAATATTCTAATAAAATACTTTCAGTAAGCCTATAGACAAGCCTATCATTTGAGTCACATTTTGTTTGTAGTCTGAAAATACTTTCAATAAGCCTATAGACATTAGACAAGCCTATCATTTGAATCACATTTTGTTTGTAGTCTGAAAATACTTTCAGTAAGCCTATAGACAAGCCTATTTTTTTCTGATGAAGAGTTTACCCATTTCCCGGGAATCTTGCCCTCAGCTGAAGAAATAATGCTAGGTACTAGATAAACCGCATTTATCTCTGAGGTGATTCCGTTGTAAATATACTCCTCACAAAAATTTAACCAACAATAAGTTACCGCTGCACCAGAACTTTATTATTACACATATAGATAATTTCATTGTATAAATGTAATGAGAAGTGAGTTACAAACCAGTCTAAGCAATTCTGTACTTCTATCAGATAACGTTTCTCATTTACTGGCTTTTGAAGTAAGGCACTGTCTAAATCCACATGCAAAAAAGTGGTTTACTACCAAGATGTTTTAAAATATCTAAAATTCGTTCAATCTGCAAGTCAGTACACGGTATGGCCACCATTAGCACGAATACTCGCTTGAACTCTTCTGGGCAATTTGAGTGATCAATCAATCCCATTGAGCATGCGTAGAACATTCTCGGTAGGCGTGTCTATGGTAGAAATGTGAGGCCTCAGAACCTCCAACACCTTGAGCAACTTATGAGTCAGAAATGGCAGGATATTCCATAACAACAGCTGGACGGCTTGATCTGGTCAATGCCCAGAAGAGTTCAAGCTTGTATTCGTGCTAATGGTGGCCATACCGCGTACTGACTGTGTCCCAGTTGCAGATTGACTGAATTTTAGAGATTTTAAAACATCTGGGTAGTATACCACTTTTTTGCATGCGGGATTGAGACAGCGCCTTACTTCAAAAGCCTGTAAGCGAGAAACTTTACCTGATAGAAGTACGGAATTGTTTGGACTGGTTTGTAACTCAGTTCTCATTACATTTATACAATAAAATTGTCTATATGTGTAATAATAAAATTTTGGTGCAGCGGTAATTCATTGTTGCTTAACTTTTTGTGAGGAGTATATTAACTTTTTGTGAGGAGTATATATAGAGGATATTATTATAAAATTTTGTTTTTCAGTAAAAGATCGAAATTTAATTCATCGAGTGAACATCATCGGTAGTAATTTCACAAGTAGCGCAGTCACGAGTGAAAGTATTAACGACGATGTTCACTCGATGAAATAAATTTCGATCTTTGACCAAAAACAAACAAATAAACAAACAACAACAACAACAACAAAACTATTCTATTTATTTCATGCTTCTAACCCCTTTTTTGTTGGAACTTTCGTCAAACCCCAGTACAGTTGTTTTCGGTTATTCCCCGTGGCGTGCCCATGCCACAAAACAACGCATTACAATATTACTTAAAGCACGAGAAATGTAGGGCAAATGCACGTAAAATACGTTATATTTCCGTCTGGTTGAATGGTATGTACTGTTTACCTAGGTGAGTAGTGCGCGGGAACTACTGATTCCGCCTTCAAATGAAGAATTAGAAAATATGGAATCGATATTTTTCACTGGTCATAACCATGACATATCAAACCATATTCCACCATTATTTCTCGATAAACTACCGAAAAGCATGAAATAAAAAAGACTTATTCAGGATCCTAGGAGTCGAACACTCAATGACGTTTTTTTTTTTTTTCGCAACTAATTAAAGATGTGTCAGTAATATAACAAAATCCTAATCATGTCTGTGTTAAAAAGATATAAATTATCTTACGAATGAAAGTTTTAACGAAGAAAATAACGACGTGGTACATGTGTATCTTGTTTGAAATTACCATGTACCACGTGTTTGCTTGCGCTATTTTATATGTCAATCAAATTGCATAAAAGCGTATGAGACTTTAAAGCTTAATGGTTTCTATTTTTATCAATATGTGATATATCATTTCCTAAATTTTCGATTCAGCAGGATAGAGTTTAATCGCTTACTCTGATATAAGCAATGGAGAAATGCATGAGACATCTAAAAATTCAATGACTCTTGTTATAGCTAATGCTTTAAAATGGACGTTTGTGCTTTCAGAACTTTGATTTCTTATTCTCTAGCAGACAAGAGCTCTATAGTTTTCGTATAACTCAATAGCATGATTTTGCGTTATGGTTTTTGTAGACAACGATCCTTCAGAGCTTTCCTGGTTCCGGAAACACGTGGACTCGCCATTTGATAGAAGAAATGACAGGTGGGCAAAATTAAATAAACATATATACGTATATTAAAAAAATCAAGGACATGTGAAGGCTACCGGTATTTTGATGAATATGTACTTTCTTAGAATTTGTACTCCTGTGAAATCTTTTACGTCGACTCTGGACTTGGCAGTACATTATCTACGTAGAATACGGACTGGGCAGTATAATTTCTACGAAGAAAATGGACCAGTGAGTCAAGTTCTACTGGAGTAAAAATTCACCGTTACACCGGACTCTATTTTACGATCAATGAGATTTTCCAAACGCTTTTTGTTAGTTTTAAGGACTGTCAAAAAGATATCTGAAAGAGGAGAGTATTGAATTAAAGAAAGTACCTTAAAATCATTTAATAAGAAAACAAAAATGGAAAATAACCGAAAAGGTAAACATGACTGCCTACTTAAGACAACATATCCCATTGACAAAATAACGCGTAACGTCAGCACTATTTTTAACAGGATATAATGTCGAGGGCTCAACGCAAAAGTATTCTAACTCTATTTTTTGTCAAAAATAGTGTGTGTGTGTTTTTTTTGCATTTATTGGAATAAAATAGTAAGATACACGTTGTGATAAAATATTGCAGTAATACTCCAAGTAGTTTTGGAGATACTCAATTTTTTAAGAAATATTCTATCGCCAAATGAGGATATTGTTAGCGCAAAACTATTCCAACTCAAGTTAGCATAGTTTTACTCTTAAATCCAGCTTGATAAGTTCAAATTAAAAGTGAAAGACTATTCTATCTTGATTTTTAGGTTTTGATAACATCTTAAATCTTGCTTCTGATTTCATAATACTGTTATTAAACTGTGTAGCTATTGTATCTGAGCCTTGTCTAAGCCTTTGGTTAGAAAGATTTAACAAATTTAGTGGAGAAAATTTGTACACTTTTATACTCATTGCTTTGACTTAATTCAAACTCATTTAACATAGTGGCCATATTGAACTACTTTAAGGTAAATGTTATGATTACCATAAAGTAAAGATCCTCAACTAGATCTGTCTATTTCTTTTTAGTCATCCTTCTAATCAACTAACTATCTATAGAAGCTATGTCAAATGTTACACCAGTAATAAACTATGGCCTTGAACAAGATTTCTAGCTGTCTGATTTTGCTTTCGATAATCCTGATACTTCCTGTTTCAAAGACCATTACAGTCACCTGCATACTGCCTTTGCTCATCGTGTTTGATTGGACCCATTATTTATATGGCCCTTGAAGATCACTTAAAAGCTAGGAAAACTACAAAATCTTAGGTTGTCAAATGTAGTCGAAGCAATGAAAAGATGAAAATTAGTGAGCCACACCATAATCGGATTGTAAAGGAATCGGTTTGTGAGCACAAATGTCTCTGATCAAACTTTGTGCATGTGCAGACTAGTCTTAGTCTTTGCAATTTTACACAATGCTGTAATCTCATAATGAACTATGTGAGCAGTCATTAATTCTGCAGCAAGTATGTTTAATGATGTCTAATAAATATAATCAATTGAATTCATTAAATTGATGCCACTGACTTCCCTGTATACATTTATTCCCAGCGTGAAATGCTTATTTAAAAATTTTGAAACATTTGATTTGATGGTCACTGTAGTTTGACACAATTGGCTTAAATATAAATATTAACACACCAAATATTTTCAAGAAAATCATAAAAGAAATACTAATATCCACTTTCCAGTATGTTTTACAAATACATCAAATCTTAAAAACGTGATTGCCAAAATTACTTTTTATCTTGAAATGGTCAAATATAATGACAGAGTCATATGTATTTTAAATAATATATACATGACATACGTAGCTGTATTTTAATCTCTAAAAGTGAAAGACATTTTAAAAGGTCTCTGTATTCTCTTATATTACAAAATATAATTTAAAAAAAATGTTAAAGGTATTCAATATGGATAGATACTTTTCAGTCCTTTCCATTTGATTATGTTTGTAAAAGCTATTACCAAAAAAATACCTTCAGGTGATGCTTTTACCTAAAATGATGTACATCTGTATAAAAAAACTTGGCACTCTGATTTGCACAATTTTGGGCTAAATCAGAACTGGCATTGTTTTTTTTTAGATATTAATATTGAAAAATTCAGACAGCTAGACCTAAACAAGAAGACCTGGATGGTAATACATCACTTAGCCGAGTTTATGGGAGCTAATTTGAAAATACAGGTATAGCCAGGACTTTCAAAAACCATGTGCAACATTTGAATCTGTTGTTTCACGCTCCAAGCTGATAGTACGTATAGGTTTCAAAAGCTCTACCTAAGCACAGTCGACTGCTAAAGGTGGACCCATTATAAGCTGTTAAACATGTGATCACCAAAGAAGGAGCTGGGGAAGGTGCCCATATTTGACCTGATGGGACACAATTTGAACAATTTTGATCATTTGACATTTGATACATACACATATTCAACTAAAAGTATGGACTTTATGATCAATGAAAAGAAACACGTCTATGTAAAGCATAGAATGTCAGGACTGTTTTTGAATTACGATACGACATACATTCTGACTGAAAGCATTTGCAGACGACAAATTAAATGTGGTTCTATTGATGGGATATGTCTTTAAAAGGTTAGAATACTTTATTGGATAAGTAGACAATTGTTTTCTAAAGCATTCTGCATCAAGAGCACTAAATTATGGAACTGTTTCGTAAAGGGCAGTTAGAGACTACAAACTGATGCTACATGCTGCTACATACATGTATCAAAGCTGTAGGTCTGGTGGTTAGGGACAAGATACCAAAGTTTTTAAATACTGGACTCTATCTTAAACAACTGAATCCAGGACGGGGCCATTCTTCGACTTATTTTGGACAATATAAATTAAGGTCTGTTAGATGATGTTACAGGACTTATATGAACTAGCTAGGCCTATTTGTTAGCGTAATTTTTCCCAAACAGAACACTTTTTCAATCAAAGGACTGAAAGTCCTGAAAAGCGGATTTGTTGAACAGTTTGAAGCTATGATTTGATGTAACGAAAATTAGTTTTTTTACCACATGTAATACATGTATAATATATAAATAATTAGTAGAGTAAGCAAGGGCAATGGGAGTCAAAGTTGTTCTACCAAGTGTGCTGCCCAGCAGCTGTTATTTTACTACTTATTAGAGTATTAATTTGATCCAACAATAGGATGCTTTCTTTTCCTGCTAGTATTATATTTAGGACTGTAAACACACATAGGACTGGAAAAAAAAAAAAAAAACCAAGACAGATTTATAAGTGAAAGTTATTTGACAAATATATAGAACACTTCAGTTGTTGATTTGTTGATGAGTAAGACTTAAAAAACTATACAAAATAGGATGATGATATATAATGATATTTCTGTAAAAAGACATTGTTAAGGTCTACAGCTGTCAATCAGGTTCAGCAATCATGAGAAAATTTGATCAAACAGTACAATATATTGCTACTTACACATGTATGCAATATGAAATTTTTGTGCCTTCTTGTTGAACTTCTTACCAGAGGACAAGATTTTTGACTCCCTAAATTAAAACCAACTATTCAGATTTTCATACCCTCAAAAAACTCAAAAATGACTAACTGAATTATAGCTGGAAAATCATTAGTGAAGAAGAAAGATAAGATTTAGAAATAAAATATCTGAATTGATATTTCCTGAATGCGCAACTCAGCCTCTTTGGGTATTATTAGATTTCATGCCAAAGTTTTGGAAAGCTTTGAGGGAATGGTACTTAATCAATAACATGCGCCATCAACAAGGATTTACATATTCAAATCAGTATCAAGACGTCATATCTGGTGTAATAAAATTAAACAGAGTGACCTATTGCCCAAATTTGCATCATTTTACTAAATTTAACCGTACACTTTATTGAAAAGAGATATAATCTGGTAGTATTTATTGGCCTTTTACGAAATAATTTGATTTGTAACAAAAAAATCAAATAGCTTGCTGTTTAGAGTATAAACAAACAATTCACTAGATATGGAGCCCTCATATTATGTGGTTTGTATTTGTAAAGAGTAGAAAAAATTCTGGAAAAGAAAAAAAAAAAAATAATAATAATTACTGATGTCTTGTTTTCCAACACTGTTTTCATAAGCCCTATTACGCAGGACTGGTAAAACAGGATTTATTGTGTTTTAAAGGGCTAAAAAAAAGAAAATCCTCAAAAATTCTCCCAATTTAACTTTGTATGACATAAAATTCAAGAGTCAAATATGGGCCGTGTTTGGACAAACCGTAAGGTATTTTGAATACTGATTACATGTATCAGTAACAGTTCTGCTGAATAGCCCCAGGGGTTGAACCTAGAACCTTCAGGTCCAAACTCCGTAGGCAAACGCTCGACCACATTACTACAAAAGCTAGCTCTATAGCAAGACAGATAAGTGTAGCCTTACACAAACACAAGCTATACATTTATATCAATCTGTGAGATAGACCAGTATACAACATATGGATACATGTCAGGTTTCTTTGGCATCTGACAACTGGATCTGGAGAAAATTTTGATCGGGTTTATTTTAACACTTTACTGAACACTCACGTTAACCCTTAGGCTGCTAAGCGCGACTCACTGACCTTTTGCGGACAGTGTAGATCAAGATCAGACTGCACAGAGCGTGCAGTCTGATCTTTGATCTACACTGTCCAATAAGGAGATATTTATCGTCCTCAAAATTACCTTGAAATAGCAACCTTTGGGATTTTACTATCGACTTGAAGGTATCATTTGAGTTATTCAGCAGGACAAGGGTTAATAACCCTGAAGGAAATAGGCAATTGAAAGCATCATGGGACAAGGACAAAATTCTGGTAGACAATATTTTCTCCTGTTTCATCATTGTTTTCAATCATAAGAGTGAACTCCAGCTCATTTGTATCAGTTTCTGAATTGTTGTCTGCAGATACATTTAAAGAGCCTAAACCTTTTCATATGGGGAAGGAATGAATAACGAAATAGCATCCATTTAATTACCATTTTTGATTAAAAAACAAAACGTAATTTATGCATAGATGGTGGACATAGATTAATCTAGACAATCGTACAAAAATTAACTCCCCTCTAAATGTACTGGGGTCCTGCATGGCTTACTGGTAAAGTTTAGGACTTGTTACCTGATGGCCATATGTTTTTCTGTGGGAGTGTCCTTAGGCAAGACACTTCAGAGCCCTAGCCTAGTACTGCTGAAACCCAGACATACATAAATAAGCTAGTTGTAGCTCAAATAATGTTGAAAGCGACATTAAACCCCATTCAATTAATCAAATGTGGATCTAACATTGGCCTCCTGCAAGGTTAACCTTTATCTGACATTTCTGTCAGCCTCACAAAATGTAGCTCTTAAGTTTTTGAAAACATTGGTAGACAAACAGATTTTGTTTTCATTCTTACCAGAGTCATTTTTTCCCCATTCCATAATACCATAAAGGATACAATGTGTTTTAACTAAGGTAAGTGTGGCTATATTATTCCATTTTGAAGGATGTTCAGAAAAACTTTTGAAACAACTTATCCAATTGGCTCAGCTTTATTTGGCTGTACTAAAAATCTAATATTTTCAGAAGGACAAGTGATGGTGTTTTTGTCTGAGATTATGCTTTAAGTCAGATTGAAAATATCAACAGCTCACCCTAGGGTTTGTAAACATGTGAGCTTAAATAAATACACTCAACATGATGACTGTATTTTCCTTTACCATAGCAATTTAAGCATGTCTAAAATCATTATTAATTATCATTATGCAATACTCTTTTGAAATATTGAAACTTCTGTACTCAGATATCAAGGTTTTGATTTTTAAAACAGCATTTTACAATGCTAGTCAGACTATAAACACAATACTTTCTAAACTTTCATATAGTGGGTATAATCATATAGACTGCAAACAATTCAAATCTAAAATAGTGTGCCTATTGGAGTGGGATTTTACTATGTTAGGTGGTATGATCTTAATTTACTCTTGCTACAAAGGAAAACTGTCCTCATTTTGAAGTATAAAGCATGTATTGTTTTGAAACTAGTATGATTTAGTTTAAACCCTTACAAAACAATCCCGACTTTGAATGACCTTGAGGAAGAAGGCTTTTAAAAAGAATTTGGGAATATGAGAAAATACTGGTAACCAGCATTTTTTCTTTTCCCACAATGTCTTCAGACCTTCCAAAAATAAAATTCATATTTTGAGTCACATTGATTCTGTTATCAGCAAATGCTTTCCATTTGGACAAGTCTCAAATTTTGTTGTGTGGTAAAGAGTTAAAAAAAAACCAATGGAGTCCTCTCAGGGAAATAGAAACAATGGCTTTTTGTATGTAATTTCTTACTGAAAGCACATTGTCCTTTCCATGACTCTAACACCTATGAATCCCTTCAAGGGTTCTTCCTTATTACTACACAACTTGAAACTATTAATTTCAAAATGAAATACAAAATCAAACTAGACACAACAATTTGACTGTTCAGATACAATGATTTCTTCTTTCTTTTAAAAAGAAAACTCTTTGTTTTATTCCTGACCTAAAAAATGTTATGTAATAGTCTGAAAGGTTAAAACTAAATGGTCTGTTTAGTATTTTCTAAGATTTAGGCCATGTGTAATTCATGAGTATTGAATATACCTTTCTTCTGTAAAATAAATGAAAGTTCACCTTGTATCATCATAAAGACACAAGTCAAGAAATAATGATTTCACAAAAGAAAAGTAAGGTTAACTCATACACTGACACAAAACATGAAATTGATTGTAACTACCTTCAAGAATAGTTTGATGTTTGACTGATTTCTGGTGGTTACATTAGTTTCAACACTGTTTCAGTCTTACAATGACAACAACCCATTTATTTGTGTACGGCTTGGATTTTACTAGGGCTAGGCTGATTCTAGGCAGTGTCTTGTCTATAGGCACTCCTACAAAATCCTGGCAACTAGGTGAGGATAAAAAATCCGGCATAACTCAACCGACACCTTCACCAATCAGCCACAGTCTCACAGAACCTCACTGAATGAATGAACAGGATTATGTCATTTCACCGCTATATTGGTGCAAATGTAAAAAAATACATCGGCTGTATGGGTTCAAGCTAAGACCTCATATTCTGCACAGTCTGAACTTAGATTATCATTCACAGTTTCAAAAAAAGAAAAACGGTGTTAAACTTAACTATAAAAAATGGACTAATACTTAGTAATTTCAAGTTCATTTTATGAGTATCACATAAAACACAAGAGGCTTACGTGTAATATGCAACCTCACATTCTTGGGTCCATTTCTATCCAGTCAAAAAATGCAGGTGTGAATAAGTACAGTGTAAAAAGTGAAATTTAGTCTCACACGTAATGAAAGTTACAGTTAAAGTGTGATGGGATTTTGACATTTTGTCAGTGATTATGTAAGTTTTCTTCATTTACATATAGATGTACATGTACATTCCTGTTTGAAGTTTTGGGCCACGTCTTTGTGAATTTGAGTCATATTACATAATTGAACCAGGGACATGTGCAAAAAAAAAAAAACATGATGTAGCATGATGAGATACTTGAAATTCAATATGGTTGCTGGAGAACTCGTACCCTGGAGATCTCGTACTCTGGAGAACTCGTACCTTACAAATATTTTAGGGGATAGATTTTTTTTTCAGATAAATCATTTAGATTGTGGTGACTCGATGATTTTCATTTTATCTCTTGTGAATTGAATAGGATATAGATCTATATATATTAATCAAACATTGATGAATTGTCACGGGTATTTGTAGTAAAATATCAGTTTTGTTACCGGATGTTTAATAGATTTAAATGGAAAGGAAGGTAAGGTATATGTGCTGGTAAATTTTAGAAAGATGAAATTACATGATCTGGATACCTTGAATGTTTCGAAGATATGATTTTTTCAAAAAGTCTTTTTAGATATTGACGTTTCGTAAATGGAATGTGCCAATTTACTCTCGTCAAAGGTGTCGGGTGTAATAAAGTCACGTATCGGGTGTGATAAGCACCATTGTACACACTTGCCATTTACTTGCTCCTTTAAATCGGTATAGTATATTATAAGCTCTTTTGTCCCTTTACCAAATAATAACATGTTTTGACGAGGGAAATGACTTCTAAAATCATTGTTGGAACGGGAGAAAATGAGTATATCCGTTTTTCATGTATCATTAAAAGAAGAAATTTAGCTTTTTGAATCTTTGTGGATTATTATTTAACCCTTTACCAAACAGTTCCGAGTTGTTGCTACCATGTGGGAGATACCTTTCGAAAATATTGGCGGAAAAAAGCTTGTTCTTTGCCACCCGTTTTCGACTATGGCGCTAAAAGGGTTAAGGGTTTAATATTGATTATTGTCCGTTATATTCTTGTAATTTGATTAATCTAAATTGTGAAAATCACATCTTTCTCGCTCTCTTTGTTTTGCCTTTTTAACTAGGTGTGAAAATTTGATCAATTAAGTGTACATTTTTCCCACTGCTTCCATATAACAAACATCTAATCTAATCAAATATTAATTGTTAAACCGTACCCACACATTCCGACACCAATCATCAATTCCAAATTTCAATGCAAGTGAAAGTTACCAGAAGGATTTAAGATACCACAAATAAATATATTCACTTGATTATTTTGGTAGGATGCAATTCACTTACCGTTCATTTATGTTCTTCCTTATGATTTTTACATCAAATATAACAAACACTGCATAAGAAAACACGCAAATTTCTTCTCATTTATTTATGTCTTTTCAACACATGTACAAAAAATATTTTTCATCAAATCTACATCACAATAAAGGCATACAAATTTTATTTGAAACAAAAACAATGTTCAAGTTTAGTCACTTTTGAAAAATAAAACTTGAAAACATGCTAGTATCAAGACAGTTCCCTGGCACAACTTTTCGAGACTGTTCCCCGACACTTTTGAAGACAGTTCCCCGACACATTTCTTTCATGTCAAATAACCTTTTTGCCGACAATTGTGATTGAAAAAAAAAAAAAAAGGTATTAGTCATATTTGTGGATTATTGATGCTGTGATCGGATTATCTGTACCTTGTGAAGATGAATTCTAGATATGTACGTGTACATTGACGGGTACTTATTCTCCCATGAGTGAATTCACATGATGATTCACGATTGTCATGAAAATAAGAGAATTTTAAGAAGACTGTTAGCCAGCGTGAAAGTTGATAAACGGACATGTTTCGAGATTATTTGGAGAACTTTAATTCTTTAAACTCCTTTGGTAATTTGTATTTTAGTTATGTGTATTCCTTTATGTTTTATAATTTATTTTTTTATTTTAGTTATGTGTATTCCTTTATCTTTTCTCACAATATTTTCTACTCCTTCAGGGATGAAGTCAATCATTTAAGCCAACTGAATTTGTCACCTACAAATGCTTTGAATATGTGAAAACTTTTCCAGTGGTAAAAAATTCAAAGTATTGGTGTCATACAGCTTTTATTTTCTTTTATCATGATAGTTATTACAAGCATGTTTAATATTAAGCTTTATGTTTTATAGAAATACATTAGTGAGAGCAAGAGAGGCGGAGGGGTTACCCGAGTGAAATACTTTTTCTGTTTACCTTGTACACTCGGTCCATAATCCTAATATTTCAAATACATATATATTGTATGAACCATTTGGGAAAAAGTGGTGTATTTCGATACTGTGTGGTATTTTGCGACGAAAGGCCGTTAAACTGTTGCTGAAAAAAAAATGCTGAGTTATAGAAAATAATTGACATCTCATGAGGCCATCATAGAATATTACATACAATCTCACGGTGACCAATTGTACTCGGCAATCGCAGATGCAAACACCTCAATCAGTCACAAAAGATCTTTTATTCATAAAATCCATCATAAACCATTTTATCATGATAACTGTCGTCTGACATTGAACAAAAAAGTGTCGGGGAACTGTCTTCAAAAGTGTCGGGGAACTGTCTCCAAATCTGTCGGGGAACTGTCTCGAAAACTTGTGTCGGGGAACGGTCTTGTCGGGTAACTGTCTTGTTCCCTATCAGAATATCTATTTTTGGGGTACGACTTCTCTGGAGAACTCGTACCCTTGAGATTGGGGTACGAGTTCTCCAGGGTACATGTTCTCCAGGGTACGAGTTCTCCTGATACCTTCAATATTAACAGTGGTAAAACGGCTATTCATTACTTCCAATGCAGTTTTGAGTGAATCCATTTTCATGGTCTGAAGAAAAGAACTAAAATCATCACTCATCATCTGGAAGAACATAGTCCAGATATTATTTGCTTTTCGATATCTGCAAATCCCTGCCCTGGGTACAGCTGAAGCAGCCAGAATTGACCAAGATCACACTCAGTGTGACAAGTTGCCATGCAAAGTAAAAATTGACCTTTACATAACTAAAATGAAACTTTCAAGTCGATAGTACAAATCCAAATATTTCTATTTCAGTTATTTTTGGGGGAAAATACCTCCTTAACGGGCAGTATAGATCAAAGATCAGACTGCACGTTTGGTGCAATCTGATCTTGATCTACACTGTCTGCAAAAGGGTCCTTGAGTAGCACTTAGCAGCATAGGTGTTAAAGGAATTGATCCGTCTATATAAAACTTTAAAAACTATAGGCATACTTTCATTCTGAGGTTTGAATTATTTGCTGTTTACATGAAGCATAGTTACCGTCTCTAGTATGGGTTGAGCAGCAGTTCATCATAAATATGTACTTTATTAAACAAAGTACATATACTTCAATCTCCAAGAATAAAAATATATCAAAGAAATGAAATCTACATGTCCAAATAGTAAGACGTATAGATCTAGACTAAGATGTATTCCTGTGGACCCTTTATCAACATAGATCTGAAAATTCTGCATTCTTAATTCTTTTGCATGAAAGGTAACAAAATAAAATTCAAGCATATTAGAAGGACTCTGGATGGACTTTTACACCTTGAAGATAATTGAGTATCTGAGGCTTAAAGTCCAGGATGTTAGGTTAACTTAGTGGATGTCTATTTCACTGAGAAGGACACGATTTCCCATCGAAAATCCTCAGTATAAATTCAGGTCACGGGTTCGTACTTGATCGGGGCCGTTTGTGAACGCAGGATTTCTTTATGTCCCATCGATAACTGGAGAGAAATTTTGGAAGCAGTCTTGCATAAATCTACGTCAAATATATTTTTTTAAAAGACTACACGATCTTCATTTTTTTAAACGTTTCACGGAAATGTTTCAAACAATTCGGAAATTCATCGATAGTGCTATACGAAGGTCGGTACCTGACAAGGTGCCGAATCGACTTCATGGGTTCTGTGTATTCGTTATCGAAAGGGTTTTAAATCATTTACGGCCAAATTCTAGCTAGCTATCTGAATAGTTAAAGATGTTTAATATAATACAGAGTTTAAAAATGTAATTTCACGATGAAATTATTGCTTAATCTCCTTGTTTATTTCGACAGCGGACGACACAAGTTGTGAATAAACAGTTCTTGAATGAAAAAGGGGGCAGTCTGTGTAAACGATGTTCATACGCATATGCCAATATTTAATGAAAAAAAAAGAACAAACTTTGTTTAAGTATTTAGAGTATTTCAAACTGACAGTTTTTATAGTTTTGACGAAATTTAGATAAAGAAATCAAACATAATTTGTATGCTTTGTTCAAAGTCAGAGCTGAATATCATTTGTAGATCTGTGTTGTTCGTCCCTACGCCAGCCATGCAAAACTGAAAGTGAGCGCGCATGCATTGTTACGCATGATGTATTTGGTTCCGGCCAAAACGATCACAGTAAGCGGATTTGCTATGTAGCAAATCCGCTAAAAAGTTTGACTCTCCCCATGGACACACTTTGTACAACATTCAAATAATACTATATGACAATACTACTAGTACAAAATATTAACTCAAATATCAGCTCAAAAGTTTTTTATGATTTCAGAAAAGGTTACTTATAAACTCTTTTTAAAACCTATAACCATAGGGCAGGGCCATATCTACCCCCAAAGACTCACTTTGAACTTTGTAGGGTACCACAAGCTTATGCTAAATACAAGACATCAAACGTTTAGGCTTTCTGGTTCAAGACAAAAGGATCTTTGGTATTCTCTATATGTGTATCTATAATTTACCTCCTCCCCCACTTTAAAAAAAAAAAGGTCAATTTAATTTTGATTCTGATCATTTGAACAATCTTTATACTATCACTGGCGCTGTTTATACCTCTGCTTTTGGGTGATTTCTTAAGTTAGCTTCTAACTTTTGGCCATGTTGACCACATTCAGGTGGCACTGCCTGGACCTTTCTAGAGATTAAGAAACGAATCTTGAGTTGTGTCACCTGTGGAACGTCGCAAGTGCGGATCTGCATTTTAGCAGGATTTAAATTACTTTTTCGCTAAAAAATCGTGTGCTGGTTAAAATGGCTGATTGTGACCGAGTAAGAAGGATTGTACAATGGAACTAAGAGTGCGTTAGTAGCTGAAAAAAGCTGAAAAGGAATTTTTTTTCGAATTTTATATATCTACTATGCACAAAGTTTTTGAGTGATATGGTGAGATAGAGCTGAAAATGGACATTGTAGAAGTATATCATTGAAGTATAGCGGGAGATCAGACAGGGATCTTTTAGGTATTCCTACCCTGAAGCGGAACATCTATTTCCACTGTAATTTTACTCTGGAAAATATGATATCATTAGCATCTCTATTGTAGCATCTTAACCGAGCCACTTTTGAAGGTTTTGCCTTCATAAAATTATCATTTTCAATTCTAAAATCATTCTATCCTCAATTGAAAGGGAGATCATTATTACCTCCCTTTACAAAAAAGTAATAGAGGTATGAACAGAAACTTTTTAGACAGACATTCAAAGAAATTCTGGGCGGTTAAAAGTGCTGAGAATTATTGAATTATTGACGGTATTAATAACAAGATCTTGGTAGAATCAGCATTTCAGATTTCAACTCCCCTTTGTCGATTATTAAATCTTTGTCTCGATAAGTGTGTCCTTCCCACTGCCTGGAAAACATCCCTCGTATGTCCTATTTTAAAGAGCGGTGATCCTTCTATTGCATCTAATTATAGACCTGTATCACTCTTAAACACAATGGAGAAGGTACTTGAAAGAATAATTTACAAGCATATTTTTAATCACCTAAAAGAGACAAATTTTTTCACACCACATCAGTCTGGTTTCCTCCCTGGCGACTCAACTGTCAACCAATTGACACATTTGTACAATAAAATTTGTAGCGCCTTAGATAATGGCTTTGAAATAAGGATGGTTTTTTTCGACATTAGTAAAGCATTTGACAAGGTGTGGCACAAGGGTCTCATCTTCAAATTACATGCTGCAGGTATAGATGGCAAAGTCCTATCATTTCTGCAGGACTATCTGACCAACAGAACTCAAAAAGTCGTTCTTCCTGGAGGTTCTTCCGATTTATCATTTGTAAAAGCTGGAGTTCCACAGGGTTCAGTATTAGGTCCATTACTATTTTTGGTATATATCAATGATACTGTTCAAGATATTGAATCTGGTATCAAATTGTTTGCTGATGACACAAGTCTTTCTATAGTAGTTGATACTCCAGATATATCCGGTGGCATTTCACAATCGGACATAGGTAAGGTTAGTAAATGGGCAGACAGATGGTTGGTTAAATTGAATCCCTCTAAATCTAAATCTTTGTTAATATCTCGAAAACGTATCAAACCTGTTCATCCGGATCTCTCTATGTCAGATGTTGTTATTCCATTAGTTCAGTTTCACAAACACCTTGATATTTATCTATCTTGTGATGGAAACTGGGATCAACAAGTGCAGTCTGCCGTTGAAAAGGCGTGGAAAAGAATAGGTGTTTTAAGACATTTGAGGTTCCAGCTCGATCGCCTTTCACTTCAAACTATATATTTTTCATTTATCAGACCGATTCTTGAGTATGGAGATATTATTTGGGATAATGTGCATGAGTACCAAAAGGAAGAACTCGACAAGATTCAAAACGAGGCAGCCAGGATTGTAACGGGATGTACTAAGCTCGTGTCAATTGCAGACCTTATAAGAGAATCAGGCTGGGAAACACTAAGAGAGCGTAGGAACAAACTTATTCTTTTTTTCAAAATGGTAAATGGATTAGTTCCAAACTACTTATGTTCTTTAGTACCGACCACTATTGGCAGTAATACAACATACAATCTTCGTAATTCGAATGATTTATCAAACATCGCCTGCAAAACTAATCTTTATATGAAATCTTTTCTACCTTCAACTATAGAGGCATGGAACTCTTTGCCACAGTCTACAAGGGAGACACTCTCTCTCATCTTTTAAACGTATGTTAGATATAGATAAACCAATTCCCCACAAACTATTTTTTTATGGAGAAAGAAGACTGCAGGTTTTACATGCTCGCCTTAGAAATAACTGTAGTGATTTAAAGCAACACTTATTCTGGAAAAATATTGTAGAAAACCCTTTTTGTTGTTGCGGGGAAATAGAATCCAATAAACGCTACTTCTTTGTTTGCAGATTTTATCGTAATATTAGGACAGCATTCAGACGATGTATTTGTGAAATATCTGATTATAATATTGATATCGTCCTATTTGGTGACAATAATCTCTCCCTTGCTGAAAATGAAAAAATCTTTAATGCAGTTCATGCTTTCATTGAGAATAGTGGTAGATTCATTTGAGTTTCAAGTTAAATTTAATATATATTAGTGTATGGTACCGCTCTTTTGATATTGTACTGGCGCGGACACACATACACATGAGGCCTATAAAAGTTAATTTTACATTTTCTCCCTTAACTCTGCACAACCTCCGATCATTATTCCTTTTTTCATTCCTCATTTTTCACTGTCGTTCTCTCAATCTTTCACTATCAGTTCATTATTTTGGTGTTTATATTCAATTTATTTTTTGTTTACTGTAATTGTTATACCACGTGACTTTCTATAGAGAGAGGAACTGTATAAGCTTTGATGCTTTCGTTTCGATCCTTTTCGCAATGTGTTGTTGTAAATGATTGATACATGTTATTATATTGAATAAAATATGTTTAAACTAAAACTAAAGTCTGGCTAGACCACATTTTGAGAATGGTTGCCCAGTTTGGACTGCCGTAAAAATGACAGGAAAAATTACTTTAAAAATATCAAAAGGATTACCAGAAAGTCAAAGAAACATGAAACACCAGTCCTAGTTTTAAAAATATAGGACACAGAACATTGAAATATCGCAAAAATGCTTCAAGTTTACAGAGTGTTAATCAGTAATGATGAAATTGGCAAAATACACGCTATGCTAGAGGAGAGAATTACAATTTTTGGAATATGTCACAACAGCAATAAAACAAATGTAAGGAAATGCAGTTCTGGCTAAAAAATTGTTTATCACTTGTACCTCTCCCAGTGCATGTAATAAATGCTAATAAGATTTAATGTAAATAATTAGAAATTCTTCTGAAAACATATCTGAGCTCATTGAAAGCCAAGTTTCTTATAAAGGTCAGGCGAAAAACAATAGCACGGACCAAAACATAAGGATTAGAGAGATGGATGCCTTATCGTGATTTCAGTGCCAAGTAAGTGTTATGTCTTGCGGTTAAATAACATATGAATTATCCCTGTGGCTGTAGATGGGACTTAAAAGTCACAAAAATATTACTGACCTTTCATATAAAATTATTTGAACAATTTGAACGGAAGTATGTAGTAAAGGCCTTTCGATATTCAAAAGCGACAATATGAGCTAGAATTATCTTTTTACGGTATTCCGTGTTTGCGTGTATTTGTCTGCTAATTAATGCATGTCATTGTAGGGCACATTAAAGTCATTATTTCATTTTTTACGCTCTGCAAGTTGTCATGTCGGATAAATGTCTTGCGAAAAACTCTATATCCATTCTCGGCGCGGGCGGGATTCAAACGCTAGGGATTTTCAACGTACATTTTTCTTTCCCACCATGTTTCGCTTTTGATATTTTTCAGGATTCTATACAGGTTCTGTCCACATGGACAAGACTTTGAAGGCGGCTTTTCCTGGTGAGAAGAACATTACCAATGTTATAGTAGTAAAATCACATAAACGCTACGGTGATATTGACTTTGCCTTTGACAAAGTCATTCTTCTCATAAGAAAACCCTATGACACGCTCTTAAGCTTTTTCAGTTGGTATAGAACGAAGACACACACAGATTTTGAATTAAAGGAAAACTTTAAGCGAGAAGGTAATTTTCACTTCTTTTCCAATGAAAGAGTGCCCTTTCAATATGATAAAGGGTGTTTCATAATATCTGTTCTTATTCTTAGTGTCAAAAATTTCTAGCAGTTTCAATTTGAACTAAACTGAAAGCTGACAACTTTTTGCAGACATAAAATGTTATTTTATCTATGGTAAATATTACTTTAATAATAGTTAATACTCTACACTTTTTTCTGACAAGTCCATTTTAAAACGGTTGCCCTACATGACATCGACTCTGTGCAGTTATGACGTAGAGTTTATTGAGAGCTTTGCATTACATGTCTGTGTGTCTCCCTGCTGTTTTCATAAATTTCTCTCTTGATTTCAGCTTTAAGGTCCTATGTTTCTCCTAACATTTGGCGGTAAATCTTTTATAATGCACCTTCAAGAAAAAGACTTGAGGTTCAGAGTGTGAGCCAATCCTGAAAGAAATGAACTTTTGCCAGAATGCTTTTGAAAGTTACCCAATAATGCTTCTGGCGGTGTGTTGTGTGGCTCAGCCTTGCTTGAACCGAATGCATGTACACTCGTACTGTGTGTCTTCAGTGTTACGACCTTTCTTTTTGGTACTAAAATGAAATTCTCTTTCAGAATGTTCAGATAGCCTGCCTTATCTACAATGTCGACCCTGTCCTCGTCATCTACTAAAGACATGGGAACCACATTACGGTCTGCAGTTAAAGAAGCTAATGAGGCATTTGTCTCATTGTTTTGTAGCATTTCGATATAAAAGCCCGATTTCTGTTAACCCTTTTTGCTGCTTGTAAATCTGTTTGCTTCTGAGATAATTTTTAAACAAAGAGTTTACTCTATTTAAATGCCCAGAATTGGAGTTATATAGGACGCTTGTTGTGAAATGGACTTGTCAGAAAAAGTGTAGTAATATCATCTAATGTTTAAGTTATGTCTGTGCATCATATATTACACAAAGTTGTATTGTGTTTGCAAACAGGTGGTACCTTTCCTTTTATTTCAAACTCACATATTTTGACAATATTTATGTTCAGAATAAGGAAAGACATTATAAAACACCCTGTACCAATGTCTGAGTAATCGCCGTAATCCTTGATCAAAGTTATTTAAATTGTGTCCGTAGGTTAAAGGATGGCCCTGCACATGGTTTACAACAATGACCTCAACCCGGGATTAAGGAAGATCAGCTAAAGCTTTGTTAACGACGTATATCACAAATTTTTCCGACGGACATTTTTTTTTTTTTGAAATTTGCTCATACAAAGCTCATCATGTCTCTAGGAGATTACAGTAAAAAAAAGATATGGGTCACCATGCTCGTTTCCGAGAAATTTGCCTTCGAAAAAGGTATATAAAGTTCCAAAATTCGGCTTGTATTAGATTTAACACGCTTTATTTTAATAGCCAGTTAAACAAGAAAATTACGGTAAGAATGTACAAAAGTACATCATTTCGATGAAAACTCATTTAGTTTTGCACAAAAAATATATAAAACCCTGGTTTGATCATGGTAAATGTACAACTATGCATGTTATATATAGACCATTGAGTTAAAAAAGGAGATAATTTGACCGAATTAAGGGTCAATAATAAATACATACGTTCTAACGGACAGACTTTTTTTTTTTTAAATTTCCACGCTTATAGTATTTATAATTCTAAACATAAGAAAAAATAAAAATGGCACCTATCCGTGATTATTTCGTCAGAAAACAGGGATGAAAGTCACTGTGGAAGTTAAGTCTTTCATGGAAAAAAAATAGGATAAAAGTTCAGCAGACACGGTGGGAAAAGGAGAAATTGCTCATTCGGAGTGATTTCTCCTTTTTCCACGATGGTTTTCAAAAGTGGAAACAGCTATACTCACACAGCTTTAAATTTCCCGCTTTTGTGTGCTTGTTTGGTGTGTAACGCCGTGTCAACAATATTTTAACTACTTGACGGTGACAGTTCACATATCCACTTTTTTCTCTTTACTTATACTACTTGAAGAAAGTGCTACTTGTTTAAGTGCACCAGTAGTATTACCATATGTACGAAAAATACCTTGGTGCACTTTTGATTCACTATCTATGACAAAAACACATGCGCAGTAGGATGCGCGCGAACATTTGTGATATACGTCGTTAATTTTGTATCCAGCATCGGCTTGGTCCATAAGAAAAAATGGTGGTTGTGCTGATGATTTCCAAGTTGTTTTATCTACTGTGAGCCATATTATCCTCTTGTCAATATACTAAACCGAAAAAGAAACGCAGGGTAGGCATTTTTTACGCTTAAATGACGAGTTTAATTATTTGATTCTTTTTGTTTATTGCTTGACATTACATTCTAAGATAAATGGCCAAAATTTCAGTACAATATGACTACATACTGGCATATTTTCATGATTCTATCTTGAGCGAATGACCAGTAATCGCATAAAATGTTTCCCCTGTATTTCTTTTTCCGTTCAGTATACAAAGGATATACCTTAATGGAGTAAACTAGGCTAACTTTAAAGTATTAATGAAACTCAAGACTGATTAAATTCATAATTCTTTTGCAAGTGCAAAAGTATTCGACTTTGGAATTCAATATTAAACAGGAAAACACATCAGCGAGTGAGTGCAGGCTCTCAAGTCGAGAAGGATTAAAAATTTTAGGGATATGGTACTAGATAATTTATTTTAAGTGTTACATTATACGCCTGTCTAAAGGTCTGACCAATAAAAAATCATAGTTTTAGGAAAAAGGGGCATCAGGGACCAGGCAAAAGATCGGGAGCGGGGAAGTAAAGGGAGAGCTCGTGTGAAAATAACCACTGAAATAGTTATCTTACGCCAATGGAAAGTTAGACGGGAGCTAGACCGGTAATAAAGTTTGATTATGCCACATTAGAACTGACATTGTGCATCAGCTCAATGTATGTTACTCTGCTAGTGACTGAACAGCACCAGCAGTTATTTTCGGTACTTTTTTCCTGGATAATCGCACATAAATTAGACGTTAGAGCGTGTACACTGTAAGTGGTGCAGCATGACCATCAAAACTAATAACAACTTGTGTCGAACGGCCCAGATTTAAGAGCCAAATTCACCAACCAAAATGGCTTTAAAATTCTGATATTCAACAGCTCCTCTCTTTTCACTTTGAAACTGAAACCGTCCTCACACTAAACATCTTGTCGTTCTCGATTGGCCGTAGGTGAAATGGGGATGAATACCATTTCGTCTACAGAACAAAGTACTTGAACTTATCTAGCACTTGCCTTAAATCGTCGTATTACAAAGTGCAAAATTCATCTTTGTGATTTTAATGTATTGGTATATTTTCATTTCTCACACTTGTTCTACTATAATCCCCTAGGTATGAACATCATTTTTTTTCTGGTGGGACGAGAAATCCGTCTACTTTCGAAGTTCCAGTCTCTGTTCATGGTTATCTTTCATCTATTTTTTTAATCAAATTTAAGACGTTACAAATTATCGTAGAACACACAAAATAGTTCTTATTAGCTCAACTGGCTGAAAGCCAGCAGAGCTTATGTCATGGCGTGGTTTCCGTTGTCCGTCTGCCTGCCCGTCTGTCCGTCCGTTAGTCTTTTTACTCATTTATGTGATAAAGTCTGCATTTGCGTCGGATTTTCGTGAAACTTGCAACAGCTTTCACCCTATTGATTTTGAAACAGATCTTAACAATCAGTAAGGTAGCCATTTAAAGTTGAAAAATGATTTTCCTTGTTTATGCGATAGAGTTTGCATTTGTTGTTAGATTTTTATATAACTTGTTGCTGAACATACTATATAGATTGAACCCTGAAACAAAAAGTAAAATGAAAAACTTACAATTAGTAGGAAAAAAGTAGCAATTCAAATTTGAAAACTGACATTTCTTGTTTACGCGATAAAGTCCGCATTATCAGTCTAATTCTTTTGAAACTTGCACAATTCATTTTTATCACCAGGGGATTCAGTCCTATTAAAAATGAAGAAAATTCACTATTGGTATAGGAAAAGAAGCCATTCGATGACTTAGTCTTGAATACTCAACACAGTTCACAATATTGGTCACAATTCTATGAAACTTGCAGGGCTTGTCTAATACAATAAGCACTGAAACCTTACGAAATTTGGCTGAATTCAAGTTATTGTTTTTTAGAAATTGTACATCAGTTATTTCATTATTTGTTTAATTCACCATGCCTACAAAACGATGTATACTAGAAAATAAAGCAAAATCACTGAAAGTAGAGCGAATCAGGTCCCAAAGGGCTTCTAGTTTTTTGTTCTATTTCATATGTTTGTCAGTAGCAATGGGGGAAAACATATGTTAAGTGAACACTCTGGTGTATTCTAACTGTACAGTGGGGAAAAGTATTTTGAAACGGCTGGTCTGGATCATTATGTGATTACTTTTATGGATTATTTGGTATGAAGCACCAGTTTTCAGAGCACAAACCAGTGACATAGATGTATTTTATCACCAACCCCACCAACATTATTACTACTTGATGATACATTTTATTGTAAGTACTATTGTTTCTGTTATTACTACTTCACTGCTGCTATCATGAACAATATATATTTTTGAACGTATTAACTGCCTCTTACCGTAATTTTAAGTGCAGACTTTATTTTGTATTATTTCAGAATTCGTTACATTCTTTAGAACAAAAATCAAACTCTATCAAGCGTCTTATATCCGGTGGCTGGAGAATTATAAAGGGAAACTACTCGTACAGTTTTACCACGACTTGAAAACGGACTTGTTAAATTCTCTTACGAGAATTGCGTCTTTTCTTGAAACTAAGGTTACATTGTCTAAGCTATGGTGCCTCAGTAAGACACAAAAGGGGTTATTCAAACGTGGACAAAGACCAGGATGGTTTATGGAGGCGACAAAACTGGATCAGGAGCAGAAAAATATTTTATCAAAAACAGAAGGTGCAATTTTCGTGGCCTATCAAAAAAGACTGTAATATTATTTTACGTTGCTTGTCGTTGATATTTCATGTGTATTGGATAGTCGTAACTGAAAAAGTACTGTATAAAAGTACTGTGGAAAAAGTACTGATTTAACTTATTTTTCATTCTCCCTCTGATAACTTACAAATATGTGCCCCCGAATTCAGTAAACTCTGCGTGTCGCACATTATAACCACTTGGGCTAGAGCCTTCAAACTCCACAGGAATGTTACTTTTGGAAGGGTAGGAAACATTGTGGAAGTGGATAAGATACTGATGACATTTTCATGCACTTTTTCAAAAGGTTTCTACATCAGAGTCGCAAAATCTCCGGATTGCTTGTTATATGATTAAATGGTTTGATCCTCATACCCTTTCCATTTTTCTATCTTTCCCCCAAAAAATGACCTTTTATGATAAAATTTTGTGAAATGAATCGAAGAAATCGTCGCTAGATATTGGACAGGCCACGTTTTCTTTGAGGCGATTCCGTCGTCAAAAAAGAAACAGAGCAAGTTTACGGTCCTCGAAGACGGACCCTCAAAGAGGGGGTTTATCGATAACTGCTGTTCTTTTTTCTTTTCTTTTTTTTTTTATTTTCTTAAGGCTAACTAAAGATATACTGTAATGTGTGTGAATATTCCTAACATGCCTGTGTTGCAAAAGAGGTTTTCCATTAAATGTTTTTAAATAATGTTTTAACGAAGAAACTAACGAGATGGTAATTTGTTTATTATTACCATTCATTTGTGTATCGGCTTGCAAAATATTTCTTAGCCCATCGAATTGACTAATAAGGGTATTAGGCTTCAAAGCTTTCCCATTTCGATTCTTAATCGTCAGAAACAGTTTACTGCTTGATATGGAGGGGAAAGGGGGGGGGGATATTATTAGATAATCTTTTAACGTTGTTGTTGATGAGAGAAGCAAATTCGATGTTGTAAAAATAATAAAGAAGAAGATATATCTAGGTTGAGTGAAGGTGAATTCTGAAGGAGAGGATATCATATCTAAGGCAGGCATTTAATTCTAAACCAGCTGAAGGAGATATATAACAGTGCTAGTGTCGACAGTGTAGATCATGATCACACTTCACAGACAATATAGCCCCATCATTGATCTACAGTGTCCTGTAATGTTAAAATAGCATTAGAAGAGTTCTTGGATGGTTCCCCATACAGATAAATTCGGCAGTGTTCCATCAATCTATTAGCATAAGAGATTATTAATCAAGACATGTCTCACCATCTTGGGTTATTGATTAGATTGCTTTTTGGTTTTTAATTTTACCCAAATTTGTTTTATTTGGTACAATTATTTAAATAAATACTAAATACGACCAGTTGTATAATTTAGATAATTTCAAGGAACAAATTTAAAAGTAAATAGTTTTGATTTTCTTCAACAGCATAGATTGTTCTTTTTAAAGCCCTAATTCCATAGGCTAATTCATTCAGATCTATTTCCTGTCGTTATAAAAAGTTTTGAAGGCGATAGACATTACAATTTTGCATTAAATATGTAACAATAACGTTAAAAAGCGATTTACGTATATCTTTGCTGGCTTGATTGATCACCAACGTGATGCCAGATACCAAAATCTTTTACATGACGGTACATAAAACGTGTCCCGTGTTTTAATTCGAGGACGTTTTCCCCCCTTTTTTAGGTGTGCTAGTAAATAGGTGCATGGGCGAGCTTTTGACCGACTTCTTCGTATTGATATAATCATTATACGAATTAATAACAAGAGGGTAATGATGGTCCTGAATTCGCTCACCTGAGCCTTTAGACCAAACATGACCCATTTCCAATCTCTTCCGAGATATTATGACAAACATCCTAACAAGTTTTCATAAGTATTGGACTGAAAATTTTGCCTCTGGCGTGTACACAAGCTTTTAATGGAATTTGTCTAACTAACCTACTTTTAGCCCAACATAGCCCATTTACAACCTGTTGTACATATTATCAAAATTAAGCTTCTGACCATCTTTCATGGGTATTGGACAGAAAATGTGGCTTCTAGAGTGTACACAAGGTTTTTCCAAGATTGGACCTGGCGACCTAGTTTTTGACCCAATGTGACTCATTTTCAAAGTCATCTTATTTATCATCAAGAAAAGCATTCTGACTAATTTTCATAAGTATTCGACAGAAAATGTTGCCTCTAGGGCGTACACTAGCTATTTGAAGGATTTGACCCGGTGACCTAGTTTTTTACCCGATGTGACCCATATTCAATCTCACAAGATATCACCTGACAAACTTTTTGACCAAATTTCATGAGTATTGGACTGAAAATTTGGCCTCTAAAGTTAACAAAAGGTTTTCCTAGTGACCTAGTTTTTTTTTTATCTGAGTAGGCCTGTTTTAAGACTCATCGTAGATATTATCAAGACATACTTTTCGTACCAAGTTTCATGAATTTTGGACTGAAAATGTGTGTTTTTCAAGGATTTGATCTAGTGACATATTTTTGTTCATCCAACATGACCTATTTTCAGATACGTCTGAGATAACATCAAGACAAATATTCTGATCAAATTTAAAGAGTATCGGACTGAAAACATGGCCTCTAGAGTGTACACAATGTTTTTTCTAAGATTTGACCTAGTAACCTAGTTTTTTAACTCGCATGACTCGCTTTCCAAGATGTTCGAGATATCATTCAGACAATTATTCTCATTATGTTTCATGAGTTTTGAACTTAAAATTAGGCATCTAGAGGACACACACGGTTTTTCAAAGATTTGGCCCAGTGACCTAGTTTTTCACCGGATGTGACCCATTTTCAAACATGTCGAGAAATACATTCTTACAAACTTTCTAGAGTATTGAGCCAAAAATGTGACTTCTAGAGTGTACACTAGGTCTTTCTAAGATTTGACCTAGTGACCTAGCTTTTGACCACGTATGGTCTATTTTGAAATCATCTGAGATATCATCAAAACAAGTATTCTGACCGAGTTTCATAAGTATCAAACTGAAAATGTTGCCTCTTAAGTGTACATAACGTTTAACAAAGATATGGCCCAGTTACCTAGTTTTTGACCCGTCTGAGATATCATCAAGACAAACATTCTGACCAAGTTTCATAAGTATCAGACTTAAACTGTGGCCTTTACTGCGTACACAATTTAATAGTTTATGACGCACGACGGTCAATAAACGACGAACGACGCACAACGGACAACCCACGACGAACACAGCACGATCACAAAAGCTCACCTTGAGGACCTCTTGCTTAAGTGAGCTAAAAAGTAATTTGCAGTTAGTCGAAAATATTGACATGTTTGTTCTGAGGGCCGCTGCAGGCACATTTGCTACCGGTTATCATTTTTTAAGCATTATCCTATAAACAATTACTGTTTGTCTCCATGTACTTTCAGACACATTAGTTTTGGCAGCAACTGCTCCTTTTCCAAAGCTGATTTGGATTAACTTGAATCTGTGCCCGTGCCTATAAACCTTGAAATATTGTTTGTTTATAAACATGTACCATGGTGTTGTCGATGTCCAAACAACAGAGTTCTGTCAGCTCAGCAAGAAATTCTTTCTGAACAAGAAAGCATGACTTTCTGTCTTTTCACAGAATGTAAACGTCATACAACATGATAAGATTGGTCTTTAACATCATACCATTGAGCGGAATCCGCATAGAACGTATTATTTACAAGAAAACATGATGAAGCACTGACAACTTAACAGGGGTGTTCAACATACTAACATGGCTAACACAAGAGAACACGGCACTTTGACCAGCCATGACGTGATATTGATATGATATAATGATGTTCTTACATAATAATAATAATAACAAAAATAATAATAAAAATGTGCCCTTTGAAGAGAATCAAAAGTTTCAACATTACACTAAGACGAGATGATAAGCTAAGAAGAAAGGAATGTAGGGTAATTTAACAAGACGACGTGTCCAATCGACAGAATGATAAGTAGGGTTTACATGTAACGCTGTTTTAACAGGGTATACTGCAGGTAAAACACTATTTTATTATTGGTATATTCATGACTAGATAAGCGGGCCTTTTGACTTAGGTACATGTTCATGGGCCACGACATCACGTTCCGTTAACAGAGTGTAACTGTCGTTTGGGAAACAAGGCGGTTCTTTGGGATAACACCACAGAGTGTACTTTTAACAGGTTGCCATGCTGCATTGACGAATCGACATCGCTGCTTAACATCTTTACTAAGACTGCATTTTAACGAAGACATTTCACTCAATCATTTAAAAGTTGCCAACTAAAATATAAAACAGTGTGGTGACAAGATAGCAAACGGAAGTGACTTTATATAGGCATAATGGTATTTTCTTTCAAAAGAATGCCTTTTAACACTACGGAAAGATAGGACAATTTGGAAAGTGAAGAAGACAATACGATTCTTTAACCAGTCAACCAGTCCTATCGACAAAATAACATGTTACGTAATGAAGTTAACACTGTGTTTAAACAAGATATAATTAACGTTTAACTCAATACAACAACAACAACACACCTTTTATTACACCCAAGTATACACAGTATACAATAAGGGCAATATACAAAATAATTCATGAGTGAAAATACAAAATACGACTTCCGAAAAATTACAAAAAGTGGATGCGGGAGATGATTGAGAAGGATAGAGCCATTTACGCGCACCTGCTGGTCACGTGACCTCACGCGGAAAAACAGACCGCGTAAACCCCTACTTAAAAGCCACAGGTAAGTTGTTTTTATTTTTTCATAAGTAATGCTAGATCTATTATTAATATCATGTGGAGAACAGGCGGGGCTAGCGCCACTGTCCACATAAGGTTGTAAACAATGAGGCCAACTCGGCCTGTTCTGTCGTCTGCTTTGTATAAGTAAACTTGCCGATTCGCCATTTTTTATGAAATGAAATATGCCAGACTCCATAGAAATTAAAGAACAGTCACATGGATGTGTAGGGCTAATGGCTCAATAAAGAAGAACAAACATAAGAATATTATGATGGTTATACAGGATACAATCTTTTCTATATGGAGTATCTGTCCCTGCTGTAGGCCCCTGTGACATTTTCAAAAGTGTTATTTTAGCCGACCAATCGATTCAATTACACATGTGTTTGCTGGCAGGTATGCTTGTAAAAAAAAAACGAGTGATTATGAATGGAATTCTTTTCAGTTGTAAAAAGGTTTGTTTACATTTACTAGTAATTGTATACTGACGTCCATTAGAAACGCCTCATCTCCCTCTGTCGCGTCATATTTCATGAATTTAATATCGAATGCATGGTTTTGTATTTTAGAAATGGACTTTGTCAATATTTCTACACATATTACATGACACAAACGTTTAGTTAAACATTACACAAATTTAACAGCCATTTCAACAAACTCACACCTTAAAATTCATCAATACCGTGTATGGCCTCCTTAACTTGCTATCAGTGCCGGCAGTCGCCGTTCCATGGACCCACACAGATTACGCAGGAGATAGCGTGGAATGCGAGCCCACTCCTCACGAAGAGCATTTGTCAATTCTTGGACGTTTTGCGGCTGTGGGTCACGTCGACGTAAACGACGTCCGACATGTGTTCGATCAGGTTACAATCGGGAGAGTTAGCAGGCCATGGCAGCACGGCAATATTATTGGCGATGAGAAAGTTTCTGGTAAATCTGGCCGTGTGGGGGCGCGCATTGTCATGTTGAAATGTAAGGCTACGGCGTTGCTGAAACATGGGAACGACCACAGGACGCAGAACTTGGTTTACATACCGTCTGGCATTTAAATTACCATTAATAACCGCTAGGTCAGTTCTAAATGTGTGGTTTATTGCTGCCTAAACCATTATACCACCACCACCAAAACGGTTGTGTTCCAGAACAAAACTTTGGGTGTACCGTTCATTACGTCGACGGTAAACGCGGACTCGTCCGTCGGCACAAGAGAGGTTAAAACAGGATTCGTCACTGAAGACCACATCACGCCAACGTCTTTCGATGTTGTTTTGAGTCCACTGCCGACGTTCCCGACGGTGGTGGTCAGTAATCACATCACCGCGGTACGGCCGCCTGCACAGTATTCCACGCTCCCGAAGACGTCGCCTTACTGTATTCCGACTTACATGTCTTCCGCGATTCCCTATAACCATGGACGTTGTGGATTGCGCTGTGACAAAATGGTTTCGCAAGTGACGTTGACGGATGAAATTGTCTTGTCGTACAGACGTCACACGCGGAGCATCAGGTCGGGGTCTATCAGACAAGCTCTCTGTTTCGTTTACCCGTCGAACAAGACACACTATTGTTGATCTTGCAACGTTAAAGCGTCTTGCAACGTCACTTTAAAAAAAGACCGCTTTCAAGCATGCCCAAAATGCGTGCTCTTTATTCATTATTTTGTCTTGACATTTTCGAAATTGATGTTTTCAAAATTTTGCTTGGACTACTTAATTGTAATCAATTACTGTTTACACATGCGTAATTTTGACCGACATAACCACGTGGGGAAAATGCATGGGGCGTATGGCAAAACGGTGCCATGAGTCATGGTTGAAGCAAACATAATAGACTGGCACGAAATTTCATGCTTCAGTAGATTAGAGAAGTGAAAATTCTATGGTAGGCAAAACATATATATTCTAGGTATGTACAAAGCTATCGCACTTTTTCGATGAGGCGTTTTTAATGGACGTCAGTATATTTATGCAAACTGGGCGAAGGCCAGCTTGCGCTATCAAGAGCGCAGGCTAGCCCTCGTCCAATGTGCAAGGCACTACGAAAAGAAATGATAAAGAAATTATATTGGCTTGTCACAGGGACTACAATACTACAAATTATATCCTTACAGTTACAGTTTGAATCAATGTTTTTGTGATCATGGGCCAGGAAGATCTAGAAAACATATAAGCATAAAAAGCAGATGCTGGTGGTCCTATACTAACTTTAACCCCTCACCACACAACAGAATCTCAGGATTGTTACTACTGAAAGTACTTACAAGTGGGAATTTTAATGTCGCTGGAATGGTGGGATTGTCTTTGGATGGGAAGAAAAACACTGTTGGAAAAGGAGAAAATGCTGGTTACCATCACTTTCTCCTTCCACACAATGCATTCAATAAGCATAATTTTCAAGGTTCTTAACTAAACATGGGGTTTGTTGGGTAAGGGATTAACCCTTAACCACATGGCAAAATTTTAGTCTAGCCCAAATTGAAAGCATTTACATATAACAAATATACATGTAATATTGCTAAAATGATTTTAGACAGGTCCAAATTGAAAGCATTTGAATATAACAATTTATAGTGTTGCTAAAATGATTTTTGGTCAGGCCCAGATCCAAAGCATATCCATATAACAGATATAATGTGACTAAAATATTTTTTTTTACGCTGGCCCAAATTGAAAGTATTTTGCATATAAAAAATATAATGTGGCTGAAATGATTTTAGACTGGTCCAAATTGAAAACTATTTGCAAGACAGCAGATCAAATGTGGCCATAGGGATTAGGCCTGACTGTGGGACAGTGAGACGTAGGAAACATTGTGGGAGAAGGAGAAAATAATGTCCATCATCATTTTCTCTTTTGCCGCAAAACTTTCAGAGGCTTTCTTTATCAACCAAAACTATAGTCAAGATTCTTAAAACTAGGTAAAATAAGTGATAAGGTATTATGAATAATTTTAAGCTAATTTACAATTTTCCTGTGGAGGCAAGGATCAGCTTGTCTATATACTCTGGCTTGCAGAAGACAGTAATAAATAACAGTTATATGCTTGACTCTTACAGACATGTGTTTGAAAGCAAAAGGAAGATAGATTAGTATTTATAAAGAAGTATTTACATGACCAATACAAAATACAGCGAAACAAATAAATATTTACAAATAAGTATCTACATGATCAATACAAAATACACATGTACAATGAGACACACAAGTATTTACAAATAAGAATTTACATGATAAATACAAAATACAAGTGAAGCATTGGCAAAAGTCAGCCTCTATGCACTAGGCACTTCAAGGCATCTAACGAACCCTTAACCTGTTGTCCCTTTCCCGGATAACAGCTTTTGGACTTTTTCAAAATAATAAAATAAATAAGAAGAAGGAAAAAAAAAAATGGAGATAACTAATTCAAAATGACTCAGAAATGAGTGTAGCCCTCTGATAGGGTCAAGAAAGAAAGTTGTGGCAAAAGGAGAAAATGCCAGTTACAAGTATCTTCTCTTTTCTCACAATACTCTCTTCCTAGGGTTGTGGAAACCCGTGATCGTTTCGTAAAGGATTAGAAAAGTTGATTGGAACTTGCAGGCTGATCTTTAAAAAAAAAAAATAAACTGTTGCTATGTCAAACTTATTGGCATGGGGGAGGGGGGGGGAAATCACTTTATACTGGGCTGTGTAGATCTTGTGGTTAGACTGCACATTCTGCACTTGACAATTGAGGGTATAGTGTGAAATAAATCAATAGTGTATGTTCATATACTAATATACATATATATATAAAAAAAGGTGGTGGGAAAAATCAACATGTACAATCTCACACATGGTGTTTTAGATGTCTAAATATGTTAAATCTATATCTATTTCACTCATACATTTGCCTGTAAAAGACATTGTTGGAGATGGGGAGGAAAAATAACCCTTGTTACCAATGTTTTCTTCCCCTCCACCAATGATTTCTGGGCTCTCTACTGCAGGCTTGTTAAAAGTTAAGATTGTGCAGTAAAAAGTGACCGGTAATTATTTTTACTCAAACATATGAATATTACCAGAGGGCTAAGTGGGTATAGATCAGTCTGCAAAGGTGTGCAGCATGATCATTGTCCATTCAGCCCCCATATAAAATTCCATGCTGTATGTAAAAAAAAAAAAGATTCATGTATAATAGGAGTGCATTTATCTATTTCAGGAGGCAGTTGGGCTACATTAAGACTTCTCATTGAAATTCCTGCATGATCAACTTTACAAAAGAGCTTATCCGTCTAAGTTTATATTTTAAGTTTGTTTGAAATAATGCTTTGATATTCTGTTCATGTCTTTGCAGGTTTTGAAGATGATTATCTCTTGCATCGGTGAAAAAGCTGCAATCAAATAAATAATGTTTCTCTGAGCCAACCAGTCCAGAATTACAGAGATTGCAAGTTCTGTCTTCCAAAATGGTGCCATCGTATCGGCCAGTTTCTATGGGTAGACGATGGTTTGCTGTTCTAAACTTGAGGAGAGGTAAGTATCCATTTCTGTTTAGAATTTTGAGGTACTCTTCAAATTCATGATTTTCTTTAAAACTCAAGAGGATTCTGCCTTTGTTGGATAATAATAATTGTTCATGCCAATTTTGTTTGAATTGATCGATAAGCGTTTGTTTTATTGGTTAATGTATATTACCTTGGTTGATATTAAACTGATTGTCCCACAGATCAGGTCTTCCTACTGTGGTTAAGATTTCTTTAATTTTGTTAGGCCATTTGAAATTATTTTGTGCACTTGCCAACATATACTTATATATCTTAAGGGAGATTTTTTCACTTTTACCGATTAATAACCTGTTCCAGAAAGATACCATACGGGACATAATAACTATTTTAATTGGATAGCGTCCAAATTCTCCATACAAAAAGGATAATGGTGTGATTTTCTAGAGCCTGTCATTTTTCTGAGGAAATTTGAGTGTACTTTTTCAAGTATCTCAATATTTTCAAATCCAAAGACTTCTGAACCATAGGTTAAGATTGGTAGTACAGTATGGTCAAAAAGTTTGAGAACTAAATCTAGGGGCAGGTGAGTTATTAACTTTCATGAACAGATAATGTAAGGCCTTGTTTGCTTGCTCGGCTATGTGTTTTCGGGCTCGAAGAAAAGAACCGTTACTTGAAAAGGTGATGCCTAGGTAATGGTTATGGTCTGTTATTGCCAGTGGTTGATTACCAAGCTTAAATGAAAAATTGTTGATTACTCTAGCACCAAAGACTATTACCTTTGTTTTACTGGTGTTAACTTCTAAGTGCCATCTATTGCAATAATTTCCAAAGTGATTTAACCTATTTTGAAAGTCATTTACATTGTCTGACAGTATAACGGTATCATCTGCGTAGAGTAGTACTAGAAGTTTTAGCCACAGTGTCAGATCAGCAGTATCTTGAAGTTCTACACCAAGGGCACCGTTAGATGTCAGATTTGATTGAAGATCATTTAGGAACAAAGAAAACAGGACAGGTGATAAATTTTCACCTTGTCTGACCTCAATTTCTGATACAAATGTTGGAGAAAATGAACCATTTACTTTTATGCTAGATTTGATATTGTCATACATATTAGTAATAACTTTAAAAAATTTACCATTTATATCATTTAATAAAAGCTTATGCCAGAGCTCTATTCTCCAAACTTTGTCGAATGCTTGTGAAAAATCAATAAATGCTGCGTAAAGTTTCTTTTCTTCTTTTTTAGTATCTTAAAAAGTGAGTAAAGGGTCAAGATATGGTCACTACATGAAAAATTTTTCCTGAAGCCAGCTTGATTTTCTTCCAGTATATTATTCTCGTCTATGAATATACTAAGTCTGTTATTTAAAACAGACGTGAATAATTTACCAAGGCAGCTCAGAATTGTGATTGGTTTGTAGTTACATGGATAATTTGGGTCACCCTTAGTCTTGAAGATTGGGATTATAGTGCCTTCTAACCATGTTTTGGGGATTAGACCTGTATCAAAAATACAGTTAAAGAACTTACAGTATAATGGGAGGAGAATGTTTTTAGTTGACTTAATGTATTCATTTAAGATTTTATCTAACGGGCTAGGGGATTTAGAGTTTTTCAGATTGTTTATGGATTTCATGATTTCATTTTCAGTAATTTTTGAGTTCAGATATTCATTAATACTGATTGTATTATTTTGTTCTTGGGAAAGCCTATTGTCATCGACATTATTTCTGTTAATTTCGTCAAAATGGCGATAAATTCACTCATTACATTTTTGTTTGGGTTTTAATTTTTGTAAAAATTTCCAATATTTTTTTTTATTCTTCTCACTAATGGCTCTTAACCTGTTTGCTTATTTTTGTTTTTAGTATAATTATTTTTTGCTTTATGATATCTATCTCTTGCTTGATGACATGGAGGACCAAACGATGGCTTGTTTTGTGGATGTGGATTGACCTGTGTTTGGCAAGTGCTTACATTGGGGAAAGTCACATTTCCAGAAAATTGGAATATATTTTAGATTTCATCTGTAATATGCTGTATTGTTTGCTGTGAGTGTGGATATGTATTTAATTCTTCAAGAAGGCACTGTACTTTAGCTTGATCTATGTTACTGATAAATTCTGGTTCCAAAGCAGGTATCCAGTTAGGGACCATTTTCAGCAGAGACGGGCTTTTTAATTTCAATTTGCCACGATACAATGCTTTGACCACCAGAAAAGAGTGTGTCAGTCTCGACAATTTCAAAATTGGAGAGATTTCGAAAACAGTCCGGAGTGGCAATGACGTAGTCCAAAACGGATTTTTCTCTAAAAGTGAACTCACCCACATCTTTGTCATAGAATGATCTGCCATTCAGTATGAATAAATTGTTAATTTTACAAATATCTAGAAGTTTAAAACTATTTGTATTTGTTCTATTACCTTTTGATTTTCTATTCAGATTAAAGGAGAGGTCTTCAAGGATTGTGTACCGATGGAGTTCTGATTGTAGATCCTGGTCCATCTCAAAAGTTTCGTTTATGTATGTGTCGGCGAAGACAAAGTCACACATGGAGCCTACACGACAGTTTGTATCTCCAGCAAGGTATACATGATGTAATATGATGACATACAAAACACAGGACAATATAAAGAATTTAACGAGGACCCCCAACTACATTTAAAACAGTTACGCCCTTCGATAGTCTCATGATCGAAAAATATCCTGAAAAAAAAAAATCGACACTATATCCAAGCGCCGCACTGGCTGAATTTAAACCAGTAACGCCAGGAATTGCCTGCGAACGTTCACAGTGTTTCCCTTTTGATTATTTTACCCCCCGCCAAAGGCGAGGGGATATAGTTTTTGTGTTGTTCGTCCGTCCGTATGTCTGTCCGTCTAAAAAGATATCTTCTAAAATCCTTGACGAAAATTGATGAAAATTCATAAATGTGTTCCATATGACAGTCCCCCGATTTTTTTTTGCCGTGTCATGTAAAAAGGGGCTTGATGTATATTTCTATTATGGACCAGTATCTCTTTAACTACATGACAAAATTTTATAAAACTTCATCGTTACATTGTTTATCATAAGCCACAGACAGTCATTATTTTTATGATTTCATAAAATGGCATGTCATGGAAAAGGGGGCTTAATGTATAATTTAATTATTGACTAATAACAAAAAAGGCTACGAGTACATGCAAAACACAATACCTCTTATATGTTTGTATCAAAAAAGTTTTTTTTCGGCGGGGGATATCATTTCATCGTATAACTTGTTTTTTCAAGATTCTCTGCAGGTTCTGTCCAAATGGACACGACCTTCAAGGCGGCTTTTCCTGGAGAGATTAATGTTACCAATATTATAGCAAAATCATAGTATAAATTATAGTAAAATCACATACACGTGATGCTGAAAAAGACTTTGACTTCGACAAAGTCATTTTTCTCATAAGAAAACCGTATGACACGCTCTTTAAGCTCTTTTCAGTCGGTATAAAACGAAGACAAACACAGGTTTTGCATCTGAAGAAAAGAGTAAGCGAGATGGTTATTTACATTTTATTTTCTAATAATTCTGTCTACGTTCAATATATATCAATGTGTTTAGGCAAACAACGAAAAATCAGCACTGCGTGTAAATATTGTGACATCGTCTGGTACTTTGATAAAAAGGCAGTTTGCTTACAAGATGGGATGAGAAATTGACTCATTATACAGGGTGTCCGGAAAGTAAGGTAAAACTTTTGTGCATTTATGATATGATTTAATTTCAGATGAAGAGATAAAAGTATATACATATGTATATGAAATACGAAAGCGTTTTGTGTGGTAATTTCTTTTAATTTCTTACATAACGCACATTTGTACATATTTTAAATCAGATGTCCTTTTTTTGTCAATGACGCATTTTAGTAATTAATGACGTTTCATTAGGACGGCTTTGATGCTCAGTCTATGCCGGACATGCACGAAGAAAAAGTGAATGACTTTAAAAACATTCCAAGTTTAATGTTCTTTAACAACAGGTGTCCTGCGAGGCTCAGTGGTAAAGTGTAGGACTCGTGACCTGGCGGTCCCGGGTTCGAGCCTCACTGGATCCATTGGGTTGTTCGTAGGAGTGTCCTTGGGCAAGACACTTCAATACGTGATTTGTGAGCTAACGCCGTGATTTGACTGAAATAATGTTGAAAGCGGCGTAAAACACCATTCATTCAATCAATCAATCTTTAACAACATGTCTGTGCTGTATGATTGGGTATTGTAGGCTTTTGACTTCAAATAACTCCAAAAAAGAAGTCGCACAGGATGAGGTCGGGACTGTACGCAGGCCACAATATTCCGAATTCTTTTATCTTAGGATATCGTCCGAAAAATACCCTATTACTTTAGATATCGTATAAAAAGTCCATCACAATATTAGATGTGTGTGTGCCGTAGCACCATGCTGCATAAACCAGTTGTTTAGCAAAGCAGGGGACTTCTTTTCAAGCGTGGGAACAAACTTGTTTTGCAAACTTCTTCCTTTGTGGTTATTTGAAGTCGAAAGTCTATAATCCGAAGCCAGGTATCACAGACATGTTATTAGAGAGCACAAAACTTAATATTAAGAAGATTAATATATGAATGTTTGTAAAGTGATTTACTATTTCAACATGAAATACTGACTTGAGAATTTAACAGGATATGAATGGAAAACAGCATCTTTTTCGAGAATAGAAAAAAAAAGAAAGATTTTTAAAAGTGAATTCACTGGCTATTTGTAAATGGCATCAAACCAAGTGGGTCTACATTATGTTCAACACTTTGGTAGAAAGAGAGAATAGATTGTTGGTGTCTTAGATTCGGAAAGTTTCTCGGACAAGGCATAGGAAATTTATCTGGTGAGCCGAAGGCAAATCGGATGAAATAATTGAGCCGAGCCCGATAAACTTTTGCAAATCCAAAACACCAACCTGTCTTCCATTATCATTATCATTATTATTACTCATACCTGACTAAATAAATTCTTGTTCGAAAAATTGCACAAACCGACATTTATCTTCCAACTAACCAAATAACTATGCTATAACACCTATGCGGTATTTTTGATATACTACGGATATTTTTAAAACTTGGATGAATTGTGCTGTTCGTTTAGTGATAGAATAACGCACAGTTGGTCGATAGCATAACTTGTCTGGCATAACCACATTTTAGCAATCAACCACAATCAGTAGGCACCAAGAATATTGATGTACATATCTTAGGTTGTAGTTTAATTTTCAGTATTTTTTCTTGTTGAACACGTACCTTGTGCTTTATTTATTATTGTATATAATTTTTGTACCTCGATCGAGCACATCCAGGTCAGTTCGTCCATCCCAGCTTATTCCGTCCCATACCATGATAGAGCCCCCACATACCGATCATGCTCAGCAATGTTTGCTGCATGAAACCTTTCCCCTGGCCTCCTCCGCACTCAAACACGCATATCCATGTAGTCCAAGCAGTATCGGGACTCATTTGTAAAGAGGACAGGTCGCCAGTCCATTCTCCTCCGACCAACATGGTCCATCGCCCAAGCAAACCGATGCTGACAGTGATTTGAAGATAGGGGATACAAATACAGGGTGATTCATAATTTCTAATACAGTTTCAATCTGTAATATTTTTTTCCTGCCAGCACATACCTTGTTATTATCTATTTACAATCACTACAGTTTTGTTTGATATACAATGTTAAGTACTTTAAGTACTTAAACTTACATGGTAAGTAACATAGGTAAAACTTTTTTCACTACGTTTCAATGATATTCTGTATATGACGTCCAGTCTGGGCTATTGCAAAGTCAAGTCTCTGTTTAAAGTTTGCTATCACCGATGTCTGGTGATAAAAATAACCCCAGAAATGTATGCACCAATGATACCAAACTTTCAAAGAGGCTTTACGTCACAATTGCCCAGGGTGGACGTCATATAGAGCACATCATGTATATGTTGTGAAGAAGTTTTACCTATGTTATTTACCCTGTAAGAATTTAAAGTACATAACATTGTGTATCAAACAAAACTGTAATTATTGTAGAGTAATGTGATATAAATTATAACAAGTTATGTGCCTGCAGAAAAAAGTGTTAAAGGATTGAAACTGTATCAGACATTATGAATCACCCTGTACACGGTCTTCTCGATCGGAGGCCACTTTCGTGCAACCGTGTGCGTTCGGTTAGAGTCGAAACTCTGGCCTCTGGCCCCAGAAGCATTTCTGTGGCCAAAAACGCAGTTGAGTTGCAGTCGCACAGCGGTTTCTCCGAGCCTGGTGACCTAATATCGGTCATCAACTGCAGACGTAGCTCTTCTCCTGCCACCTCCATGTCGCCTGATAGGTGTACCATACTGCTGATACCTCACCCAGGCTCGGGTGATCCAACTGCCCGTCACATGTCGGCATCTGATAAATGTCTTTTGGCATTTGCTTTATCAACGTCAAAAACGTTCAGCCTTTCAAAAGAAAGCGAAGAATAAAGAGTGTACACAAGTTTAGTACATGTATGCAGTGTCTCTAAACACCATGAAAATTGAGGGTATCTACATTTGCAAGAATTGCACGAAGAATTGCCTGTCATAAAGGCAATGTGTGTACTGGAGACCTTCTCGATACACCACTGAGTGATTTCAAATACTACCATCACAAAAATATAGAATACAGATTCTGCAATGGTGCTAGGAAATCTTGGTGCTTAGCACACTCTGAGAAGTATCGTTCCATCATTGTCAATTTTTATCAAAATCAGTAAATATCGAAAAATTCTTGAGTAATTCCTTCTTCCTTGGTCGAGTAGCTGAAAATGACTATTTCTTTACGTTAAGTGACTTTCACCGATAAAATATCCGAGGGCGGAGACATGGAACAGCTACGGGTGATTCACTTTATATCGAATGACGTCACTCTTTATAGAATGGCGTCGATTTTACCACGCTTTCGTGCACTGTTCTTATAGAGCCAAATTCTCGTGTCATGTAAGAATGAAATATTCATTCACATCGTTACTATAAATAGCACATTGGTGACTGCCTCTATATTGTATTTAATACAGCAAGGTGGGAAACGAAATTAAAGAAAAATTTACTCCCTGTCCCATTTCAGAGGTAATATTAAAGTGAAACCGGGAAAAACATAGTTACCGTTGCAGATGGGTAAACAAGTTATTTTTCTTGTGTATCCTTACCTTCGAAAGTTCCAAGCGGCTCATGCGATCAATATATATCGCTGATCTCAAAAATCTGAAAAAAAAACTTCCGTCTTTTTTCTAAATCGCCACACGCTGACGTCACACACAATTTATTATGGAACAGCCAATTTCTCGTACAATTCACATGTATATAATATCAAAAGACATGTGAAACCTTTTGACCAATCAACGGTAATTACGCACTTGAAAAGATGCGAAAAGAAAGATTAAATTCGTGATAGTGGATTTGATAAAAAGATGAAATATAACTGACGAAATATTAAGTTAATAAGTTCATCAATACGTCAACAAGTTTTTTTTTAGATGACTGTTTGAAAAGAAATATTTCAATAATGATTCGCTGTGGGATAATAAATTGTGTGACGTCAGCACATGGCAATCTTGAAAATGTGAAAGCTTTTAAAACATTTTCAGATCAGTGCAAAATTGCTTGATCGCAAGAGCCGTTTGGAACTTTCGAAGATCAGGATACATAAGAAAAAAAAAAAAAAAAAAAATTGAACCCATCTCCACCAGTAACTAGGCTTATTTTTCCGTTTTCGTCAAAAATTATCTCTGAAAGGGGACGAGGTCAATTTTTCTTTTATTTCGTTGCACACTTTGTCATTCTATATACGATATAAAGGCAGTCGCCAATGTGCTATTTATAGTAACGACGTCCCGTGATAGACAAATGGAGTTTCCATGGCCTATGCTTGGAGCAAGAGGGAGGAGGGGTGTCGCTGGTTCGAATCCCAATATAGGCCCATTTCTTACCAAAGATTGATGATAGTCATTGCAACACGACTCATGCCTCTCTCACCGCTGATCCTTATTTCAAAGATGTTCCTGTGGGAAAGCAGCCAGAGGCTTAGAAAGAATATTGTACGATGAATAGTAAAAGCATTTCCAGGAAAGCATATAAGTTCACTTGCCCCAGCAATGTAATTGAAATAATGTTTAAAACGGCGTTAAAGGTCAAACATGCAATCAAAGGTACAAGGTAATTATGGATCCATAAAATTTAACTTGTCTATCAACCGACTGATTCATGACGTAGACTGGTCCATTGCATAATCCATATAATATTCATTTGCAAACGGGCCCATAGGATGAACATGTCCACTTTTTTTTTAACAATCGCAAGTTACTTTATAATCATTCGAGGCTGATATCAAGAGGTAGGACAGAAATCAGTCTATAAAACCTCGCCGAAAAATCATTGAGGTGATCTTCCTGGAATCAAAATAGATGTATACCACAGACATGGGTTAAAGACTGTTTACATTATATGATAATATTTCATAATAGACGATACAACCATTGTTTGACGATAAACATATAGTGTATACAACACACACCTGCCATCTAAGTATTAATATCGAATTACGGTGCATCTTCGCAGCTGAGTAATGTTATTAACCACGTCATTAAATTGGCATAGCAACAAATATACTTATCAGAACTGGTTAGAAATATTCACTACCTGCATACATGCAATCATGAACTGTTTGTCAAAATTTGATACTTTGCGATTTTTCTTTTTTAAATAATGAGCTTGTCTTTCATTGTGAAATTAGAATCAGCGCATACAAATAAGAAATTGTTTGCTATATCTGTTAACAGAGAAAAAAACTAAAAAAAAAAAAAAAGAGAGAGAGAAAGTTTTATACTTTACAAACAGACCTATCTATTGTATATTCTCTTGAAAAAATCCTGTTATCTTTTTTAAACGATTGATACTCTTGTCTGTAGTGCGAGTACGATAAAATCTGCTATGATGTTTGAAACGTACCACTTTACCGGTAATAATCATTAATAATTTCTAGGAGAACTACGATTTCACTGGAATACTATTTACATACTTGTAACTTGTTACCTATTTATAAGCTTTTATTATTTCAGCTAAAAATTTTCAATGGCCGATAGAACTCGCCAATCACTACAGTTAGAAGAAACTGGATACAAATAGAAGATTTGTTGTTGGATCTCAGTAAGCAACAGTTGACGCAAGATGAAATCGAGTGGGAAGAAGAAAGTTGTAGTCAGCTTTTTGTTGATCACTTTTATTTACTATTACCTGAGAAACGCAAAACTCACGGTATCAGAGGGTACAGTAGTTACAGAAAAAAAGGATACTTCATCTTCTGGAAACAGCAGCCTTTTGTCAGCAAGATGTCCACTGAGAGATAGATTAGCGATTCTGAATTCTGTCTTGCCCTTGAATAAAAACGGTCAAGTGATTTTAAGCGAAGGACAAGTTTCAAGATGTTTAATCATCGATAAAACAAAGCTGGGAGTCTACAGGCTTATGGACGAAAGAAATTTCGAAGGTGTGACTTGTAACACAACCACTAAAAGGTTTCTAGATGACGGAGAGATGCCTGTACGTGGTAAATCATATCCCATCTTCCTTACACAAGTCTTGAAATTGTGGAAGCCTTTAGGGCATTTTTTCTGTTTGGCGTTAGAAGCTTTATTTTTCTTTTTTTTCTGTTTGCTTTTTGGATATGTTTTTGCTAGTATGGGTTTCACTGGTACTTTGGCTTTATACAATGGAGACTAGCGTACTTTTTCATCCGTCGTTGGAGAACTTTAACGGTATAAAGCTTTGTCCGAAACACTGCCAGGGTCTGTATCCCCAAACATTCTGAAGAACATTCTTGGTCTCACTATTTGAAGTTCTCTAAATTTGAAAGTAACACAACTTCTGCTTTGCTAAAAACAAAAGGTTTAGCCAGTGACTAGTGTTACGTTATAATTTAGAAAATTCTGGCGAATAACACTGAAACTGTTCTTTAGAATAATATGTGAGTACGTACAATGTTTCAAGGTTAGAGAACAAAAGTCTCAACCTAGGAATTCCTACGCTTCTACAGTAGATTGTCTTTGAAGACATTGTAAGAAATTAAGCGATCGCATATTGTAACCTATAGGGAATTATTCACTTTTCTGTAATTTTCCACTCGATTGATTAAAAGTATTATCATTTCCGTCAACCACATCTCCTACATGCCACTATATTGAGTGGTTAGTGGTATATCATAATTCTTTACCACACACACACACACACGCACACGCACACGCACACGCACACACACACACACACACACACAATTTAGACATGTCTAAATTGGAAGTGGTTCCAGACGACAAATAATGAGTGCCTAAAATGATGTGTTTTGCGTTTCAAAGAATAGTTAAGTTTGTGGGAAAAGGAGAAATAAAAACCTATTTTCCCCAAGGTCGTCATACCATGATATCCTACTATAAAGAATTAAAAGAATAAGAAAAATGACAGACATGTTCAATGAAATTTTACACTAGATCCAAGTAATTGTCAGCGACTCGGTTCTCACTTCCCACGTTTTAAGTTACATTTAATATGTCACCTGCAAAATTTATGCATTTTATTTGGACAAGGCTAAGGTTTTGTAATTTGGCAAAGAGTAAAAGCTCATGCATAAAGCAAGGGAGAAAGTCACTACCACTGTGGATTATGTTGAAATAAGATCTGAGAGGAAAGATCATGTTGCTTGATCTTGATCTACACGGTCCAATGACAATGGAAAAACGTGCGACAGTCGGTAGTATTAATATTTCAAAACTTTTAGTTTCTAGTTTGAATCAAAATGTGGATGTTGTAAATTTATCATTTCCTGAATTTTCGATTCAGCAGGATAGAGCTTAATCGCTTACTCTGCAACAAACAGCGGAGAAATGCATAAGAATTCTAAAATTCATTGACTTTTTTTATAGCCCATGCGTTAAAATGGACTTCTTTGCTTTCAGTACTTTTACTTCTTGTTCTTTGCTAGAGAAGCTATAGTTTTAACACAATTGCATCAGTACCCATTATCATTTTTTTTTGTAGACAACTATACTTCAGAGCTATCCTGGTTCCGGAAACACGTGGACTCGCCACTTGATAGAAGAAATGACAGGTGGGCAAATTTACATAAATATGAGGGCTGTTCGATAAATACGGGGAAACTCGTTGTAAAAATAAAACCAGCAGACCAATTAAAACCAGATTTTGTATACATAATAAACAATTTATATAAAAAATATTCTCTAATTTTCATACAAATTCATAACGAAATACCTTTTCCACAGAGAGTTACAACACGCGTGTAATCGTACATTGCCGGGCTCCGGATGTGATAAAAATGAGGTCAACGTCATTACAAGTCAAGAGATCGTCGTACTTTTTTCTACATTTTCACATTGAAAACCAAGCAAGCGTTCACTTCATACATTTCTAGATGCTGTGTAAAGATACGATGTACTGTGGAACAAAACACGCAGGTCTAAGTCGTCCTATATGCCATGCAATGTGATTCGCCGACCGGTATTCACCTTGTCGAGCACAGTATCCAAAATTGACACCGTTACACTAGCCGACCGTCCATCACGAGGATCATATTCAAGCGATGTTCTTCCATTCTTGAATCGCTCATGCCTCTTTAGACAAATGAAATACTATATGAACTTGGTTAATTGATTGTTTGAATGGTGTTTTACGCCGCTTTCAACATTATTTTAGTCATATCACGGCGAAAGCTCACATATCCATGTATTTCCTGGGTTTTACCAGTACTAAGCTGGAACATGAACTTGAACGATTCCTTAATCATTTTTATGGTCTTTTTTAGTCAAACTCAAAACTTTATTATTGCAGGTAATTCAGCATTTATTGGAGGTGCCATTGCGTCAAATGTTACCTGACACTGACGAGACAAGAGCTATGTTATTACAATACCGTAAATGCAACAGCATTTAAGTTTTCAGGAAAACACGTGTTGGTGTTATTTGACCTTGTGCACAATTGATGCCATTATGAGATAATTTGAATGTTCATCTTACACAAGTAGTAAAGGGGAGGAGACCTGGTATATTGGGGCATGAAAATACCCGGTCTCCTTACCCTGAGTGGGTTTCGTACCCAGTTTGCTTACCCCCGGGTAAGCAAACTGGGTACAAAACGAGAAACAACCGCATTTTTGGCCGCCACTTGGCCTTTAATTGCAATTATCCTACTTACTTACCCTGAGTAAGACTATATAGGTTCGCTACGCTAAGAAAGATTGGCACATAGTTTGTAGTTTAGTCAGCTGTTGCTTGAGACCGTGATATGGAATAGGGTAAGATGGAATAGGGTTAGGACTGCTTTATTGTTTACTTTTAACCACTACTTGGGCTTTAAGTGGGGTTAGGGCAAAAAGATCAGGGTTTGACTTAGACTTTTTTCATTGATTTGATATGGAAGACAACCTGATCTTTAGTCCTTACCACGCGTCAGAGTAGAGATTAATGGGACTGTGTTGTACTTAGACTGCTTTATTGTTTACTTTTATCCACTACTTGGGCTTTAATTGACATTAGGATTGATATGGAATACAGTTTGATCTTGATCTCACTGCACCAGAGCTGAGGCTAGGGGATTGGTTGGACTTCGGCTTTTTTTGAGTGTAACTCTTAGTGACATTGACAATTTGAAGAAAGATTGCTCTTTCTTGGTGGTGGGGTAGCCCTGAAAATGGCTTTTTTTCTGCTTCCTCGTCTTGGGATGTTTTCCAGCTTTAATGACAACATCCAAAATTTGCCTGACAGATTGGGCATGGCCCGACTCTTTTTGTGATTGTCATTGTTCCATTATTAAAAGTAATCCTCCTCCCGAATTCCACATCAACTAAGATAATGTCAGGCGTTGTCTCTAGAAATAGTTCAACTAATTTCTCACCGAGATCTATGTATGGGAGTGATATTCGTTCTAGTTGTATTCTATTCTCCTCAATCCTGTTCTTTAGTATCAGTAGTTGTTCACCAGCAATCAGAAAGACTCGGAGAGCCTCAATAAGTCGATTATTTATTTGCTCCATTTTCCGTTAGCGCTTATTCGTACTACTCGAGAGCTGAGTGTCGAACGATTCATTATTGGAAAAAAATTCGCCGGCTTTTATACGTTTGCAGGAGGATTGACTTACGAGCGCCAACCTGACGGAAAGCACCCTGAGCAAAGCTCTGAGAAAAAAAAGCTTAATGCATGCATATGTGGAAATTCTCTTTAGAGCAAATCTATTTGAATGAAGTAGAAAGCATTCAATCAAACTAGACAAAAAAGTGAAATTTAGAAGGCTTTTTAATACAGAACTGATGGAGAAATTGACAAATTTGAAGAAGGATAGATCTTTCTTGGTGTTGGGTAGCCCTGAAAAGGGCTGTTTGTACAGGTTCACTTTTTTAACCTCCTCTCTTTATTTCCCTAATTTCCATTGTATTTAGTGCTTGGATCAGATGCTCAACTTCTTGCCTTATACGTCTAATGCGTTCTCTTTCTTCTATCCAGTTAAGCGATGTGAGTAAAATTGTTAGTCCAAACATTATGCTAGTTCGACTTAACTCTACAGCAGTTGAGTGTCGAATAAGATAAATGGAAGGATCGAATGTGTTTTGTGATTGTCTTTTTCAGTCTGCAAGGATACGATTGTTGACTACAAAGTATTTTAACTAGGTTCACTGAGAAAAAACATCTGAGAATAGTGTTTACATAGAGAAAATGCAGTTGGACTTAGTCTTTTTTTTTTTTTTGTATGGAATACAGTGTGATTTTTGAGAGAGAAAACTAGGGGTCTACACTTAGACTTTTTGAGTGTATCTCTTTATGAGAAATTGACAAATTTGAAAAGAAAGATCTTTTCGTAGTGTTGGGTAGCCCTGAAAAGGGCTGTTTTGTTTTTTGGAGGCTGTGTTTTTTAGGCACAACCTCCAACTTTTCTGCAGGCTGGGCAGCTACTTGCTGCCCGCCTCCTCAGTCTTCTCAAGTGCTGCTCGTCCAGATCGAAGTTTAGCGTAAACGCCGGCTCATCGTCGTCATCCCAGCACTCCGTCACTGGGATGACGACCTTCTTGTTGACTGGCGGCATTGGTGGTGATGGTAGTCTTTCTTTTTCAGCCATCAGCTTCTCGAGTTGATTGTTAACCCTCTCTAGTTTCAATGAGAGGGTGGATACCGCTCTCATTAAATTGTGGACGGATCTTCTAAGATCTTCCATTGTTCAACTGTATAGGAAAATATCGCCGGCTTTTATACGCTGACGGGAGGATTGACCTACTTTGACATAGAATTAACGTTGACCAATCAAAAAATGTGTAATGATATAACGGACGATTCGATTAGACAACGTTAATTCTATGTCAAAGTAGGTCAATCCTCCCGTCAACGTATAAAAACGAACTTTTATTTTATTATCGGGTTATTTTCATTTCACAATGAAAGGCAACAAGTTCTTCTGTGGGGTATTTGGGAGGAGAAAGGCTGAGGAGAAGAAAAAGAGAGAAATGGAGGAAAAGATAGAGGAGAAGAAAAGAGAAGAAGAAGATAGAAAGAGAGAAAAGTTCAAAGCACTGTGTGCTTTTTTCGAGAGGCGGGGGTACGAGTTTTATACTCGTACCCCAAAGGTCAAGATGGGTAACATTTACCCCGACCTGAGGGATTTCATGCCTACTACTGAACATCGTGGGTGGCCAAAGAAGCTGATGAAGCTGTATCCTTCACTGGTATGGAATTAATTTATCCAACCAGAGAATGGAAAAACAGCCCTTTTCAGGGCTACCATTCACCAAGAAAGAACTTTCTTTCGAATTGTCAATTTTCTCTCAAAGACTTACAGTCAAAGAAAAAAGTCAAGCCCAGAATTATTTTATATGTTTTTTATTCAAACTTTTGTACAATGAAACAAGTCAGGAACTGTAAAACCAATTGAATGAAAACATTTAAACAAGTCAGCCTTTTTTTTGTTAAAACAATATTGTATTGAAACTTTTTTTCACTGTGTTTTTCTTTTTTTCTTTGGAATGTCAGATTCACATTCACTCTTACGTTTTTTCCCTCTATCATTGTTTTTTAATACCATTTCTGGGCAGATTTTATCCCCATGTTTTTTTGATTTGCAAAAGAAACACTTCTTTTTTTCTCGCTTTCTCTCTTTTTCGTTGTTTTGCTGTTTCTCCTCTCCAGGTGAAAAAGTCTCCTTTGAAGAAAGTTCGTTGTTTTTTAATTCCAAAATTTGTTGTTTTCTTAGATTATCGTTTGTAGATATTCTTTTCTCTATCTGTTCTGTTATTTTACAGATCTCTGTATCGCTGATAGTCGTGTTATCGATCTGCATATTTTCGATCTGATTTTCAACCGATGATGTTGTAGCCTGTGGTGTGAATGTTTTCCATTTATTTTCATTGCAAAATGATTATAACACCGACGAATTTCATGTGCTGAAATTTAACACGAACTCCCATTGCTGGTGAAATTTGATGTCATGACTGTGTGGATCCACGTAGACAAAAACGATTGTACCTGTCTGCTTTTCTTTTTCTGGACAATTTCTGGCCCAGTGTCCTGCTTTGTTGCACGTAAAACAAATATCTATTCTCTTACCATCCACCCCATATCGTTTATCGATCGTTGTTTGATCCAATACTCTGTATCTGGTAATACGGTAAACATCTTTTTCTGTTAAATGTTGATGGGATAAAAATGAACCCACGTAATTCCCGATATGTTGAACTTGATTCTTTGACGGAACATTGCTGATCTCATAATCGTGGGTGTATGGGTTAACATACAGATACGCCCTCTTTCTAAGTGGTGATGTACTTTGTAGCTTAAAGACGCTCATATTTTTTGTCAGCTGTATTGACTGAAGTCGTTCAGAGGAATGATATAGATTTCGTAGCTGTCGTCTCTATTTATACACTATTGGGTTGAAAGGCTCTATAAAATGTAAGGTTTTCTCACTTACTTGTTATTGTCTTTCAGGCAGACATAAACGATGGGTAAAAGAAAAAAGAAAAGTACCCTATTCAGACAGTGAAAGTGACGATGAGTCATTTCCACCAGCAAAAAATTGAAAAAAGAAGAAAGTGACAGCGAAGATGATTTCTCTTCACCAGTGAAGGGAAGTTATTTTTCAAGGTGAGGAAACTTTGAGTCAATTTTACAACTGGCTCTTTTCAGAGCATCATAAAGGAGTCACGGCTATTGCCCATAATTTTAAAGGCTATGACGGTCAGTTCATTCTTGACTATATTGTCAAAATTGGGGTAAAACTTACGCTACAGCCAATGTTATTGTAGGATCTTACGTAACAGCTTATGTAAAGTTGGAATTGTACAGTGTTCTTGAAAAGTTAAAGGATAGAGTTCTGTATTTCGATACAGACAGCTGCATGTATATTCATAATCCTGGATTATGGAACCCACCCATTATTAACAGTAGACTAGGAAAATGGACTGATGAAGAGCCTGAATGTAAAATCACTCATTTCAGAGGATTAGGACCAAAGAATTATGCTTACAAAATGAAAACAAAAGATGGAAAAGTGAAAAGCAAATGTAAAGTTAAGGGGATTACTTTTGATTACAATACAAGTCAAGTGGTGAATTTCGATAGATATTCAAAATGTGCTTTGGATCGCACGACAGAAATTCAAATTCAGTATGATTGTAGAACCAAAAGACATAGAGATAGAACGGTCACCAGTGAACCGCAAACAAAAACGTTTCGCTCTGTATACACCAAGAGAGTTATTGTAAATGATGCTGACACTGTACCCTATGGCTATAAAAGTTTAAGGAAATAATTCCATGTTACATTGTTTTGAACTGAACGGTCCAAGTAAGACGCAAAATATCGCTGAAAAAATTACGCTGCCTTTACCAATAGAACTACGTGAAAAGATTTTTGGAGAATTCGTTCAACAGCATACGCTCGATGAACGAATGCAGCTTAACATTAAACTCCACTGTGTGGAACTTTGGATAGATATATTGCACAGAGGATTTGCAAAAGGAGAATCGTCCTGCAAATTGTATGGTATACAACACTTTATTGGGATGATGGTAGACGATTCAGATTTGAAACACATCATCAAAACTTATTTAGCAACTTACTGGTGGAAAGACGGTGCTAATGGTAAACAAATGCGATCCACAAGTCGATAGCGTTTCATGATCATAGGAAGAACCGAAGAAAGTTTTCTGAACGTTTTGAAAATGAAATCAGTTTTATCTAACTTTTACTTACGCTACAAAAGAGGATTTATTCGAGACTCTGAGCTGAGGAAATAGTGGATACTATGGAAGGCTATATCTTATTTGATAGAGATGTTACAGAGGAAATTGTATATTCATCTCTTTCAACGAAAGACGTTTTAAAACATGTTTATCCATTTAGTGGAACACGTAAATTCAGTGAAATGGATAGTGTATATCCATTGTATTTGGGTGATGATCAATTGCACAAAGACATTACGGAACATGAAGACAAATGGAGAACTCGGGGGATTTGTGAATTTGTATTATAAAATGTTATATTGTTAAAAAATGTTATACTGTTAAAAAATGTTTTATGCCATATTGTAAGAAATATTTCATTGTAAAAATAATTCATTGTCAATATTTCATTGTCAACTCTGAATAAAATGTTTTTTGTAAATAAAAACGCTTTCATTGTTATTTATGTTGTCATTTTATCATTAACCTTTAAAGAGAAAAGTAAAAAAATCATGGAGGTGGATGTAAAATCTTTTTTATTTCAACACCATTGTAATATTTTTATCACAGGACCGTGAAAAAACAGAGTTCGTTCATAAATTAATTGACTATCGAGAAGACTTGTTCAACATCGTTCCTGAAAGAGTTGTGTTGTGTTACAAAGAATGGCAGCATACTTACAATCTGATGCAGGAAAAATTCAATTCACAATTTTAATTAATAAATTTCGTGGAGGGAATTCCTGAGGATGAAAACGAAATTGTCAGTGATGTATCCATTCCACATTTAATCGTCTTTGATGACATGTTGGGTGAAAAAGACGAGGAAAAAATTAAACTTTGGTTTACAAGAAAAGGCCATCATCGTAATGCAAGTGTGATTTATATCACACAAAATATGTTTCAGCAGTCGAAATCGAGTCGAACCATTAGTCTTAATTCCAGATACATGATTTTATTTCGAAATGAACGAGAAAAGAATCAAATTAAAACAATGGCTCACCAAATGCAAGCCCCACATCTGTTACCTGCTTATGAAGACGCCACATCGATGGATCATGGATATCTAGTCATAGATTTTCATTCCCGAACAAACAAAGAATTAAGACTGAGAACAGATATATTTTATCGTTGGTATACACAAGGAGATGATAGAGGACCCATTGTTTATTTTTCTGCTTAAAAAATCTCTTTAAAAGAGAAATACATTTTAAATATAAATCATTTTTATGTTTCACGTCAATGAGTAAACATGGTTATACCATATAACCAAAATTTGCTTTTAGCTGCTTTGCGAAATTTAAGTCAACAAACCGATAGACATGCAAGAGAAGCTCTGTTAAAGGCAGGATTAAAAGAAATTTTGAAATGGTTTACGCTGGCAGCGAGAAACATCCTAGAAAATAAAATCAAATTTCCAAAACAAACCACTACGTACATACATGTAACAAAACATAGAGAAGATATTGAGAGGTCAGCAGATCCGTCCACAGATGAGGAAAGTAAACGTAAAATTATTCTAAAACCTGGAGGGGGCGGGTTTCTGGGTGGTGTTAATATCAGAAGTTTACTAAGATGGGATGGAACAAAAACCGGTAGAAAATTTGGGGCTGAAAGAGAACCTCGAAAACGTGCTCCAGGAAAGAAGAAATCTCCAAAAAAGAAGAAATCTCCAAGAAAGCGTGCTCCACGAAAGAAAAAATCCCCAACGATTGATGACAGATTTGTCACTACCCGAAAACGAAAGCCTGTAGGAAGCAGCATTTCAGAACATCAACAGTATCCAAAGTCCAGAAAGGAATTGTTAAGTGAAAGATTGCGGGATCTTAAAACAAAGTATTCACGCTTTATGAAACCAGACACCAAAACATTGTCGTTTCAACCCATTCCATCCACCTCTCCAAATACATTAGCTGAATACGAAAAAGCCAGAAGGCAAAAAGCTCATCTGATAGACGATATGGCCCGATATAACTATGACATAGGAAAATGGAGTTTTGACCGTGACAATAAGAGGATCTACTTTGATAAAGAAAGATACGTTCCCAATGACGGAAGCATTGGATCTGACATTGCAATAAAGAGAGAACTTTTATCACAGTTTTCTTAAAAAAGAATTCTGACTGTAAAAGATAGGATGTTACAACAGGTATAAATGATAGTGATATGGATCTTACATCATCATTTAATTCGAGATAGAGATAAAGTCAACATGAAGAAAACACCTCTGATTAAAAAACACGGTTCGATGGTTATGGCCATAATGCAGGCTACACCAAAAATACGTAAAAGACTTGTGAAAGATTCGCCATCAGAAGTGATAAAATGTATATCGGAATGCTGTCATAATGTTTTAAAAGGCAATGTACATTTATCATCAGCTCAGAAGAAGAAGTTGTATTCAAGCCGACAACATCTCAGACGTTTAGCTTCGAAATCGGTGTCTGAAAAAAATAAAAAACAAATTTTAAATCAAAAAGGTGGATTTCTTCCATTGCTTGCAACTGCATTATTACCTTTGTTAGGAAAAGCCGTGATCGGAGGAATAGAAGGGGCTCTAAAAGCCTTGTAACTATTATTATTTTTAAAACAATCACACCATGTCTGTTAGAAAAATGGTTATTGTGCCTTACCAAGTCTTAGAAAATATGAAACGATGGAAAGCCAAACAATCTCAAAAACCTCGTTTACCACCCGACCTACAAGTTGTAGATGTATCACATCTTCAAAAAGACACGAGTCAAATTTTACAAAGTACCGATTTGTCAGAAACAGAAAAGGCTCAAAGGTATGGTGAAACTTTGTTTAAGTTACAAAATTCGCTTCAAAAAGCAAAACCATCCTTGATCAATTCTCTTCCAATGACAAAAACTGATGACCGTGTACAGAAATCAGCATCTGTTGCCTTGCATGATCAAATTTTGCAAAGTGTGCCAAAAACTATGAAAAGAAAAGCTGAGTTACTTTTGAGTATGATAAAAGATAACAATAATTTAACTTGGGACGAACAAGGAGTCGTGTCATACAAAGGTACACGCATTCATGGTTCCAAATATTATTGATCTTATCAATGATGCAATACGTCAAAGAAAAGGTGTTGAATCCAGAGGATGGAGAACTTTTTCGAAGGCATTACATGAAAGCAATATACCCCAAGAAGTTATTGGCAATTCGAGCAGATGGAGATGGATGCGAAAAGCTCATGATAAATCACTGAGTGAAGATGAAGAATCCTATGGAGAATCCGATCACTTATTTAACACGCCAAAAAGCGTACGAAAAAGTGCAAGGAAGTCCCCTACAAAAATGTTAAAAAAGTATGGAAAGGATCAAAGAAAAATCGCCATACATGAGGCCTGAAGAAAGAGAACGATTGAAGCAATTCTATGTTAAAGAGCTGTTAACTCCACCAAAGTCTATAAAAAAGACCCCGTCTCTTCAAACACTTCAGTCATGGGAGCCATGGTAAAGCCTAAACTTGATTACGTGTTAAGAAAGTTGTTTTATGATCCTATCAATACTGTCGCATTTACTGGAATAAATCAATTGTATCACGCTGCAAAATCTGTTTTTGAAGGAAAAAGATACAGAGATGTTCAAGAGTGGTTGCAGGGTAAATCCACCTATACCTTGCACAAACCGACCCGTCGTCGATTCAAAAGACGAAAAACTATTGTAGGTGGTATAGATTATCAATGGCAAGCTGATTTGGCTAACATGCAACATTTAGCAAGACAAAATGATAACAAGAAATATTTACTTTGTGTGATTGATGTGTTTTCAAGATTTTCATGGGTTGTCCCTATTCCAAATAAAACGGGAAAATCTTTGATTAAAGCATTTCAATCTATTGTTCAGAAATCAAAAAGAAAACCTTTGTCACTTCAAACAGATAAAGGTTCGGAATTCAAAAACAAACTGTTTCAACAATACTTGAAAAAGAATCAGATCCATTTTTTCACCACTTAAAATCCAGAGACAAAAGCAAGTATCGTTGAAAGATTTCAACGAACTTTAAAAACGAGAATGTGGAAATACTTTACGTACAATAAAACAAGGCGTTACATTGACATTTCGAATTCTTTAGTTAAAAATTACAATCATACTTTTCACAGAAGTATAAAAATATTTCCTGTATTGGTAACAAATCAAATGAGGCAGAGATTTCGAAAAATCTGTATCCGCAATTATCGTCAATTGTATTGACAAAGAAGCCAAAATTCAAAATTGGAGATCATATTCGAATCAATAAAACAAAACGTACATTTGATAAGGGATATTTACCAAATTGGACACAAGAAATATTTGAAATCACTCATGTTAACAAAACATTTTCGCCTATCACATATAAAATAAAAGATTTACAGGGTGGACAAATTTTGGGAACCTATTATGAGCATGAACTTCAATTAATAAAAGATGATGAAAATTTATGAAATTTATTCACTTCTTGATAGACGTACAAGACGTGAGGGTAAAAAAATAATCAAAGAAATAAAAGTCAATTGGAAAGGTTATCCAAAAAATTTTCAAAGTTTGATACCAGAATCCTATTTGGTGTCTTGAGCAGTAAAAAAACTTTTAGATAAAAAGTCCCTGCATTCATTATGTATTCACAGTCGAACATTGAGTCTGGAACAGAAAGTGTCGATAGTAGTAGTAAAAATTACAATTGCTGTGGAAATCGTGTTCCTAAGAATCAGTTTACATATATTTCACAGATTATAGTCATTTACGCAACTATTGCAACCTCAATAGTACATTTACTAGTAAGTATTCAAAGTCAAGATCGTGAATTGTAGTTGATACTGTTAAGTAGTTCACTTGGGTATATTCTTCCATCTCCGGGGTTAAAATTCACCAAAACAGGACAATAACAACCGGGGATTGATTTCGTTGACAGTAAAAAATGAATTCGTTTTATCTCAGTCTACCTAGCGACAGTTCCATGAACCTTTACCCGAACAACACACAGTGTTGTTTTAAGGTTCATTTACCAAAGACAGTTCATATTGACAAGGAAAATTGGGAAGTTGCATTAGTTCAACTTATTACTCCCTCTCAGTTCTTAAACATAAGTGAAGAAGAAGCGCAGTTCGAAATTATAACAACAGATGTTGAATTAACCAAATTAATAACAGACATAGTCAGAAAAGGAGATAATATGCAGGTATCTCCACTAAGACGAAATAGTGGAGGTAAAGCAGTAAAATGGGCAATTCGATTTACCTTTCCACCTGGGAGTTACACTTCACCACAGCATCTTATAGAGGTAATCAATGAAGTGATTCAAAATACTATAGGCGCTGCTTTTCGTAAGAATTCGTCGAATCTGTACATTAGTTATTCAACTTTAGCCAAACGTCCGAAAATTAAATTCGAAATATTATAAAAACGGGAATCAAATTACATTCATCACATTAAAACTGGGTGGATCACCAGAATACAAAAATGATACATTTTTTCAGGGTAAAAATATTTTCGATTACTTTAAATACAGCCCTAACATTGATGCTGGCTACAATCATCTGTACGTTTATTCAGATGTTGCTGAACACACTATAGTGGGTGATACACTTGCTCCCATACTTCGTGTTCTACCTTTCAAAACAATCGATTCGATTGAAAATAGTTATGGTTGTCAGCATATCAATCATGAAATTACAATACCGCATTACATCCCCGTTTCGAAATCCGATTTCGATATTATTCACATTCAAATAACAGGGGATTCTGGTATACCAGTTCATTTCGTTACCGGTAAGACAATCGTTAAGTTGCATTTCAGACAACGATTAAGTGAAAAATAATTAAAAAATGTTACCAGTTTATCGCGGTGTAAAACATCAGTATGGCTATGGATTAGGTTCCCTATTTAAATCAGCACTTAAAACAGTAACTCCATTGATAAAACCTCTAGTCAAATCTGGGCTTAATGCTATTAAAAAAGAAGGAATCAAACAAGGATTACGTGCAGCAGAAGATATCCTCTTACGAGGCAAAAATCAAAAAAAAGTTGCATTTTCACGGGGAAAACAATCTATTCATGATTTAGCACAAAAGTTAGAGGTAATGACAGGGATAAATAAAAGAAAATCACTAGAAACACGTCAGTTATCTTCTCGATCTCACAGCGGTAAGATCATTAATAAGAAACAAAGAAATCATTACGGTAGACCAAGACCTCTTGATATATTTGATTAATATATTTGATTGAAAAAATTTGAAAACGATGCAAAACGGGTCTTGTGAATGCAGTAAATCAGAACTCAATGCTCTTTCTGTACCACCTACAATGACAACTATGCAAGAAAGTCAATGGATTGAACATTTTCCAATAGCATCTTTGTCAAACAATGCACCGATAGAATTTATCATACCACCTCAAACCGAACATCGGACAGATTTGTCACAATCGTATATCAAATTCAAAATCATTAAAGCAGACGATAGTGATTTAGAGGCCGCTTCAAATGTGGCACCTGTAAACAATTTCCTGCATAGTATGTTTAGCAGTGTCGATTTGTATCTAAATAATAAATTAATCAGCAGTAATTCAGACACCTATCCATACAGAGCGTATATCGAAAATCTTGTGTCATATAATGCCGATAGCAAGTCTACGCATTTGAAAGCTAGTGTAATTCGGGCTGAAGACACCGCTGCTCAATTCAATTCACTCGACCATAATGGGAATAATGATGGTTTAAAAGCAAGAATGAATGAAATCGCACAAAGCAAAAACGCAGAACTTTTCGGGCGATTGCATCTTGATCTATTTCAACAAGAAAAATATTTACCTAACGGAATTGAAATCAGACTTAGATTAAACAGGGCTTCGCCAAACTTTTGTCTCACAGGAGGTACTGGTGCACCAGCTGCAAAAATTGTACTGGAAACAGTCAGTCTTCATGTGCGAAATGTTGAATTGTTGCCTGTTGTTGCAAATGATCTTAATCATATTATTGCTCGGCAAAACATGAAAATTCCTATTAGTAGAGTAGAAGTAAAAACTTTTACCATTGGCAACGGACTTCAGTCTAAAGTTGAAGATCATTTGTTTCAAGGGCAGCTTCCAAAACGTATTTTCATTGCAATGGTAACAAATGCTGTTTATAATGGGGGTTATGCCACCAACCCGTTTTTCTTTCAACATTTTAATATGTCAAAAATAGATGTATCATGTAATGGTCACAGTATTCATTACAGACCCTTTGAGCCTTACTTTGAAGGAGGACTGTATTTGAAATCATATTTGTCAATGTATCAAGCTGTCTCAGCCTTTGGACTCAATAAATCATTTGATATTGGCAAAGAAGACTATATTGGTGGATACTGTTTGTGGGGATACGATTTGACAGCTGATCAAGGCAGTGAAGAAGGGCAGCTTCATCCTATAAAAACTGGAAGTCTTCGAATTGAACTTCAGTTTGCTCTAGCTCTAGCAGCAGTTATCAACGTTATTGTCTTTGCTGAATTTGACAATCAGATTGAAATCATCAGTTTGAGAGAAATCATCACAGATTACTAATCTCGTAATCAACAGAAAAACAGTCCTTTTCAGGACTCTGAACAGATCTCCTATTCATTACCCCGGAACAAAAGACAGCTTTTATAAAAAACAGTCCTTTTCAGGGCTAAGGAGTATATATATCAAAAACAGTCCTTTTCAGGACTAAAAAAAGCATATATAGAAAAAACAATGCTGGGACTCAGATTTGCTATATCTCTGAGAGAAGAAGCAGAAAAAGTGAAATATTCCACTTCAAAGTGCATCTCTACTCGGAAAAATGACATTCACAATAGCTTCGAAAAACATATGATTGAAGAAATACAAAATCTTATTGCCAGTGAAGTTCGCAACCAGTGTTACGGATGTCAAGTGGATCACCCCAGTCAAATACAGCACGATCTGTGTTTATTCAAGAACAGACAAGAACATATGGGTATGTTCATAGAAAAAGCTATGATGGAATTAAATCCATACAAAATCATGGAAAAATGGTATCCTGAATTAATGGAAATGAAACTCGATAAAAATGGATTTGTGGAAGCCTACAGATTGTGGAAGGATATAAAACAAAACATTTTATCTGAATTTGTGGATTCGTCGTGGCTACATTACTGGTGTGACAAAGTAAAACAATCCTGGGAAGAAAGTGACTAAGAAAAAACGTGATGTATACTTCTGAAATTCAATATATATTGGATCATGGAATATGGATAAAAAATGGATAAAATATGACAGTGATATTCAACAATAGTGGCGATGTACTATACTTTGATTCCTACGGACTACCACCACTTGAGCCTGAAATCATAAACTTTTTAGACAATCATTCTTTATCGTGGAGATACATTCGTCAAACTCTTCAGAGTCTACAGGGGGAAAGTTCACGGATTTTACTGTATCTTCGCATTGGATGATGCTGCTCGAGGATACAATATACAGAAATATCTTCAACAAAAATTCCTCTCAACGGGACATCACCGAAACGATCGAGCTTTATCATCATGGTTTTATCAGCACTACGGAAATCTATACAACAAACTCTCAGAGACTTCCCACAAACAGTGAAAAAAGACAAAGAAAAACATTTTCAATGTTCTAATTGTTAACAGTTCTTTATTTATGTGTCTTGTTGTAAATATGTTTCATGTTCATTGTTCAGTTCTGTTCAAATAAAAGTTCTACTGTTTAAAAACAATGGAGTTCTTCATTCTTTTTCCCCAAGTTACATGTTTTGGCTACAAATTCCAATGCAGTGGGTCATAAGTATTGATATATTTGCATGAAGTGCTGGGTTGGAAATTGTAGCTAGAAAATAACGTCACGCTTTAACCAATCGTAGGCTTTATTTAGTGCAATGTTCATTCTGACCCGGGCATACATTAAGCTTTTTTTCCTCAGAGCTTTGCTCAGGGTGCTTTCTGCCAGGTTCGCGCTCGTAAGTCAGTCCCCTGCAAATATATAAAAGCCGGCGATTTTTTTCCAATAATGAATCATTCGACTCTCAGCTCTCGAGTAGTACGGATAAGCGCTAACGGAAAAATGGATTTCAACTTGGACGGATTCAACTTGGATGGTTTCGACATAGACGAATTCCTACCAAAAGAAAACAATGGGGATATTCTATCGACAGCGATAAATACAACACTCATCAGCCCATCGCCAGCGATAAATACAACACTCATCAACCCAACGACAGTATTGGACAGCATTTTTGAAGAAGTAAGACAGTTGAATTCAAAACAAGATTCTGTATTGACTCGGATTTTAGAAGAACTGAAGACTTTCAACAAACATTTGGAGGAGATAAAGACTTCGAACACAAGCACCGAACAACTGAGCAAAAACATTGAGACATTATGCCACCAGAGAAAGCGTATTTCATCAGTTCCTGTGGAGATTCCGGTGAAAATTCCGGTGGAGATTGAGTTTGATAAAAGCAGTCTTCACAAACTTGTAGAGTCGACCGTAACTGTTGTAAGGAAAGAAAAACAGACAAATGAAAACCAACAACCAAAGGAAAAGCACCCAAGAGCAACAAAACGAAAATCAGAGGAAGACGATGGACAACTTCACAAAAAACAAGGAGTTCTCAATAACTGAACAATCTCGAAGGAAAATCAACAGGCAAAGGAAAAGCAGCCAAAAGCAACTAAACGAAAATCAGAGGAATACAAAAGTCAACTTCACAAAAAACAAGGAGTTCTCAACAACTGGACAATCTCGACAATGACGGGTCAGGGCAGATACGGAAAAAAGATTGATGACTTCGATGATTTCAAGATCCCGAAAAAACCAAAGAAAAGCTGTCAGTAGCGGGAAAATCACAACAACACAGAAAAACAGCCCTTTTCAGGGCTACCCCCCCACCGCCAAGAAAGAGCAATCTTACTTCAAATTGTCAATTTTCTCTAAGAGTTACACTCAAAAAAGTCTAAGTCCAGATCCCCTAGTTTTCTCTCTTAAAATCACACTGTATTCCATACCAAAAAAAAAAGACTAAGTCCAACCCCTGTCCATAACACGATCTTCTCCTTCTAGCTTCTTTTTTTTACTCACACAAATAAAAGAAATATAATGAAGCTTCTGATTGGTCAACGTTAAAGCAACGAAGCTTCTGATTGGTCAAAAACGTTAATTCTGAATCAAAACTAGTTAAATCCACCCTTGCAAGCTAAAGAAAGTCAATACATTTACACAATATCATACATCAAGTTAGTCTAAGTAAAAAACCCAGTCCTATTGATCTCTACTCTGACGCGTGGTAAGGACTAAAGATCAGGTTGTCTTCCGTATCAAATCAATGAAAAAAGTCTAAGTCAAACCCTGATCTTTTTGCCCTAACCCCACTTAAAGCCCAAGTAGTGGTTAAAAGTAAACAATAAAGCAGTCCTAACCCTATTCCATCTTACCCTATTCCATATCACGGTCTCAAGCAACAGGTGACTAAACTACAAACTATCTGCCAATCCTTCTTAGCGTAGCGAACCTATATAGTCTTACTATAGCAATATGGGTACGAACCCCACTGGGTACGAAACCCACTCAGGGTAAGTAAGTAGGATATTTGCAATTAAAGGCCAAGTGGCGGCCAAAAATGCGATTTTTTTCTCATTTTGTACCCAGTTTGCTTACCCGGGGGTAAGCAAACTGTGTACGAAACCCACTCAGGGTAAGGAGACCAGGTATTTTCATGCCCCAAAATACCAGGTCTCCTCCCCTTTACTACTTACACAAAATAACTTGTTTCAAATCGGGTGAAAATTCAAGCCCGTCAATGCGCGTTACATGGGTTATTATGGTTACTCATATTTTGCGTTAAAAACCTTTTAAGAACTGCAAAATATTTTGATATCAAATTTGTGATATGTTCATCCTATTATTGGCAAAGTTTTCGCTAAACATAACAAGAAACGTGGTTTTAAAAGCAAAATTCCACGAATTTATTGAAGAGCCCTGGCGCGCGCGCGTGTGTGTGTGTGTGTGTGTGTGTGTGTGTGTGTGTGTGTGTGTGTGTAAAAATTAAGTGCATAGGGCATGTGAAGGCTGCCGATGTATTGACGAATATGTACTCCCTTAGAATTTGTACTCCCGTAGAATCTTTTACGTAGACTATGGACCGGGCAGTACATTTTCTACGTAGAATACAGACTTGGGAGTATTATTTCTACAAAGCTCGACTTATGTCACCCGTGGAAAGCCATGACGGTGGATCTACATTTTAGCAGGAGCTATTACTTTTTCGCTTAAAAGTCTTGTACTGGAAAAAAGTATCCCAATAACAAAGTGAGGCATATTTAGTGTCATTAACTGAACTTTCAAAATCAAATAAATATACCTGTCAAAAAAGGTCAAATTTACTTTTAGGACTGATTAGAAAAACCTTAAAGTATATCAGAAAGAGCAATTTCTTTACAACGTAGAAGTCTGATTAGACCACATTTTGAATATGGTGGCCCAGTTTGGACTACTATAATTATGACTTGAAAAATACTTCAGAAAAATATCCAAAGGATTACCAAGTCTTAGAAACCTGAAATACCTGTCAAAGTTTTGAAAATATAGGACCCAAAAGCTTGCAGACATGCTTCAAGTTTACAGAATATTAATCAGTAATGATGAAATTGGCAAATACAAACAAAGTTAGAGGACATAATTACATTTTTTAAAATAAAACAACAGCAACACAGCAAATTGAGGAAAATTCAGTTTGGGCTACGGAATTATTGATCACCTGTACCTCTCCCAGTGAATGTAACAAATGTTAGCAGTGTAAATATTTTCAAAATTCTTAACTTAAGTTCATTGAATGTCAAGTTTCTTGTTAGGGCCAAGCTAAAAACAATAGCACGGACCAAAACATAAGGATTAGAACGATGGATGCCTTTAGGTGATTTCAGTGCCAAGTAAGTGTTATGTTTTCCATTTAAATAACATAAGAGAACAAATGGGACTTAAAAGTCACAAAATGTTACAGACCTTTCAGATAAAAGGATTTGGACAATTTGCACGGAAGTTTGTAGTAAGGGCCATTTGATATTCGAAAGTGATAGTGTGAGCTGAGTTTACTTGGTTACGGTATTCTGTGTTAGCGGTATTTTTTTTTTATAATGTATGTGATTTAGGAGTGCATAAAAGTCATTATTTTATTGTTGGAGAAATTTCTTGCAAAAAGACACTATATCCATTCTCTGCGCGGGCGGAATTCAAACACTAGGGATTTCCAACGAACATTTGTTTTCAGTCAACAATGTTTCGCTTTTGATATTTTTCAGGATTCTATACAGGTTCTGTCTACATGGATAAGACCTTGAAGGCGGTATTTCCTGGTGAGAAGAACATTACCAATGTTATAGTAGTAAAGTCACATCGACGCTACGGTGATATTGACTTTGCCTTTGACAAAGTCATTCTTCTCATAAGAAAACCCTATGACACCATCTTAAGCTGTTTTAGTTGGTATAAAACGAGGACACACACAGATTTCGAATTAAAGGAAAACTTTAAGCGAGAAGGTAATTTCCACTTCATTTCCAATGGGTAATATGATACCAATGTCTAAGTAAAATTTTGCCTGATGGTTCTTGATCAACGTTACATAAATTGTGTCTGTAGGTTAAAAGATGGCCTTGCATACGGCAGTTACACGGTTTACAACAATGACCTCAACCCGGGATTAAGTGAGATGAGCTAGAGCTTTTGAATTTTGTATCCAGAATCGGCTTGTTCAGTATAGAAAAATGATGGTTGTGCTGATGGTTTCAAAGTTGTTTTAACTACTGTAAGCCATATTATCCTCTTGTCAATATGCTAAAATGAAAAAGAAATGCAGGGTAGACATTGTATACGATTAAATGATAAGTGTTTAATTATTTGATTTTTTGTCTAATGCTAGACAATAGATTCTCAGACGAATGGCCACATTACAGTATGACTTCATACTGGCCTATTTTCATGACTTTATCTTGAGCGGTTGAGAAGTAATCGCATAAAATGTTTACCCTGTATTTCTTTTTCCGTTCAGTATATAATGGGTATTTATTTCATACTTTCCGGTAGTTTATCGAGTAATAACGGTGAAATATTTTTTGATATTTCATGGTTACGACCAGGAAAAAATACCGATTTTGTATTCTAAGTCTTCAATGAAAGGCGGAAACAGTTGTTTCCGCGCAATAGTTACCTAGGTAAAATGCACGTGCCATTCAACCAGATGGAAATATGACGTAATTTACCCTATATTTCTCGCGCTTTACGTAATACTGTAATGCGTGGCTATGCGGAGGGGGTACGCCACGGGGAATAACCGAAAAGAACTGTACTGGATTTTGATGTAAGTTCCCCCCCCGCCCAAAAAAAAGGGTTAAAAGCATGAAATAAATAGAATATTTGTTTTTTACGGTGAAAGATCGAAATTTATTTCATCTCGTGAACATCATCGGTGATATTTTCACTCGTGGCGCGCAGCCATGAGTGAAAATATTACCGATGATGTTCACGACATGAAATAAATTTCGATCTTTCACCATAAAAAACAAATATCCTCTATGCCTTAATCTAGGTAATCTACGCCAACATAAAGTATGAATGAAACCGATTAAATTCATAATCATTTTGCTAGTGAAAACGCATTTGACTTTGGAATTCAATGATAAATAGGGCAATAGATCAGCAAGTGAGTACAGGGACGCAAGTTCAGAACTATTTAAAATTTTGAGAATTTTCTTTTAAGTGTTATAATGATACCCCTGTCTGAAGATCTAACCAATGAAAAATCATAGTTCTGGGAAAGAGGGATAGCACTGACCAGGCCGAAGTACGGGAGCGGGGAAGCAAAGGCTGTGATCGTGTGAAAATAACTAGTAAAAAAGTTTTTTTTTTTAAGCCAATGGAAAGGTAGAAGGGAGCTAGACTGGTAATAAAGCTTGATTATGCGAGATTAAAACTGTCATTGTGCATCGGCTCAATGTGTGTTACCCTGCCAGTCGCTGAACAGCACCAGTACTTATTTTTGGTACTTTTTTCTCGATAAAGTGAACGCATTTGTTTAATCTAACTGTGCAGTGGGGAAATTATATTGAAACGGTTGGTCTGGATCATTATGTGATTATTTTTATAGCGTTTTTGGTATGAACTGCCAGTTTTAAGAGCACAAACAACTGACATATTTTATCACCAACCCTACCACCATTACTACTTTATTTTAAGTACTACTCCTTCTGTCATTACTACACTTCACTGCTGCAATGACAAATATTATATTTTCTTGACTGCATTAACTGTCTCATGCCGTCGTTCTAAATGCAGATTTTTTTTGTAATATTTCAGAATTCATTACATTCTTTGGATCAAGAATCAAACTCTATCAAGCGTTTTATATCCCATGGCTGGCGCATTACAAAGGCAAAGTACTTGTACAGTTTTATCACCAGCTGAAAAATGACTTGTTAAATTCTCTTACGAGAATTGCGTCATTTCTTGGAACTAAGGTTACATTGTCTAGGCTATGGTGCCTAAGTAAGACACAAGAGGGATTATTCAAACGTGGACAAAGACCGCAATGGTTTATGGAGGCGACAAAACTCGACCAGGAGCAGGAAAATATTTTATCAAAAGCAGAAGCTGCAGTTTTTGAGGCCTGTCAAAAAAGACTCCGATATTAATTCACGGTGCTTGTCGTTGACATTTCATGTATATTGGATACTCGTAACTAAATGCTATTGGGGAATTTCACCTATTTTTCAGTCTCTCGCTGATTATTTATGAATTCATGCCCCTGAATTCAGTAAACTTGGCGTGTCGTATGTTATAACCACTTGGGCTAGAGTCTTCAGCTTCACAGGAACGTTATTCAAGATAGGTTGTCACGCACATGAGGTTTTTGAATTCTCACCTCTTGATAGCTATGGAGTTATAACCGATTGTAAGTAAGAAATGCGTTTACACTGTGACTAGTGTGTTTATCTATCATTCTCGGATATGATTTGATGTGCTTCTTATATGAGCCGTGCTCTGGCAAAAGGGGGCTTAATGCATCTCCGTTGATGTATTGTACCAATGAAGTCATCATATAATTATGGATCCATATTATTTATTTTGTTAACAAATGAATGATTCATAAAGTACACGGGTCCTTTGAAATGCAGAAAATTGACAAATAGTAAAAAGTTTCGACTCGGGTCAACCTGCGTGTGTCGATACTTTATGCAGAAGCACCCTTTTCACACGATACCGCTTCTATAATAAATTATGTCCTCTTAATTTGCCCAAGCATGTTGTCCTTGATAACTTTAATTCACACAAATACAATGCAAATAATCTGTCGTTCGTATCTCTTATACCACAGTAGATAGTAAAATGGGTACCCTGGCTAAAATTAAACGCATTCCAAAATGAGCCAGACATTAAATAAAATGAGTCAGCTAATTTCTTAATCAAACCCACACAAATTCCTTAACCAACTAACTAGTTAACCAGACAAACCGACTAACCCCTTCATGCCGACTAATCCCTTCATGCCGACTAATCCCTTCATCCGACTAACCCTCACCTCAACATTCCCACCCCCATAAATTTCTAATCGACTAACTAGTTAACCAGACTAACCGACTAACTAGTTAAACACGAATCTCGACTAACAAAACTAACTTGAATTAAAAAAAATTTTGTGATTTTTAAAAAATTATATTTTTTTTTATTTTGTGATTTTTAAAAAATTATTATTATTTTTTTTTTTTTTTTTTTTTATTTTGCGATTTAAAAAATTAATTTTTTTTTTTTATTTTGTGATTTTTAAAAAATTCAAAATTTTAGAAAAAGTTCAAGAAAAACAATGTGATACAAAGACACGAGATGGATTATAAACTGAAGCTTAAAGAAGTTTTAGAGGATAAACTTATGTGTGCCCCAAAATATTCATTTTCCTCAATTGGACATGACTACGTTATTTTCGAAGATGCTAAAGATAAAAGTCATTTACGAGCAATTACAAAAATAAGAGCTGCATTTTACTATGAGTATAGTAGGGCGCTATATGAATTAACCAATGATGGACCTTTTACAATAAATTTGTTTATTTATTCTTGGAATCGCAGAGGGATAGTTGCCGATGAGGAACATTTACACTTATTTTCAACAACAAGCATAGAAGGTAATGAAATTTTAAGTGAATTTGATGATTATATAGAATTAGAACACTCTGCTATGGTATTAAACATTAAACCATGTGAATGTTTAACCAAGGGTTATCAAAGTGGTTATGATTTTACTGCAAGCTTAATAATTGATCACCAGCATGTATATGATGAGTATAATCCTCCATTAGATTTTATATTTGATGATAGTAGAATAACTCATGAAGATATTACTGGTATAAAAAAAAAAAAAAAAAACATTCTAAACATCATACCATAATTAACCCTGGAGAATCCTTCACAGAAGAGAAATGTATAATATGTTTAGAAAATAAACCAAATATATTATTTTGTAATTGTGGGCATCGATGTATATGTAATGAATGTAATTCAATAAATAATTTTACCAATTGCCCAATTTGTAAAACTGAAAGCACAGTCAAACGTAAAATATAACTTTTATAAATAAAGTTATATTTTATAATGCCCCCAAGCTAGTGTGTCAATCTTGTTTTCCAAAACAAACCTTTTATCATCACTTGATCCTAGCGCTTTTTTGTTTAACTCTTCAGTATACATATTATGACCCCTACTTCTTAAAACAACCATCTTTCTATACTGATCCTTTTCTGTAAGCAAACACTCTTTGTAATTATCAAAATTTATCTCTTTCTTGATAACCGCTTTTTTAACACCTTTACATCTTTTATCTTCCTCACCATCTAAGGTTTTATAAGCATACATTTTTGCTCCTAAACCGACAAACTCAGTCATAGTCTTACCACCTAACTCATCTTTAAACTTTCCAACTACTCTTGCATTACAATTATTTTTTAAGAAATGATCTTTAGGATAATTGCTTGTATCAAACATTTCAGGTATATCTTTTTCCATATCCTTATACAAATTTTTAGTTTCTATTTCAAGAATAAAACTATCTGTATCAGTATAACACAATCTAACCTTTTCACCATACTTAGCTTTAAAGTAATTATAATAAGTTTTTTGCATATGTGTTTTACTAATGTCTAAGATGCTTAATCCTGAGTAAATAGGTTTAATATATTTTAAATTAGTGTTTTTCATGTGTACCGCTGTTAGGTTTTCATCGAATATTGTTGTGTGGTTATAGTTTGGTTTTGCTATCAATTTCCTATAACGCTCCTCACTAGAAACCAGGTGTATCGTTACTCTATTTCTCAGGTTTTCCATAGTCTTACCAAAGACTGAATTATTCATCAGCTCAAAAAAATCTTTCTCAAAATTATTTCTAGCTGTTTTTCTTAGTTCAATGTTTGTAACAATATATGATTTAAGCCATGCACTTTCCTCAAACTTAATTCCTCGATGTATTTTACTAATCTTTAAACCTAAATCAACACATGTTTTTAAAGCTTCATGATGAATAACGTAATTCTTTTTGTTATTTAAGTTTGGAATAAGTTTTTCTACTTTTTCTATCTTTAAACGTTCAGGTGCTAAAGGAAAGTCATTGTGTAAATCATGTAATTCTTTAGGATATTCTAAATCTACTTCTAATATACATGGGATTTTTTGCCAAATTTCTAATTCTTTATTTTTCATCCATTTAAAACCATGTGTAGGAAGAGGATGACTCATTGCCCAAGGATAAAGGCTGTTTGCGTCTATATATAATAAATATTTTGATGGTTTACTAGGATCATATAAATCACCAATATCCTCATTATTTGCTTTTGCATATCTTTTACTACACATACTAACACCTCCCCTAATACCTGATTCTACCATCAGATAAAAGCTCTAGGTTTACTTTGTTATTTTCAATGCTGCATCCCAAGCTAAACCGGGAGCAGTATAATACCAACTAGGATCTAAGTCATAGTTTTCACAACAAACATCTCTAAAGTTTTCGAAAACATCTGCTAAAAGCAATACATCTATTTTATTGTAAAGTTCTAAATAATCCTTAAACGTTTTCATATTAAAAGCTTTCCAAACCTTTTGCGCATGAGCATAATCTTCATCTGTAATTCCTTCTTTGTTCAAACTCGAGTAAAATGCTTCTTTGGGTGGTAATTTCTCTTCTTTAAGTTTATCAAATGAATCTAGGTACTCATAAGGAAAAACTCCTTTTCTCCTAACCAAAGGTAGTTGTTCTTTAGTGAAATATTTTGATAAAATTTTTAATTGACTTTCCTCTAAGTTGCTTGAAAGTTTATCTAAACTAGAACTCATAAACTTAAAGCTATCAAGGAATCTAATCTTACGGTTTATATTTTCTCCTACCCAAATGTCTTTACTAAAACTAATATATTTCTCTTCATTATTTGGAATACACTCAATCTTCCCATCGGATTTACCAAGACATTTAATAAAAAGATGAGCATCATATCCACTAAGATTATGAAGGTACACAGGTGTGAAGTTAGGATTTTTAGCTTTTAGGTTGCATTTATTATGTGCGGCGCCCCTATATTTACATGTAAAATGACAATGATCTCTTACTCTATAATTAGCATGATTAAATTTTCCACCACAAATCCAACAATGTGTTTGTTGTGTATGTTTTATTTTTTCCTCTATTGTTATTTCAATAGGTTTTGGGTTTTGGTGGTACCGTTGATGAATTTTTTGTATATCATCTTTTAACTGGTTTATAAAAACTTCCTCAGCATTTTCTCCAACATAACTTCTTTCTATAGGTGCACACACAACATCATCAAAACATTTTATAATATAATAAAAGCTGCAAGGTATATGCTTTTGACATTGTATAGTATAATTTTTTTCTGGGTTTGGTTGGCATGTGTGTATTGGTTCTAAAACACTTTCAAAATCAGCGTATGCAACAAAGGAAACCGCGAGTTTTCTAGCGTGGTTTTCAAAAGCTAGCATGGTACCTGGTTTTGGCATTTCTAAAGTAATAGGTTCATGTTCATTACAGTATTGTTTATGTTTTTCCAAAAGTTCTTTACTACCAAAATGATTCATGCATCGTTTACAACATTCTATATTTCCATTATGAGTATGTTATTTGTTTTTTCACTAAACAATTAAATTTTTTTATGAGAGCGTAGTGCATGTTTTCCTCATTTTTAGTAAAAAGAAGATCAACATGTTTACTTTTTTCATCTTTTGTAAGCCTAAGAGGATAAATATATTTCTTTATTTCCTCATACCCATACACGTTTACACTAATTTCTGAATTTTGTTTTTCAAACTTATCTATATCTTTAAACGAAACAGGATACTTTATTCCCTCCATATTCACACTACTTTCCTTCGTTTGCAAATCCTTGTCAACTCTTTCTGCATTATGCTCTTTAGGGTTTAACGCTCTTAAAACACACCATAAAAAGCACTTGTCATCTCTATTTTTCATATTGATAACTGCTTTTTTGTTAGCAATCCAATTTGGCAAAGGTAAGTAACCATTAGCTCTTAAAGGAACATAAACAGCTGTATGTAGTTCTAACCGCACTATACTTCCAAATGTCCAACCACTACCTTCTCTTTGAAAATTAGCTAAATTTTCTAAAACTTCACCTATCATTCTATTCAACAAATCCTCTATTTCTCCTCTGTTTAAATTTAAATGTTGCTTATTATGGAAAGCGCGTTCAACAGGACCTTGGTCAATATCTGTCATTAACCATAATTTACACATAAATACAAGTTTTACCTTTGTTTGTAAATTATTTTGAAGAGTATTTATAAGAGACATCCACGTTTCTGCGAAAAATCTTTGTGGGTCGTAATTTTCTCTACCCTCTATAACATGTTGTGTAGCATACCCTCTAAATGCGGATTGAGAAGCTCTAATCTCAAACGGTTGTCTTAGAGGGTAATTTTCTCTAACATGTTCAACAATTTCATCCAACACTTGTGGTATCTGTGCCGACTCCACATTACCAGTTATCCAGTTACCAAAATTAGTTATTCTTCTTTGTAGGGATTCCGGAAAGACAGCTTTGGCTAGTCGTCTTGCTCCAGAGTAAACATTAGACGCAGCTCGTCTAGCTACATTTGTAAATCTATTAAATAGACTCATTTTTATATAACAAATATAATTTCTTAAGCAATTTTTTGTTTCAAAAAAAAAATTTTATTATGACTTCGTCATTGTCATAATAAAATTATTGAATGTTAATCTTATATTTATTATTCCAAGTTCTCCCATTCCAGTTCTCAATCGTTTGTGAGCAGCGATCTATAAATTTACCTGCCTTATAAATTGATGGAAAGGTTTTTATTTCACCAGTTTCAACATCCTCTAAACTAACTTTCTTAGGATTATGCATAATAGTTTTTAATCTATCAAACCTAGGGTCTTTACTTCTTTCTTTTTTAGGTGACTCCTCCTCATGTTCTTTCACCCACTCAACTAACCGCTTCTTATCCCAGTATGAGCAGAAATTTATATTATTTTCTTTAAGAATTTTTTTTAAATCTGTAATCTTTATCATTTTTATATATAAGAAAAAATATCTTAATACACTACACTCATTTTATTCCCATCAGACTGGAAGTTAATAAACCTATCACTAATAATAACAGCATATGCCTCTGTGTTTGCAGGTACATTTTCAGTAAAATTTGCCTTGATTTGGATATCGGTGACTGAGTATTTTAATCTCTCACTCTGTTTGGAAACGTCAAACAAAAAGGATAAAGGGTTTTATAATCTGAGGGAGTAATGTTAGGGTTTGACACCAATTCATCCATGTTATAAAACTTAGATCTAAATAAAGCAGCATCACCATACACTCTACTAAATTGGTTCGCAGTGAATGAAAGATTATAGTCAACAGCAGGATATCTAGTAGAATGTAGCGTAACATAAATATTTTTAACGTTTCTATGATCAAATATGGCTGGATTTTGTTGTTGGTTACCACTTTTACCAGTCTGAAAGCCAACAATAATAAAACGCGGCACCTCAGGTGATGATTTGACAGAAAGTCTCCAGGTAAATGATGTTGACTGAGGAACCGCGATAGAGTCGCACTGCCTCATTCTATATCCAACCGGTATTTTTTCTTTTTTCTCGATAATTTTATAAAGTTCCATCTTCTCTCCATCTGCAGGTAGCACGTGTGGCATAAACCAAGATATTTTAAGTAAATTAATTCTACCATCAGCAGGAGCAGTACCATCTTGAAAGACTGCATCATTATCATCATTTCTTGTTAATGTGAGAGTTTGCTTCATTCCATACAATATCTTATCATAATCATCACAAACACCAAATATATGTTTTAATGGAACTCTGAAGCTAAAGGTACCTCTTGGAAGAGCATCATTAATAATATAATTTCTTCTTACAATAAAACCAGTGTTTCCAGCAGCTGCATTAGCTGTTGTATCTTTATACCAACATTGATTTAACCCTTGTGATTTAGAAAAATCATCCGGATATTTTAACAAACCAAGCATTGTAGTAGCCTGGCCAGGATGCAATATGGATTCAATCTCCATACCTGAAAGTTGATACTTAATATTTTTAAAAAGATACATGAGAGCATTGTTTGTTAAAGAAATATTGGTGTTAGCATCGTAAGCTGCTCCAGTATCACTTCTTACTAATTCGCCTATAATAAGTAAATAACTCTCACTAGGATGAGTAAAAATATCTTGGGTCTCAATGCTAATCCTAATATCTCCTCCTGAGTTGTTGAGGTGTGTACCGGTGATTGGTTCATACTCATGGTGTTCATACTCAACAATACTATCATCTTTTAAAATTGGGTCAGTGATTTTTAAAATGTTCATTTTTATAATTACAATTATAATTTTAGATAAATAAATAAAAATTATAATTGTGTTACTTTTACTTAAATTTCTAACTAAAGCTGGGGAGAAGACTTATTTTCATCATTAACAAACACACCTTTAAGTTCAATGCTTTTTGCGGTATCTATTTTAGTTTTAGGATAAACTCTATTACCGTATACAAGTGTTATTTGGGGTATATCCCACTTTTGTAAACGTTCATTCACCTTTTCCTCAATCTCTTTCATCTTGATTACTTCTTCAGGAGATAACTTCACAACAGCTTTTTTATAACCATATTTCGTGTTATTAATTTCGAGGATTTCACAATCTTTTAGGTTTAAAGATGCATTTTGTATATGAATAGTACTACTTCTGTATTTTGAATAATATTCACGATCAAATATTAAGTTTGTCATTCTCTTTTTTATATAATGAATATAATTTTCTTAACTTATTTCTTCATACTACTTTAATGCCTGCTCCACTGTTTAATCTTTTAACTAAGTCTTAAATAGCAATGGCACTTCCATCTATTAATGTATTAATGTTTTGTGTTGTAGGGGTAACCGTGGGTTTCGGTGTTGCGTTATATTTTTGTAAAATTTTCTTTGATTTTGGTGTCAAAGCTTTTGTAACTAATTTTTTTCCTACATCTACAGCTGCACTCTTTCCAACCTCTAAAGCTTTCTTTGCACCTTCCTTAGCTACACTTTTTCCCACATCAAGGGCAGAAGACGCAATTTGTTTAGCTGCGCTACTTGTAAAAAGCCTCGCTAAAAAGTTAGCAATACTATCAAAGATTCCGGAACCACCGTGTGAATACCTTCTTTTAAATCCGTGTTTTTTTATTGATAATCATTTTTATAGTATAGACATTAAATTTTTATAAGCGTGTGAATTTAAAACACCTTGTCTTTTTAATTCATCACAAATGCTCACTAGCTCATTTCTTACACCTGTGTTACCTGCTTTTTTTACTTGCCAACAACAGTTCTAGTCTTTCTATTAATGCGTTAGGGTCAGATGGGATAACAACGATACCTTTTCCTTCATAATATTTTCTTTTATCCCAAATAGGCTTGTGTATTTTAATCCATTTATTACATTTATTGGCACTAGGTCGGTTTTTGCTTGGATCGTAATTCTGATAAATAGCATTTGTTTTTACCATCATCTTTGCGTAATTATCATAATCCTTATAATTATAAATACGGTCATCCGGGTTCTTAGATATGATTAACTCCCATAGACCAGGTGTTCCTTTATATACATCTTTACCAATTATAATATCATTTTCATCAAACATTACCATTTTGTTGCCAATATATAATTTACCACTACTTTCATCATACCTTACTCCAAATTTTGTATCTGTTATATCCTTATTGCCAAGCCTCATTAAATAATTCTTCGCTATTTATCCAAGATCTTTTCCTTGTTTTTCTAATGATTGTTCAATAGCCTTTATAGGTGAGGCTGTAAACGTAATAGCCTGTGGTAAGCTTTCGATACCCTCTTTAATAGGTCTAAGTCCCTCAGTAATCTCCCTTGCTACAGTTTTTTGTGCTTCTGTAATCTCCTTTGTTGCAGCTTTTTGTGTTTCCGTAATAGGTGTAAAAAACTTTGAACGATCAGTTTGAAGTTGCTGTTCACCTGTTCTCTCTGCTAGTAGATTATCCCGAATCTTCTTTTTTGTTTCAAGATACTCTTTTACAATTAAGTCCCTTTTTGCAGGATCAGCGATTTTTAAAAAAGACATTTTTTTTTATTTCTAAAATAATTTTTTATCTCAGTTTTTATCATAGTTTTTATCATAGTTTTTTAACACGTTTCATAACTACAGTTGCATGAAAAATTTATTTTTCTTGGTTTGTTACTACATTGAGGGAGTGGTATGATGTTTTTCAACCAACCTCCGAAAGGACTCACGTGCTTCTTGCCTCCCTTTCTCAATTAAACTTTCTTCATTTTCGGTAGATATCCTTTTCTTAGTTTTTGTTCTTATCTCATCCTTCATATCCTTATACTTCTCTTGTTCTTCCATGATAAGTTTAAACTCTTCATCTGATATATGATTGTCAATTAAAGCTTTGGATATATGTGAAGCAATTGTATCAAGCTTAGCATCAGCTATCATTCGAATCTTTTGATGTTTTTCTGCCTTGGTTCTTGAATTTCTTACTACAAATTTACCTACTAGTGAAAGAAGCCCGGTTGCCGCAGCTGATGCTTCTAATGCTATGACAACTGGAATAGCTACAATAGTAGATAGTAAACCGATTCCACCTACTCCTGAAGCCATGGTTGCCGTGTTCAAAACTGTGTCAACGTTGTCAACAATTTTTGCGGCTCTAAAATATTTTTTAGCTAAGGCATCTCTTTTTTGAATTTCATTTTCGAGAAACTTTTGTACTTCAGATATTTTTTGTAAACGGTAGGAATGACCTTTGTCATTTAGTGTCATCATTTCAATAAATGGGGCGCTTGGATTATTTCTTTCTCGAGGTAGTGGAGGATAGATTTTTTTAGAGGGATGTTCTTGATCTGTATCTGCCATTTTTTTTTATTAAAATGATAATTTTTTATGTCAAGATTGTAAATATTTTAGATAGCAGAATAACTCACCCTCAGGTATTTCAATTGGTTTTTGTGAGAAATTATAAACGTAGACTAAGATATCATTAGCCACATTATCAAGATGTGCCCCATTAAGAATTGTTAAACTATCTTTCCATTTATTACTAACAGATATCACTACAACTCCTCGTGTAGTTATATAACCAAATCCTAGCGAAAGTCTTATACCATCACGAGGAGGAATCTTGATAGTTACTTGTGAGTATATTTTCCATTTTAGAAGATCTTGCTTTAAGGGAGGATATCTTACTCCATGTAAATGAGGTTTCCAAAATATAGTTTTATGTTGAGTAGTAATATTAGGTTTTATACTAAATTTATGTATATCCATTTTTATTTTGTTGTAAATAATATTTGAATATTATTTATAGCATTACAATATAGCTCCTAAGATAGGGATATTAGCAAATGGACTATTAGGTCCAAGTAAAAGTCCTTTTCCATCATACATTTTTCCTCCTTGCTTTAAATACAAACCACCACCAACAGACTCTAATCCTTTACCTTTGTATGGCTTTAAGTATAATCCACATCTATCAGTTTCAACTTGACAAACACATCCTCCTTTTTTAAGATAAAGACCTGACCCCATTGCTTTTTGTACACCTGTTGAGGCTAATCCAGAAAGAGCACCAACACCTAAAGCTGGTAAAACAGTTTTTGCAAACATTGGTAAAGCTCTAGCAGCCAACCCAGCCAACATTCCAAGAAAACCCCCTTCTATTTTCATATTATGTGTAAGTTGTTTTGCAGTCATTTTAATTGTTACACCTTTACCACTCTCATAGGCTTTAACAAACTTTTTTAGTTGTGAATTGGTAATTGCTAAAACATCATTACCTTGTAAATCTTCATGACTTAAACGAATACTTACTGGGCAACCAGCTTTAACAGCATATTGAAGCTTTTGCTTTTGTCCTTCAGATATATTTACTTTAACAGTAGTGTAACTCGTCATTTTATATATAATTCTTTTTTTATTTATCTCGCTTCTCTAATATGGAATCTAATTGTTAAATTTTCACCTCTAAGATTTAGTAAATTGCCATCTTGATCTGTAATATTTACCTCTAGGTTATGTATTTCATCTAATGTTATTGGTAAGTATACTAAATTAACTGGTGACTCAATTATCTTATATCCAGGTGCAACATCTGGGAAAAAAGAGTAAATAGTGTTTTTTGTTGAACCATTAACATAACTTCCTGAAATAATATCTATGTTAACAAGCAAACTATTTATACTAAGAATGTTCACTACATTCTCTGACCCGTAAAATCCTTGTGTATATTTAACGCGAGTAAATCCTAATACTTTGGCAATGGAGCCTGGTTGATTAAAATCTACTTGATAACCATCTTCTAAGGTAATAACAGACTTTAGGGTATTGGTGTTTGCAGAAATGTTAATATAATACTCTTCATTAACTTTATCGTAATGACCCTTTTTTCTCATTTCCTGGTGAATGGTATTATTAATGCCAACAAGGTCATAACTTCCTTCCGGTATTCTTATTTTAATCCATGAATTACCATTGTCTGGAGAATAAATAAATATGTTGTTTGTTTCATCAATGTTTGGAAAAGAGTAGTAAGTTTCAAGGTTTACTAAAGCTATTTCATATTTTTTATCCTTTTCCAGTTGAATAGGGGGGTTAAACCTTGTTCTAAAACGTGTTTTGTTGTCGCTTACTATAATTTGAAATGATGTTTTGTGGTTTGTATTTTTTACAATTTGTTCTAAAAGATCTTCCCATTTTTTTATAAAGGTGAAAATATTATTTATATTTCAAAATACTCACAACTAATATTAAAGAAATTTTCTAACGCTTCTTGTAGGGTATTTTCCAAACTATAATTATAAAAATCACCAAAAAATTAATTAAAATCATTTTCATCAAGCTCCCCATAAGAATAACATACAGATGTAATATAAATAATAAAATATATATCAAAATAAAAATCATACAGCAATTTCACACTTCTATTTTTATATTTTGTTAGCATTGCTTGTATGAGCTCCAATTGTTGTTTTAAGTAATTTATTAATATACATACTAAACCGTTTTTTTCAAAATGATTGTAATTTTTTATGCCTATTTGTTCTAATATCATTTTTAAATCTTGTATTGTATAACGTTCTAAGCGATTATTTAATTCCTTTTCTAATTTTTCAATAATTAATTCACATTTATGTGTATATATTACTAAATCTGGTATATAACTCATTCTTTTTTATAATATGTATAATTTTGATAAGTTATTTTCATTTTTTTTATACTGACTTAGGTATGTAAAAATTGTCAAAACCGTTTCTATACTTCCCATCATGTTTTTTACTGGTTAAGTCAATGATAGCAAAACCGTGTGGTCTTTCCCATGCCTTTTGACAAAATTTTCTAAACTCATCCTTAGACATATCTTCACCTACATGATCGCTATAAATATGATTAATGTTTTTTAGGTCTTGTGGGAAAAGGCAAATAAAATTAGCGTTTTCTCTAATAGTTTGTCTCGGTAGTCTAAAATAATTCTGTGAGAGGTAAAAGCAGTCAACATTACTATGCCTTCCTCGAATGTAGTAACACTCACATTTATTTTGCTTTTCTAAAAGTAAATCATCAAAAATCATTAAATTTGTATTTTCTGAGTTTAACTCTCTCGGATCAGGCACATCACTCGCATTTTCAAAGAAGTTGCAATTTATATCTGATTTTTTTTTAATCGTTTTAATCCATTCTTCAACTAAAGCTGTTGGTACAATGTTTAGTTCTTGTATCTCATCACGCATGTTAAACAACCTTAAGATACATTCTTTTGGTAGTTTTTCTTCAAAAGCCTTTTTTAGTATTCGGTATTCTGGTTGAAAAAGACTTTTTCCAAAAACACTCAAATCGTTGTAGTCAAGCCAACCTGGTCTAAGTAAAAGGTTTAACAATAAAGTAGTTTTGCCACATCCTGATTTGCCTATAATTAAACCTCTAATACTTTTTGGTAAAAGGGAGTGATTAAATCTCTTTGATACTACTTCATTCCATGATAAGTTTATAATATCCATTTTATATAGCTTTTTTAATTTTTATATATAAAAAATGTATTGTGTTAAATGTAAAAAACATACTGATACAAACAATATAAAATATGCTGTTGCTAAAAATGGAAAAAATATGAAACGTGGGAAATGTGTGGTTTGTGGAATAACTAAAACTCAGTTTGTTAAGGCGCAGGGAATAACTGAGGGAGGATCATTGCTAAATAAAGCTATAAATAATTTACCTGTTGAAATGCATCTCCCTGGTCACAATTTTACGGGACCAGGCACTAAATTAAAGAAAAGACTCAATCTAGATTTAACACCAAAGAAATGGAGTAAACCAATAAACCGCGTTGATAAAGCTGCTTATCATCATGATGTGTGCTATCTTCAGCACAATGACACTGCCACAAGAAACGCAGTGTGTGATAAAAATATGTTAACAGAGTTAGAAGGTATTTACAATCCTACTATTAGAGAAAAAATGGAAAGGGGTTTGGTAAGTAAACTCATTGGAACGAAGATGAAATTTGGAATGGGGGTTAAAAAAAAATTTCGGCATGATAAATTTATCGGAAGAATTACATAAACCTGTAAAAAGAAAATTTAAGAAAAGGAGAGTTAGAGTAAACGGTATAGATAAAATATGGGCTGTGGATTTAGTAGACATGCAAGCATTTTCTAAGTTTAATCGTGGTGTTAAATATCTTCTCGCTGTCATTGACATCTTTTCTAAATACGGATGGTTAGTGCCATTAAAAGACAAAACAGGGAAATCTGTTGCTATAGCATTGAAGAGTATTTTTAAGGAGAGAAAACCTGAAAAAATGTGGGTGGATAAGGGTAGAGAGTTTTATAACAAAGATGTTAAAGACTTGGTTGAATTGTATTCTACTGAAAATGAGGAAAAATCTAGCGTTGTTGAAAGATGGATTAGAACAATGAAAGAAAAAATGTGGAAGTATTTTTCCGCTAACTCCACAAACGTTTACATCAATGTGCTACCGGATCTCGTTAAAAAATATAATAACACGAGGCATTCATCTATTAAGATGACTCCAGTAAATGCTAGTAAAAAGAAAATGAAACCAAAGTTTGGAGAAATCTTTACCCCGATCATCTTGAAATAAAAGATATAAAACCTAAGTTTTCTGTTGGAGACAAAGTAAGGATAACTAAAAAGAAAAAGACTTTTGAGAAAGGTTATACAACAAGATGGACTGAGGAGGTCTTTACAGTTTCTGAAGTAAAACATACATCACCTGTAACATATAAAATTAAGGATCTTAATGGAGAAGAAATACAAGGTACCTTTCATGAACCTGAACTGCAGAAAACCAGTCAAGAGCTGTATAGGATAGAAAAGGTTATTAAAAAAGGAAAAAAGAAATCTCTAGTAAAGTGGAAAGGTTATCCCGATGAATTTAATTCATGGGTTGACAATAAAGACATTAGAAATATTTAACTATAAAAAATGTTAAATATTTCGATTGAAAACGTAATTTTACCAAATAAACCGTTGAACAATTTCGAATTGGAAGATGCAGCAAAAAGATTAGAGATTCCTTCTTTTAGAGGAGTTTTTTTTACTAGATACATTACCGAGAAAACCAAATAAAAAAGAATGTGGTATAGTAAACTTTGATAAAAGTTGTGGGCCTGGTACACATTGGGTTGCTTGGTATAAAAACGGTAAAACTAAAATTTATTTTGACAGTTATGGTATACAACCACCTATTGAAATTCAGGAGTATTTAAAACATCAGATACACTATAATACTGATCAATTACAACAAGCTGGGCAAGTATTTTGTGGTCATTTATGTTTGTACATTCTAAAAGAGTTAGGCTCGGGTAATAAATTTCAAAATGTTTTAAATAAACGTTTTTAGTAATAATATAAAAAATGCCTGTTAACAAATTTGGAAGAATGGAAGATGATGAAACAAGCGGTGATGGTGTGTCACTCGCTTACATAAATAATAATTTTTTACGTAAAGATGGAACAACTGTTGTTACTAGTTCTATAAACATGAATGGTAATACATTAACAAGGGTTAGTAATCCAGTAAATTCTCAAGATGTGGCAACTAAGGCTTATGTTGACACCAACTCAGGGTTGTTGGATGAAAACGGTGGATACCACGTTAAAGGGGGGTATCTAAACATGGGTTTTAATCCAATAAAAAACATTAAGGACCCAACAGAACCGCATGAAGCTGCTACTAAAAATTATGTGGATAGGAGTGGTAAAGCAATAGTAGAGGAACAAGACGGCACTTTTTCCGCTGTTGCAAATATAAATATGAAAGGATATAGTTTAACAAATCTTATAGACCCCACATATCCACAAGACGCTGCAACTAAAGCTTACGTAGATGGTGCTAATCGAGCCTTTGTTTATACATTTGGAGGGTATCTAGCAGTTGCAGACGTTTCTATGGGTGGGCGAAGGATTAACAACGTCGCAACACCTGTATTAGGCCAACAAGCTGCAAATAAGTTTTATGTAGATACCATTGTTGAGGCGGTTACCGCGGGTGGAAACGCTTTGACAAAAAAACAAGATGGATCTTTTTCAATGGCTGGTGAAATAGATATGAATGATCACCCAATTACCGGATTACCAAATCCTGTATCCCGTGACTCCGCTGTCAATAAAAATTACGTTGATAACGGTGGAGCTATTATAAAAAATCCGGATGGAAGTTTCACGGTGGTGGCTAACGTAAGTCTCCAAGGTTTTTCTTTAAAAAACGCGGCAACCCCGGTAGAAGAGAGAGATTTAGCAACAAAATCCTACGTGGATAAAAAAGTCTCCCTCCCTATTATATCCGTGTGGGCTGAAGAAAATGGACCAATAGGAGATGGTAATTATGAGTTTTCATTTGGTAATGGTGCTTCAGATAAAGATAACCCTAATGTACCAGAAGAGGTAAAAGTTAATATTGTGGTAAACGGAATAGAGCAGGTTGATTACTCTATTATTAAAAAGAAAGATGAGACTTGTAGCTGTGTAGTTTTTCCTAAACCACTCGAAATTAAACAATGTGACATCATAAACTTTATTTCAAGATCAGACAACCCTACTGCGCGTCACTCTTACATATCTATTTTGATAGAGTTAGACTTGTAAAGTGTTATATATTGGAAAAAGGATTAGTTTACACCACGTGACATAGTATTTCACAACTTTACCTAATATTTGGCAATGCTTACTCGTATAATATCAGTTTAGTCTGGACTTTTGAGGATGATGGTAGTATGTTATGATATTAATAATTTCTTGCTTTGTTTTTTAAAAAATTAAAAATGTATATGATAATTGTATAAAATATGATTTTTATTTATAATAATAAAGCGGTCTTACTTCCTTGTCGTATTTTAACTCTTGTAAGAATGTTATTACTAACACAAAATGGTAACCTCTGGCGCGGTCTAACAGCCCGTAAGTTAATACCGAAAAAATAAGAACCGCTGGCGAGGCCTAACAGCCCGTAAGTTCATACCAATTACTAACACAAATGGTAACCTCTACTGAGGGCTAACAGCCTGTAAGTTAATACCATATCAGTACATATTTCTTACACATTAAAAACGCAAAGTTGTAAGGCTGCTGTTTAAAAACAGAATAAGTATTTTATACAATTATTCTACACGTGGAACATTTTTTTTAAAAAACAGGGTAAAATTTTTTGATATTATAATATACTACCATTTTCAGTTTTGTGAAAAGCTAAGTAAAAGCTATAGAGTTGTTTACTAAATAATACTTCCTGTTTCGTTTTCGATTAGGAAGTATAAAAAAATGGTTTAATCATGGTAGTGTCATTACTCACCTTACTTCATCTATACCTTCTTTTATGAGAAGGTATGGAAAACGGGGTTGAAGGTGATTCTTAAGCTAGTTTAACGTTTTTCAACATTAGCCTGGTGCCACTATAAATGTGTAAAAATATAACTTTGTTTATAAAAGTTATATTTTTAAAATGAGAAATACTGTAAATCACCTACTTTTATATTAATAAATTTAATAAAACTTTAATTAACCTTTTAAAATTAATTACTAAAATAAATCATATCTTAGAGTTCGATGAAGATATAAACGAATTAACCCCAAAAGAAAGTCATATGGTTAAGTTATATATTCTTTAAAAGTTTTTCATAAACTTTCTTAGGTATTTGTTTAGCTTCTAATGTATTTCCCCTTCTTACATTTCTTCTAGAAGTATCCATTGTAACAAAATTTTCATCTTTTAATAATAAATAATTCTTTACTATATACCATATTATCTTATTTCTTGTTAAATTTTTTATCTCCTTTTTATCTTTAACTCCAAAAAATAATCTTAAACGAGTTTTTAAGTCTTTTTTAGAATCATTCATATAATCATATAAATTTACCCAAAATATTTCTTTAATGAATACATCTTGTCTTATTCTTTCATTACAATCATCTAAAATTAAATTAGTATAATTTGATAGTAGTATAGCATATCTTGCTAAATATAATTTTCTTTGTTCATCTGGTAACCCATAAACTAAATTTTTAAATTTCTCCTTAGCATCATCTATAAATATTAAATTTTCCCCCATATTGGTTAAGGTTCTAAGTAGTTTAGCATCATTAAGGTTAATTTCTTCTAAAAATTCTTTTAATTGCTCCATGTTGTAATATGATGATTGGAATATAAAAAATTAAAACATTTTCAATTTTTTTTAAAATTCAAGTTAGTTTTGTTAGTCGAGATTCATGTTTAACTAATTAGTCGGTTAGTCTGGTTAACTAGTTAGTCGATTAGCAATTTATGGGGGTGGGAATGTTGAGGTGAGGGCTAGCCGGCATGAAGGGATTAGTCGGCATGAAGGGATTAGTCGGCATGAAGGGATTAGTCGGTTTGTCTGGTTAACTAGTTAGTTGGTTAAGGAATTTGTGTGGGTTTGATTAAGAAATTAGCTGACTCATTTTATTTAATGTCTGGCTCATTTTGGAATGCGTTTAATTTTAGCCAGGGTACCCATTATACTATCTACTTACCACATGTGCACTAATCATTTTAGCACACAGAAAGTTTCTTTTTTTTTTCTAAAGGTGGGCATGAGGGGGGGGGGGTTGAGTCCTAATTACAGCATTAGACTAAGAGCATTTTGAAACTTGGCATGTTTCGTAAAGCATAAAAGACAGCTAGTACTACCGTGACCAAAATTTGCAGAAATTATTTACTTGATGATAGATTTCAAGTACCGTACACAAAGTCCATTACCTTTGCATCAATAATAAAAATGTTTTTTCTCCAATCGTCCACATTTTCTTATCTGGAAGATAACTCGTTCATCTTTTGGTGTTATTGAAATGAAACTTCATTTATAGCAAAAACTTGATGGGGAATGCCTCAATACACTGAGGCATTCCCCATCAAATATTTATCGTTATTCCCTTTTTGTTTTACATACTCTTGTCTATATGACAAGCTCCTCTACTGATACTTTTTCTGATAAAATTTAATCCGCAGAAACACGTTTATGAGAGAAAATGTCTTTCGACAAGGTCCGTTATAATGGCATCAATAATTTGAAGTTTTCCCCTTTTGTTTTTTCATATTTCCTTATCTGAAAACCGACAAAAAACTCCAGCTCTCAAAACAGCGATTATATAATTATATAGTCGCTGCGTGTTGATAACAGTGATCTATCAGAATTTTAGACCACGTTTGTAGCGACTTGACCGATCAGCGTTCAGTATTTCAAAAGTATATATCGAAGATACAACTCCCGCAGTTGTATATCTGGATATACTATGCTACTGTAGTATATCCCGCACGTGAATTCCGACATTTTTTGTTTGCAATATCGAGTCAAGGCAAAATGTATCCTTCACGGTAAAACAATTTTGAAATATCATTTGAATTGAATACAGCATTTTGATGTGTGAGCGCAAAACTATTCAAAGTGTCTATACAATGTACAAGCACTTAAATAGTATTGCCTTCAACTGCAGATTAACTACAGCAACCTCTTGAGTGGAGTGTGTTTTTAGCAGTTGAAAAATAAGGCTCCAGTTTGGGAATAAAAAACCCGCAATGTTCACATTTCGGCTTTTCAAAACATGCCATTGCCTGTACAACCATTTTTCTCTTAAATCTGAGAAGGATTAAACCCTTATTTTGGCTAAAAAGTTACAACAAATTTGACTGCGCTCTTTAGTTTGCATTGGTGTTTAACGCCATTTGAATACCTTCGCATGAATAGATTGTTTTTAGTAATTTTAACCCTTAACCTGCTAAATAAGTGAAATGAAACCTTCAAGCCAATAGAAAAAAACCCAAATTTTGCTATTTTAAAGATATTTTAGGGGAAAAGATATCTTTATCGGACAGTGTACATCCAAGATCAGACTGTGCACGTTCTGTGCAGGCAGATCTGAATCTACATTGTCCGCAAAGGGTCCTTGAGTTGCGCTTAGCAGCCTGAAGGTTAAGCTCTATGCCTCTACAAAGTTTACAAAATGTTCATGTACGGACTTGACACTGCTTACAAAAATCGGTCAAAATTCAAGTATTGAACATAATTGCAAAAAAAAAACTAAACAATATTTCTCATCAACATTCCATGTGTTTCGTAGTAAAATAGACCAGTTCTGACAAATTACAAGAGACACATGGTAAGTTCGAAACGATAAACGTCCCTTTAGTCTTTGACAATCTACATCAGTCGAAACATAACGTTTTCAAAGTATTGCCGACAAATACAAGTTCGATCTTAACACTCCACAAATAGGTTTACTTTGATTAAAAAATCATAATGAATAATTTAGTATTTTGATGTTTATGAATTTGTACCTTATATTTGCCTCTTTTGAACCACGGGCAAAACCACACAGGAGAGACCTTACGTGCTTGCTCCAGGTCAACGTTACTGCTCCTGTCAATTCAACGTACCCGCTCCAGTAAAAAACATGGCTGCGCCCAAGAATTTTGCTAGGTAAGCACCAAAACATACTTCTATAACAATCAGATGAATAGATGTGCAGTAGATGGTTGTCGCACGGAATGTCTGGGATGTCAGTGCATATTTCTGTATTGTTCTTTTGATGGTCGGTTATTTGTTAAAGACGTTTAATCTAACAAACTTCCGTCAGCGAATATGATTTCTGAATAATCAACACGCGGGAGTCAGCAAAAAGTTTTGTTAAACATACAAACACAATAATCTGAAGTTTGTGCTTTGCCAAGTGATTCATATATGCTTTATTCACCACAGCTCTAAACAAAAACTATACGACATTCATTAAAGAGCAACTTTCTGTCAATTTTTGTAGGCAACGCTCCACGCTCCAGAACTCAATAAAATGATCCAGCTCCTGAGCTGAAACAGAAAACGATATTATTATGCGATTGTGTAAGAGTTTAATAAAACATTTTTTTTCTTTTTTGATCAATATGTATAACTGTCTATTTGTCCATCTTTCGGTTTTTCTGTCCGTCAGGTTTGTTGTCCTTTTGATGCTTTTGAAATGAAATGTTATTATATACATGAAGAGCTCGATGACAGACAGTATCATGCAAAGGGTGGATAACTATCATGACTATCATGCAGAAGATCCATAACTATTATAACTATCATCTTCGATATCGTCGTCACAAGACTCCTCTTCGTTAATATAAATTAATAATAATGATAATCAACGCCTTGTTACATATACCACATGTAATGGCTTTTTGCTGGTGTAAGCCTTTTGAATGGCGAGTCAATGATGACTTAGAAGAAAACGTCTTCCCACACACATCACAAACTAGATCCTGAAAAAAAAAATGTTTTTAAGGGTTGACTAGTGTTCTGGACAGACACCCAGTTCCGATTTACGTGATTAATTCTGATCATGACTGACTAAAAAACTATTCACTGTCCCACGTAATTGAATACTAAACGTCTGACCATAGTACACATTTCCCAGCGTTCTGAAGCGAACAAAACTATTTTCCCCTACAACTATAGAGAAAGTACGAAAGGCTACAATACGAAAGCCTACAAGGGTGAAAATGAAGGTAAAAGTTTTTTTCAAAAACAGGTAATAACGTGAATTTAAAACACGTTATAACGCAAAAAAAGTCGCAATAACGCAAAAGACCTCGTAATAACGTGTTTTAAAACACGTAATAACGCGTTTAAAAGTTGTAGTAACGCAAGAAATATCGTAATAACGTGTTTGAAACACGTAATAACGCAAAAAAAGTCGCACTAATGTGAAAAAAAATCTCGTTATAACGAGTTTTGAAACACGTAATAACGCGTTTAAAAGTCGCTTTAACGCGAATCGAAAACTCGCAGTAACGTCTTTTTTTTGGATCTACTGTTTTCATTATGGTTGAGTACTGCGAAGTCCAGTCGAACTTCCCTATGCAAATCTGTGTGTTTTGATGGTGCATTACGCCGCTTTCAATGATACATATATTTATATCACATCACAGCTTTAACTCTTTTATTGCCGATCTTTCTAGGATACATCAATATAAGTCCGCAGCTACTCTGTTCCCTGTCATAACTAGCAAGACTAGCGCCGGCGGAAGTGATCGAACCAAGATTTCTTATTACAAGTTAATAATCCTGATCACCTAACCACGGAAGATTATCCTATGAAAGCTACATTATGAAACAATCAGTGCAACTTCCATAATGTCTGAGTCTTGTTTGTTTCTTTCGAATTTAATCCGTTTTCATCAGTGCTTAATTCATTGAAAATGCATTATTTCATCATGATTTTTCCTTTAAAGAATATCGACTCCATGAACATCTGGTCGAGATCTCGCTGAGCTTGGTAGGTCAGTTAGTCACATGCAAGGCTTGAAAAATGCAAAGCGGGGTTTGTTCGATGGCTCGATTCAACAGCTCAGCCAAATTCTTTTCGGAGATTGATAATCGTCATTGCAGAAGGTTTCATTCCTCTTTCACCATTTGTCATTTTTCGAAGACGTTGATCTAGGATAGCAGCCAGTAGCTTTCAAATATATTTATGCGAATTATTGGTAGTTATTGGCGAGTTATTGGTGCAAGGCAAAGTAAAGATGCAGACTTAATACTAGCTAATTCTAGAAAGGTCATTAATAAGAAAGTGATTTCTGTGATGTGGTTGAAATAACGCTGAAACAAACAAAACTCACAACCAAGACAATTTAATCTTTATTGGGAAATTCGAATGCATGTCAAAGACTTATTGCACATGCATGTAAACTGTACTCATCTAATGTTGATAAAGTAAAAAAAAAAACGTTACTGCGAATTTTCGATTCGCGTTACTACGACTTTTAAACGCGTTATTACGAGATTTTTTTCACGTAAGTGCGACTTTTTTTGCGTTGTTACGTATTTTGAATTCACGTTATTACGAGATTTTTCGCGTTACTGCGACTTTTAAACACGTTATTACGTGTTTTAAAACACGTTATTACAAGATTTCTCGAGTAAGTGCGACTTTTTTTTAGGTTATTATATGTTTTAAATTCACGTTATAACGTGTTTTAAAACACGTTATTACGAGATTTTTCGCCTTAGTGCGACTTTCTTTTTTTTTTGCGTTATAAGGTGTTTTGAATTCACGTTATTACGTGTTTTTGATAAAAATATTTTACCTTCATTTTGACCCTTGTAGGCTTTCGTATGTAGGCTTTCGTAACAAAGTGATCATTTTCCGAAATCGTTTTCGCTTCCATATTTCTATGTTTTTTAAAGTAAAGTATATGCGACTTTAAAGTGAGTGTTAATAATGTATGAAATGAATGTATTCAGCATTGACCACTTTCATACACAACTGTGTATATAAAATTGTTACAAACAACTAAATATCGTTACTTTCTGAAACAAATTGAGACGACATCAAGGCCTATTAGACAAATCCGCCAACGCTCTCTCTCTCCCTCCCTTCCGCCCTCCCTCCCCCCTCTCCCTTTCTCTCCCTTCCTTCCTTCCTCTCTCTCTCTCTCTCTCTCTCTCTCTCTCTCTCTCCATTTTTTCACGATGAGTGTCTTGCGAGACAATTGAAATTAGGCCGTTTTTCTTATTGAGGCATTCACTGTATTACAATATTTCCAAAGAACATATTCAATAACAAAAATCTTGACCTACATCACCTTTCGAAATCTTTCATAACAAATAGAGAAATGAATGCCCTTTGATAATTTCAACATATTGGCGAAATGCAATAGCATAGAGACTTATATTACACAGAGCATAGCCGATTTTTTAAAGATTATTTAAAGGTAATATATATTCTACGACAGGAAGTAAAAGTTGAACCAGTCCTGTATGCAAAGTTCTATGATTATATAATACGGTTAATATTTAAAGAGACATCTTTACAGCCAGAGAGTAAACAAACGCTGTTAAAACTTGACGGTGTTATAATCTAGTCAGCTGTGTAAACGCAGATAAAAATCGATATAAGGTGTATTGAGTAAAGAAACTGCAGGGATTTGTCTTCGATTTAAACTGGAAATTGTGGTTGTTATGTCTATGACTAGCCACAATAGAATGAAATGCATTTTCTATCTGCCATAATCTGCGCAACCTTGCAACCATCAGGGGCAATTTTTGGCATGAAGATACAAGAGTGATTGTAGTTTCATAAAATAAAGAAAAGAAACGGTTAAAAACTCGATGAAAACGAGTAAAGGTATATGGTTAAATGCACGATACAATTATTACTTATTATTCATTACCAATGGTTCTCTGATTATATCTCTGATTTACAATAATTATATCCTTTCAAGAGAGTGAAATGTGAAATTTAAATGTGAAAAGAAGAGTGTCATCACCTCGGTCACTTGAAAAGCGAACACGGGACGATTCTAAGCCTCAAAAAGGGGGTGGTTTTTATTGAATTTAGAGCTACGTATTGAGCAGATTTAGAATACCATTTCAAGTGAGGTTAACAAATCAACATTTGTGATGCTTGTGTACATTTTTCACAAGGCTGAATAATATCTATAATGACAGAGCAAAAGGCCAAGAGAATTTGGAAACGTGATCGGTGAGATGTAACATAATATTATCGATATGTTTCACGACGGTTGTTTGTGAACTCGGTTACAGTTACAGGACTATTCTTCTCTAAATTGTTCGTTTAACTGCTTGGTAATGTTCAATACACTGAGCAATGAATTATGTTTCAAGGCTTTTGTCGATCATTTGAGAGAATTTTTGCCCCGCCGGAATTCGAACTTTACCATGTGTAGGGTGTGGAGCAAAAGTGCAATAAATCTGCGTGTATTGCTCTATTACTTGAAAGTTGTCGCTCAAAAATAAATTCATGAAAACTTGATTATTTATCTAAAATTCATTAAAATTATAATCCGAATTTTTAATACTGTATGTATATTAAACTTTTCGACACTAAAATATTTACCACATGCTGTTAATCATGATGAGAACACTGAGTACCAAAGGACTATGACGGTCGTGAATCGCTGTACTGGGTCTCGAAATCTAATCCCAAGTTACAAACCTAATCACAAACACGTTGTTTGTTTTTAAGAGAGTTTTACTCTGCTTTCAATACTTTTTCAATTATGTTGTGACAGCTCGCTTATTTATGTCTTTGTTGGTTTTCAGCAGTGCTTGACTAGGACTCTATAGTGCCAACAAAAAATTCTCTCCAGTCTGATCAGTTCAACAAGCGTGGATTGAACTAAGATCCTTTGATGTGCCAGTCAATTGCCTTACCCTTACTGCAATAAAAGGCTCCTCGTATATCGAAAGCATTTTGATCGCGTTAGAACTTCTGATAAATCATGAATTTTACAGTTACATTGTAAATATTTTGTCGCCACCCATTAAATTAGGTGCGAAATAAAATCATCCCGAACCAAGACAAATGACAATAAAACGAGAGTTTATCAAAATAACCTGAGATTTATAAAAACTGTTTGAAACTTGTAAACCGTTCAATAAAGGTCGACACTAGTCCTAAAAGATTGTTGTTATGTAAGCTTTCAGTGTCGTACGCCAAGTAACTGTGGAGATAAGTCGGAGGTCTTGTGGTATTAAAGTGAATTTTTATTGAATATGCTTTCCTGTTCTCGACGGCTAAAATTATTATTTTTTGTTGGGTTAATATTCTTGAGCGGACTTTTCATGAAGCAGATAAAAGTGATACAAAACCGCACATTAAGGAATCAATTTTGCGACTTAGAAGTAAAGAATGAAATACTTGATTCTAAAATCTTAGTTGATCAGAAAGGAGAAATCAGCATTGAAGACAAACGATATCTAAAATGTTTAAAAATAAATGCAAATGCAACTGGAGTTAACAAGTTTATGGACGCAACAAATTTTGAGGATGTTATCTGCAAGACAACTACAAAACGATTCACAAAAGCGGGAGAGATGCCGGTAACAAGATTCTTTTGATCAGTTATTTTTTTCTTTTACATTAATCTTCTTCTAATACATTCTTTCATTCTATTATTATTATTATTATTGTCACTACTACTAATACCATTTCTACTATTCCTTCTACCGCTACTTATAGCATAGAGCCCAGGTGAGCTGAAATCTGAAAGAGATGACACCCCCTGCTTTAGTTGGTTTGATGGCATAAATATGAAGTTTAGCATACCAGGTGTGCCGAAAATTTGTCCTGCTTTTCAGTTTCTTTTCTTACGTCAGTCTGACTACAACTTATTTTATGGTTCCATATGCATAAAAATTGTAAATATAAACTATTTGTGAGCATTCTGCAGTACTATATCAATTCTTGTGAGACAACTAGTCTAATTAGTACATGTACTGTTTTCAAACTGTATTTCTTTAATTTGAAAATAGTTGTTTAAAAAATGGTAATTAACAGTATCGTTTGAATTAGATTTGTGGCTGCCGTCCTACAAGATTTACCCATCCTTTGACAACGGGAAAAAAAGCAAGACCAAAGGGCAACTAATAAATTTGGTAATTTATACATTAAAAACAAAGCAAAAATAAATTAAGATTTCCTCAGTTTGAGCTTCCAATAGGTAATGCTAATATCATTTTTATGGTGCTTGGTTTTTCAATACCTGCACTTTATAGGCTTCGTTTTGATGGCACAAAACTTAATAAAACGCAATATGTGAGAGAGAATGTAAGCAAACCTAGCTAAATTAGCGCCTTTTTCTTAGATTGCAGTTTTGCAAGTTTTGTATGGAGTATGTGTCTTTAAGACATTCTTTTTAGCAGATATGTTCATATTGATCGGTGGTATATTTACGACAGGTAGCATAACTTAAACTTAACTAAAATAGGTATAAACAAATGACTAAACTACAACTGATAAGGAGAAACTAGAGAAATCTTCAGTCTTGAGTAACTGAAGAAACTCATACACACACTTTAAAGTTCAAACTATGCTTGCTATAAAGTAAAAGTATAAAATTCTTTTCTGTGCATTACCGTTTTCTACCAGTCAAAGGTCAATTCTGTAACATGACCCATCTGTAAATAGCTGATATACATTTTAAGGAGACCGGAGCTAGTCTGGCCCCGGAACATGTCCGACACGTGGTTATCTTTCGTTGTCTGCGCACGTCATATTCTTCCAATATTGACCTGCCTGCTATGACGCATCTACATGTACCTTGTACAGGATAAATAATAATGCCTGCTGAATAAAATTAAAACTCTGCCGCTAAAAAAGTGGTTAGCGGAAAATGGCTATGAATAATATATCTGTGGGAAAATCAAGCCTGTGTTTCGCTTCAAAATTCCTCTAAATATAATAATTGTACATGGGAAGAAGAGTGAAAAAAATACCATTGTTTATAGACTATGAGCCAGCAGGGTGTTTGCTCCCCCACCCCCCCCCCCCCGGGGGGGGGGGATTTTCGGGACTATGATTTTCTTGAGCCCCAAGGTCTCCTGAGCACATTCCCAAAGTCTTCCACCTGGCGAGTGGGCCTTTGGAAGTTATAGAGGTCAAAGGTCATCAAGTGCACCTCTAACCCTAACCTTATTAGTTGATTCTAAATTGACAGTTCGTTGGAAATTTTATACCTTGTGAAAGTCCCACATGATCTCAGGTAATGTAATAAGCTTATATTTAGATGATTCTATGCATTTCTAACAAAATAAAAGAACATTTAGTGCAAATCAAAGCACTGACAGCACTATTTTTTATGATTCAAGCTTCCAAAAAATCATAATTTAAGAAACTACAGTGATATCTTTCAGATAAAGCACATTTTCTTGATAATAATTGCTTTGAATGCCTCTTAGAAGCAACCCAAATGACACTTTTCAGATTTATTGTATATCAATTTGTCATATTCATGGATAAAATGGAAGCACTTTTAACCAAAGTTTATGAATATACTTTTTAATTTTTATATCGGTTGCTGACAACAACTATCTGGTTCATATATTTATTTTAGATAAAAAAAAAAAAAAAAAAAAAAATCTAATATTTATTGATATGTTCATTTTCATGAATTTAATAATTATATTCACTACAGTAAACAGAAAAGTTCAGTGTAAATCAAAGTACTGAAGGTACTGATACATTGTATACCATTTAACTCTTGCATTTGTAAAAAAAGGACAAAAAAGTTTAAAAGTAAAATATATTTGATCTTATTTACTATGAAGACATTGCATATGTTATTTACAGTCCCTTCTCTGGTTATTTTATCAATTTATTTCTCTCAGACAATGATATCAAAGTACTAAAATTTGAACTTGCCATAACGAAGTAGTAAAGGTATGACCTACAGGCATATCCACCTTTTTAGTTAAATACACCATACATATGCATGAATTAAACCCTTCCAGCACCATAGGCGGAAAAAGAGGCCTCTCCGGATGACATAGATCAAGATAAGACTGCACAAAACCTGCAGTCTGATCTTGTAACTGTGTCGTCCGCTGGTTTAGTCAAGCCTTATATGATAAAACTCTTTCTGAGCGGAGCCTATTTCCAGGCATCGAAAGAGGTGGACATTAAATATTTGGCGCCAAAAGAGTTAACTGCCCAAAATCAGAGATATATTATTCGTAGTTAATTTTGTTCCCCTTTTTACACACATCAATTAAGTAATCAGATGATTTACTAGCAATGTGAGTTACCAAGATGAATTCCTCAAGTGGATTTGATATTTCAATAGGGCAGATGCACACGACCCGTTATCTCACAGTGTTGGTCAGTATTCATTGAGGACCATAGTGTTTTAGTGAATGAGAGCTCATTCATGCTTGTATTTGCTCAATAAAACCTTCACCATCATCATTCTCGTGCTTACCAGCCATATTTCTGGCTTTATGTTTTTGTTATGAAAACTGTGGATGTTGTTTTTCCGTTCTTACCTGTTCAGAATTATGTCAGGTTAACTGCTTGGCATTAAGAAACAAGGAAATAATATGAAGCATTGTGCCATGACTATAAAAGAAGGCCAAGTAAAAATGTTGGAAAGAGATGCATTGGATTTGATATAATATGCTTAAGTCTTAAGCTGTATAATGAAGAGTCCTTTTTTTCTATTCTTTGATCCATTTTGTTTCCCTTTTATATTAACTTAGAAATGAAGGTCATTTTGTGTGTTACCATGTACTGTTAATTTTCTTGTCATTAACATATTCTTTTTGGGTGAAAAGGTCGTGCAAATTATCACCATTCTCATGGCAATCATTTTATTGCTCAGGTTACCTTGTTCTTGCTTTCTGTTTGCATAGCTTCAAGGCTATGTCTTCTTTTACTCAATTACATTGTATTCTAGTGATTTATCATCTGTGTAAATTCAAAACTTGCTTTTGTAGTTTTTGTTTGAAATTGTATACATTTAAGAGAGACACAAGCTTTTTTGATATTTTGGCTGGCCAGTTATCATTTACCTTGTTTGATAGATAGTGACTCTCCTTATTTCTGCTATAGGCAAAAGGGTTGTGCATGGGTTTTGTTTTTCTCTCTTTCTATCAAACATGTAAAGATACCTGTGGTATGTCAAAAAGAAAATGCCTGCTGTAATAAACTTAGACTATGCCTAGCTCCACCTCATCCAATGTCAACATAATTGTATTATTGTGCATGAACAGATGAACATTTTTTTTCTTTTGCATTTGGTATCACGATCATAGGCTTATTGTTATTTCCAGGATATTGTTTCCCACATTAAAAATGATAGATTTAATTTTTCTGTGCTATTCCATATAAGTGATGCACCAATAATTGCCCATCTGTAGGAAGAAATGATCAGTGATCTAATGGGGAGACAGTTTCTTCTTTTCTGACCTGATTTCTCATTTTCGAAGTCTATGCTGTGAAGGGAAATCTTTATAGTTCGACAAAAGTAAATCCTGTTTAGCAAAATGCTATCTTGCAATCATTTAGAGAATAACAAACCCAAAGTGTGTCAAAAATGGTTCTATGCATGCTCTCTTTGCATACATTTTGATGTTTTTCAATTGTGGTAAAATTGTCATTTTGTGAACAGAAAAGAAACTTTATTGAATTTTTCACAATGTTTACTAGGTACTTCCTCATGTCATAGACATGCAGTAGGGGTATAAAATGATACAGAGTATAAATCATAGCAATGATTTAGTTAACAGTGAAATATATTCTAACCAAGCGATGAGGAAGACAATAACAATGTTGTCTTTATGAATGTGGTCAATGGGTGATAGTGGATAGACTTTCATATAGCATGGAATGATATGTTGTAAACATCATTGTTATCATTTCAATGAAAGGCATCGTCATATTAGTCTTGAACTCTGTGAAGGGCCACCATTAAGAAAAAAATCTAAACAACTTTATCCACTGGGATTAATACAATACCAATCAATGTGGCAAATTACTGTTGATTATAGAAGTGATAAATACAATCCTGACGTCAATGAGTTCTTATGGGTCAACAGCAAGAAATATATATAATTCCAGCAAATGTCATAAGATTTTGAAAAAAAGCTTAACATTTGTCACTATTAATACACTATTTTCCTTTACTGACACAGCTTATAGTTAGGATAAATTGTAATGGTAAGGCACTGTGTTTGTCATGGAATCTATTCTGTATCACTAAGATCATAATTGATGACTTTGTATGCTATGGATAAGTTTTTGGGTACCAGCCATTTTACGCTCACAAACACTGCCAAGAACAGTTCTCTCAGTACTTTGATTCAAACAAAATTGCTTCTATTTCTGTAAAATATCTGTTTTGACTATAGATATGAGTGTATAAACCCATCTGAACATGTTTCTGACATATTAAATGTAGAAAATTAAATGAAAATTTACCCTTAACTGTTATCCATTGATACCTCGTATGCAACAGTGCACCTGATGAACTTTGACCTCTATAACTCGCAAAAGCACCACTCGCAAGGTGGTAGACTTTGACAAAGTGCTCAGGAGACCTTTGAGTTTCAGAAAAATAATAGTGCCGAAAATTCCCCCGGGGGGGGGGTCTATTGGTAGCTCAAGGTCTATTAATGCAAATCTTTGCATACAGTTTCTAAGTATAGAAATGGGGAAACCCGCGATTTGCGCAAGGTTTTTACACACACACACACACACACACACACACATACACAAAATCCCACCATGCTTGGCTTATACCAGGGTTATTTTCCAGGCCTACAGGGGATGTGTTTATAAATGTCTGTTGCATACATGTAGATTATATGCTACATAGTCATGGCTGGATAAATCGTACCAATTAGCTTTGTTTTGATTAAACATGTATATTTATTTTTAAATTCGCGGTATCTTGGAAAGTGATCCGGTTCTTTACCAAGAGTGCCCAAGTCAGATAGCTACGTATTTGAAAAATTCTACCTATCAGGAGATTATGGGCTATATTTAGCATTTGGACGAAGAAAGCTTGGAACCATATTGTGACATACCTTACAATGTTTACATCTACAACGGTAACCATTGAGAGCACTAAAACACAACGTAAAGATGTTTAACAGAAGTCTACTTTTTGTGCATGATGAGTAGATTTTCCAAAACATTTTCAGTTTTTACTTTTTATAAGATGTGTTATGATTTCCATTCGATTTTTATACATATGTTATGGTAGTTTAATGCGCTTTAATAACCCTTTTCACCTCTTTGTTTTTTCCTCCTCCCTACAAGGACATGTCATGTGATGTTTCTGCGAAGTCTGTCGGGGCTTCTTCGACCCCACAGATCGGGGTAGGTTCGGCCTCCAGCTGAAATTGCCTTGTGCTAACACCAAGTATCTGTCAATGTATTTCGTCACTTTGTAGATCTATTGTTTTATTCCCCATCTTCATTACATTTTTTCTTTTTTCTTTTTTTTTTTTTTTTTTTCTTTAATATAGATCTAGATTAATGTCTAGCATTGGCTATCCATACATGTAAGTGTCTAATTTATAGATCTATCTTAGTGATATGAAATACTTAAAACAAGACAGATCTCCACTGGAATCTGAATTTTAAAACTCGTTTGCAGTTCAATATGAAGGTAAATGATGAAAAGTAACCATGCCAGCAGTTGCCTATTTTTCATTTTGTTTTTCATTATTTGTGAAAAGTGAAATTTTCAATTAGATATATTTTGCAAGATTATGTGTTACAAAAACTCATCGTTGGAAAAGGAACTGTTGCTTACAAAAGTGGTGTCTGAAATAAATGTACACTGTACAGGAATAGGTTATAGGGTATCACAAAAAAAATATTCGAGTTTAAATTACCGTAAAACCAGAAAAAGGATTTATCCTCTATCAAACCCTTTTGCTAAGGTATGAATGAGCACCGCAGGAGTTTCGTTCACGGTCGCAACCTTATACGCTCAAAGGGTCTGCGGAATAAATATGTCCACATTTTTGCTGAAAGGAAAGTACTATTTATCCATTTGAGCCTGGTACGGAGAAGCAGCCAACTTTTACTGCTGCGCCGAAATAAACTGTTCTCTTGCGATTCGTGATGTCTTTCATATCAAATTGCTTACTTGCTATTGTCATAAGTCTGGTTATCCTCTGTCTTAGAGGTAGTCATTTTACTTTATGTTATATGTATTTCAGATATTGCACATATCTATAACATGTTAGTCGGGTATTTCGAGCTAGTTTTTCAGGATACTAATTCCTTACGTTCAAATAGTGAGACTTTACGGAAAAAAAAAATAATAATAATGCGTTGGAACTATATGACCCCGGTGTTATGCAAATGTTTATTTTTTGTCTGTACGGAATAGAACGCGAAAATACGTTAAAACTCCTTGTTAATTTCTGTTTGCCGAACTTGCCCCATGGGGTGATCAAACTTATGCCGTCATGACATGGTCTCTTTGACTAAAAGCTACTCCTGATCGGAGAGAAAAATCAGAAGGTATACAATGTAGCAAAAACGGCTCTACTCTGCTTTATTCGCAGATTACATTCGGGGACCAAGCTGTGACAGTCAGCCTAAAAATGAACGTTGACAAAAATGGGACAGGACTAGCCCCGGTCTCTCCTCCTGAAAGACAAATATCACTGAAACACATCTAAGACAAAGCTTATATATTATTTGTACGTCTTCAAATTTACTTCATGTCAATCAGCCATCATTAGAATCATCTCTGATCACAGCTAATACCACAATCCTTCCACATATGCAAGGCTTTGTCCCACACATACATGATACAACATAGCCAACAATGGACTTGGTACATGAACATCCACGGAGACATTTGCATTTCTTACACTGACAGCATGATGAATTTGTTGCCACCTTTGGCTTAGATACCTTCAACATAAAAGTTGGAACAAACCTCTCAACGTCTAGGATCCTTTCATACTCGGTTGGATCTTTAAAACTGGGCTGTGATAGATGTGCGGACTTACTGTGATTTGCATTAAGGCTCTCAGGACATGCTGTTTTAGAGCATCATCTGTAGGTGGAAGGCATCTTACAGCCCCTCCGAAATGGTCATAAAATTGTGCGAGTAGTTCATCTGTACTCCCTTCAAAGTTTTCTCTACCATTCTTACTTACCTACTTACCAACCTACCTACCTAACCACCTACCTAACTACCTAACAAACTACCTACCTAACTACCTAGCTACCTAACCACCTACGTTCACGTACTTATATTAATGTTCTTGAAGATATTACCTTTCATGACAGACAGACATATGTACGGACATACATAAAGACAGACAAACATAAAGACAAACATAGACAGACAACAATAAAATGTGTCTAACTAAGTATGAAAGCTGTTGGGAAATTATTGAGACAACGCTTATAATATGAGAATAATAAGACTTACGAAGTATTTCATCACAGAAGACATATACTTTATTTCTTTATACCTGCAAAAAATTAGGCCGCTGGGTCTTTTTGTATAAGTGTCATGGACCGTCGCAAACATACCACTTTGCTCGGTCCGGATCACAACGCCGTTTTGAACGTGACGTCATATCCACATAAATGCGCCTTTACATTAGTGCATGTCATTCCTTTACAAAATAAACACCATTCAATCTGACGCGCTTCATATGTCGCTGCAGTGCACCCATTTGTCGTGAAGTTTTACACCATTCACTATCTAATTTCCAAACTATATTTAGTGCCTCGGTCTTCAATTCACTGAAATTTGAAACTTATACCCCTCAACTGGGACTTGACAAGTGGAAAGACGTTGATGATCGTAGGTCTTCCACCTCCTTTTGTGCTGTACGGAAATGATGCATCTTTCACAAACCGATTGGGCCACCGATAAACAAGGGCCAAGACGCCTCTTCCGCACCGTGTCATTTCTAACACCTTTATTGTTTCAACAGAGGTTTTTCCACGCTCGAGGCGAAACTTAATCTTAGCTCTACCTTTGCGCCGTTATCCATTTTTTTGATATCACGAACTTCCGTAAAATGGCCAAAACTTGCTTATTTTTAACGTGAACGTTATGAAACTTTACCGGAAATGCGACAGAATAACGTAGTGTATATGACATCATTTTAATTGAATTTTTTTCAATCTTTTATTCAAGAGCAATTCATTTGAACTTACTCGTTTTTCGGGCGTGCTCCGGTTATCACGCCTCTTGCTGATTTTAAATTATATACAATAAAGTGTAAAAAATACACTTTTAAGTCTTTCAATTTATTGAAGGTTAATTCACGGTTATAGAAAAATCTGTGTACACACATTAAGTTTTTCTCTCAAAACAATCACTGTCTCAATAACTTCCGCATAAGCCTCTTAGATATAAATGATATTAATTTGTTAGTAAACAGGAATTATGCATATATCCTTTTCACTCAAGAAAACCCTTTGCTTTTAAATTTATTATGCTGTATATTAAGTTTGAAGATTAATGTTAGCAATCAAATATCTAAAACATAACCTTTATAACTCAGGGCATCATGATAAAAACAGTGTTCTGTTCAGAGTAACATACCTGTGCATATATTTAATAATGTCTTTTTTTTTTCTTTTTTTTTCAAGCATTATCTGAACTTGAAAACTAACGCAAAACACATAACATTCGTGGTTCCATGAGCACTGAAACGTGTTTCATAGGTAAATATTATGAAAACAACTATCGATCTGTTTTAGATGCTAAACTTGATCCGAGAGCCATGTTAACAAGTGCCAGATGGTGGTATGCACCTTTCTTCAAGTGTATTCCCTCATAAAATAAACGAATTCCAGCGTAACAATGCACCTTCAGTAGTTATGTTCTACTGTTTATATCACTGTTGGAACAAAAGATATTGAAGAGCAGAACTAACGAACCTTCTTTTTGAATCCATGAACTATTAAAGGTGGGTATTTAGATTTTTCACATCTCACAAAATTAGTATATATATATTACCTTGAAATTTAAAAGAAAAATGCCCCCAGCTGGGCGGGGGGATAGAAATAGCTCAGCTGTCGCACTACAGCAGGGGTAAGATCCCCCCACTGTGCCTGCCTGTTTGCCGTGGGCTGCAACTCGTGTCGTTCGATGACAGGATCCTGGTGGTTGAGTGGATTCAGAGCTCGGTCCTTTGATAGCTCTGTTTACACAACACATCCCTTTGGCCTTGAACTGAACTAAACGAGAGGTCAGGAAGGCCCGTCCTGATCAATCGGCTGGTCATTCCTTGCCCTAGGGCATCTAATATATTCTTTCTTTTACATCCTTCTCTCAATTGAAATTACCATCTTCTCTATATCTAATCCACATATTCATATCACACTCTTTTCAGATGTTATATTTCTTGTTCAGCCCTAGAAGGCGGTGGCTCATGGGTCAATCGGGTGAAAGTTCTTTGGTATTTGGCTGACATTTGTATCCTCTCAATGATCGTCTAAGCTTGGTAGGACTTTCTGCGAGAAAATGCATCTGTCCAGTCTAGCCCTTTCATACCGAGTATACCACTGATGTATCCCTGTCATGGTCTGCGAATGGGTTTTCCCCAGACCATGACCCCTTGTTGGGCTCCGTGGCGGGTGGGGAGCATCGGTGGTGAAACTTTACACATAAACATGGCGTCCCAAAAAAAGGCCAAGCTCAATGAAAGCAAGCGCCCTCTTTCAGATAGTGAATCTGAAACGGAAACTTCACTTCTTTCTTCCTTTCACTCTCCACGTTTTATTGTTATCAGATCTCAAGATCCTTCAAAACCTGTTACAAAACTTTCTCTTTTTATAATAGAAAAACAAATATCTAGCATCCTTGGAACTCCAAAGTCTGTGAAAAAAACTTAAAGACCAGACCCTCCTAGTTGAATGTCTCACAAATCAGCAAGCTGTGAACCTTTTAAAACACACAAAATTCTTTGATATAGATGTTAAAATTTTCCCACATCCTTCTCTCAATTCTTGTAAAGGAGTAATTAGATGTAAAGAACTTACTTACTGCAACTCCTTACAAGAAATCAAAGACAATCTGAAACAGCAAGGTGTATCCGATGTTCAAAGGATTTCCGTACGCAGAGATGGAGAACAGAGACTTACAAACACATACATTTTAACATTTTTTTCACCTGTTCTTCCAACATCTATCAAGATAGGCTTTCAAATTCTAAAAGTAGATTTGTATGTGCCGAATCCCTTGCGATGTTTTAAATGCCAGCGGTACGGCCATCACATCAGTAAATGTCCAAACCAAGAAACATGCTCTAAATGTGCTCATCAAGGACCTGACCATGACAGTACTACATGTTCAAATCCTCCTTTTTGCATTAATTGTAAGTCTCCACACTCTACTTTTTCAAGAGAGTGTCCTGTATGGAGGGAAGAAAAAGAAATCCTTTCCATTAAATACAACAATAATGTTACCTTTCCAGAAGCAAGGAAAATATTTGAACAACGCAAGAAAACCTCTTCTAGTACTAGCTATGCAGGTGTTGTTGGCTCGTCAACTAAAAAGGACGACTGCAGCACTTGTAAGATTCTTGCGAAAGTTTTCCTTCAAAAATTTCCTGATGTAGCTTCTGAGCTGAAAGAACTTCTCCCTCCATCCACCTTGTCCAAACTCATTCCTGACTCTCCATCTGCGTCTAAAACAAAACCGCTTCTGCACCCTCAAAACCCACAAACTCTCAAGGTATTTCTCCACAAAAAACTGTAAAGCCATTTACCTCTTCGCAAAATATCTCTTCGAAAAAAGCTTCAAAGCCAGCTCCCCCTTCACAACAGCCTCCAAAGAAACCCCAACCCCCATCTTCGCAGTCTACAACTAAATCTAACGTTTCATCAAAAGATAACAAATCTAATCATGCATCCCGATCTCCTAAAAGATCTTCTTCGAAATCTAAACCACAACCCAGAGATACCCATGGATCTTGTGAAATCACAGTCAGAGTAAATGATCCTGTCCCTACCTCCAACAGATTTTCGGAGCTAGAGGACATGGATGCAGAGGTGAGGCTTCAGATTCAGAAGCCTCTATCTGGTCTGCTTCAAAAGATCCTTGGGACAAGGACACTGACACCTGGCACTCGTCCAAACCCGAGACAACTGTAATGAACTCTTAATCAATCTATTTTAAAATGCATTGGTTTACAGCCTCTTTTTTTACTTTAGCTGTTATACTTTCTACATGCACAATGGATACCATAATCCAGTGGAATTGTCGAGGTCTGAAGTCAAACTTTGACGAACTTTCCCTTTTAATCAGTGATCACAAACCAGTTGCTGTTTGTCTGCAAGAAACCTTCCTTAAACGGGAGGATGATATCTCTATCAAATACCATTCCATTTACAACAAAGTCTTTACCGAAGGCGAGAAAGCTAGAGGTGGTGTTTCTATCATTGTTAATAGCAACATTCCTCATAAAGTTATCTCGCTTAACACAAACTTGCAAGCTGTTGCCATCAGGTTATCTTTACATAGTGCTGTTACACTATGTTCTTTATATCCCCCCCCAAGCACAGCTATCAATGAGACCAATCTGAATGATCTCATTTCCCAATTGCCATCCCCCTATATTCTTGCTGGGGACTTTAATGGTCACAATGTTATGTGGGGTTGCGATGACACTAACCAGAGAGGTTTACAGTTGGAGAGCTTCATTTCGAACAACTCTTTGTCTTTCATGAATGATAACAAGTCCAAAACCTACTTGCATCCAGCAACTGGATCCTACTCTTCTATTGATTTAACCTTATGCAGCCCAGGCTTACTTCCCAATTTCACTTGGGAAGTGACTGAGGATTTGTGTGGAAGTGATCACTTCCCCGTGATCTTTTCATCTACACAACCATCCAGCAGTGTACGAAAGCAGAAATGGAAGCTTTCCAAAGCCAATTGGAACAGATTTGAAACCCTCTGTGAACAGACCATTACACATGACAAATTTGGAGATTGCGGTGATCCCGGAAAGCTTTTTACTTCCCTATTAATTGATGCAGCTAAACAGTCCGCCCCTCAGACCTCGACAAATCCAAAATGTCCTGACAAGCCTTGGTACAATGATGACTGTAAACAGGCTGTCAGAGACAGAAAAAAAGCCCTTAGAAAGTTTAACCTCAGGCCTACCAAAGAAAATCATAACTTATCCCGTATTTCCAGGGAAAAGGCCCGTCGTACTATTAGAGAAAGTAAGCGCAAGGCTTGGAGAAATATGTCTCTAAATTAAACAGTAGAACTACTGCTAAAAAAACATGGGACATGATCAGAAAGATCAATGCCAAAGGCCAGCCCCCTCTTAGTCACCTTGAAGTTAACAATACTTCGTTGGAATCACCCCAGGATATAGCTGATGCTCTTGCTGACACCTTTTGCAAAAGGTCTTCTTCTGCAAACTATTCTGAAAGGTTTCAGAGGAATAAAGCCAGAGAAGAAAAGAAAAAACTTAATTTCGATTCTTTTAATTCAGAGCATTATAATTAACTCTCCACCTTTAAAGAATTAAAATCTGCTCTGAAAAAAGCTCACGATAAAGCCAAGATAAAGTCCATTACCGGTTTTTAAAACACTTACTTTTTACTTCTCTCTCCGTTTTACTTGATATTTTCAATGATATCTGGCAGTCAGGTGATTTTCCTTCTTCCTGGCGAGAGGCACTAGTCATTCCTATCCCAAAACCTGGCAAGGATGCTAGTGACCCAACCAACTATCGTCCAATAGCTCTTACTAATTGTCTCTGCAAGACCCTAGAATGTATGGTAAACGACAGGCTTGTCTGGTTTTTAGAGAAAAACAACCTCATCGTTGATGTACAGAGTGGATTTCGTCGCCAACGTGGCACCATCGATCATATTGTCCTCTTTGAAACCTTTGTCAGAGAAGCCTTTATAAATAAACAGCACGTAGTATCAGTCTTTTTCGACCTTGAAAGCGCTTACAATACGACTTGGAAATACGGAATTCCTAAAGACTTACATGACTTTGGTCTTCGAGGCCATCTTCCTCTTTTTATTTCAGCCTTCTTGGATGAACGTGTTTTCCGCGTCCGAGTTGGTAATACTCTCTCGGGAGCCCGTGAACAGGAGATGGGTGTACCCCAAGGGTGTATTCTCTCTGTTACACTTTTCAGTGTAAAAAATAAACAGTATAGTTAAAGCTATCTGTCCTAGTGTAGACTGTTCCCTTTATGTTGATGACTTTGTTACATGCTTCAGATCTCGAAATAGGAATATTATTGAGAGACAACTTCAGCAGTGTCTCAACAAACTCCAAACGTGGTCTGATGAAAATGGCTTCAAATTTTTAAAGTCCAAAACTAAATGCATACACCTATGTAATCTACGTGGTGTTCATACAGACCCTGAACTCTATTTGGACAAAACTAAAATTAAGTCGTTTCTCAGTTAAAATTTCTTGGAGTCATCTTTGACAGAAAGCTTTCCTTCCTTCATCATATCACTGCACTTAAAAAAGTGCAAGAAGGCTCTTAACTTTCTAAAGGTTGTGGCCCATTCTGAATGGGGACCAGACCGTAAAGTCCTCTTGCGGCTTTATCGGTCTTTAGTTCGCTCCAAATTAGACTATGGATCTATTGTATACGGATCTGCCCGTAAATCTTACCTTAAAATTCTCGATTCTATACAACACGAAGGTCTGCGTCTTGTACTTGGAGCTTTCAGAACTTCTCCCGTCAATAGTCTGTATGTTGAGGCTAATGAACCTTCTCTTTCTTACAGGAGGGAAAAACTCTCGCTTCAATATCTTTTAAAACTGAAGTCGAATTGTTTTAATCCAACTCATAACGTTGTTTTTAAACCTAAATATAAACGTCTTTTTGAAAGGAAACCAAATGTTATTCCTCCATTTGGTATCCGCATGGAGCCCATTGTAGATAACCTTGGCATAGACACTGAGTTTATTGCCGTCTATAAAATCTCTGAAATCCCTCCATGGACACTAAACAGTGCAGAATTCAGATTTGACCTTGCATCTGACAAAAAGTCTGTCATGGATAGAAATGTGTTTCATGCTAGATACAACGAGATAAAGGAGCATTATTTTTCCTTCAAACCAATCTATACAGATGGATCTAAAGAGGGAAATTCTGTAGCAGCTGCCGCTGTTTATGGAGAAAGGAGCTTAAAGTGCCGCCTTCCAAACAACTCCTCTATCTTCTCTGCTGAAATTAAAGCAATTGATCTTGCCCTTAATCTAGCTGAACGTTCTAATTCCAACCGTTTCATTATCTTTTCGGACTCTTTGTCTACATTACAAGCCCTTTCAAATCAACGACTTGAGAATCCCTTAATCTGTAGTTTACTTGAAAGGATCTCACAAATTTCTTCTATGAATAGATTGGTGTTCTGCTGGCTTCCAAGTCATGTTGGCATCAAAGGCAATGAAAATGCCGATAGGTCTGCCAAATCTGCACTTAACCTTCCCATTTCAGATTTTAAATCCTCCGTCTTAACACATATCCAATCTTCTTGGCAATCCCAGTGGGATGCTGATGTTTTCAATAAACTGCATTCAGTTAAACCTTTCCTTGGTGAATGGTACCCCGTTTACAGGTCTGTTCGTTGAGAAGAAGTGACAATTGCACGACTTCGAATTGGCCATTCACGCATCACACATTCCTGGCTCTTGACCAGAGATGATGCACCTGAATGTATTCCATGCAATGCATCCTTTTCTGTAAAACATATCCTACTAGATTGCATTGACTTTCAGCCAGTTCGTTCAAAATATTTCAACGTCGATAGTTTAAAAAATCTTTTTGATTCTGTCAGCGTTGAATCTATTATCGCTTTCATAAAGGAGATTGGCATTTACAATATTCTGTGATATTTACTCTTGAGTTTCTTACCCATCTTTTTACATTCTTTACACACCTTTATATAAGATATCTTGTCAGCTGATTCACAGTCTTACCTTTTTTAATCTAAAATTTTTGAGTAGGTAGGGAATGCCCAGCCACTCAATATCATAGTTTATGCACATCATAAATGACATATATTTCTTCTTCATTTAAAGACTTCTTACTATCAATCCAACATTTAGTTCAAACCTTTTTATCACATTCTTAACTCTGTCATTTAAAACTTTTGAGTTGATAGGGATTGCCCTGTCACTCAATAATGTCCTTTATACATATTAAGATCACACATAATCCTTCTTAATTCAACTCTTTTACTATTATAAATTTATTCAAACCTTTTTCAGTTAAAAATCCCACTTTTACTACCTTTTAACACAGATATGCGCGCTAAATGACCAAAGCTGTCGTTGCGCCATAAAACAACATTCATTCATTCATTCATTGTAAGAAAAAACAAAGCAAATCATCAATAATTAAGAATCATAAAATAACAAACAAACATTTTTTTGATATAATTCCCTTAAAAGGCTACGTAGCCTCTTAAGGTATTTTGAGATTTCGCTCCAGAAATCAACAAAGCATTGTGGGAATGTCACGTGACTGGCACGTGACTAATGACGCTTAAATTCCGTAACAAAAATGGCGTCTCGCCCGTAGTGAACAACGCTGCCGACCATGAAAAGACGAAGATTAGCACAAGCTCGTAAAACTAGACAGTGAACGGTAAATTAACGTGACAAGATTGATGGGTGGACAGAAATAACGGAAGAGAACAGTATTGTTTGCACGACGGAGATGTGGCGAAACTTTTGATTGATTGGTAAGGGACCGTCTCAAACTATTTACATCATAAAAATTGCTGTTTTTGACAAATTTTTGCTTTCAGTTTCTTTTCAGTTTTGTTGTGTTTAATTTTGAAAATAATGTTTGTAACACTCTTTATCCATAAACATGAGCCATGTGCCAAAATCCACATTTTTCAATGGCATTTTAACAAATGTGGCCTTCATAATGTATACATGTCTGTCTTTGTAGGGAGAAACTTTCACAATATCTGATACAGTTTGAATATTTGGTATGGGGCAAAGAACCTTGGAAAGCAACTTTGTGTGGTAAGAGAATACATACTATAAATATTTAAATGCAAATTTATGTCCTTGTAGGATTCTTTACAATCATAAATTTGCCTTTATTATCTGCTTGTGTGGTTCTGTGTGGAGAAAGTATAGGACTAGTTATCTTATGGCCTTGGTTCAATCCTCACCAAAGGCATGCAGCTCTTTTTGTGCTTTGGCAAGACAAAAAAGGAGCACCAGCTTTGTAGTGGTGAAAAACAGGGCACAAATGACTTCAAGAGCCATTGTAATGATATGAATGAAACAATGTTGAAAGCAATGTTTAAAAGCATTCAATTATAGCAAACCTGTAGGTTTATTAATTTAGGTATGACTTTAAATTTTTGATTCTGCTAAATTATCCTAAATAAATGTAATATCAATCTTTGAGACATTAACTAATAAAAGAAAGAATGGTTATAAGCAAGAACTCAGGATCTTCAACAATAGTTTGTTGGATGGGTCACTTTTCTTTAATTAACACTCTACCACACAATACTGAGTTTTAACTACCCTGAAGAAGAAGGCTTTTGAAAAGATGGGAATAGGTGAAATTCTGGTAACCAACATTTTCTTCTTTTCCTTCAATGTTTTCCACCCTTTCAAAGAAAGAAATCATTGTTTGATCTAAATTATCAACTGCAAATGCTGTCAAGTTGGACCAGTCTAAAATTTTGTTATTTTGTAAAATATTAAGCTTTTGATAATATTTGAAGGATGTTCCTTTAAAAGTTATCATTGTTTCGAATAAGTTGCTCGAGTCCCTTGTGGCTCAGCGGTAAAGTGCAGAACTAATAATGTGGAGGCCATGGGTTTGAACCTCACTGGAAGCATTTGGTCATCATGGGAGTGCCCTTGGGTAAGACACTTCAGAGCCCCAGTCTAGCACTGGCGAAATCCACATAAAACATGAATATGTGAGTTGTCGCAATGATATAACATTAAAAGCGGCGTATTCAGTAACACCATTGAATCAGTTGACTGCTCAAGTTACAATCGCATTGAACACTTCTTGACAGGGAAAAAGTAAATACACATACTTGAAAGTGAAACTGTTTGCTACTTTTATTAACTTTTCAACAAGAAAGCATGAAAGCAAATATAAAAAATAAAAAATAACAGTTTTACAGTGTAGATGTCAGCTTGCTGCAGTTGACTTACATGGAACATGTGAATAGACCATACAAAAAGAGCAGACAAGGAGAACATTGGTAAGGTAAAAAAAAAAATTATAACATAACTAAGATGACTTTGTGATAAAAATCATCTAACTTGGAACTGATATAGTTTCTTAAGTGTGTAACCTATTGATAAAATTATTCAAATGACCTCCTTTCAAAACCCACATGACTTGTTTTCTTGTTGAGTAAGATATTATTGAGACATATACTGGCTGTTTGAAAGAAACTTTGGATCTTGATTGCACGAAACCCATCACAGGTAATTGCTAAACCTGAACATTTGTTCTACCATAAGAAAAACTTTTGAAAGCAAATACATTAAGTTCTTCAATGTTTGACAATAAGAATAAGTTTTTTTTCCATCTTTTCAGCAAGACAAAATGCTACAGTAATAAATACTGAAAATAACTTTGTCATCCATTTCGAAAACTGTGTGATGTATTGATAATAATCACATCGAATGATTGCCCATTGATAAACAGTTCAGGGTTGTTGTTCCTGTCTTCTTCATAAACTTTAGTTTTCGGAGGGTAAAAGATTGATTTCACAAAAGTTTTTTACAGAAAATTCAAGAAAAAAGTATGAATATAATTTCAGTTACATAAGAGTCCATTCCAAAGCTGCCAATCACTGGACTGTCAAACCCAAGAAAGAACAGAAGAACTACAGTTACTTAAAACATTGCTGTATTTCTTAAGTTTTGAGAGTTATTGTAGTGGCAAGTCAAAAATCAGCTAAAAGTAAGAAAGTGGAAGATGATTCTACTCAAATTGCCAGAACAAGTGCACCTATAATGTCACCAACAACAAAGGAAGTTACTGAGAAACAAAAACTATGGCTTCAGTATCTACCTAAACCAGGCTCAATCAAAGATCCCTATTGAAAGATTTTGGAGCTCAATGCTCAGTGATTTAAATCCAAAAAAATATAACAATGATGATGCATCAGTAGATATTAACAGATCTACAAAAATGAAGTGTACATGTATTAAGTTTGCTGTGAAAGTAGTGCCAAGATCCGGTTGGGCAGTCGGTAGAGTACAGGACCTGAGAACAGGGGTGGCTGGTTGGAATTCAAAGCTTGGTCTATTTCCTCCACAGGATTGATGAAGAATTCATTCCTCCCTCAATGCTGATAATTGTTTCGACAATGTTAAAGTGGGAAAGCAGCCAGTTGAGTGAAGACCAGGATTTGCAAGACTATCTATGGTCTAATAAGACAAAAAAATCAGCTTAGTCGATTTGAAATTATTTAAAGACAGCACTTTTTAAAAAAAATTTGAAGAAAGAAGAGAAAATGATCGTTACTGTAACCTTTACCTTTTACTTTTCTGATTATGCTTTTAAAAGCCTTCATGTGAAGAGGACAAAAAAAACCACAGAATTTTGCTGATAAAGCCTTCGAAGTACTCAAATGGTATTAACAAATACTATGCAGTTGAATTTGAATATTAGAGTTCACTTTCATCTAATCAAGAATTTAGATCAACATTCTGTATATGTTGCTAGTATTGAAACTTCACAGTAATGATAATTTTGTCTGGTTTACTTCAAATCCTTTTTAACCTCTAAAAGAAGACAAAATGTTGGACTCTTCCTAATTTAAAGCATTAGCAGACAACATAATTATGACTCAAGGGATTCATCTATGAGAGGGTAGATAGCAGTGGTGGCAAGAGAGAAAATGCTGGTTGTCTGCATCAGGGATGTTAGGATTGAGGATTGTACATCCATTTCTTTTCTGCTTTTGTTTCTTTTTGCTCTAATTTACTAATCACTTGCATACCTAGTCAGTGAAACGTTGCTTTTTGTCATTCATTATGTTATTTTAAAATTTCGAGAATAACAATCATATAGAGTTGGATGTGCTAAGATTAACTTGTACCTTATCTGTTTACCACATAACAAAATTTCGGTCTGGACCAAATCCAAAGTATTTGAGTACGACAAATTAATTGATGCTAAAATGATTATTGTCTTTGATAGGGTAGAAAACATTGTGGGAAAAATAGAAAATGCTGGTAACCAGCAATTTCTCCTTTACCCACAATGTTTTCAAAAGCCCTTTTCATCAGGGTCGTTGAAAGTTCATGGAGTTAACAGCATTTAAATGAAACACTTGGCTACAAGGAGAACTAATAAAGGCCAAAACCCTTAGAGAGCAAATCATAGCTTTACTTGCTTTATGAGGACAAGCAATTTTGATAACATTGTAGCAAAACAAATTTCTAGAATAAATTCCTCTTGTTGCCACCAAGTACACATATGCATATTTCAATTTCAACATTTACCAAATCATCCTGAGTTTTCACAGTCCTGGGAAAGAAGGCTTTAAAAACCTTGTGAGAAAATGCTGGTAACTATAGCATTTCCTCATTTTCCCACAATTTTCTTGACCCTATCAAAAAGCTCAAGCTCATTTCTGACTCATTTTGTCATCTCCAGAAGTTTTGAATTTAAAAGAGTAAAAAATCTGTCATTTGGGAAAGGGAAAATGACCTAAAGAAGAAACCTTTTGACAGAATTTAGGGAAAAGATGAAATTACTGGTAAACAGCTATTTTCCCCTTTTCACAATTTTCTTTAACCCTTTACCATATAATGCCGACTTAACGACCCTGAAGAAGAAGCCTTTTGAAAACATTGTGGGAAAAGAAAAAATGCTGGTAACCAGCATTTTCTCCTTTTTCAACAATGTTTCCTACCCTATCAAACAAAAATCGCATCATTGAGCCACATTGAAATTGCCGTCTGCAAATGCTTTCAAATTGGACAGGTCTAAAATTTTGTCGTGTGCTAAAAGATTAAACCTTAAGACACATCAACTTATTTCAGCCAATGATTTAACAATCATGTTACAAGGATCTTTTCGACTTTCCTCGTGCATTTTAAGCTTGGCTGTTTTCGAAGAAAACGACAAGTTAATGTCATAGCCATAGTGTCTGTATCATCATATGAAAACTTCAGTATTTTGTAGTATCTTTGTTATTACTGAAAATAACTGAAGGTACTTACTTCAAACTCGGACAATTTGTTCACTATTAGAGGGGAACCTATAAAACAAGGGCAGGTAACCAAAATATGTCCCTTTTTTCAACTTTGAATTTTCACTGAAAATCAAGCACTTGCAGCCCAGCATTGGCACCCTCATGCAGTGCTCTTGTTTTCATAAGGTAATGAGTTTCCCCACTAGTCTGACTACTTCACACAGTTCTGATCCGAAGGAAGAAGGCTTGTGAAAACATTGTGGAAAAATGATAAAAATGCTTATTTCCAGCATTTTCAACTTTCTCTGCAATGTGTTCTATCCTTTCAGAGAAATGTACAACTAAATGCCTACCAATTTATTGTCTGTGAATCTTATCAGTTTAGTTCAGTCCAAAAAAATGGTATGATAAAGAACAAACAATATACCGTTTAGCCCTTTATCGAACGACAAAATTTAGACTGGTCCAAATTCAAAGCAATTGCAGACGACAAATCAAAAATGGCTCAAACAACAGGACTTGTCTTTAAAAAGGTAGAAATCATTGTGGGAAAAGGAGAAAATGCTGCTTACTAGCATTTCTCCCTTTACCACAACTATTAAAAGTTTCTTTTTCAAGGCTGTTAAAACCCTGGATTGTGTGGTAAAGGGTTATTAAAATGTGACATTTCTACCAGGGTACACATGGATTATGGAACATAGTGTTCAAGTCTGTCATTTTTAAATAAAATGCACCATCTGTAAGAAGCATGCATCATGGCCTTGTTGTATTCTTCTTTGGTGACATTTTGTCCAGCAAACACATCATTCCTGTACTTTCTCTGGATTGTTAACATATTGATGTCTGTGATCAGATGGATTTCCTGAAAAATTATAAAAGCTTGCTTAATTTTTCTATCCATAAAAATATGAGGACAGTTCATTCGTAAATGAAAATAAACTGTGCATCTACACTTCTGATAAATTCATAAATAGAAGCAGCTACTGCTTAGATTCAAATAAGAGACAAAATTTGTTTCCTGTGCTGATGTTGCAGTTTCGACAAGAAAAATTAACATAAAAAAAAAAGATGTATTTGAACTTTAGCAGATAGCCAAAAACTTTTCATATTTTAACTTGAGTAGGAGGCCAAATATCCTTCATATTGGAAAGCAGCATGCTACTATTATAAACTAGGGGCCCTTGAGGGTCTGAATGGCTATACTGGCTGTAATTTTGTCTTAGCCTTATGTTTTCTAAAACTCGTTTTAAGGCTAAGACAAAAGGAAAAATATTGTTTGAAGCTATAATTTTTGTCTTTTCCCATATTTTCTGCTACTTGAAAAACAAATACATCTGCTTGTCCACAAAGTGTAAAGTGTAAATTTAGTTGTCTCATAAACATCTAACATGATAGAGTCTGGGGGTAATTCTGATCCAGAAGGGAAAACAATGAAACGCTCCAAACCCCACCATGGACATCCTCTTCCTGACTACAAATAACTCCTTTGACATTTCGCCTATAATATTTACTACCACAAGGGCATTTATAAACTTTCAGGTTGATATCAATGCTTGTTTCTGAAGTAATTTCACATAACTGGTATAAAGATTTATGAAGCCTCCTCATTGTTGAACCCTTTGCCAAACAGTTTTGACTATAACAACCCTGGGAAAATGCTTTTTTGAAAAATCGTGAGAAAAGAGAAAATGCTGGTAACTAGCATTTTCTCCTTTTTCCACAATATTCGCTATCTGACCATAGACAAGTCTGCCAATATACACAATATTTAATTTAAATAGTATATGTATGATGTAAAATTAAATGCATTATAACATCTGCATTGTTTGCCAGTAATTTCGGTCTCTACTGGGGCTTTAACCCTGTATCAAATGACAAAATCTTAGTCCCAATTGAAAGCATTTGCAGACGACAAAATAATTGTTACTTAAACATTGAAGTTTTTATTGAGAAGGTAGAAAACTCGGATACTATCAGTTTTTCCTTTTCTCACAACGTTTTCAAAAGGCGTCTTTCTTAAGTTCATTAAATGTCATGATTATGTGGTAAAAGGTTAAGCAAGTAAATGGTTCATTTCAACATCAATTACATAAAACATACTCTGGCTGGATTATTTTTATTCAATTTTTGGCTTTCAAGCTGCATTTTGTCGTCTGTCAACTCAAATACACCACTTTATTTTCTTGTCCCTCTCCTGGCACTCTTTCCAATCCCTCTGGATCCATCTCTTCATGGCTCTTTTGAAGGCCCCCTTCCTCTGTAGGCTCCTCTTCCTCTATCCCTTCCATCCCTCTTTCCTCTGCTTACAGGCTTTACTGGTGGCTGATATTTGGACGAGGATGAGGAGAGACACTCTCCTGAAATCTAAAATATACAATTATGGAAACGCAAATCTTTAAAAAAAAAAAAAAAAAAAAAAAAAAAAAAAAAATTGGGTGCCACTATCCCTCATCTGTCTTTAAGTCATAGATCCATATGACACTTTAGATAATTTTATTTTTTCTACTAATTTAGATACATGTTTCTCAAGTCTGAAAGTGGATTCCTTCATCTGTTTACAAATTCCTGCATCACTTCAACTCTCAAAAACTTTTTAATGATGCAGTGAACTCTTTCAGTGCCAAATATATTAAGTCAACCCTTCTTGATGCCTGAAAATAGAATCCACTGAGATTCACAAGGATTTTTTCTCATAGGCTTGACTAAACAAGCGGACAGAATAAATCCAAGATCAGACAGCACTTTCAGTGCAGTCTGATCTTGATCTATGCCATCCGCAACAGTCCCCCTTTTCGCCTAAGGCGCCGAAAGGGTTAATAAGGTTGTATAATTAAAACTAACCTTGAGAAGTAAATACCAAGTGGTCGGAATGCCTCATGAACGGAAAACGTATAAGCTCCATTGACTAACAGAACGTCAACGATCCATCATAAGCCAAGAGTTGCATAGTGATTACGAAGAGAAGTTATCCTAGATTGCCAGAAAGAAAAACTAATCTAAACCTGCATGTCATTTGTAATTCGCCTGTCAGGTTCGTAAATAATGCAAACAACAATTATTCGGTGGGCATTGCAGCTGAATTTCATTTGGTTGCATATTCTTTGGTCCTTTTGAGTAAACCCCTATTCGCTTTTACAACACATCGCGCACCAAATTTTTCCGTATTTTGACATGAAATGTAGCTTAAAACATTATGACTGTTTGTTATTCTTCACAATTTATCAAACACAGGTCTTTGATTTTCTATTACTTTCTTTATTTGAGCGTAATTTGTGACAAAAATGTAATCATTTATCAATGTCTTCATCGGACGCCATGTTTGAAGCTTCGGCTGTGTATTTCCGGTATGCAAATGAGCGAGTTACCTGTCATTTCGCGTCATGTAAAAATAGACCGTGTTTCCCGTCGGTGTCGACCTGGGACGTCGTAAGTATCTAATTTCTCCTGTTGTCAGATGGTTTTCGACTACTAGGGTTTATAAATGAAAATTAAAATGCTTTGGGAGCATAAGGATGATTTTTTTGTATTTTTTTTTAAATTTTCGTCACAAAATCTAAAGGGCCACCTTTAAATTAAGTATAGCAGAGGGTGTCACCTCCGATCATTTTTTTTTTGACATATAGAGCAGACGGTTGGGTTCTAGGCTATTACTGTTATTGTTCTACATTTCCTTTTTTATCTTATCATCATCATCATAATATTTTTGTTGTTTTTTATCAAATCAGGACCAACAGTGTTTATGCATCCTTTAAGCTGGTCATTGTTTCGACGATGGTTACGTTGGAAAGCAGCCAGTGGCTTGGGAAGAATGTTGTTTAAAGTACTGGTAAAAGAAAATCCATAAAAACATTGATAAGTGCTATATTCATGGTAATTCCATAGGGAATAAATAAAACACATATTTTCATGTCAATTCTTATTCAATATTTCGGCCAGAGGCCTTTTTCAAGAAAAAACACTAAACTTTCACTGCTACTACATTTTAACAGTCCATCATGACAGTTTATTTACTCTGACGTCATGGATGTAAAAACATGACGTCGCACACTAATGAAACGACGTCATTCCCGTACTGTTGTTTTGTGGTGCCAAAATGAAGCTGAAATATCACTGTCTTTCACATTGCAACCATCTGGACGAACACTTCGTAGCTCCTTGATCCACAGTCCTTCCCGCAGACGTCTCTCTGTTCTGCCAGCGTTGTACAGCTTCTCTAGGACCACGAAAGCCACGTCTGTCTGAGAATATTCCCCTTGGCTGAAATGAACATTGATTGGTTTGTCCCTCTGAAGGCGCACATTCCTAAGGTGCTCTGACATTCTTTCCCTTAATTGTCGTTTTGTCTCCCCGACGTATACTACTGATTTACATCTGGTGCAAATGATCCCGTATATAATGTTACATGACCAACAAGTAGCATCTGAGATCGGGTATATGCATTCTGCTGAGAAGTATACTCGTAAGAAACAGCCTCCCGAGATAAAATGCCACATTTCCCACATCCTGGCTTGCAGAGTGAACTGGTTGATTTAAGCGCTCTGTTTGTTTTGCCATGAACCAAGATGTCACACAAGTTCTTATCCCGTCTAAAGGCTACTATTGGCGGCTCTTTGAATACATCCCGCATCTTACTCGACCTGTACAAGACACCCAGGCGCTTTTTTGTTATGTGTTGAATGTCAGGCAGCAGATTCGAATATGTCACCAGCAGCGGCAGCCTTTTAGAGTTTTTATCTACCTCTGCCTTCCTATTGACAGTCAACAATTCTGACCGGTCTTGCGTGTCAACCTTCTTGAGCTGTGCTTCTATTAGCTTACTACCCCTCTTTCTTTCGAAGCTGATTTTTCAATCCTTGCCTGTGTCACAGGTAGTCAGATTCTTTCTCACAGATCCTTCTGATACGTAGCCCAAGTCCATATGCAAGCCCTTACTTGGTGCTGGTTGGATGACAAGATGAGTTATTAAGGTAGAGTTGCTTATCAGTAGGTTTGACATAAAGGTCTGTGTATATGTGCCCATCCTCAATCTTCACCGCTGAATGTTTACATGTATATTATTTGCATATTCCGCAAATTGCTTCAATTCTGCTATGCTACCCGTCCATATGCCAAAGCCGTCATCTATGAAGCGTTTGTAGAAATAAGATTTGATTTCTGATTGGAGAAGTGCCTCATCCCATTTCCTCATATAGGTGCATGCAAAGTTTTTACCCAGTCTAGACCCAATGGCAATACCTTCTTTCTGGACGTAATTCGTCTCGCCAAAACCCAAACCATTGTTTTCTTGCACCATTTTTATCATCTCCATCACTCCATCTTTTACTGCCAGTGGCTTGGATCTCATAGGTAAGACCTCCTCGCATGTATCAAGCCCTTCCTTCCTTGGAACAGACGGATACAGCTTGACAACATCGAAACAGAATAATACCGCATTCTTTGGTAACGGCTCCTTGATCTCTTTAAATTCTGATATGAAGTCTGTTGTATCACAAATATATGACTGTGATGTTTCTACGAATTCGGTAAGCTCATGTTCCGCAAACTCCGCAAGCTTTTCTGTTGGGTCCCTATACCATTGTACGATATGGCGCATTCGGCTTGTGCAACATTGGGTTGACCTTCAATTTTCCCTTTTCCACATATCTAGGTGTAAGGTACTGTTTCAGGTCATCCGAAATTACCCCGTCTAGATACACCCTGTTTATTAGTTTCTTCACCTTCTTATGTATCTCATCTTATCAGAGCCTATTTTCTCATAAAAGTCACTCTCCTCTATCTCCTTCTGTAGCTGTGAGATATATTCATTCTTGTCAACCACCACGATACCTGAACCTTTATCTGCTGGCCTGATCACTATGTCTTTGTTATGTAACAACTCGTAGAAGGCAATGATTTCTTCCTCAGATATGTTTAATTTACTGCTCCTTTTTAGGTTTGCAATAACATCTTCCTTGACCAGTTCAATTTACAGATCCAATGACTTGTCTCTGCCTGATTCAGGTGTAAATGTACTTTTCTTTTTCACCTTAAATTTGTCCATCTCATCTAGCTGCCTGTTGTCATTTTCCCCACCTTCGTCATAGAAGAATTCTGCCAACCTCAAACGTCTCTCCCACTCTAAAAGATCAGCCAAAGTTTAACTCTGTCAACCTGATGCTTGCTAGGTATAAATTTAAGACCTTTCTCCAGCAACGAAATCTGTGGCCCTGTAAGCTTATGTTGTGACAAATTTGTTACTAAGGTTGTAGTAGAAGACCTCTTTTCTTTTACCTTGTCCTTCACAAAAGACGCTTTCGCAGGTGGATTATGACCAACTTGTCTGGTTAAAACTGAGGTTGTTTCTCAAACTTTTATTGCTGATGTCAGTAGATCCATCCCGTTGGCTTTCCCATGTATTATTATTAAATAGAGAATGTTCACTGGCAATGTGGTGAAGGATATCAGCTCCCGAATGATGTTCCGTGGATAAATCAAACCAGTCACGTCCAGGCTCAATCTGTGTAGTAGAGGATAGGGTCGTGGTATTTCCTTGCCGCTGTTCATATAACAGGCTGAAATGACTATTTTCCAGCAGAAGGTGCATTTTGACAGTAGACTTGCAGCCATCAACCTCCTCTCCTGCAAACCGGATCCATTCATCAAACTTTCTATTCCTAGAAACCAGTATCTCTAAATTTTACCAGTCTGCTGCTGCCTCTGTAGCCCATGACACGGTTCTACCATCTGCAAATGACTGGTTGTAGATATGATCATCAATATTCCCATCTATCAAACGACAATACTTGTCCTTTTTGCTCGACATATATTGAACTAAGTCTTTTCTCAGCGAGTCATGGTCCATCTGCATACCATGAAGACGTTGACTCAAACACCTATAGAAACAGTTTCCATCTTTCTCTATTCCTACTACCCTGTAACAACACTCAGAAGAATTGTCAACAGCATTTACCCTTGCTAACGCTGACAGCTTTGTAACTTTCAAAGTCTGTATCCGATGCCTTTCATGAACTGCCCAGTTTTCAATTTCAAGCCTAGCTGCGGGGCCCACCTGCTCATTCAAAACTGTGATTTCATCTAATAAATCAGAGAACTTTCTCTTGCAGATGTTTCTGGATAAATTAATGAGTTGGAAAGCAGCATTGTCTATTACCTTCAAACACTTTTCTGTCTCCTCTTCAGTAGCATCAAGTTGAACATTTCACTTCAGATTAAATCCTTTAGGAATAACTGAAGCTTGATAACACTTGTTCAGAAAGTCCAGATGGCTCTCATATCTTATCTGTTTGCCAACAGTATAGATCAGTTGAGAGAAGTAGGAATTAGAATTTCCAATGAATTAACTATACACCAAAGATCTAAACTTAAAGCATTGAGTGAACAAGGTATTTCGGGGTATTTAAAAAATGGTGTTTTTGTGCGTGGTAAACGCAGAAACAATGTATCTAGTACAGAAATGGAAGCAGCACCGACTACTATTGATCTTTCAGATGATGCGAGAAGCACTCAAACAAAAAATGCTGGTCCAAATACTGAATATGCTCTGTTTCCAATGAATAGGGCTATGGCCAAAGCCAGGCAAATTTTGTTGCAGAAGCACTAAAATTTGTTTCATATAATATAAGTTGTCTCTATAGAATAACAGATAATTCAAATATAGAATCATTTCTCGTCGAATTTGATGTGATCGGCTTAGTTGAAACTTGGGAAAGTGATCCTAATAAAAATCATTTGTTGTTGAATAGTCATTCATGTTTTATGTGTCCAAGTAAACGGAAGATTAAGTATGGTAGGAGTATGGAAGGTATCTGTGTTTATGTAAGAGATAGTATTATACCTTTTGTAAAACGAATTCAACATTCATTTGCATATGGAGTTGTATTACAAATTAATAGGTCACTTTTGGGAATGGAAAGGGATACTATTTATGTTTGTGTCTACATTCCTCCGGAAGGCTCTAGTTTTTATGAAAGTTATGGTACAAGAGGAATTCATGTTATAGATGAATTACTTGATGAAATGAATGTAATTTTGTCGGATTTCAACTTCATTTTTACTGGTGATTTCAACAGTAGAACTGGAGTTGAAAGCGATCAAATCGAAATTCCAATCGATGTTTGTATTGATAAGCAATTTTAAGATTTGTTTCCAGAAACTGATTTACCAAAAAGAGAGTCATGTGATTCAGTTGTAAATAACTATGGGCGACAACTTATAAATTTTTGTAAAACACGTGGTATCTTTATAATAAACGGAAAAGTTGGCAATAGAAATAGCTACTCTCAGCATACGTTTGTAGCAGCACAGGGGTGTAGTATCATAGATTACTTTATTGTATCCTACCAGTTTGTTGATTGGCTGCAGAATTTCCAGGTAATTGCGCGTAGTGATAGCGATCATCTTCCTATATCATTAACTATTAAGAGTAAACACAGACAGATTTATAATGTTCCAAAAGTTAACGGTTCAGTTATAAAATATGATTTCAATACTGAATCTATTGATCAATATAAACTTAACATTCAAACCGCCATTTTTGAAGGGTACTTTGATGAAATCGATGAAATGCTTGATAATGGTACGCATGTTTCAAACATTGTCGATTTATTCGAAAAGAAACTAATTATAGCAAGCGAACATTCAAAAGTAGTAGTTACTCGACACATCAGTCGCGATAATAAAAGCAAAGGATGGTTTGACAGTGAGTGTAAAAACTTAAAGAAAAAGGTAAATAGAAAGTTAAGAGACTTCAGATGTTATAAAACATCAGAAAGTTTGAAAGAATATTTAAGTGTTAAAAATAACTTCAAACTGACATGCAAAATAAAAAGGCCAAACATTACCATAAACAAATACAGAATTTAGAAAAAGTTTCAAATAATTCAAAAGAGTTTTGGAGTAATTTAAAACAGATTAGTTCAAAAGTGAAGTTAGTGCCTAAAATATCAACCCAACAGTGGTATGATTATTTTGAAAGTTTATTTTCGGTAGATTTGCAAGGACCCACTACTGAGCATGATCAATCAAAACTAATTCCAAATGTCACCGTCAATGAACAGGATGATGAAATCCAGCAAGAAATATTAAATTGGTGCATTACCGACGTAGAGATATTAGCTGCTGTAAATGCGCTAAACCCATCAAAAGCGTCATCAGGATTACTTGCAGTTGGACACTTTAAGTTCAGTATTAATTTTATTTTGCCATATTTACGAAAGTTATTCAATAAGTTATTCACGGAAGGTGATTTTCCTTCAAAGTGGACCACTTCAGTCACAGTACCTATACATAAGAAGGGAAGCATAAATGATCAAGATAATTACAGGTGTATCTCCCTCATGGACGTGTTTAGCAAAATTTATATCCATATTTTAAATAAACGTTTGACTACCTTTACAGATATTTATGAACTCCTTTCAGAATCACAAGCAGGCTTTAGATCAGGATATTCATCAATAGATAATATCTTTGTATTAAATGCCATTGTAAGCAAATGCTTATAGATGAAACGCAAAAAACTTTACGTAGCTTTTATCGATTTTAAAAAGGCCTTTGACTCTGTTGACAGAGAGAAATTGTTCTTTGCTTTATCCATGAGTGGAATAAATGGTAAATTATTAAGCGCCATCAAGTCTATATACTCCACAGTTAAAACTGTAACCCGCAACGGTAGCGAGCTGAGCAATTCACTCCTTTGCCCAATCGGTCTAAGACAAGGTTGTTCGATGAGTTCATTACTTTTCGCTCTTTTTATTAATGAATTACACAATGTAATTGCTGGTAGTGGTATAAAAGGTGTTCAATTATTTCCTGATACTGAAGAAATTTTTTTTTTAATGTTCGCGGATGATGTTGGTTTTATTGCTGATACAAGAATAGGACTGCAGCAACAACTTAATACTCTTTACTCCTTTTGCATTGATTGGAAATTAACAGTGAACATAGCAAAAACCAAAATAGTAGTTTTCAGAAAAGGTGGAAAACTATCAAACAAAGAATGTTGGCATTATGCAAACCATCCCATTGAATGTGTTAATAGTTTTTCGTATGTTGGTGTGAACTTCACGTCTTCTTTATCTTCATATAAAATGGCCGAGTCTAATGCTTTGAAAGCGAAGCGTGTTCTCGCAAATATTCTTTCGTCCTTAAGACGGTTTATGCCCCTAAATAGTAAGATATATTTTAAAATCTTTGACTCTAAAATTACACCTATTTTATTTTATGGTTGCGAAATATGGGGACTGCAGTCAATGGACAGTATTGAGAGGATACAGAAATACGCATGTAAAAGATTTATGTATGTTCCATCAAATGCACCAGACGAAGCCGTATTAGGCGATTGTGGTCGATTTCCTTTACATCTTTATTCTAGTAAAAAGGTAATCAAGTATTGGCTAAGAATATTAACTATGTCAGAACACAGATATGCAAAGAAATGTTATTCAATGTTAAAATTATTTGATTCACTTGGCTATGTCAATTGGGTTACAAGAGTTAGGAAAAATTTATGTGAAAATGGATTTCAATATATCTGGGACAATCAGTCTGTCAATAATGAAAAACAATTTATTTCTGCTTACTTGCAGAGACTTAAAGATCAGTATCTGCAACTATGGAGAAGTAATTGCTGCACTCGTTCAAAGCTTTCTTTCTATAGTGGCTTCAAAATTACATTTGAAAATGAATTTTATCTAGATAATGTTAAAATAATAAAATTCAGAACGGCTATTTCTTATTTAGAACTTCTACTCTACTGCTTGCTGTCGAGCAGGGACGACACCGTGGAATAGAATATGAAAACAGGTTATGTTCTTATTGTAAAAATGCTGTAGAAGATTCGTATCACTTTTTACTAGTATGCCCTCTCTATTGTAACATGAGAAAACAGTTTATTAAGAAATCGTTTTATACACATCCATCTATGAATAAAATGAACATTTTATTGAACAGAAGAAACGAAACTGATCAAAGAAATATAGCAATGTTTCTGTACTACGCTTATGAAAAAAGAAGTGAATTCATGCAGTCATTGGATGTAGTAAACGCATGAATCAAGCATTTAATTTCATAACTGATTTCACTTTCTAATATGTACTTCAAATATTATAACTCTCACTGGTTATGTATCGCATGTTGTATTATTGTATTGTTATTATAGTATTGTAAAGGCCGGAGGCCATATATCAAATCAATAAAATATAGAAATAGAAATACTTCAGCTGCAGCTTCAAGTCCATGTTTTACCCGCTAGGAGTTTTGTTAACCACTATATTCATTGTAATTCCATAGGGAATAAATAAAACATATATTTTCATGTCAACACTCATTCAATATTTCGGCCGTAGGCCTTTTTCAAGAAAAAAAAACCACTAAACTTTCACTGCTATTACATTTTAACAGTCCATCATGACAGTTTGTTTACTCTGACGTCATGAATGTAAAAACATGACGTCATGACGAGGCGCACAAAAACACATTACGAAAAAGTGCCTGGATGTCTTGTACAGGTCGAGTAAGATGCGGGATGTATTCAAAGAGCCGCCAATAGTAGCCTTTAGACGGGATAAGAACTTGTGTGACATCCTGGTTCATGGCAAAACAAACAGAGCGCATAAATCAACCAGTTCACTCTGCAAGCCAGGATGTGGGAACTGTGGCATTTTATCTTGGGAGGCTGTTTCTTATACTTCTCAGCAGAATGCATATACCCCGATCTCAGATGCTACTTGTCGGTCATGTAACGTTATATACGGGATCATTTGCACCAAATGTAAATCAACAGTATACGTCAGGGAGACAGAACGGCAATTAAGGGAAAGAATGTCAGAGCACCTTAGGAATGTGCGCCTTCAGAGGGACAAACCAATCAATGTTCATTTCAGCCAAGGGGAATATTCTCAGACAGACGTGGCTTTCGTGGTCCTAGAGAAGCTGTACAACGCTGGCAGAACAGAGAGACGTCCGCGGGGAGGACTGTGGATCAAGGAGCTACGAAGTGTTCGTCCAGATGGTTGCAACGTGAAAGACAGTGATATTTCAGCTTCGTTTTGGTACCACAAGACAAAAGTACGGGAATGACGTCGCTTCATTAGTACGCGACGTCATGACGTCATGTTTTTACATCCATGACGTCAGAGTAAACAAACTGTCATGATGGACTGTTAAAATGTAGTAGCAGTGAAAGTTTAGTGTTTTTTCTTGAAAAAGGCCTCTGGCCGAAATACTGAATAAGAGTTGACATGAAAATGTGCATTGATAAGTGTGCTGATCGTAACGATATAACGTGATTTATTGTTGGAAACGATATAAAAACGCCAAAGAAGTATAGTTCTCTAAATTTCTTAAAAGATTATTGATTGACCCGGTATCGTGAAAAATACTGGCTTTTACTCGCTCTGGTGTATCTTTAAGCAATTCTATTGAAACAGTTGTAAGCAATCGACTGTGCAGGCAAAAGGTTTTTTTTTTGTGTGTGTGTGTGTTTGTGTGGGGGGGGGGGATGTGTGTGTGTTCACACAGTGTTTTCCTGAACATTTCCTTAAGATCAGCGTAGCTGTATGAACTGGCTTTTGACTTACCTAGATGTATTAGTGAATAAATAAATGATTAATTGTAACTGGTTTAAAATATGTGAACTTTTGTCAAAAAGGAAAGATTAGTACAGAATTTCTCGACGTTTAACAAATACATTCGTGACTGAACGATAGCCTAATTCTAACATTCATCTAATAAAAAGTGTACTTTATGGCAATGCATAAACTAATTTATGGCATAATAATCATGATCTAGATAATTTCAATCAAATATTTTCAATAACAGATTACAGACGAGCTTTTAATTTTGCTCATTTTAACCAAAGGTTTGATGTAAGTGGCCTAAAAGCGAAGTGAACATTGATCATTGAACTTCACATCTCTCTACTATGACGAAAATAATAGAATTAGTAAATCTTGGTATTATGTGCAAAGGGATTGTAAACTCGCAGGTTTTTAAATTTTCATCATAAATAAAGAGCCACTACACCTTAAAAGTCTGGGAGAAATACTGGCAACAGGCCTCGCAGTTAGCTTGTACATTATGGTTTAATCCTACTTATTTTACATTGGTTGTGACATAAATTCTCACAACTTATATAAACCAAAAATCAGAAACAACTGTCAATCAGAAAGACATATAAGTATAATTCCCGAGCGAATAGACACAGAGTTGCCACCGGCTCACAGTTATTCAGTCTCTATAATTGCTTTCATGTACTCGCACCATAATATGGATAGTTCAAGAGGTTGAGCAGGTACATCACAAAACTCGAACCTGGAATATTTGAGACCAACGCCTTAGCTCTACACTACTCGTACTAAAGCCCATGTGCTTATACAGTGATGCTGTTTGGTGCATGTCTCTCCTTGGAAGTGAAATAACTTGCGTTGCGGCTACTGCATGGATGGATGATCAAGCCATTGCAGTTACAAACGATCTCATGTTAAACTACATATAGAAAATAACTTTGTCTAATGATCCTTTCATTTAAGGTGTTACATACAATAGCTCACTTTCTTATCAATTTTCACGTAACTTATCAAAATTATTTTCATTTCCATCGATCATTTTTCATTTTGCAATCAATAACTCGTGCTGTGTCTGTCGTCCTTTGAGCGTGGTCAACATTTACCTTGTGAGCACTCTAGAGACCACATTTTCATACTCATGAAACTTGGTCAGAATGTTGTCTGGATAAAGTCGCGGACAAGCTCGAAATTGGGTCACGTCGGGTGAAAAAGTAGGTCACTTGGACAAATCTGAGATAATCCTTACAGTGTGCAATTTAGAGGCCACATTTTCAGCCTGATACCCATGAAAATTAAGCAGAATGTTTGCCTTGATGATATATCAGACAACTTTAAAGTTGGGTTAGTCGGGTCAAAAAGTAGGTCACCGGCCAAAATCTTGAAAAACAAACGAACAAACATACAGAAAACCACACAAACAAACAAACAAACTTGTGTTCACTCTAGATACCACTGTTTCAGCCAGATACTCATGAAACTAGGTCTTGATAAAATCTCGGTCAAGATCAAAATTGGGTCAAAAAGCAGGTTACTGTGCCAAACCTGAGAAAAATTCCGCGTGCACTTTATTGGCCAAATTTTTCGTCAAATACTTTTAAAACCTTGTCAGAGTGTTTGTTTTGATGATATATCGGACAAGTTTGTAATTGGGTCATGTGAGGTCAAAAAAGTAGGTCACTGGGTGAAATCTTAGAAAAACCTTGTGTGCACTCTAAAGGCCACATTTGGGCACATCAGGTCAAAGAGTAGGTTAACGGTCAAAATCCTAGAAAACCTTGTGTGCACCCTAGAGGCCATATTTTCAGCCTGATACTACTGAACCTTGGTCAGAATGTTTGTATAAATGATATCTGAGCAAGTTTCAAATTGGATTATGTCAAATCAAAAAGAAGATCACTGGGCAAAATCTTAGAAAAAATTTTGTGTGCACTCTAGAGGCTACTTTTTCAGCCAGATACTTGAAATAGGTAAGAGTGTTTGTCTTGATGATATCTTAGAAAACTTTGAAATTGGGTCACTCCTTGTCAAAAAGGTCACTTGGCTAAATTTTCGGCGAAAACTTGTGTGCACCGTAGAGGCTACATTTTCAGCCTGATACTCATGTAACTTGGTCAGAGAGTTTGTCTTAATAATATCTCAGACAACATTGAAACTGTGTCACAACAGATCAAAAAGTAGGTGGTGTGGCCAAATCTTTGAAAAACCTTATGTGCACTCTAGAGGCCACATTTTCAGCCTAATACTCATGAATGACTATCAGAATGTTTGTCTTGATGATATCTCCAACAAGTTCAAAATTAGATCAAGTCTGTCAGAAAGTAGATCATTTACACTCATGCGTTTTACATCATTAAATGAGGAGTTCTTCAGATTTATCAAACCCAGATGACTTAACTCAGGTGAACGCTTTAGGGCCAATGGCCCTCTTGTATTTGAGTGGTAAGTGATGAATCTTAAAACGGATTGTGTGATAACGGACTGACTCCTTACTAGACTAACTTTAAGTTAAATCGAATGTACATGTAGATGACGCAAAGTGCCTTTGAAATACTTACAAACATCATTTACTATTTTCTATTTTCCAATAAAGTTTTCAAAATAGTTTTCCCACACGGTAGCCAAGACAATGGATCACTTGGAAAAGGGTTAAAGAACAATAATAAAGTTTGACAGGCATGTAAAATGACGTGTACTATAGATCCAAGTGACAGTCAGCGACTCGTTCACAGTTTTGAAACGAAAGATAATACTGAATAAATGAATTGGGAGAGCCAAGCTTAAAGTGTTCTTCTCCAATTTCCAGGTAACGGTTAATTTATTATACACACACACACACACACACAAAATGGAAAATTTCATTGGTAACGAAAGAAGAAGAAGAAAATAAAAAAAGGGGCAACTTGCTGTGGTACTGTAAAGTTTAAGTGGTGAGATGTGAATTGTTCCGAAGATACTTATATACAAACAAAAACAAAATTTAGATCCTGACTGACCAACACTGCCACTCAAGTTTTTATCTTTGCACCCTATTATAACAGTAATAAGAATGCTTAACCCTTTACCGCACAATGCCGACTATTAACGATCCTGGGAAAGAAGCCTTTTGAAAATATTGTGGGAAAAGGAGAAAATGCTGGTAACCAGCATTTTCTCCTTTCCCCACAATGTTTTCCACCCTTTCAAAGAAAAGTTGCACCATTTGATCCACACCGAAATTGTTGTCTGCAAATGCTGTTAAGACTAAAATTTTGTCATCTGGTACAGAGTTAATGGGAATGATATTATATCATATGTTTTTTGTACTTGGTAGAAATAAATACGGTATTAATCAATAATAATATAACGCATTATTTCAATGAAAATTGCGTAGAGGAGATAGACGGCGGTCAACAACGAGGTCTTCAAGTAGTTTAAACAATATAACGGAAGACAAAAATCAAACATTTACAGGTAACTGTTCCATGGATGTAGGTGTGAATTGCAGCCAGAACTCTTTCATTTTCATGTAGACAAAGATTTTTACTCTTGCTTTATCATTTATATTAAAAGTTCGACTATTTTTTAAGTTGTTATAAATTCGACGTTCTAGTTAGTAATGTTGAGTCAGTTCAACCGAAACACAAGTATAAAGAAGCGATTGCACTTTTCTTTTCTTTTTTTTTTTTTTTTTATTATACATAATTAATACAGCTACACGTATTGGGCAACCTAGCATGAATTCCAAGAATCTATATTTTACCATGAAAGCCTAATCTTTTCACACCTAAGAATGAGTTCCCGTATAATACCACAGTACTCCAGAATAAGCATTTAACGACGTATATGACAAATGTTCGCGCGCATCCTTCTGCGCATGTATTTTTGTTGTGGATATTGAATCAAAAGTGCACCCATGCATTTTTTGCACAAAATGGTAATACTATTGGTACATTGAGACAAGTAGCACTTTCTTCGGGTAGTATTGGTGAAGAGAAAAAAATGGATCTTTGAACTGTCACCGTGAAATAATTAAAAGCTGCTGACACGGCGTTATACACCAAATAAGGAAACAAAGGCAGGTAATTTAAAGCTGTGAAAGTATAGATGTTTCCACTTTGAAAATTATTGTTGGAAAAGGAGAAATCGCTCCTATTGAACAATTTCTCCTTTTCTCACCGTGTCTGCCGAGCTTTTATCCAATTTTTTTCCTTGAAAAAATAACTTCCACGGTGACCTTCAACCTTGTTTTCTGACAAAATAAGCACGGATAGGTGCCATTTTTATTTTTTCTTATTGTTTAGAATTATAAATACTATAAATGTGGAAATTTTAAGAAAAATCTGTCCGTTAGAAAGTATGTACTTTTTTAAGATTAATCCTTAATTGGATCAAATTATCTTCCTTTTTAACTCAATCGTCTATATATAACATGCATATTTGTATATTTACCATGCTCAAAACCAGGCTTTTATATATTTTTTGTGCAAAAATATATGAATTGTCATTAAAATGATGTATAATTGTATATTTTCTTGTAATTTTCCTGTTTAACTGACTATTAAAGAAAGGCGCTTTAAATCCAATGTAAGCTGAATTTTGGAACTGTATATATCTTTTTCAAAGGCAAATTTCTCAGAAACGAGCACGGTAACCCACATCTTTTTTACCGTAATCTCCTAGAGACATGATGAGCTTTGTATGTGCAAAGTTTGAAAAAAATCTGTCCGTTAGAAAAATTTGTCATATACGTCGTTAAAGTACAGGACGATCGATTGCTTTTTTTTTTAAATGCCGCAAAGTCAAATTCTTTCAATGCGTTTCGATTTATTTATGGAAATGGAAATCCCAAGACCCGTCATTAGAGAGAAAAATATTCAGGTTTTTGTGACTAGTGGAATTTCAACATCCGACATAAAGACACTTGGATGATTAAGTTTAGGGGATATCAATGAAGATTAAGACTCAGATAGGTTGAACTTGATCAACCGATCGTTTGCCAAATTTGTATTTTCATCTTTGCTAGATTGCAAAATACTTCCAACACAAGTCTGATCACCTACAAAATTGATAAGCTTGTATCACACTTGAGAGGATTTGTATATGCCGAAATATCTACAACACTTTCCTTCACATAAACTTAAAATAAAATGGCTCCTAATATAGAGACACAGGCTTGGTTTGAAGGGTAATCAGAAAACCAAGGTAATAGTTAACCACAGATTCCTGCCCTGTCAAACAAGGACAGAAAGCCTTTCACCGAAACTTCGTCAAAGTCTTTACTCATGTTTTTTTTTTGTGGTTATAAGAATCCTTGCATGCGATGCCCTCGAACATTTTTTTCTGTATTACTTAATAACGAACAAAGTCTGTATATTAGATGGAAGAGAACGGTTACCAAATATTTGACAAACTCGTACATTGGATGATTTCCTTGAAGAGTGAACTGTATAGGCATCACACAATCAACATAAATGAGGTGAATCTAGTCAGCTACTTCCAATAAGAATCATACTATTTATTCTATTACAGTTGTTCTTAATATGCTAATATCCTTTTATAAGGTTAATTAAGGGGAAAAGGTCAAATGTTATAGGTAGATGCTATCTTTAAATTCCAGTACACAGAAATTGAGAAAGAAGTTTAAAACTGATATAAGTGCTTCCAGGAAACAAGTACTCACTGTGTTTTGGGTGACCCATGTGCACTTAAAGGCGTTTCAGCGAGTTATTTCTAGCGCAGAGAATTTCGTGAAATTTGACACAGAAACACTTCAAAGTATGTTCTTTCAATATGCGAAGAGATAATCAGACGTTGCCTGATGAACCAAAAAGTTCTGAGCCCACGAAGAACATAACCCTTTTTTCAAATTACACAAAACCCAATTATTGCAGCATACTACAGAATTTTGTGATTAAAATCTGTAATTTAAGTCAAATCATGTTCTCTGTGTTTTAAATTCATAGTGAAACAATGGATCCTCTGACTTTGATGAGAAATTAACAGATATTTCAAATTAATGATACGCTATCTATGTTTCAGTAAAACCCTTAGCGCACAAAATTGCTGATTTTATCACAGAAAATCAGGACATTATTTGACCCTCAAAAAAATCTAGCGTAAAGATTTTTCTCATTTTTCTCAGAAATATACTTGAATATATCCTTTATCAAAAAATGCAAAAAAAAAAGATAGGTTGCCTGGCTACTTTTCCCATTATTCGAACTCAATTACCTCCCTTGCAACAAAGAAAGTGACACAAAACACCCAAGATTTCAAATTACTTAGTAAGATGTATTATTTCTAGCACTAAATCATGTTTTTTTCACAATAAAGATTGTACTCTGTCAACCCTTTCCTTGATATAGTCTCAATTTAACATTGGTATGGGACGGCTTTGGAAAACATTTTGGTAAAAGGGTTAATTGTTCGTTACAAGCAATTGTTCCTTTACCCACAACCTTTTCTGCACAAACGGTTCTTTTAATCTCATTTGAACCTTGTTTAATTTGTCGTCTGCAGCTTCTTTCAATTTTGAAGTTCCAATTTAATTCCTTTAGGAAAGGGTTAATACCAAATACATGTGGTATGTTTTAATAGATAGGAGAATGGAAGAACAATACAAGTAGAACTGTTCAGAATTACTCAAAGGCATAGATTACTTACGAACCTTATAGCAAAATGAATCAAACGATCCTGATTTCTATCAGTACCCAGGAAAGAGGGTTAGAAAACGTTGAAAAGGAGAAAATACTTGAATTTTCTCTTTTTACCACACTAAACTTACTATCCGGATAAGTTATGTCCGACAAATGTAGATGTTCCGTTTTCGCTGTTTAGGAATGATTGACACCTTCATAAACTGATCTTTAAAAAAAATGTATCTACCACTACTTTCTCAACGACTTGCAGCAAAAATCAGTAGTCCAATAATAGTACTACAATCAGACAAAGTTACGCTAGAAGACAGAGAAGCGAAGAGACATGCGCAAAAATGTTGCGCACTGACAACCCGATAAAACGTCGTTAAAGATATCAATGATTCTTTCTTTAATCAAGCAATTTCCCACGACCTTCAACCTGAAGTCTAGCATTGCTGCAATAAAATGTACAGCAGTGGCGAAAAGTATGTTTGAAACGCCATTTCTGCAATTGAGTAACGCTTTACCAAACGATTCCGTGTTTTAAGGTTTGATAAGAAACAATTGAAAACGCTCTAGACAATAAGAAAATTTTTATAACTTGCACTTTCTTCTTTTCCTACAATAGTTTCTCGCCTTTCCTACTATTTGAGTAAAGTTTTGATTGCCGTTTGCTAATGCTTTAAGCATTGACAAGTCTAAAATGTTCTTGTTTGAAAAAGAGTTTACCTATATTCCAGGCACCTTGATTTTTGCTGTCCTTTGCGAAGCGTGTGTGCTCAAATAAACCTGCTTGTGGGCGCAGCTTTGCACCAAATGATCTTTAACTAACTCCTTACAAGACGAAAACAATTCAGACTTGTCCAAATTAAGAGAGCATTTGCAGACGTCAAATTAAAGGTGGTTCAAATAACAAATTTACCCTTGGAAGTGTGGAAAACATTGTGGAACTGGAGAAAATACTGATCACCTTTTCATGCACGATGTTTTCTATCTTTCCCCAAAAAGGTGACCCTTTTTAACCCTTTGGCTGCTATGCGAGACTTACTAACTTTTGATGACAGTGTAGATCAAGATCAGACTGCGCAGAACGTGCAGTCTGATCTTTGATCAACACTATCCGATAAGAAGATATCTTTTTCTAAAAAATACCTTTGAAATAGCAAAATTTGAGTTTTTACTATTGGCTTGAAAGTTTTACGTTAGTTACTTAGCAGGATAAGGGTTAATGAAAGTTTGTGAATGAATCAAGGAAATCGTAAATAATTAATTGGCCACGCTTGCTTTGAGGCGATTCCGTCGTTAAAATAGAAATAAAGCAAGTTTACGGTCCTTGAAGATGGACAGTCAAACAGGGGTTTCTTTGATAGATGCCGTTTTTTCCAGCTAACTACAGATATACTGTGGTATAATAAAATCCATAACATGCCTGTGTTGATAAAGAAGATTTCCGTAATTACCTTTTCAATTAAAGTCTTACCGAAGAAAATAAAGACATTGTATATTGTTAAAAATTACTATGTATTTGTGTATCAGATTTCGCTATTTTCTTTGCCGGCCATCGAACTGACTAAAAAGAGTATGAGACTTCAAAGTTTTCTGGTTTCGATTTTGAATCGTCATGTGGATACCATAAATTGATTTGTTTCTTGATTTCGAAATACAAGGGATAGAGCTTTGTCACATACATCTCATATAAACAATGGAGAAATGTGAACGAAACCTCAGACTCGGTAAATCCACCAATAGCTTGTTTTATCCTTCACACCTTACACATGTATCCTGTGTTATCAGTTTCTCCATTTCTTGTTTTCATGCGAAAAAAGCTAATGTTTCCAAATTGTAAGATAACATGACTTTACATGATCACTTTTCATTTTTTTTTTTTTTTTTAGACAACCATTCTTCAGAGTTTTCCAGGTTCCGGAAACACGTGGACACGCCATTTGATAGAGGAAATGACGGGTGAGCAAACTCATACATTAATAAAAAGATTAAGTGCAATGTGCCTTTTGAAGTCTGTCGTTTCTTTTCAATTGTGAAAACTCTCAAACTTTTTTTTCCCATTTACATGTACTGGATTCTCATACAAGCATCTCTGAGAAGAGAAGATTATATTAAAGTGGAACTTCGGCTCAGAGCACTTCTTAATGTTAGAATCCTTCGATGAAAACGATCTCAAAATTAAAGAAAAAAAAATTTTTTTCGATGTCCTCCTTATCAAGCGAGAAATACACATAAATGTGTTTTGCACAAATGTGTGGGTATATAAAAAATCTTCTCAAAACCGGATGTGACGTATATAGGGTAATCTTAAGATACACTTCGGACTTTGCGCAAAAGTTATTATGCCCTGAAGCTGACATTTCTTGTCACAGTTTAACCCTAACTCATACCGGGAGACGACTATTTTCGTCACAAAAATTTTTTTCAGTGAGTGCCGTATTTTAGCATTTTCTCGAGTCACGTGATAACTAAAGTCGTCAATCTGTTATAGTCCATTTGGTTTCTATAAAAACTAACATTTGATCAAACGTACTAAAATGGAACAACTTCTTCATAATTTCTTTATTGCAATGTTGGTTTACAAAAATCATGCAGAAATATAATTCTTCACAACTTTTCATTTTCAATTTCATGCTTTTGACTATTTAACTCTATAGTAATATTTTAGCATTTTTTGGTCTTAGTCACAGAGGATTGAGGGATAGTTGGATAACAGCCATAAACAATAACAAATCATAGTAAAACCATGTGCTTTTGTAGTAATTTCATTCATAATTAGATTCAGTAGTGATCTTATGTACACAACTATCATAACAATAGAAACAAACATGTTAATGTCATGTTTTACAATGATCACCCCTAAGGGCACAGAAATTGAATTATTTGAGTATGTATACCTGTACAAATTCTTCTGCCATTAAACAGATAGCAATTTTATCAATCTCCCCAACTGAAAAGATGTGATACAAATTATCCATAATTTAGAGAAACGATAATATCATGCCCTAAAGAAAAGAAAGAAGGTATACCTCTTCAGGTCAATTTCTGTTTTTCCAGCAATTTTTCTTGAAAATTGCCTTCTTCAAACACTGATAAAGTGTCTGTGTAAGGGTAAGTTATTATGAACCTAGTTTTTTAATATGCTTAGCCTCATATGTAAATGCTTTCAAATTGACCATGGGAAAGTATGCTGTTCTACTTGTTGCACTCTCTCCACCTTTTTCAGCTGTCAAAATTAACATTGAGTTTAATGGACAAAATCATTAAAATACAGTTTTAAATTCCTCAAGTATTAATTTTTTTCTCCCGTGGTTTTTGTAAAATAATCAGATAGGTATAAAGAAATTTCCCCAAAAATATTTGCGATAGATGTTTTTGAGCAAAACGTCAGTTTTTATACCAACCAAATGGACTATAAAACCGAAGAACAGATACGTGGCTTATCAATTTAAAAGCGTCACTCAGAAATTAATGTGGGGTGAGAAATCAATGGTCGATTCAGTCTGATTCAGTCTTTTTATCTTAAAGAAAGACAGAGTGAGAGAGGCGGGTGGGGGTTTTAGAATTTAAGAAAAATTAAGGTTGTGGCATTCGAGTTTCCCATCTAACCCGTTTTCATTTCCTAATTCCAATTGATCAGAAAAAAAAGGGTTAAATAAGGTCATGAGAACGAAGAATAACTTTGAAAAGACATCATTATGACATGCACTAGTTAGTAACCATCTGCGAGCCGGGTAAAAGCGTGTGTGAGACCACGACGGTGCAATACCAACATCAAACAGACCCAAAGAAGGTTGGAAAGGGATTGATAAAATAAAAACTGCTTATTTATGCTCCTCATCTGTTAATATTGTATCTCAAGCGTAATTACAGCGATAAATACGACGTAAAAAGGTTTAATAAATTTGTAAAAATTAGGATTTCCTTACTGATGAACACGTCCGTCATGCTTCATTTTTCAGGCAAGGGACTGACCCTATATTTCTAAGTCAATAAGAAACAGTTTACTGCTTGATATAGAGGGGAAAGGGGGGCTATTATTACTTAATCTTTAACGTTGCTGTTGATGAAAGAAGCAAATTCGATGTTGTAAAAATAATACAGAAGAAAATAAATCTAGGTTGAGTGAAGGTGAATTCTGAAAAAGAGGATATCATTTCTAAGGTAGGCATTTAATTCCCATTAACTTGAAGGAGATATATAACAGTGCTAATGTCGACATTGTAGATCACGATCGCACTGCGAAAAAAGTACAGCCCTATCATTGATCTACAGTGTCCCGTAATGTGAAAATAGCATTAGAACAGATCTTGGATGGATTTGTTTTATTCGGTACAATTATTTATCTTTTGAATATGATCAGTGATATGATTTAAATAATTTCAAGGAATGAATTTAAAAACATATGGCTTTGTTGTTCTCCAACAGATTTTTCCTTTTAAAAGCCCTAACTCCAAAGGCTAATTGATTCAGATCTCTTTCTTGTTGTATTAAAGAGTTTTAAAGGAGATAGAGATTACAATTCTGCATTAAACATGTAACAACAACATGAGAAAGTGATTTATATCTATGCTGGCTTGATTGATCACTAATGTGATGCCAGATACGCAAATCTTTTATTTCACGACTTTACACACAACATGTGTTTCAATTCGAGGACGTTTTCCCATTTTCCGATGTAGGTGCGTGAGCGGGCTTTTGACCGACTTCTTCGTATTGATAAAATCATTCTACAAAATAATAAAAAGTAATTTGCGGTTAAGTCAAAGATTTGGACATGTTTGTTCTGAGGGCCCATGTTGGCATATTTGCTACCGCTAATCGTTTTCTTAAGCATTATCCTATAACCCATTACTGTTTGTCTACATGACTTGTACTTTCAGACACATTAATTTTGGCTGCAACTGCTCCTTTTCCAACGCTGATTTGGATTAATTTGGATCTATGCCCATGCCTATAAACCTTGAGTCTATTCTCAACTGGGTTTGTGCTGTTACTTTTATGTCTCAATCATAACGCTTAAAGCAGTATTAAACTTTGAAATGATGGCTTTGATTTAAACGGCAGAAACACAGAAAAATTCTAATACACCCATTCCACTAGGCCGCGATCTACGGCGCTCTGATCGCTGCCGGATTGGTGATTATGAGGACACTCCCGCATAGATAACAACCAGATGACCGAGCGCCTCTGCATCTCTAATGGTCGCTATCGGATCATATCGGAGCGCGATGACCGGCATACTGGCGAACATTTTCGCTCTTGAGCGATCCGATAGCGCTCCAGTTACGATGTTTACGTTCAAGTTGCATTTCGATAGCGATTTAAGAGATTACGTAGTGATGTGACGGCGTTCTGAACAGATCGCCACGGATCTTTGTGCAAGGCAGTAGACTGATGGCGATCTTGGCGATCTCGGCGATCCGTTAAAGATCTGTTTGCGTTCTTGGCGTTCTTGGCGCTCTGCATGGCGATCTACGGCGCTCTGTGAGAGCGCCGTAGATCGCAGCCTAGTGGAATGGGGGTATTAAGCCCAGAATTAAGTCCATAAAGTTGATCAAATTGCATTTACAAATACAAGTTTGATATTTCATGCTAAACTGGGTTAAGCATGAACACATCTTATTAGCATTGAACTTGATCTTGAAAAAATATCTAATTGAAAAACTACCTTTAAACAATATGCAAAACAATCGCTGGTTGCGTTGGTTTTCATTAATTTCCTTCACATTCATCTACAAAAGAGTAGCAATATTCATGTTTCAGTACGTAACCCTGACGCCGTCTATCTTAAAGAAATGGAATTTCTTGTTTTTGCTACCATATTCTTTAGACTTTTTGTGACGGAAGGTTGCAAAAAGAGACAAAGTGCAAGAATTTTAGGACAGGGCTGTCTCATGTGTAATGGCCTAACTGGATAACCCTTCGTTATCGGAATTTTCATGCAAATTTTCTGAGTTTTCAACGCTTTTTCGTATACGGCAGCCATATTGCCTCCCAATGACGTCACAGTAGACTAAATCTTTGTTTTCTTTTAATTGGGAGTCAGGATTTTTTTTATTATGAATTTATTTTCAGACAGTTGAAATTAAAAAGTTTAAACACCTATTTCTTTCGATATATTCATCGCATAAAACTAGATTAATTCTTTCTCTATCATATTTCTATCGGAATTTAAATCACGCTCGTTTATCAAAATTACTTAATAAAGTGATACCTCTGCAATTATAAACCTCGCTTTTTGGGACCCTTTTTGTGTAGCGGCTCGATAATTCCCTTTGTCCAGATTTTCGGAAAAACTCCCGAATTTAAGATAATGTTAAAAATTTCTGTTATATGCCCAGCTAAAATATCGCACGATTCAATGAAATGTTCATTTAACAGTCTATCACCCGCGCAAGCTTTGTTTCGCTTCAGTGATTTTATACTGTTAACTACCTCCGTGTACGATATCGGCCGATCTAATTCTGCGTATGTCGGATCTAAATCATTAAAATCGTCTGTGGAACAAAATTGTTCTTCACTGTCAGACTCAAAAGATGCAATGTTTTCAAACATTTCGGAAAAGTAATCTTTAAAATCATAGAGAGAAACACTGCTGTCGACAGACTTCGTAGTTTTTTAAAGAAAACTTCCGAAATTGTCGCGGATTTGACTTACGTAGATTTTCAAATTCTCTACTGTGTTTAGATTTAAATCGCCTCTGTTTAGTTCTTATAAGCTTCTTATATGTCTTCCGCTCTGTGGCTAAGGACGACCGATTTATTGGTGATCTATCGTTATTAAAGATATGCAATAGGGTCTGTAAGTCTCGTCACGTGACCCCGAGAGTTCTTCACTTCCGGGACCTAGCATGAATTTATCTCCTACTTACCACAGTATGTTGAGAAATACACGAAGAAATTACGAAAGATTAAGTCAGCTTTTAAATGTCCAAGCGATTTGAAAATATCAGTTATGGATCAGAGGGCAATATGTGACCATGTACACCCCACAATCAAGGACAGATCGTATTCAACGCAGGTAAACAGGTTAATGGCTGAACCTACTCTCGGTTTCGAATTCAATAGAAAACAGTTTCTTGACGGACTTAAATCATAATAGGTGAACCACGTTTCTTTAACAAAAGCTAAAACTGTGTGAAGACACAAAATGAAAGCATAAGTACTAAGCATGACGTTTTAAAGCAGATATTTAAACTTGTAATCCTCAATTTGCCGTGGCGAACGCAAATCTTCGTTTCCACTGTTCAATTCAGCCTATGATAATTCCAGTATTTTAAAGACAGCTTCATGAATAGATATTCTACTAGCTACTTGTTAGGAACGAAACACGATGGCTTATTGAAAACATTTTAATGATTTCAATATCAATTAAATATTTTTTGCAGATTGTGCTGGATGTAAACAACGGTATGATAGGCTAGATCTACGAGGTGTCAACGTCCCAACGTGTCATCATATACCATCAACAGCAGACTCGCTATAAATTTGGGTAGTTATTCGCACCATCTACATGTCGTCTGAATATAATTTCAGTGGTAAGATCGAGTTATTTTAGTCTAAAAAAAAATAGTACAGTCTCAGGAGCAAAGCTTGAATTGCCAAAAAAACAACAAAAGAGGTCACTAAAGAACTTGGCTCAGTTATTAGGCAAATTGAATTTTTGGATCGATGATTATGTGATGACTTGCTTGGTACAATGCATCACTGAGATGCATTAATCCCCCTTTTGCCACAGCATGGCTCAAACATAGTCAGCACAGATGGAAATTTCAGAAAGTAAGAGTGATTTGAAGCCAAAATCTAACGAGTCATGCTAACAAAAGGAGCTTATGTATGCTTAGGTCATAGTACTTGATACGCTGAAACACTATGATTCAACAAATCTTCTGGTGCCCCAGGTGAAGCAGTGCAGACTGCACAGTACAAGCCTAGTACTGGTGAACCGATATAATCTGTAGACAGGTACAAAAATGGAAATTTCCAGTTATTGGAGCCTCTCCAATTTCGTGATTTCAAAGATCAAACCATATAAGACAGTTCAGATTCAAGATCGGACTTCATGTTCAGTGCAGTCTGATTCTGATCTTCACTTTCCTGAAAAGCATATTTAACTTTTTACGGCACTACAGAATCTTTGACTGGTCTAACTTGAAAGGTTTGAAGACAAGAAATAATACTGTTAATGGCTCAAATGGTGGAATTTGTCTTTGATAGCACAGAAAACATTGTTGGAAAAGGAGAAAATTTTGATTACCAGCATTTTCTCCTGTTCCTAAAAGGTTTTCAAAAGGCGTCTTCCTCAGGTATGTTGAAACTCAGGATTGTGCGGTAAAGGATTAATCATGCTTCACAAGCTAACGGTCCTTTAAAAAAATGCAATATGCTTGTTCCACTTCAGTGAATAAGTGTTGTTTTTTGGTACTTTGGAAAGATACCTATGAACAGGTCCACTGACCGGCATATGAATATAATGTGTAACCCTTTACCAAACAGTCTAAAGTTTTAATGACCCTAAAGAAAAGGGTTTATGAAAACATCATGGAAAAAAACCCAAAAATGCTGGTTACCAGCATTTTCTCCTTTTCCCAGGATATGTTTTACCCTTCCAAAAATGAATATCAATTGTTTAGCCACTCTTATTTTTTCGTCTACAAGTGCTTTCAATTTATACGTCTATAATCTTGTCGTTTGGAAACAGGTTAATACAGTATTTAAGAGTTAATACCCCTGCCCAGTTCTTTGATAGACCATACACAATCAAATCTAATATGCAATTTGCATAAAAAATGTCTCAGTGCAACGGCTTACTGGTACATTACAGATACAGATGTACAGATACAAGATGGACAGGTTGATGTCAGTATTGGGTATAATAATGGCCTTTCTGCCATTTATTACAAGTATAGAAATTCTCTGAGTATCCCAGAGTGGCTTTGTGGAAGGGAACTTTAGTATCAGTGAAGTTCACCAGTGAAACTTCATTGGAAAGATATTATGCCCTCTGTAATCCAGCAAAGGATATGACAGCAATTAAGACAATACAAAGTCTTTCAAGGTATTCAGTAATTATTTAATTAAAAGTAATTTTCTGTACAAGCATAATCTGTCACTTCTATTTCTTGTTATTTAACCAATTCCGAACCTTCACAGAGCATTTCAAGCATTACTTTCTTTTTAAAGGGGAAAAATGCCCCATTAGGATAGACTTACTCATATTACTGATGAAATTCACAGTGTTGTCACAATATAATATTATAATGATTTTTTTGGTTATCAAATGTTGTCTCAGTACAGAGAGAAAAACAAAATTAAACTGGTCAGACCATTAAGAGAGGCTTTGTGAAGTATGATTTAAAAGAATATGTTTGTATTATCATTGCAGCCACTTCACATATTCCTGTGTTTCTTGAATATCTTTCACCAGTAATACTTTTTTCCACACAATTCTTTTGAGCTGTGGCCCATCCATTTGATGAAGATCAGTGCAATTTTAGTTAGTTGAAAAGCAGCCAGTTGCCAAGGAAGAATGCTGTGAGGGATACTAACAAGGGAGAGCCAAGAAACTCCTGGGAAGGAGAACTTACATGTATGATTATTTGTTGATTGAATCAAGTTTTTGGCCGCTTTCAACATTAAATTTTGGCAGCTGTGATTTGGCAGAACTACTGTTGAAAGCAGCTTTAAACTCAATTCAAGATGATTAAAAGAGACTGCCATTAATAGACAAATGCACAAATAGAAAGATAAATGACTGGGACAAAAAAGCTCTCCTTAAGCACTTTTTTCTCAGGTGAGCTAAAAATTTCTATTTCTCGAGATACTATATTTACAAACATCTCTACGAATATACTTTCAGACCTTTCTCCTGCTACAAGAATGACACTGAAATAGAACCATGACTGCAAAGGCAACTACACCTCACAGACACCAATGTTAACCTTCAAGCGACCGTGTGGGGTCATTTACGACCCCAGTCATATTATTTAATGTGCCATCTCTTTATTTTTTATCCGAATTTTCTTTCCTAGCATGAGTTTGTCAGTCTACTAATCCTACACACTTTCATAGTTTTTTGCAGGGATCAGCCAATTGGTGTGGCGTAGACATCACAAACTCTTGTGGGGTCATTTATGAACTCGAAGAGAAGCATTGGTTTTTAAACATTGGTTTTTAAATTTTATTCAAATGTTCCACTTCTATCAGTACTTTATATTGTATTGCAGTGAACAATGGCTAACAGACCTAGGGTAGCAAGATGCATTAAGCCCCCTTTTGCCACAGCGCGGCTCAAATATATTTTTGCAAGTGGGAACTGACAAGGACTGTCTAAATAAATATAATGTTGTCTGCGTTTGGTTATTTCTTGCAATAAAAGTATTATTAGCAAACACATATTACATTAGATCATATTAAAATACCTGTCTTAAATACAGGGAGTAGTTTCGGTATGATAAACCCCCAACCAGCCATTCATAATAAGGATCCCTGTACAGAACACAATGGGGTCATAAATGACCCCACTTGGTCATTTCAGTCAGTAAAATCGCTTGGTCGCTTGAGGGTTAAAATTTGTGCAACGGTGGCCTCATATATTATTGTACATGCAGTATCTAAACAGAACATTTAGTTACAGAAAGATAGTGCTATGGTATCAATGTTCTGTGTTGACTATCTTTGGACTGCAAAGAAGTGCAGGCTAATATATACTGGTACTTTTCAAAATCAATAAAAGCTAAAAGAGAATTTAAAACGTAACAACAAAATGCCACTAAATTAAAACAGCATTGCAGCAGACTGCTTTTGAAAATATTGTGACCAAATGTGATACTGCTTACAGTAAGCAGTACCTATTTGCTACAACGTTTTCATCTTAATCTTTTAACTATTTTTCTCCATCTGCTTCAGATTTTATCAAGTGTGGCAAGTAAAGGTAGGTTTCAAGACTTAGCTAAATCATGGAGTAGTAATATTCTTGTTTATGTTTAGAACAAAAATGCTTGATGCCCCTTTAAGAGTTAAAGCAATCCACATGCAGTAAAATTCAGTTAAATACTTATTAGTAGCACAAGTATTCCTTTGAAAACATTGTAAGAAAAGGCAAATTAACAAACAGTTTTGAATTTTTTAAAAATATTTTTCTAAAATAGAAATTTGCTGCATCAAGGGGTCTGAATAACATGAGAATAATATATAGTTTTATGTTAATACAAATGTAACAATAATAAAAATTTACAAAATGTTCAAGACTTCACATGTTTATTTATTTTACTTTTTACCAAATGATATAACTTTGGACTTTTTCAAATCAGAAGCACTTGCAGACGACATGTTAATTTTGGCTCACATTGTACGATTTTTACATAATTATTAAAGGGTACAAAACATTATGTTGAAAGGAGAAATTGTTAGTTGGCTTTTCCCACAATGTTTCATATAGCAATTTTTCTTAGTGTTGTTAAAATCAGGAATTTTTAGTAAAGAGTTACAAGTCATCAAATATAATAACTTAATTAAGCGCTTCTGAAACAAATTTGTAGCATACAACTTCAGAAGCATCCTTTTAAATTGTGAAAAAATTGATCAAGTACACCTTGAGTATTTATGAAAACATGTTAAAAGCAGTCATTTCTTATTTTGACAAATTTGTCCTTTGGTCAGAATGTTTTCAAAAGTGGTCTGCTGCAAGACACAAAACGTTATCTACTGAAGGTACAGAGTTGAACCCTGTATCTGCTGATATCATATCATCAGGCTGTGTCTGGTCCAAAAGCTTGTAAGGTTGAATTAACCCTTTACCACAAAATTTTCGACATGTCCATTTTGAAGGCAATGTTGGACGAAGAAACAAATATAGCTCAAATGATGAGAATTATTTTTGAAAGGATAAGACATTGTGGGAAAAGTATAAAAAGCTAGTGACCAGCTTTTTCTCCTTTTCTTTCAATGTTATCAAAAGCCCATCTGCGTCAGGGTAATTAAAAACAGAATTGTTTGGTATAGGGTTAACTCAGAAAACAAAATTTGGACTAGTCCAAGTTGAGAGAATTAGCAGCTGACATGTGGCTCAATTGGTGAAATTTGTCTTTGAAAGGGTAGAAAACATTGTGGGAAAAGGACTTCTAGCATTTCTCTTTTTCTCACCATTTTTCCTACAGCTCCCCCCCCCCCCCCACCCTCAAGTTCTTTAGGGGAATGACTGACAAATCATATATGATGGTACGTCCTGATAAACTTCTGTTGCATCTGCTGTTATTTGGACTGTCGTGGTCTTGTACTTTACTGGCTTGGCATAACCACAGCTTCTTAAACACATGATAATATTTCATGCCGCACTGAAAGAGATGTTTTGGATAGTTGATACAATTATTCTGAAGCTGTCGATTCCCGCTGTGGAGTCAACGTCCATGGAATTATGTATTAGCTTAAAGAAGAGTGGTCAGTTTCTGCTCTTCAAACATGTGACGGACCACCCAACTACAAATTTGAAGGTAACATCCTCTGTAACATATTAGAAATTAACAACAGCATCTGAAATGAAATTATGAAAATAATAAACTAGAAGTATGGGTGAAATCTATCAGGAGACCCTTTCTTTGAACATTAATCAGATCAGAATGCTATCAAAGCCTGATTGTTTTCCTGCATATTTTGCTGACTAGTGAACTACATTGGATTTGATTTGATCAAGGGAAACATAGCATGTCAGTTTTTGCAAAGTTTTTTTTTTTTCCACTCTAATCCTCAACCAAACAATCCAGGGTTTTTGGGAGTACCCTGAGATAAAAGGTATTGAGAACATTGTGGGATAAGAAATTCCTGGTTACCAGCATTTTGTCCTTCTACAACAATGTTTTTCACCCTTTTGTTGGCCAAAACCCTTCTTTTGTGCCAATTTCATTTTCCTTCTGCAAATACTATCTATAAATTTGGTCAAGTCTAAAATTTTAATGTTAAATTAATTAATTGTTATATGTTTCTCATTAACCAATATTTTTTTGACCAATATTTACCTATATTAAAACATTAAAACTATAAAGTGTAAGTCAGCTTTGACTTTTATCCTGTTAATAGATCATTTTGTTAAATATTTCAGAATATTAAATAATTAAAACACTGCAATATAGTAGCCTCATTGCTGTAGTTTTATCTCAAAATTTCATTTTGATGTAAAATAACAAGCTTGGTCCATTATCTTAGACCATCAGCACAGTGACAACTGCATACTCTGAAGTTGGGTTGTCATGGCCTCTCTGCTAGTGGTGTACCGATGATCAGGTGGTATCGATTAGCGGCGTGCTGGAAGCTCCCGATTCCGATTATCGATTGAACTTTGTCACAATCGATCATCGGCATGAAATGGAGGAGCGGTATGCGAGCCATCTCTACACCGTCCGGTGGCGACAGTTTCTTTTTTTTTAATCGGCAATTTCTTCAGTTTCTGTCTCAACTCACGAGATAAGTGGAGAAAGGGTGAGGCAAGAAACAGAAGCTACAAGGCCACGTGGGCAAAGAAGTCGCCTTCAATGGCTCAACTTTGCCTCGTCAAGCTTGCACGGCGAAAAAAACTTCGCCTGAAAAAATTCCCACCTGGCTTACATTCATGAAATATTGGCAATCTAAGACAAAGGTGACACCAGTTACCCTTTATCAACTTTGTCAGTTTCGACAAAGCAGCAGAGTGTTATGATCCTTATCTGTTACTAACTCGCAAAATCCACCTCTTTATCTCACGAAAGCCTGTCTTTCTTTCCACAGGTAAAGCGTCTGCTTATTTGGCTAAATGACGTCAGACGATCAGTACTGATTCTCAATACATGAGTAGTCGTAAAATAAAGAATAATTACCTTTTCTTACAGCTGGAGAAATTCCTTACAAATATTTTTCAATAAATTACAATGGTAGATGGTAAACCAAAGGATTAAAATATCTTGAAAACAATCATTTGCCTTCCTCACATCGGCAACTCATACAAAATCTACAGTGAAGTGTTCTATTTTAAGCATTCTATTTTTAGAATACTCTACACCTTTTCCTTCCTATCAGCTAGTATATTGACTATATAGATTACATCTCTGTAAACCTTGTTAAGTTTAATTATTTTAAATTTTACAAAGTTCTAGTTATGTTTTTGAATCAAGATTGTGGTCGGTCCTCATTACAGCCGTGAAGAAGTTTTTTTTTTTTTCTTTTCTCATCACTCTGGACATTATTTGTAATCTGATGAGAAATGTCAGGGTTTGAAGTAATGTGTGACTGCATCAGTGGGGTCATAAATTACAAGGCCATGAAAACCCAATGGTCAGATAATGTTCTTTTGAGTCAACAATTAGAAAAAAATCCTTTCTCATTTTTTTTTCTTTGATAAGCAAATCATATCCAAAAGAGATAGGTAGATTCAACTGTTTTTCACTCATGGTAGGCATACAGAAATTCTTACATCACATACTTTAATTTCTCCTATAAAGTTCATGGAAGAAATACAGTCTACTTGCAGCACAAGTCTTCTTCTAGATTTAAACAGAATTTAACTACATTGTGTGTTTTTACCATGTTTTTTTTTTTTTTTTTCTTTTGTTTTGTTTTAGGAACCCACACAATGCCAACTTTTTAACGACCTCAATAAAGGAGACTTATAAAATCATTATGAAAATAGAAGAAAATGCTGATAACCAGCATTTTCTCCTTTTCAAACAATGTTTTCTATCCTATCACAGACAAAAGCAGCTATTTTTAGTCCATAAGACATGGGTTTTACATTAACAGTGAAGGAGTAAGGATTAACAGTGAAACATGCATGCATAAGCAAACTTATCAGGAGCCGATTATAATCGAAAGAATCGCATCGACAGCAATGCCGATTCCAACCGATGATCGATTATTATTTCCAACCGATGTCCCACCACTACTATCTGCCCTCCTGCAGAAAAAATAAGGACAAAGCAATGTATTAAAAAATACACTTTCTATAGAATAATTCATCAGTAGAAACGTTACACTTGTAAGGGCTACACCTAAATTTGGGGGGAAGTGGGGGAAGGGCAACGCACGTACTGATCTTGAGTATTAAAATAGTTTCCAATTCACTGTTATAATCCTCAAAGTGCCTTTCACCACTTTAGTTGCTTTTGCGATCAATGTAGATCATGATCAGACAGCACAAAGTCTGCAGTCTGATCTACACTGTCTGCTTTGCTATGACATTCCAGACAAGGGTAACCTCAACATTGTTCCTATTGAGGTCTTATTTCTTGAAAGAAAATGCCTGTTTGGTTTATTCGGCGCTCTAAGGGTTAAGCCTATTTACCCAGTTACCATTGAATTAATGACTTTACCTGAAATAATTCAACAAAAGATGCCAAAATAGGTTTTGAAGCCATGAATTCACAGCCAATTATTTTCTTTCGCCCTATGTGTGTAACTAGCTCTCTATGACAATTAAGATAAATAAATGAGGCCGAGTAACTACAATTGTCATAATCGGCAACATTAAATATAGTGCAAAGGAGACTTAGGTTTGAAACTACAGTGGTGCGAAACAGATCAAAGCGACAATATGTTTCTAAACTCCCCTAAAGAGGCGACTAGGGTGCATTTCTAGAATGAAATGCTTAAAAACATTATCTAATTGCCATAATATTAGGTTAATTGGACCTCTTTAGATCAGAAATCGACCGAGCACATATCCGTTGCATTGATGTACGAAAACTAGGTTACGGATTTTCGCTGATTTCAACGGCCTGTTTTTATATTACAGTTTTATTTCTCAAAAATATTTTAAAGCTTACCAACATCTTTCATCTTCGTTTTTTCCTCTCCATAGCTTTTTTTTTTTTTGAAAATTTAAAAAACATACACGTCCGTGTAGCGTCACGACTGTCGGTAGATGTACATGCATAAGAAAAATAGTGGATAAAATCTCAATATGGCGACCAGTGATCCCGGAAGTGCATGCATCTAAACGAGACTTACAGACCCTATGCTGATAGATATTTACTGCGAGCTTCTTTACATTGCTGGTCAAACCATTTCTTCTCTTCCCTACGGCATTTATCTACAAAGCCTATAAAAGATCGAGAGGTTTTCAAAAACAACGGATCTGATATGTCCGAAATGATAGAGGAAAATGACGATACCAAATTATCTATATCTATTATCTATATCATGTTGGCTACATGTTTGGTTAAAATTCGGTAAAGATTCGGAAGGCTCGCTATCAAACCCGATCTTAATCGTTCTTTTTCTGCCCCATTCAACCCGTTCGAACATCTGATAACAGTCTTGGTTACTTTCAGCAATGTTTTTCAAATGCCAAATGAAAATGCAGCGGTGCGTGGTCATTTTATTCGTTAAAATCGCCTATGGCAAAATGTAAAAAGAGAGGGAGAAACGATTCTTTTGTAATAGCATTATTTACCGTACTAGCTCCACCGTTACAATAATATGTACTCGTATACTTTCCCACAGAAAAAGCATCGTACAATCGACTGTTAAGTATGCGCAGCGCATTCGAAGTGCACAAAATTTTCCCCAAAACAGTTACTTCCCTTGTCCTGCGAAAAGCGCTCAACGTCAGGTACATAGTCATCCAAATCAGCTTGAAAAGAGTTATCACATACTATATAATCATTTTTTCAAGAAGTTCGGGCATTAAAGTCTCCCTTGATAATTGTGCCTTTGTTTTCAAATTCATTTATATCGTTTTGCAATATATCAAAAAGATTTCAGTCATACAGTCTATATATTGGGGAATTTTCCGCCCATATATACACAGCACATAAGTATACATCTTCTGTCACACTAAAAAAACTGTTTGTCTAATTTCAGCCAAACTAACGTATTATGTGTGTTCTTTACAATTGAAATCCCTTGGCTAATATCGTCTCTACAATAAATAACAATTCCGCCACTATTGCGCTTTGCATTTCTATGTCTATAGTGTCTATACAGGTTATAACACTTATTATGTGCCCCAGATAATTTTTTGAGCCAAGGAGTATTTAAGCATCATTTTGCTTATGAAAGGGGTAAATTGAAACCACTTTGCTTAAGAAGCAAATTTTTGAGCAACAAAATTCTAATGGTAGAGTAAAAACAAAGTTTTACTTCAGTTGGGAACTGGAGTATGTTTCAGTCACATCATTTTCATTTTATATTATACTGTCCAGCTAGTAAGATTGATTGAAAAATAACAGTATTATTTCATTCTTTTTATCAGTTATGAGCAGGACACTGTATTAAAAGAAAACCTTTTCATGAAGGATAATCATTTTTCATTAATGTTTATACAGTCTTTTGACATTTGTCTGGATCTGTTTGATCTGTTCAGCCATAAAAATCTTCGAGAATACTGTCAGCACATTTATGCTGCAGAGACAACTTACAAGCTGTCGAATTTTCTACAGAGAGGCTATGCCTTTCAATCGAGGATTTCTAAATATTTTGGGTACCATCCGAAGCCAAGTCAGTTTTGATATTGTACTTTGAACATAAATCACATCTCAAACGTATTTTCATTGTGCGATAGAAGAAGCAAGGAGTACATTCCTTGCCATTTTTCAATCGTTTCCTTTCGGACATTTTTGCCCCGATGATTACATCGCAGCATTAACAGTATCGTTCACAAGGGCAGAACATATCGCCTTGTGCTCTTTTGCAGGCCTACTTGATTCTCTGTGAGCACGATAAGCCGAACATTAGAATGGCTTACGTTTGCGACGGAAATCGCCGACTCACACTTCCGAAAATTGATAATATGTTACAGATATGTTTTTTTAGTGATTCTTTATACTAATAATTGGTTAAGACAATTTATTGTCTTGAAAGTCAATATTATTGAATTATGTGGAAATGATTGTTCAATAGGTAGTAGAAGGAAAGTAAATAATTTCTTACTCTTTATACCATTTTAATTGGAAGATAAATTATCATTTATGTACACTGTTAAAAAAAGAGAAATTGGTGTTGTGCTATATAATTTAAAACTAAGGCAAAAAAAATCATCATGCTTTATCAATTTTGACAAATATTTTCGGTGACACTTGGCACTGTTCGGTTCCGTGAATCAGCGATTTCTCCTGATACATCACAGTTTAGTACAGGCTTCTGAGATACACCACGCTAACCACATTGATAAATTTTAATTGTATGTAACTGTGGAATCCCCAGATGTAACTATAGGAAGTGAACAACTTCAAAATACAAAGTGTTCCTTGTTCATAAAACGGTTTTTGGGCGACACGATTCCATACCGCGCCGAACTCCAAAACAAGTACATGTACAAGTACAAGTGACATAGAAGGTTGCAATTCGTTCAGAAAGTGATATATAAGCGTTTCAGTGACAATAAAGCCGATCAAGATCCCGAAATTGGTTGTAGACAAAAAATACGCGTTGAAAATCAGACGAATTGCGTATCCTATACAGCATTTGCGTATTTGATACGCTTCAAAATAAGTTTCGTTGCGTATTTCCTATTCCAACTTGCGTAAAATAAGCAAATACGCAGCTTATCTGGCTCTCTGCTTATACCCTTCTAGTTCTAGTTTACTAGTTTTACTTGCCCATGATTCAGTCAAAATAATGATATGATTCTCAAGTAATAATCTAAATTCATCACCAGAACGTTTGTTCAAACTCAACCCATTACAGTTCCACACAAAACATTTCAGTTCTCCCCCTGTAACCCCTAATCAACCTTCACAGGTTTACCATCTATATATAAAGTGTCATTGCTGATCCAGGCTGTTTTATTCTGTCTTCTCGCTTCTCTTAATTTGGGAAATAACTCTTTTCTGATATTGTTTATTTTTCCGGAGGAAACTGCCCACTGATGTATTGGTTAGAACCCTTGAGTTTAACACTGAGTTTTCAGACCAATTCTGTCTTGCAAACGATTACACTTGCACACTATTCTTCTAGGTCTGGAATCACGATTTGCTCCTCCCCCTCCGGCTGATCCCGTTCTCTGCGCTCTTTCTATATTCATTTGATCGACGAAATCGTTTGCAATTTCAAGCTTATTTTTCAAAAACTCTCTCACTTTGGTCTGCGTTTGATCCGATCTTTCGTTCACACTTTCCGCAATATTGCCAAATATTAAATTGTTCCTCATACTCTGTAACTGTAAGTAGGTAACCTTCTATTTTAACTCACTGTTTTCTCTTTGTATTTGCTGAAGACTGTCTGCACTTAACCCAGCCGACAAAGTTATCGAATTGAGTTTATCTTCCATATTATGGATTTTTTTCCTGCGTATGTTTCTCATTATCATGTATGTAGGTCCATAAAGACTTAATTTCTTTGTTTACACTATCCACTTTCTTCTCTAGAATATCAAGGGTTTGTAAGAGCTTGTCAATGTCCATCCTCGGAACCCAGGTTTGAAGCATTACGTTACTCTCCATGCATTACAGAATGAATCGAAACTGGGTCACCGAGGATGGTCAATGTCTGAAACTTGTAACTGTAATTTATTTATGGCGGCCAGTACATCTGATATTCCCGGTTGTCCCTTATTATTCTCTGAAACACTGCTTTTACTTTGATTCATCTTTTGTGTCCAGCTATTCTTTTGTTTATCTGACATACTGATCGAGGGGCCAATGTTTTTATTTTGTTGACCTTGACGTTCGCCCTCTGAACGCAGGTGAATAACTATTTTGTTTACAGTTTTCTTCTCACTCTTCTCACTCTGATCGCTTCGAGTTTTGTTCACCTGTACACCCCGTACTCCTTTATTAACCATTCCTCCCTTGACTTCTGATCGTTATCTCCCTCTACTGAAGTTTTTAAACTTTCATCATACAATACTGAGTTTGCTTCATTAATAATGTCACTTACGTTCAATTTATTGCCTTAATTTTGCTAACTATTATGTCTACGATCTCTTTTCGGCGTGATCCACTTGTCTCCATTCGAGTCGCTTATCCGTCCTCTGTTCACTGTTGTTGCCTTTTTCTTATCCCACTCACTGCTAAAACTCGTATCTCGAGATCTCAAACACAATAAGTCCCTTTTAACGCCCTTTTCCACACTAACACTGCGCAATACGTATACAGTGAATCTTGTACATGCGACCACGTGTTTTAAACAACTTTTGTGCTGAACGACCTTTTTTAAGTCCGTCCGAGCTATTTTCCTCTAATTTTACGTATGTTGTGTTAGGTGACTTTTGTACTAAGTGACCAACAGCCACCAATTTTAGGCCCCAAACGACCATAAAATTTCATTAAGCGATCCATCAAAACTCGTCGTCATGATAGTGGAAGCTGATTGACAGTAAAGTTTGATAACAAACTCTGACTTATCCTAATCAAGACATCACAGCATCTGTCAGTTACAGGATTAACACATTTACATATCAAAAGGTTGATTACCCTTTGACAATAGCGTCAATGATGCAGAACCATGTCATAGTGACCAACAAAATGCCTTATCAGCTTGCCTGTGGACATGTGAAATGGGTAGGAAATTACGTTTATATATCCTTGTGGTCTCCCTTAATGGAACAGAATTTCTTTCGATTGCCACTATATGAAGTGGAAATGCACAATTTCTGATTCGGTTTTAATTAGGCACTACAAATCAAGTGTGACTTTCAGTGACAAATTCAACCTGGGACCGATGTGGAATAAGAAGTTGTTCCTGAGTATGACGAGTCTTTTAGACAAGCTTATATTCATATTTACACAGTATTTGTCGCTTTCATAAATTCCTTTGCCATGTATCCAAGAAGCAGAGAATAATTTTGTTCAAAAGGTTTGTTATGCAGAGATTTCTTTGTGACGACTTTGACCTACTTTTGGTTTCTTCTTTCACTTAAAAAATTTTATTGGTCCTAAAATTATTTTTTTACTGATAAAGCATCTTCTTCGTACTTTCTCAGCAATAGTAACATATTGTTTTAGTACAGATAAGATCTATATATAAAGAATTAATGTGTAAAAAATGTAATTTTTAGCATATCTCCCCCCTCCCCGGAACTACCATTGATTTATTCAGCGACCATTTTTATTAAGCGACTATTTTTGACTAGATATGACGTGATATGCGACGTGATATTGACATGATATAATGGTGTCCACACATGATAATGATATGCTCTTTTAAAAGAATGTCCTATTAAAAGTTCCAACATTGCATTGAGACGAGGTGATAAGCGAAGAAGTAATCAAGGTAGAGTAATTTAACAATACGACATGTCCAATCGACAGAATAGTAAGTAGCGAATAGAAAAAAAAAATTAACAGGTTATAATACAGATTAACCACTACTTTATTCTTGGTATATTCTGGACAAGATTAAAAGGCCTTCTGACATAGTAACATGTCCATGGGCCATGACATCATGTTCCCTTAATACATTTAATGGTCGTTTGGGAAGACGAGACGTTCTTTGACATAATACCACTGAGTGTTAACAAGACAGCCTGTACTTTTAACAGGTTACCTTGATGCATTGACGAGTCAAAATAGGTGCTTATCATCTTTAACTAACACTGCATTTTAATGAAAACATCGCCAACCATCATCATCGCCAACTTAAAAAAAAACACAGTGTGGAGAAAAGATAGGAAATGGAATTGACTTGATTAAGGCATGATAGTATTTTCTTTCAAAAGAACGTCCTTTTAACACTGCCGAAAGACAGGACAACTTGGAAAGTGAAGAAGATAATAGGATTGTTTAACCAGTCAAGCTGTCCTATCGACAAAATCACATATTACTTTGAGAAGTTAACACTGTGTTTAAACAAGATATGATTAAGGTTTAACTCGATATGATGACATATAAAACACAATACCATATAAAGAAATTAACGAGGATCCAAACTACACAAAACAGTTGTGCCGTTCGATAGTCACAGGATCTTCTTTTCAGTCAGTTATTAAGTTACCGTTACGAATTTTGTGCTTGTTATAATGGCTGGTTGTCACCGAGTAAGAAAGAGGGTACAATTTAACTAAGTAGACGTAAGAAGCCTTAAAATCAATCAAAAGCCAAACGTGTAGAACCTAATACTATATAAGCTCTAGGGTGCGCACAGTTTTAAGCAGTTTGGCGACATGCAGCTGAAAATGGACATTGTAGTGGCAAATCAGACACGGAATTTTTAATTTTACATGATACAGAACAAATCTTATCATAAAGTCGACAACTGTTTGGAAATAGAGATTTTCTCAGATGGTACTCAGGTAGTTGTTGGAGAAAAGTTAAAAGTGAAAAAGTTTTAGGCGAATTTATTGGCATGAGACGGAATCTGAAAAGTACATTAGGATAAAGGCATTGTTGTTCAACACGGATTTAAGGTCTGGACATACCACGTTTCGGGTAGGAAAGTCAAGTTTGGACTGTAATAAATTTGAAAGTACAAAAATTTTCGTTGGAAAATATTAAAGAGATTACCAAGCCTTAAAAGTCTGAAACGCCAGCAAAAGAATAAGAGATGACATGCTCAACTTTACAGAATATCAAATAATAAATATAATCTACTAAATATACAACTTAGATCTAGATGTCACAATTCGAAAAAGTATACAAATAGTCAACAACAACAGCAAAGTATAACAAAATTACATAATACAGCTTTCGGCCAAAGTAGACTTTGAGCAAGTAGACTTCTTAAAACATTGTGGGAAAAGGAGAAAATGCTGGAATTTCTTCTTTTCCAACAATATTGTCTATCCTTTCAAAAAATAATATAACATGAGTCACATTTAATTTGTGGTCTTCAGTCCTTTTAAATTCGACAAGTCTAAAATTTTGTTTTCATTAAAAAGGTGATAAAATGATTCAATACATTTCGTGCAAATGTAATTAAATTCAGACAGCCCTCTTACTTGTTCGATATATATATCGGTCATTAAGCGGAAGCATCTGTGGTCTGTGAGTTTAAGTCTTATAAAGAAGAAAAAGTTTTCTAGATTCAAGTTTCAAGCATTTATGTTGTCTGTCGGTATCTTACCTAGATTCAAAGTATTTACTATCAAATTCTTCCAGGCTTCTTCAAACCCGTTGACATTTACCTTATTTTGCGACATCTGTAAGTTACCTTACTGTGTGTGTTTTATGCATCCTAAACGGTAAAATGCTCGCAAAATACCTTGCAAAAAAAAACTTTATCCTGTCGCGGCCTGGCCAAATTTCAACCAGTAACCGCCTGGTATTTCCTGTGAACGTTTGCTTTAGCTCACTGTGTTTCCTTTTTTTTTTTCAGGATTCTATACAGGTTCTGTCCAAATAGACAGGATTTTGAAGGCGGCTTTTCCTGGAGAGAAGAACGTTACCAATGTTATAGTAGTAAAATCACATAAACGCCATGGTGAAATAAAGTTTGACTTCGACAAAGTCATTCTTCTCATAAGAAAACCGTATGACACGCTCTTAAGCTTTTTTAGTTGGTATAAAACGAAGACACACACAGGTTTTGCATCTGAGGAAAAGTTTAAGCGAGAAGGTAATTTAGATTTTATTTTCCGATAATTCTGTCAACGTTCAATATACATCAATGTGTTTTGAGAAAGCAAGAAAAAAATAGCACTGCTTATAAACATTGTGACATCGTCAAGTAATTTGATAAAAAGGCAATCTGTTTACTAGGCGGGACGAGAAATTGACTCATTATTTAATGGTTAGTGAACATGACAATATTCCATAACATAATCTTATTTCATAACATAAAATAATAACTTCAGAATTTAACAAGATACTACTGGAAAACAACATCTTATTCGAGAATATGAAAAAGCTTTTTTTCTTTTTTAAGTGAATACTACTAGCTATTTGAAAATGGCATCAATCAAAAGGGGGACTGCATTATGTTCAACGCTATGGCAGAAACAGAGAACAGAGTGTTGGTGTTTTGGATTGGGAAAGTTTATCAGGCAAGGCATAGGCATTTTATCACGTGAGCCGAAGGCGAAAGCCGAGCCCGATAAATTTTCCTAAATTCAAGACACCAACTATCTATTCCATTCATCCTGACTCTCATTATCATTGTCATTATTAATATAACTCATATTTGACTAAATTGAATTTTTGCTAAAAAACTTGCACATATCGATATTTATCTTTCAGCTAACCGAATGTCCATGCAATAGTTAACACCTATGCAGTATATCTTTGATTTACCACGGATATTTATAGAGTAATATGAAAAAGGCAAAGCCTCAATACGAGAGACGTGAATCATTTGTGAGATAAATATCTAATGATTCAAACGACATGCTAGATCTTGAAATTATGCAGGTTCGAGTTTGAATCACAGCTATGCCAAAACTAGTTTAAATAAGGTTTTTAAAAGTCATTGCAATAGAATGCATTATTCTTTCGAAGATGTAGATCTACATGTGATCCATGCGAACCAGAGCAGCTGTCATGGCGGCCAGTGCACCTGTCCATGCTTTCCCCGGAGTTTCTTTAATCAGCGTGCATAGATCGCCCTATTTAGATCATTTGTTGCTTTTTTTTTTTTTATCTACTTTCCTACATTTCCATCGTCGAAGGATGGAAAGGCAGCGTCTGTGCAAAACAAAAAGCAATGAAAAAGTTACCCATGCTATGTTTAGAGCTAGTATCATCATGACAACAGTCTGTGTGTTGTATAAAATGCTCTTTTCTTTCTCTCCTACCTTTCTAGACTATTTTCCGCCACACTGATGGTGGTTGATAGCAAGACTCCGTTTAAAATGCGGTTATGCCAGAATCAAATTTTAATTACGCCATCTGCCAACTGTGCGTAATTCTATCACTTACCGAACAACACTAACGCTCATTTTCAGTTTTTGTTTACACCTATTCGTACATAGATCATAGGCACTGCATACATTTAGTCGTGCTCTACGGCAATTTACATGCATCTAAAAACCTAGGAAGAACAGCTAAGTTGGCATATTTCCAAACTGAGAAAGTTCGAAAAATCGGTTGTTGCGGTAAGGCAGCGATAAAAAGGAACGTCAGATCTGTTATAATGGCACGCTCAAGAATTAGATTTTATTAATGTTTGAAACTATTTAACCGAGTTAATTTTTTTTAATTTGAATGTCTATGAATTGTTCATTTCAATGGCATAAACCAATGATTTCCCTTTCTGGAAATTCACAAAAACTCCTATGATCGAGTAGAAAGGAATTATGAAAAATATGTAAATATCAGCTGTACATAATATAATTGCTCTATTTCTGTTCATTTCGGTTATAAATTGTATTTGTTTTTCCTTAGTAGCATTACCCATGCCTTACCTTTAACAGCTTTAATCTTTCCACCATTAAATTAACAAAATCAGAAACTGTCATAAATTCGGATACTTTGTCGTTCTTCACTGATCGAATAGGGAATAACGACAAATACTGTTTCTCCAACTAGATAAACAACATTAATTGGTCTTTACATAGAAAAATTGAAAAACTCATCCTTTCGGCGAGCTTTCCGCACTTTACTTTTTGTCAAATTAACACTGATCTATTTTCATTTTTTTGACGCACGAAACTTATTCTTTGATCACTTCGGTAAGAACGATATCCACTTCGTGGTGGGATGAGGAATCAGTCTTCTTTCGAATTTTCAGTCTTTCCTGTTTAATTTCATCCGCTCCTTTCGTCAGATGTGTCACTTTCTGTATAAATCATATTTGCCACAAATACTGAAAAATGACTGTCATTTAGTCGGACGTCATTGTTTTTTGTGACTGTACAAGGTTAAACTTTAGTTTGAAACGTTGTCGACTGGGAACATTCACCCCCTAACCTGTTAAATACTCTTGAAGAGTATGTGATTTTACAAGCTGAGTGTTTTCAGAACGCAAACCTGTTGCATATTTTATCACCACTACAACTATTACTGCGTCTTCTTCTTATATGAATGATACAATTCATTCTACCACTTCTTCTACCACAAGCACTTCACTGCAAAGTATATTATCGATATGTCTTTTGATTTGTCAATATTTCCTGTCTTAAAGCTTAGTTTTGCTTTTTAAAAAGTATTATTGATTTTTTTTTCAGAGTTTGTGACCTTCGTTAGACCAAAAATCAAACTCTATAGACGTTCTTATATCCGATGGCTAGAAGATTACAAAGGGAAACTACTCATACAGTTTTATCATGATCTGAAAACAGACTTGTTAAACTCTCTTACAAGAATAGCGTCATTTCTTGGAACTAAAGTTACATTGTCTAAGCTATGGTGCCTCAATAAAACACAGACGGGATTATTCAAACGTGGAGAAAGACCTGAGTGGTTTATAAAGGCGACACAGCTCGACCAGGAGCTGGAAAATATTTTTTCAAAAACGGAAGCAGCTGTTTTCGAGGCCTGTCAAAAAAGAATCCAATACTAAGTGGCATTCCTTGTCTCTGAAAATTTCATATATATGGACTGCTCTTAAGTAAATGTTATTTCGAATGAAGACTGAATTGTTCACTTATTTAATCCTAAATCAAATTGCAGCAGACGGCTTAAGGATAAGCACTTCAGATGCAGATTTGATAAATTACTAGCAGCAAAAATATTGTTGAAAAAAAAAAAACGATAGAATTGCCTGCTCAAATCATCTTATAGGCCAATAGAAGGGTCACGCCATCTGAAATAATCATCAAACAAAATCACTAAACGTAATCATTTCATAGGCCTACGAAGAATCGTACCATGAGGAGCGACTTCACTGAAGATTTGTTTTCATATGAAAAAGAGTATATCAACTTGGTGCGGGAGAAAAAAGGCCATCTACATCAAATATCAGGAGGGGCATTCCTAAGAATAGTCCTCTGTTGCCCTCTGAAAATTACCTGTGCCTTTGCGTATTCATTTTTGACACATCAGATCAAAACTCATTTTTTTTTTTTTTATTTTGCTTAACAAATCCAATCATTTTTGCCAATTGGTTGATACATGCCCGTACTTTGCAGTTGTACAGCATGAACCGCCTACAGTTTTTCACTAATTCAGTATTTTCTCTTTGAGTTTGTAATTGACCTGTGTCGTTCTATCTCAATGTCATCTCTCTCGTATGTTTTGGAGCAGGTTTTGCATAGAGTGGCAAAGGTGATTGTGAAGATACATATGTACATAGTAATGAAAATTACATTTTTTCCAAAATATGAAGAAGAATCATTACCTGTTTAAATTTATGGATTCAAAGGAACAACGTTTTTATTTCAGCGGAGATGGTAAACTCCTGCAGACTTCTATAACAAATTGATTTAGAATCACTTATATTAAAAGGAATGTTAATCAACAAGGGTTGATAAATTAATGTACAAATCATTCTTTAAATATCCCCCACTGATAACTTAAGAGTTGGTTTTACGACAGATTTTTATAAGGTATTTTGGGATAAAATAGGAAAGTTTGTCGTAAGAGCTTTAAATCATGCTTTTTTAAATAACTCCTTTTCTAAAAATATAAAATTAGGAACAATCATATGTATACCTAAGGAAAATAAACCAAAACAGTTTTTAAAAAATCAGAGACCCATTACTCTCTTGAACGTATTATACAAACTTGCTTCAGGCAGCATCGCAAATAGATTAAAGTCAGTTTTAAATCAAATCATATCAAAAGAACAAACTGGCTTTCTAAAAGATAGATTTATAGGCGAGAATACTAGATTAGTGTACGATATTATGCAATACTGTGATGAAAGAAATAAACCTGGTCTTTTAATGTTGATAGATTTTGAAAAAGCCTTTGATTCAATTTCTTTCAAGTTCATAGAAAAGACACTAGACTTTTTTAACTTCGGCGAAACTTTTAAAAGATGGATTAAATTATTTTTATACAACACCGACGTTTGTGTACAATTAAATGGCTTTTTGTCAGGATATTTCACCGTAAAGAGAGGTTGTCGTCAAGGTGATCCAATTTCCACGTATCTATTTATTCTATGCACGGAAATTCTAAATATCAAATTAAAAAATAATGAAAATATCAAAGGTATACAAATACAAAATAAAGAATACTCAATCTCACAATTCGCTGACGATATGACACTCTTCCTAGACGGCTCACAAAATACGCTGAACAGTAATTTAGATTTATTACAAAATTTTTCACACATTTCAGGCCTTAAAATTAACTTTGACAAAACAAAACTAATTTGGATTGGTAATATGAAGTATAGTACTCGCTCAATAAAAACTAAATGGAAATTATCATGGGGAGAAACCCAATTCAAGTTACTCGGTATTTTATTTCACGTTGATCTAAAAGAAATGGTAAAATTAAACTTTGAACCAAAAGTACAAAGCATGAGTAACTGTATACGATATTGGAAAAAAAGAAAATTAACACCTTTTGGAAAAATAGCTGTAGTAAAAAGCATTCTAGTACCCATCTTAACTCACTTATTCATAAGTATTCCGTCTCCATCGAATAACTATTTAAAAAAAATTAGTGACATGTTATATAACTTTGTATGGGACGGAACGTGTAATAAAATTAAACAAAAGGTGCTAATTAAAGATTATGAAGAAGGCGGCTTAAAGATGATTGACTTATTTAATTACAACCTGAATATGAAAATGAAATGAAAAAAAAAAAAAAAAAAAAAAAAAAAAAAAAAAAAACTCATTTCCGATGGTAACAAAGACTGTTACGAATTTACCAACAATATTTTCGATATTAATAAACTATTCAATTCTGGCAGAAAGTATTGTGAACAGCTCTGCAAAATAATAAAAAATTAATTCTGGAAAGACGTTTTATACTCACTTATGACGTATATGTCAAAATGTTATTTTACAAATTGGATAGAACTAATCAATATGCCTCTATTCTATAATGAAAACTTAATGATTGGCTCTAAGCAATTTTTTAATCACGTTCTGTACAATGGTGGAATAAGGTATGTTAAAGACATGTTAAATGAAGATGGTAGCTTTAAAACCTTGAATGAAAAATACCATTAATAACGGAATCAACTTTTTAGATTTTTATAGCATTATCAGCGCTATTAAAGCGCTGTTTGAAAAACATAACATCACTAACAAGAATAAGTCATTACAAGGTTTCCATAACCCAAATATAAACTGCCATTTTTATCAAATAATTATTAAGTCTTGTAGTAACAAATTCACATATAACGTTCTGATAAAGAATAACGAAAAACCTACTTGTCATAGTAAGTGGAACAGCATTTTCCAAACTCTAATATTAATTGGAATATTATACACAGTAATGTTTTTAAATATTCAAGTGACAAATACTCCCAATGGTTTCAAACTAGAATAATACACAGAATTCTTCCAACAAACTCGCTTCTTTTTAAAATGAACTTGGTCGAAACAAATATGTGTTCTTTTTGTAACAGATGTGAAGAAACTATAGCACATTTATTTTATGAATGTCAAAATATTAAACCTATTTGGGAGCGCATTTCAATACTTGTTAATAATTTAGATCAGTTGATGTCAATAGGCAAACAGAACGTGCTTTTGGGTTCAAATGAAACAAATCTGAAGCTAGACAGATTACTTCTTGAAACAAAAAAATATATTTACAAATGTAAAAACAAAGATATTAAACCATCTTTATTAGGCCTGAAAAATAGTCTCTTCTATAATCTTAGCATCATTAGAAACTCAAAAAATTATGAAAATGAACGAAGGCTTACGACAGTTGTAGAATACATCAGTCAAAACCTCCCATAAACCAAAAGCATTTCTTTTCCATGCACACGAACAATGCTGAAGCCTCAAAAGAATACCTACCTTATGTTACGTTTCCTATTTGCTTTTGACGTTTCAGTACTGTACATTGAACCAAGATCAAAGTAACACTTTATCAACACAATCACTTTCACACTCACGCAACTCTCACACAATTTGTTTTTTTTACACATTTATATATAAAAATAAGCTTTTTTGTCCACATATTTAAAAAAAAAAAAAGAAAAAAAAACTGTAACAAATAAGAAAATTAAACCTGTTATTAGTCATTATTGTTAAAATCTTCATATTTTACTAGCCATATCAATATAGTAGTACAATAGTAGCTGTAAAAAATCTGGAATCTGTAATTACGACTATTGTTTCTATTTTAATGTTCAATTACTAACACAGAATACTAACAGCGATCTGTAAGGTGCATTGAGGGATGGCCACGACCCTCAAGTACCATAAAGACGTGGACAATAAAGTTTATAAAAAAAAAAAAACTTAAGAGTTGGTACCCCTGACAACTGCAAACTGCATGAACTCTGCGTATCGCACTTGATACCAGTAACCACTAGGGTAAGGGCTATCAAACTTCACAGGAATGTCAATCAGCATGGGTTGCTATGCACATGAGGCTTTTGAATTCTCTTCTCCTTATAGCTACACAGTTATTACCTATCTTGGGTTGGGTTAAATCCCCATTATAACATCAGAATAAGTCCACCTTAAAACGTGTTATTTTCATGTAAAACTCCATATATTTTGCGTAGCATATTAACAGCTAGTACCAGAGACACCAAAACTTGCAGAAATTGTTGATGCAAAAAAGTGCCGTGCACAAATTTTAAATGGAACTTCATTTGTAGTAAAAACTTGCTGTGGGATGCCGAGATACACGATACACAAGTTGCATTACTCTTGCATCAACATATTTATTGCTATTTCCTTTGTTGTTAAACATTTTCTTGGCCATACGACAAGCCCCTCTATTGGTGTTTTTGAAATTAAACTTAATCTATAGAAAAACGTCAGTTTGAAAATTTGTCACGTTAAAGGTGCATTACTCTGGCATCAACAATATGGGTTTTCTTCTTTTTCTTATTTTGTTGTATTAGAACAAAAAACAAGAGGACCATGATGGCCCTGAAGTCGCTCACCTGAGCCTTTTGACCAAACATGATCCATTTTAAATCTCTTTCGAGATATCATGACAAACATTCCAACAAGCTTTCATAATTAGTGAACTAGAAATATGTAAATTTGGCCTCTAGCATGTACAAAAGCTTTCTCTAGACTCATCTAAGATGTCATCAAGACAAATATTTTGACCGAGTTTCATGAGTATTGAACTTAAATTGTGGCCTCTAGAGTACAACAAAGTTTTTCTAAGATTTAATCTTGTGACCTAGTTTTTCACCCATCTCAGGTCAATAAGTAGGTCACGGGGAACAACATTTGAAAAACACTTGTGTTTGCTCTAGAGGTCACATTTTCAGCCCAATACTCATGAAACTTGATCTTTTTCTTGATAACATCTTCGATGAATGAAAATGGGTTGGGTCGGACCCATTTTCAAACTCCTCCTAGATAATATCAAGAGAAACATTCTGACCAAGTTTCATGAGTATCGGAGTGAAAATGTGGCTTCTAGAGTGTACACAAGGTTTTTCTAAGATTTGACCTAGTGACCTAGTTTTTGACCTGACATGACCCATTTTCAAACTCTTTCGAGATTTTATCAAGACAAACAATCTGACCAACTTTCAAGAGTTTTTGGACTGAAAATATGGCCTCTACAGCGTACACAAGGTTTTTCTAAGATCTGACCTAGTGACCTAGTTTTTGACCCGACATGACCCATTTTCAAACTCTTTCGAGATATCATCAAGACAAACATTCTAACCAACTTTCATGAGTATCGGACTGAAAATATGGCCTCTAGAGCATACACAAGGTAAAAGTTCACGACTGACGACGCACGACGGACGCCGGACACAGCACGATCACAAAAGCTCACCATGAGCACTTTGTGCTCAGGTGAGCTAAAAACAGATCTCAGAACAGTGATTACATAATTATATAATCGCTGTTTGGGTAATAATGGTCTGTCAGAATATCATATGACCCACGTTTGGTTCCCCTCCCTCCGGCTATATTCGTTGTCTTCAGGTCTTAGTCCCTTTATTCAATGTAATCGAAAGCGCATTTTTTACTCAACTGTTCTCATGTAAAAAAATATTGTGAGAAATGTTTATATTGGGTCATCTTTCTTCTCGAAGCGTTCAAAAACCAATAGAGATGTTAACACCCTTTAATATTTATACCAGATCTACATTATCGAAATATATTCGTATATAGACTGACCCTTTAAACATGTTTCCGTCTTAAGTGACATCTGTATACCAGACAAATAATAGCAAAATATTCAATGATCGTTTTAAAAAAAGAATACATTTTACGACAGGAGGTAAAAGTTTAAAAAATCCAGTATGCAAGGGTTTTTTTTTTTTTTTTTTAATACGTTTTATATGCAAAACGTAAGATACATATCGATAGCCCTAGCCCAAGTGGTTAATATTAAAATACAATTGGTATTGAATAATCAGTACTGATTATTCGATACCAATTGTATTTTGATTCTCTTTTAGAATTTATTTTTGATCTACGGTAGTTATATCATTTTACTGATTTTATACAATTCCAAATGTGAAAAAGAAAACAGTTCTATCATTGTATGGTAACTTGGTCACTTGAACGGCGATAAGTGACGACTCTCAGCTGCATACAGTAGACGGTTTTATTGCATTTGGAGTACTTATTGAGCAGATTTAGAATAACATTTCGAATGAGTTCACTTGTCACCAGGCTAAATAATATTTAATATGACACAGAAACAGACCCATGGGAATGAGGAAAATGATCGTAGAAATCTATTATTATCAATATGTTTTACGATGTAACGGCTGCATGTGAACTCCGATACAGTTGCAGGATAAACTCATCTCTACTATTGTTCATTTAACTGCTTGGTAATGTCCAATACACAAAAGAATAAATTCCGTCAAAAAGTCGATCATTGGAGAGTATATTTGACGCGCCGAAATTTGAACTTTATCGTGCGTGGGTTGTGGAACAAACTTGCTTAAAATCAATTCATATTAATTTATCACATGTAAGTTGTCTTTATAATACAATGCTCAAAAAAAAAAAAAAAAAAATATGGAAATCCCTGGTTAAGCACTGGTCTCCATGATAGATCTAAATCTGTAAGTGAATTAATGTCGAAAATATCGTTAAACACAAGACAAACAAATCAGAGTGCGTAGATAGCCTAAATTAGATTATATGTTGTTCTATTTTCTTCTTATTTGCAACTATCTTATAGATCTATCAGCACAGCAATCGACTGTAAGACATTTCTTCAAACTGAATAAAGATCCTCGTCAAACACGGGTACAAACCATCCGTTTCCACCCATATAGCCCTAATCATGCGGATAACGACTGGAATTATCGGCAGTGATGTTTTTGTCCATAAAGAATTTTCCCCTAAATTATCAGGGTCCGTATTCACCAACCATTCTTAGGAACATTCTCTGTCTTATTCTCTAAGATTTTCAAAAGTTGTGTTACTTTAAATTAAGAAATTTCTGGAGAATAAGACTGAAACCATTCTTAAGAATGATTGGTGAATACGGAAACAGGTGCAGTTTTTAACTAGAACCAGTTTGATTCTAGCAATTTCAAGAGTAGACTATAGAGATTAGTTTCCATTTATAATTATGGCATCAATAAAATTGATAATGTAGATTTATTTGTTTAAAAAAGAACTTTTTTTTTTTTTTCATTCCTTTAACTATACTAGTTTTAGCCACGTTCTCATGGTTTTTTATTACAAAATATAACTATAATAATTATAAGTTATGTATTTGTTGGGGGAAATATCACCTTATCGGACAATGTAGATCCAAGATTAAACTGCACGTTATGTGCAGTTTTATCTTAATCTATATTGTCTGTTAAAGGTCTTTAACTCGCGCATAGCACCTAGAGGGTTAGTACAAACATATTTGTTTCACAATGATTGAGAAACAAGTTCTTGCAACTTATACTAATCTCTGCCGATTCTGCTTCCTGGGAACTACACCATTTCTGGCAAAAATGTGTGGGCCAACGAATAGTACCAAAGTTGACACCCGCTTCCGGGTATCGAACTCGGGACCTTATGATCGACGGTATACCTCACAACAATGGACACCACACCAAGAGAGTTAAGAGATTCATATAAGAACAATAACTTCTGTATAGAAGTTTCTGACCAGTATAAAAGTTGCCTCCCTTTTTGCTAGCGTATAAAACAAGATGACAGCGTTTGACTGCATTTGATGCAATTACCGGTTTATTGCACATATGGTGTTTAATCCTTTACCACACAGTCCCGAGTTTTTACGGCCTGGAGAAAGCTTCAGTAACCAGCATTTCCCTCTTTTCCCACAATTATTCGTACCTTATCACAAACAAATCTCATAATCTGAGCCACATTTGTTTTGTCGTCTGCAATTGCTTTCACTGGAGACGAGTCCAGAATTTCTTTATGTGGTAAAGAGTTGATGCTGTTTTCGACATTATTTCACTTACATCACGGCAGCCAGTGCACCAATCCAATCGTTCCTGAAGTTTCTTTTATCAGTTCTCATCACAATGTTCTTCCCAAGTCATTGTCTGCTTTCCCACATTACCGTCATCAAAACAATGATCAGCGGTGATAGAAAGATGAATCCTGTCCAAACGGCATTTGATGCAGCTATTCTGTGTTTGCCGTTTTCAACATTTATACTTAGAAAGAACGAACCAATTCATTTAACCCTTTACCAAACAATCCCTGATTTTCACGGCCCTGAGAATGAAGGCTTTTGAAAACATTGTGGGAAAAGGAGAAAATGCTGGTAACCAGCATTTTCTCCTTTTCCCACAATGTTTTCTATCCTATTAAAGACCTAAAGCTAATTTGTAGCAATTCTGAAATTGTCGTCTGCGGATGCTCTCAGTTTGGAAGAGTCTAAAATTTCTCGTTTGGGAAAGGGTTAAAATCTAAACAAATTTTATTCTACGGAAGTATAGTATACCTGTACATGAGCCGTGCCAGGCAAAAGCGGGCTTAATGGATCTCAGTAATCAATCATACAAAGCAAGTCATCATACAATTAAGGATCCATAAAACCCATTTTGTTTTCCAACCGTCTGGATGTGAAGGTAGACTGGTCCTTTGACATGTACAAAATTGAGCAATAGCAAAAAGTTTTGGCCCAGGTCAGCCGGCGCAGTCCATGCAGGCTGACCTGAATCGATACTTTTTTGCATCAAGTTCCCTTTTCACAGAGCATGGCTCAAAACAATGCAATACAATACAAACCATTAACGAGGATTAATTTTGAAAACAGTTGTCGTTTTTCCCAATCAGTGGAATGACAATTCTATTTACTAGCCTTTTTCATGACCATCCCATACGACCCTGGGAAAGAGGCTTTTTGAAAACTCTGCGGGAAATGGAGAAACTGCTAGTTACCAAAATTTCATCCTTTTTCCGTCTCAGTAATTTCTATTCATCAAAATGAGAATCCCTTTAGTGACAGACTGTTAGAATGACAGACTGTTAGCCAGTATTTTCATTTTGTCCCTTTCCCACAACGTTTTCTCCCCAGTCAAAGACAAATTCCATCGTAAGAGCAATATTTAGAATTTTTGCCAGCATTGTTTCAAATTATGGACGAGTCTTACATGGATATGTAAGACATCAGCTTGTGCTTAATATGGGGAAATATTTGCCTCAAAAGGGAAAGGTATGCGAAAATAACTCGTGCCTTACGGCACGAGTTATTTTCGCGGACCTTTCCCTTTTGAGGCAAATATTTCCCCATACGAGGGTTGTTCGATATGTAATGTGTATTGTACGATATCTCAAAAAGCATTCGACTCAAATAGTGAAATGAACATTACATCCCTTCAAAGTATTCTCCGCGGTTTGAAATACATAATTTCAATTTCTGAATCCATTTCTGAAATGCGTCACGGTACGCTGATTTAGGTAGACCTCTGAGGCACTGACTGATGGCTGAGCCAAGGGCTTGTCGGGACTTGTAACGACGACCAGATAAGAACTTTTTAAGTTTTAGAAAAAGGAAAAAGTCGCATGGGGCTAGATCTGGAGAGTATGGTGGGTGTGGCAAGACGGTAACCTTCTCCGACTTCAAAAAATTACTTCACAAGCTCAGATGTATGTGATGGAGCAGTATCATGAAGTAGACGAACATGCCTAAATCCTGACACAGGGAGTCGTTTAAGATAGTATTTCTTGACCTTTTTTAGTATAACATGTCGGTAATACCGACCTGTAACACTTTTGCCCTTCGGCACCGGAATTTGTACGGCTATACCATCACATGAGAAGAATATGCAATAAAGAACCTTCTTTGTGCTTATGCTTCTTTTGGCAACTACAGGCCTTCTACTGTGTTTAGTTAGCCATATTTTGTTTCCAATTTTTCTTACTGGTTCGAAATAGTGAACCCATGTTTCGTCACTAGTAACAATGTTTGCAAATTGTCTTTGATTGAATTTGGGAAACATTTTGAGCAATTGCTTAGCGGTTTGTACTCGTACCCGTTTTTTGGTCATCTGTCAATATATGCGGTATCAATCTGGCAGAAATCTTTCGTACTTTCAAAATACGCTTCAAAATGAAATGCACCCGCGATAGCGATATGCCAACAGCGTTGGCAATATCACGAATCGTGTATCTGCCATCACTTTCAATTATTTCCCTGACTTTTGAGACATTTGCCTTGCCTGTTACAGTCACAGGTCAGCCAGATTTTGCTGCATCTTTGACGGACTCTGTGCCAGTCACAAATTTCTTTCTCCACCTACGAACTGTCTCATAAGATACCTTATCAGACCCATAAACTTCCCCCAATTCAGTAAAAAGCTGCATTACCGAATGACCGAGTTTTGTGCGAACTTTTATATAAGCTCTAATTTCTTTAATATTCTTAATCCGTTTCCAAACCATTTTTACAACAGTGGTCAACGACTAGCTCTATTGAAATGACTATAAGTTTAAAACTATGTGGAGCTGAAGGCTCGTGCTTATACCGTTGGAAAGGTATTGAATAGAGCTATTCAAGCGTATCATCATCCACGAAATCGTGCAAAGCGTTATCGCGCTGTGGTACAATACACATTACATATGGAACAGCCCTCGTATTAACCACAAGCTAATGAAATAAATTATATATTATATTTCCTCTGATTATTTTGTCAACGATTGCCACTTTTAAAACTTAAAAACTTAAAAAACTTAAAAAACTTAAAAAAGTAGTTCCAGATTTTCGGCAGGAGGAAAATATTCACTGTGACGGGGAAATAATTCCCCCCAGCTTAAATTACGACATTTCTTTACACATAACATTTCTAAAAATAGACACATGAAATATAATATCATGGGATTATTTCGTACAGGGACATAAGGTTAAATGAACGGTAATGCTATGAAGCCGAAACAAATAAGAGAACTATACTTTAAGCCGTTGCAAAAAAAATCGGATCCTGAGAAAGGAGGCGTTTGAAAACATCATGTGCAAAGAAGAAAATGATTGTACCCGGCACTTTTTCTTTTTTTTTTTCCGAAAACTTTTTTTTTTTTTTACCTTTACAAAGCCAAATTATTTGATTCACGTGCAATTTGTAGTCTGAAAATACTTGAAATTGGGACAATCCTAAAAGTTTTCTTCCTATACAAGGTAAAAAGTTGTACAGGCAGGATACAGACTAAATATTAAATCAATTTCTCGGAATTTTAACTTTAGTGGGCTCGGTTATCGAAAAGAACGATCATTTATCGATGAATTTGAACTAACCTGCATTTATGGTCAAAGGCTGGGTTACTGTACACGAATTGATTGATTAGTCTAACGTAACGTCTATCTGGATATTTGCATTGATGAATTTAGAAAATGACAAAACCAGTTTGCAGTATATTCTATGATGTATTGTTTACCCATGTGACAATAGATCTAGTTTTCTTTTAAGTGAACATCTCTGTTCGCCACAATTTTACAGTCTTTATTCACCAACCATTCTTGAGAACACTCTTAGTCTTCAGAATTTCTCCAGAATTTTTCAAAATTTGAAAGTAACAAAACTTGTGATTGGCTAAACCTTTTGGTTTAGCCAATCACAAATTTTGTTACTTTAAAATTTAGAAAATCTTCGAGAATAAGCCTAAGAATGTTCTTAAAAATGGTTGGTGAATACCTATCCAGAACCAATCCCAAGTTTGAGTTTGTGTATATCTTATGGTAAGAGTAAATCCTTGGAGGTAAAAAGTCGTAAATGTCGCTATATTAAACACATATCATAATAAAAAGGGGAAAATGGGGAGAAGAGATAATCAACCATAACATTATAGAAAATAGGTAGAAGTTTCGGTTTTACCAGTCCAGACTCTGTGTCTGAAAAGCTAGCCATCGTTTACCTTGACAGACAGAAATACCGGACGGTAAAAATCAAATGATATCGCTTAAAACTAAAAACAAATAAAGAAATAAGGAAAAGTGATAATCAGTCGTAAAATGATAAAATAACAGATAATAAGGCAGAATTCTTTGTTTTACCCATCAGGCTCTGTGCCTGAAAAGGCAGGCATCGCCTCCCTTGACAGACAGCGATCCTGGACGGTGAGATACTACTATTCAAATTCAAATTAATATTAAAGGAAAGATTGGTTGATTGCATGGTGCATAACGCCGTTTTCAATTATTTAAGTTATATCACGGCGGCTAGCGCACCTATACACGCTTTCCTGAAGTTTCTGTACGTCCAAAATATTCTTCTCAAAAGGAATGAATCCTGTAGCTATTACTATCATCAAGCCTTGGAAAGAAATTGGCCGAGCTTTGGATTAAAACCAGCAACTCCTGTTCTCAAGTCCTGTAAACTATCAACAGTGCTACCGGGGCTTGGCATCAAAGGAAAGAAAACGATAAGGAAAGACGAGATAGGAAAGCATAGAAGTACATATTATATGGTCGAATTGACTTTTTTTGTCCGGCTTTGTGTCTGAAAAGGTAGGCATCGTTTGCCTTCACAGACAGGGATCCTGGACGGAAAAGTCGCATTTGTTGCCACTGTGATTTAACAGATATCAAAAGAAAGAAAGAAAGAAAGAAAGTAAGTAAGAAAGAAAGATAGATTGATAGATAGATTGTGACGATTTTTTTTTAATGATTAGTCTCTGTATTTGTTTAAGCATGCACTTCCTGCCGTGACAGACAGTGAACCTTGGTGGTAAAAGTTGCCGAAAGAAGGCATAAAAGATTGTCACAGGAAGAAACAATTTTACTGGTCAGATGCGGTGTTTGAAGGGTAGATAGGTAGGTAGGTAGGTTTGCCAAATAAGTAACATGTAGCCGCTTAATGACAGCCATTTCCCTTATTCAAACGAAATTCGAAATGATACAGCAGAAGACACTAAAATGAAAGATTATTGCTACTATTACTACTAACTTGGTACTACTATGTACTGGCTGTCATTTGGTGAAGTATTAAGATCCAGCGGCCATGTCTTCTATGCTAGAAGGTTGACAAAAGTGGATGGGATAATTTGATATGATTTCAGTTTCTAAGACTAAATAGTTCCCATTTGAAGCTTCAATGGATATTCATATATTTCGTGTAGGTAGTTACAATATAAGAGGATGTAAATGATGGAGACAATTCTTCAGCAGTGTAGTTATAATCACTTCTTAAGTCGTACGTGAATTTCGGTTTTTGTCATCTCCAACTTTGTTTTAGAAGATAGCACTACTACAGAAGTTTTTCTGTCCTCGCTTCGAATGCCTTTACCCAAAATTTACACACGTCTACCTTTGTTTTTTAGTTGAGGTGAAATTTTAAACATACAGTGTATTAGGTCTTTAGAGGAACTGTATTTTGCTAGACTGTTGTCTTGAATTGTGAAATGGAAATAAGGATTAAAGAGATGCAGATTTAATACGAATAAAAAAAGAGTTGAGGGTAAGCAATGTTGTAATAGAATATGTATGCAAACAATGTGGGAGATGGAGGAAATTGCCTAAAACCGTACATAATATTTTAAGTCGTCTTTTGCAACTTTCTCAACGTAAAGGCTAAGGTACCAAGAAGATAAATGCCAAGAAATCAATATACTACCAGTGACTAACTGCTTTAGCAACCAGTGTTGATCCTGATCAGGCTGCAGAGAACATGCTGCATTATCTTACATGTACAATGCCCCTTTCATATGTTATGTACATATACATTTACATCCCTGATATTTACATCTTTTAGTATTTTTGAATTGCTATTGAAATTCGATGCGCCGAAATGTCGGGGGAAAAAACTTAAAACTTTTTTTTTTTTTGTCGCACAGTATTCTTTGTTTGACTAGAATTAAAAGATAATCACCTCTAATTTGGTTCGCTGAACACACACGAAACGGCTTGAGAACAAAGGTGAACTGTCCATAATTATCCTTTTTTTTTATAATGTTACGAAATTTGATAACATTTAAAAATACTTCCCCCAGTCCGACAACTATACCAGCAATACCATCGAGTTTTCCTATATAAAGTTCATATACAAGGTATTCAGTTTTCAATTGAAGTCGCGACATGAGTTTTTTTTTTTTTAATATGTTTGGACCACCATTTCTGCTTTAAAATGCTAATTGACTGCATCTTTTGAATGTCGTCCGATGTACACATATTCATTGTACTACATGCAGTTTGTTGCTAAACGTATAGATATTTCAGTATCTTGAAATGCACTGGGACTATTAGCTTCATTTTCGATGTCAAAATTCAGTAAAGGGAAAATGCCATAGATGAGCTAATATTCATTTTTACCACTAAAATAAGACACTGTAATGTAAACTTGGCATATTCTGTTCATGAACGGTTTATGCCGAGATTTAAACTTACGACCCATATACATATATGCGAGACAATGATATTATCTTTACATATGTCATGTCTTGTCAGTTTAAGCTAGGTTATAGAATTTCACAGTCAATAACTAAAACACGTAAACTGGCTCCTTACAGTTAACTGTAAAGAGCCAAAAACCGTTAAAATGGCTATTTACAGTTAACTGTAGATACCCGATTCTACGTTTAATGGCTATTTACAGTAAACTTTAAGTAGCCATTTAAAGATGTAAATTTGGTTATTTACACTCAACTGTAAATAGAAAAAAAAAAATGAAAAACAGAGAACTGGCTATTTACAGTTAACCGTAAATAGCTAATTTAAAGGTTTCTGGCTATTAACAGTTAACTGTAAATTATCATTTTAACACTTTTTGGATCATTTACAGTTTACTGTAAATACTTATTTAAACGATTTTAGGCACTTACCTACAACTTTTTACCTAATTGTAGAATTCATTTTTCTCCCAGCGACTAACACTTGGTCCGACCATACAAAAACAATTTGTCATCCTCACAATAATTTCCATACTTTAAAGTCTTTATCACACAATCTCAAATTTTAACGACTGAGGGAGAAGCCCTTCGAAAACACTGAGGGAAAAGGAGAGAATGCTTGAAACCAGCATTTTCTCCTTTTCCCACAATATTTTTTGTCCTATAAGATACAAATTTCATCAGCACTCAACTTTATTTATGAGTCTATATATTTGTCGTGGGGTAACGACTTAAATAGTATGTTTTAAATTAAAATGCATTATGTATAACGTTTAGTAACGGTTCACGTAATTGATAAACAAATTTTGACCATTTTCTGGAAGTTGGTGTTATCAAAGAAACAACGACAATATGGATAACGACGTAAAGGCGGAGCAGCCAGCTTAAATAAAGTTTTGCGTCGAGCTTGGAAAAACTTTTGAAACAAAAAAAAAATGTTAGATATGACATGGAGCGGAAGAGGCGTGTCTCGGGCTTTTGTTTATCGGTAACACAATCGGTTGTAAAACATGCATCATCTTCGTACATCACAAAAGGAGGTGGGGACCGATGATCATCGACGTCTTTCCACATGTCAAGTCACAGTTGAGAGGTGTAAAAATTCAATAACTCAGTGAATTGTAGACCCAAGCACGAAATGGAGCGAGGTAATTAGATAGTGAATGACGTAAAACTGTACGACAAATGGGTGCAACGACGTACGAAGCGCGTTAGAGTGAGTGGTGTTTATTTTGAAAAGGAATGACGTGCACTAGTGTAAACACGTAGTAATGCTGATAGGACGTCACCTTCAAAACGCCGTTGCACTCAAGACCGGGCGAGGTGGTATATTTCCGACGGGCCCCGACACTTATACAGAAGACCCAGCGGCCAGATTTTTGGCATGTATAAAGTAATAAAGTATATGTCAAATGTGAAGAGATATTTCGTTTGTAAGTCTTATCATTCTCATATTATAAGCGTTGTCTCAAAAATTCTCGAACAGCCCTCATATAAGGAATAGTGTTTTGATCAAAAGCTTTTAAATGGAACAATTTCTTAAACATTTCTTTGTTACAATGGCAATTATTTACAATTACTGTGTAGAAATCGAATTTTTCACAACTTTTCATTTTCAATTTCATGCTTCCAACTATTAAACTCATAAGCAATATAATATCAGTTTTTGGTCTTAGCCACAGAGGAGTGACAGACAGACGGAGAACAGCCATAACAAAAAACAGGCCATCGTAAAATCATGAGTTTTTGAAGTAATTTCATCAATATTTAGATTCAATAGAAATTTTAAGTATATCTTTCACGCCATAAACTGTTCATTATCAGTTAATATAGGTCTCACTCGATAAACGTTTCATTATCTGTTTATATTTTTGTTTGTGTTTGGGATAACAGGTCTAAAATCACGGACCGTGACGAGATAATTTTTAAGCCCCACTCGATTATGTTTATGTTATCTCGTCACGGTTCGTGATTTTAAATCTGTATTCTAAAAAACAAACTATAATGTAAACTTTTAATGAAAGGTTTATCGAGTTAGAGTAATATTTTTGTTTGTGTTTGGCAATACATGTTTAAAATCACGTACCGTGACGAGGTAATGTACTGAAAACAGAAGCATGATAATACATATACGTCTAGGGCGCACTTACTTATCCATTGGGCTTTTGTGAATGTTACTTTAGTGTCGAAAGTTAAAAGATATCAATAAATTATTTACTGAAATAACCCTTAGCATACCTGTATTACAAGATTATGAGATTTTCCGATATTGTAAACATAATTGAGTGGGGTTTGTACACAACTTGTATAACAATACAAATATGTAAATATCATGGTTCACAAAGCTCTACCTTGAAATAGAATTATTTGTGTATTTACATACCTTTATAAATTCATTTACTCTTTAACAGATAGCGATTTTATCAATCTTCCTAACCGAAAAGATATGATACAAATTATCGACTATTTAAAGAACTGATAATACCATTCCCGAAAGAAAACAAAGAAGGTTTATCTGTTAACATCAAGTTCTGTTTTTCCGTGAATATTTCTTGAAAGTGGGTGTTTCCAAAAATTGATTGAATTGGTATTTTACGTCGTTTTAACAGCTTAGGTCATATCAGGTGGTCAGTGCACCTGCGTATGTGTTTCCTGGCTTTCTTACACCAGTACTGACATAACTTTCTTTCCAAGTCACTCACTACTTTCTCACATGCATCAGAAGTGAGAGGCGAAAAATCGCAGGAAAGAAAGTTGCCTCAACCAGGTTTCGAACTCACAACCACAAACCGATACGCTAACTACTGAGCTACCCGGTCGTGCCTGCAAAACAATTGAAAAATGTGTCTGTGTAAGGATGAGTTATTTTGAGCCTAATTTTTTATATGTTTGGCCTTAAATGTATATGTTTTCAAATTAACCGTGGAATAGTATGCTGTTCTATTTGTTGCACTTTCTCCACTAGTTTCAGATGTAAAAATTGAGTTTAACGAAAAAAATAAAACATGAAGGTAAGCTCTTATATCCTTGAAGCGTTTTCTGTCGTGGTTTTCGTAGTATAATCAGGAAGGTACAAGGAAATTTCCAAAAACAAATTTTAGATATATGATTGCGAGCCAAATCCAAAGTTTTCATACCAACAAAATTGACTATAATACATGCATTGTTTACTTTTAGTCGCCACTTGAGATTTCAATGTAGTATTTTTGCTTATCACGTGGAACAGAATGCCAACCTTCTATCTTCTTTAATAATAATAAAAAAAAAACGCAACAAAGTAGCAGAATCAAGGATATTACTCAACAAAACTGACCTGTCACTCATTTATTTTTACTTGGTAATTCGAACCTATGACCCCAGAACCGAGAGCCAATCACCTTACCAGAGTAGCTATTTGTCTGTACCGTCAGAAAGGCGTAGTTTTTGTAAACTATCATTTGAAAAACTATATTTAGAAAGTTCGAACCGAGTACTGATGAGGGTCAAAGGCCTATTATTGAGCGACAGGTTAATTGTTTTGAGTAACGCCCTCTTATTTGTGACCTTTTACTTCATGGTGCTACGTTGGGATAGGTGTATCGTTGCATCCTGCCCTATACAAGTCATTCAGGTAACGCTGTAACAGCTTGCCAAAAGCGGCAAAAACTTTGTTTTTGACGCCAGCATGGCGATTGAAAAAACAAACTTCAAGAATAACGATTAGATACAGTTTAAAATTTGAAGACAAAAAAATAATTCCAAAAATTAAAAAAAAAAAAAAAAAAAATCCTCGGTAGCCTTAGTGGTGAACTGAATTTTCATTTTCAACTTGTTTTGCCCATCGTTCTGACTTGTTATCATGTATATGGGCACTTTTTGAAAATCGAATTATCGTTCAAAATAAGCTAACTTTCTTCTAAGTTTTTGTTAATGTATACTCTACACATTTATTTATTCTGGTCGAAAATAGTAAACCGTTCAATAAAGTCGAAGCTAGTGCTAAAGGAGTGTTGTTAAATAACCTTCCACTGTCGCACGTCAAGTAACTGGAGAGATGTGTCGGCGGTCAAGTGGTATTTAACTGTCGTTTTTCTTTGATATGTTTTCCTGTTCTCGACGGCTAAAAATGATATTTTTTGTTGGGTTGATATTCTTTAGCGGACTTTTCATGGAGCAGACAAAAGTGATACAAAACCGCACATTGTATTCGACTGATTCTACAAATAATAGTCGTAGGAATCATTTTTGTGACGTAGATGTAAAGAATAAAATACTCGATTCTAAAATCTTAGTAGATCAGCAAGGAGAAATTAGCATTGAAGAAAAACAATACCTAAGATGTTTAAGCATAAATGCAAATGCAACTGGAGTTTACAAGTTTATGGATGCAACAAATTTTGAGGATGTCATCTGCAAAACAACTGGAAAACGATTCACAAAAACGGGAGAGATGCCGGTAGTAAGATTCTTTTAATCACCTATCTTCTCCTTTTTCTTTAAAAATATTTGTGCTAATTTCTCATTTCATTAAATTAATACTATAACCACTACTACTTTTCTACTACTACTACTACTTCATCTTCTCTTATTTTCCCTTAAAATCATCGGTTTTCTCCTTTTTCCACAAAAATTTTGTCCCTTTCAAAAATTCATTATAAGGACCGCATTATTTTTTTTCGTCTGTAAATCCTTACAATTATTGCTATTTTATGGTAAGGAGTTGAGCAAATTTTTAGACGTCGACTTTGAAACATCCTTGCGAATATAAGCACCATTCAGGTACGACACACAAATACCTACGAAAAACTCTGCTACATTAAAAATGTAAACAAGTCTATAACAATTAGGCTTATGTGAAACACTATGTCCAAGAGGTATCGTCTGATAGGCCTTGCAAATTAAATGAGTAGGAACAATATTTGATATTGGTTACAATGATATATTCTACATGAGGTCTACGTCATAGCACATGCTTAACATAGAAGGGTCAGTTATTACATGTACAGTACTGAAACTTCGAGAACAATTTTTATTCGTACTCGCACTCTTTTCTGCTCTTGCTTCTGCTCCGCTCCAGTCAAAACTTTTGTTCGGGAAAACACAGTGGGAAGAAAAGTCATGGGTTCGACTAGCAATGGTTTCTATTTCCTCAGTGTTCCCAAAGTCCGCATTCTAAAGTCTAAGCTTTAAAAACAAATTCAGTTATTTCATACATAACTCTTACTTTAGCACTCGAACTCTGTTCGCTATGCTTGTGCCGAAGGTGTTTTCAAAAGTTTCAGCACTAAATCTATAGTACTGATTTCAGTACTGATAATTCAAGTTGTCATGTGAGCTAAGACAATTCAGACAGTTTGTTGATATATCATTCATACACATATTCTTTTTTGAAAACAAAAATAAGGTGAAAATCTGTAAATTAAATAGAAGGTACTTTTTGGAAATCTATTTTTTTTTTAGATCAATGAGTTGATAAGGCATTAATATTCAATTGTGATTTTATTCTTGAGACTAATTGTAATTGTTCATACTGTGGTACAATAAAAATTCTAACATGACACGTGAATTCGGCTCAATAAACACAGTGCATCGAAAGCGTGGTAAAATCTACGTCATTCAATAGATAGAGTGACGTCATTCTGTATAAAGCAAGTAAGTTATTCAATGGAATATAATCTACATCCGCGTTTTTACTCTAAGTATGAACTTGTTTTCCTTTCATTAAGAGTTGGTCATGTTAGAATCCAAATAATCTTCTTTCTATCGTGGTTTATCGTTCAATAAACCACGATTTGAGTTATGAGGCGCAATAAATAAACCACTCGGGCTATCGCCCTTGTGGATTATTTATTGTGCATCATAACTCACAACCGTGGTTTATTGAACGATAAACCACGACAGAAAGAAGATTATTTCTTAAGTAACGTCTAAATTGTCTGCAAAATTCTTAGAAGAGACTGATTATAGCTGTTCCATACTGCAGTATTTCAAAAAAAATGACGTCTAGAATTTGTTTGATGAAGACACAGTTAACAGCTCTTTCCTTTATATCTTCTTCGTGTAAAGTGTATGTGTGTGTGTGTGAGGTTATACATTTGTCTTATATTCTGTTTTTCTTTTTAATTTACATTATAAAATGGCGCATTCTAAGGTACCAAACTATGGTAAATACTTGCTTTTGTTTAATCATGAATACCTAATTGGTGACATACCAATGTCATGTATTAGAATAAGCTATGGGGAATACATTGCATCTGAATTGTATTACTGATGCAAGAGAGTTCTCTAAGAGTTTTAGATATATGCGTCTCAGTTGGGAAATATTGTGCCTAAATATGCAGACAATGACGGAGGTAGAACATTTTTGTTTCTGTTACGATACTTTAAATGATTAATTTCAGCATTGCCATTTACATTCTACGTCGATTTAAAATTTTCAACATAATGAGTTAGAAAAACGTTTGATCAATATGCATTTTTGTAGTAAATTTTCTAAATAAGTCAACATTTTCTGCTACATTATGCTGTAAGGACATTAATATGGGGTCATATTTGGATTCAGTTTCTAGCTCCCTTTCCCCACCCACCTCCAAATGTTGGAGATCAAACAAGTTCAATCAAATGCTATCAATGTGCATAGAGTTTTTTTACAATGTTCTATTTCACATAATCATAATAGAGTACTGAAATATAATGCAATTTCGTAACTACTTTGTTCTATCTCCAAACCGAAACGTTCAAATAAATAAAAATCCATTTTTTTGCAAGATTTGCCATTTTCAAAGAAAGTTAAGATTAAAAGGAACTAAATGGTGTATGTCTCTCTGATATAAATCGAATGATATTTAAAGATTTTACAGCCCTCAGGAACTTTGGAGCTAATCTTCTCGAAAAAATCAAAACGGCGGCTAGAATACTTATAATAATGCGACGATGTATAAATGAATAAATCGAATTTTTTACCATTGACATTTAATAGAATTGCAATTTACACTCAAAAAACTTCCCGAACAACCAAAATTTAGATGACCAATTAAGTTTGGCACTATACTTGTTGTATTTCTATTATAAAAATTAGCCTTAAATGTTAAAAGTGTCTGAAAGGCCCTTTGCGTTCTAGTATAATTCATTACTCATGTAAAATGTATAGAGGAAAGCCAACTAGCATTAGAAATCTGTCACGAGAATGGGGTGTAATGCAACTGAAAAACGAGTCCGGAGGACGAGGGTTTTATCTTTAACCATATCACATCCCATACGAGTGACAGATTTAATTTATCACATAATCTCCCTTGTTTTCGGAGTTAAGTACCGATTACGAATTTTCACACGTTAATATTTATAATTCTTTCAGATATGTAAATCAGGTTCATTCAGGTTTTTGAAATAACTGCGTGTGCCATTACGTGTGCGTGTGCTCATATGGTTTTGCATTTCTGCCCCATACTCTTTAAATAACATTATTTGAATATTACGAATTCTCTTATCTTAAGGTAAAGAAAAGCAATGTTTGAGGTCATTTTGACGTCACTCTATACTTCTTTCAGAAAATTCAATGAGATTTCATTCATGAAAATTACTGTGCGTACATGACTTTGTATGGTTTTGCATATTTAGCTCTATTAGACCATTAAATATCGTTATTTAAGAGAAAGAATCTGACAGAAGTTGCCTTATGAGATAATATTTCATTAAATCAGACTATGAAAATATTGTTAAGATCGCCAGAGGCCTGTTAAATAACATTTCTCTTTGCATGTTTTTTTTTTTATCGAACATACTCCTTTGTTTTTAGTGTAAAGTAGCCATTACGAACTATCTTGTATTACACATGTTTGAGATTCTATTTTGTGACGTCATACATGAACGTTAAGTGATAAAACATTGTAGTCTTGTTCGTTATCACAAAAACAACGTCCGACAGAAATTTCCCTATCAAGTAAACAACGGAAATTGATGACTTTGGTAAAGCTAAGGTTTCTGTCATTTTCAGATATAAGGTCAAGTAATCATGTTCCTTTTTCTGTTTTTTTTTTTTTTGGGGGGGGGGGGAGGAACTATTTAAGTTCTGAACGTACACTTATGTCCAAGCAGTCTCATTCATGAACATGTAGATCTATGTTTTCTAGAGAGATCTAACGATTTTCAAGTAATTCTTTAGATACGGTTACTGCGATGAAAATAATTCGGGACTCATTGGTGTTTGAGATAAACTTTAATTAGACTCGTCAAGAAAACAACGTTGTTGACCCCTAACCTGCTAGATCTGTTTCATGTTTTTTTTGTTTTTTTTTTTTTTGGAAGAGGGGAGGGCATCTCCTTATCGGAGAGAGCAGTTAAGATCAAAGATCAGACTGCACATTATGTGCAGTCTGATTTTGGTCTACACTGTCTACAAAAGTCCTCGAGTCGCGCCTAGCAGTCTAAGAGTTAAGCTGTTCCAAAGGCTCGCCCACTAACATTTTTCCTGGACGTCGTTTTATACTTCTTTCAGAGAAGTGAATCTGATTTCATTCATGGAAAGTACATGCGCCTTTGTGTAATCTATGTATGGATTTGTATATTCTTATATTCTACCGATTATTCCTGAAGTAGATCTATCGTAATGTGATAAAAAGAATATTACATTCGTTGGCTTTTTCGGATAGAATCTTATTTTACTCGTCTAAAAAATGTTATTAAACTCGCTAGAGGCTCGCTTAATAACATTTCTCTAGATTCGTTTAATAAAACTTTATCTAAAACGCCAACGTATGTCAGATGCTATTCTATAGATCTCAAGCGCCAAATTATAATAATTCACTACGAGCTCAAAACTAGTATCTGACCTCTGGTGAAAATGTTTTTATTTTCTGCTTGTCAGTGGTTTATAGAAATCTAACAGTGAACAATAACCTTATAAAATCATCGGTAAATTTTATAATTCACCAGTGATATCTGTAACTTTTCCTTGACGGAACTACACATGCCCCATTGCTTACCTCAGTAACTAATGTAAACATAATTAATTCCATTTGAACAAGATAGATCTAGGTCTGCTTTTCTTAGCTCTTCCAAAATGGTTGATTCTCAGCAAAGCTTAATTTTTGAGGTGCTATTCATTGATGATATATATGTTTTTTTTTTTTTTATCTATCAACCACTGCTTATCCATGCAATAACACTAGATGCGATATTTTTTTTTTACCACAGATAGTCTACTCATAGAACATGAATTAATTTACCGCGAGCAAACGTCACGTTTTATGACGTAGTAAACATCATTCATGACATCATCATTACAGCTTATCCATATCCGACTTAAGTGAAAAGATCTAGAACTATTATGATTAAAATAAAGCACATATTTTTCACACCTTTTTCACTATGATTAAAAAACAGACGTTTTTTTTTTTTCGGCTCGGGGTTACACGATTTGCCACAGCCGTGAACAAGTTTCTAAGTCCCCTGCCACCTAACCGTACAACTAATATTATTATACTCAAAGAAATTTGTCGAGATCTGATTGGATAATATGCCCCGTACATACAAGTCATGTACACTGGCAAAATCCACGTAAAAGCAGTTTCCCTTTGGAAGGCCCTGTATACATGACTACACTTTCAACACTACATTCAAAATGGCGGCGTCGACCAATACGAGCCGCCCACAAGACAAACATAATGAGTAGCCTGCACCGTATTATTTCTAGTTTCCTTTGATGGTTGTCCTTAAAGCAGAAAGAATGGATTATTTTTTAAAATAAATGAATATAGTTACAAAATTATCGTCTGTTGCCATTCCAAATCAAATAAATGGGCTTAAAACGAGCCATTCCTTCGTCAGGTAAGCAAATATTGTGAAGTGTCGAAACTTATTCACTGTAACGTTAATTGTCGTTTGTGGTAACTAGTGGTCTTTTACTTTTTGACAAAAATCATTAAAATGCATAGTTACTTACCATGAAGTTGTTTAAATCCATGTTTAAATAAAAATATGACGTATTTCTATCGCAGTGACATCATCAAGTTCATACACCAAAGTTTCAGTGACTTCAGTTCTCAGTGAAGTCAGTTTTTACTGAATTGGGGCACTCAGAAGGTAAATTCTATGTCGTCAGTGTACTCAATTCGTGAGTACTTAAACAGGGAAATTTCGCTGAATACACATTGGAATGGTAAAATTTTGCAGTATAATAAATTCGTTGTACGGTAAGGTGGCTGGGGACTTGGAAACTTGTTCACGGCTGTGGTGAATCATGTCGCCACCTCGCCTTCGGCTCGGGGCGACATGATTTCGCCACAGCTGTGAGCAAGTTTCCAATTCCCCTGCCACCTGACCGTACATCTAATATTATCATACTGCAAAGAAATTTCTCGTGATCTGATTGGATAATATGCCCCGAACATATATATCATGTCCACTGGCAAAACCAACGTAAAAGCAGTTTCCCTTTCGGGAGCCCCGTATACATGACTACACTTTCAACACGACATCCAAAATGGCGGCGTCGATCAAGATGAACATCAAGATTATGCACCAAACTTCACGTTTTTCCAAGGTTTCGGTGACGTCAGTTCCCAGTGACGTCATTTTTCATTGAATTGGGGGCACTCAGAAGGGAAATTCTACTCCGTCAGCGTACTCAATTTTTGAAACCAAAAAACCAGGTAAATTTCGCTTAACACACGTTGGAATGGTAAAACTTTGCAGTATAATAAATTCGTTCTTCGGCTCGGGGCGACATGATTCACCACAGCCGTGAACAAGTTTCCAAGTCCCCTACCACCTGACCGTACAACTAATAATGTCAAAGTTGATTGGTCTTCCTGCCATTTTTCGCAAAATTGCAATGGTGATGGTTTGAGTAAGAGTATGACTGTTGAGTCTCACCCCAAAAAGCCTTTACCTGGCCCTTACTAAGGCTATTTACTTATCTCAGATAATTTGAGCAATACTTTCCACACTGAGCCAACATTTCAGTTTTCAAATCAGTTCAATATCTCCATTGCTATCGCCCAGAATCGTCAAAGATTTCTTTCGTTAGAAAAATTGTGTTCATTGACTGGCCAGTGCGCTCACTAAACACATCTCCCATTGAACACGTGTGGGACATTTTGAACTAAGGGTCTGGCGCAGAATACTGGCACCACCTCCAGGCTCTTGCTGTGGCGCTACAGGCGGAATGAAGGCTGGTTCCTCAGCTCCGAATTGCCAGAATTATTTGGTGTTTGTGATGCCAGTGCGTGTTCTTACTTGCCGCTGAAGGGGGCATACTGCAGGGATATTTTGCACATTCTCATCTTCCATATGTGACATTTGAGGCTATCATGAGAGGGGACTTGCGTAATTTTCACGTGAAATTCAAAGGAATTGAATTTCAAGTAATTCCTTTGCTTAAGCTTATTCATGAATATGTTTTGCATAAAAAAAAAGGAAATTTACTCTGTAGACACTTTTTTTGTGAAAAGTGAAAAAAGTAAATCTGACCCCTGGGTTACTTGACATAGTTCCACAGCAAGGATATTAGTGCTATAAAGCTAAAGCAAACGTTTTTTTCAAGCGATGAAATGTATCTAATGAAATAAATAAAAATTGAATACTAGTACTTGGTCGTTTTGGTATTCTTTTATTCCATGGTTTTCTGAGATTACCTTAACTTTTTGTTGAGTATATAGCACGTTAATAGTATTGTCATAGATTCGATATCCAAAATATCTAACTAAGATTTTGGAATTGATAACTTGCTCGACAATCAGTACTTCTCCTAACCTTGTTACATATTTTTGGTATATTCGACGACACTTTGTATGGATTCTCTATTTAAGGAATTCACTACGTATGAAATGGAAAAACAGTGGTAATTTTCCGAAAAGTTCCTTTTTTCACGGTGAAGAGTATAAAAGAAATATGATAACTGTTTGTTTTAGTGCATCATCGAAATTTAGTTCATCTCGTGAGAAGCAAAAGCTATATTTTCAATCGTGACCGCCACTCATGAAAATATTGCCCGTACTTTTCACTCGATAAAAGAAACTTCGTTCATAAACCGAAACAATTATATTCCATATCTTCACTTAAAAATTGTCATAATCATTTTTGTGTACACATGTCACAAATACAAATTGTTTCAGCTTACATTTCTCATGATGGCAGCTCACAGTTTCATTGCTCCATCTCATACTTCATTATTGCATTTCATTTCAGGTCGACCGTTCTCGAATAAAACGTTGAGGTATTGTCGTAGCCCTGGCGTCGTTGTCGTCATCGTGCAAAATCTTGGACATTTTAAAAAACTTTGACATTTTATTATATCTCTATCATAACTGAAGATATAATTTTGAAGATACTTAGTCAACCTCAAATTCGGATAAGTCGTTCGCTATCATTAACGTAACTGATACAACAAGAGTAGGTGTTGTTTACCTTTTTAGACTTTGAACTGAAAATCAAGCAACTGCAGCCGAGCGTTGGCACCCGCATACATTATGCTGTTGTTTTACTCTTGCAGCTTACATTCCTTACAAGTTTTCCAGGATCAGGGAATAGTTGGACACGATATTTGATAGAAGAGTTAACAGGTGAATGCATTTATTCACGTTTTCGTATTTCTTAACAGGCTGACATACAAACTTTATATCTGTGTATTCCTTAATCTCCGAACCGCTGGCAGAAAGAGTAAAAAAAAAACACGAGATATAGCGACTTTGTAACATTTTACCTAGTTTTAAAATTCATTTTTTTCCCGTTGACTAACAGTTGGGCCGAGCTTACAGATTATCATCTTCACCAAAATATCTTTACTTTTAAATAGTACTAGTATTTTTGAAATCTAAATGCATTTTAACATCCGCATTAATTACTTTTGGCCGCCAGTGGGCCCTGAAATTTCCACATTTTTGGTATGGTGGCGTTATCCAGTAGATATGTACTGAGTTGGAAAACTGAAATTTATTTTTACTGTCTCTGGTGTGTAAGAAACAAGAAAAAAGTTGGTCCGATTTCGATGGATAATCAAACTGTACATTTAGGTTTCTTTGAGGAACACTAACTATGATTCAATATTGGCAGTCAAAGCTTTATATCACCTATAGAATATCAAGATTAGCATTAATGTAGTGAACTTTGTCTCAGCTTGCATCAAAACAAAATAATTCATCGCTATATTCGTCATTGTTTCAGGATTCTACACCGGCGCAATGCACAACGACAGCAGACTGCGTACAGTATTCAAGGGTGAAGGTCACCACGAGAATGTGATTGTGGTAAAAACCCACAGGGATGTTAACCAGTCCGCTGCTCTCCGCTTGGAAAAAGCTATTCTTCTTATCAGAGACCCATTCGAAAGTATAAGAAGCTTCTACAACTTTGTGAAAACGAGGTCACACCTAGGAATAATAGACGAAAAACTTCTGGACAAACAAGGTGGGATTTCGGGTCCTTATTCAAAAACCATTCTTAATAACATTCCTGTATCTAATTCTCATAAATGTTGTAAATTTGGAATTAACGCAAGTTTTGATTGGCTATGCAAACGGTTTAGCCAAGCAGAATTTGGGTTACTTTGTAAATCTAACATAAGAAAAAAATTGCAATTTAGAATAGTTGTTTAATACGGCCTCTGATTAATGCGTTTGCTGCCTAATACATGTAAATGAATCTATAATATGGTAATTCGACTTGTTTAACTCTGTACCAGACGATTTTTTGTGAAAGATCGAAATTAATTTCATCGAGTGAACATCATCGGCAATATTTACATGAGCGGCGCAGATGTTCACTCGACGAAATAAATTTCGATCTTTCACTGAAAAATAAACACACATACACAAATACTCTATTTATTTCATGCTTCTAACCCCTTTTTCGTTAGGACTTTCATCAAAACCGAGTGCAGTTGTTTTCGGTAATTTCCCATGGCTTACCCCCCCCACACACACACACACACACAAGGGTAGATGCGCGTAAATTACATCAAATTTCCCTCTGGTTGAATGGTACTCACTGTTTTCCTAGATAACTAGTGCACAGGAACTACTGTTTCCGCCTTCAATTGAAGAGTTACGGAAATATTTACCTGCGAAAATTCGCAAAGTTACGAAAGTTAAGTGAAACTGATTTGCGAATGTCGTAAGTCTGACTGTAGGCGTGCAGTTATGAAAATTCTTAAGCAAAAATTTACGAATTTCAGTGTACCACAGGTGACCATTTTACTAAAGAAAGTTTCCAACTGTAGTTCCGTGATAGTTGCCATCAAATTGTTTCATTTCACTGGTCGTAACCATAAATTATCAAACCTTATCACCCACCATTATTTCCCCATAAATTTTCGAAAAGCATGAAATAAAAATTGGTCCATATTAAAAGCTTTTGAATACGATTATTCCAACGTGGCTGAAATTATGGAAATTGTTTTTGAATGGGCAGAAAACATCGTGGGAAAAAAATAAAAGAAGATGCCGGTTACCAACATTTTCTCCTTCTTCCCCAGGATCATTGAAACACGTGATTGTTTATTAAACAAACCTGTGACACATTCGTGTATTGAGATACAGTATATACGAGGGGTGATCAGAAAGAACGCGGACCAGTGCCTTTATCGGAATATTGTTATAAAAATCAACTTGGAATGTTTACTGTTTTTCAAAGTAACCTCCTTTGTGTTCTATGCACTTATTCATTCTTGATTCCCATGCGCGAAACACGTGCGCGAGCCCGTCACGTGACATCACTCTCAACGACCCGGTCATGGCATGGGTTAGCTCCTCTCTGCTCTCGTAGCGCGTGCCACGTAGAGAATCTTTCAAAACAGGAAATAGCCAAAAGTCACATGGGGCCAGGTCTGGACTATAGGCAGGATAGTCTAATGTTTCTATGTTTAGTTTTTTCAAAACTTCCTGTACAAGTTTGGCTTTGTGAGCGGGAGCATTATCTTGATGTAAAATGACGCCTCTCCATAGAAGTTCCGGCTGTTTTTTTTCGGATGGCCTGTATTAAATTCATTCGAATAATGCTGGCATAATACTCAGCATTGACTGTAGTATGTATAGGTACAACATGATTTAGAAGAAAACGTTGAGAAGAGAAAAACATGATGCACATAACTTTACCAACAGACTTAGAAAGTTTGGCTTTAACAGGGGACGGCGATGTTGGATGTTTCCATACACTGCTTTGTTGTTTAGATTCGGGCTCGTAAAAGTGTACCCATGTTTCATCGCATGTCACAATACGATCAGTAAAGTTTGATCCTTCTTTCCTAATGCGTTCTAAAATTTCAGAACAAATTTCGACCCTAACCCCCATTTGCTCGGGCGTCAGTAGCCGAGGCACCCACCTTGCACAAACACGCGACATTCCAAGTTTGTCAGTTAAAATCTCCTGTGCACTTCCATAGGAAATGCTAAATGTGTCAGCTATTTCCCTGACAGTAACTCGACGATCTTGCTTTACATGCTGCTGCACATCCGCGATAGTTTTGTCCGTTACTGATGTTGATGGACGGCCAGATTTAGGGTCATTTTCAACGGTTTCGCGTCCTTCTCTAAATCGTCCAATCCATTTACAAATACTGGTTTTCTTAAGTGCTGAGTCCCCATAAACTTTATCTAAATCGGCCTTAATTTCCGATGAAGACTTTCCGAGTTTAACGTAAAACTTTATAATTACTCTCTGCTCAAATAAAACGTCATCCGACATTGTGAACCGCTAACGCAGTATGTGATGTCATTGAAATGACGTCACTCTTTTCTTATTTGCCTATGACGTCATTTAAACGCTTGAGTAAGTAACCAGGTAATTAATGTTCATCTGTGCAAATTTTTGTTATCTTAAGTAAAGTAGTTTTTGAAATAATCGGGTGGTCCGCGTTCTTTCTGATCACCCCACGTACATTATGTATGTTATAATTCATTTGTAATTGTGAAGAAGAGAACACGAGGGTACCCACCAAATCTGTGTAGAACTTTGAACTGCTCCACGCCGTCAAAGTCGTCTCAAACCACAATATTTTAAACTTTAATCACTAAAGAAACTTTGTTATGTTCATCGAGTCAGTATGCCATGACGAATGTGAAATTCATCAATCGACTATTGAGACCTCTTGATTAAACGATTCTTTTTGTTTCATTTTCCACGTTGAAGTCAAGGGCATTTTTTCGGCGTAGCTGACTACACTGCCTTTTGACCTACTTCATGAGGTTGAATACCCTAATGAATAGATAGTAATATGCGATTGGTACAAAACAAATGTGGTCATGTTTATTCTGTGGATTCTGGCAGGCCTATTTGCGGGCAAATTTATGGCAACAGTAAGCAAGCGTTGCTACCGTTATTATTTTTCTCTCCTTTCCCTATAATCCATAACTGTATGTCTACTTGTATTTTCAAACACATTAATTTTAGCAGCAACTGTTCCTATTCAAATGATGATTTGCATGAACATTTGATCTTGAAAAATACAGGGTGTTTCATATTATATTTCCTTATTCTAAACATGAATATTGTCTACACATGTAAGTTTAAAATAAATGGAAAGCTACTACCTTTTTAGAGACATAATAAAATTTCATTTGATATATGATACACAGACATTCTTTGATACACTACACCTTTTCTGACAAGTCCATTTCACAACAAGTGTCCTACATAACGTCAATTCTAGGACTTTAAATAACGTCAACTCTTTGTTTAATGATTATCTTAGAAGCGTACAGGTTTGCAAGCAGCAAAATGGGTTTAGAGCAACAGAGAAATCGGGCTTTCATATTAAGAAACTGCTACACAAAGAGACAATTACCCCATGGGCTGTTTTCAGCGAAGACGGTATATAGTGGTTCCCATGCTTTTCGCAGACAGCGAGGACAATACCGACACATTAAATAATGGGGGGAATATTCTGAGAAAGAATTCCATTCCGATGCCAAAAGAAAAAAATATTAACATTGAAGACAGAGGTACTAGTACATGCATTTGATTTTAGCAAGGAGGAGCAACACAACACATGACCGAAGGCATGATTGAATGACTTTCAAAAGGATCCAGGCAAGAGTTAATTTCTTTCGAAAATGGCTACACACTCTGACCCTCCAAACTTTTTCTTGAAAGGTGCATTATAAAAGGTGCACAACCCAATGTCGGGAAATACTTAGGACTTTAAAGCTGCAATCAAGAAAGATATTTATGAAAATAGCGGGGTGGGGGGGGGTCGAAGATATATAATGGAAAACTCTCACAATAAACTCGAAGTCAGAACTGCTTAGAGTAGACGTCATTGTTGTAAAATGGACTTGTTAGAAAAAGTGTAGTGTATTAACTATCATTAGAATAATGTCTATGTTCGACATATCAAATGAAATTTTATTATGTCAGCAAAAAGTTGGCAGTTTTCAATTCAGTTTAAATTGAAATTAGTAGAAAACTTTGACTCTACGAATAAGGACAGATAATATGAATCTGAATCACCCAGTACATCTACATAAAAAGTTTACTTTTCGATAATATGCAAAACATTGAGGAAAAAGAGCCGATTTTTGGCTGGGTTACTGTTCCGAGACAAGCGTAACAAGAAAGAAAACCAGCAACAAGCCTTTCACAATTAACAATATTTATTAATGAATAAAGACAAAACAGTACAATAAGAGTTAAGTTTGAATGAAATTTTGACAATTTTTAATCTTAGAACAAGAAACAGAATAAGTCCCTCAAAATTAAGAATTATGTTTAGACTACAAAAAGTATGAAATTTCTGGTTCCTAAAATCTAAATTAACAATAGTTTTAACTTGCAAATAGATATAACTGGATGATCTACACCATTACAATCTTCTTGAAGTAAAACACCACCTGCACCAGTATCACCAGCATCTACTGCAAGCTTAAATTCTTTTTCAAAATTAGGAGCTAAAAGAACTGATTCACCTTTAAGTATGGCTTTTACTTTATCGAAAGCTTTTTGACAATCATCATTCCATATAAATTGTTTGCGTTTGCTGAGAAGACTTGTCAGTGGCTCAGCAATGACAGAAAAATTACAATAGAATTTCCTGTAGTAACCAGCCATACCAAGAAATCTCATAAGTTGTCTTTTTCATGTAGGTAAAGTAAAATCAGAAATAGCTTTTACTTTAGCTTCTATGGGTTATACCTGTCCTTGTCCAACAACATGACCCAAAAATGTTATCTAGCATGACAAAATTCACTTTTAACAAGATTAATTGCTAATTTAGCTTTACTCAGTCTGTCAAAAAATTCTCTGATAGTATTTAGATGTTCATCCTAATCATCACTGTGAATGATGACGTCATCGATGTAGGCCCTACAGTCGTCCAATCCAGATATTATAATGTTGATAAGACGTTGAAATGTTGCCGGCGAGTTTTTCATACCAAAAGGCATAACTTTGTACTGATAAAGTCCTTCAGGAGTTACAAATGCAGAGATCTCTTTACCTCTTTCAGTTAGAGGAATTTGCCAAAATCCTTTTAAAAGATCAAATTTGGTTACATATTTTGCATGACCAATGTTGTCAACGTAGTCATCTACTCTTGGCACTGGAAACGAATCAGTTTTGGTCACAGTATTAACTTTTCTATAGTCAGTGCACATACGAAAAGTTCCATCTGGCTTTGGTACAAGAATACAGGGAGAACTCCATTTACTTTGACTAGGTTCAATAAAGTCATTGTCCAATAGATACTTGATTTCCTCTTTAAGATGCTCAAGTTTCTTGGGATTCATTCGAAATAGATGTTGTTTCACTGGTTTTGAATTTTCAATGTCCACATCATGGTATATTGTATCTGTCTGTGTTGGAATATCAGGGAACAGGTGCTCATATTCAGAAATTAACTTTTTTAATTCTTCATTTTGATTATTATCTAAATGTGAAAGTCTTTGATCTAAATTTCTTAAAATGTCAAAATTCTGAAGTTTTGAACAAATAGGGTTAGACTTATCAAAGTTCGTTTCTTTACAATTTATGTCTTCATGGTTAATGTGATTTTGATTTTGAGGGACTAAGGAAACTACATTTATTGGTGAAATATTTGAATTATCCCTATCAACATATTCTTTTAACATATTAATATGACATAATTGCTTGTGCTTTCGCCTGTCAGGAGTTGTTATAACATAATTTAAGTCACTGACCTTTTTCTCTACAGAATAAGGACCAAAATATCTTGCTTGTAGAGGCCTACCAGGAATTGGTAGAAGAGCTAAATCTTTATCTCCAGGTTTAGAATTTCTTTCTTTAGTATTTTTGTCATATCTTTCTTTCATTTTACATTGAATTTTCTTTAAGTTTGATTTTGCAACTTCACAAGCTTTAAATAATCTGTTTCTAAAGACAGATACATACTGAAGTAAATTTAAAGGAGAGTCTTCTTGTGATAGAAATGTTTCTTTTAAAAGTTTTAAAGGTCCACGAACTGTGTGGCCAAAAACAAGCTCAAAGGGACTAAAACCAAGAGACTCCTGTACAGACTCCCATACTGCAAAGAGTAAAAGATGTATACTTTCATCCCAATCCTTTTTGTGTGTCAAAGCAATATGACCTTATCATATTTTTTAAGGTCTGGTGTAACCGTTCAAGGGCGCCTTGGCTTTCAGGATGATATGCAGATGACCTATATTGTTTAATTCCCAACTCGTGCATCACTTGTTGGAAAATGCCAGACATAAAATTTGACCCTTGATCAGAATGAACAGATTTAGGAAGTCCTACAAAAGTGAAAAATTTCACCAAAGCTTTGACAATTGTTTTAGATTTTATATTTCTTAAAGGTATTGCTTCAGGAAAACGGGTGGAAGCACACCTAATAGTCAAAAGGTACTCATTATCAGCCTTAGTTTTTGGCAATGGAGCTACACAATCAATTATAATCCTGCTAAAAGGTTCATCAAATGCAGGGATCGGCTGTAGTTTAGCCTTAGGTATGACCTGGTTGGGTTTGCCTACCATTTGACAAGTATGACAAGACCTACAATGATCTGGTACATCTGCTTTTAGACCAGGCCAATAAAAATGATTAAGAATTTTGTGATAGGTTTTATTGATACCTAAATGACCTGACATAGGTGTTTCATGAGCTAAGCTTAATATTTCTGATCTATAAGATTTAGGAACAACGACTTGATGATTGACAGCCCACTCATCATCAACAGAGACTTCAGGAGGGCGCCACTTTCTTATTAATATTCCATTTTTTATATAAAAACAGACAGGTTCCTGTGAAAGATCAGTTTCACTGACAGCTTTTTTGAAATAAAGGTGCAGGTTCTGCATCATTGTGTTGGTCTTCACTTAGTTTTGACCTTGACTTTGTATCATGGCCTTCATTAACTAAGGGTGAAGATATATAATCAAATTCTGATGAATTATGTTTAGAATTTGTCTGACTTTCAGACGGGTTTTGTGAAATAGACCAGTTAATTTCATTTTTAAATAAATGACCCAACAAAGAATCAGATAAGTCAATATCAGACTGATTTTCAGTCAAAATGGCTTTCTTTGCCATAGCTCTAGTAACTGCACATGACGAGTAAAGGTCAGGAATTTCTTCCTCAATTGGATCGGGTGATTGATCCATGCAAGGTGTGTCAGTTACAAGTGGATTAACAATTACCTTATCTCCGGCTAAATCATTGCCCAATAACAAATGAACACTTTTAAAAGGTAAATTTTTTCTTATACCAACAGTCACTGGACCATTAATTAAGACTGAAGACAAATAAATGTTATGAAGCAGAACATTAACAAATCCACATTCTACACCCTAAACAAGAGGGCCATGATGGTCCTGGATCGCTCACCTGAGTCAATAGGCAAAATTTCACTGCACGTGCAAAATTCAATTTCTGACCAATTGTAAGGTCAATTGAGCTTAAAATGTGGCATCTAGAGCATCCACAAGAAATTTCCGTAAGTTGACCTAGTGACCTACTTTATCACCATACGTGACCAAATTTAGAACTCATCAAAATATTTATCAAGACAAATGTGGCCTCTAGAGTGCCCTAGAGGTATTTCTTTAATTTGACCTAGTGACCTAGTTTATGAGCCCAGTTGACCCAAATTCAGACTAATGTGAGATTTTATCAAGACAAACATTCTGACCAATTTTCAAGTCAATTGAGCAAAAAATGTGGCCTCTAGAATGCCCTAAACGTATTTCTTTAATTTGACCTAGTGACCTAGTTTATGATCCCAGGTGACCCAAATCCACACTCATCCGAAATTTTATCAAGACAAATATTCTGACCAAATTTCAGGTCATTTGAGCAATAAATGTAGCCTCTAGAGTGCCCACAAGGTATTTCTTTAATATGACCTAGTGACCTAGTTTATGACCCCAGGTGACCCAATTTTGAACTCACTGAACATGTTGTGCTCAGGTGGGCTAACAAACTTAGAACAGGTTCACTACATACCAAATATCAAAGCTCCAAGCCTTCCAGTTTCACAGAAGAAGAATTTTAAAATTTTCCTTTTTTATTCCTTTGTTCTAACTTGTGACCCCCGGGGCGGGGCCAGTTTTGACCCCAGGGGCAGCGTATGAACAAACTTGGTAGAGGTCCACTAGGAAATATTACATACCAAATATCAAAGTTCTATGCCTACCAGTTTCAGAGAAGAAGAATTTTAAAGTTTTCTCTTTTTTGTTCCTATGTTCGAACTTGTGACCCCCGGGGGGCCAGTTTTGACCCCAGAGGCATCGTATGAACAAACTTGGTAATGGCCCACTAGGAGATGCTACATACCAAATATCAAAGCTCTGGACCTTCCAGTTTCAAAGAAGAAGAATTTTAAAGTTTTCTCTTTTTTGTTCCTATGTTCGAACTTGTGACCCCCTGGGCCGGGGCCAGTTTTGACCCCAGGGGCATCATATGAACAAACTTGGTAGAGGTCCACTAGCAGATGTTACATACCAAATATCAAAGCTCTATGCCTACCAGTTTCAGAGAAGAAGAATTTTAAAGTTTTCCTTCTTTGTTCCTATGTTCGAACTTGTGACCCCTGGGGCGGGGCCAGTTTTGACCCCAGGGGCATCATATGAACAAACTTGGTAGAGGTCCACTAGGAGATGCTACATACCAAATATCAAAGCTCTATGCCTACCAGTTTCAGAGAAGAAGAATTTTAAAGTTTTCCTTCTTTGTTCCTATGTTCGAATTTGTGACCCCTGGGGCGGGGCCAGTTTTGACCCCTGGGGCATCATATGAGCAAACTTGGTAGAGGTCCACTAGGAGATGCTACATACAAAATATCAAAACTCTATGCCTTCCAGTTTCAGAGAAGAAGAATTTTAAAGTTTTCCTTCTTTGTTCCTATGTTCGAACTTGTGACCCCCGGGACGGGGCCAGTTTTGACCCCTGGGGCATCATATGAACAAACTTGGTAGAGGTCCACTAGGAGATGCTACATACCAAATATCAAAGCTCTACGCTTTCTAGTTTCAGAGAAGAAGATTTTCAAAGATTTTGCTATTTTTTTCCTTTTGGTTGCCATGGCAACCAGAGTTATGGGTGAAATTCAATCTCTTGAACAACTTTTGTAGAGCTTCACCCAAGGAACATCCCTGCCAAATTTCATCAGATTGGCCCAGTGGTTTATGAGGAGAAGATGTTTAAAGAAATTGTGGACGACGGACGACGCACGACGGACGACGGACAATGGGTGATCACAAAAGCTCACCTTAAGCACTTCGTGCTCAGGTGAGCTAATAAGAACACTTGTACCAGAAGACGTCTTCTCAGAAAAAGGCAGGACATCTGCTAAAATAAGAGATTGAGAATCTCCAGTATCACGTAAAATTTTAATAGGGGTAGACTGGGCAAAATCACTTTCTAGTGACACAAAACCATCTGATAAGAATGGTTCATAAATCTCCATAACAGTATCAGTCTCAGGTACTAGGCCCGGACAAAGGTTTGGTCTTTAAAAACATGACTGAGGTGTAGACTTCAATGAAGTAAAGTCAGTGGGCTTAAAACTTTCTTATTTTTCCCGTTTTCTTTTTAAAATAGGACATTCAGAAATAATATGGCCTAATTCTTTGCAATAATTACAAGTGGGTCAAGATAAGGGATTTTGACCTTTGGCTTCATAAGGGGACTTGGGTTTGGGACTATTCTGATTGGAATTGTCATTATGTTGATTAAAATTTGGTTTAGGACCAGTAGATGAATAAAAAGGTTTTCGAGGGTTTGATTTACTTATAAAAGAGACTTTATGGGTCAAGGCAAAGTTGTCTGCTAAGCAAGCAGCTTCTTCTAAAGTTTCAACTTCTTTCTCGTCTAAGAAAGTTTTTATATCTGAGTTAATGCACCTTTTGAATTCTTCAACTAACAATAATTGTCTAAGTTTTCCATGATCTGAATCTATTTTCTTTGAATGGCAACACCTATCAAATAATTGTTTTTTAGTTCTAGCAAATTCAACATGGGTCTGACCGTTTCATTTTCTGCAGTTCCTAAATTTTTGTCTATATGCTTCAGGTACCAATTCATAAGCCTTTAGAATCAATTCTTTAACATTGTCATAATTAGAGAGCTGTTCATTACTTAGTTGAGAAAAAATATCACGAGCCTTTCCAGTTACAACGCTTTGCAAGAGTAAGGTCCAGTGTTCTTTTGGCCATTTCAAATTTTCAGCAAATCTTTCAAAATGTTAAAAGTATTTATCAACTTCCTGTTCTTGAAATGGCGGAACAAGTCTGAGGTGTTTTGTTATGTAAAAGTCATTAATCACATGTAAAGATGTTTTTTCTTTATATTCTATTTCTAATTCTTTCATTCTCATCTGAAATTACCTATCCTTTTCTCTTTCTTCTAAATCAGCATACATTTTTTTCTTTTTCTAACTCTAAATCTTTTTCTTTCATTCTTTCCTCTGGCTCTAATTTTAATTTTAATTCTTTTTCTTCTTGCTCTAACTTTAATTTTTTCTCCTGTAATCTCTCTTCTTTTCCCATCTGTAGTTTTAATTTTTCTAACTCAATATTAGTTTTAACGTCTGTCTGAGACACAAGAATAAAAGACAGAGCAGACGAGTCAAGTATTTCTTCATCAACTAAAAACTGAACAATAGAATTCTTAATTTCATGCTTTAACATAATACCTTTAATGGCAGTCAATTTATAATAAAAAAAAAAAGATCTAATAAATCAGACTTTTTTTCCCAAATTTTACAACTCCTGAGAAGGCTCAGCAATAAATTTTTCGAGATCAAAAGACATGATTGCTTTTTGCTGGTTCAGTAGAATAAAAATCAATTTTTTTTTTTTTTTTTTTTTTTTTTTTTATATTATTATTATGTGATAAACTTTAATACTGTAACAAGTTCAAAATAATTTCAAAGTATATCCAAAATGACTAGATAATCAATACCGGACGAGCCCCCAATTTCCGTTACGAGACAAGCGTAACGAGAAAGAAAACCAGCAACAAGCCTTTCACAATTAACAATATTTATTAATGAATAAAGACAAAACAGTACAATAAGAGTTAAGTTTGAATGAAATTTTGACAATTTTTAATCTTAGAACAAGAAATAAAATAAGTCCCTCAAAATTAAGAATTATGTTCAGACTACAAAAAGTATGAAATTCCTGGTTCCTAAATGCTAAATTAACAATAGTTTTAACTTGCAAGTAGATATGAGCAACCTGTTTAAGAAAGTAATAATTTCAACTTACAGATCTATATTCCAATTTAAATCCAACACTTTTCATTAATTCTGTATCCTCAAAGCCACAAGTCTAAGTTCAAAATGGAATCCACCAAGTAAGTCACTCCTATGTATATCGGCTCGGAAAATTCTAGATTAGTCTTTTCTAGAAAGATGACAACATGGATTGGTAAACAACTTGTTTACTAACAACCTGTTTCTAAAAATAACCACAATGGAAAAACCAATGAACGTTCTTTATGTTTCTAGAATACTCTGTATATAGAGTGAAAGTGATAATGAAAACAGGTTACATTTATATCCTATTTACATAACAGTTCATTTTCATCATTTTTCTTCACACTGAACCAGAAACGAGTCACAATATTCATACTCCATCACCTCTTAACACCACCTACATGTATCTTTTTTTCTTTTTAAGATATTTTTTGTTTTACTTAAGTAAGTAGGCATTTGCCTTTAACAGTTTAACGCTTTACGAGATGACAAATTTTAAGACTCGTCCATATTAAAAGCAGGTGCAGACCACGGATTAAATGTGGCTCAAAAGATGAAATTTGTCTTTAAAGGGGTAGACAACAATTTAGGCAAAAGAAAAATTGCTGTTTACCAGCACACTCTTCTTTTCCCATGTGGTTTTCAATAGTCGTCCAAATCAAGGTAGCTCAAACTCGGGACTGTTTGTTGGAATGCTATTCAATAATCACATGAGATTCTGTTTATATATCAAAAAACACAAAAGAGTGGTTTTGCAATGTGAAATCAGAGTATTGCCTTAAACCAAATTATAGTTTTACTCTTTACTAAGCGACAAAATTTAGACTCAGCCAAACTCAAAGCATTTGCAAACCACAAAACAGCTCAAATGCCGATTTGTTATTTGTGTTGTATGATAAACAGACTTTGAAAAATATGTTTATTCATCACTATAGTTAAAAACTTTTTTCTAAAATTATATAATGCTCGCAAAGGCTGGCGCCATAGAACTTGAATAATTAATTCGTTGAATACAATTTATACTTTCAGTATTTTGATCGTTTCAGATTTTACAACATTTGCTGCACAAAAGGTGGCCAATTACACTGCATTTTATCTCCAATGGCTGAACGAGTTTACAGGACGCGTGCTTATTGTCTTTTACGACGATTTGGTCAACGATCTCCTGAATTCTGTCACAAAAATAGCATCCTTTCTCGGAACAAAGGTGACCTTGAAAAATCTCTGGTGCATCAACAAATCCAACAACGGACATTTCAAACGAGGCTCAAAGCCAATTTGGCTTAGCAGATCCAACTTGCTTAATGCTGAACTAGAGAAAAACTTCACCGTGTCAGAAAGATTAGTTTTGGTTGAAAGTAGTAGACGAATTTCCAATTTTACATCATTGGGTTAGACAGACAGCATTATTTTAGACTTTCCCTTATTGAAAGTATTTACAGACGACTCAATAAACGTGCCTCGGCTGACTGGATTTGTCTTCTTTGAAAAGAAAAATTGTATGAAAAGGAGAAAATGCTGGTTATCAGCATTTTCTCCTTTTTACACAATGTTTTCAAAGGCTTCCTTCCCCAGGGTCCTTAAAACTCGGGGTTGTTTGGTAAAGGGTTAAAACATTTAACCTTGTAATTTTTGTGTGTGTGTTTGTTTAAAGGCATTCTAGACACAATGTGACTAAGGTCAAGGCGGCCAGTGCGTTCATGAAGAAGTTCCCCATCTGCCGAAAAGATTTCTTCAAACAAAAGTGTTTTTCAAAAACCAGTTTCCGCACATGCGTGACTTCTGTGTTCTTTTTTTACACTGTACCCCTGCTCTCTTACATCTTTTTATTTTAACGTAAGAAAGGAGCAAGTGGCTTGGAAAGAGTGTTTTTTCGCATTGTTTGTAAAAAAGAATTTAGGAAAGCATGGATAGGTACCATGTACGCCGCGATATGACTGAGATCATGTTTAAAACGGCGTCAATCACATCATAAACAGGTGCAAATCCAAAGTACTTACACATATGCACATAGTAAGCGACGTGGACATTATTAGTTGTACGGTCAGGTGGCAGGGGACTTGGAAACTTGTTTACGGCTGTGGTGAATCATGTCGCCCCGAGCCGAAGGCGATGGGGCGACATTATTCGCCAAAGCCGTGAACAAGTTTCCAAGTCCCCTGCCACCTGACCGTACAACGAATTTATTATACTGCAAAGTTTTACCATTCCAACGTGTGTTAAGCGAAATTTACCTGTCTTTTGGTTTCAAAAATTTTAGTACGCTGACGAAGTAGACTTTCCCTTCTTAGTGCCCTAATTTAATGAAAACTGACGTCACTGGGAAATGACGTCACTGAAACCTTGGTAAAACGAGCAGTTTGGTGCATAATCTTGATGTTAATCTTGATCGACGCCGCCATTTTGGATGTTGTGTTGAAAGTGTAGTCATGTATACGGGGCTCCCGAAAGGGAAACTGCCTTTACATTGGTTTTGCCAGTGTACATGATATATATGTTCGGGGCATATTATCCAATCAGATCACGAGAAATATTTTTGCAGTATAATAATATTTTTGGAAGTGCAGGAGCTGCTTGCTGTAACCAGTTTCTCTTACTTCCACAAAATATTTCAGATGTCATCAGAAGAGGTGTACAGAAGTTGTATCTTTTCAGTTGTGGTTTGATTGCAATTGAATGCATTCGGATACCCAGAGGGTATCCGTGGAAAGAGGTCTTAATGCATCTGACAAAAGTTTCGATCAAGGGCAGCCTGCAGTCTGCACAACTCTTTGCTGTCAGTAAATTTTCTGTATGCCAAAGGACCATTTTACAGCATGATTCAGTCTGTTATCTGTATACCCAGGTTACGATTTATATTTATTCCTCTTTCACCTTTGAATACTGTTCCGACCTTGTTTCATTTGTATTTCAAAGGTTGAACTTTATAGTCGATAAAATGAAATAAAATGATAAAAATGTGTTCGGAATGAGATGATTTTTCCGAAATATTTAGATTTTCTAAAAAGCCTCTTACAGTCACTGAAAACGTTAAATAGGTATGCAATGCATTTGCAAACCTACTGATACTGAGTAACGTACAGTCGTAAAATGTGCATAAGACAGGCATGAAATATTGAGTCAAAATCCATTGTTTCAACCATTTTTTTTTTTTTTTCTAAACAATATTAGTTGTACGGTCAGGTGGCAGGGGACTTGGAAACTTGTTCACGGCTGTGGTGAATCATGTCGCCCCGAGCCGAAGGCGAGGTGGCGACATGATTCATCACAGCCGTGAACAAGTTTCCAAGTCCCCTGCCACCTGACCGAGGGGTGACATGATTCACCACAGCCGTGAACAAGTTTCCAAGTCCCCTGCCACCTGACCGTACAACGATTTTATTATACTGCAAAGTTTTACCATTCCAACGTTTGTTAAGCGAATATTACCTGTTTTTCGTTTAAAAAATTGAGTACGCTGACGAAGTAGAATTTCCTTTCTGAGTGCCCCAATTCAATGAAAACTGACATCACTGGGAACTGACGTCACTGAAACCTTGGAAATACGTGCTAAAACGTGCAGCTTGGCGCATAATCTTGATGTTAATCTTGATCGACGCCGCCATTTTGGATGTTGTGTTGAAAGTGTAGTCATGTATACGGGGCTCCCGAAAGGGAAACTGCCTTTACATTGGTTTTGCCAGTGTACATGATATATATGTTCGGGGCATATTATCCAATCAGATCACGAGAAATATTTTTGCAGTATAATAATATTTTTGGAAGTGCAGGAGCTGCTTGCTGTAACCAGTTTCTCTTACTTCCACAAAATATTTCAGATGTCATCAGAAGAGGTATACAGAAGTTGTATCTTTTCAGTTGTGGTTTGATTGCAATTGAATGCATTCGGATACCCAGAGGGTATCCGTGGAAAGAGGTCTTAATGCATCTGACAAAAGTTTCGATCAAGGGCAGCCTGCAGTCTGCACAACTCTTTGCTGTCAGTAAATTTTCTGTATGCCAAAGGACCATTTTACAGCATGATTCAGTCTGTTATCTGTATACCCAGGTTACGATTTATATTTATTCCTCTTTCACCTTTGAATACTGTTCCGACCTTGTTTCATTTGTATTTCAAAGGTTGAACTTTATAGTCGATAAAATGAAATAAAATGATAAAAATGTGTTCGGAATGAGATGATTTTTCCGAAATATTTAGATTTTCTAAAAAGCCTCTTACAGTCACTGAAAACGTTAAATAGGTATGCAATGCATTTGCAAACCTACTGATACTGAGTAACGTACAGTCGTAAAATGTGCATAAGACAGGCATGAAATATTGAATCAAAATCCATTGTTTCAACCATTTTTTTTTTTTTTTTAAACAATATTAGTTGTACGGTCAGGGCCACCTGACCGTACAACGATTTTATTATACTGCAAAGTTTTACCATTCCAACGTTTGTTAAGCGAATATTACCTGTTTTTCGTTTAAAAAATTGAGTACGCTGACGAAGTAGAATTTCCTTTCTGAGTGCCCCAATTCAATGAAAACTGACATCACTGGGAACTGACGTCACTGAAACCTTGGAAATACGTGCTAAAACGTGCAGCTTGGTGCATAATCTTGATGTTAATCTTGATCGACGCCGACATTTTGGATGTTGTGTTGAAAGTGTAGTCATGTATACGGGGCTCCCGAAAGGGAAACAGCTTTTACGTTGGTTTTGCCAGTGTACATGATATATATGTTCGGGGCATATTATCCAATCAGATCACGAGAAATTTCTTTGCAGTATAATAATGAAAGCTGTTTGTCATGGTTTTCTCAACAGAGCGTGCACTATTAGTCCCTTGCACTTATGTGTCATGAATGGACCCACAAATGGGCCTAAAAATGGCTCTGCAGAATTAACGTGTTCGTAAAAATCAAAGCACATTCGATACTGAAAAACGTCGTATTAATTTGTTAAATACTAGATCTGTTTACAGAAGCTCTAAATCTTTACCGAGGTATAAACTCAGGGATAAATATTACTGATATTTTTATAATCCTTTTATTTTGTGTAGATGATATGATTATATATCGCTACTCCCCAAATGATCATAAAACTATTTCAAACAAGGTGTGAAATTATTGTGACGAAAATTATACTTTTAGGAAAAGGGAAGGAGTGTTTAAATGGTGAATACTTCTGTTATAACAATGTTGCGTTTTGAAATGTTGATAATTAGGTACTTAGACACTATATTTTCTGATACAAGCAATTGTTGCAATAATAGCGAAGATGAATATCTCAAGGCTTTACATGTCTTATCAACAGTTGTCGTCGTATGTTTAATTTAAGCCAAAAAGATTAGTTTAAACGGTCTTTTTTTATGGATTTCAATTCAAACTGCTCTGTGGGGATATGTGGTTTTAAGCATTCTAAAGAAATAAAACATGTGCACATAGAAATCACTCTTGTTGCTAGGAAATGTACATATTATTGGGTTCTTGATGCAGAGATAGGAATTGATCCAATGTATTTTGAACGTTATGTAGAAACTTTACAGTATCGGATCATACTGACATATATCAATAATAATTGTTTGTAAAGTATATGTATGAGCTTAAATAACAAGACTGTCCACAGGGCTACGAAGTTTTCGGCTCTCAAATGTAAGAATGTTACTGAATGATTGTGGATTTAGATGCCAATTTTTTTATATCTATGATTAAACAAAGGTTGTTAAACAATTTCATTCAATGTAATAATTCCACTATTTCAAATTATTCCACGGTGCATCTTTACAAACACTTTCAAAAAAAAAAAAAAAATAGAATATAAAAACTAACTTTATGTTTTGCTTTTTTAGCTAAGGACATATGCTTGAAAAATAAGAACATTCTCAAGCCCAATACGTATACATTCAGGTCCTACAAAATTCAGAGAAACCGAAAAACTTGGATTTTCGTAGCCTTAACCTTTTTCCTGCTAAATAACTAAAATGAAAGTTTTAATTCGATAGTAAAAACCAAAATATTGCTTTTTCAAAGGTATGTTTTTTGGGAATAATATCTCCTTAGCGGATAGTGTAGATCCAAGATCAGACTGCACGTTCTGTGCAGTCTGATCTTGATCTACGCTGTCCGCAAAAGGTCAGTGAGTCGCGCTTAGCAGCCTACGGGTTATAATCTTTATCAAATATTGCAGCTTTTTGAAAACATTGTTGTCTAACATGTTTAATATAATTCTATAATTCGAACCATACTTTTTTCTCTCCTGCAAATGCTTTGAATTTTGGGCTGGTCTAAAATTTTTTTATTCGATAATGAATTCATCTAGGAATCTTTTACAAGTGTAACAGTTAATTTCGTTAAATTCTGAAACAAAAGCAGAAGACGGTCTTATACTATCCTTGTAAAATAAAGACTATCAAAATGAATAAAGGTTTGAACATGAATAGATGTGAAAGCACTGCTATAAAAGGAGAAGCTGTTCATAACAAATAGCTTTTCGTTTTGTCTCAATGTTTTCGAAATGATCCGTCTTTGTTCAAAAAGCGACCTGAAGCAAAACGCCTTAATTCTTCTGCAGAACGTAAAGTGTTATTCCAATGTAAACTACAAATTAAAAAATGAGCCGACTTTGGCGAAACAGCCGGGGTTTATGGAAATGTTCAAATTTATCGTTATAATAAACTAAGCGATAACTCATTATATGACTTCTTTGTGTTTGTTTGTTTGTTTAAAACTGCTTTCAACGTTATTTCAGTAACAGCGCGGCGGCCAGTGCACTTATCCATGCTTTGCTGGAGTTTCATCGACCGGTACTTCGCACAATATTCTTCCCAAGTCACTGGCTGCTTTCCCACAAAACCATTGTCGAAGCAATAATTAGCGATGAGAGAAGAATAACTCCTGTTGCATTGACTATCATCAGTTCTCGGACAGAAATTTCCGAGCTGGGGATTCGAGCCCCCCCTGGTCTCAAGAAATAAGACTTCTGGGTCCGTATTCACCAAGCATTCTTCAGAACATACTTAGTCTTGTTCTGCAGAATTTTCTAAATTTCAAAGTAACATAACTTCTGATTGGCTAAACCAAACAGTTTAGCAAATCAGAAGTTGGGTTACTTTGGAGATCTAGAATAAGACTTGGAATTAAATAAAAATACATACAGACCCTGTTTTTACAAAGGTTGGTGTTTTCCAAAAAGCAACTAGAAATCGTTGATTCTTTTAAAATATTCATGGAAACAGATTGTATCGACCTTTTTTTTTTTTCATTTATTTTCCACAAAATACATACATAGTGCATACTGCAATACAACATTCAAAAACATTGGTATATTATTATTTTTTTAAATACAATTCATTTGAAAATGATATGTTGTATCAGTATACAATATTTATATACATTGCTATTTTTTCTAACTTAAAAAGAAGAGAAAAGGAAAAAAAAAATAAGAAAAAACAGGGAGAGAGAGAGCGAGAGCGAGAAAGAGAGAGAGAGATCCTGAACTGTGACTAAGAGGTTTATTCACTTTATGTTATGTTATGTTATGTTTACTTTAAGGCAAAGAAAAATTCTAAATTACAAAAAGTTTGCCCATTTGTTATTAAATTGGCTTAATTGATCTTTTGATAATGCTACGGCCTGTTCTATTTTTAGATGTTTGTAAAAGTAATTGATAAACATATGACAGTTTGGTACCTGGTTTGTTATTTTCATTTTAAATATGAAATATTTAGCAAGTATAATTATATAGTTCAAGACAAAATGATTTACTGCAGTACCTGCAATTCCAAGAATTATATCTTTTAATTGAAATTTCACCTTTATTTGTTTACTTGTAAGAAAGTTAGTAACACTATTCCAAATCGTTTGAGCATGCATACACTCCCAGAGTAAATGTTCTATAGTTTCCACATTACTTGCACAAAAATTACATAAATTGGAAGGTTCAATCTTTTTTCTGAAGAGCAGTTTGTTTGTTGGAAGGATTCTTGTCAATAGTTTGTTTTGGAAACATCTTAAAGATGTATCTACCGTTATTTCATAAGGTATTGTGTATGCACTTTTCCAGTTAACTTTCTGACCAAATAATTTTTCCCACTTTTCTTCGGATTTTGTTGATGAATTATTTCTTTTTAATTGGATTTTATATAATAATTTATTTGCTTTGTTTATTCCCCTAATTTTACTAAGTAATTGCTTATTTTCTACGTTTACCGGTAGTTGTTGTTTTATTTCATTTTTCATTCTAATGGGTATGCTTCCAATCAAGTTGTAATATTTCAAAAAGTCTTCCGGTTTAATGTCATAAAGATTTTTGAATGTTTCAAAGCCATAACAGGTTTTTCTTCGAAAATCAAACAATTGATCTAAAAATTTTATTCCTCTAACATACCATTTGTTGTAAAAGAATGTTTCGCCATTACATTTTATATTTGTATTATTCCAAATTATTTCTTTCTTAACGTTATTGTTGGCTATATTGTTTTTAATTTTATTCCATGCTTTTAACACATCTGTAAGAAAAACATGGTTGGAGCAGATCTTTTTGATATCCGTTTCCTTTAGGTTACATTCAAAAATCAAATTACCCCCAAAATGTTTTAGGAATTTAGAGATGAATATTTTCCATTGTCCTGTGTTATTTTCATCAAAATATCTTTTAATCCAATTTGCTTTCAGTGATTTAACTAGTGCATATATATCTGGAACTGCTATTCCACCATTTTCAACTGAAAGTGTTACTATTGATCGTTTCAGTTTATCCGGTTTACTGTCCCATAAGAAGTGAAAAATACTCTTATTTATATCGTGCAATATGTTTTCTGGTGGATTTTGTAATACTGTAAGGGGGTAGATGATCTTGGGTAGTGCAAAGGTTTTTATGACCGTAACTTTTCCCAATAGTGTAAGTTTTCGATGTTGCCACTGCTTTAAAACGGTTTTAAATTCTTGAACTTTTGGAATGATATTTTTCTCTATGATGACATCTGCATAGTTTGAGAAGGTAACTCCTAAAGTTTTTGCTGAATCTGATGTCCAGACGAATCGTTTATCTTTGCAGAACTGTAATTGCGTATCCTTTAGGCTACCTACTCTTAGAATAGTTGATTTCTTTGTATTAAGTTTCAAACCAGAAATTTTACCAAACTCTGTTAAAACGTTGATTAATGATTCAAAAGACTTTTTTGATCCGTCCGTAAGAAATGTAGCATCATCAGCAAACATAATTTGCTTTATTTCGTTATTTTCCACATTAATTCCCTTGATATCTTTATTATTTTTAATGTTACTTGATAGTATTTCCAAACAACATATGAATAATGAACATGATAGTGGACAGCCTTGGCGCACTCCACGTTCAATTAAAAAGCTTTCCGACATATTACCATTATTTATAATTGTACTATCTACATGTATATCTTTATAAAACAATTTAACCCATTTTATAAGATCTTCACCAAAATTTAATGTTTCTAGGCATTTGTACATAGTCATGATCTATACTATCGTCAAAATCGGCAAAGAATATAAGCCCTGGTTCATTTACTTTACTCGACCTGTTTTTACCGAAAACAGAATAAGAAACTGTGAATATTTTATATGTTGACATGAATGATAACGCCCACAAACAAGGGCAAACTAGAAGATACAATCAATAGCCTGAAAAGAACACGTGTCGCATACAAGGATGCCACAGTACACCAAGGTCACAGTTATGGTATGGCTTTCAAACTCAAAAAAAAAAAAATAATCCTTTGCCTAGCTATTCCATATTTAAGTGACTCTGAGGAAAGAAAAAAAAAAAACAGTAACCAGGATTTCTCTCAAAATATTTTCTAGCCTCCCACGTCCTCTCGTCTGCACCTGCTTTTAATTTGGACATTGTTAGGGGTTTGTTTGTGTGTTTTTTTTTTTTCTCGTTTGGACTTTAAAGATACATCTTTACTCGTTTTCATTCAGTTTTTTAACCAGTTTCATCTTCATTGTATTCAACTATAACCATTCTTGTATCTTCATATCAAATGTTACCACTGATGGTTGCAAGGTTGCCCAGATTACGACGGTTAAAAATTCATGCCGTTCTCTGGAGGCTGTATATCCATGACATCACTGTGGTTGTTTCCAATTTTAAATCAGAGACAAATCCTTTGAGTTTCTTTATCCCATATACCTTATATTTTTAATAATATATCTATGTTTACAAACCTGACTAGATTACACACAATATCAAGTGTAAATAACGTTTTTCTTTCTGGCTGTAAAGATGTATCTTTAAGCAAAGGCAGCATCATGTGACAGGAAGCAACGCGTTGCTTTGATTTGAAATACATGTACTATACATTACAATAAAACTTAAAAAGTCTGGTTCAATTTAGAAAAAAAAAGTAACACATTTACAATTTAATGTTTCATTAACCTCTTTATCGTACAACAACATTCTAGAATTGTGCAAATGAAAGCATTTGCAAACGATATATCAAATATCACTCAAAAATTGATATTAGTCTTTTAAAGTACAAAGCATTGTTTAAAAAGGTGAAAACGCTGGTGACCAGATTCTTTTTTTTCCTTTTTCCGTGATGTTTCCAAAAGTTATCTTCCTCTGGACCGTTAAAACACGGGATTGTCATGAGGAAAGGTTTCATTAGTTTTTAGATAGCTGTCAAAAAAGGAAGCCCAATATCTATTTGCTATCGAAAAAGCAGCTTTTGTGGACCTCGTAGATCAAGATCAGTCTGCACAAAATGTGCAGTCTGATCTTGGATCTCCTTGTCTCCAACATGTTACAAAAGTAAGAATCACAAGTTTTATCATCATAAATTGAAGTACTAGGTAATCAACTAATGGACCCCGAAAAAGTCGCATTGATTTATCCCTTAGGCTGATAAGAGCGACTCCAGACACTTTCGTGGCCAGTGTAGATCAAGATCAGACTGCACAGAAAGTGCAGTCTGATCTTGGATCTACATTGTACCGATAAGGAGACATTCCTCTCCCCCCCCCCGCAAAAAAAAATAAAAAACCTTGAAAAAGCAAAGTTATAGTTTTTGCTATCGACTTTCATGTTCTTTACAAAGCAGGATAAGGGTCAAAGAATATCAAAAGAGTTAGTGGTCGAACAAGTCTTTCATTTTTTGTGGTAAACAGATGATCACGATAAGAAACACGGTCACAATCAGCATAAGCACCCCATGTATAATCAGCATATAAAATGTGAAACTGCTCTGCTTCTGCAATAAAAACAACACACAAATGAGCTATGTTCTGGCAAAAAGAGGTTTAATGCATCTTCGCGTTTCCATTATACCACAGGCCTTTGAAGCTCTATTGGTCTATCACGGAACACTAAAATTGTTGCAGATGGGTTCACAAATGATTTTTCTTCTGTACCCTGACCCTCAAAAGTTCCAAACGGCTCCTGCCATCAAGCAATAGTTTTCATCTCAAAAAAATTAAAAAACTTTCAAATTTTCCGGATCGCCATGCGCTGACGTCACGTGGTCTTATACATGGCGGCTCCACTGTAAGGCGTTCAGCAACGACATGACCAAGCTCGATGAAGTTACTCACATCTATGTAAATGTCGGTGATAAACCACGTTAAAAATGAATGTACAAACTGTTTGTCAACTGAAATACAGTTAGAAAGATTTCGATAGAAATTTGAGACTCAAGTTTTCTTTTTTAAGAGGAGCCTTACAATTTTCAGAACAGTAGACCGGCGTATTTCCGGCGAAGAAATTTACCGTCTAGGCGCATATCAAGCTACCAGATTCAGCCGAGGGACTTGATCATCGGATCACCCTAGGTATGCCGAATTCATGCTGTCTGCTATGACTCATTACTATCCTGTACAGAACAAATATTAATACGCGCTGTGTAAACTACCACTGCCGCTAATAAATTAGCAATAGAGAAAATGGCCATAAACAATACTTCTGTGGAAAAGTCTAGCCTGTTTTTCGCTCGATATTTCTTCAAAATTCAATTATTTCAAACAGGAAAAATAGGTTTCACAAAAACCATTGTTTTACTGCACATCTTAGAATATAGTTTCTAAATATAGATATTAGGGAGAACAGGATTTGTGAGTTTTTTTTACAGACTTTTCAATATGAAATGTATGGGCTTTTTCCGAAGCCTGTAGTGCCTGTCTTTATTAACGACTGTTGCATAAGTTACATGCTAGCCAACCATGGCTGGACGAATCGTATCAGGTAACGTTAAATTGAATAAACGTTAATTTTATTTTCAAATTTGAAGTAAAGGTTGTCGTTTGAAAAGTAGAATCTAGTCCGGTTTTGTACCCAGAATGCCCAAATCGGATAGGTGTGCATTTGAAGAATGCCACCTAGTGGAAGATAATGCATTTTTCGATGAACGCAGTGGGACTACATTCGTTTTTTTCCAAGTTGTTTTGTATTATCTAAATTTAGATTTCATGCACACTCCTTATAAGATGGGGTGCTGTGTGGTTCAGTGTATTTTAAAGTGTAAGACTCGTGACCTGGAGGCCCCGGGCTCGAGCCTCGCTGGCTTCACTGGGTTTTTCACAGGAGTGTCCTTGGGCAAGACACTTCAGAGCCCTAGCCTTGTACTGGTGAAATCCAGGAAAACATGCATAAGTGATGACGCAGCGAATTATAACTCACGTGAATTTGCTGTCAAAAGACGCGCCAAAGCTTTTGACCAATGAACAGTAAAAACGCGTTTAAAAATATGCGAAATGGGAGATGAAAATCGTGGAACTGGATTAGACGAAAAGATAAATAATATCAGACGAAATATTAATTTAATAATTTCATCAATACACCAACAAAAAAAATTTCGATCTATGTTTGAAAAAAAGAATTTAATTCTTATTCGCTGCAGGATTAAACATCGTGTGCCGTCAGCGCATGGCGATCCAGAAATTATGGAAGCTTTTTAATTTTTTTGTGATGAGAGCTATTGCTTGATGGCAAGAGCCGTTTGGAACTTTTGAAGGTGAGGGTACAGAAGAAAAATCATTAATGAAGCCATTTGCATCGGTAACTAGGTTCATTTATTCGTTTTCGTTTAAATATTATCTCTGAAAGGGGACAGGGGTAAAATTTTCTTACTATATACGATACAGAGGGAATTCCAATGTGCTATTTATAGAAACAGTGTCCGGTAATGAAAATTTCGTTATCCCTTGATAGGCCAATGGAGTTTCAGAGGCCTGTGATTATACCAAGCAAGCCATCATATAATTATGGATCTATGAAATCCGTTTTGTTTTAAAACCAACTGAATTATTAGGTGTAAAGGTCTTTTGACATACAGAAAATCGACCTATAGCAGACTGCGCAGGTTGACCTGGGTTGATACTTTTTGTAGATGCATTAAACCTCCTTTTTAAAGCGTATGACTCATATATAGTTCAACCTGCGTTAAACCTTTACCAGATTGCAAAATTTCAGACTCAACTAAAGTTGAATCAGTCGAATTTATATGTCTCTAAAATGCTAGGATTTTACTTTGATAGGTAAGAAAAGGCAAAGACAAAAATGCTGTTAATCGACCCTTTTTTTCCCCCAAAAAAATGTTTTCAGCTTTGTTGCTTGGGGTCAGTATATTCGCCATTGTTTGTTCAAGGCTAAGCAAACATCCAATGGACCACCTAAGAGAAGAGGCCTGTTTTCACAAAAAAAAACTTCGGTCAGCTGGAAAGTAACTGCTGGTTGTAAATAATGAAGGTCAAGCTCAGATCGGAAAGAACGGAAAAATTAATACGAATCTACCAGACTTTGAAAGATATACGTTACTACATTCTGTTAACGTTAGTGAAATGTATCTCAAATAATGAACTAAACTTAAGCCGGAACCTGAGAGCGCATATGGATTTGAGTTAAATTTTCAAGCGGCTCTCCTCACTAGGATATCTTTCAAAGTCTCCTAGATCTATATTAATTTTTTCGTTCTGTCGAATCTGAATTTGACTATCATTATCTACAATAGCAACTTGGGTATCATTAGAGTTCACTCGTCACAACTCGGCCGATTCCGTACCTACATCTAACCTCGTCCATATAACGGTCGTTTCCATTTGAACTGCGAATCACGTGATCTTATACATGGCGCGAGCTCATGGCGCGCCACAGTCAGTCGTTTAGCAACGACATAAACAACCTCGATGAAGTTATTTACATCTGTCTATCTGTCGGCGAAAACTTCAATCGGAATTGATAAACCACGTTAAAAAATGAATGTACGAACTGTTTGTCAACTGAAATATAGTGAGAAAGATTTCGATAGAAAATTGAAACTCAAGTTTTCTTTTTTAAGAGGAGCCTTACAATTTTCAGATCGGTAAACCGGCGTATTTCCGGGCGTAAAATGTACCGATCTGGGGCATATCAATCCACCAGATACAGCCGAGGGATTTGATGGCTCCCATCACCCGAGGTATGCCGAATGATTAGAGTTAACTTCAACGACCCAATTTGTAAGAGACGTATCGCCAATGTCAATCAAATTATTTAGTGCCTAATCAGTGCGTTCTTTAATGTGAATATTACCATTTTTTTTAGACACATGTGGCCAAGTTCAGCAGTTACTTTCAAGGTGACCCCCAAACTATCAGTTTCAGAAATCGATTGAGGTGCAGACGCATCGATTCTTCAACGCGATGAACTCTTTAATCAACTACTCTTCAAAATGTGACGGGTGTCGACTATGACGTATCTTTTAGACAAATAAATTTACGTTTTGATTGGTGATTCAGTCACACAAACATATGTACATAAAGCTGCAAAATAAATTCTTGTGTGCAATGTAGGGAGTAACTATATTTGCTAAAGTCATAGTTACTAAATGCCGCTCGGCTTGTGTGCTTCAAACGCTCAAATATTTACTAAAAAACGTAATTATCAAAGCTTCCACCGAGTCGACTCCAGAGTTCCAGTTGAACCTGCCCATCGTTTCTGATGTACAAAAGGTTACATGGCCTGATTTTAACCCTTAGGCTGCTAAGCGCGACTCACTGACCTTTTGCGGACAGTGTAGATCAAGATCAGACTGCACAGAACGTGCAGTCTGATCTTGGATCTACACTGTCCGATAAGGAGACATTATTCCCCAAAACATAGCTTTAAAAAAGCAATATTTGGGTTTTTACTATATGATTGTAAATTTCATTTTAGGTATTTAGCAGGATAGGGGTTAATAGGCGTAGTTATCCTGATTCTGACGATAACTGAGTTGTCGTTCCTTGTTTCATAATGGTTTCAAAAGAATGCTAATCGTGAGGGCGTAAAAATCGTGTCTGTAATAAATTAAAGCAAGTAGCGTATTAGACATGAGTCTCGTCAACTATTTCGTTTATTTAATTTACGACAAATGGCGGTTTGTAAATATCCGATTGCCGGGCAATTCGCTGGATTTTGGACAACTGGTGTTCAACTCACGACCTTATGGCTATATTCTACTTACAGATCCAACGTCTGAAATCAAATTCGAAGAAGAGTTAGTTCTGTGGACAGCACCATGGGCTGGAAAAAATACACATTGTCATCTTGCAACATTTGACAGAAATGAATGAGCCATGCGACGTGAAAAAGGGATTTAATGCATAGATCTGCAAAAAGTATCGACTCATATCAGCCTGCACAGTCCTTGAAGGCTAACCTGAGTCGAACCTTTTTGCTACTAGTCTGCATGTCAAAGGATCAGTCTACCTCATGAATAAGTTTTTGGACAAAACTGACTGTATGGATCCATAACTATGTGACGACTTGCTTGATATAATGCATCGGGGATAAGCATTAAACCCAAGTTTTCCAAAGCACCGCTCATTTATATTTGAGTCATGCTCTGGAAAAAGGGGGCTTAATGCATCTCCGTAATCCATCATACCAAGCAAGTCATCACATACATATGGATCCATAACAGCCACTTTTTTTTTTAACAGTCGACTTAATCATGAGGTAGACTGGTCCTTGGAAATACACAAAATTGACCAATGGCGAAACGTTTCGGCCCAGGTCAGCCTGCGCGGACTGCGCAGGCTGACCTGGGTCGAAACTTTTGGCAGATGCATTAAGCCCCCTTTTCACAGAGCATGGCTCATTTGTTTGGTTTCATATTCATACACACTTTAACCTTTTATCAGTACAACAAAAGCGAGGCATTTAATCTTTCACCGAACAAGCTCGTCCCTTAATTATCCAAAAGAAGACAGCCTTTGAAAACATGAGGAAAATGAGATAATGCTTGTAACCAATATTTCCTCCTTTTTCCAGAATGTTTTCAACCCATCCAAAGGAAAATCCACTACTTTAAGTTATACTCTGTAATACGTTGTCTGCAAACGATTCAAATGTGGACAAATCCAAAGTTTTCAGGTATAGTAAACAGTTGAGGAAAGGAAAAAATCATGTGCTATAGAATACATCGAACATAAATGTTGCCACTTTGTTTACAAAAGGTTGTTAATAACAGGAGCCTAAAAATTTCTAATTTTATAGTATTGGATAACGCTCTTTTCATTATTTTATCAGTCGTATCATGACTAGACTGCACCTATCTATGTTTACTGGATTGTATCTCACTATTACGTTAAGATGAAAACCCCACTTACAACCAGTTCCTGCGGTAATCGAGTCCGGTAGAACACCGTTATAAAACTAGAACTTGTTTTTCTACAAAAAAACAGACGTCTCCCCCCTTTTTGGTGTCAGAAGGATTCATATGTCACCAAGGCAATTTCTAACTGAAATAAAGGTCATTTTTAGAGCAAACAATCTAGTTGACACAAAAGGCTGTACAGCCACAGAAGATGGTTAGGGGCTTGAAATTCCAGATATCAGAAGTAGTGGGATTGTAATCTATAAAAAGGGAAAACAAAAGCACTGGCCATGCTAGACGGGTACAGCGTTGCTGATCAACGTGTTTGTTTTTGCATATGCGAAAAAGCAGATTTTCAATGTTTTGTGGCAATTGCTGTGCTTAGACATATGTTGACAAGAAGTACTGGGAATACAATTTGACTTCATAATTCGATTAAAATGATCTTGAAGGAAAAGCTATCAAGGTTAATAATAGGTGAGACTTATCATGAGATATTCTGCTTTTAGCATATGTGAACAATAAATCTGCAGCTCAGCATGGACATGTGCCAATTTTTGATGTACATATTTGTTTGTTGTTGCTTTGAGAGTAGGGCAACTATTTTGCATACTCAAAATTTCAACTTTCTCGGTAGTTTTTCTCGCACAGAATACTTTATATTTTGTCTTGGAAGAAACCCTTAAAACAGGTTTTCTCGTGAGGGTCAGATTTTGATTTTCTTGCTTAATGTCCACGTATACATCTGAGGTCATGTCAGCACCGTTAGCCTCGTAAGATTTTCTTACGTGTGCACGCTTTATTTGAGCCGATATCAATCAATGATGGATGAATGATAAACTGTTCATAAAAGAAAAGCAAATAATATTGTAAACCAACCTTTTCTCTGCGGCCATTTATTTTCATTTTTTTTTTTTTTTTCGGTGATTACAGAACTAGGCAAAGCAATGACAATGTACAGTATGAGTTTATTTTCACAAGTTCCTCTTTCACACAAAAATCAGGAAAATAAAGCACTCATGAAAAGAAATAGGTTGACAGTATAGATAAGAGCACTCACTATCACAGGCTAAGCCCAAGTTGTATATTGGTAGCAAACATAAAGTGAAAGTAAATATTTTCGTGGCATTGCAGACTACAAAACTAGGCAAAGCATTGACAATGTTAGTATATAAAAACAAATTATCAGCAATTTATTTTAGGAAGTTCCTCTTTCTTGCCTAAAAACGGCAAAATAAATGGCTCATGAAAATAAATAAGTTTAGCATATAGGTAAAAGCACTAGCAAGGACAAACAATATAAAGTTTGTGAGCCCTAGCGATGACAAACACTATGAAGTTGAGGAAAAACAATGCAAACACACGGTGAAAGCGGTGAAAGTTAATGTTAGTCAGTCGAACTAAATGAGTATCTGATATAAAGTAAAATAATCGAAGGGAAATAACTGAAATAATATACAAACCAGAGTTATGGTTCTGTGCATCTCATTGTATGAAGTTTCATCAAAATATCTCTAATGGTTTTTAAGTTATAAAGTGGACACGAAATTGTATGGAAAACGATCAAAGGGAAATAACTCAAAAAATATACAAATCAGAGTTATGTTTCTTGTGCATGACACATCGTCTCATTGTGGTTCAGAAATAAATGAAGTTTCATCAAAATATCTCAAACGGTTTTAAAGTTATAGAGCAGCCACTGAATTGTATGGAAAATGATCAAAGGGAAATAACTCAAAAAATATACAAGCCAGAGTTATGGTTCTTGTGCACGACACATCATCTCACTGTGCTTTACAAATGTATGAAGCTTTATCAAAATATTTCTAACGGTTTTCGAGTTATAGAGCGGACACGAAATTGTACGTAAAATGAGTAAGGAAAATAATCAAGGGAAATAACTCCAAAAATGTACAAGCCAGAGTTATGTTTCTTCTGCATGACACTTTGTCTCATGGTGCTTTACAAATGGGTGAAGTTTTATCAAAATACCTGAAAAGGTTTTCGAGTTATAGAGCGGACACGATATGTGACAGACAGACAGACGGACAGACGGACACACGGGGAAAAACAATATGTCTCCCGACCCTGACGGGGGGAGACATAATTTTTGTCATGTGGTAAAGAATTGAAAACAGAATCAAATCCAGTAGGGATCGGACTCGAGAGAACACGGTTACATTTCTTGCGCCTTACCCAATGGACCACCAAGGAGCCCTGGCTAATCTATAAGAGTTATTGGACCTTGCTTTGAAATGCCGACTTGCACCAACGCTTTGTCCTGTATAATTTCGTTCAGGACCAAAAAAGTGAAATTGATACATTTTATTTATAAAAGACCTTTTATTGAAATTTCAACGGTTTGTTGTTGCCGACGGACGGATGACAAACGAAAGGTGAAAGATCACAATAGCTCACCTAACCTTTACGTTCTAAGATATGCTAAAACGACACACTGGTTAAATCATAATGCTAAGGATGCTAATATGGTAAAACTCTAAACCTAAGGGTGCAAGGTAAGGCAGACATCTCTGGAAGTAAAAAGAAAAGCAAAATCAGTTTTGTTTCAATATCAAGTCTGATCTTAATGTACAATTTCCGCAAAGGCGATTGAAATCATTCTTAGCACTTTTAGTATAAGCCTATAAAAGGAACCAGTTGCAGTGTCTTATTAAAGGGCAGTAAACCACTCCCCCCCCTTTTTTTTTTCACAGCGCATGACTTATATGAGTTTTATTTCGTCTGTTAACATAATGATTTCCAGTTTTAAGTACGCTTTATTCGAGCGTTTCTACGGATCCCCTACATTGGCATTCCATATATATACATTCAAAATGCGAGTGGAATGTCATTTAAGGGGCTCCGTACGTTACCGTTCTCGGTCCGTTTACACCAACCATCCTTAAAAACATTATGTCTTATTTTTCAAGATTTTCTAAGTTTGAAAGTAATACAACTTCTGATTGGCTTAACCAAGTGGTTAAGCCAATCAGTAGTTGTGTTACTTTTAAATTTAGAATTTCTTGAAGAATAAGATTAGGGATGTTCTTTAGACTAGTTGGTGAATACAGACTGATTATCCCACAAAATGTTAGAATCGCACAGTACTGGTCACAGGCTATAGAATGTTCGTTTTGCCCAGTCTGATGTGGAAGCGCTGGATCAAAAGCAGCCCTACTATATAGTACCATTTTATAAAAATCATTTTTGAAGCAGAACTGCGAATATATGATCCAATTTTATATCTTTGTTTCATTTTGGAAAGTCAAACGTATTACCTTTCAAACGTTTGTCATTAAAACTTTCGTCAAGTTTAAGAGACCGATCTCCATTTTCCTCTTCCTCTTCAAAATGGTGGTAACGAGCCATGGACTGTTCTTTGTCTATATTTAACAAGAACAAGCCCATTCGTATTATTTGGGTATTAACTCTTAAGGCTGCTAGGCGCGACTCAAGGTCCTTTTGCGGACAATGTAGATCAAGATCATACTGCACAGAACGTGCAGTCTGATCTTGGTCTACACTTTCCGATACGGAGATATCTTTCCCCAAAATACACATTTGAAATAGCAAATTTTGGGTTTTTACAATCGGTTTGAAACTTTCATTTCACTTATTTAGCAGGATAAGGGTTAACTTCTTACTTAACTACAAAATGTTCGACTGGTCCAAATTGAACGCAAATTCAGACAACAAATTACAAGTGGCCAAAATGACCAGATTTCTCCTTGAAAGGATAGAAAACATTGTGGGAAAAGGAGAAAATGCCGGTTACCAGCATTTTCTCCTTTTCTCACGATGTTTTCAAAAGCTTCTTTTCTCCAACGTCTTTAAAATTCGGGACGTAAATTGAACGCAAATTCAGACAAATTAAAGGCGGCCAAAATGACCAGATTTGTCCTTGAAAGGGTAGAAAAACATTGTGGAAAAAGGAGAAAATGCTGGTTACCAGCATTTTCTCCTTTTCCCACGATGTTTTCAAAAGCTTCTTTTCCCCAGAGTCGTTAAAATTCGGGACTGTGTGGTAAAGGTTTAAAGAACGTCCATCCAACCATTGATATTCGAATCGAGGCTATATACGGTATTCAAATCGAAGTTGAACTGATTTTTTTTCTCTGAATTATATGGTTTAAGATCTAATACAGATTTCCTCAATACAAATTAAAAAAGTTGAAATTTGCCTTTCCGTTCGGGCCACAATTTATTTGTCGTCTTAAAATGTTTTCAAGATGGACTAATCTAAAATTATGTCGTGTGGTACAGTTATAGCCAAAAATGTTTTCGGACAAAACGTGCCAAATCTATTATTTTAGTTAGGTCTAGTAAAATAAGGAGCAAAACATTCAGATTTTGATGTTCTTTTGTCAGAATATTTTGTAAACATTGCTGACAGTGTAAATATAGTGGGTATCTATGACACAGGCTATAATAAACATTGTGTAAAAATAACACATGTGTAAAAATGTATTGGCTACACGATGTTTTACTTCTAACTGAAATGCCAAAATCATCAAAATATTGTTTTGCGTGTAAGAAACGTAGATCTGAAAAGTAAAAGTCGCAGACTTATTATGTTTTGTAGTTGCGCTTTTTTCACCCTTGGATATTTTTCAAGTCACGTGAGATTCATCGGTATGTACTGTGGCCTCCTCGTCTACGGATCAACGTTAGTAGTTTAGACTGCTTTGATATGGCATGCAATACGCGATAATGGGCATTCAGACATTTGCGTAAAGTGTCGTCTCGGATCAGCCTGTGCAATTCGCGCAGGCTAATCCGAGGCGGCACTTTACGACTGCATTAGATTTTGTCCCACAGTAGACTTACGCAAAACAGAAAATTACATAAAAACGGAAAGTGTCGTTTAGGATTAGCCTGCTCGAAGTGCCCAGGCTGATCCGAGACGACACTTTACGCAAATATCCGAATGCCTCTTTTCGCGTGTTGCAGGCCAATTATGACGTAACTATGACGTCGGGAATGACTATAATTCCAGATACGTTCAACAGTAACTGACCTTCCGTTGTCATACATTAAACAACAAGGGTTCTATTGTATGACAGGGATATTAACCCTTTACAACACTACCCTGAGAAAATTAGCCTTTAAAAACATTGTGAGAAGATGAAAGAAATGCAGGTAACCAGCATTTTTTTCCTTTACAACAATGTTTTCTACTCTCCTACATACCAATTTTATCACTCTAGCAGTATGTATATTTGTCGACTGCAAGTGATTTCAATTTAGTTTCGATTTAGACATGTCTTAATTTTTTTCGCCTAATAAAGTGTTAACGGTGTGTATAACTTCGTCAACTTGGAGATTCACATTACCATAAATAACGGCAAGGTCTGTCCTCCAGGGCCACAAACAGCTAAACTCACCAGGAATCATCACATTCAATACCATTTCAGCCTTTGACAAACAACCCCGACTGTGGGAAAAGGAGAAAATGCTTGTGACCAGCATTTTCTCCTTTCCTCACAATCTTTTCTACCATTCCAAAAACGAATTTCAATTTTTGGTTACTTTTATATGTCGTCTGAAAATGCTTTCAATGTGGACAAGTCTACAATGTTGTATACAAGTGTATACATGTGTTGCTCATGACCAAAGGATGTGGCCTATTGTTTTTGGGTCCCATGGGTAAAAAGTCAAGATCATTGATGAACTTTATTTGATAGTCCTTTCTGTGATACAGTTCAGTAGCCTGGCTGTTTAACATAGGACAATGAAACTTTATGCAAGTGTTGCCCATGATCGTTGTTTTGAAAATCATTTTCGTTCTCCGCTTCAGTGACAGGTGCTGGTAGGAGGTATTTGTCTGTTTTGAGACAGTTCTAGTTCACTGTGTTTTCAAAAGCCTCTTTCCTCTGGGTCGTTAAAACGCGTGGTTGTTTGTTAAAGTGTTAAAGTAAAACCAAACCGTTAAACTATACTATTAAATAATAATACGAATTTAGATGAAGTCATACAAACTTGACTTATTTTTCAAATAAATCGAACTCGGGGGCGGTAGGAAAAACAACAAAAAGTAAATATTCAAATGTCAGAATATCACAAACATAGTAAACCCCTTCGGATCTTCATTACCACAAACACCTACACGCTCGTGTTCAGTAAAAACTTACAAAATATAGACGAAATCCAACTAAAAAGTGATTTATGTTCAAAACTTTTATGAAAGTGTATCAAGATGACTTGAGCACCCAAATTCACCAAGTAGTCTTAGTCTTATTGAAAGTAGCACCACTTCTGATTCGCTAAACCAAGTTTTTAAGCAAATAAGAAGTTGTGCTACTTTCAAATTTAGAAAATTTTTGAGAATAAGACTGAAAACGGTTGGCGAATACGGACCCTTCAGTTCTATAGTATTTTATAGATTTGAAAGTAACACAATGTCTGACTGCCTATACGTTAAATTGCAGATCTCACCGTTAATTAATGTTTCAACTGTATTTATGTGAAAAAGTAGCCAGTGGTTTGGAGAGATTGTTGAGTGGTTACACATTAAACAGGCCTGCCTTTAACTAAACTGCGTGCGCACGGAATTTGCGTAAATAGTTTATGTAAGCAAGCATCAAATCTACAAAAGAAACCACTGCATCGCATAACTTTATGATTTGAGCAAATATTTGCGTTACTTTACGCCACCTCATACTTTTGGGCAGAGCAATGATCGTATATACGAGTGTAGATTTACGATTTTAAATAATTTGCGTAAATCTGGTTTAGTAAAAAGAAGCCTAGAAAAACGAAGATATGTAGATATACAGGCGGTCATTAAAAAAATGCGAAAAAAAAAATTGAATCATGGTAAACAAGAATCGAAAGAACAAATTCGACTAGTGAACAACTATGTAGTCACGTGTTTACATCCGCACAAGCTGTTGTACGTCATTCAAGTGGTTATGATTATCATTTTAAAGCAACAATGATGTAAAATGCTCATGGAAACAAAATAAGAAAACTTCAGCTGAACTCTCTCTCTCTCTCTCTCTCTCTATCTCTATCTCTCTCTCTCTCTCTCTTTCTTTCTTTCTTTCTTTCTTTCTCTCATAAATATTGGAGTACGAAATCACCTAAGCCCGTATTCACCATTCATTCGTTATTCAGTTCTACTTCTGAATTCCAAACCTTGCAATCTGATTGGCTGAGAAGTGTGTCTCAGCCAATCAGATGGTAAATTTTGAATTTGAAATTATATCAGTATTTTGACTGATTGGTGAATAAGTCCCCGGATTAGTTTGAAAAGAGTTTTCCATCACTTCCAACAATACTTCAAGAATAACATGACAACAGTTCGATTGGTCAGGTGTTTCCCTACATAAACTGAACAAGATGGTATGGATAAGGTACAAGGTGTTTGCTTTTATGTAAATTAAGTTCAGTGGCCTATGCAAATCAGGCTCATCTTTACTTCTCCGAACGCAACCTTTTTCATCCTCGCGTGTTTTGCGGATCTTTTAGGTTTTGTCTAGGTAAGAGTTCGTCCATCGATAAGAAAAGTGAAAACATATTGAAAGTTCATAAATATTAAGGTCTACGACCCCTATCTCATCAGTAAACATCGACATTTTCGTAAAGGCTATTCGGCAAATTTCGGAAGCTTCCGTCTTTTAATATGAGATTTAGGGGCTGTAGACTTCGGTAACTATCATGTAACATCGACGTTTTCGTAAAGGGTATTCAGCCAATCTCGGTAGCTTCCGGCTTTTTTGGTATGAGTTAGGGGCCGTAGAACTCTTTTTCCCAACGAATTTAATGAAATTTCAAGCCCACGAATGTCAGATTCTTTTTATCAAATAACTGTAGGCCTATTTCAAGATATTTTAATTCATGATACGTTAAAACATAGGTTGACATTAGTGCACGTGTACTAAATTTATATGAAGCATATTTGCTTTTTTAACAGGTGTGTGCGCCACGGACGAAAAATATTTTCACAGAAACTGTTTTGAAGCTCACGAGCAATAAAATTCGAAGCTTTCTCACGACAATCAATTTTGAAAATAAAGAGAGAAATCTTGGTCGGCAATATTTTAGAAATGAAGCGTATTATTACAAAGCTTTGACCAAATACGACACTATTTACTTCTCGTAAGCGTGTGTAAGATAAAAAAAAAAAAAAAGTTGGCGTCTTTAAAATAGAAGCCAGGAGGGGTCAGCATCAATGTTTTCAAATAGTTTATTGGCTTTTGGTTTCAATATAATTGAGCCGTGCTCTGTGAAAAGGGGGCTTAATGCATCTCCGTGATGCATTATATAAAGCAAGCCATCACATAGTTATGGATCCATAGTAGCCACTTTGTTTAACAGCCGACTTGATCACGAGGTAGTCTGATGCTTTGGCATACAGAAAATTGACCAATAGCGAAAAGTTTCGGCCCAGGTCAGCCTGCGCGGACAGCGCAGGCTGACCTGGTCGATACTTTTCGCAGATGCATTAAGCCCCCTTTTCACAGAGCATGGCTCAATTCTTTTGGTTCATGTAAACAAAACAAGTAAGGCATTAAATAAATGAGGAAAAAAACCGTGGCATAGAAACCTCTCATGCATTACATGACAGTCACATGACCTTCTTCCCGCGTTTTCAAGTCGCCTTTTGCTTAGATTTATTTGCTTGATGAAAAAATACAATTTTTGGAGAGGTCATTTGCATTCAAATCAACATAACAAATCTTTTTTTTTTTTTGAAAACAAACCATGTCTATTTCCTATTTCAGTTTTTGAGTTCGGCTTATTTATAAAACCAAGACGAAACAGAATGTGTCAGAACATTTTCGCAACAAAAATGGTTTTAGATAGCAATTTCTGAGGCAGTCTGCCTTTTCAACTCACCACTGTTGGAGAGGTCTGATAACCTCTCCAAATTGTGGTAGGTATACAACACCGTAAACAAGGATAACTAATTGAGAAAATCAGTTTAGGCTAGTAAATGGAACTTATTGCTTGGTTCAACTTACGTGCAATTTCTCCAGATTGATTGATTGATTGATCGATTGACTGGCCGACCGAACGACCGACCGACCGACCGATCGACCGATTGGTGTTTTATGTCACTCTCAACATTATTTCAGTCATATCACGGTGATGGTCTTAATAATGATACGTTTACGGTGCTTCTTTTTATATTTGGACATTTACATGTACTATACACCGCACCGTTCCCAGTCCATCGTGCATTTCTGATAGCGAAGCTACCGCGCTGGATTGACTTTCTGTTTCGTCGGTTTAATCTGTATTGCAGCGAAATGCAAATAATTTTTAGAACAAACATGACCAAGGACAAGTTATTAACTGTTTCATCACCTAAAGCGCATGTAGAAGTCCTTGATAACATGTAAATCTCGTGGGGGGGGGGGGGGGGGGGGGGGGGGGCGGGGCTAACGAAATTTATCGTGTTTGACGGCCATTTTGTGTCTACTTTGGGTGGCGTAAACATGTCGAGTAACGATGAATTAAACTTTTTTCTTATGGTAAGCGTTTACATTGAAAATAACTGTTTTTGAAACGAAGTATTATTGAATATGCGAGCTGCAGGTGTGTGCAAATTCTATAATTGTCGTCAATTTGTGAAAATATGAGAGTTTAAACATGCGCACAAAATCTGTGAGGAGATTTCAACTATTTTTTATTGATCGTCGCTGTACACGGAGGCGGCCAGTCGAAAACTTTAATCGCCTTCGAGGACAGTTATCTGTACTAATCACGGCTACTGCTCACACATTGACGCATATCAAGGGATTCACAGATACTAGGCTAGGGCTCTAAAGTGTCTTGCCTCAAAATACTCTCAAGACAAACGGTGATAGCTGCTTTCCGCTTTCCGTTGTATAGAATACCAATAAATACCAGGAATGTTCTTATGGCCGATACAGCTGTGACGTTGTTTACTAGATCTCCAAGATAATGACAAATTTTACCCTTCATCAGTGGTACACGTCCACAAATATAAACTACAACGCAATTTCATAATTATATGAGCCATCATGCACTTTAAAAAGCGGGCTCGGCGCCTGTTCATAATGCACTTTATCAAACAAGTTGTGGCATGATTGATCTATTTTCTCTACAAACCGGTTGAATCATTGGGTAGAATGGTCCTTCCAAATGCAAAATATTTAAACCAATAGCAAAAAGTTTAGACCCAAGTCAGCCTGCGCGGACTGCGCAGGCTGACTTGGATCGAAACTTTTGCAGACGCATTAAACCCCCTTTTCACGAAGTATGACTAAAAGTATAGTTTTCAGAGAAACATTCAGTGCACAATTAAAGACGATCGAGGGTAGGATGTTAGAATTCAATAAAGATTTCATAAATCTTTTCGTTTTAAAAATACGGAGAGCACAACAAGGGGCGAGGGACGCAGGGAAGGAAAGGGATTCGTATCTCATTGTGATAATCAAGCAGAAAAAAACAAGAAAATTCCATGAAACACTTTTGCGATACTAGAAAAAAAGAGAGATATAGGGACAGTCCATATACATTTCCTAGCAATCAACTCGTTTACCGACATGTACAACTTTTAAATTTGACCATCATGAAAAACAGTTGAAGAAAACGATCGATCGACTGAATGGTGTATTACGCCGCTTTCAACATTATTTCAGTCACATCACGGTAACAGGTAACATATTCATGCACTTCCTGGGTTTCATCAGTACTAGACTAGAGCTCTGAAGTGTCTTGCCAGAGTACACCGTAGTCCCACGAAAAACCCAGTGGATTTGGTGCGGCTCGAAGCTAGGGCCTCCAGGTCACGAGTCTCACACTTTACTGCTAAGCCACGCAGGACCCCTTTGAAGAAGACAAACTAAATATTGCTCAAATATACCGGAAGTCTTTAAAGCAGTACAATCATTGTGGGAAAATGAGAAAATGCCGATAACCAGCATTTTCTCATTTTCCCACAATGTTTCAAAAGCTTTCTTCTTCAGTGTCATTAAAACATGAGGACTGTTTGGTATAGGGTTAATACAATAAAGAATTGTTAAACATTGTTAATTGAGTTTCTTCTTACCTTTTGTAGAATCATTTCTTCTGTATATTTCAAGACAAAAATGCACAAAAACGTAGATTACGCAATACGCTGTCAGCACGTAGAATGCGCTTTGATGAACCTTCGCTGTATTCAGCTCTATTCCAAAGAACATGGTTATAACTAAAATAAAAAAAGATCTTATTAATAGGAAAAAATATATAAAAAAAAAGTTACCTAGCAAATAAATACCCGTTTTATTTCTCATTGTTTTGCATTTTGTTGAAAACTCGCAATTTTCAATTAGATGTGAGCAATGCTCTGGCCAAAAAAGGGGCTAGATGAATCTCTTGATGCATTATATTGAACAAATCATCACATAATTATGGATCCATAAGATCCATTTAGCCGAACATTCAGCTAAATCCCGAGATAGAATGGTCCTTGGTCATGCAGAAAATTGACCAATTTCAAAACGTTTCGGCCAAGGTCAGCCTGCGCGGTTGACCTGGGTCGATAGGTTTTTTTTTCCAGATGCATTAAGCCCCCTTTCACAGAGCACGGCTCATTTCAAATGTATTCACTTGTATGAAACTTAATTCATGTTCATCACACTTATTTTGATTCGATGACTGGATGATCGATCCCATCTTTTGTTTGTAGTATATTTTCTGCATGTCCAAGGACCATTCTACCTCAGATTGGTGGACAAGATTGATTAATATAATCATGTGATGACGTGCTTTATATAATGCATCACAGAGATGCATTAAACCCCCTTTTCCCAGAACGATGCTGATCATTTATGCAGTAATTCTGACAACGTATTTACCAACCATACTACACTAAATTATGATTTTAACCTCCAAACTAGCAATCGTATTGGTTGAGACGTTCTGTTCCTTACCGAATTTCTAAACATCATGTACAATTATGTTCTGTAAGTCCGCGTTACATTTTGCTTTGCGGTAATCGGTATTCTTCCATCACAAACATCGGCGCCTTCTAGCGGCTTGTCTGGCCTCTAGAATCAGTGTAAAACCTTGACTCAGACATCACTTTAATATAGGGTTAATTCACGTTTTTGAGGTCGTTAACATTCGCAGAGGCCTGAAAAATGGTTTAACGTCCGAGTGCGAAGCACGAGGGTGTTAAAGTATTTTGAGGGCCTCTGCGAATGTTAACGACCGAAAAAAAACGTGAATTAATGCTATTATTGCATAAAGGAAAAGTCTTTCAGCAATAATTTGCAACAACAGCAAAAATATTTCCATAGAAATGCAAATAAGCGAACTTCAAATGTACTGGACATAAATGGGTAAAAACCGGAAGTCGGCGAAAAAGTTTTTGTTACGAACGGTGAAGGGCCGTTAGTCCTACATGTCAGTTTTGATTCTCTCGGTATAAATTCACTTCGAATGATTTTTAATACAAAGTTGACTTTTGTGGGATAAACTTGCACAGGTCTGGATCGATTTTAACTAGGATAAATGAGTGGATACGAATTTCTGTAACCGAAAGACGTCCAAGGGATAGATCTATATCAAGCGAAAGAATTGCCGATCACGCTAAAAAGTGGGTGGGATGTAGCTGGTGTAGAGTGCGTTTCACGAGTGATTTTTGTTCAGATCTCGATTCGACTGAGATTCTGTGCAAAATTTTGTTTGTGGTGTACTAATATCATCAAAGACAAGCCATAAAGAGGATCTAATATGGTACAAGTTCCTACAGTTTGTTGGTCGGAGTCTAGGGGAGTTCTGACAAGAACAAACGTTGTTTACAAAGTAGGCCCGGATCGAGAATATTGATAGTACAAAGCCGGGCGTTAACGGCGCGTGAATTTACTGATTAATACACGTTTTCTCCCGTTAACGCCCGGTTTTTACCTGTTAATACATGCTTATAACGGCCTGAAAAGGCACATTTTATGCAATAATTTCCAAAATACGAGTTTTGAATGGAAAAAAAATATACCAGAAGCAATAACGATGTAATCGACACCTACTGGCTTTACACCATTTATCCCACATTCTAAAATCATTTGTTACAATGCAACAATCAGTTTTACTAAGAAACAGACATGATGACGTATTTAGAGTATCTGCTAGATCATGTGGCAATATTTTCAAATTACGTTAATACAAATTAGCGCCAATTGTAACATGTTACTTTTTTTTGACGAATATCAGCGAAAACACATGATTCAATTTCAAAATGGCTGCGGAATAGTGATGTAGGTCAAGGGGGATTTTATTTCAAATGTTTTGATAAGATTTAACGATATTTTCTATGACGCTTACTATTAAAGATGAGGGTAAAGAATGATTTCAGTAGTAATGAGGGGTGAGATAAGGACACGGCTGGGTCGGCCGTGTCCTTATCTCACCTCCCCTGTAGAGCCCTACGCTACCTACCCTACAGAGAAATTGTCCCAGGTTGACTACCTTGAAAGAATTTACCCTATATCACTTCTGCAACAGTTCGCTGATATAGGTACAAAAAATACCCAGGGTCTCTACCCTGATACCCGGAGTGTCCATCGTCAGAATTCAAAATGGCGGACGTTTGGAGGCAAACTGGGTACAAAACCCTCTCAGGCTAGAGCCCGGGGTATTTTCATTGAGTTGGACTTAGACTTTTTTCTGCATCTATGAATGATTTTTCTCTCTCTAAAAGCCTGAGCACTGAGTTGGCCTTAGACTTTTTCTGAGTTTTTTTTTACTCTCTGGAGTGTGGCTCTTTGGAGTGTAACTCTTTGGAGTGTAACTCTTCTAAAAGAAAGAAGTTTGACAATTTGAAGAAATGACAATTTGAAGATAGAACTTTCGTGGTAAATGGTTAGCCCTGAAAAGGACTGTTGGGTTAGCTCTGAAAAGAGCTGTGACAATTTGAAGATAGAACTTTCGTCTGACAACTTGAAGATAGAACTTTCGTCTGAAAATTTGAAGAAATGACAATTTGAAGAAAAGATAGAACTTTCGTCTGACAATTTGAAGAAAGATAGAACTTTCGTGGTAGATGGTTAGCCCTGAAAAGGGCTGTTGGGTGGTCCTAAAAGGACCTGGTTTGGAGGTTGTGTTTTTAAGCACAACCTCCAACCTTTCTGCAGGCTGGGCAGCTACTCGCCGCCCGCCTCTTCAACCTTTTCATCTGCTGGCTGTCCAGGTCAAACTTCAGTGTGAACGGTGGCTCGTTGTCATCATCCCAATTCTCTGTAGACGGCACAACAAACTCCTTCTTTTTCTTTTTTGCAGATAGTTGGGCAATCTCCCAGAAATCCATTTCTCTAAGTGAACACTCCATATTGTAGCGAGTCGAAGAAATGAACAATGTGTGGGAAATAACGCTGGGTTTTATAGCTTTACAGGAGGATTGAACTAGTTGACCCATGACGTCATTTTCTCCTATGTTTTTCCCGCGTCGGCGTTTTATGCTGTTTTGGCTCCAAATTAATGTTATCCAATCAGAATTATCGTTGTTTTTTCTAATGGTAAATGTTTTATTGTTAACCAATCTATAGTTTTGTTACATTTTCTTGTTCTGATCAGAAAAACTAGAGTTTGACTATCCTATGACTTTTTTGATTATGAGTCTTCTGACAAAATGAAAAGAAAGATGTTTATTTAAGATAGCTAGCCCTGAAAAGGGTTGCTTTTTTGTGCAGAATACACTTTTTTTATCCTCCTCTCTTTCTTTTCCATTGTTTCCATTCTATCTAGCATTTTTATTAGATGGTCAATTTCATACCTGATATATTTGAAACGTTCTCTTTCTTCTAACCAGAAGAGCTATGAGAGGAAAAAAATGTCAACCCAAACATTGTGGGATACTGACTCAGCTTTTACGATAGTTAATGGTGAATGAGAAAAATTAATCAAGAGTTTAGTGTTTTATATGTGCAATGGGTCACTTTTTTAGGCTTTTGATTGTGAGTCTTTTGAGTTTTTGACAATTTTGAAGAAAGATAGATCTTTCGTGGTAAATGGTTAGTCCTGAAAAGGACTGTTGGGTTAGCTCTGAAAAGAACTGTTGGGTTAGCCCTGAAAAGGGCTGTTTTGGAGGCTGTGTTTTTTCTCTACCGACAGCTTTTCTTTGGCTTTTTCGGGATCTTGAAATCAACGTGATTATCAATGTTTTTTCCCGTATTTACCCTGACCTGTCATTATCGGTGTAGGTCTCATTTGATCAACTCGCTGTTTCTTGTGGAGATGGCTATCGTCTTCCTCAGATTTCCGTTTTGTTGTTTTTCTTGGTTGTTTTTCCTCTGGTTGTTTTTTCTTTGGCTGATTTTTCTTCACAACAGTTACGATAGAGTCCACTAACTTGTGAAAATTGGTTTTATCAAAGTCAAACTCCACAGGGATCTTCACAGGAACTGTTGAAATGCACTGACTCTGTTGCCGTAGTGTCTCGATATTTTTACTGAGCTGCTGCCTGAACACTGAGTTTTTTCTGCATCTATGGACGATTTTTTCTCTCTCTAAATGTCTAACCATTGAGTTGGACTTAGTTTTTTTTCACCCTATGGATGATTTCTTCTCTCTAAAAGCCTAACCATTGAGTTGGACTTAGTTTTTTCACCCTATGGATGATGATTTCTCTAAAAGCCTGAACACTGAGTTGAACTTAGTTTTTCTGCATCTATGGATGATTTTTTCTCTCTCTAAATGCCTAACCATTGAGTTGGACTTAGTTTTTTTCACCGTATGGATGATTTCTTCTCTCTAAAAGCCTAACCATTGAGTTGGACTTAGTTTTTTCACCCTATGGATGATGATTTCTCTAAAAGCCTGAACACTGAGTTGAACTTAGTTTTTCTGCATCTATGAATGATTTTTTCTCTCTAAAAGCCTGAACACTGAGTTGAACTTAGTTTTTTCTTCACCTACGGATGATTTCTCTCTAAAAACCTGAGCACTGAGTTGGACTTAGACTTTTTTCTGAGTTTTTTTACTCTCTGGAGTGTGACTCTTTGGAGTGTAACTCTTTGGAGTGTAACTCTTCTAAAAGAAAGAAGATTGACAATTTGAAGAAATGACAATTTGAAGATAGAACTTTCGTGGTAAATGGTTAGTCCTGAAAAGGACTGTTGGGTTAGCTCTGAAAAGAGCTGTTGGGTTAGCCCTGAAAAGGGCTGTTTTGGAGACTGTATTTTTCTCTACCGACAGCTTTTCTTTGGCTTTTTCGGGATCTTGAAATCATCGTGATTATCAATGTTTTTCCCGTATTTGCCCTGGCCTGTCATTATTGGTGTAGTTGGCTTTTGATCAACTCGCTGTTTCTTGTGGAGATGACTATCGTCTTCCTCTGATTTCCGTTTTGTTGTTTTTCTTGGGTTTGTTGTTCTTGATTGATTTTCCTTTGGCTGATTTTTCTTCACAACAGTTACGATAGAGTCCACTAACTTGTGAAGATTAGTTTTATCAAAGTCAAACTCCACAGGGATCTTCACAGGAACTGGTGAAATGCACTGACTCTGTTGCCGTAGTGTCTCGATATTTCTTCTGAGCCGATCGGTGTTTGTGTTTAAAGTTTTAATCTCCTCCAAATGCCTGTTTAAAGTCTCCAGTTGTTCTAAGATCCGAGTCATCATGGCATCTTGCTTTGAATTTAACTGTTTCATCTCTTCATAAATGTTGTCCAACACCGGCGACGGATTGATGATTGTCGAATTTATAACTGATGAAAGAACGTCTCCATTGTTTTCCACTGGTGGGAAATCGTCCAAGTTGAATTCATCTAAGTTTTGCTTCATATTGAAACTGCTTCCGAATATTGATACTGCTTCCGAATATTGATACTGCTTTCGAAGTGTTCGTTAGCTGAGAGTCAAAGAAATGATGATTGTATAAAATAACACTGGGTTTTATACGTTTACAGAGGATTGAAAATTTAAGAGCGCGGACCTGGCCGGAAACACCAGGATTGTACTGTGTGACACTGAATTAGGAGTGGTGAAAAAACACCGATATAACTATCGATTTAAATTCACAATGTTAATGAAACGCCGACGCGGGAAAAACATAGGAGAAAATGACGTCATGAGTCAAGCAGTTCAATCCTCCTGTAAAGCTATAAAACCCGGCGATATTTTTACATAAAATCATATTTGTTCCAGGATGGTTCGAATTCTTGTGTGCCCCCACTGTGCAAACAGATGCCAGATAGAGTGTGGGAAATGTTTTGCCATACTTGAGTATCTTGGACAGAAACATAACTGTCCAGATGCAGATGAGGGATTTTATGATGATGATGAAGGTTCGACGATTTGCTGTGAACACTGTGGGTGTGAAATCAGCCCAGTGGATCAGCAAGAAGAATCGTAGAGCTTGATGTCATTGTGAAATCCTTCAAAAAAAAGCCCTTTTCAGGGCTAACCATCTCCAAGAAAAGATCTTTCTTTCTTCAAAATTGTCAAAAGTAAAAAAGTTAAAACTAGAAAAAGTCAAAAGTAAGAAGTAATTATTTCATATTTTTTATTTTTCAAAAGAACTTATGTACAATGAAAAATCAAGTCATGAACTGTAAAGGCAAAAATGAATGAACTGTAAAGACAAAAATGAATGAAAAAATCAAGTCAGTCTTTTTTGTTTAAATTCAATATTGTGTTGAAATCTTTTTTCACTCAGTATGTTTTCTTTTTTTCTTCGGAATGTCAGATTCACATTTGGTTTTACGTTTTCTTCCCCTTTCATTGGTTTTTAATACTATATCTGGGCAGATTGTATCCTCGTGTTTTGTTGATTTGCAAAAGAAACAGTTCTTTGTTACTCGTTTTTTCTTCTTTTCGTTGTTTTGCTGTTTCTCTTCTCCGTACGAACAACCCGGTTCTGTAGACAGTTCGTTTTTTAGGTCCGAAGATTGTTGTTTTCTTAGATTATCGCTTGTAGATATTTTTTTCTCTACCTGTTCTGTTATTTTACAGATTTCTGAATCGCTGATATCCATTGTGTCGCCCTGCATGTCTACGGTCTGAGTTTCAATGGATGATGTAGCTTGTGGTGAACTTTTTTTCTATGTATTTTCACTGCAGAATGAATTTAGTGTCCCGACGAATTTCATATGTTGGAGAGCGGTATCATTGTAAAACGATGGTAAAATTTCAATGTCATGACTGTGTGGATTCACGTAGACAAAAACAAATGTTCCTGTCTGATTTTCTTTTTTTGGACATTCTTTGGCCCAATGTCCTACTTCGTTGCATGTAAAACAAATATTTGTTCTCTCGCCATTCACCCCATATCGTTTGTCGATCGTCGCTTGATCCAAAACTCTGTATCTGGTAGTACGGTAAACATCTTTTTCTTTTAAATGTTGGTGTGATAAAAATGATCCCACGTAGTTTCCGATATGTTTAACATGATACTTTGATGGAATATTGCTGACTTCATAATCGTAGGTGTATGGATTAACATACAGATGCACCCTCTTTCTAAGTGGTGATGTATTTTGCAGCTTGAATTCGCTCATATTCTTTTATCAACTGTACTGTCTGAGATTGAGCAGAAGAATGATTAGATTTTCACAACAGTTGTCTCTATTTATACACTGTTGCAACGGAGAGGCTATATAAATTGTTAGTTTTTCTCACTTTCTGCATTATTGTCTTTTCACTCAGAGCTAAAACGATGGGTAAAAGAAAAAGAATAATAACCTATTCAGACAGCGAAAATGACGATGAGGTATTTCCACCAATAAAAAAGAAAAAACTAGACCGTTGAAAGAAGAAAGTGACAGTGACGATGAAAGTATCAACTCTAGCTTAGACATGAAAAGTCTATATGATTTAACAGAAAGGGGTAATAAGAAGTCAAGAAAATTTAGAACAGAATCACATGTGCTGACGGTGAGTTTTAAGAAATTTGAAGAATTATCACCTCAGAGACTACTTGGATTATTTGACGATGTTACCCATGAAATCATTCGAAAGTTAAATGCTAACCCGACGGACATGATTAGAATTAGCATCAATCATCCTTCGTTGGAAATGGGGATCCATATTCCTTTTTTAACTACAGAACAGCTGCAAGGCGAAACTATGCTGAATGAAATTGAACGAGTTTTACAATCGAATACAGATTTCGTCTTAAGCGACGGATTCATGACATTTGACATTACACATACAATACCTCCATGTGGTAGCGGAAAAAAGAAAGTATCAGAATTAGATTCAAAGGTTTTTGCCAAGAAGAAAAAATCCATTATTCAAATTGACAATCATGACCAACTATGTTTTGCAAGAGCCGTTGTTGTGGGAATTTGCTACAATAAACGTGAAAACAACGAAGAATGGAATAGGAAATGGGATCGTATTCGTCGTTCAAACCGCCCTCTTCAAAAGACTGAAGCTGAGAAATTGTTGAATGAAGCTGGAGTTTCACCAACACAGCCTGTAGGAATTGATGAATACAAAAAAATTCAAACATTCTTGTATGAAAAAGGCTATGTCATTAAAGTTCACGATCAACATTCCAAAACGGGAAAGATATTTGAACATCCAGAAGTGAAAACCAATAGTAAGATCATACATTTGTACTTTCATCAAAACCATTATGACTACATCAAATCTATCAAAGGTTTTTTTTGTTGTGCATATTATTGTGAGTTCTGTGATGTAGGTTACTCTCAGCGGGAAAGTCATGCTTGTTCAAATATCTGCAAAGGTTGTTACCGCAAAGAAAAATGTCCATCAGAATTCAAAGAATATGTTTGCAGTTATTGTCGTAGACGATTTTTTAGTGCTGAATGCTTTGGAAATCACAAAATTGTTCAAGGTAAAGAAAAGAAATCCATTTGTGAATTAGTGAAACTCTGTTCGAAATGTGGTGCGCAATATCTTGTCAGAAAGAAAAATCATATTTGCATTGGAGAGAAAGGGTGTCATATCTGTAAGAGAATTGTTAACTTTTCTCATCGATGCTATATTCAGCCTTACCAAAGTAAGTTGAACCATGACAGCGATGACGAGACGAGACGAGTTCTTCTGTAGTCAAAAAACCACAGTTTATTTTCTTTGATTTTGAATGCAAACAAGACACAGGGGTACACATCCCGAATTATTGTATTGCACACAGAGCATGTGATGAATGTATCGATAAATCACTTGATTTTCATTGTTCTACATGCAGTGAATTTGAAGAGGGTAGGGAAGTTATTTTTCAAGGTGAAGAAACTTTGAGTCAATTTTGCAAGTGGCTCTTTTCAAAACATCATAAAGGAGTCACGGCTATTGCCCATAATTTCAAAGGTTATGACGGGCAGTTCATTCTTGGCTATATTGTCAAAGTTGGGTTAAAACTTCCAAAATTGATCATGAATGGAAACAATATTATGAAGTTAGAACTGAATGGTGTGCATCTGATCGATTCTTTCAATTTCATGAGCTTTGGTTTGGCAAAATTTCCAGCCACATTTGGTCTTCAAGAAATGAAAAAAAGTTACTTTCCTCACTGGGCAAATACAGATGAATTTTGGAGTTACATTGGACCTTACTTGGATATGTCTTATTACAAGCCCGACTCAATGCCTGAAGAGGCTAGGTCAAAATTCATAGTTTGGTATAATGACAAAGTTCAAAAGGGTGAGGAATTCAATTTTCAGAAGGAGATGGAATTGTACTGTAGGTCAGATGTTGATATCCTTAGACGAGGTGTGCTGAATTCAGAAAGCTGTTTATCGAACAGGGTGGTATTTGTCCATTTTTAGAGGCGATTACCATTGCAGATGCCTGTAACAAGGTCTGGCGAAGCAAATATTTGCCAGAAAATCAAATAGCTATCATTTCAAGCAAAGACTCATCCAGACGTCGCTTTTCTATGAAAGCGATACGCTGGGTTCAAAGCGTAGCTCAGGAAAAAGGTATTAATATTCAGCATGCAAAAAATGGTGGGGAAGTTCAAATCGGGAGATATAGTGTAGATGGTTTTCACCGTCAATCAAACACTGTTTATGAATTTCTTGGGGATTTGTACCATGGTTGTCCTGTATGCTATACAGATCGAAAACAGATCAATCCTATTAATGGGAAACCCATGTCTGAATTGTACGAACGTACTTTTGAACGTATAGCAGATATCGAAGAAATGGGTTATAATGTAGTGTACATTTGGGAGCACGATTTTGATGCTAAGATGAAGGATAAAGAGTACAAAAAACTCATTGAAAAGTTATATCCACATTGGGACCCTGTCGATCCGAGGGATGGTTTGTCTTGGGGAAGATGTAATGCAATAAAAATTAGTTATGATGTTGATGAAAAAAATACCAAAAAGGAAATCAAGTACATCGATATCTGTTCTCTGTACCCTTATGTTTGTAAACACAAATCCTATCCTGTAGGTCAGCCAGAAATTTTGTCTGCTGAGAATATTGACATGAACAATATTCGACAATATGAGGGGTTAATCAAATGTAAAGTTTTACCTCCAACTGATTTGTTTCACCCCGTTCTCCCAGTTCACTGTAACAACAAAATGATGTTTCCACTCTGTATGAAATGTGCAGAAGAAAGTTCAAGCATTTGTAGCCATGGTAAAGAAGAGAGGGTTTTGGTCGGAACTTGGGTTACTTTTGAATTATTCAAAGCTCTTGACTGTGGTTATCGATTATTGCAAGTGTATGAAATTTGGCATTTCAATTCTGTATCAGATCAGTTCTTTAAACATTATGTGGACAATTTCTTGAAAATTAAGCAAGAAGCCAGTGGTTATCCAGATTGGTGTCAATCAGACTCAGAAAAAGATCAGTTCGTTTGTGAATATGAGAAGGCGGAAGGTGTTCGTCTTGATCCAAGTTGTATTCAAAGAAATCCTGGGAGAAGGTCATTTGCTAAGATTATGTTGAACTGTCTTTGGGGAAAATTAGCTCAGCGTGAAAAAATGTCCAAGACGGAATACATCAGTGATCCGTCTAAATATTTTGAATTAGTCACCAATCCCAATTTCATTGTAAAGCATGTAGAAATCTTTGACGAGGACTGTCCATTCATCTTGGTTAACTATGAATCAAAGTTGGAACATATTGACACCCACGCTACAGCCAATGTGGTAGTAGGGTCTTACGTTACAGCTTATGCAAGGTTGGAATTGTACAGTGTTCTTGAAAAGTTAAAAGATAGAGTTCTGTATTTCGATACAGATAGTTGTATGTACATTCACGACCCTGAATTATGGAACCCTCCTATTATTAACAGCCGGCTAGGAAAATGGACTGATGAAGAGCCTGCTAGTAAAATTACTCAATTCAGAGGGCTTGGGCCTAAGAATTATGCTTACAAAATGAAAACAAAAGATGGAGAAAAGATAAGCAAATGTAAAGTAAAGGGGATTACTCTGGATTACAATACAAAACAGGTGGTGAATTTCGATACATATTCAAAATGTGCTTTGGATCGCACAATAGAAATCAAAATTCAGTATGATTGTAGAATTAAAAGACACAGAGATAGAACGGTTACCAGTGAACCACAAACAAAAACGTTTCACTCTGTATACACCAAGAGAGTTATTGTAAATGGTACTGACACTGTACCCTATGGTTATAAAAGTTTGAGAAAATAGTTCTATATCACATTGTTGTGTAGCAATCAGTCAAAGTAAGTCGGGAAAAATATTAGCCGTTGGTCAAAAAAATAACAATCATGTTGCCGTTACCAATAGAACTGTTGATACACATTAAGATATTTTAGACTACCTGAGAGCACTGTGATGTTATCGCTATTAAATTTGACCACGGCAACAACCCGCCTTGATTTCTTACTTTCTCCGGTATTTCACCCAGAACCTAGCCCTTATTTGACAATGTCAACATGGTGGCAGAGGTGTTGAAAGGCTCCCGCTAGAAGCTAGACAACGTTCGAATCCGAAAGTAGGACATTTAAACCTATACTGACGACAATAGCGTGATCGCGGAAACCCATGTCGAATTGAAAATGACCGAGTCACTTTTCAAGCCACCGGGTGAGTTGAATATTGTTGATGGAAATGTGTCGGAGCACTTCAAAAAATGGAAAAGACAAATGCAAGTCTATCTTACTGCCAGCGGAGCAGCCGAAAAAGATGAAAGCATTCAGACAGCAATAATTCTACATTGCGCTGGACCGAAAGTCATCGAAATTTATGACCAAATGGTATGGGCCGAGGGCGAAGATAAAAACAATCCTGAAACAGTGATGCAAAAGCTAGAACTATACTGTAATCCCCGTCAGAATGAAGTACTAGAATCTCATAGATTTTGGTCGGTTAAGCCAGACGATCACCCATCCTTTGAGCATTTCCTCACTGAACTGAGAGCACGAGCAGAATCCTGTAATTTCTCAGAAAAAGATAGAATGTTGAGGGATAAAATCGTATTCAGCGCTGCAGGGAAACTTCAAGAGCTTTTATTGAGGGAGGAAAAATTGGATCTGGATAAGGCTATAAAAATCGCCAGAGCTTATGAACAGTCAAATAAACATGTGAAAGAGATAAGGGAAAATAAAGAAACACCCATTCACACAGTTGAGGAGAAAAAGAAACAGAATGGAAGAATGAAAAAATCAGAAAATTCGTCAGCCAAGGGGGCTACACCACGTCAAAAAAATGACAAAACTATGAAAAAGAAGCCCTGTTCATTTTGTGGATACTCGCATGAGCCGAAAAAGGAGAAGTGCCCAGCATATGGAAAAAAATGTGATTTCTGTCACGGGCGAAATCATTTCAAGTCAAGATGTAAAAAGATCAACGCTTTGGAGAGATGTGACAATTCAGATAGAGAAGAAGATGAATTCTGGTTATCAATAGTACAAGCAGAAAAGCGATCACAAGTCACAGCAACTATGACTGTAAATGAAAAAAACGTGAAATTTCAAGTTGATACCGGAGCAGAGATTAACACAATAAATCAAAAGTTTGTCCGTAAAACGCAAGTCAAGAAAAGAAACACTAAGCTAAGAATGTGGAATAAAAGTATAGTACATTCAATAGGTGAAGCAGAATTGAAGGTCACCAATCCAATGAATGGAAAAACCTACGAAGTTACCTTTGTCATTGTCCCAAATGAATTTCAAAGTCTGTTAGGGTTGAAAACTGTTCAAGCATTAGGCTTAGTAACCATTAACTCAGAAAATTTCATCCGTCAAGTCACCAGAGATTTAGGAGACCTTGGGGAAGTCAAACTGAAGATTGATAAAAACGCCTCACCCAAAGCGCTACCGGCTCGGAATATTCCGATCGCAATAAAAGATCAAGTTAAAGCTGAACTTGACAACTTACAAGAAAGGGGAATCATCGTTCCAGTTACTGAACCAACAGAATGGGTGAACCAGATGGCTGTAGTCAGAAAAGGGAATGGAAAAATTAGAATTTGCATCGATCCCCAACCATTAAACAAAGCTCTGATCCGTGAAAGATATAAATTGCCAACGTTTGAAGATATACTGCCGGAGCTTAGTCAAGCAAAAGTTTTCACAAAGCTAGATGTGAAAGAAGCATTTTGGCATGTCAGACTAGATCATGAGTCAAGCCTACTGACAACCATGATCACGCCATATGGTCGTTACCGTTGGATGAAACTACCATTTGGTTTGTCCGTTTCAAGTGAGATTTTCCAAAGACGACTTCAAGAATCTCTGAAAGGTTTAGAAGGAATATTCACAATAGCAGATGACATAATAGTGGTTGGTTGTGGAAATACATATGACGAAGCAAAGAAAGACAATGAAAATAAGCTTCAAAAGTTATATAAACGCTGTGAAGATCAAAACATAATTTTGAATGAAGAAAAGACAGATATGGGCCAAAGCATTGTATTCCATGGACATGTTATAACTGATAAAGGTATTTTACCTGATACCAGTAAAGTTGAAGCTATTTTAAACATGCCAAGACCAGATGATGTGACAGGTGTCAGAAGGTTCTGCGGACTAGTGCAGTATATGGCTAGATTCCTTCCACACATGGCAGAAACTTTACAACCTCTGAGGAATCTTACAAGAAAAGCAACAAAATGGTGCTGGAGTCAAGATTGTGAAAAGTCTTTTCAGGCTATAAAGGAACAGCTCACCAAAGCTCCTGTCTTGTCATATTTTGACTCAAATGAAGAAATAGTGGTACAAGTAGATAGTTCAAAAGACGGTCTTGGAGCTGTTTTACTTCAAAATGGGCAACCTGTGGAGTATGCATCGCGTTCATTGTCTGATTCAGAAAAGAAGTGGGCACAAATCGAAAAAGAAGCTCTCGCAGTACTTTACGGTTTAGAAAAATTTGATCAATACACGTTTGGAAGAAAAGTCACCGTGCAAAATGATCACAAGCCATTAGAAAACATTTTGAAGAAACCATTAAGCCAGGCACCAAAACGTCTTCAAGACATTATCATGAAACTTTTGAGATATGATATAGATTTTCATTACATTAAAGGTAGTGAACTCATCATTGCTGATACATTGAGTAGGGCATTCGATCCAAAGAAGAATGAAGCAACAGATACACGAGCAAGAATACTGTCAGTAGAAATTTTTGAAGAATTTCCGGATGAAAGAATTAAGAAAATTCAGAAAGCTACTGAAGAAGACTATACGCTGTACAAACTAAGAGAAGTCATACTGGAAGGGTGGCCAGAAAAAGAAACACTAGCCAATGATTTGAAGCAGTATTTTTCGTTAAGAGACACCTTAAGTGTTGAATCAGGGATTATTCTCAAAGGAGAGGCAGTTTTAATTCCAAAGAAGTTAAGAAAAGACATACTTAAAAAACTTCATAGTTCACACTTAGGTTATGATAGTCTTTGTCGAAGAGCTCGTGGTACTGTTTTTTGGTTAGGGATGTACAATGATATTAAGGAAACTGTTAAAAACTGTCAACATTGTGAACAACGAAAACCAAGGAACCAAAGGGAAACCTTAAAACAACATAGTGATGGCAAAAGGCCATGGGATAAAATAGGAACTGATTTATTCATGATAGGCAACAGAAATTACCTGGTAGTAATTGACTATTATACTAACTTCATAGAAATAGACTATCTCAGTGCAACTTCATCAAAAGTAGTAGTTGAGAAACTGAAAAAGCAATTTTGTCGTTTTGGAATTCCTCGACAAATAGTAAGTGATGGTGGCCCACAATACACGTCATCCGAGTTTCGTGAATTTGTGAAAGAATGGGGTATATCTCACCATATTACATCACCAGGACACCCAAATTCCAATGGAAAAGCTGAAAGTGGAGTTAAGATCATTAAAAATTTAATGATTAAATGTGCAGAATCTGGCACTGACCAGTATGAAGCTTTACTTGAACAAAGAAATACCCCACGGCAAGATACAGGCCTGAGCCCAGCTGAAATGCTTTTTGGATGGAAGGCAAGAACAAAATTACCCTCTTTTCGCCCTACAATTCGAATATCCAACAAACGTGAAAAAAGGAAAATCTCTGTGAAGCACTCATATGATAGAAAATCCAAAAACTTGCCAAAAGTAAGGAAAGACCAATCTGTCTATTTCCAACATAAACCAAAGGAACTCTGGCAGAAAGGGAAGGTTATAGACATGACAGATAGAAATTATCAAATCAAATCCGAGAAAGGAGTGGAATATCAGAGAAATCGAGAACATATTCGACCAACATCAATCGAATTTAACAACAGAGACGTGTCACCTCCACGTGTAGAACCTCTACCAGACAATCAGACTATGCCATCGACCAATCCGAAACAAGCCGTAGAGCAACCAGCAGTACCAACAAGACCAAAACGAAATGTGAAACAACCAGCTTATTTAAAAGACTATGTTACAAAATAATTTGGAATATTGAAATTTCACTTGTAAAATCTAAGTTGATGGTTGAATTCAAACCAGTATCTAGTCAGAATAGAGACATTGTAGGACACAAAAAAATGTTATATTCATAGTTCATTGAAATACATAAAACTGTTAGTGGTAAAAATTTTAATGATATTTGAATTGTTTAATTCAGATTGAAAGTAGTGACATCACATTTCATGGATATTGATCACATGAATTAAGCACTATTATTTGGTTAGTTCTTAGCATGACAGTAACTTTCCAGTTCCTTCAAATATCTAAGTTTTTTTTTTTTAGCTAAAAGAAAAAGGGATGTTGATACACATTAAGATATTTTAGACTACCTGAGAGCACTGTGATGTTATCGCTATTAAATTTGACCACGGCAACAACCCGCCTTGATTTCTTACTTTCTCCGGTATTTCACCCAGAACCTAGCCCTTATTTGACAATGTCAACAAGAACTACGTGAAAAAATTTATGGAGAATTTGTTCGACATACCAAAAAGTGTACAAAAAACTGCAAGAAAATCGGGTGCAAAAAGTGTTAAAAAATCTACGATGAAAACTCTATACATGAAAACTCCATACATGAAACCTGAAGAAAAAGAAAGACTGAAACAATTCTATACTAAAGAGTTGTTAACTCCACCAAAATCTATAAAAAGACCCTAGTCGTAAAACGATTCAGTCATGGGAGCCCTGGTAAAGCCTAAACTTGATTACGTGTTAAGAAAGTTATTTTATGATCCCAAAAGCACTGTCGCATTTACTGGAATAAAGCAATTGTATCACGCTGCAAAATCTGTTTTGAAAGGAATAAGATACAAAGATGTTCAAGAGTGGTTACGAGGTGAATTCACCTATACCTTACACAAACCAATCCGTCGACGTTTCAAAAGACGAAAAAACTATTGTAAGTGGTATAGATTATCAATGGCAAGCTGATTTGGCCGACATGCAACATTTAGCAAAACAAAATGATAACAAGAAATATTTACTTTGTGTAATTGACGTGTTTTCAAGATTTTCATGGGTTATCCCTATTCCAAATAAAATGGGAAAAACTATGATTCGAGCATTTCAATCTATTGTTCAAAAATCAAAACGAAAACCTTTGTTAGCACTCTGGGAACTTAAACAACACCGTGCCAACTCAGTGGAAACGCCGTTTAGTGTGACAGGGGCTTAGATCACAATAGCTAGCGTCTGTTGCTATAAATAGACCATTGGGCAGAGGTACACTACGTCAGCGTCTAGTAAAGCTTTTTATAAATACCTCTATACGCTTAACTAATATAAAAAAGGTAAAGCCTCAATATGAGCGACGTGAATTATTTGTGGAACATAAATAGATGTATTAATTCGAATGACGAGCTAGATTCTAGATCTTGAAATCAAAGGGTGTGAGTTCGAATTTTGAGCGTTGTCGAAAGTAGAAAGCATTTTTCTTTCGTAGATTTGTACATGTAAAATAGGGTGAATATCCCTGATTTCCTTAACAAAAGAAAGACAGTTCCTTGACACTTTCGTTAATTTATGTCCAGAAAAAATAACTTGGAATAATTATTGGTTCACACACTCGTAAAGACCATTTTACGGGAATATTTCCTCACTGCATGTAGATCTAGACCTAATCAGCGGTAGATGTAAAAGGAGATAATATGTTCATTGTTCGGTTCTGTTCAATAAATAAAAGTTCAAAAAACAATAGAGCTCTTCATTCTGTTTTTCCCCAAGACTTGTTCTGTCTACATTTTTTTGCTATATTAGCATGAAACGTAGGATGGGAAAAAATGTATGTGCTTTCCGCCAGGTCCGTGCTCTTTAAAAATTTTCAATCCTCTGTAAACGTATAAAGCCCAGCGTTATTTTCATACAATGACCATTTCTTTGACTCTCAGCTAACGATCACTTCAAAAGCAGTATCAATATTCGGAAGCAATATCAATATGGAGGAGATAAATTATCAACTACGTGAGGCTCTCCAAGAGTATCTAAATGCCGGACAGCAGTTATTGCAACTAAACACTCATCTCGTAGGAGAGGAGGAACAAAACCAACTACAACGTATAACACAGCCATACAAAGATCTCGGCGAAAGATTAGTTCAACTATTTTTAAAGACAACGCCGGGTGTCATTTTGGTTGATGTCAAATTTGGGAGGAAGATTACTTTAGATAATGGAGCAATGGTAATCAGAAAAAGAGTTGAAGCATGCCCCATTTGCCAGGCGAATTTCGGATGCTGTCATTAGAAGTGGAAAAAACAACGTGAGACGAAAAAACACAGCCTCCAAAACAAAACAGCCCTTTTCAGTGCTACCCATCTACCACGAAAGTTCTATCTTTTCTTCAAAATTGTCAAAAACTCAAAAGATTTACAATCAAAAAAAAGTCCTAGAATAGTCAAACTCTAGTTTTTTCTGACCCGAACAAGAAAAAATGTAACAAAACTACGGGTTTGGTCAACAATAAAACATTTAGTATTAGAAATAAAATGGTGATTCTGATTGGACAACATTAATTCAGACCCAAAACAGCATGAAACGCCGACGCGGGAAAAACATAGGAGAAAATGACGTCATGAGTCAAGTAGGTCAATCCGTCTGAAAAGCTATAAATCTCTGCGATATATTTTCCATACATTTCATTTTTCACAATGGCTTCAAGACCATCACTCAACTTGCGCTTCACTTGGATGGATGCCGAGCGAAAGATGAGAAGAGCTAAGAGGCAAATCATTTTACTGCAACAACGCTTAGCTGAAGTAAGAAAGCATTACGAGAGGGCTGAGCTTGCGAATAACAGGGTGTTCTGTTATAACCTTCGGATGAAGGAACTCATTATTGAGGGCATGCTTGAAATGTATTTTCAGTATGTTATTTCAAAAACTGAGTAGGTAGACCGTCTTTTCCGCGAGCAAATCGCCGCTGAAAGGAGTGAGTCAGACAGCGAATCGACTGATACTGATACTGAATAAACATTTTCAAAAAATCAGTCCTTCTCTAAAAAACAACCCTTTTCAGGGCTAACCATCTACCACGAAAGATCTATCTTTCTTCAAAATTGTCAAAAACTCAAAAGACTCACAATCAAAAGCCTAAAAAAGTGACCCATTGCACATATAAAACACTAAACTCTTGATTAATTTTTCTCATTCACCATTAACTATCGTAAAAGCTGAGTCAGTATCCCACAATGTTTGGGTTGACATTTTTTTCCTCTCATAGCTCTTCTGTTTAGAAGAAAGAGAACTTTTCAAATATATCAGGTATGAAATTGACCATCTAATAAAAATGCTAGATAGAATGGAAACAATGGAAAAGAAAGAGAGGAGGATAAAAAAAGTGTATTCTGCACAAAAAAGCAACCCTTTTCAGGGCTAGCTATCTTAAATAAACATCTTTCTTTTCATTTTGTCAGAAGACTCATAATCAAAAAAGTCATAGGATAGTCAAACTCTAGTTTTTCTGATCAGAACAAGAAAATGTAACAAAACTATAGATTGGTTAACAATAAAACATTTACCATTAGAAAAAACAACGATAATTCTGATTGGATAACATTAATTTGGAGCCAAAACAGCATAAAACGCCGACGCGGGAAAAACATAGGAGAAAATGACGTCATGGGTCAACTAGTTCAATCCTCCTGTAAAGCTATAAAACCCAGCGTTATTTCCCACACATTGTTCATTTCTTCGACTCGCTACAATATGGAGTGTTCACTTAGAGAAATGGATTTCTGGGAGATTGCCCAACTATCTGCAAAAAAGAAAAAGAAGGAGTTTGTTGTGCCGTCTACAGAGAATTGGGACGATGACAACGAGCCACCGTTCACACTGAAGTTTGACCTGGACAGCCAGCAGATGAAAAGGTTGAAGAGGCGGGCGGCGAGTAGCTGCCCAGCCTGCAGAAAGGTTGGAGGTTGTGCTTAAAAACACAACCTCCAAACCAGGTCCTTTTAGGACCACCCAACAGCCCTTTTCAGGGCTAACCATCTACCACGAAAGTTCTATCTTTCTTCAAATTGTCAGACGAAAGTTCTATCTTTTCTTCAAATTGTCATTTCTTCAAATTGTCAGACGAAAGTTCTATCTTCAAGTTGTCAGACGAAAGTTCTATCTTCAAATTGTCACAGCTCTTTTCAGAGCTAACCCAACAGTCCTTTTCAGGGCTAACCATTTACCACGAAAGTTCTATCTTCAAATTGTCATTTCTTCAAATTGTCAAACTTCTTTCTTTTAGAAGAGTTACACTCCAAAGAGTTACACTCCAAAGAGCCACACTCCAGAGAGTAAAACAAAAACTCAGAAAAAGTCTAAGGCCAACTCAGTGCTCAGGCTTTTAGAGAGAGAAAAATCATTCATAGATGCAGAAAAAAGTCTAAGTCCAACTCAATGAAAATACCCCGGGCTCTAGCCTGAGAGGGTTTTATACCCAGTTTGCCTCCAAACGTCCGCCATTTTGAATTCTGACGATGGACACTCCGGGTATCAGGGTAGAGACCCTGGGTATTTTTTGTACCTATATCAGCGAACTGTTGCAGAAGTGATATAGGGTAAATTCTTTCAAGGTAGTCAACCTGGGACAATTTCTGTGTAGGGTAGGTAGCGTAGGGCTCTACAGGGGAGGTGAGATAAGGACACGGCCGACCCAGCCGTGTCCTTATCTCACCCCTCATTACTACTGATTTCCTAACTAACTCTAGACTCCGTTAAAATTTGGGCGTTTTTCCTGATCGGACCTTATTTACTGCGAACAAACGTTGATCAAGGCTACAAACCTGCTGCTAAATGTGCGACGTTGCCGACTGTGAAATGAACCCAGTTAAATAGTGGTCTATTACTGCCTGTGGGTGAAGGTCGGAAAACAGCAAGTATAGGCTAAAATAGAATAGAGTGAAAAGAATCATAAGACTGTAACATGTACTTCTTCGAGTATTATCACTATGATGCATGATCGAGAGACATGAATATGTTCTGATCTATTATGTTCTAAACAATACATAGTGCACTGCGCTGAACGCACAGACTGATCTTTGCTCTACGGTCCTCTACTTTATTACATATTCAGACTAAAGAAACCTTTTTTTGTATTTGGAAAGTGAATGGAGTGTAGCTCTGTAGAGAGCATGGCCCTTTCCCCGTCAGGTGGTCAAACTCTACAGTGATACTTCAGGAAGTGATGTAGGATTCATGAGAAAGGGATGGGAAGTTTGGCTGTATATGGCTTGTAACACGCGAAAAGGGACATTCGGACATTTGCATAAAGTGTCGGCTCGGATCAGCCTGCGCAGTCCGCGCAGGCTAATCCGAGACGGCACTTTACGATTACATTAGATTTTGTGTCACAGTAGACTTGCGCAAAACAGAAAATTACATAAAAACGGAAAGCGTCGTTTCGGATTAGCCTGCGCGGACTGCGCAGGCTGATCCGGAACGACATTTTATGCAAATGTCCGAATGCCCCTTTTCGCGTGTTGCAGGCCAATTATAGAACGCGACTTCCGGTAAAGAATAAGGCTTTTCAGAGTAAGCCAGAAATTCCTGGAGATAAATTCACTGTGCAGCTGGGACTCTGTGGAAAAAATAAGCCTCTAGGTGGAATTATAGGTGGAGAGCCTCGTCCTACAATACCGATTCCGGTAGGGATTGCTTCACGGACACTTTGGTTGTAATATCTATGCCCTAACAACTAATATTTAGGCACTCGGAACATCCTCTTACGTAGAGAAACACAAGCTGTTGTTTGTTTATTAGGTCCTCTCAGGGAAGGGAGTTTACATAGAAATAATGAATCATCATCGAACGGAGAAACATTAAAGGTGGGTATTTAGATTTTTCACATCTCACCAAATTAAAAAAATATATATATCACTGAAATTTATATGAAAAAACAATACAAATAATCAATAATTAAGAATCAAAAAATTACAAAAAAAAATTTTTTTTTATGGTATTCCTTTTAAAGGCTACGTAGCCTCTTAAGGTATTTTTAGATTTCGCGCCAGAAATCAAAAAAGCATTGTGGGAACGTCAAGTGACTGGCACGTGACTAATGACGCTTAAATTCCATAACATAACAAACATATAATTATTTTCCATAATGTCTTCTTCGGACGCTATGTTTGAAGCTTTGTCTGTGTATTTCCGGTATGTAAATGAGCGAGTTGCTCATGTAAAAATAGAACGTGTTTCCCGTCGGTGTCGACCTTGGCCATAGTAAATCTCTAATTTCTCTTGTTGTCGGATGGTTTTCGACTACTGGGGTTTTATGAATGAAAATTAAAAGGCTTTGGGAGTATAAGGATGATTTTTTTATATTTTTGTAAAATTTTCGTCCCAAAATCTGAAGGGCCACCTTTAAACTTCTGCACACCTTTCGTCCGTTTCCGCCAACACAAGGTCTATGTGGTTTTGCCAAGGTCAGGTGCGATTTTGTTACAATCGTTATGTAAAACTAGTAAGTTTGAAAGGCGATCCTCGCGATAAGTTTGCCATCTACCTGAATCAATCAATCAAAATTGAATCGCTTCATTGGCAATTTTAGGATCTGACCACTATAGAAGATACACTGCTGGCAATGTACAATAACAACTAATGTTTTCAATGAGCCTGTATTGGTAAACAAATAACAATATTATCGGGTTCGCATTATATTTGTTCTTTTCATGAGGTTCGAAGGATAAGTTTATGTAAACAAACACAGGAAGGGGACGTTTATAATCAGCAGCTTGTGGAAAAAAAGTGTGTCTATCGTTCAATACATGAAACATGTGGCAAATTGAAATAATGCTCGTCACGAGCAATTTCTCTTAGGGTATCTTACATGAGCGTTTAAGTATTATCATTTTTGTCAAATGAGTTGACAAAAATTGTATGACGCGAGCCTTGGCGAACGTCATATAGATTTATACTTTAGTCAACGAGTTTGATAAAAATGATAATACATAAACACGAATGTGAAATTCTATTTATCAAATAAAACGAATGACAGACAAATAAGTATCCTGCATCATCGCCTTCAGTTTATATACCGTTCACAGGTCCATGTTTACAAGTGTAGTTCGGTTTGAATTTTTTACATAAACAAGAAGATAGGTCTGCGACATTTACAACAAAAGAAGAACGAAACATTTTAGAGAGGGAGTCAAAGATTTTCATTACTTTGTTGACTAAAAAAACTTATGCTGCATTTCTTCTTGTTATTAAATATAAAAATTTTCCTCGCGTATACGTCTTAGCAACAACGACGTCAAATTTCACGCTTTTCACTACAAGTAAGTCTTTTTTTTACAGTTGCAGCGAAAAAGTATGTAAGTGCTAAGCCTTTTCGATAAAATTCATTTCGTCAAACAACCAAACTTTATCATGAGGTAGAAAGGTATTTGCAGAAAATTGACCGAAAGCAAAAAGTTTCAATCGAGGTTAGCCTGTGCGAACTGCGCAGGCTGACCTGGGTCGATACTTCTTGCAGATACATTACACCGCCTTTTTTTTTTCAACAGAGCGTGGCTGATATACAAATGAGCCGTGCTCTGGCAAAAGGGGGCTTAATGCATCTCCGTGATAGATGATGCCAGGAAATCCATCACATAATTATGAATCCATAATGGCCACTTTTTTAAACAATTGACTTAATCAAGAGGTAGACTGGTCCTTTGACATACAGAAAATTGACCAATAGCGAAAAGTTTCGGCCCAGGTCAGTCTGCGCGGAATGCGCAGGCTGACCTGGGTCGATACTTTTCGCAGTTGCATTAAGCCCCCTATTCACAGAGCGCGGCTCAAATACTTACGTTCACAAGAGCCAAAGCCGTGGACGCAATACCGATATAAGGATGTGCTTTGGTGTACTCTTTGCCGGCTTCGGCTGCTATCTGAAATAAAAATAGTGGACACGTTGAATGCAGGGTAAATCAAACGGTCATTTTCAGTCTAGAAATGAGGCCCAATCAATACAACTTCAAAATATTTTTAGTACAGAGAGTCTCTGGAAAACAGACAGTATTGTTAAAAAATTCACAAAATAGATCTTCGTCTATGCTGACGGTAACTAAAGTTGTAAAAGCTGCGTCCTGAGTTAACCATGAGAACGTCAAACCCAACTCAAATTAACCCTTTACCAGACGATAAAATTCTAGAACTATCCAAAATTAGAAGGATTTGAAGACGACGGATTAAATGTGACTTAAAAATTCAAAATCTCTATTAAAATGGTAGAAAAATTAAAGGAAAAGGAGAAACATGCTAGTTAACAGCATTTTCTCGTTTTCCCACAACGTTTTAAAAAACATTTTTTCAACAGGGTTTTTAAAACCCGGCGTTGTGTGACCAATAGTTATTTTTGCACAGTATATTCATCGCTCAAAACCTGCAGTCTGATATTGAGTCTACTTTGTTATTGTAAAAACTGCCAATAAACTGCAAAGATCTTTTTAATATATTCTCTCTAATCAGTCAGTCTTCTCATCTCTGTCTTTCCTTTTACTTCCTTCTTTCCTGCTAGTCATAAACTTCGACATCCTCTCATCTTTTTCAATTACTCCTCACTTTTAATATAGTTTCGTCTTAATCTTCTGCTTTGACCCTAAATCTCTCTTCATGTCCCTTTTTAACCTCTCTCTCCCTCTTTCTCTCTCTCTCTCTCTCTCTCTCTCTCTTTCTCTCTCTCTCTCTCTCTCTCTCTCTCTCTATTATTTCTTCCTTCTTCATTTTCTGCTCTTTCATTAATTTATAAAGTCTTCCTCCCCTTCCTTTTTTTGTCCTCTTTTCCATTCTTTTCTTCTATTTTTTCTCCTCCACTTTTTATTATACGCCCGTCGAAGACGGGACGTATTATGGGATCACCCGTGGCGGGAAGGCGGGCGGGCGGACGGGCGGGCGGCGTCCCCATTCTTTGTCCGGAGCGTATCTCCAAAACTATGCTAGCTACGGTTATGAAATTTCATGGGTGGATAGAACTCATCAAGGCGGAGTGCAGTGCACAGGAATCATAACTCTCGCTTGCTTAATTTTTGAGTTATTGCCCTTTGTTGTTTTTCATACTTGAATTTTGTCCGGAGCATATCTCCAAAACTATACTAGCTACGGTTATGAAGTTATGAAACTTCATGGGTAAATAGATCTCATCAAGGGGGAGTGCAGTGCACAGGAATCATAACTCTTGCTTCCTTAATTTTTGAGTTACTGCCCTTTGTTGTTTTTAATACTTGAATTTTGTCCGGAGCATATCTCCAAGACTATACTAGCTACGGTTATGAAACTTCATGGGTGGATAGATCTTATCAAGGGGGGGTGCAGTGCACAGGAATCATAACTGTTGCTTACTTAATTTTTGAGTTATTTCCCTTTGTTTATATTCATACTTGAATTTTGTCCAAAGCATATCTCCAAAACTATGCTAGCTACGGTTATGAAACTTCATGGGTGGATAGATCTCATTAAGGGGGAGTGCAGTGCAAATAAATCATAACTCTTGCTTGCTTAATTTTTGAGTTATTATACGCCCGTCGAAGACGGGACGTATTATGGGATCACCTATGGCAGGCGGGCGGGCGGGCGGGTGGGTTGGCAGGCGGCGTCCAGTTTTTGTCCGGAGCATAACTTTGTCATCTCCAGTCCGATTGACTTGAAACTTGGCATGTGTGTTTGTTGCAATAATACGGAGTGCAGTGCGAAAGAACCATAACTCTACCTCGTGCTGTCTTTGAGTTATTTCCCTTTGATCGTCATTTTTACAGCATTTTCTGCTTGTCCGGAGCATAACTTTGTCATCTCCAGTCCGATTGACTTGAAACTTGGTATTTGTGTTTGTTGCAATAATACGGAGTGCAGTGCGAAAGAACCATAACTCTACCTCGTGCTGTCTTTGAGTTATTTCCCTTTGATCGTCATTTTTACAGCATTTTCTGCTTGTCCGGAGCATAACTTTGTCATCTCCAGTCCGATTGACTTGAAACTTGGCATGTGTGTTTGTTGCAATAATACGGAGTGCAGTGCGAAAGAACCATAACTCTACCTCGTGCTGTCTTTGAGTTATTTCCCTTTGATCGTCATTTTTACAGCATTTTCTGCCTGTCCGGAATATAACTTTGTCATCTCCAGTCCGATTGACTTGAAACTTGGTATATGTGTTTGTTGCAATGATACAGAGTGCAGTGCGAAAAACCATAACTCTACCTCGTGCTGTCTTTGAGGTATTTCCCTTTGTCATTTTTACAGCATTTTCTGCTTGTCCGGAGCATAACTTTGTCATCTCCAGTCTGATCGACTTGAAACTTGGCATGTGTGTTTGTTGCAATAATACGGAGTGCAGTGCGAAAGAACCATAACTCTACCTCGTGCTGTCTTTGAGTTATTTCCCTTTGATCGTCATTTTTTCAGCATTTTCTGCTTGTCTGGAATATAACTTTGTCATCTCCAGTCCGATTGACTTGAAACTTGGTATTTGTGTTTGTTGCAATAATATGGAGTGCAGTGCGAAAGAACCATAACTCTATCTCGTGCTGTCTTGAGTTATTTCCCTTTCATAGTCATCTTTTACAGCATTTTCTGCTTGTCCGGAGCATAACTTTGTCATCTCCAGTCCGATTGACTTGAAACTTGACATGTGTGTTTGTTGCAATAATACGGAGTGCAGTGCGAAAGAACCATAACTCTATCTCATGCTGTCTGAGTTATTTCCCTTTGATCGTCATTTTTATAGCATTTTCTGCTTGTCCAGAATATAACTTTGTCATCTCAAGTCAGAGTGACTTGAAACTTGGTATGCATGTTTGTTGCAATATTATGGAGTACAGTGCGCAAGAACAATAACTCTTCCTAGTGCGGATTTCGAGTAATTCCACTTTGATCTTCATTTTTACAGTATTTCTTGCTTGTCTGGAACGGAACTTTGTCACCTCAAGTCAAATTGACTTGAGACTTGGTAAACATGTTTGTTGCATTACCTGCCCTTTACGATCATTATACCCCCTTGACAACTGGCGGTGGGACGGGCGTATCTTGCGACAATTTGCCGCTCTTGTTGTAGCTTACTTTCTTCCTTCCTGCTCTTTTTTTACCTTAACGTCTCCCTTTGTTCTCTACTCCTCCCCCCCCCCCATCCCCTTTGAGTTTGCTTCTCCTTGTCTTCCTTTGTTTCACTCTTTTCTGGGGTGGATTTGATTGAGCTGTTTTGAGCGCACTTTTTACTCTGAGTATGCCGATTCGTAATCAAGTGTAATGAAGTACCTGCTCTAGAACACTCCTCGTCCGAGGTGGTGCAGTCGGAGCAGTTACGTGACCTACTCCCTCAAAAGAAAAGGCGGAAAAGCATGTTCAAATGTGAAGTTTCCAAATGGTAGTTTTTTGATATGGAAGTCTTTGCAAGACATCCAGGAGTATTGCAAGCTGGTAATTAACTGAAATGATAGTTTGCGGCTTTTGAATGCAATATTCAGATCATTGTCGGCCATCTTTAATTTTTTCTCTTAATTATGCTTGATTTATCTCAAAAGTACGCGGTTTGCTTGGTTTCAAATTATTTAGTGTGCTGCTCTGGTGCAGTCGGAGAGCTCTAAAAACCAATCAAGTCCACCCCTGCTTTCCTCTTCTTTCTCAAACTTTTTCAACCGCTCGTCTTTGCCCCTCATCTTTCATGCTTTTCTGCTATGTCTTCATCATTTCTTTTGACTCTAATTCATCTTTCTCAACTCTTTTATCCCTTAATCTTCTCTTTTTTTCCCTTTCAGCCTTTGCGTTCTTTTTTGACATACTCCTGTTTCTTTTCTGTTTTGTCCCTCAATTTCTCATATTATTATTGTATCTTTTCTTCTCAACTTTTTTGTAACACATAATTGACTTTTCCTCCCGTTCTCTTTTGTCTCATACTTCTTGAATCTTTTCACTTTGGACCCTCGCTATTTCAATTCTTTTGTTGTACCATACTCCATTCTCCTCTTCCCTTTTGTCCTCTTTTTTCTACTCTCTTTATGTGTCCCTGTTTCATTCATCCTTTTTTGTCTCACGTATACCTCCTCCCCCTTTTGTCCCTAACTCTTTTATCTTGTCTTTGTTTGAACCTGAACTTATTCTCCTCCCGAATTTATTTCCTTGCTTATTCAGTCAACTTATCCTCTAAAATCCCTCACTGTCCATCTGTGACTGTTTCCCTTTCCTCGTCCTTCCTCTTCCATTGTATTTCCTTTCTTCTCGACTTATTTGTCTTATTCACTTTCTTCCTGTTCTCTTCTGTCTATGTACGATTTCTTCTTTTTTATTCTTTCATCCTCGCTTCCTTCTTGTTTAGTTGTCAATTCTTCATTTCTTAAGCTACTATTCCTTTGTCCCTGAATACTTCATCTTCTAAGCCTTGTGTCCTTTGACCGTCATCCCTTTCAACGATCATCCATTCTTTCTGTTCTTCTTTTGTCCGTCCCTTTTTTTCTCGCCTCCTCTTTTGATCAAACTTTATCAGTAAAGTTTCAATCCTTTTTTATCTCTTTCATTTCTCCATAATTTACTCTTTTCTACAGGACAAACGAAAAAAAACAAGTGTCATGGAGCTGCCATCTGTGTCAAGAAAGATAATTATAATTTTAATGCAATACTTATCCAACATCAAATTCAGATTACCTTGCTAAATCCGCCAACCTCCACAAATATTACAACGAAAGCTATGATTATACATAAAACTGCAACCACCATAAGACTGCGATGTACCTACAAGGACAAAATACAAGAACTCAGTATCTTAATATTAATCCTTGGGCTGCTGAGCGCGACTCACTGACTTTTTACTGACAGTATAGATCAAGATCAGACTGCACAGAACGTGCAGTCTGATCTTGGATCTACACTGTCCGATAAGGAGATATCGTTCCCCAAAACATAGCTTTGAGATAGAAATTTTTGGGTTTTTACTATCGAGCTGAAAATTTCAATTTAGTTATTTAGCAGGATAAGGGTTAAACAGAGTGATTGATTGTATAGTGTTTGACGCCATTTCAACATCATTTTAGTTATATCGCTCCATTGTACTCCATTTTACATAAACTTTTATTTCTTCCTGGTATGAGAAAAACATACGACATACGGAATAAGCATAGCAACAAACTAAATACGGGTCAAATACGAGTGCAGTTAGAAGTTCGAGAAATATGGGAAATAAGATAGCGCGTGGCCAAGGCACCTCTTTATGCTTTCCTTGGGTTTCTTTTAACATTACTGAGCACAATATTCTTCCCAAGCCACTGGATGCTTTCCCACATAACCATCGTCGCAACAACTATTAGGGATTTGAGAGAAATGAATCCTGCTGCAATGACTGTCATCAATCCTAGGAAAGAAACTGGTCGAGCTTATATCTAAAAAAAAATATGGTTAACTTACCACTTCAGAAATATTACATTCATAGACCTTGCGGTAGACAGCCCTTAACAAACATATATTACTTTTCAAAATTATCAGTACCATTTCAATAAGACGTTTTCTTTCCTTCACATATTTCTCAGAAGGAACCATTGTCTTGAACAGTCTGTGAAATGTCTTAGACAGATTGTACTGTATTGGATTGATTTTTCCTTTTTTTCATGACTACCTTTCCTTGGCCTTGAAAAACACAACTTCCGTTCTACATTGACACTTTAGCAGACGACAAAACTTTAGACTTGTGCAAATTAAAAGCATTTGCAAGCAACAAATTAATATACCTCAATTGATGGTATTTGTCTTTGAAAGGATAGAAATCAATATAGGAAAAGGAGAAAATGTGGGGTGAAGCATTCACTACTCATTACAAATTTTCTACAAGCAACTACCACTTTTCTAACATTGTTATCAATAAAAACACTACCGGTAAGTAACAATTCATAATTCATTAAGAAAAAAAAATCCATCAATATTTCTGCTTAGTATCCTTTTGGACTAAGTTTTTGTTCCGTAAATCACTCTATACATTCATTGTAACAAAGAAGTTGAAATAAACTAGAGCTGTCACTGAATGTGACTTAATACCCCAGCCAGCGCTTTGACAGAAACAGGTAATTTAACAAAAAAAATTCTAAGTTCAAAGGGAGATTACCCTTGAATCATAGGGAGTAGATGATTGAAAACTGCGTGTTGCACAACTTCAGTATACGATCAATGTATCAACAAACTTTCAATACAATAGCAGCAAAACTGTAGGAGGAGTTCGCGACACAAAATTACTAGTATTTTGTACACAGACGGACACATGGACGGACGGACAGACAGGCTGATTCCAGTATACCTCCGAAAACATGAAGTATTGGTTAAACAGTTTTATGTTACTTACGAGAAACCATGCTTTGACCTTGAAATAAAGTTTCTCGGCCAGCATACTTTTACAATGTCGTGCAGCAACCAGACCTATGCTTGATAGAAATACCCAGGCTATCACCATCAAGGATGCTACAATGGAAATCAACGCATTATTTTACAAATATTCCATGGAACGATAAGATTAATTTATATAATGTCAATAGTCGTCGCCATACAAATAGTAAAAGGTAATAGAGCTAACCACTAACTCTATAGGCTATACTTACATTGACCTAAAACTCTATGAAATGTTTAATTATCATCCAAGGGAGGCGATGAATGTTGCCACAAATGATGCTGTGAATTTCACGTTTGCAATTTATTCCCTCTGAGGCCTCTTTATTTGCATATTTGTCGAAATTTGCGTACTCTACTTATAGATGGCAGGTTCAGTATACTTTCTTACAGAACGATGTTTTGACAGATAAATCTAGAAGTTCTAATTTTAAAAATGTTTTTCACGGTTGTATTTGGATAAGATCGCAAAGTTACACAACCAGGAAGAAAATTGTTGTGGTTTGTGACTTCTGCAATAGCGGAATCGCTTCCGTCGGCTAATTTAGATTACACCAGTATATACAGGGTGACCCAAAAAATGTCACCCATAAAATCGTTAATAAAATTCATAATCCTTTATGCAATCAAACCATGTTTGGTACAAACGAACTTCAGTCTATGCCTGACATGTCCACCAAGTTTCAGCCATGAATATCTAACAGCCTTTGTTTTATCTTCGTTCCATGATATGCTGCAAATGTGCACATCTGCGATGCAAGCACACCTGGATATGATATGCAAAAATTGTCAATAACTCTGACACACACTCCTCTCTCAGTATTGTCCTGATTTTGGCCGTGATGGCCCTCTTCAGTTCAGGAATAGTCGAGGGGTTGTTCTGAAAGACATTATATTTGAGACAACCCCAAAGGAATAAATCTGCGGAGTTAAGGTCCGGTGAGATCACACCTCCTACTGATGAGACGATCACAAAAGTGTCCCAGCAGCCATTCCAACAAGTCACTTGAAGTCAGGGATTTGCTCCATCCTGTTGAAACCACTCTTCATCCCTAACAACACCTCTTCATCTGCCCAAAACTCCTTAACAACCAATATGTAGCGCTCAGTATTCATCGTGATTGACCATTCATTCTGGTCTTCAAACCAGTAGGGACCGATGATCCCATGTTTTGATATTGCAACCCATGCTGTGTACCTGATGGAGGGCACCCAGGCCTCTGTGGACAATCTTCCGGTGGGGTTGTCCCCCAGAAGATGTTATTCTTTGATTTCAATCAAAGCAATCAATACTAAGGGACGAGTGTGTCAGAGTTATTGTCGATTTTGCATGTCGCTTGCAATGCAAAGGTGCATATTTGGAGCATATCATGGAATGGAGATAAAACAAAGACCGTTGGACAAACTTGGTGGACATGTCAGGCATAGACTGAAGTTCATTTGTACCAAATATGGTTGGATTGCAGAAAGGATTGTGAATTTTATTAACAATTTTATGGGTGGCATTTTTTGGGGTCACCCTGTGCATGCAGTTTTGTCATTATCATTCATTTTCGACGCTTTGAATTGTAGAGAAATCTAGGTCATCATTTATTTTAAAATAAGGCGTATGAATATAGCAGTTTGACAAAATGACCTCAGATAAAAGTTACCTAAATGTTAAGTATGAAAATTCGTAAAGGGCATATGACACTAAAATTATCGGCTGTATTTGAATATGTTAGCGATAAATTACTGGAACTTCTGTATTCGATTGTTTGATATTCAACCGTATATTGAAATGTACCGTGTAATTTTACAAGTGTAGATGGTCCACTATTATCCTCCTTCGATACGTAGTTCTCAAGGAAGTTAACTCTGTTTTGACTCTTGTATGGATCAGTAGTGTGTTGACGTATAATGCCTGTTTGGAGAAAAAGAAAGGAGCAAGAATGAATACTCTAACGTCTTACAAGGTAACACTGTCCTAGCGATTATGAAAAATGGAGAATTTTCTTTTTTGCTACAATGCTTTTACACGTTTTACTGCGTCACATTAATAATTCATAATTAAACAAGACTATTGTCGAATCATCGTACAAAATTTTCTCCTGAGAGAATTATAAGTTATGCAAAAATTACCTGTAGGTTTTGCAAAAATATATCGTTTAAGTGCAGATAACACAAGCGATAGACATAACAATATACGCGCAGACCTGTAAGCTAGACCTGGCCATAAGATTCTTGTAAAAGATGGCATACAAATGAATTGGAACTTTGCAGTCAATTATGAGAATCACTTTTAAAAGGTCCTTAGTGATGTTCACAAACCATTCGTGTATTTAAATCAATTCTTATTCTAATCCTAAAGAGCATGGTCGAAGCAAATTCAAGCTGTAAGGAATACAATCTCTCGCAATTACTTTCACCAGTCCTTGAAGAAAATAAGGACTGGGTCGGGGATTCCTTACCACTGAGCGACCCTGGCTCGGCAAAAGCCTGATCTAGTCAGATCTACAGATTTTTTTCCTGGACCAACAGACAGAGAACCTGACCGACTCACCACCGACAGGGTGATTGTACATGCCGTTTATTGTTCAACCTGAAATTACCACCCAAATTACCAGTACATGGTGACAAACATATAGCAAAAGGAGATAACAGTAAGCAGTTTCACTTCGTTAAAGTAAGGTAAAGAAGTAACTGTCTTTGTAAATCGACATAACTGCAAACTAGTTCGTAGAAACAGTTATTAAAACATGCCTACCCGATACTACGGGTCCAGTTGCAACAACTAGATAGTACGTTTCATTTAGATCCAGAAACTTTGGTTGGTTTGCTATTTTTTCTACTCGAGAGAATCTGCAGTGGATAATTCCGTTCGACACATCATTGCCTAGTAGTTTTAATCCTAGAAGGGGCTGCAATGCAAACATCCATATGACATAGCTACGCTTACTTTCAGTAAAGTACAGCAAATACAAATTTTCTACTCTTACACACGTCTGAGACAAGAAATAAGATCGTCATTGGTCGAAGCTCTGTAATCATTTGCATATTTCTAAAACATGACCCAGATTAATTGTCAAAATTGATTTTCGTGACAAAGCTGCGAATTTTTATCATCCTAAGATTCAAGTCAAATTACCATTTTTTGTCAGATTCTTTGGAACTATGCTTAAAAGAATAGATAGTAAGATACCTGAATAGATAGTATTATATTACGTAAGATATCTGAATAGATAGCATTATACAGGTAAATCCCGTTTTGTCCTCGGAGATAAAATTTGGAAACCCGTCTTATTTTTGTAGTGCTATCATTATTCACAGGAACCTCCCATGTCGAAATTCAGATTTTTTGTTAATTTCTGTTCGTCAATTAACACCTAAACATTGAAATGAGGACCAGTTTTTCAAACAGTCTAAAATGTTATGTACATTAGAGATTGGTGAACTGAAAGCGTGAAGTCGGTTCTGAAATTATCAAAATGGTCACTAATCGCATGGTATTCCATACAAAAGTCAAAAGTTGAAAATTTAATTGATTAAATAGTAAAAGTTAAGAGTGTATATAACGATTTTTTAAAATTAAATAATAACAAAAATGATAGTAAATAAAGTTACAGATAGTATGAATTGATTATGACTAAATAGTAATAAATGAGTCATGCTGTGTGAAAAGGGTGCTTAATGCATCTGAAAACTGTTTCGACCCAGATTAGCCTGTGCAGACTGCGCAACCTGGCCTGGGTCGAAAACTTTTGTTATTGGCAAATTCCTGCGTGTCAAGGGACGGAGTACCTCATAATTCAGTTGGTTGTAAAATAAAGTGGTTTTAAAAATGGATCCATAATGTGATGACTTGCTTGGTATCATGCATAACGAAGATTCATTAACCCGCTTTTGACAGAGCATGGCTCAAAGAAACTTGACAATCGACCAAAGAAATATCCGTACGTCAGCATACAGGATATTGGAGACATCGTTGTTATAAGAGGATTGTAAGGTGATGCCAGAGGACTGTGACAGACAGGCGGCTACGTTAGTATCAGACTGAAAAAGAAAAAAAAAATTCATCTTTTTATCCTGTAACTTGTAATAATTTCGACCTGATAACCGGGTACTGCCGTATAATTTTCATGTTATCCGTCGTTTGGTCATGTAACAGTAGAAGTTCGCACCTGCCAACAGGGACTACCCTAAATAAACCACCTCGATTAAATTGAATGGCACAATGATCAGTGAAAACTGTCGCTGAACATGAACACGCTTTTTTTCGTTTTCTGCTTTCTGTTAAAACATAGAAGTATTTGTCTTCTTCGCTATGTAACATTTTTCCACGGGTAAACGTCACGTTTATAAATGACGTAGCCAATATGATTCACGACGTTATTGCAGCTTCACATGCAGACCGCTAGATACATAGCTCTTCATTTTTTCTCATGTACGAGAATAAGTAATCAGAATAAATAAGTTATAAAAATAAATACCAGATAAGTTCATTTTTTCTCGTAGTGAGAAAGACATCAATTTATTTCATGCTTTTCGGTAGTTTATCGAGAAATAATCGTGAAATATTGTTCGTTATTACAAATCTTTAGCACTACAGGCATTGACTGAATCCCAAATCCAGCAAAGACATAATAGAGAGTAAATTGTTGTTGTCTTGGACTGGGAAAATTTATCGGGCAAGGCGTGGTGTCTATAGGCTAGTAATTCTACGAATCTTATCCGTTGAGCCGGGGGAACCGAGCCTGAAATCTTAAGTTTCCCAATCCGAAGCACCAACCATCTATTCTACTAATCTACGTATGGGCAGTTAAAATCTTGTGTGAAAGTAGATGATACTTTAAAGGTGGGTATTTAAATTTTTCACATCTCACCAAATTAAAAAATATATATATCACTGAAATTTATATGCAAAAACAATACAAATAATCAATAATTAAGAATCATAAGATTACAAAAAAAAAATTTTTTGATGGTGTTCCCTTAAAAGGCTACCTAGCCTTTTAAGGTATTTTTAGATTTCGTGCCAAAAATCAAAAAAGCATTGTGGGAATGTCAAGTGACTGGCACGTGACTAATGACGCTTAAATTCCATAACATAACAAACATGTAATTATTTTCCATAATGTCTTCTTCGGACGCTATGTTTGAAGCTTCTTCTGTGTATTTCCGGTATGTAAATGAGCGAGTTGCTCATGTAAAAATAGACCGTGTTTCCCGTCGGTGTCGACCTGGGCCGTAGTAAATCTGTAATTTCTCTTGTTGTCGGATGGTTTTCGACTACTGGGGTTTTATGAATGAAAATTAAAAGGCTTTGTGAGTATAAGGATGATTTTTTTTTTTTTTGTATTTTTGTAAAATTTTCGTCCCAAAATCTGAAGGGCCACCTTTAACAGAATACTTCAGGTGCATGGTCGGAACACGTCAGGGTTGTACAGCAAGTCCTCAAATATTTTCCATTTTCATCAGTGATTTAATAGACTATGTTAATCAAAATAGTGGGAGGGGTATTTTTGTAAGTAATGCAATTAGAGAACTAAACTGTCTGCTATTTGCAGACGACGTATCTAGTTTTTCGGACACAATTATACCGTTGTAAAGACAGATTGATGATATCTCTGAATTTTCACGTTCAGTTGGTTTGAATATTAATGCAGAAAAAACAAAAATTGTGGTCTTTAGAAATGGAGGCATCATCAAATAATCTGAAAAATGGTTTTGTAACAACAAAGAAATCGAAATAGTACCCGTATACAAATACTTAGGACTTTATTTCACTTCCGATTTATCTTGGAATACAACAATTGATATGCTTTCACGACAGGCGTTTAAAGTACTTGGTAGTATATGCCGAATATGTAGGCAGTTTGGCTTTCTCGAACCTGTGGACATGTTCAAAATATTTGACTCTGCGGTCAAACCTATTCTTTGTTACAGAAGTCAGATTTGGGGCTACAAGTACATAGATAAAATCGAAAGGGTTCACATTAAATATTGTAAAATTGTCTGCAACCTATCACATAAAACATGTGACGCAATGACATTAGATGAATGTGGAAGACTGCCAATAAGCCTAACTTACATGAAACTTTGTATGAAATATTGGTAGAAATTATTACGCATGAACACTAACAGATACCAAAAACAGTGCTATGAGATGTTAAGGCAGCTTGATACGGCAGGTAGACATACTTGGGCAACAAATATTAAAGATCTTTTATTTCGTTACGGTTTTGGCTACGCGTGGATTGCCCAAGAAGTTGGTAACGAAAACATATTTTTAAGACTATTTTGTCAAAGATTAAAGGATATTTTTACCCAGAAATGGTTTTCAGTTATCGATAGTACACCTAAAGCTCATCACTATAAGTACTTTAAATCAAACTTGGTAACTGAACACTACTTAAGCCTAGATATATCGTATGAGTATAAGAAAATGCTGTCTAACTTTAGATGTTCAAACCATGATCTGATGATCGAAAAGGGAAGACATTTAGGGATAGACAAACAACTACGAATATGCCCTCTATGTAAACAGAAAAATCTAAACATCATTGAGGATGAATTTCATTTCTTTTTCGAATGTATGGAATACGAAAATCTAAGACTACTTTATTTCAATAAAAACTGGCTTCGCAATAGAAACAGAAATAACTTTCACAGAATTTTAGAACTTAAAGATAGGGGTACAATTTTAAAAGTATCAAAGTTTCTTATTGATGCTTTCAACTTCAGAAAAGTCTTTCTAGAAAATCAGTGATCGTGTGTTTATGTATTCATTTATATAACCATGTATGCATTTTGTCAAAAAAAAAATTTTTTTTTAGAAAGATTTGCTTAACTTAAGGAGTATAAAAGCAGTATTAAAATACTAGTGTGCTAGTAAGCAAGCAGGTAAATATTGTATTTTTTTTCACGCTTTCAGAGGATGGCAAATTGCATTGCAGGACAATATCAACATGTATGGTTCCATCTCATATCAATCTTTGTATGTAATGCAACCTTTGCTACAATGTTTTCATAAGTTTCACTCTAAAGGAGCATGAAAATTCGCAATATTTACAAAAGCTTTGCTCTAAATAGCATTAAGATTTGGTTAATAATTTCACCTTTTATCGCAATGTTTTCAAAGGTATTCATTTAGAGGAGTATGAAAAGTCGCAATTTATTTAAAGGTCTTCCCCTAAGATAGAATGAAAAGTCGCAATGTTTTCAAAAGCTAGCCTCCTCGAGAACATTAAAATACCGACCTTATTATGTCACCATCTGCCATAATGTTTTTCAAAAGCTTCCCTGTAAAAGAGTATGAAAAATCACAATGTTTTCAAAAGCTTTGCTCTAAAGGAGCATAAAGGATCGTTGTACCATTTTCATGCCAACGTTTATATAAAGTGATATCTTTTGTTACAATGTTTTTGTTTTTTTCATTTTCCTTATACCTATTTCAAATATCAGTTGTAATATGTATATAAGTGAGGTTTGTGTATAGTTTTATGTGTGGATGTATATGTGTTAATTGAGTGATGTCAATTCTTTTTCCCCCAAATCTACAAACTACAGAAGTAAACACTGTTATATTTTAGCAGCAATGTTACATATAAGGCTGAACGTATGTTGTTTCTTTGCCAACCTCTTAACCCCTAGGCTGTTAAGCGCGACTCACTGACCTTAGGCGGGCTTTGTGGATTAGGATCAGACTGCACAGAACGTGCGGTCTGATCTCGGATCTACACTGTCCGATCGGAAGGATATTTCTCTACATAACATAAGTTTGAAATATCATTGGTTGGGTTTTTACAATCGGCTCGAAAGTTTCATTTGAGTTATTTGGCAGGATAAGGGTTAAGAATCTATCTTTCGTCAGAATGTTTCCAAAAGGTTAAGACGAACATAGTTTTGATATTCCTTTTTTGTGTTAACCTTTCGAATAACAAACTTCTATCACAATGTTTTCAAAGCTGTCAACTAGCTGAGTGTTACAGTCATACTGAAATATTAAAGGGTTTATCAAACTTGTCGGCAGATATTGTGTATTTCTTTTTAATGCTAACGTTTGGTTGTATTAGAATCTTTTGTCACAATGTTTTAAAGTCTTCAACTAAGTATTGTAAATATGCTCACATATTAATTGGTTTAAGAACATTGTCAGTAGATATTATGTTTTCTTTTTTTTCAATGATAAGCTGTGGATGTATTATAACTGCATGTCACAATTTTCTCAAGAGTTTTTAACTGCAGGAGCTTAAAAATTGAGAAGTTGCTAATTGCTGTACAGATAAAGATTGTTAATTGTTATTATGCTTAATTGTAGCCTTATGTTGCAATGTTATCTTCAGACACAATATTTTCAGAAGTTGTAACTTAGAGAAACACAAACGTGGTTTTGAAGCCCTAATTGTCACAATGTTTTCAAATACGTTTGTATGTGGTAGCATGAAAAGTAGTAATGCCCAGCAGTGGGTTAAGAAATAGATATTGTTATTTTAATCATGTTTTCGTGGTAATCTTAGATTGAGTCTTTTCATATATCACAATGTTTTCAACAATGATACGGTACTGGGTTTAGAAATAAACTCATTCAGATGTTATGTTTTCTTTGCAAACCACCTTGTTGTAACGCCACTGTCTGCTACATAAGTTTTAAATCAAAGGAGCATGCAGTAAATGTATTATTCTCGCGGCCATGAGTTCATGAACAAATATTATTGATAGTAATATTTCTATATTATGCTTTGAACGTGATGGTTTTCTTCTCTTTTTTTCTTTTCCTCTGATCAAAAGCATTTGATGTTATATGTTTACCTTAACCTCGATTGCGATTTTTCATGGAGTAAAATTCTCATTGACGGTTTGAACAGACTTAGATAAGACTGCATATCCGTGTGTATTGGTCTAGATCTGTTCCAACCGTCAGTCATGTTAAAATTATTCTACAAACACTTACTCAAACACACAATAGACGATAAGCAAAAAAAAAAAGTAAACTAAACTTTAATTTCATTTATTATAAATATGTCACTCATTGTACAAAAATTGTATATTTTGTAAGTGTATATGGGCCAGAGGCCTAAATACTTGAATAAAGATATTGAAATTGAAATTAAAACTTATCCTACTTCTCATTTATAATCCGTTTCATACTAAATTGAATATTTGGCTCAGAAAAACACGCCTACCGACATATTTTTAATTATGAATAAACATGAAGAACTGTTTATTTAAAACGTTCTTATACTGTATATGCATCTGCGATAGTCATGTTGAATGATGCATGATTACGTGGAAAAAAAAGTTGTGTCGAATAACGACATGAATATCTCTGTTTTAAGTTTTTTTACATGTTAGAAAACGAAAAAAAAAAAAGCCGAGCGAATTATGAATGAAAGTAATAAACAGGTTATTACACGGCTGATGAGGGCCGGAGAGTGATATCGGTCCGCCACGTCGAAATCTGCCCTCAGGCCAAAACCCTCGGGGCAGATATCAAGCTGGCGGGTCGATATCGCTCTCCGGCCCTCATCAGCTGTGTAATAACCTCTTTATATTTCATGACAAAACCAGTGAAAAATACCGATTTTATTTTTTAACTCTTCAAATTGAGGGCGGAAACAGTAGTTCCTGCGCACTAGTTACCTAGGTAAACAGTGCGTGCCATTCAACCAGATTGAAATATGACGTAATGTACCCTACATTTCTCGCGGTTTACGTAATAATGTAATGCATTGTTATGCGGTGGGGGTACGGCACGGGAAATTACAGAAAACAACTGAACTGGATTTTGATGTAAATCCTGCCCCCCCCCCCAGAAAAAAAAGGGGGGTTAGAAGCACGAAATAAATAGAATATGTTTTTTTTTCCGTGAAATATCTAAATTTATTTCATCGAGTGAACATCATCGGTAATATTTTCACTTGTAGCTGCGCCGCTTGTGAAAATATTACCGATGATGTTCACTCGATGAAATAAATTTCGATCTTTCACGGAAAAAAAGAGATATCCTCTATATATATATGCGTTATTTCGAGCGAAATATTCAGTTTAGTCGGATATGGATTACAATTGAGATATAGGAAAGATAGAAGACATGGTTGGTGTCATTGATTGTGAAAGTTTATCGGGCTCTGCTCGATAACCTTTCCCAATCCAAGACACCAACCATCTATACTCTATATAGCTCCCTCATTTTTTTCATTCGAGAGGGAATTGATTACTTGTAAAAAGTCTGTGACTCACCATTTTGCCTTGGGGTGATATTCCAACAGCGATCCATTTATTAGTTGTGTCACCCAAATTCATTTTGATGTCGAAAATAACATCGCCCGCATCCGAGCTGGCCTGTACACCGTTTTTGGTTATATTTCTATGCCATGTGACCAGATATTTACATTCCTTGTTAAGACAGTCAGGGAAACAACCCTTGGAAACCCCGCAGGCGGGGTCGTATACTATACCTCCGCTTGGTGGCTGCTGGAAAATAAATACGGTATCAATATGATAATGAAAGTGGCCATAAAATACGTTAGTGACGATGTTTTTGAAGACGATAGAGGAATAACTGTTTCCAAAATGTAATCACCACAAGAAAAGTTACACCAAAGATGGGATAGGTCAGTGAACTAGTCGAAATGGGGGAAAAGTATGATTAAAGTCAACAAAAGGAACGACCTTAATTTCTACAGTTGATGAACATTTTTTTATTAAGTGCACTACTGAGTGACTACAGGAATGGTTTTGATTCTTTTAGGGAACAGTCCACGTAAAAAACGCTGCTAAAAAGTTAACTTCAGAAGTCACTTTTAACTTTACTGTCAGTGAGGGGTTCGCTGAGAAAAACTTGCCGATAAAAGAAACACGTTTACCACTGGAATAGATTCTATTATTACGATCAATTAACCTTTAGGCTGCTCAGCGCGACTTACTGGCCTTTTGCGGACAGATCAAGATCAGACTGCACAGAACGTGCAGTCTGATCTTTGATCTACACTGTCCGATAAGGACATATTTTCCCCAAAAATATTATCTTTGAAATAACAATATTTGGGTTTTTACTATTGTTACAAGACAAGCGTAACGAGAAAGAAAACCAGCAACAAGCCTTTAACAATTAACAATATTTATTAATGAATAAAGAAAATAGAGTACAATAAGAGTTAAGTTTGAATGAAATTTTGACAATTTTTAATCTTAGAACAAGAAATAGAATAAGTCACTCAAAATTAAAAATTATGTTTAAGCTGCAAAAAGTATGAAATTTCTGGTTCCTAAAACCTAAAACAACAAAAGTTTTAACTTGCAGATAGATATTAGCAACCTGTTTAATAAAAAGATAATTCCAACCTACGGATGTATATTCCAAATTAAATCCAACACTTTTCACTAATTCTGTATCCTCAAAGCCACACGTCTAACTTCAAAATCCAAAATCACCAAGTAAGTCTCTCCTATTTATATCAGCTTGGAAAATTCTAGATTAGTCTTTTATAGAAAGATGACAAGCTATTTATAGAAATGGATTGATAAACAACTTGTTTACTAACAATCCTGTTTCTAAAAATAACCACAATGGAAAACCAAAGAATGTTCTTTGTGTTTCTAGAATATTCTGTACACAGAGTTGCATCTATATCCTATTACATAACACTATCGACTAGATCAACAACCTGCAGAAGACACAACTAGAGGTTTATTTCTCTACAGTCGTTGAAGGATTTGTAAAACAAAAACGTTGTATAAAAATTAAACCTAATAAATTGTTTTTATTCTAACAGTCAATGAGGAGTTCCTAACTCAAAAAAAAAGGCTTGCTTGAAAAATTACCAAAAAAATTGATCTGAGTTAAGCTCTTTAAAAAAGGGGGTTTAGTGCATCTGTGGAAATTATCGACCCATGTCAGTCTGCGCAGTGTACATAGGCTGACCTAGATCGAAACCTATTGCTATATGTAATTTTTTTTGCATGGCAAAGGACCATTCTACTACAGACCAAGTCTATGATTGAGACTAAATTGATTTGATGAATCCATAATTATGTGATGATTTGCTTGGTACATTACACCATGGAGATGCTATAAACCCCCTTTTGTCAGAATATAAACTCATTAAAAATTTTATTCTTACAGTTGTTGAAGGGTTTGTAACAGGCGGGGTCCCAGTTGTACTCATTAGTTCAACATCAGTCTTCATGAAATCTATCTTATCTGGACTCGCTACAGGGTCTGTATCGTGTTTCTGTATGACACCTGCAAATGTTAATGTCAATATAGTTTGATACGTCGCACCTGACTTTATGTCGTGTTTCTGTACGACACCTACAAGTTTTAATGTTAACCATTAGAGCGCCGAAGAAACCAGAGAGACATTCTGAATCTAAAAAAAAAGACCACAAATATGAAATATAAAGGTCGATTTTGTTAAGAATATCACAGCAAAGCGGACAGTGCAGATCAAAGATTAGACTACATGTTCTGTGCAGTCTGATCTTGATCTACATTGGCCACAAAAGCAACTGTGGTTGTGAAAAGAGTCCCAAAGGTTGATACAGATTGATACGTCGCATCCGACAGACAATCTTTTTGTTCTCGCAGGTGACCACTTCTGAAAGCATTTTAACAGATGTATAAATTATCCATCACAAGCGATTTTCCTTTAAATTCCTTAATAACGTTTCATTCACTCCCTAACCATGTTCGATTGTAAAACCCGAACCACCTTCAATCAATGAGAATTTATCTATTGGAAACTATCAGTGATGATTCGTGTTACCATGAATGAAGAAGGAACACAAGTTCTAAAGTGAGCCTTGCTCTGTAAAAAGGGGGTTTTAAGCATCTGCAAAATATATCGACCCAGGTCAACCTGCGCAGTCTGCACAGGCTGAACTGGGTCGAACGTTTTGCTTTCGGTCGTTTTCTGCATTTCAAAGGACTCGTCTACCTCATGATTCAGTCTGTTGTTAGAGAAAGGGGATTTTATGGACCCATACTTTTATGATGACTTGCTTGGTTTAATGCATTAAACCCCTTTTTGTCGGAGCATGGCTCAAATCTTAAGTAATACAAACCACTCAAAACTTTTCCACTACCAACCAACATGTAATACTTCTGATTGAGGTCGAGAAACTCGGTCTCGTTTTCAAGGGAGACAATTCTTGAAAACTGACAGTGTATGATTCCATTTATCACTTCCCCAGTAACAAGAGATAGTCCAAGAGTTGTCTGCAAAAAAGTAGTTGACATCTTTTGGTATTTATGTCTTTTTCAAGGATAAGTCAACCTTTCCTACATCATGCAACATCCCTTCGAGACCACTCTCTGCCCTCCATTGTACAGAGTCAAAACAATTTTTAGATGTGAGAGAGAAACGAAGCCTGTCGCAACAAGTCTATCTTCGAAAGTCACATAGTCTTAATCTAACCCTATACTTTATCGACTAAACCCTGAGAGTTCGAGTAAATTAGTAAGATAATTATGCACTTCTATAAACTATGACAAAGAATTTCTAAAGGGAACAACTATGTACTCCTCACACTTCAGTATCATTCACAACACCTTTTTAAAAACTACGAGTGATTTTCCGTTTTGTTTCAAGACAATGGAATGCGTTAAAACCTAGGCTAGAACACGGCGCTGTGTACGGAAAGTATTCAGAAATGAGTTATGACACTGAAGTATAATTGCAACTCAAGAATAGCTTCTGGGCTTGGTAATAGCATAACGTTTATAGCAGACAGTAGAACGACACCGGTTTTGAGAGTGAAGTGAACTTACAGTTCAAGATGAGCCCTTGGGTTTCAAAACAATGCTTAAGACAGAAAGTACTAAGACAGGAGTTATGAAAGTAAAGATAAAAATTCTAATTCTTAATCAGTTCCGGGGCCCGCCCAGTAATCGCCAACCATTCTAATTTGCATGCGTAGTCTAATTTTAGGCTACACTAGGAAAAAGTAATAACAGCCTCTGACTGGCTTAACCATTGGTTTAGCAAATCGGAAATTGTGTTACTTCATATGCAGAAAAGTTAATAGTTTAGACTAAGAATGAAGGTTGGTTGGCGAATACGGGGCCTGGGATCGACTGTCCAAAACAACACTAAATACATAAAGTACTTAGATACTTGTTCTTAAAGCGACCTACACTTACATCATTAAAAAGAACATTTGAATACCCATCATTATAGGAGGATTGTAGTGTAACTCCGGAGGACTGAGACAAGCACGCAGCGACATCTGTACCATCCTAGGAAAAATAAAATATAAAATTCTTACAATTACTACTATAGAACAGAACAGAACAGAAATTTTAATAGTACATAAAGGCCTCTGGCCCAAAATACATCTCAATACAATATCTATTTACATAAAATGTTAATAGCCCTGGATGTTAAATAACAATATTTAGCTCTTCCCAAACGACAAATTTGGACCCCTCCAAACCGATGAGCCTGCAGACGACAATTTCAAATTGATGAGAATAACATAAAATTCTCTAAATGAGTAGAAAACACTCTGGGAGAAGTAGAAACCGTTCGTTACGAGCAGTTTCTCTCCCTTCCACAGTGCCTTTAAAAGAAAGGTACTGCAGACTCATAAAAAAAAAAACAGCTTGTTTGGGAAAGGGTTAATAATTAACTTTACTACCTAGATAACAGTATTAACCATATTCTTCAGAAGTCAGATGGGTCAATGATTGGGGTACTGGTTTTATAAACTAAATATTTTCTATTAATTTTGTAACATAAATAGCAAGTTTACGTATGATTCTGGGATTCTCACTTTGAAAAAGTGATACTAAATGTACATTACTAGGGAAACCATTAAACCAAGAAAATAAATATTTGTTTCTTATATCATTGAATTTATCACAAATGAAAAATGCATGAAATTCATCTTCAAGGACCAAGTTATCTTTATGAATACAACAATAAATGCAAATTCTATCTTCTCTATTGATGTTAAAGTGGCGTCCAAATTCAATATTAAGTTTGTGACTCGAACATCTAAATCTTGATAATGATCGTCTTAAATACGGTGAGAGGTCTATTAGCAAGTAACGTTCAACATTTAAAAATCATTTGAAAGAGCTATAAAATTCACATCTGTTTGAACTATTTATAGCCTCATGCCAATTTTGAGAATAATAATCTATAAGTCGTTGCTTGAACTGTTTAATGAATAATACAGTATTACCAATTTCCTGGGAAATCCAAGCAAAACCAAATCCATTTTTGAATAGGAATTCTCTTATTTTCGATACCCAATTAACCCTTCCGATTTCATCATGCGCTTTTAGCATTATATAGCATTGCTTTGGGTATCTGCCAGAGTCCATTTGAATAAGTCTGACCCAGTACTTCACAAATTTAATTTGATATGAAACTGCTATCGGGTATCTTCCACATTCCCCGAGTGCCATTGAATCGTTGGTAGATGCGTTAATACCAAGATAATCTTTACAATACTTGGAATGAACTTGTTCTATGGAATTACTGAGCTCGTAGCCCCATATTTCTGCTCCATAGGACAGGATAGGCAATACCATTGCATCGAAAATCTTGAAGTGTTCTTTATAAGCAAATTTACCCAATAGTTTTTGGATCTGATATATTTGATATAATGATTTTCGTGCTTGTGCTGCAAGCTTTTTGGTTGCCATACTCCATGACAATTTCGGTGTGAACAAGAGCCCCATGTACTTATAATATGGTTTAACTTTAATACTTTCCCCACGAAATTTCCAATTCTCATATGCTCTTAGGGGTCCTCCATTTCTAAAAACAATAATTTCTGATTTCTTGAGATTTACGATCATTTTAGTTTCTTCACAAAATTTTTCGACTGCATTGAGTTGAGTCTGTAGGTTTGCTGCAGTATCCGCGCAACTGGCCACATCGTCAGCGAACATTATACAATAAATTTCTTGAATTTCTGGTGTGATAAATATTCCATGAGGACAATATTGTCTAAGATATTTCAAAATTTCATTAATATATATACTGAAAATTGTTGGTGAACTTGAATCACCTTGTTTCACGCCTGTATTGCATAGAATTGGGGGTGTTATTTCGTCGTCCAATTTTACATGGGCCTTTATATTGGAGTACATGGACAAGAGAATTCTAAAAATATTTCCTGTTATACCTTTTTCATTTAAACAACTGAATAGTTTAAAGTGATCTAATGTATCAAAAGCTTTCTGGAAGTCTATATATAATACATAGAATCTACCCCCCGGTTTTGTTAAATACTTTTGAACCATACTTTGAAGAGTGAATATATTATCAATGGCCGAATATCCTTTTCTGAAACCAGCCTGAGCTTCGTCTAAAATGTGAAAAGTTTGGGTCCATGTAATTAAACGCTCATTTATAATATTAGAAAATATCTTGTACATAATATTCAAGAGAGTTATTCCTCTATAGTTATTTGGGTCATTTCTTGAACCTGATTTGTAAATAGGTAATATTAATGTATCTGACCAAGTTTCAGGGAAGATGCCGGAATCAAATATTTTGTTGAATAAAACGACTAAGATAGGACTGATGATATCAAGTGTACTCTTATAAAACTCAGCAGGAATGCCATCTTTACCATGAGCCTTTCCCGTTTTCAATTTATGAATACCTGCCTGTACTTCACTTAAAGTGATTTTTGTGTTAAGAACTTGGTCCATTTGTTCCTTGAAATATCTCCGATTATCTTTTACTGATGATATTGAGTTCCTATTTTGAACACAGAGTAACGAATCAAAATACGACAACCACTGCCTACTACTTATTTTACATGGATGACACTCGGCTAACTCATTTCTAGATTTCTTAAGTATGGACCAAAAGGCCTGTGGGTTATTACTCGCCTCTACTAGCGTTTTTCTTTTTTGTGCAAGGAAAAGGTACTTCTTTTCTCTACAAATTAATTTAAATTCGTTTCTGCTTTTTTTTATAATTCACAAGATCCAAATTGTTGTTCGATGTCCGGTATCTCCTTAATAGCGAAAATTTTAGTTTTTTAAGTTCATCACATTTTGAGTCCCACCAATCTGGCTGCATGTTACGTCTGTCTGCTTTATGTTTTAAATCTAAATGCATGTCAACTGCAGAAGACTTATACAAATCAATTAAAATAGACACAACCTCATTTATATGATTGTCATCAAGAGAAGATAGAATTTTCTCATAAGCATCACGTATTTTAGCGGCGAAATCTGTAACAAAACTATGTTTATGGTTTTCACGCCATATGAAATTATCATATGAATGTAAATTAACACTATTTTTTATTTCAGGTTTTTTAGGAACAATTGCTTTCAATTTAAAATTTAAAAAGCAAACGGCTGGAAAATGGTCAGAATCATCTTTTTCATCAATGTAAAAAGAGTCTATAAAGGGAAATAATTCAGACGAGACGACGTGGTAGTCCACCAGACTACTACCATTGTTTGCAATGCAGGTATAATGTCCTACCGCGTCATCATTAGTACGTCCATTTACAATGTGTATATTGTGTGTACAACACAAATCAATTAAAGCTCTTCCAAAAGAGTTTACATTTTCTTTATCACAAAACACATGTGGCCCCGCCCGGGTGGCTCAGTGGTGAGCGTGTCGGACTCATGACCTGGTGTTTGTGAGTTCGATACCCGGTTGAGGCGAACTTTCTTTCCGGCGTATTTTCGCCTCTCACCTCTGCTGAAGCATATGAGAAAAGTAGTCGGTGGCTTTGGAAAGAAAGTTGTGTTAGTACTGGTGTGAGAAAGCCAGGAAACACACGTGCGTCACCGACAGCCATGATATGACTTTAGCTGTTAAAGTGGCGTTAAACGCCAATACAACCAACCAACAAAACACATGTGAGCCATGCTCTGTGAAGAGCAGATTTAATGCATGTGTAATAAAGTCTACTACGATCTTCCTTATCCTTCGTTTAAAATGGCACATTCAGAAAGTAAATTTGCACAGTCACTTGTAAGCGGTTAATCGATCTCGGGCGACTGTACAACCGTAAGTTTCTCAACGTGCTTTTTAAACGAAGGATAAGGAAGAATGTAGTTGACTGTGTTTCCAAACCTTGACATGTTTTCACAAAAAATATGAATACAGAAACTGTTTATACAATTTCCGTTGAGAAAACAGGTTTTGAACACTGAGCAATTAAATAAAAACGGCATTGTTTGGGGACAAAAGTATCTGTATTCTTATCACGGTCAGATGATCAAGGCATCCACATTGCTCTAAGGCAGATTCACAGCGCACATACGTGTTCCTGATCTCTATACATTACAAACAAACAACTGGATGTAATCATTTTATAATAACGATCATAATAAATCAAAAATCACCAGCTTATCTTACCGAGTGAACACAGTTTTTAACACCCAAATGACAGACCGTCACTCTATAGAATCCCAAGTCACATACAATGCATATTTCCGGTCCTACACTATGATTATTACTATAGAGTTAGTCGCTTTCAATGATATTTCAGTCGTGTTATTTCGACAACCTTCTAGTTCTTTAATGGGTGTCTGAAGAACACATTTGAGTTCTGTCATGTCTTGCCAAAGGCTACCACAAAATGTGTAGCACTGCAAGGTGAAATGGAACCAGTACATCCTGTTTTTAACTATCGAGAACTTCTCGGAAGGACATGCTTCTTACCATGCCACCGGTAGGTGATATACCAACGGCTATCCAGCTGTTATTTGTATCCGCCAGTTTCATTTTGATGTCAAATAAAATGCTACCACCATCCTCTTCAGCGTCTGATATGATTTCATCGTTGCTTTTCTGCCACGTGACTAAATACGTGCAACCAGCGCTGCTACAGTCCGAGAAACATCCTTTGGATTTCCCACAACTGGGGTCAAAGTTTATTTGTCCTGAGGGTGCCTGTAATGATCGTCAAACTTTCAGCCAAAATATCCTACTAAAACGGTTTCTTTTGGAATGAATCACTATTGAATTTAGTCATCATCATTTTACGTTATCTGACATAATATTGAATGATTTGACCCTTTACGAAACAATCCCGTGTTTAGAGGACCCTAACGAAGAAAACAATGTGGGGGTAAAAAATAAGGCTGGTGGCCATCATTTCCCTCTCTTTCCCACAATGTTTGCAACCCTTTTAAAGACACACGTCATCTTTTGAGCTGCAATGCATCTGCCGTTGGCAAATGCCTTCCTGCAGTTTCTTTCACCAGTGCTTGGAACAATATTCTTCCCAAGTTTCTTGCTGGTTTCCCACAAACAAATCGTTGAATTAATGTTTAATAGTGGGTTGATTGAATGGTGTTTTAAACCGCGCTCAACATTATTTCAGTCATAGTACGGCCACAATTCGCTTGTCCGTGTATGTCCTAGGTTTCACCAGTCCTAGGCTTGGGCTCTAAAGTGTCTGGCCCAAGGACACCCCAAAGAAAAACTCAGAACTTCCAGCGAGGCTTGAACCCGGGGTTTCCAGGTTGAGAGTCACACACTTTTACCACTGAGCCACACAGGACCTCTAAGTGTTTAGAGGTGGAGAGCAATGAATCCTGTCGCACTGACTTTTATCAATCCTAGGAAAGAAATTAGTAGAGCAGGGCAATGGGACTTGCGACCCCCTAGTTTCAAACCCAAGACGTGCTGACAGAACTTAATTGATCATAACAATTCCAGCCAAAAAGAACTGTTCCCTTTAACTTAGATGTCGAACGTGTTACAAAAGGTGTTGCTGTCGTGCTAGATGGTTCAATATTGTTCAATGACTATCATCGATCCGGGGAAAGAAATTATGCGAGCCAGGGAATCGAACCCGCGACCTCCACTTCCCCCCCCCCCCCGTTTCAAGCCCCAAATGTTGCCGACAGAGTTAGTTGATTATGACAATTTCCAGTATAAAATCAAAGGACTGAAAGTCATGAAAAGCGGATTTGTTGAACAGTTTCAAGCTATGATTTCATGTAATGAAAATTGAAATCTTTTCTCACATGTAATACATGTAGATCTATAATGTGTAAGTAATAAATAGAGTAAGCAAGGACAATGGGAATCGAAGTTGTTTACCAAGTGTGCTGTGCATCAACTGTTATTTTACTACTTCATTAGAGTAGTAATTTGATCCAACAATCTGACATGTTTTTATGCTAGTATTCAATTTAGGACTGTAAATATGCGTGGGACTGTATACACAGTGTTTAAAAAGTGACACTGTGCTGTACTAGCTAAAACTTAAAACAGGATAGTTAGTGTACAAACATGACAGTATCTGGTTCAGGTCAAACCGATAACATGGTACGGTCTTGAAAAAAGAAAATTTTTCAAGGCTAATATCAGCATAAACTGAAGAAGTTTTAGAGATAATTATGGCTCTTTATAAAAGAATTCTATAATTTACACTTGTTTATTTCGCCAGAATTCTAAGACCTTTCTGAAGCTTTCAAAATCATTTAAACATTTAACATTTTTTGTAGCAGAATGGTGTAGTGTAGCTACATGTAAACATACTAGAAAATACAAACATATCGAAATAAAGCAAGGCGGATTTATATAAGTGAAAATTGTTTGACAAATATATAGAACACTTCAGTTGTTGATGAGTAAGATTAAAAAAAAATACACAGAATAGGACATTTTTTGCTTCAAGGACAATGGTATATAATGATAATTCTGTAAAAACAAACTTTTAAGGTCTACAACTGTCAATCAGTTTCAGCAATCATAAACAAATTTGAAAGAGTGCAATATATTGCTACTTACACATGTATGCAATATGAAATTTTTGCACCTTCTTGTTGAACATTTTACAAGAGGACAAAATTATTGACTCTCCCAAATTGAAACCAACTATTCAGATTTTCATACTCTCACCAAACTCAAAAATGACTTATGACTGAATTATGGCTGGAAAATCATTACTAAAGAAGAAAGCTAAGATTAAGAAAAAAAAATCTTAATTGGTATTTCCTTAATAGGCTACATAGCCTCTATGATTATTATTAGATTTCATGTCACAGTTTTGGAAAACCTTGTGAGAATGGTACATAATCAGTAACATGCATCGTCGACAATGACTCATATTCAAATAATTATCAAGACATTATAGACATTATATCTGATGTGATAAAAATAAACAGAGTGACCTATTCCTAAAGTACATTTTCACTATCAAACGCCCAAAATTGCATCATTTTACAGAATTTAACTGTACACTTTATATTAAAAGAAATATATATCTGGTAGTATTTATTGGCCTTTTAAGAAAAATTGATTTGTGATATAAAAACTAAATAGCTGCATATTTAGAGCATTAACAAACAATTCAATAAATATGGCTCAGATTATGTGGTTTGTATAGGGCACAAAAATTCTAGTAGAAAAGAAAGAAAAGAAATACTGATGTCTTGTTTTCAAACAATGTTTTAATAAGCCCTTTTACACAGGACTCATAAAACATGGGATTTACTGTGTGTTAAAGGGCTAAAAAAAGAAAAATCCTCCAAAAAAAATTCTCCCTATTTAACTTTGTATGACACAAAATTCAAAATTCAAGGGTCAAATATAGGTCATGTCTGGACAAACCATAAGATATTCCAAATACTGAGTATGTATTTGTAACAGTTCTGTTAAATAGCCTTCCAAGGCTGGGATTGAACCCAGAACCTTCAGGTCTCAAGGTGAACGCTCTATCACATTGCTACAAAAGCTAGCTTTATAGCAAGACAGTATAAATGTCCCCTTATAAAAACACAAGCTATACATTTACATCAATCTGTGGGATAGACCAGTATACAAAATATCCATGTCAGGTCATGGCATCTGACAACTGGATCTGGAGAAAATTTAGATTTTTGGGGTTATTTTAACAGTTTAAAGTGTGAATACCAAACACTCCGCGTTAATAATCCTGAAGGAAATAGGCAATTGAAAGCATTATGGGACAAAGACAAAATTCTGGTTAGCATAGAAAACTCCTGTTCCAACAGTGTTTTCAATCATATGAGTGAACTTCAGTTCATTTGTATCAGTTTCTGAACTGTTGTCTGCAGATGCATTTAAAGTGTCTAAAACTTGCCATATGAGGAAGGAATGAATAATGAAACGGCATCCATTTGATTACCAGTTTTGATTTAAAAAACAAAAAGTAACTTATGCATAGATGGTGGACATAGACTAATCTGAACAATCTTATAAAAATTAACTCCCCTCTAAATGTGGATATGGGGTCCTGCATGGCTCACCAGTAAATTGTAGGACTTGTTACCTGATGGCCTAGGTTCTAGCCTCACTGGAAGCACCTTGTTTTTTTCTCTGAGAGTGTCCTTAGGCAAGACACTTCAAAGCCCTAGCCTAGTACTGCTAAAACCCCCTAAAAACATACATAAATAAGCTAGCTGTAGCAGTTATATGACTGAAATAATGTTGAAAGCGACATTAAACACCATTCAATTAATCAAATGATCTAAAATTGGCCTACAAGGTTAACCTTTATCTAACAATATCTTTCAGCCACACAAAATGTAGCTCTCAAGTTTTTGAAGACATTGGTAGACCAACAGATTTTTCAATTTTCATTCTTACTACAGTCATTTTTCCCCATCCCATAACACCATAAAGGGTACAATGTGTTTTAACTTAGGTAAGTGTGGCTATATCATCCCATTTTGAAGGATATTCAGAAAAAATTTTGGAACAGCTTATCCAATTGGCCGAGTTTTATTTAGCAATTTCATCTTTACTAAAAATCAAGGGTTTTCAGAAGAACTAGTGAAGGTGGTTTTTGTCTGAGACTTTGCTTTAAAGAAGATTGAAAATATTAACTGCTCACCCTAGGGTTTGTAAACATGTGAGCTTACATAGCTACACTAGACATGATGACTATATTTTTATTTTTTTTATCGCATTTTAAGCATTTCTAAAATTATAATTATCCAAGACTCTATTGAAATATTGAAACTTCTGTACTCAGACGTCCAGGTATTGATTTGTACTATAGCATTTTACAAATCTAGTCAGGCTATAAACACAACACTTTTTAAACTTTTGTATAGCTGGTATAATCATATAGACTGTAAACAATTCAAATCTAAAATAATGTGGCTATAAGAATGGAATTTTACTATGTTAGGCAGTCTGATCTTAATCTACTCTTGTTACATAGCATACAAACTGTCCTCATTCTGAGGTATAAAGCATGCATTGTTTTGAAACGGTTTAGTTTAGAAAAAACAACACAGGAGTCCTCTCAGGGAAATAGAAACAGTGGTATTTTGTATGTCAGTTCTTATTGAAAGCACATTGTCCTTTCCATAACTCTAACACCTAGGAATCCCTTCAAGGGTTCTTCCTAATTACTACACAACTTCAAACTATAGATTTCAAAATGAAATACAAAATCAAACAAGAAACAATAATTTGATTGTTCAGGTACAATGATTTCTTCTTTCCTTTCAAAAGAATGTTCTTGGTTTCATTCCTGAACTCAAAATTGTTATGTAATAGTCTGAAAGGTGAAAACTAAATGGTGTGTTCAGTATTTCTAAGATTTAGGCCATGTGTAATTCATGAATATTGAATATACCTTCCCTCTGTTACATAAATGAAAATTTACCAGTATCTTCATAAAGAAACAAGTCAAGAAAATAATGATTTTACAAAAGAAAAGTAAGGTCAACTCACAAAACATGAAATTGATTGTAATTACCTTCAAATATAATTTGATGGGTGACTGATTTCCGGTGGTTACATTAGTTTCAACACTGTTTCAGTCTTACAGTGACAACAACTTATTTATTTGTGTACCTCTCTGGTTTTACAAGGGCTTGGCTGGTTCTCTGCAATGTCTATAGAGATCAAGTTTTCTTAATGAAGTTTTATGCCTTGTCTTTGTGAATTTTAGTCGTACTACCAAGGTTGAGCCGTCGAAACCAGGGGCAGTTTTAAGTGGCGGTTTGCCCCCTGTCAATACTCCAAAAAGTGGTCAATAGTGGTTAATTGAATATTTGTAGTGGTCAATTGGAAACTTTAATGGTCAGATGAGTTTTAACAGGGCAGTTATGCTATTTAGTGGATAATTTGTGTTGAATTCATTAATATGCAAGAGCTGACTTGACTGGAAAAACTGTTTTGTCCCTGCAAAGGGTACTCATCAGCTGGCCTTTGCAACTTTTCCAAAACTGTGTAGAAGTTCATGTTTGACACCTTAAGTAATTGCTTGATGATAAGATATTATCATGATTGCATATAAGTCAATATTTCACACTTTAGGAATAAAGCCTGGTGTCAACTATAATACCCCAAATAGGGAAACATGATTTGTCCCGTTGGTAATTGATTTAAGCCACACCCACTGGGCTAGAAAGAGGCAACTTTTACACCATTCAATGTGTTTTGACAGCCATTTAAAGGTGTAAATAGACAGTTAAATATACTTCAAATAGATTAATGTATCCTTAACCATTGTTTATTTAATCAGTTAGAGCCTTCTTCATGTGTACTTCAATACGTCTATAGATTAATGACAGATATATTTCACATGTTTGCCTATGTGTGACAGTTTTTTCTGCAAATTTACCTGAAAATTTTATATTAGCTGCTTTATGATGCTACCTTTGAACTTTTATGACCAAAGACTATGTTAAATTACCTATATTTTTAAAAATCTAAGCGTGTTTGTGGTGAGAGAGAGAGGGAGAGAGAGAGTGTGTAGAACTATATATATTATCTGCATTCTCTGTAAGAAATGATGATAGATAAAAATTATTTGGTTGAAAAGAACCGACATCTATGTAAGTTCAATTAGGAAAGTCAATCCAACAACCTCTTCAGTTGACCAGCAATAGTGTCTTTTGAATTATGATCAAATAAAAAAGGACCCTATTGATAAAAACTATGATACTGATGATAATATGTAATAAACCTTCATGTACAGGATGTAAGAGGAGAGATTTTAATATTAATTTAGAAACCAGACGGGTATGTAAGCCAGTGATTAAATCATCCCAATCAACTACTTCAATCGACCACCAATCGACCACTTGTGACTAGTATTGACCGGTTATAAAACAGCCGGCTTGGTCAATACTCATATTAACCTGCTTTTTGCCAACCTTGCATACTACATAACTGAACAATTGCAGGGACATGTACAAAAAATACCTGATGTAGCATTATGAGACATTTGAAATTCAATATTTACACTGGTAAAACGGTTATTCATTACATCCAATGCAGCTTTGAGTGAATCCATTTTCATGGTCTAAAGAAAAGAATTGAAAACATCACTCATCATCAGGCAGAACATAGTCCTTTTTTTCATATGTGTAAACCGCTGCCCTTGGTACAGCTGAAGGTACTTTAGTAGCCAGAATGGATCAAGATCACACTCAGTGTGACAAGTTGCCATGCAAAGTAAAAAAATGACCTTTACATAAACAAAATGAAACTTTCAAGTTGAATGTACAAATCCAATTATTGCTATTTTAAAGTTATTTTGGGTGAAAAATACCGAGCAGTATAGATTGAAGATCAGACTGCATTTTTTGTGCAATCTGATCTTAATCAACACTGTCTGCAAAAGGTCCTTGAGTAGTACTTAGTAGCTTAATGGTTATAAAGAATTGGGTCCCTCTATAAAATTTTAAAAACTATAGGCATACTTTCATTCTAAGGTTTGAATTACTTGCTGTTTGTAAACATAAAACACAGTGACCGTCTTAAATATGGTTTGAGCAGCAGCAGCAGTTCATCATAAAAATTTACTCTATAAGTAAAGAACAAATATGTTCAACTTGCTCTGGACATGCACTTCTATTTCAAAGCAACAAAAATATATCAAAGAATTTAAATCTACATGTCTAAGTAGAAAGACGTATAGATGCATTCCTGTGGATCCTTTATCATAAATCTATCTGCAAATTCTGCATTCTTTTTTTTTTTTTTTTTGCATGAAACGTAAAAAAATAAAATTCAATATATCAGAAGGACTATAAATGGACTTCTACACCTTGAAGACAAATAGTGAGCTTGTTTGAGTCTCTGAGGCTTCAGGTTAGTGGATGTCTAGTTTACTGAGAAGGACACGATTTCCCATGAAAAATCCTTAGTATAATTTCATGTCCCGGGTTCGTACTTGATCGGGGCCGTTTGTAAACGAAGGATTTCTCAATGACCCTTCGATAGCTAGAAGGAAGTCTTGGAAGCTTTACAAACGCAGTCTCGCTTAAATCAAACATCAAATAATTTCTTTGGATAGACTGCACTATCTACATTCCTTCAAACGTTTCGCAGAAATGTTAAAACAATTCGGAAATTAATCGATAGCGTTATACGAAGGGAGTAACAAAGTGCCGAGTTCTGTGTATTCGTTCTCGAAAGGGCTTTAAATTATTTACGACCAAATTCTAGTTAGCTGTCTGAACAGTTAAAGATATCTGATATAATACTATAGTTGAAAATGTAATTTTATTGAGAAAATACTGCTTAATCTCATTGTTTATTTTGGCAGCGAAAGACACAAGTTATGAATGAACGTTTCTTGAATGAAAACGAGGGCTGTCTGTGTAAACAATGTTCATACGCATATGGCCATAAAAAAAAAAAACTAACAAACTTTGTTTAAGTCTTTATAGTATTTCAAACTGACAAATGTTTTAGTTTTGACGAAATTTCGATAAAGAAATGAAACCTTATTTGTATGATTTGTTCAGGATCAGAGCTGAATATCATTTGTAGATCTGTGTTGTTCGTCACATACCAGCCATGCAAAACTGAAAGTGAGCGCGCATGCGTCGTTACGCATGATGTATTTGGTTCCGGTCAAAACGATCACAGTAAGCGGATTTGCTATATAGCAAATCCGCTAAAGAGGACTGCACGCTTTACCTTAGATGTTGGACTTGTCACAATAGGTGTTCCTGTCGTGCTAGATGGTTCAATGTTGTTTTTCGTGAAGTCTATTTTATCCGGGCTTGCCACTGGGTCCGTGTCGTGCTTTTGTATAGTACCTATATGTCAAAACGATAAAGGATACTGTTTGAGCCATGCTCTGTGCAAAAGAGGGTTTGATACAGATAAAAAAAAAGTATCGACCCAGGTCAGCCTGCGCGGTCCGCGCAGGCTGACCTTGGCCGAAACTTTTACTTCAGGTAAATTTTCGGCAAGTCCATCCTACCCCCTGATTCAGTCGGCCATATGTACATCGTCACCAATATGTACAACCGGCTCGCCATGATAAATAAACGCAGATTCAATCAATCAGACGGATGGCATAATCTGTTTGCACCACCTAGGTCCTTTTGCTGTATTTGTATGGTTTGTCTGATTTGCTCTTGACTGAAACTATACTTGTCGTAACGACTGTAGTCCATAAAAGTTATAATTGAATATAGCACCCAATGTCTTTAGGATACAAGAGAAAGGGTTGTACCACAGCAGAATTGCTTCACTGCCAAAAGCTAGATATCAGTCTCTAATGGGTACCACCGTCGGTCGCTGTGGATGCGTAAAATGTGTTTTTAGAAAGCAGCACAGCACCCCCATGGAAATGATACTGACCAGTAACTACTACGGCAATCCATTGCGAAATAATGGCCGTTTACCGCCTAGGTAGAACTATGAGCTTCTGTGGAAGGCATAGAGCAGACTACACAGTGCGTGCAGTCTGATGTTGATATATGCGGTCCGCTTGTTTACTTAAGTCTCTAACCTGAATATGCGAGTTTTCGCCATTATATAGCTTAAGTATTGTTGAAAGCTGCAAAGGACCAAAAAAAGATATATATTAACAAAGTCACTTACCGTTTATAACATTTCCACTTCCAACTAATGCGTAATACTTTTGATTCAGATCCAAAAACTTGGTCTCGTTGTCAAGGGAGAGAACCCTTGTAAACTGACAGTGTATGATTCCATCAATTACCTCCCCAGTAACTAGCGATAGACCAATGGTTGTCTGCAAATAGCCGGTGAAGGTAGCACGTAGAGTGCATTTCATAACATAAGTTACTTTTGCGATGACTGTTGATCATGATTAGACTTCACAGAATCCAAATTTTGATCATGAATGTACACTTTTATAGATATACAAAGGACACGTTGCTACTTTTTGACCAAACGAAAAAAAAAAAAAAATTGATACGCCAAATTGGAAGCATATATAGACGACAAAATTAAAGGTAGCTCATATGGTGGAACGTGTCTTTGAAAGGGTTGGAAATATTAAGAGAACAGGAGAAAATGCTGGTTACCAACGATTTTTTTTTTTTCGTTTCCCATTATGTATTTTAAATTTTAAAAGTGTTGTTTACCCAGCGACATTGAAATTCGGGATTATTATGGTCAAGGGTTAAGAAAATGAACAATTATCGTTTTTCATTAATATGTAAAATATATTTTTTGAAAAGAAGCAATTATCACAAAAATATGTTCCTTTTCCCCCACACTGTTTTCATGACTAGTCCACCACAAGGATGTGAAATGACGTATATGTTCAAAAAAATACATACAGGGTGATTAATAATATCTGTCATGATTTCATTGTTAAATAAATTTTTATCCGCTTACGATTTAAATAAGTTTTTAATATTGTTGGAGAGAGGATAGATGTAAGTTTTATTTTACTACAAAAGTAGGGGAAAGACGTTAACGTCATGACGTCATTCATAACGTCATAAACAGTACTTGTTTTCAAAGATGGCGTTGTCCAGGAAAATGGCTGCTGAAGCACTTTAGCTCTACTTTGAGAGTCGTACCCAAATGATACAGAAATAAGAAAACTTTCTGCTAGACAGCTATACAGGCTTGTTGCACCATTCAAGGAAACTGGATCAGTTGCAGACAAACGCTATGATAATGCTGGAAGACCAAGATCTAGCAGGAGTTCTGAAAATGTTCAAGAGGTAAAGCAATTAACTGATGAAACGCCTGAAAAGTCTGTACGTCAAGTTGTTAGTGATCTCACTAATGTGACAAATTACTCAAGTGTTTACAGGATGTTAAAGTTTGACTTGAAATATTTTCCATACAGTATATCTGATGCAACACTTGAAGGAATCTGATATCGAAAGTGATATTGAATTTGCAAGATGGATGAAGGACCATTTAGAAATCGTAAATAAAATGTGCTTCTCCGACGAATCCCACTTTTACTTGAATGATGTTGTAAATAAACAAAACTGCCGCTTCTGGGGAACAGAAAAGCCGAACTTCCACAATGAGAAACCTTTACACGATGACAAAATTACTGTTTGGGTCGCCTTAAGCACACCTTGTTGTAAGCTGTACGGGACGAAATGTGTAGTCACTTCCAAGATGGCGGACTGTTTACATGGAGAAAGGTGGGTGTCACATTTTATCATCAATAACTTTTTTTCTTGAAAACTTCCAGTCATGATACTTACAATATATTGTGGGGGAATGATATGGTAAGCCTCGGTGCTATATAGCAAAGAGCCAGTGCCATTATTCGATACGTTATATCGGTGTAAACATTGCCATTCGGTAAAATTTAAATTTTAAGCGTGGAACTTGCATCGTTTTTACTTATAGAATGGAAAATAAGCTAATGCAGTGGATGAAGGTTGTTGTTTCTGTAGGTATTCATCACGTGCTTTCCAATGATTACGGTAATTTTTGTGAAATATGTCCAGAAAGACCCGAAAACATGTGTTATGTAAATCGCCAATGCAGCGGTATAGTCCCCATGAACAATTTCACACACAGCGGTGTAGACACGTTGTTTTCTGAACGGTTTAGACACAGACATAAGCTTTATATTCTGTACGGTTTAAACATAAAATTTGACAGTATCTTCCATAGCATTTATAGTACTGAAACAAAAATAACATCAGGGCTTTTGGAAATACAATATTATTGCTATCCTGTATATTCTAAAAGACAAACTTATATCAAATAAGATGCCACGGGAATTATTCATGTTTTGAAAGTGTTTCGCTAATCATCGATTGTCTTCCTATCAAAATATGGGAAATTGAAATTTCTTTGGTACTTCGCGAACGGGTCTGCGTATTCACCTACAAGATGTAGTCCGGGGCCGAAAGAAACATTCGGGAAACGATAAGAATTAATAAAAAACTTTATGAGATAACTTATCTTAATGGGTAACATTCGATTTTATAAATATAAATCCATGACCCGTATATTATGAAATCAAACTGTACAATGGTAAATGAAAATTGTGAATATCGATCACACGGAATTCAATCTTACGATTTTTCCGTTTGGGGTAAAAACAACAATTACATAACATACTTTTTATTCCAGTCGGAATTTTTGTAGATCCCCCATCCCCTGTTAACCTACCGGTCATATTTTACTCAACAGTGGTACAGAAACCAAAAACTTCAACTAGATATTAAACAAACAGATACCAAGATACGAATCAGCGAAAGTATTTCAAACAACTCCGAAATAAAAATGATTGGCAAGTCCGGGATGGTAATTATCATCCTAAGTGAATGATTGAAATTATGGCTGCCACCATGCTGGAATTGATTTGTAATTGCACAAACTTTCATTAGTAATTTCATAATTTATTTTTTCGTGATATAATACTGACTATTACATAAATAATATCGCAAATAATCTCTTGTTGCACTCTTTTGTTCCCAACTATCTCTTTTCGTTCCACGATGATCCCCTATCGGTTCCACGGGAACAAGACAGTTCCCCAACAAGACAGTTCCCCGACCCATGTTTTCGAGACAGTTCCCCGACAGATTTGGAGACAGTTCCCCGACACTTTTGTAGATAGTTCCCCGACACATTTGTTCGATGTCAAACAACAAAATAAATCTTATCATGGATAAAAAACATGTTTGATAGAGGATTTTATGGATAAATGATTGTTTGTGAAGTGTTTGTACATGTAATTGGTGAGAATCGAGAGAGATTAGTATAAGTTGTTAGAACTTGTTTCTCAATCGATGTAAAATAAATGTTTAAACTAATTGGCGCGTACATTTCGTCATCGTGGTAATGCCTATAAGCTTAGTTCGACGGAACAATTTGACGGCCTATCGTCACAAAATATCAAACAATGTTGAAATAGACTACATTCTCCCATGGTATATATATAGATCTACAATATACATGTATGCAAAATTGTCCGAGTGTACAAGATAAACAGAAAAGGTATTTCACTCAGAACCCCCCCCCCCCACCCCGCCCTCTCTACTGTATTTCTATAAAACAGGGGAATGCAAATAACTAAAATACATGTACAAATTATTCAGCGCCAAATACTCTCTATCCTTTTATCAACTTTGAGGCTGGCTAAAAGTCTTCTTAGAATTCTCTTATGTTCATGATAGGCGTGATTCGTCATGAATTCACCCATGAGACAATAACTATCCGTCGTTCTATATAGAAATCTTCTTCACAGGGTACAGATAATTCGATCACAACATCAATTATCCACGAAAATTTCTAATTTCTCATGATTATCAATCATACTTGTGTAAATTCTACAGTATAAAAGGTTATTTGCCATGAAACAAAATTGTCCGTGAACTGTCTTCAAAAGTGTCGGGGAACTGTCTCGAAAACTTGTGTCGGGGAACTGTCTTGTCGGGGAACTGTCTTGATACCGGTTCCAGACGGTTCCTTCGGTGGGTTTCGGTAATAAGGGAGACTGTCTCGAACTGTTGGTGCCAATTTTCAGGATTCTGGATTAACGCCAAGTTACATTATATTCAGAAAAGAATAGGTTCGTTTCAAGACCAAGCCAATTTTGTCTAAACCGTACATACATTGTGCTTTAAATTGTGTCTAAACCGTTCAGAAAACAACGTGTCTACACCGCTGTGTGTGAAATTGTTCATGGGGACTACACCGCTGCATTAGCGATATACAAAACACATGTTTTCGGGTCTTTCTGGACATATTTCACAAAAACTACCGTAATCATTGAAAAGTACGTGATGAATACCTACAGAAATAACAACCTTCATCCACTGCATTAGCTTATTTTCCATTCTATAACTAAAAACGATGCAAGTTCCACGCTTAAAATTTAAATTTTACCGAATGGCAATGTTTACGCCGATATGACGTATCGAATAATGGCACTGGCTCTTTGCTATATAGCACCGAGGCTTACCATATCATTCCCCCACAATATATTGTAAGTATCATGACTGGAAGGTTTCGAGAAAAAAAGTTATTGATGATAAAATGTGGCACCCACCTTTCTCCATGTAAACAGTCCGCCATCTTGGAAGTGACTACACATTTCGTCCCGTACAGCTTACAACACAGTGAAGCAGTGCAGGCGTGATAGGGCCGTTTTTCTTTGAGGAAAAAGGTGAGAACGCGACAGTGAACAGTGAGCGTTACATTCAATTACTCAAGAATAAATTTATGCCAGCTTTAAGAAGAATTGGTATAAATATAGAAAATATGTGTTTTTTTTTCAGGACGGGGCGACACCTCACACAGCAAAATTTCATCTCATTCAAAACTGAAAAGATTTGGCCTCCCCACTCCCCAGACCTCAATCCGCTTGACTTTTTCCTTTTGGGATACCTTAAGGATAAGGTCTACACACCTAAACCAGCAACTTTACAAGACTTGAAAAACGCCATGCGTAGCGAAATCGGGAAAATAACACCGGAAACGTGTGAGTCCGTGATTGACAATTTCAAGAAGAGACTTGACGTCATTAATGCCCAAAAAGGACGTCACATTGAGCATATGATGTAAATCTATAAATTGAGATACAGACCATGATGAAAGTGTAAATGTAATGCTTTTACTATCAAACAAAAATTACAGGTCTCTAGATTATGTATATAGGGAGTGAGTACAGCCATTCCAAACTGTATTTATACCATTAACGCTGAAGACCATGACAGATATTATGAATCACCCTGTACATCATCCAAAAGAATATTTGAATAGCGTAGTTCAACATTACATCTGTACGTTCTTTAAAAAAAAAATGAAAAGCGTAGGTCAACATTTAACACATAAGCACACATTCTCTTGCATATACCACCCTAAGAGAGAAAGGAAAGCTTTTGAAAACAATGTTGGAAAAGGAGAAAATGCTGGTTACCAGCATTTTTTCCTTTTCCAACAATGTTTTATACCCTTTCAAAACCACAAAGGAGAACTCCATTAGTATTTAAATAGACGTCTGCAAATTTTTTGCTGTTTGGTAAAGAGTTAAGTCTTCACGCTTGTAAAAGTAAAATAATCATAATGGAACATTCGAATAGTGCAAAGCAACATTAATTTGTGGTAAAACAAACACACAAAAAATAAATCTGAGTTAGGATGCTTCACACCCAACCTCAAAAATCACTTACATCACTGAAGAGTACATTTGAATATCCGTCATTGTAGGAGGATTGTAGTGTGACACCGGAGGGCTGTGATAAACATCCAGCGACATCTGTACCATCCTGGATATAAGAGACGGACATGGTAAACAGGAAATACACCAAAACCCATTACAGAACAGACAAGTTTTACTGCAAACCGTTACAAATTACTGCCCAAGATCTATACAGACTAGGACAAGGAAACCACGATAAAGACTGATCAAGGAATTATCGCCGCCTAGACCAAGGCTAACGGTACACGTCTTGTACAGTCTATTCATGACCTTGATCTAGACTATACCTAAAAGCTATTGCGGGTGAATCTAGTATAACGTCTGTTTTCTTGAGTTTTAATAGAGTCTGTCTGTCTGTCTGTCTGTCTGTCTGTCTGTCTGTCTCTCTCTCTCTCTCTCTCTCTCTCTCAACACACAAGTTTTGTTGCTATGGTCATTATAATACATGAGACCATCATCACACCGACGCCGAAGAATTCATCATGCACACGTTTTATTTTCAACATGATACAACCACTTTCTCCCTTTTTAACAATGTTTTTGTAAACGTTTTCCTGCACTAGACCTTTATTCAAGTTGACCATTCAAACAGTTTTCAGCCCTTTACAAAACAATTACACCGACCTTGAGGAAAAAAATGCGGGAAAAGAAGATAATACTGGTAAACAACATTATCTCCTTCTCCCACGACAGTTTCTTGCCCTTCACAGACGAATTTCATAATTTAGCTTGTCGTCTGCAAATGCTTTGAAATTCGACGAGTCTAAGACTTTGTCGTCTGACGTCCAGTTGAAGTGGTCCGCTGCAGATTCACCATTTCAATATTAACTCTGTACATTTCTTGCATAGTCAAATGCCATGCAAAATCTATAGTGGGGAATTCCACGGACTATGGTGTCAATTCAGGTTAATTCAAAATACTTTATTAAGCACATATCCTTAAAACAAACGATATATAGGCATTTAAAACATAACATCATGTTCAACACGTAAATATTTGGGCTTTCTTATTTTTCTTTTCTTACAATGGGGGAAGATGGGATAAGCAAACTGCTTTTGTGACACTACAAAAGCATTATAACTGGGCGGTGCTATGGCAAAGGCGGTTTAATGCATCTCCATACTGCACGTCATGACAAAACTATGGACCCTAAAATTTTTTTTGTCTGACAACCGACTGAATCATGAGGTAGAATGGTCCTTTGAGATTATAGAAAATTGACCGATAGCAAAAAGTTTCGACACAGGTTAGCCTGCGCGGACTGAGCATGCTGACCTGGGTTGACACCTTTTTCACATGCTTCAACCTCCTTTTTACAGAGCATCAGTCAAGTCTTTATTCTGCATCTCAAATAAGTAGCCTATTACCAATAACAACACTAAAAATACTCACCATATGACCATCTGGCGATATTCCAATGGCGATCCATTTGTTATTCGTATCTGAAAGTTTCTTTTTGAGATCAAATAATATTGCTCCGGTTTCATTGAATTCTGTCCACGTGCTGTTGTTGTTGTTTTTGTGTTTCTGCCACCTGACCAAGTACGTGCAACCCGTGCTGTTACAGTCCGAGAAACATCCTACTGATTTTCCACATTCAGGGTCGAAGTTTATCTGTCCTCTTGGAGCCTATATATTAATCTCTCAAACTCTGTACCACACGACAAAATTTGAGACAGGCCCAAATTCAAAGCATTTGCAGACGACAATTTAACTGTAGCTCAAATAATGGGATTTGCCTTTGAAAGAGTCCAAAACGTTGTAGGAAAAGGAGGAAATGCTGGTCACCAGCAATTTCTCCTTTCCTCATATTTTTTTAAAGACCTATGTCTCGGGGTCGTTAAAACATGTTATTGTGTGGTAAGGGGTTGATAAACTAATTTTCACACTTTTCCATACAAAAAACTTACAGACGGCAAATCAAATGTTGCTCAAAGGGCAGGATTTGTCTATAAAAGAGTAGAAAAGATGGTAAAAGGAGATAATGCTGATTTTCTTTACTATGTTTTCAAAAACTTTTAGTCGTGATCGTTCAAAAACACGTGGAGTGCTTGGTAAAGGGTTAAGCAATCAGTTGTCAACTTTTTTCGGCGTACCTGAATGTGCTGGCTTTTGGTCTACTTTTTAGTAAAGATTAGATGAATGAAAATAGAAGTTTGTGATGGGTCAAAAATGTAGACACGTTTATTTTAGGGCCCCTGCCTATTTGCTAGCAAATTTACGCCGTCTATCTTTTTGAAAGATATTTCTTGTTTCCTATAGAAAGGCATTTTGACTTTCGTCAATCATTCGTAGATTATATAAATACATATAAGGTCTCACAGCCAATCTTTACCAGAGGACAAAAAAATTGAACACTAGTAAGGACGACAATTCAAATCTGTCTCAGACGATTGAATTTGTGTTTGAAAGGGGAGAAAACATTGTGGATATAGGAGAAAATGCTGGTTACACTGGGGCTCGATCTTAATTTAAAATCGTTTCATTTGTGTAACCTTATAAATAACATGGTAATCAAGGCAAAAAAAAAGCCACACCTCGCTTAGGACGGTCGTAATTTACATCATGAACGTAATTCAAGAATTGAATGTTATTCATCAGAAAACATGTTTAAATCGACAGTTGCACTAGAAAGGTATTCATAAACGCCCAGTTAAAGCTGCACGCGACACTTTTTGTTCGGAATTCACAATCTTTACAAATTTACGCCAGTTATGTCCCTGGCTGACTTCCAGTAACCGCGTATGACCTTTCTAAAATGTTACGAACCATCTCATTGGTTGAACCTTCAACGGGCTATTATATCGGTGTTTTCAAATTTTAATTATTATAATCCACATGAGCTTTCGATGGTACAACGGTTCTCCTCAAGTACTGTCGATTATAATAATAAATTAAAATTTCTCAAGAAGAGGTGTTTTCAAACATAAAAATGTAAATAAACATATTTCTTGTAATTCTGGTGCAAAGATCGCTCACCAAAGGAAACCATAACTGGGAAAAGTGACAAAAACGTCTTTAACACGGAATTTGTGCGATGGTTAGTAAATTTATGCATTTTAAATTTCGTGGGAAAATTAACGCTTGACACACCTTTCCAGTTTGTCCAATCAGATCGCCTGTTTTAGAAAGAGTCTATTGAAGTTGGGTGAAGGACGATCAAACCGGAAGTGGACTAGGTTTAAATCTTACGGGAAAAAAGTCACTCTTAAAAAACATCTAATTTCTTCGATACATGATAGTTAATTAAATGGTACTTACCATTTCTACCTGAATAATTGTATATTCTTTCAAACCACCTAATACCTTTTGCACATGACTGCGTTTTATTCGAAAAAATGCGGCGAAACGGAAGATGTTATTTTGCCTTGATTACCATGTTATTTATTATGTTACACACATGCGACAATTTTAAATTCAGATCGAGCGCAAGTGCCTTGATTACCATGTTATTTATTGTGTTACACACATGCAACAATTTTAAATTAAGATCGAGCGCCAGTGACTGGTTACCAGCATTTTCTCCTTTTGCAACAATGTTTCCAAAACACGGGTATAAAACTTCATATTCAGAGCCAATGGCTCTGACGAGAAAATGTTGTGTTGGTCTTTCGTTTCTGAAGATGTCGGCTGAAAAACAACCAAAAAACAGGTAAGCTTGTCATTATTTGTAATCATGTGTTCTTATATCTTTGAAATTCCAAAAAAGGAGAATGTGATGCAATGCTCTGGTCTTTCAACGTGCTTTCTACACTACGGAAAGTTGTAACAAGTGCACGATGTTGTCTGAATCATTTGTGGCGTGGGCTGACCTTAGCTAAAATAATACGTCACGGACCTAAATTCAGTCTATTATTGCCATAAAATTGGTAATTAAAAGAGTCTTGCTGTCCCAAAAGCGTGAATTAATGTCTTGAAAGGTTACATTCACTGCTGGTAAAGAATTGAAAAGAAACAGCACAAAAATGGTGAAAATAAAGAAAGGCTCCAATTATGTGGGCCGGCTCTAAATAGGTATGTCGGCACCGATTGATGAGGGCTTCCTTCCAAAAATTTAGTTTTCTGTAAAAATTTACTTAGGAAGTAGGCTTCGTTTTTCCGTTAACACCTTTCAGTCCAAAATATAGTACTATTGTTGGATGGAACATGACCGAATTTATGAAAATATAAAGGACTGGTATTGTCACGATTGAAAAATCCTGTCGAAAATTAGTCTTTCTAACTTTTTAAAATAATTTAGAGAAGCTTTTGATGAACAGAATGGTCTATACATGTATACAGCATTTGTCATGTTTTCGTCGTAAGTTCAGCCCACACGTAAGCAAAAATAATGAAAAAAATATTTGGCATCTTCGGAAGGCTCTTTGGTCTTGAAACAGTCATTAAAAAGCTAGATGGAAAATGTACCGACCGTAGCAGAGATGATGAATAGAAAAAAAAAAACTTTTACAAAACGTGAGGAATACAATTGACCTATTCGCAATACACGCCTCGGGGTATTTGTGTGAACACTCTTAACTCTTTTTAATACTTAACACTACACAACAGTGTGTCAGGTGGGTCGGGTATATACAAGTCGTTAACAACGAAAAAGAATCTATTTTCACAAGCGCGTAAAGACCAAAAAATGTTCATAGATCCCTGATTCTGATAGTACTTACTCAGAACATTCAATGTTCAATTAACCAGATACATATTAGATTAGGAAATGTCACATATCAGTTTCTTGTAGACTTTCTTGAAAAGTTTCAGTATACTGTACTGCTGCACTAAATTTTGAACTTTTAACTTTTGAAAAGCTATAACGGAATACAAGTGGTAATGTGCAGAATTAGTATACAAATTATATTACAGAAAAGGATGCATTGTGGAAAAAGGAGAGATCCCTCGTTATGAGTGATTCCTCCTTTTCCTATAATGTATTCAAGAGCAATAGTTACGGATACATTTATGCTAGATTTTTTTTCTAAAATAATTGTTTGTGTTGGGCTAAATTTGTTTGTTGATTTACTGTAAATATAGCACATTAGAATTATGTAAGAAATGTAAAAAGGAAAAGGGTTTAACCCCTTTACCACACATTGCCGACTTTCAACGACCCCGAGGAAGAAATCTTTTAAGAGCATTGTGAGAAAAGGAGAATATGCTGATAATAGCATTTTCTCATCTCCCCACAATGTTTCTTAGTTTCCTAGTCGAGCAACGAAAATTTGCTTCATTTTAGATACACTGACATTTTCGTCTACAAATGTTCGCAATTTGGATGGGTCAAAAGTTTTGTCATGTGGGAAAAGGGGTTAACAAACCACTTTCTGTATGTAAATGTCTTATTTGTAAATAATAGCCACACCCATTTATCTCTTCTTGTTATTTCGTTTCGAACAAGAGAGAAATAAGTGGATACTTTTATCTATGTAGTTATATAGCAATACAATAACTAGAATGAGTAGATATGACTGAAAAAAAAAAATTATAATGGTGATAGTATTGGTAAAAGAAAAACGGTTGAAAACAGCAGTTCTTTTTTTACTAACACATACTCCTCTCAAAAATAATTTCTCTCAATAATAATACCTATCAATAAACTGTTCTTTAAAACATTTATCGAAAATAACAATGGTTTTGAAAACATATTTGGAATTAACTATGCATACCCTTCTCTTGTATAACCTTAAAGTGAAAGGGAGGTAATCAGTAATCAACTAAAATTATTTTTCTTCAGAGTTACTTCTCTTTATCAAGTTTTTTTTTTCCCACCATTGACATCTAAACCTTTGTAAATATATATATTGTGTGGTGTGATAGGCAATATTGCCTTTTTTCCTTAATAAAGTTAATAAAATAAAGTTATCTTTAAGCCGATGATAAACAAATATTCATCCAAACAAGCAAACGATCACGTCTTGTGCAGTCTAATCTTGATCTACACTGGCTGCAGAACGAACTAAAGTTGTGACAAGCACTTTAAGGGTTCATAATGAATAGCTTCGAGTTATTTATTTTTCTTTTTCCGTCCTAGATATTTATATGAATGTCATAAACATTGTCGTTTGCACTTGTTTCAGAAATCTCACACACGACCCCTCCCCATTTCTAATGTAATCATTACAAATCATTCACTTTACGCAGTAATGAGATTGAGATTGCAGCTCCAATATCATGATTTACTGAGTGTGTATGCGGTTAGCTGTTTTGAGTCATTATTTAGGATAAAATGGCAGCTTGAAGGGTCTTTGAGCGGTTTATGTAAATTTGGCACCTGTTTTGTCATCAGTTTTCGTTCAAAGACCCTTCAAACTGCCCTTTACTCCTAAATAATGACTCAAAACAGCTAATTTGCATACACTATCAATATTTCATGATATTGGAGCTAGAATCTTAAGCTAATTACGGCGTAATGTGAATGAATTCTACATTAGAAAGGTGGACGGATCGGCGCGAGATTTCTGAAACATGTGCAAACAACAATGTTTGGGATATTCATACAAATAACTAGGACGGAAAAAGAAAAATAAATAACTCGAAGCTATTCATTATGAACCCTTAAAGTGCTTGTCACAACTTTAGTTCGTTCTGCAGCCAGTGTAGATCAATATTAGACTGCACAAGACGTGATCGTTCGCTTGGATGGATGTTTGTTTATCATCTGCTTAGAAAATAACTAATATTATAACATATTCTGCATTGAAAGATCTGAGTGAGTACAATCAAAATCATGGATCTATGAACATTTTTTTTTTTTGGTCTTGATGTGTTTGTTAATTTGATTTTTTTAAAGACTTGTATATACCCCACCCATCCGACATCCTGTTGTGTCGTGTTAGGTGTTGAGAAGAGTTAAGAGTGGTCACACATATACCCTAGGCGTGTAATACGAATAGGCCAATTGCATTTCTCACGCTTTGTAATTTTTTTTTTCTATTCATCATCTCTGCTACGGTCGGTACATTTTCCATCTAGCTTTTTAATGACTGTTTCAAGACCAGATAGTCTTCCGAAGATGCCAAATATTTTTTCATTATTTTTGCTTACGTGTGGGCTGCACTTACGACGAAAGCATGACAAATGCTATATACACGAAAAGACCATTCTGTTCATCAAAAGCTACGCAAAAGTATTTTCAAAATTTAGATAGACTAATGTTCGACAGGATTTTTCGATCGTGACAATACCAGTCCTTTGTATGTTCATAAATTCGGTCATGTTCCATACAACAATAGTAATACATTTTGGACTAAAAGGTATTATCGGAAAAACAAAGCCTACTTCCTAAGTAAATTTTTACAGAAAACTAAAATTTTTGGAAGGAAGCCCCCATCAATCGGTGCCGACTTACATATTCAGAGTCGACCTACATAATCGGAGCCCTTCTTTAATTTCACCATTTTTGTACTATTTCTTTTCAATTCTTTACCAGCAGCGAATGTAACATTTCAAGACATTAACTCACGCTTTTGGGACAGCAAGACTCTCTTTTAATTGCCAATTATATGGCAATAATAGACTGAATTTAGGTCCGTGACATATTATTTTAGCTAAGGTCAACCCACAACACAAATGATTCAGACAACATCGTGCACTTGTTACAACTTTCCGTAGTGTAGAAAGCACGTTGAAAGACCAGAGCATTGCATCACAATCTCCTTTTTCGGAATTTCAAAGATATAAGAACACATGATTACAAATAATGACAAGCTTACCTGTTTTTTGGTTGTTTTTCAGCCGACATCTTCAGAAACGGAAGACCAACACAACATTTTCTCGTCAGAGCCATTGGCTCTGAATATGAAGTTTCATACCCGTGAAAAGCCTCCTTCCTTGGGGTCGTTAAAAGTCTAGATTGTTTAATAAATGGGTCAGTTAGAGAATGGGCTCAAAACTGATTTAGTACTCCTACGCACTCTTGGTGCTCTTTTTGTTTGATGGGTTTAACACTTTTGTAGCTAAATAAATTAAATGGTCATTTGCATCTAAAAATCGAAAACTACTCTTCAAAGATGTTTTCGCTAGATATCACCGTGACACGGACAGTTTAGATCATGAAAGTGTATGAATTAAGTCGCACTTAACATCCTAAAGGTTAACATTAAAGAATACTTTCTACCTCTATTATGACTGTACGATATCGTATATCGTGTGGGATGCCAATTCTGCGACTGTTTCGAGTTAAAGACACTTAAGGGAAAACAATTATGATAGACGAAAATATGCCAGCTGAAACCCAATAGATATATTACCCATTAAATCATATCCGGGAGAAAAGAAGTGAATAACAACAGTTGAATAACTTCTGTTATGATATGCTTCAAAAATGTCAGGCTCAAATACATGCATTGCATGCGGCTAAAATATTACACACGATATAAATAAAAAGTCTGTATCTACACAGTCTTAAACACGGTTTCAGATATTGTATGATGACTACCTCGCGCATGGAAATCGCATGCATTGATTTTCGATTTGGTTTGTCAAAATGTTACACTATAATATTCATTCACCATTCATAAAAATGTAGTAACTATTTATTTTGTTTGCCGTTTTCGAATGTCAGTAATTGCAATATTTTGTCATTAAAAGTTGTAGGTAAATAATAAAAGCAATATTATGTTGTAGAGCATCCTCGGTGACCCAATTTCGATTCATTCTGTAATCGCCCCTGGGTTATTTTGCTGGCACTTCCTCGTTCTCATGAATTATTCATAAAGCATTTTGATTGGTGATCTCAGTTTTTCTTTGAGAAAATTTAAACTATTTTTATCACAAATACGCCGTCATTTCTATTTTTTACTTGTCGATATCCAATCACAGCATTCATTGCAAATCAAACTTCGCGATTCCTTAAATATGGCGGCGCCCATCAACACCACAATCGAGAAGCGTTTAAAAGAGATTTTCGGCGTAACACCGAAAGATTGTCAGTTAAAATCGTACCCAAAGATCGATAGTGTCGTCCCTGTATTGCAGAATGGCATATCTCACAGGAGACAAGCACGCCGACGGCCGCCATATTTGTTGACAACGTCGGGTTTTTTCCAGGGTTATTTTCAGTAACGGAAGAAATTAAATGATTCTCTCTACAAGAGAGTATCACTATGTTATCGATCTTTCGATTGGCTATTAGGGTACTTCCCGACCATATGAATATTCATAAGAAATGACGATTTGCTAGTCAATTTTCCCAGGGGTGATGCATGGAGAGTAACGTAAGGCTTCAAACTTAGGTTCTGAGGATGGTTGTAGAGTAACTTTCCTGATGCTTGTATATGCTTCTCGATGTGCAAGAAAATTTTGACATTTCACTCGACCTACGGTCTGGCGCGATATCAAATTTCCTCATGTTGCTCGAATCAAATACAAGGACCAGGAAAGTAACTACAACATGATATTATATTATACTAATTGTATAACATCTCATGAATATTCAAAGAAAAGAGTCATGTTTGAATACTAGTACAAGTTTTTTTTTTAATCTGTACTGAAAAAAAGACGCTTTCCCAGTAAAATTTAGATTTATAACCATGTAAAGAAGCTGAACAATGTTTTCTGCCCTTTCAAAGAAAAAATTCCCAAGTTGTGGAATACTTAGTTTGTTATTTTCAAATGCTTTCAATTTGGACCAGTCTAAAGCCCTGTCGTTTGGTAAAGAGTTAACATGGACTGTTATTCCTTATTTCAAATGCTGACAGTTGTAATTTAGGATCTATATTTTATGTAAAAAGCCCCTTCACACACTTTAACCATGGGCAAACTATGCACAAAATGATTTAATTGGATATGGCATAAAAACAATAACAAAATCTTGATCAGTTTTATATTTTTTTTATTGAACTCGTCATTCTAGAACGAAAAAGAAAACTCGACAATGTTTCGGTTTTTTTCCCCCGGTTTTAGAATGACCTGTTAAATGAAAAACAGTAGAAAGAAATGACCTTTTATGTATTATGTATATGTAATATTGTATCATTCCAAATCTATATGATAATTTGTAGCGTTTTACAGATACATCTACACTCGCTCTCAGCTAGTTTTTCATCCTTATTTTATGAAACTATAATCATTGTTGTATCTTCATGCCAAATGTTGCCCCTGATGGCTGCAAGGTTGCACAGATTACGACAGATAGATAATGCATTTCATGTTTTGAGGCCTTCAAAGCGATCGCTGTTGTCGTTTCCGGTTTTAAATGAGTGCAAACTCCTTTGCCCCGTTTTACTAAGGTAGTTACGTACAAAATTTTCGTAAGTTTTGTGTAACTTTAGTATAGTGGCATATTTCTGCCACGAGTTACGAGAAAACTATCATGATTATTTTAGAAAACTATTGTGATAAATCAAAGTTTCCTGGAAATTTTATTTTTTCATTTTATCTTCATAAAATTTCCAGGAAACTTTGCTTTATCACAATAGTTTTCTAAAATAATCATGATAGTTATCTCGTTTCTCGTGGCAGAAAATGCCACCATACCATAGTTACGTAAAACTTACGCAAATTATGTTCGTAACTACCTTAGTAAAATAGGGCCAAGGACTTGAGTTTTTCTATCTCTTACACTATATACATTGGTAATTTATCTATGTTTTCACAGCTGAGCCATTCTACACACTTTCAAGTTTTAACAGTTTGTTTGTTTTTTTTTTCGCTCTAGCTGTAAGGATGTATCTTTAACTCTTTACCAGACGACAAAATTGAATATTGAGGACTTGTACACACTTGAAACATGCAGACCACATTATGTATCTCTAAAACTATCGATCTTGTCTTTGAAACGGTAGAAAACGTGGTGATTGATTGTTTGATTGACTGGTTGATTGATTGAATGGTGTTTAAGGCCGTTTTCAACATTATTTAAGTTATATCGCGGCGGCCATGCACCTATCCATGCTTTGCAGGAGTTTCTTTTACCAGTACTCGGCACAATATTCTTTCCAAGCCATTTGCTGCTTTCCCACATAACCGTCGTTGAAAGAAAAACACTTTGATAAATGAGGAAAATGCTGGTTAGAAGCATTTCCTCCTTTTTTTCCACATTGTTTTCATAAAGGGTTCTTCACTGGAATCATTAAACCACAAGATTGTTTGGTAAAGAATTAAAAGGTCGCCTGCTTCGGAAGATTAATTCATAAAACTTCGTAATGATATACAAAATACTTGCCATTGAGGACGATGTAACAGTGGGACTACTGGACGATGTGGACGAGGGACGAGACGGACTTAACTTATTGGATGTAATATTCAACCAGTATCGGCTCTCGTCGCAGCACACCTCTACCACCGTAGCCCTGAAACATGAAATTTACGTAACCTTTGAAGCACTAAAGGCAGTCTAATTTTTGCGGACAGTGTAGATCAAGATCAGACTCGATGAGATCTTTATTTTTTATTCAATGTAGACTATTCTTACTTTACAAAGATGTTTACAGGGTCGTGCTGCTGCAGATTCGTTTCAGGACTTAATGAGTCAACTGAACGGGCACTTTCATACTCTTGAAAAAAAGCCAAGGTTTGGGCAGCATGTCTAAAACATTATTACATCTTATTTCACTTATTTCGACGGCGATTAGTTAAACAATAGAAAGATCAGCGTCCGCATTCACCAAACATTCTGAGGAACAGTTTTAGTCTTATTCTGCAGAATTTTCTAAATTTGAAAGTAACACAGCTTCTGATTGGCTAAACCAAACGGTTTAGCCAATCAAAAATTGTGTCACTTTCAAATTTAGATAATCTTGGAGTGTAAGCCTGTGAACGTTCTTGAGAATGATTGGTGAATATGGACTCTGGGCCCGATTTCAAGAAAAAAAAAACTCTAATTTTTTTTCAAAATCGCTCTACGGAACTCATTTTCTGAAATAAGTTGAGATCGTTATTTGAGACGCATTTTACTAACATTAATAGACTTTAGTAATGTTCCTAAATACTGACTTGACACAATGTTTCAGACTTAAAGTAAGCAAAATATTTAGACTTAAATCTGTCAATGGATTTGGACAAAATAAGACGTTTTTTTTTTTTCGTTCTAGAAATCGGGCCAAGAGGCATCAGTTTGGAAAAAAAAAAACTATTTTATTGTTTGACTAAAGTATTAAAATTTGACAAAAATCTCCCCTCAGTGTATATTGTTATCAATAAATACTAGGATGTTTTTACACAGATTTAGTAACTGTTGATAAAGCGGACATCTCAGATCTTTAGAAATAGCCAAGACTTGGTCAAAATATCTAGCACTGTTTATCAAAAATAAAATTGTATCGAATCTCTACAGGCACAATATAGGTTACTTACTACGTTATTTCATGCTAAAAACACATAAAAATGCAATCATATTTAGGTATGGATTTTAAAATTCTCGTGATCTAAAAGTCCATCTTGGCTAAGTTCAGTAGCATGTAGTGTTGATTTCATTTTATGATATAACATTCTACGAACTGCGATTTCAAAATAGAAAATCGTGTACTTTTCGTGTGTCGGCGACGTAATCTTGAGATAAAAGCATATCATCTGGAAATCTTAACCCAACAATCCTGTATTTTTACGAGCCTAATGAATACGGGTATTGAAAACATCGTGGAAAAAGGAGAAAATGCTGGTAACCAGCATTTTCTCCTTTTCTCACAATGTTTTCTAGCCTATCAAAGATGAATCCTAGCATATGAGATATATTTAATTTGTAGTTTGCAAACGTTTTCCAAGTGAACGAGTCTTAAATTTTGTTTTCTTGTAAACAAACCAGATTGCACTGTGTGACAGTCCTTCAGCAATGAAATGAAATGATAAAAGTACTGCAAGGAATTCAATTAACTCTTTACCAAACGACGAAATTTTGAACTCGTCCAAATTGAAAGTATATGCAGACGACAAACTGATTGTGGCCAAAGTGATCATTTCAGTATTTGAAAGGGTAGAAAATATCATGGGAAAAGGAAGAAGTAAAGGCCTATTACGAGCATTTTCTCCTTTTCCCACAATTTTTTTCGAAAGGCTTTGTCTCGGGGGTTTTAAAAATTGGATTGTGTGGTTAAATCTAAATATTTTTTTCTCCTTATCGGGCAATATAGATAAAAAATCAGACTACATGCTTTTCTCCAGTCTTATCTGGATCTACAATGTTCACAAAAGCGCAAAGAGTCTCACTTGGCTGCATGAGGGGCAATAAACTGGACTCGCTATCTAAGTCTTACAAACAGATGCCGTGCATGAGGACCATTTTGACCACATCTCAGAATCAGGTAACCGACGGTGTAGATCAGACTTCATGTTTCGATCTAAGATCAGACTACACGTTCTGCGCAGCCTAACAGTAAACAACGACGAACGCTACTTCTGTCGACTCTCTTAGTAAAAGGGTAAATTAAAAGATGATCATTTTCAGACAGTAGATTAATATCAGACTGCACCGAACGTGGATTCTAATCTTTAATCTGCTCTCTCAGTTCGATATTTTTTGAGGAATTATGAATAACCAGCCGTGAAATTAAATAATTCGGTAATTTCTCACTGTCAGTGTCATGTATTTAGCCGAACGCACGTGACTTCAACACTGTACCACACAATCTCGTGTTTCAACCCTGAGAGAGGTGGCTTTCGAAAACAATGTAGGGAAAAGAAGAAATTAATGGTAACAAGAATTTTCTCCATTTCTTAAAACATTTTCTCCCTTTTCAAGGACAAATTGCATCATCTTAGCTAGCTATTAAATCAGGGGAGATAATTCATGTTCAAAATTCATATACATGTACCAATCGGCAAATCTCGGGTAGACCAGCCCGCATAGCTCAATAGGTAGAGCGTAGGACTCGTGAACGTGATGTTTCGAGTCACTTGAGGGTGTGGGTTTGATCCCCACGGCTGGCCATCAAAAATTACTAATGGTCTTTCGGATGAGACATTAAACCGAGGTCCCGTGTGACGGTGCTATACACCGAGCACGTAAAAGAACCAGGTGTAACTTAAGATGGGTTTCGTCCTGTATCTGCACTATCACCCGTAACAATACTAACAGCCTTCAGGGGGCGTCGCCCATATGGGCAACCGGTGGCGACGATAAATAAACGCAAATTCAATCAAAAATCTCGGGTAATGCGCTGATCAAGCCCCTTGGCTGTATCACGTAGCTTGATATGCAACTTCACGGTACATTTCTTCGCCGGAAGTACACCGCTTCACCGTTCTTAAAATTGTAACACTCCAAAAGCAAACACAAGTCACAATTTTCAGTGGGAACTTTTCTAAATACATTTCCGATGAGAAACAGGTTGTAACTTTATTTTCTAACTGGATCAATCAATTACGTTGGCATTTTTTAGCGATAGATTGATTCTCACCTTGGCTGTTGTTGCCGTTGCTAATCGATTTTCAGGGCGCCACCGTGTTTAAGATCATGTGACTGGCAGTATTTCAAAATGTAAACCCCTTGATAAGGACGTGGTTAGATGTAGGTACGGATCGGCCGAGTTGTGACGAGTGATACATGTACAAGTACTGAAATCATGGTTGGAATTGAATCAGGGGAGAAAACTACAAAGTAAAATATCAAAACTCTAATACCTAAATTGTATGTCTCCTATGGAACCATTGGTAGACGTCCATGTAAAATCAATACTTGATTTATTCGTATTGTCAGTGTGTGTTAGACCTTGGTCGCCGTTCTGTAAAAATACGAAATATAGTAAGAGATTATAACTCAAAATAGTTAAATACCACAACGGAAATAAATGTCCTCCTCTTTTCAAGAAACAAAAAAAGCTTCTGTCGGTTCAAGGACAGTCTTTCTTAATCTCCTAACCATGTCAGTGCCATAGGCGATAACAGGAATTTTGCACACGGCATAGACCAAAATCAGACCACATAGAACGTGAGGTCTGATCTTTGATCTATACCGTCCGCTTGAACGATAAAAATTAAAGTAGGATGTATTTGAGCCGTCGATAGAGGTTGCTGTAATACATGTACATGTGACACTAAAAGAGTTGACTCACGGATAGGAAATTTCATATTCGGAGCCAATGGCTCCGACGAGAAAATGTTGCGTCGGTCTTCCGTTTCGGAAAATGTCTGCTGAAAAACAACCAAAAAAAAAACAGGTAAGCTTGTCATTATTTGTAATCATGTGTTTTTATGTCTTTGAAATTCCAAAAAAGGAGAATGTGATGCAATGCTCTGGTCTTTCAAAGTGTTTTCTACACTACCAAAAGTTGTAGCAAGTGTATGATGTTGTCTGAATCATTTGTGGCGTGGGTTGACCGTAGCCGAAATAATCTGTCACGGACCTTAATTCAGTCTATTATTGCCATTTAACTGGCAAATAAGAGAGAGTCTTGCTGTCCCAAAAGCGTGGATTATTATCTTGAAATGTTACATTCACTACTGGTAAAGAATAAAAAAAAAATAGCACAAAAAATTATAAAAATAAAGAAGGCCTCCGATTATGTGGACCGGCTCTGAATAAGTAAGTCGGCACCGATTGATAGGGGCTTCATTTCAAAAAATTAGTTTTGTGGAAAAAAATACTTAGGAAGTAGGCTTCGTTTTTCCGTTAAAACTTTTCAGTCCAAAATGTAGTACATTTGTTTGATGGAACATGGCCGAATCTATGAAAATGCAAAGGACTGGTATTGTCAAGATTGACAAATGCTGTCGAACATAAGCCTATCAAAATTTTGAAAATACTTTTGTGTAGCTTTTAATTAACAGAATGGTCTATACATGTATATAGCATTTGTCATACTTTCGTTGTAAGTGCAGCCCACACGTAAGCAAAAATCGTGAAAAACATTTGGCATCTTCTGAAGGCTATTTTGTCTTGAAACAGTCATTAAAATGCTAAATGGAAAATGTACCGACCGTAGCAGAGATATTGAATAGAAAAAAATACTTTTACAAAGTGTGAGAAATAAAATTGACCTATTTCCCAATACACGCCTCAGGGTATATGTGTGAACACTCTTAACTCTTTTTAACACTGAACACGTCACAACAGTATGTCAGGTGGGTGCGGCATATACACGTCTATAATAGCGAAAAAGAATTGATTTCACAAGCACGTCAAGACCAAAAATTGTTCATAGATCCCTGATTTTCATTGTACTCACTCAGATATTTCAATGTTCAATTAACCAAGAGCATATTAGATCAGAGTATGTCACATATCAGTTATTTTCTAAGCCGATGATAAACAAACATCCATCCAAAGGAACGATCACGTTTTGTGCAGTTTAATCTTGATCTACACTTGCTGCAGAAGCAACTGAAGTTGTGACAGGCACTGTAAGGGTTCAAATTGAATAGCTTCAAGCTATTTAACATTGTCGTTTGCACTTGTTTCAGAAATCTCACGCCGACCCCTCTTCCTTTCTAATGTAGAAATCATTCACTTCAGGTCGTAATTAGAGTGAGGTTCCAGCTCCAGTATCATGATTTATTGAGTTTGTATGCAAATTAGCTGTTTTGAGTCATTATTTAGGATAATAATGCAGTTTGAAGGGACCTTGAGCGGATTATGTTAATTTGGCACCTGTTTTGTCATGGGTTTTCGTATTTTGCCGTGACGAGTAATTTTGATTAAATAAAAAGTAAAGTTCTGAATGAACAAAAAAACTGTGTATTGTCATGTTTTCGAACAGTTTAGGGAATTTTCATGATATATTTTACGTTTACGTCTGCTTAAAGAAGGCATTGAAAGACTTAAAGTTTTGAAAAACCTTGCTCGGAAAAAAAAGACCGCAGAAACTCCAAAAGTGAAAATCTGCGCATTAAAAAAATGTCAGTAGTAAGATACTAATCCTGCGCCCAGCCGCAGATAGTCAACTGCTTAACGATCTGTGCTTTTACGTAGAAACTCCATAATATATAATCTCCGCATATAGAATATGCATAAACTAATAGGCGTCAGAAATCCGTCTTTCAGTCAATACCTTTTATCCGCGTTTTATCTGTATCCATTTCGTCTGCACATGCTTAAAAATATTTTGGACACCGGATACTTTTTTCGGAGTAAGGTTTTTCTTTTTCGTTGTAACAGACTTGTATATACTCTACCAACCTGACATACTGCTGTGACGTGTTGAGTGTTAAAAAGAATTAAGTGTTCACACATATACCCTGAGGCGTGTATTGCGAATAGGTCAATTGTATTTCTCCGCTTTGTAAAAAAATTTTTTTTTTTATTCAATATTTCTGCTACGGTCGGTACATTTTCCATTTAGCATTTTAATGACTGTTTCAAGACAAAATAGCCTTCAGAAGATGCCAAATGTCTTTCACGATTTTTGCTTACTTTTGGGCTGCACTTACAACGAAAGCATGACAAAGCTATATACATACGAGTATATAGACCATTCTTTTAATCAAAAGCTACACAAAAGTATTTTCAAAATTTAGATAGACTTATGTTCGACAGCATTTTTCAATCGTGACAATACCAGTCCTTTGTATTTTCATAAATTCGGTCATGTTCCATCAAACAAATGTACTACATTTTGGACTGAAAGATACGGAAAAACAAAGCCTACTTCCTAAGTATTTTTTACATCAAACTAATTTTTTGAAATGAAGCCCCCATCAACTGGTGCCGATTTACTTATTCAGAGCAGGTCCACATAATCGGAGCCCTTCTTTATCTTTATAATTTTTTGTGCTATTTCTTTTCAATTCTTTACAAGCAGTGAATGAAACATTTCAAGACATTAATCCACGCTTTTGGGACAGCAAGACTCTCTCTTATTTGCCAGTTAAATGGCAATAATAGACTGAATTAAGGTCTGTGACAGATTATTTCGGCTACGGTCAACCCACGCCACAAATGATTCAGACAACATCGTGCACTTGTTACAACTTTCCGTAGTGTAGAAAACACGTTGAAAGACCAGAGCATTGCATCACATTCTCCATTTTTGGAATTTCAAAGACATAAGAACACATGATTACAAATAATGACAAGCTTACCTGTTTTTTTTTGGTTGTTTTTCAGCCGACATTTTCCGAAACGGAAGACCAACACAACATTTTCTCGTCAGAGCCATTGGCTCCGAAAATGAAGTTTCCTACCCGTGCTGTTACTGACCGCATACTCTTGACGCTGAAAAGATGAAGATGCAGGGGGTGTAGATCTAAGTCAAGGGCCCGTATTGACAAACCGTTCTAAATTGCAAGTCTTATTCTAGAATAAGAAAGTAACGCAGTTTCTGATTGGCTAAACCATTCGGTTTAGCCAATCAGAAACTGTGTCACTTTCTCAACGTAGAAAATTCTTCTTAGTTTTAGACTCAGAAATGGTTGGTGAATTTGGACCTAGAGTGCACGTTCTGCGCAGTTTGGTCCTCATCCACAGTGTTTGCTAAAGCTATTTATATCTTCCAATGCGACACAGGGGTTCCACTGAGTCTGTTGACTTCGAAAAACTGAAAATAATTGCCAATGTTCAGTAAACAAACATATTTGTTGTCAAATGCGAAAAGAAAATGCAAATTTAAATCGTACTTTTCATCTCATTCATATTTTACTGTTTTATCGCTATAGCTTGTGTTTCATGAATGTAGCTGATGGTTCGCACTATTTACATAAACAAAGTGCACGTGAATAGTTTACGTGATGTCTTGGCTTCTTAACCATTATTCGTCGACCCGCCCGCATAGCTAAGTTGGTAGAGAATAGGACTCGTGAACGTGATGTTTCGGATCACTTATGGGTGTGGGTTCGATTCCCACGGCTGGCCATCTAAAATTACTAATAGTCTTTCGGATGAGACGATAAATCCGTTAAACCGAGGTTCCGTTTGATGGTGCTATATACCGAGCACGTTAAAGAATCAGGCGTAACTAAGGATGGGTCTCGTCCTGTATCTGCACTATCCCCCGTAACAATATTAACAGCCTGGGGGGGGGGGGGGGAGGCGTCGCTCATATGGGCAACCGGTGGCGACGATAAATAAACGCAAATTCAATCAGTCATAACTGTTGTTTCTCAGGACTTGCGTACCCACCATTTCGACATTCATTCCGTACTTGCGTTATCCCCAAACCCCCCCCCCCCCAAAAAAAAAGATTACCAAGCAATTCCCAAAGTGGGGAGAATCTGGGATTATGCCCAATTTTCTTTAAATTTAAAAAATAAAGAAGTTTCTGAAAGACTTAACCATTCTGTTTAGCCAGTCAGAAACTACGTTACTTCCTTAACCTATATTTAGACTAACAATGCAATTTGCAATGGTTGGTTAAGGATTACGACCCCTAACTCATCGGTAATATCGTGTAACATCGACGTTTTCGTAAAGGCTATTCGGCCAATCTCGGCAGCTTCCGTCTTTTGATATAAGCAATAGGGGCCGTAGACTCACCTATTCATCGGTAAATATCGTGTAACAACGACGTTTCGTAAAGGCTATTCGGCTAATCTCGGCAGCTTACGTCTATTAATCTATTAATATGAGAGTAAGGGGCCGTTGACCTTGATACGGCCCGTGAATTCTAACAGGCCATTAAGAAAAAAACAAGATAGTGGTGTGGCCCGTAACAATGCTAAAATAAAGAAAAGCCAGAAAAGTGCAGTGGTGAGAAAATGTCGTGGCAAATGGAGTAATTGCACATGTCTCTGTGTTTTTATTATCGTCTTCTATGATTACCTCTTGTCCAAAAAGAAAATATATATATATGAGTGCTCTATGAAAAGGGGGCTTAATCCATCTGCAAAAAGTATCAAGCCTGTAAACCTGCGCAGGCTGACATGCGTCAAAACTTTTCGCTTTTGATTAATTTTAAATTCTGCACGTCAAAGGACCATCCTACCTCATGAATCAGTCTGTTGTTAGACAAAATGATTTTTTAAGGATCCAAAATTATGTGAAGAGTTGATTGGTATAATGCATCACGGAGATGCATTGAGCCCCCTTTTTACCAACACATGGCTCTCAAGTATTTTCAATATGGCTTGCAACACGCAAAAAGGGGTATTCGGACATTTGCGTAAAGCGTCGTCTCGGATCAGCCTGCGCAGTCCGCGTAGGCTAATCTGAAACGACACTTTCCGTTTTAATGTAATTTTCTGTTTTGAACTAGTCTACTGTAGCACAAAATGTAATGTAGTCGTAAAGTGCCGTCTCGGATTAGCCTGCGCGGACTGCGCAGGCTGATCCGAGACGACACTTTACGCAAATGTCCGAATGCCCCTTTTCGCCTGTTGCAAGCCAATTATACTGTACGTACCGTTCCGCAAACATTCTTTGAACTACTGTCGTTCCCAGACATCACTCCAATATTTCCGTTTCCGGGCACTGGCTCGATCAGAAACCCTCGAAATAAGGTGCCGTTGGTTGAGTATAGAGTCCCTGTCAATATACAACAAGGAAGACGAGTATGACAAAAGTAAAGACAAGTGGAAGTCCTCAAACACTGGAGGAAAAATCATTATTTCTTCACTAAAATTAATGGCATGGGCACCCATAAGACTTGTCTTCGTAATCAGCGTCTTCTACTTTTCACACAGCGTGTTTAAAAACAAAGGGATTGTGTAGTTAAGGTTAACTTTGCTGTTTTGCCCAGTTTTTTCCCAAACTTTGAACCTAGTTTTATGTGCAAAAGATTTTTTTTTTTTGTAATGATTGATCAGCAATTGTATATATCTAACTGAATACACAAAACAAAACGATCATACACCTATGATTTTGCATTGCAAAATCAAGAATATCAACAATTTCATTTTCCTTACTAAGATATTTTATGCGAAAGAAGCTGTACGAACCGTGTATTACAACCTCATCTCGATCTCCAGAAGCTGTTATATTGATGGCGTATGGCGGTATACCGGAAGTTGTCGACGGCGGATGACCGGGTACCATTGAACCACAAATGAAAGAAGGGGCGCCACTTGGATAGCTGGTGACCAGTCCGACTTTTGTGAGTATCAAAACAGTTGCAATTGAGATTTTCAAGATTTGCATCTGAAATACATGAAGGATTTTTGTTTTACTTTTTTCGATGGCATTTCAGTTACACCATGGCAAAAGCTTACCGTTTCAAGTCTTTCTTGGTTTCAAAATGTAATGCAGTTCTCTTGGTAATTTATATGCTGTGGAGCAATCCTGATAAATCCCGATAGAAGTTTTGATATAAACATAAAACGCATAGTTATAGGGGTCCTTTGTTTCACTAATTGCTAACTCTTTACCAAACGACAACATTTTAGCCTTGTCCAATTTGAAAGCAACTGCAGACGACAAATTAAATGAAACTAGAAAAATAAAATCTGTCTTTCATAGAATGGAAAACATTTTGGGGAAAGGAGCAAATACTGGTTTTAAAAAAGCCTTGGTTCTCGGGCCCGTTAAAAGTCGGTATCGTGCGTTAAAGGGTTTAAAGAGCCGTAGGTTGCTCTCAGAAAATCTTTACTAAAACCCACTGGCGGCGCTGCTCTCGTAGAAAACCCCACTTTCAATTTTTTGGGTGTCATTTTATTTTGTCGTCTGCAACTGCTTTCAATTTGGACAAACTTAATTTTTTTGTTTGGTTTACACTAAATAGGAGTGTTCCAAAATCTAACAAAATATCGGTGATGTAGATTGCCCACAGAAAAGAAAGTAACTCAAACTGGATAAGACACCGAGAAAGTTCATAATCAAGCAATAGATGGACCCAAGGTAGACCTAAGGTAGAGTTTGAAGGACTGATTACAACAGCTCTAAAACTTAATCAGTATGTATAACGTCTGCTTCAAAATATATATGATGTAAACTCACCGTTTATAATATAAGTTTATATTCCTAATTTCGGACGTAACAAAACCCGCCTATGTAGTAATAAATTGCAACATAAACTTGATTTCAAAAAATTCAGATCATACTAAACTGTACCCGTACACGTTTTAAAAGTACCTCTTCACTTGTACGGGTAAAAATCACATGCCAGTCACCCGCTAATCTCTATCTTATCAGATAGTATCCCAATCCTCACAAACCCACATCATAGCTTACAGTTTTATCGGATCATGGTATATGGCTTACGTATTATATCAGATGATCTCATTCCTCCGTTCTGATATAATTAGTCTAATCAGAACATCGCAGATTACAATCCATAGACTGCTTTCCTACAAGGACCAAGTTGAGCTAACATTTAGTGGTTAGAGAGGAATGAGTTTTATCGCAATGCCATGACGAGCCCGCATGTGTTGGTTCGAGCCCCGAGGTCCCGTGTGACGTTGCTAAACACCGAACACGTTAAAGAACCAGGCGTAACATAGGATGGGTTTCGTCCTGTATCTTGCACTATCCCCCGTAACAATATTAACAGCCTTCAGGGGATATCGCCAGTATGGGTGACCGGTGGCAACGATAAATAAACGCAAAATCAATCAAACGCAATGCCATCTATTCACTCTGGGAGGAACTTTGGCAATGCTATGATTGGATCTCTTAACCCCTCGGAAAGTAGCCTTGTACGTTACCATTGCGCCCGGTGGAATATATACGCATTCATAACTATTTGAGCCATGCTCTGGCAAAAAGGGGGGGGGGGAGATTTAGCGCATCTCCGCAATGCATTATACCAGGCAAGTTGTCACATAGTTATGGATCCATAAAATCCATATGTTTGGCAACCACCTGGATCCTGAGGTAGAACGGTCCTTAGACATGCATAAACTTATCGAAAGCAAAAAGTGGACTGCGCAGGCTGACCTGAGTCGACACTTTTTGCAGAGGCATTAACCCTTAGGCTGCTAATCGCGACTCACTGACCTTTAGCGAACAGTGTAGATCAAGATCAGACTGCACAGAACGTGCAGTCTGATCTTTGATCTACACTGTCCGATAAGGAGATATTATTCCCTAAAACAAAACTTTGAAATAGCAATATTTGGGTTTTTACTATCGAATTGAAAATTTCATTTTAGTTATTTAGCAGGACAGAGATTAACATCTATTTCACAGTGCACGGCTCATTTATAGTCGATGTTTGGTTATTGCTAGACCCTTCCTCAAATAATCCAATGTTCTAACGTTCTCAAGCCTTATCCTGCTAAATAATTGAATTGAAATTTTTGAGCCGATGGTAAAAGTACCCAAATTTTGCTATTCATTGGTAATGTTTTTGGGGGACAATATATCCTTATCGGACAGTGTAGATCAAAGATCAGACTGCACGTTCTGTGCAGTCTGATCTTGATCTACACCGTCCGCAAAAGGTCAGTGAGTCTCGCTGAGCAGCGTAAGGGTTAAGTATGAAGACAAAATGCTGGAAACCATCATTTTTCTCACTTTTCGACCCTTTCCAAAACGAATTCCCTAATTTGAGCCAACGTGAAATTGGCGTCAGAAATGCTTTCTATTTGGACAACTTTATAAGGTAAAGAGTTAATTAAACACGTCTGAGTCAGACTTCAACCATCCAGAAAGACATAAGTAGTAAACGTGTTCAGAGGGTATTTATCTGGTATTGTTTGATAAACTAGCCTAGATCTAAGTGATTGTTTAAAAAGTCGGACACAAGTGCATTGACTTCAGCACATAAGGACACCGTTAATCATCGTATCGACGATGGCTATAGAAAAGCAGCCAAAATTTACGATGTACTTGTGAAGAAAAAACTCCATGAAAGCATGGATAGGTGCACTGGCCGCCGCGATATAACTGAAAAAAACGTTAAATACTGCGTTGAACACACAAAAAAAAAACATATGGACTACAAATCTCATTACAATCTTCTACATTCTTCTTGTAGACCTGACGGCGGCCTGTCGAGGACAATATTCTGTTGACACTTCTGATAGCCAATCAAAATCTTGCTTTCAAGCTTTTAAAACCTAACGTAGACCTTCGGAAAAAGTACTTCCGTAAACATGTAAATCGGCGTTGCTGAATGCGCTGGCTTTTGACCCACCTCTTGGTATTGATACACAATGAATAGATGGCAATTTGTGATTAGTAAACGTGCACATGTTTATTCGGCGGGCCCTGCTGGCATTAATACGCAAACTTTTATGAGGGCACTATTAACACTGCTAATCGATACTACAGGGCCTTAATTCCTTGATTCATACCATAGCAAACTAGTGTAATAGAGAATTATCCTTTTCTTGTTCTATTTGGAAATTTAATCCTTTCATACGCGTTACCCAAGAACCCAAAACTACTCTTTTTTTTTTTTTTTTTTTTTGAAAAACGATGGGGAAAAAGAGGCAATTGCATGGGGTTACTTTTCATTATTTAACTTCATATTGAGCCACAAAGAGTTTCAATGTTCATATTCCAGTATCTCTAACGCTGGCTATCTTTTTTAAAGATATTTAAGAAATAATCTTCTTTCTATCGTGGTTTATCGTTCAATAAACCACAGTTGTGAGTTATGAGGCACAATAAATAACCCACTCGGGCGATAGCCCGAGTGGGTTATTTATTGCGCCTCATAACTCACAACGTGGTTTATAGCCCGAGTGGGTTATTTATTGTGCCTCATAACTCACAACTGTGGTTTATTGAACGATAAACCACGATAGAAAGAAGATTATTTCGATTCTAACATGATCAACTCTTAATCAAAGGAAAACAAGTTCATACTTAGAGTAAAAACGCGGATGCAGATTATATTCCATTGAATAACTTACTTACTTTATACAGAATGACGTCACTCTACATAGAATATCGTAGATTTTACCACGCTTTCGTTGCACTGTGTTTATAGAGCCAAATTCACGTGTCATGTTAGAATTCTTGTTTTACAATTGAGCCGTGCTGTATGAGGACAGGGTTTAATGCATTTGTAAAAGGTATCTACCCATGTCATCCTGCACGGTCCGTTCGGTTGTTAGACAAAATGGATTTTATTGATTCATGATTATATGATGACTTGTATGGAAAGATGCATCACGATGTTGCAATAAACCCCATTTTGTCAGAACATTGCTCAATGACTTTCATGGTTAAATATTTTTTCAATCCATTGTCACCTCTTCTTGACAGCGTTTTGTGACCCACATTGTATGCGACCTTTCCTGTGTTTCAAATATTTGTATCAGCTGTAAGCGTCCATTATCAGATAAGCTCAGTAAATATACGCATTTCATTTACAATGCCTATTACTGAAAAACGATGTGACAAAAATATTTCTCGAAAATAATCCTGGCTGACAGACAGAGCTATTAAGTTCAGTTTCGGTTTCAGTTTATTCTGCATAAAATTACACACATTTTTAGCTGATAATATGTAGTTACAAACAACATTTGCACATGCATAGAAAAAATATATATAAAGAAAAAAATAATTCAAACTGTGAAATTGACGATCAAATAACGGCCAGAAGATATTTGTAGGTGATCAAAGTAACTTGGAATTTTCTTGTCTGTTAACACACGACTTTTACAATTACATCACCGTTAAGTACTCGAATTTTTTCTATAAATTGTCGCCTTTTTTTACTGAGTTTTGTGACCTTCCCGCGTCCTTATCTGTGTTTTATCTCATTGTATCAATCGTAAACGCCCGATATCAGACAGACTCATTAGATATATGCATTTAAATCCCTGTTTCTAACAGCTAATATGACATAAATATTTCTCGAAAACAACCTGGGCTGACAAAGATAAAGCTGCATAGTTAACCTCAAAGTTTACCTACGACCGTTTAACCTTATTTTGTTGCATTGGGTTTGTACCGTGGTTTGTAAAAGTTTGCTTTTACAGTAAGAAGATGGTTTGACTCTCAGTACTTAAAGTGCTTTGATTTTACGACCTAGATGTTCCTATTGTCGGCCACCATTTCCGTTTCGCTGTTCTCCTCGTATCACAATGTTTTCATCAAGTATTTTAAAATGTACTAATCCTTACATCTTTCAACGCCAAACATATAAAGTCGTTTTCTTTTGACGGCTGAAAATGGGATCCTTTGAAAATCGGAAACATTTTTATCCTGTGGTCTTGGCCAAACAAGACGACAACATAGAATCAAGATCAGGCTGCACAGTCTATGCCATCCGCAAAAAAGCTTCTGTTTTCTGTTATGGCACCGAAATGGATAGTTCGTCTTGGTGGTCAATACTTTGTGAGAATAGTTTCGTCTGCAGTAAAGGACCAGTTTCCATATGGGGCTTTTGGTGATAGTTGAATATTTGAATAATATTTTGGGCACATATAGCCACAAAATGGAGACATGCATTGATGGAAAATTTGAACCGAACGGACCTTTGATTTGGTGTTAATTGTGTTTTGAAAGTGGGTGGGGTAATTCTACATATGTCCTACCGGAGGCAATAAATTATCGATTTTCAATCTTTCTATAAAAGACTAGCTAAAAGTTTAGCATATTATGCAAGGGCTGTTGTCACATATTAAAGTGATATGAGGTTTTATATATATGCTCTTGAAACGTACTAAAAAAAAATTACTTTGATTCCAGTTTTTGGATTTTGATACATTTTTATCTACAATCTTTGCGGAAAACATAAACGCTTCTCTACCAAGCAACAGAATCTTACCATATTTTGGGGAAATATTTGTGAATTGTTTGTAATTGCAGAATTATGAGGATATATTTGTAGATGCTTTAAGAAAAGAGTTATGAGGCCTTGAATGTCGAAAAATGCATACAAAACGAGAAAAATGTCAAAATTTTATTTTGTCGTTTTTCATCTCTCAAGATGGAAAAGGCCCCTTTTTTAACTTAAATTTATGTGTATTGTAGTGTAAAATGTTTGTTTCATCATCAGGGATAGAGTAAGTGTTATTTATAGCCAAACGGATCATGATAGTCCTAAAAATTTGTCCTAAATATCTGTTATTCCATACTCTGTTGAGCAAAATAATCCAGCTTGTCCACAATGAAACGTTGTATGCGCATGTCATATTCTTCGAAGATTCGACCTGTCTGCTATGACGCATCACCCATCCCCGAATACTTGGGAAAAGTAGGGCTTATACCGAAGCCATTAGCCTATTACCCAAGCATGTAGGGGCTGTTTTAATAAATGGCCGATGCATAAGTTACATGCTAGCCGATCATAGCTGAATGAATCGCACCAGGTAGCGTTTTATTGAGTAAACGTTTATTTCATTTTGAAATTCAAAGTAACGGTTGTTGTTTTGAAAAGTAGTCCGGTTCTCTACTCAGAATGCCCAAATTAGATAGATATGTATTTGTAGAATGCCATCTAGTGGGAGATAATGACAATGAAAAACATGAAAATGAGCTGCGCTCTGGCAAAAGGGGGTTTAACAGATCTCCGTGAGGCATTATACCAAACAAGTCATCATATAATAATAAGAAATTGGCTTGCAACACGCGAAAAGGGGCATTCGGACATTTGCATAAAGTGCCGCCTCGGATCAGCCTGCGCAGTCCGCGCAGGCTAATCCGAGGCGACACTTTCTGCTCTTATGCAATTTTCTCTTTCGCGCATGTCTACTGTTGTACAAAATCGAATGTAGTCGTAAAGTGTCGTCTCGGATCAGTCTGCGCGGACTGCGCAGGCTGATCCGCCACGACACTTTACGCAAATGTCCGAATGCCCCTTTTCGCGTGTTGCAGGCCAATTATAATAATAAGTATGGATCCATAAAATCTAGTTTGTCGAACAACCGGCTAAGTCATCAGGTAAAACGGTCCTTGGACATGCAGAAAATTGACCAAAAGCAAAAAGTTTCGACCCGTGTCAGCCTGCACGGACTGCGCCGAGCGACACGGGTCAAAACTTTTTGCAGATGCATTAAACCCCCCTTTACACAGAGCATGACTCAAACGTATATCATTTTACCTTCTTCAAGGCTCTGACAATTGCTTCGCCATTGCAAACGATAAGACCCTTTGTTATAGATCTTTGCAGTTTAATATCAAGTAGCGAACGGTGAAGGTGCAGTCTAATCTTGATTTAAGCCGTCCGCGAAGGTTTCTACGGTCCAATAGAGTTCAAATAGACTGGGGCGTTGAATAAATATTTAGAAATAACCAAGGACCCAATTGTACTGGAGTATCGACAAACGAGAGACATCGCGTGACCAACAATGTACGGGGCGGTGATGACAATTCCTTTCTTTGTTTATCTCATTTACTCGTTATTCACGAATGTGCATCCCCGCATACAGTTGACAAAACTTGAAAACATTGTTGGGACAGAAGCACTGGCTTGACAGTAAGGTAGAGAATAACTAAACTGAAACGTGAACGTATTGAAAGATACTAAGCGTTGTCAACAGACTTTAGTAAGATCCAGATCAAACATGCGTCAATCCGGCTAAACGAAAATTTCCAAACTGTTAACAGGACACTTTGTGTGTGCGTGCTTCTGAGAGAAGAGAGAGCAGCTGATCTTTTTAAAGAAAGCCATGTTTTCTTTTCAGATTTCCGCGAATTTCTCTTGTTCCAGGCTTGAAAAGTACAACATCTACATATTACGTTCTAACCCTTACCCTTAACCTGTTAAATAAGTGAAATGAAATTTTCCACCCGATAGTATATACCCAAATGTTGGTTTTTCAAAGTATATGGGGCGGAATGCCTCCTTATCGGACAGTGTAGATACAAGATCAGACTGCACGTTCTGTGCAGTCTGATCTTTAGCTACATTGGCCGCAAAAGCGCTTTGAGTCGCGCTAAGTAACCTTACGGTTACAAGGTATTGTAGGTGTATATGCGGAAAGTGTTTGATCAAGATAATGCAGTCTGATATAAAAATCTACATTGTCAATTATTTTATGAAGTATAATTCAGATCTATAAAAAAAGAGAAAAACAACAACAACAAAAACACAGACATAATTAGTATTGCATTATTTGGACTTGTTGGAACAGTCAAAATACCGACCAAGAGTAGAGTAGAATCAACAAACGCCCAGTTTACAAGGATAGGTCGTGGTGTCAAGACGACGACGTTAATTTTAGACAGCGCTAGGCGTGTTATTCATCAATAATACCAATGAGCCATGCTCTGTAAAAAGGGGGCTTAATGCATCTGCGAAAAGTATCGACCCAGGCAAGCCTGGGTCGATACTTTTCGCTATTGGTCAGTTTTCTGTATGTCCAGAGGCCAGTCTACTTCAAGATTAAGTCGGTTGTTTAAAAAAAAAAGTGGCTATGATGAATCCATAGTTATGTGATGACTTGCTTGGTGTCATGCAACACGCAGATGCATTAAGCCCCCTTTCGCCAGAGCATGGCTCACTTCATTCATTCATTTTATTCGGAAGATATTTGTCAGCTGTTTAAGTGAATGACGTCGCTAAAGAGTTTACTCCTCCAAGACTGCAACATGCCAAATACACTTTACAGTGACTTGTCGACTTTGATCGAAAACAACTATGTAAACAATTGAATAGATATTTCGTAAATTAATGTGTTTGTCTTGTGTGCGTGGGCGACAGTGTTGTTAACCTACGTTCTGCCAAACTGATTTAACCCTTACGCTGCTAAGCGCGACTCACTGACCTTTTGCGAACCGTGTAGATCAAGATCAGACTGCACAGAACGTGCAGTCTGATCTTGAATCTACACTGTCCGTTTAGGAGATACATGCATTTATTTTACCATAATATACCTTTGAAATAGCAAAATTTCGGGTTTCGGTTTGAAAGTTTCATTTAACTTATTTAGCAAGTTTAGTGTTAATTGAGGCGGCCCATAATCGTTTCTAGAGGCCCGGTTATTTTTTTTTTTCCTAGCTGTTTAAGCTGGCTTATGACCTACCTCCTGGTATTAGTCTGGAATGAATGAATAGTAAATTGTGATTGGTCAAAAATGTGGACCCGTTTATTCGGCGGAATAATTTATGGACTCATTCATGACAATAACATACTAGTAAAAAGGTTGCTACAGTTTAGCGATAGCACTTGGCGCTTATTCACACCTAACCAAATTGATACGCTAGGGGATAATCATTTTTCTTGCAGTTATCTTAAATTATATATTTATATGCCTTACCCTCTAACCCATTACTGTACAGTCTACATGTATTTTCAGACACACTATTATAAGAATCTGCTCTATTGTTCAACGACGAGTTGGGTTAAAGTCTAACCTTCAAAAATATATAAATATATCTGGTTTCACCTTTAAACGATGTGCAAAACAAGGAGGGAAAAGAGCCAATTTTGTGTCGTTGCGTTTCATCATTTCTCTTACTGAACTGTACCAAAAAATAGTTCCAATATTCATATTCCAGAACCTCTTACGTCCTCTTATTTCTTAAGATCTTCTTTGTTTATTTTAAACGGATGAAACTTTAAACCAGAAAAATAAATACCGTGTATAGCAGACCAGATTACAAAATCTCATCTAGAGTTTTTGATTTGCTCTTTCTTCAGAGGTCAACGATGGATGATGAACGATTATTGTTGTAGTTACTGTTATTAAACCTCAGAGAAAAAAAATAACTGACTCGAGATTCAAATTTTGAATAATGAGCCGTGTACGCTACCGGCTTGACTCCCGGAACTGGGTTCTGACATTGTAAGTTCAAGTCATGCCATTGCCAATGTGAATCGTGAATGCATTTGAATTGTCTGGGTTCGGTTGTTGTTTCTTGTCGTTATATTTGTTGTACACAACAATCAGATGGCGTTCTGGTTATATGGCCTGCAACACGCGAAAAGGGACTGTTGGACATTTGCGTAAAGTGTCGTCTCGGATCAGCCTGCGCAGTCCGCGCAGGCTTATCCGAGACGGCACTTTACGACTCCATTAGATTTTGTCCTAAAGTAGACTTGCACAAAACAAAAAATTACTTAAAAACGAAAATTGTCATTTCGGATTAGTCTGCGCGGAGTGCGTAGGCTCATTCGGGACTATGTTTTACGCAAATGTCCGAATGCCCCTTTTCGCGTGTTGCATGCCATATACTGAGAAAACTAAATCATGTTTTTAAGTATGAATTTTTAACCACGGTTTTATACCAAATTAGTTTTATAGTGTATCGATATTTTGGTTTTAAAAGAAAATTACTATTACAAATTGACTTTGAAACCATTGTTTTATTTTTATCGATATGTGAACAAAATGCCATCATATTGTCATGTAGGAATACGAGTAGTTGTTATTGAACACAAAATTATGCCTACCATAATTTTACGAAGCACTCCCAGATTGTAACGGACAGAAATCATGGCCCAAATCCCGGACAGTTTTAACTTCTCCGACATCTTGAACACGTGATAGACATACAGTCAATGGGAAAGACTCATGTACCTCAATTTCAATGCTTTTATGTAGATATCCTTCATAAAATATTGATCAATGCTGTTCTAAGATCAAATTACATGTTCTACGCAGTTTGATCTTGATTAATTTTGTCCACAAAAGCGTAGCGTCTTAAGCAGTTTTCAGTGTTCGAAGTGAAAATACTTCGTCATTACTTTCCATAAATAAAGCAAAGTCTGTTTAAAGCTTACACAAAAGAAACCTATACTCCTCACAAAAAGTTAAGCAACAATGAATTACCGCCGCACCAAAATTTTATTATTACACATATAGACGATTTCATTGTATAAATGTAATGAGTATTGAGCTAAAAACCAGTCCAAGCAATTCTGTACTTCTATCAGATTGTGTTTCTCACTTTCAGGCTTTTAAAGTTTGGCACTGTCTAAATCCACATGCAAAAAAGTGGTATACTACCCAGATGTTTTAAAATCTCTAAAATTCGGTCAATCTGCAACCGGGACACAGTCAGTACACGGTATGGCCACCATTAGCACGAATACAAGCTTGAACTCTTCTGGGCATTGACCAGGTCAAGCCGTCCGCCTGTTGTTGTGGAATATCCTGCCATTCCTGACTCAAAAGTTGCTCAAGGTGTTGGAGGTTCTGAGGCCTAACATTTCCATCTTTGACACGCCTACCGAGAATATCCCAGGCAAGCTCAATAGGACTGGGATCTGGAGATCTTGCTGGCCGTTCAAATTGCCCAGAAGAGTTCAAGCTTGTATTCGTGCTAATGGTGGCCATGCCGTGTACTGACTGTTGCAAATTGAACGAATTTTAGAGATTTTAAAACATCTGGGTAGTATACCACTTTTTTTGCTTGCGGATTTAGACAGTGCCCTACTTCAAAAGCCTGTAAGTGAGAAACATTATCTGATAGAAGTACGGAATTGCTTGGACTGGTTTGTAACTCAATTCACATTACATTTATACAATGAAATTGTCTATATGTCATATAATAAAATTCTGGTGCAGCGGCAATTTGTTGTTGCTTAACTTTTTGTGAGGAGTATATAATAACATCAGTACATCAGTAATGCCCCTAAGCTACCTAACAAGAGGTAAGCAGTCACGGCGAACGTAATTCTTACATGGGAAAAAGCTGTATGATTTGTGCATTTCTGCATTTTATCTGAATTAAAATATAGTTTGCTTACGGTATAGTTCGGTATGGTACAGTTCGGTTATAGTGTAATTCGTCTACGGTACAAGTCGGTGGCGGCTCAGCGATACAATTGGTTACGATTCGATTTATTTATGATGTTGTTCAGTAACGGTACTGGGCACAATGGTAACGAGTCCTGGACATCATGGTTCGGTATCTACGGTTCGGTTATAGTGTTATTTGGCTACGGTACAATTTGGTCGCGGCGAGACTCGGTAGCGATACAACTAGTTACGATTCGGTTCATTTATGACATGGTTCAGTAACGGTTCGATGACAGCGCACAATGGGAACGAATCCTGGACATCACAAGAAAGAGAATCCAGGCCGGTTTTCACCAACAATTCTTAATAACATTCCTAGTGTAATTCTCAAGATTTTTCTAATTTGAAATAAACGTTATTTCTGATTGGCAAAACCAAATCTAGTACAAGACTAGGAAAGCAAGTTAGCGAATACGGACCGTGGTTTACAAAAACAAAACACTAAAACTAGGCTTTCCTCTCCCTAAACGTACTACCACTTGTACACGACTATTTCCTCTCTACAGTAGACCTCTTTTGAAAATATAATATCAAAGCCGAAATTCCTCGTTAAATAAGCAATTTATCGTTTTGCTATCATATTTTCAAATATGTTCATGGGTAGAACGTGAACTAATACTGGTAATTCAGTACGGAACAAGAAAAATAAAATTCTAAATGGTATCGCGAACAAAAGGAAATGTGATTTACTATGTTCATAATGTATTTTTATATACGTTTTATTCTCTTATGGGTGCTTCAAATATTATTTATACATGTATTTCTTCTTTCTGAATCTCTGTAAATATCGTGGGTGGCTTGTGTCAAGTGTTGATTTACGATAAAAGAAAACATCAACACTGTTTGTTTTGCAATTACCATGTCAAAAATTAATCGACCTATTAAGATAGCCTCCTCCCCACAGATCCCGTCGTATACAGTTATAAAAACAATAGGGTAAAGGAGGGAAAGGAGCATTTTTACATGAGCTATTGCGACATTTTCAACAGCATTTTCAGTATCATTCGTGGCATTATTTTTATCCTCCAAATGGTTCATTCTTTAAGTGAGTAATCCAACTAGAGTCAAGAAATCATAGCGGGGGGTTGATTAAGATCTAGAATTGATGAATGAGCGAATCCATTTAATAATGATGACACATATTTCGTTCGAATCTTTAGACAGGGGACTAATGGATTGTTTTTCTCCAAAAGCTACGATAAGATCCTGCTATCAGTACTTTTTTATGTCATGTATATATGCATTTAATTAGTTCCTTTGAACTGGCTCCTTGTCTTGATCTGCTGTATAATGGAACATTTAGAATCCGTTCAACGAACATCAGGTTATCGACATGTAAACTTCGAATAGAATCTGGCAGATCCGGACAAAATAGATTTCCCCAAAATGAACGACTGTGTCAGTTTTGTAATGAACCAGAAATAGAAGACGAATTTCTTTTTATTCTTGTTTGTAAAGATTTTGAAGATTTAAGAGTTAAGTTCATCAAGAAGTTTTATCGTAAAAGGCCTAGTATGTTTAAGTTCGTCACCCCCTAAATACCAAGAATAAATCAGTTTTGATTAAATTTGCCAAATTTATGTCCCATGCAACGAAACAAAGAAATAACTTTCTGAGTGCCAAAACTTAATTGAATTATACAAGCTACATTAATTCTTTAAATATATCCCGTATGAGCCCATTCTCAACAAACTTTTTACCTATTGTGTATTTGTTGATATATACTGTATTTCTAATGAAATATCACGTGATACTATATTTTCCTTATATGTTAGAAATGACTATGTACAACTGAATAGTATTCGTCATTTAAATGTTTGTTCTGTTCTTTTCATTGATCTAGATTCTATCATGAGAATTATTTCCATCTCTATGTGTTCTGCATTGTAGAGCAATTCAGATTTATCATAAATCTTGGCTCCAGAGAACCAACCGTTTTAGGATCTACTAATTCATTTCAAACTTGTGCACTGAAGCTAAAACAATGAAATCAACATCGGAGATAATAGGCAAAGGTCAGAATACACGGCCGTGCATTCTAAACTTGGTTTACAATGTTTTCGTAACAAGTAATTACCCTCATTTGCTGTTTTGCTTTTTTTTTTTTTCCTTGTATCACAGTCATGTGCTAATGTTTTAAATTTGCCTCAAGCGGTACAAATTGGAAGAACTTTGTTAAATTGTTCATGAGACAGGGAGGTTAAACAATGCCCTAAATTGACCTAGAAATAGTGACCTCAAAGACACAACTGATCTAGCTGCTACATGATTGTTAACTATGATGCACGTCGTTCCACACACTTGCTAGACATGCAGTCCGAGCATGCAAAGCAAAAGTTCATCAGAGTGGTTCGGTTCCGGCACTTTTAACTCAGTCTCTTTTGTTGTGACATTACATGCCTCCGCAAATATTTAACTGAAAAAGGAAAAGCCCTGGGAAGAACTATCAGGACTCATCAATGGCTTTATTTAATTTATTCTGCCGAATGTAGTTATTAATAAAAAAAAGAAAAATTGTCATTCGTTCACGTTCAAATCTAACAATCATTGCCCAAACTGGAATCATCGGCTTTCCCCCCACCCCTTGCCAATGAATTGTTCAGGTGACTTATCTACATGGTCGTATTGTGTGGATATCGCGAGTGTTGACTAAGCTGTTTTTGTGCTGAAACCTAGCAATGTTCTTGGAGGATATTTTCTTTCTTAAACAAAGATTAAATAAAGGACGAATGATTGCAAAGCGCGTGTCCGAGTTTTCTAATCACATATACATGTAAACATGGACCAGGTTCGGAGGCAGTATTTACAAAGTGTCCAACAACGAACAACATCAAACCCTAGACCCTTTTTCTTCGTATTTTCAAATACTCGATTTTAGGCGAGTCCTACGATTGGCTGAAACTAATTTTATACATAGTGGGTGGAATTTGACACCATTCGAGGGTTTATTGCAACAAGACCCTATAAACTCTTTCACTAAAGTCCAAATGCGATTATCGGATTTATAATTAAGAGCTGTCTTCTTTGACACTTGAGGTGTAGCATCCCCTATATAAATTAAACGGTCTTTTAGAAAAGGCGCGTTGTTACAATTCTGTGATACAAAGTCTATTATGTCTATTTAAGACATATCGGTAAAATGTGTCGTCATTTAGTGTTTACTATGTTACCTTTTAGTTTTAGTGTCATTTTACATTGTACAGTTATAAACAGTTTGTCGGTCGACAGTGAGCATTTAGAAGATAATTATGTAGACCAACTTATAGCAGAAAGTAAGTATATACTTCATACTGTAAAAAAAGAAATATATATCATAGCGACGCCCTTTCTCTGCAATGGATTATTCACTCTTAGGCTGCTAATCGCTACTCGCTGACTTTTTGCGGACAGTGTAGATTAATATCATACTGCACTGAACGTGCAGTCTGATCTTAGATCAACACTGTCCGATAAAAAGGTATTTTTCTCCAAAAATAAGTTTGAAATAACATTATTCGGGTTTTTACTATCGCCTTCAAAGTTTTATTTAACTTATTTAGCAGGATAGGGGTTAAACTACGCCTAACATGCGATCTTGATTTTGGATCTACACCGATGGCATTAAAAAGACCTGTAGCGGAATACTTTTATCTTGGTTCTTTTTGTCTCACTTAATATATCTAAATCTTTATTGATATACCTATACTATCATTAAGTGTTGGTCTTGTTTTAACTCTTACTCGCGCATTCGTTGTCGTGAATGGCTGGAGTTTTTACTTTGTTACACTTTTCTCTTTTTCCTCTTGCTAGATATCCTATCAGAATCTGCAAAATTTCTAAAAGATTATTTCTCGAAAAACATTAAATCCTTATGTAGCTAATTAAATCGTACCTTCAGATTTATGCCTCGGCGTTTGTCAGAGCATTTCTTTCGATTGAAAATAATATATACCTAACTTTGTGCTTTTTAATTCAATCTGTAATCATTTAATTTAAAATATTCCATTGCAGAGTTTCAGTGTAAACTAATATATCTACGAACCAGCTGTATTACCATAACAATGGCAATGTCTTAGATTATCGCACGAATATCGTCCTACGATTGAAAGTACTGGTTTGGTACACAAGAAGCAATCACTTCAGTCAACAAAAGCCGTAAAGCCTACTGTCCTTTGCTCTCAGAATTCAGTGGTTTTAGCCATTCTAAGATAAGAAAGGATATCTCTTTAACAAACATAAATTAGATCTTAAATGTGTAATTTAAGATATGATCAATTATCAAAATTCGACTGCTTTATTCAGAGCAAAGACTATTTGGTACAAACACCAAAATTATAACCCCGATAGCGAGTTTGATAGGAGGTTGCATTGATCACTGCCTCGCAGTAACAACACATGTGATGCACTAAGTTTAGGATTTTAGTTTGGGTAGTCCAGGGTCCGTATTCCAACCTTTCTTAAGAACGTTCACAGTCTTATTCTGAAGAAATTTCTAAATTTGAAAAAAAAAAAAAACACACACACACACACAACTTCTGATTGGCTAAACCAAATGGTTTTATCAATCAGAGGTTGTGTTACTTTTCAAATCTATAATTAGACTAAGAATGTTCTTCAGAATGATTGGCGAATACGGATCCTGGTTTTTCAGTCTTCCAGCAATGTTTGGTGATTATGATTTATGCTGGACAGCGATTTTATCTCGATTTTTGGCTGTTAATTGTCTATTTAGTAATTGCCGATGTCTCTGAAATACTGCAAGTTAGTACGAGCAAATTTTACTTTAACTTTGACATGCAATGTACAGTGTTGGAATATAATCATGTCGCTTTGCAAAAGAATGTCAATTAGACGCTTCAACAGATTTCCTCTCTGGTTTTTTTTTTTTTTTTGCAAACTTTGACTCTTTTTGATTCTCTGGCAAAAGGATATTAATGAATCTCCGTGATGCATTATACTACCACGCAAGTCATCACATTATCATAGATCCATAAAATCCATTATGTCTAACAACTGACTGAATAGGCCCGGCCGGGTAACTCAGTGGCAAGCGTATCTGATTCGTGACTTGGTGGTTGTGAGTTCAATACCCGGTTGAGACAATCTTTCTTTCCGGCTATTTTTGCCTCTCACCTCTTATGCATGTGAGAAAAATAGTCAGTGACTTAAAATGAAAGTTGTGTCAGTACTGGTGTGAGAAAGCCAGAAAACACATGCGTAGGTGCACTGAATGCTGTGATATGACCTAAGCTGTTAAAACGGCGTTAAACTCCAATACAAACAAGCAAACAAAACCGACTGAATCATGGGGTAATATGGTCCTTTGACATGAAAAAAAAAAACCAAAAGCAAACAATTTTTCGACCCAGGTCAACCTGCATTACTGCGCAGGCAGACCCGAGTCGATACTTTTTGCAGATGCATTAAACCCCCTTCTTACAAAGCATACCTAACATAATTTCATTTCAATCATGGTTTCTCCCATTTATCATTTGCACTATTTAGTGACATATTAACAACAATAACCGAGATCTTTGCAGCAACAACCTTCTTGTAATGATGTTTATGATTAATTTATGCTATCAATAAAAGATATTCATCTTTATCTAGGTTTCCTGCAATCGAAGAGGTTTTGATCAAAGTTAAGCATAAGGGCTGGCTTTCACTAACCTGCGTAGATTTTCGCAAAATATTTGGGATTGTATATACACACATACGGTGTCTGCTTTACCCAAAGGTATGAGTTGACTTAAAGTTAGGCAAATACACGTATATAGACAAATCGTAGAGTTATGCAATTTAGTGATGAAACTTGTTTTCAGACTTGATGCTTGCTTACCTAAGCTGCGTATGCAAATTTCGTGCGTACACAGTTTAGTAAAAGGCGGCCGATGTAGCGAAAGGTACAGTCTGATCTTGATTCAATCTGCTGAAGTTGCCGTAGGCAGTGAAAGAGTTGCCACCCACTTGTTAGACTGTGTTACATGACAGTACTAAAATTAAAATATTTCGTGATTTAATTGTTCAGGGTTAATGAATCTTTAATGAGTGATTTTTGTGTGAGAATATTTCGGATATTGTGGCATGTGACCTTTAAAACTCTACTGATTAAAATGATACGTGAATTACAATGACTGAAATATTTATATCACAATGCCCTCGGTAATGGTCAACTATACAATTTTAGATATGGAACATACGCCACCGATTCCTTAGAGGTATTGCGTGCCTAGTGACCGATGGCAAACAAAATATTTGTTGTCGAAACCCGGTTGTTGTAGATATTGTCTTAATTGTTCAATAATTTATGCACGTCTTTATAATTGGGCAAAAAAATAATATTAGATAGATGAATTACAAGCTGGTTTTCGGCACTTTATTCAACTATAAATTTTATAATCAGGCAAAAAGTAAACAGAAGGTAGAGCGACTAGGCAACTTAAAACCTAGTTTTAAAATTCATTTTTCTGACAGCGACTAACACTTTGACCAACCTTGCAATAACAAACTGTATTTATACTAATATGTCCATACTTTTATGCGGTATGATTTAAATCTAAATGCATTTTTACACCGGAATCGTTTACTCTTGGCCACTACTAAGCCTTTAAAAAAAAAAACAGTTTTCATGTCTGTGGCCGTGAAGATCTCAAGATTTTCATTTGTCTCCGGCCAGCGACAGAGGTCCACCTTTTCAAAAATGTTTCAATACTGATATCACATAAAATATCGAACAGTGTAGGTCAATATCAGACTGGACGTAGTGAGTAGTCTGATCTCGATCAACATTGTCCGCAAAGAAAGGAAATTTGTATTTGCCATTAAAAGGGATGGTACTCCACAGCCTACTAGTTACTACTCACTATGCTAATCTAATTACATGCCTCGGGGATTCATTTGTACTTTTTGGACTTCCATGATAAAGATAGCGTTTTTTTTTGTACGTTTTTAGACAAATTAATGGTATACATGCTTATTAGTAGTAAAGGGTAGTCGGATAGGGCAAAATAGGCGATTTTGCCCTATCCGACTACCCCTGAGTGCCCCATTCTGCTACCCTGACAGTAAATGGGGCCCCGGGTAAGCAGAATGGGGCACTTTTGGGGAAAAATGTGTCATTTTTGGCCGATAGTTAGCCTTTTATTGCAAATAAATGTTCTATTTATAGTAACATTTTCATGCGGATTCTCGGATTTTATCGCTTACTCGGTCCCCTTGTGAGCTGTTGCAGAGATTGGACAGTCCCTATCTGACTTCCCTGAATCCCTATTCTGCTTACCCTGAGTGGGGTTGTACCCATTTTGCTTACCCGAGTAGGTTCGCTACGCTAAGAAGGATTGTCACATAGTTTGTAGTTTAGTCAGCTGTTGGTTGAGACCGTGATATGGAATAGGGTTAGGACTGCTTTATTGTTTACTTTTAACCACTACTTGGGCTTTAAGTGGGGTTAGGGCAAAAAAAAAAAAAAAAGATCAGGGTTTGACTTAGACTTTTTTCATTGATTTGATATAGAAGACAACCTGATCTTTAGTCCTTACCACACGTAAGAGTAGAGATCAATGGGACTGTGTTTTCCTTAGGCTGCTTTATTGTTTACTTTTAACCACTACTTGGGGCTTTAAGTGGGGGTAGGGCAAAAAAAAAAAGATCAGGGCTTGACTTGGATTTTTTTCATTGATTTAATATGGAAGACAAGCCGATCTTTAATCCTTACCACGCATCAGAGTAGAGATCAATGGGATTGTGTTGTACTTAGACTGCTTTATTGTTTACTTTTAACCACTACTTGGGCTTTAAGTGGGGTTAGGGCAAAAAAAAAAAAAAGATCTGGGCTTGACTTGGACTTTTTTCATTGATTTGATATGGAAGACAACCTGATCTTTAATCCTTACCACGCATCAGAGTAGAGATCAATGGGATTGTGTTGTACTTAGACTGCTTTATTGTTTACTTTTAACCACTACTTGGGCTTTAAGTGGGGTGAGGGCAAAAAAAAAGATCAGGGCTTGACTTGGACTTTTTTCATTGATTTGATATGGAAGACAACCCGATCTTTAATCCTTACCACGCATCAGAGTAGAGATCAATGGGATTGTGTTGTACTTAGACTGCTTTATTGTTTACTTTTAATCACTACTTGGGCTTTAATTGACTTTAGGATTGATATGGAATACAGTTTGATCTTGATCTCGCTGTACCAGGCTGAGGCTAGGGGAATGGTTGCCCTTAGGCTTTTTTGAGTTAAGTCTTTGACTGAAAGCCTTTTGACTGAAAATTGACAAATTTGAAAAGAAAGATCTTTTCGTAGTGTTGAGTAGCCCTGAAAAGGGCTGTTTTTGAGTATTGATTTATCTACCAAGTCTACTGGTCTTTTGGAATGATTTTACACCCACAATGTTCGCAGCATACTGTTTTTGGCTGTTGATTTTCCTTTGATTGTTTTTCTTCCCTTACAACAGTCACGATTGAGTCTGCTAGTTTATGAAGACTGCTTTTATCTAAGTCATTCTCCACTGGAAGCTTCACAGCAACAACTGAAATACGCTTTCTCTGTTGGCATAATGTCTCAATGTTTTTGCTCAGTTGTTCGGTGTCTGCGTTCAAAGTCTTTTTTTCCTCCATTTGTTTGTTGAAAGTCTTCAGTTCTTCTAAAAGCTGAGTCAATATAGAATCTTGTTTTGAATTCAACTGTCTTACTTCTTCAAAAATGCTATCCATTACCGTCGTTGGGTTGATGAGTGTTGAATTCATCGCTGTCGATGGATTGATGAGTGTTGAATTTATTGCTGTCGATAGAATATCCCCATTGTTTTCTTTCGGTAGGAATTCATCTGTGTCGAAACCATCCAAGTTAATTCCGTCCAAGTTGAAATCCATTTTCTCCGTTAGCGCTTATCCGTACTACTCGAGAGCTGAGAGACGAATGATTCATTATTTGGAAAAAATCGACGACTTTTATACGTTTGCAGTGGGATTGACCTACTTTGACTCAGAATTAAGAGTGCGTTACCGGGCGAAAGCACCCCCGAGTCAAGATGGGGAACATTTACCCCGACCTGAGGGATTTCATACCACCCTCTGAACATCGTGGATGGCATAAGAAGCTGATAAAGCTGTATCCTTCACTGGTATGGAATTAATTTATCCAACCAGTGAATGGAGAAAAACAGCCCTTTTCAGGGCTACCATTCCCCAAGAAAGAGCTTTCTTTCGAATTGTCAATTTTCTCTCAAAAGACTTACAGTCAAAGACTTACAGTCAAACAAAAAAGTCAAGCCCAGAATTATTTCATGTGTTTTTTATTCAAACATTTGTACAATGAAACAAGTCAGGAACTGTAAAAAACAATGGAATGAAAACATTTAAACAAGTCAGCCTTTTTTTTTTTTTGTTAAAACAATTGAAACTGTTTTTCACTGTGTTTTTCTTTTTTTCTTTGGAATGTTCGATTCACATTCACTCTTTCGTTTTCTTCCCCTTTCATTGTTTTTTTAATATCATATCTGGACAGATTTTATCTCCATGTTTTTTTGATTTGCAAAAGAAACACTTCTTTTTTTCTCGCTTTCTCTTTTTTTCGTTGTTTTGCTTTTTCTCCTCTTTGGGTGAAAGAGCCTCCTCTGAAGAAAGTTCGTTGTTTTTTAGTTCCAAAGTTGGTTGTTTTCTTAGATTATCGTTTGTAGATATTTTTTTCTCTATCTGTTCTGTTATTTTACAGATCTCTGCATCGCTGATAGTCGTGTTGTCAATCTGCATATTTTCGATCTGATTTTCAACCGATGATCTTGTAGTCTGTGGTGTGAATGTTTTCCATTTATTTTCGTTACAGAATGATTTTAAAACACCAACGAATTTCATGTAGTGAAATTCACAACCCAGATTCATTGTTGGTGAAATTTTGATATCATGACTGCGTGGATCCACATAGACAAAAACGACTGTTTCTGTCTGCTTTTCTTTTTCTGGACAATTTCTAGCCCAGTGTCCTGGTTTGTTGCATGTAAAACAAATATCTGTTCTCTTTCCATCCATCCCATACCGTCTATCGATCGTTGCTTGATTCAAAACTCTGTATCTGGTAATACGGTAAACATCTTTTTAAAAATGATCCCACGTAATTCCCGATATGTTGAACTTGATACTTTAACGGAACATTGCTGATCTCGTAATCGTGGGTGTATGGGTTAACATACAGATACATCAACTTTCCTAGCAGTGGTGTACTTTGTAGCTTAAACTCGCTCATTATTTTTTGTCAACTGTACTGTCTGAAGTCGATCAGAGGAATGATATAGATTTCGTAGCTATCGTCTCTATTTATACACTATTGGGGTGAAAGACTCTATAAAATGCCAAGTTTTCTGACTTACCGTGTCATTGTCTTACAATCGGACATAAACGATGGCTAAAAGAAAAAAGAATAGTACCCTATTCAGACAGTGAAAGTGACGATTATGGTTATAAAAGTTTAAGGAAATAATTCCATGTTACATTGTTTTGAACTGAACGGTCAGAGTAAGACGCAAAATATCGCTGAAAAATTATGCTGCCTTTACCAATAGAACTACGTGAAAAGATTATGGAGAATTCGTTCAACAGCATACGCTCGATGAACGAATGCAGCTTAACATTAAACTCCGCTGTGTGGAACTTTGGATAGATAAATTGCACATCATCAAAACTTATTTAGCAACTTACTGGTGGAAAGACGGTGCTAATGGTAAACAAATGCGATCCACAAGTCGATGGTGTTTCATGATCATAGGAAGAACCGAAGAAAGTTTTCTGAACGTTCTGAAAATGAAATCAGTTTTATTTAACTTTTACTTACGCTACAAAAAAGGATCTATTCGAGACTCTGAGGAAATAGTGGATACTATGGAAGGCTATATCTTATTTGATAGAGATGTTACAGAGAAAATTGTATATTCATCTCTTTCAACGAAAGACGTTTTAAAACATGTTTATCCATTTAGTGGAACACGTGAATTCAGTGAAATGGACAGTGTATATCCATTTTATTTGGGTGATGACCAATTGCACAAAGACATTACGGAACATGAAGGCAAATGGAGAACTCGAGGGATTTGTGAAATTGCACTGTAAAATGTTATATTTTAAAATGTTATATTGTAAAATGTTATATTTGTTAAAAAAATGTTTTATGCCATATTATAAGAAATAATTCATTGTAAAAATAATTCACTGTCAATATTTCGTTGTCAACTCTGAATAAAATGTTTTTTGTGAATAAAAACGCTTTCATTGTTATTTATGTTGTCATTTTATCGTTAGACCTTAAAGAGAAAAGTAAAAAAAACATGGAGGTGGATGTACAATCTATTTTATTTCAACACCCTTGTAATATGTTCATCACAGGACCGAGCGGGTGTGGAAAAACAGAGTTAGTTCATAAATTAATTGACTATCGAGAAGACTTGTTCAACATCGTTCCTGAAAGAGTTGTCTGGTGTTACAAAGAATGGCAGTATGCATACAATCTTATGCAGGAAAAATTTAATTCACAGTTTGAATTGATAAATTTCGTGGAGGGAATTCCTGACGATGAAAACGAAATTGTCAGTGATGTATCCATTCCACATTTAATCGTCTTTGATGACATGTTGGGTGAAAAAGACGAGGAAAAAATTAAACTTTGGTTTACAAGAAAAGGCCATCATCGTAATGCAAGTGTGATTTATATCACACAAAATATGTTTCAGCAGTCGAAATCGAGTCGAACCATTAGTCTTAATTCCAGATACATGATTTTATTTCGAAATGAACGAGATAAGAATCAAATTAAAACACTGGCTCACCAAATGTAAGCCCCACATTTGTTACCCGCTTATGAAGACGCTACATCGATGAACCATGGATATCTAGTCATATATTTCATTCACGAACAAACAAAGAATTAAGACTGAGAACAGATATATTCTATCGTTGGTATACACAAGGAAATGAAAGAGGACCCATTGTTTATTCTCCTGCTTAAAAATAGGTTTTTTCAAAAAAAAGTTCTTATTTAAAAGTTCTTATTTGAAGTTCTTGTTTTAAAAGAGAATTACATTTTAAATATAAATCATTTTCATGTTTCACGTCAATCAGTAAACATGGTTATACCATATAACCAAAATTTGCTTTTAGCTGCTTTGCGAAATTTAAGTCAACAAACCGATAGACATGCAAGAGAAGCTCTGTTAAAGGCAGGATTAAAAGAAATTTTAAAACGGTTTACGCTGGCAGCAAGAAATATCATTGAAAATAAAATCAAATTACCAAAACAAACCACTACGTACATAACAAAACATAGAGAAGATATTGAGAGGTTAGCAGATCCGTCCACAGATGATGAAAGTAAACGTAAAATTATTTTAAAACCTGGAGGAGGTGGATTTCTGGGTGGTGTTATTATCAGAAGTTTACTGAGATGGGATGGAACAAAAACCGTTAGAAACTTTGGGGCTGAAAGACAACCTCGAAAACGTGCTCCACGAAAGAAGAAATCTCCAGAAAAGAAGAAATCTCCACAAAAGAAGAAATCTCCAAGAAAGCGTGCTCCACGAAAGAAAAAATCCCCGAAGAAGAAATCATCTCCAAAAAAGATCACTCCGCACAGAGAGCCAATACCAGACCCAAGCACATCAACTCCAAAAAAGATCCCTCAGCGCTGGGAACCAATGCCGGGCACAAGCACATCAACTCCGCGCTGGGAGCTAATACCAGCCCCAACCACATCAACTCCAAAAAAGATCACTCTGCGTAGGGAATCAATAGCAGGCCCAACCACGATAGACTGGGGTGGAGAAAATGGTTCAACTCAATTTGGAATTGTTGATTCTCAAAGACCCCATACGATTGATGAAAGATTTGTCACTACCCGAAAACGAAAAACTGGAGAAAGTAGCATTTCAGAACATCAACAGTATCCGAAGTCTAGAAAGGAATTGTTAAGTGAAAGATTGCGGAAACTCAAAACAAAGTATTCACAATTTCTGGTACCAGGTAGAGCATTGCAGTTTGAACCCACCCCATCCGCCTCATGGTCTCCATATACATTAGCTAAATACAAAAGAGGTAAACACAAAAAAAATCAGCTGGTGGAGGATATGACCCAATATAACTTTGACACAGGAAGATACAAAATTGACTACCCCAATGGGATGATCCACCTTGGCGAAGAAAAAACCATCCCCATGAACGCAGGCCTAGGAAGCAAGTTTAGATTACTCAGCGATCTTGATTCACAGTTTTCTTAAAAAAGAATTCTGACTGTAAAAGATAGGATGTTACAACAGGTATAAATGATAGTGATATGGATCTTACATCATCATTTAATTCGAGATAGAGATAAAGTCAACATGAAGAAAACACCTCTGATTAAAAAACACGGTTCGATGGTTATGGCCATGATGCAGGCTACACCAAAAATACGTAAAAGACTTGTGAAGGATTCGCCATCAGAAGTGATAAAATGTATATCGGAATGCTGTCATAATGTTTTAAAAGGCAATGTACATTTATCATCAGCTCAGAAGAAGCAGTTGTATTCAAGCCGACAACATCTCAGACGTTTAGCTTCGAAATCGGTCTCTGAAAAAAATAAAAAACAAATTTTAAATCAAAAAGGATTTCTTCCATTGCTTGCACCTGCATTATTACCTTTGTTAGGAAAAGCCGTGATCGGTGGAATAGGAGGGGCTCTAAAAGCCTTGTAATTATTATTATTTTTTTAAAAAAAATCACACCATGTCTGTTAGAATAATGGTTATTGTGCCTTACCAAGCCTTAGAAAATATGAAACGATGGAAAGCCGAACAATCTCAAAAACCTCGTTTACCACCCGACCCACAAGTTGTAGATGTATCACATCTTCAAAAAGACATGAGTCAGATTTTACAAAGTACCGATTTGTCAGAAACAGAAAAGGCTCGAAGGTATGGTGAAACTTTGTTTAAGTTACAAAATTCGCTTCAAAAAGCAAAACCATCCTTGATCAATTCTCTTCCAATGGCAAAAACTGATGATCGTGTACAGAAATCAGCATCTGTTGCCTTGCATGATCAAATTTTGCAAAGTGTACCAAAAACCATGAAAAGAAAAGCTGAGTTACTTTTGAGTATGATAAAAGATAACAATAATTTAACTTGGAACGAACAAGGAGTCGTGTCATACAAAGGTACACGCATTCATGGTTCCAATATTATTGATCTTATCAATGATGCAATACGTCAAAGAAAAGGTGTTGAACCCAGAGGATGGAAAACTTTTTCGAAGGCATTACATGAAAGCAATATACCTCAAGAAGTTATTGGTAATTTGAGCCGATGGAGATGGACGCAAAAAGCTCATGATAAATCACTGAGTGAAGATGAAGAATCCTATGGAGAATCTGATCACTTATTTCACACGCCAAAAAGCGTACGAAAAAGTGTAAGGAAGTCCCCTACAAAAAGTGCTAAAAAAAAGTATGGAAAGGATCAAAGAAAAATCGCCATACATGAGGCCTGAAGAAAGAGAACGGTTGAAGCAATTCTATGTTAAAGAACTGTTAACTCCACCAAAGTCTATAAAAAAGACCCCGTCTCGTCAAACACTTCAGTCATGGGAGCCATGGTAAAGCCTAAACTTGATTACGTGTTAAGAAAGTTGTTTTATAATCCTAACAGTACTGTCGCATTTACTGGAATAAATCAATTGTATCACGCTGCAAAATCTGTTTTAAAAGGAATAAGATACAGAGATGTTCAAGAGTGGTTGCAGGGTGAATCAATCTATACCTTGCACAAATCGATCCGTCGTCGATTCAAAAGACGAAAAACTATTGTAGGTGGTATAGATTATCAATGGCAAGCTGATTTGGCTAACATGCAACATTTAGCAAGACAAAATGATAACAAGAAATATTTACTTTGTGTGATTGATGTGTTTTCAAGATTTTCATGGGTTGTCCCTATTCCAAATAAAACGGGAAAAACTTTGATTAAAGCATTTCAATCTATTGTTCAGAAATCAAAAAGAAAACCTTTGTCACTTCAAACAGATAAAGGTTCGGAATTCAGAAACAAACTGTTTCAACAATACTTGAAAAAGAATCAGATTCATTTTTTCACCACTGAAAAACCAAAGACAAAAGCAAGTATCGTTGAAAGATTTCAACGAACTTTAAAAACGAGAATGTGGAAAACAAGGCGTTACATTGACATTTTGAATTCTTTAGTTAAAAATTACAATCATACTTTTCACAGAAGTATAAAAACATCTCCTGTACTGGTAACAAAATCAAATGAGGCAGAGATTTCGAAAAATCTGTATCGTCAATTATCGTCAATGGTATTGACAAAGAAGTCAAAATTCAAAATTGGAGATCGTGTTCGAATCAATAAAACAAAACGTACATTTGATAAGGGATATTTACCAAATTGGACACAAGAAATATTTGAAATCACTCATGTCAACAAAACATTTTCGCCTATCACATATAAAATAAAAGATTTACAGGGTGAACAAATTTTGGGAACCTATTATGAACATGAACTTCAATTAATAAAAGATGATGAAATTTATGAAATTGATTCAGTTCTTGATAGACGTACAAGACGTGAGGGTAAAAAATTAATCAAAGAAATAAAAGTCAATTGGAAAGGTTATCCAAAAAAATTTCAAAGTTGGATACCAGAATCCTATTTGGTGTCTTGAACAGTAAAAAAACTTTTAGATAAAAAGTCACTGCATTCATTATGAATTCACAGTCGAACATTGAGACTGGAACAGAAAGTGTCGATAGTAGTAGTAGTAATAATTACAATTGCTGTGGAAATCGTGTTCCTAAGAATCAGTTTACATATATTTCACAGATTATAGTCATTTACGCAATTATTGCAACCTCGATAGTACATTTAAGTATTCAAAGTCAAGATCGTGAATTGTGGTTGATATTGTTAAGTAGTTCACTTGGGTATATTCTTCCATCTCCGGGGTTAAAATTCACCAAATCAGGACAAAAACAACCGGGTGTTGATTTCGTTGACAGTAAAAAATGAATTCGTTTTATCTAACTCTACCTAGCGATAGTTCCATAAACTTTTATCCGAACAACACACAGTGTTGTTTTAAGGTTCATTTACCAAAGACAGTTCATATTGACAAGGAAAAATGGGAAGTTGCGTTAGTTCATCTTATTACTCCCTCTCAGTTCTTAAACATAAGTGAAGAAGAAGCGCAGTTCGAAATTATAACAACAGATGCCGATTTTACCAAATTAGTATCAGATCTAGACAGAAAAAGAGATAATATGCAGGTATCTCCATTAAGACGAAATAGTGCAGGTAAACCGATAAAATGGACAATTCGATTTACCTTTCCATCTGGGAGTTACACTTCACCACAGCATCTTATAGAGGTAATCAATGAGTTGATTCAAGATAACATAGGCGTTGCCCTTCATAAGAGATCGGCGACTCTGTTCATTAAATATTCAACTTTATCCAAACGTCCGAAAATTATTTTCGAACATATTATAAAAACGGGGCTCAAATTACATTCATCACTGTTTTTAAAACTGGGTGGATCACCAGAATACGAAAATGAGACATTTTTTCAGGGTAAAATATTTTCGATTACTTTAAATACAGCCCTAACATTGATGCTGGCTACAATCATCTGTATGTTTATTCAGATATTGCTGAACACAATATAGTGGGTGATACACTTGCTCCCATACTTCGTGTTCTGCCTTTCAAAACATCCGATGCGATTGAAAATAATTATGGTTGTCAGCATATCAATCATGAAATTACAATACCGCATTACATTCCCGTTTCGAAATCCGATTTCGATATGATTCACATTCAAATAACGGGGGATTCTGGTATACCAGTTCATTTCATTACTGGTAAGACAATCGTTAAGTTGCATTTCAGACAACGTTCAACTGAAAAATAATTAAAAAATGTTACCAGTTTATCGCGGTGTAAAACATCAGTATGGCTATGGATTAGGTTCCCTATTTAAATCAGCACTTAAAACAATAACTCCATTGATAAAATCTCTAGTCAAATCTGGGTTTAATGCTATTAAAAAAGAAGGAATCAAACAAGGATTACGTGCAGCAGAAGATATCCTCTTACGAGGCAAAAATCCAAAAAAAGTTGCAGTTTCACGGGGAAAACAATCTATTCATGATTTAGCACAAAAGTTAGAGGTAATGACAGGGATAAATAAAAGAAAATCGCGAGAAACACGTCAGTTATCTTCTCAATCTCGCAACGGTAAGATCATCAATAAGAAACAAAGAAATCATTACAGTAGACCTAGACCTCTTGATATATTTGATTAATATATTTGATTAATATATTTGATTGAAAAAAAATTGACAATGATGCAAAACGGGTCTTGTGAATGCAGTAAATCAGAACTCAATGTTCTTTCTGTACCACCTACAATGACAACTATGCAAGAAAGTCAATGGGTTGAACATTTTTCAATATCATCTTTGTCAAACAATGCACCGATAGAATTTATCATACCACTTCAAACCGAACATTGGACAGATTTGGCACAATCGTATTTGTATATCAAATTCAAAATCATTAAAGCAGACGGTACTGCTTTAGAGGCCGCTTCAAATGTGGCACCTGTAATCAATTTCCTGCATAATATGTTTAGCAGCGTCGATTTGTATCTAAATGATAAATTATTCAGCAGTAATTCAGACACCTATCCATACAGAGCGTATATCGAAAATCTTCTGTCATATAATGCCGATAGCAAGTCTACGCATTTGAAAGCTAGCGTACTTTGGGCTGAAGACACCACTGGTCATTTCAATTCACTCGACCATAATGCTGATAATGAGGGTTTAAAAACAAGAATAGGTCTAATTGCACAAAGCAAAAACGCAGAACTTTTCGGACGATTGCATCTTGATCTATTTCAACAAGAAAAATATTTACCGAACGGAATTGAAATCAGACTTAGATTAAACAGGACTTCGGAAAACTTTTGTCTCGCAGGAGGTGCTGGTGCACCAGCTGCAAAAATTGTACTGGAAACAGTCAGTCTTCATGTGCGAAATGTTGAATTGTTGCCTGTTATTGCAAATGATCTTAATCATGTTATTGCTCAGCAAAACATGAAAATTCCTATTCGTAGAGTAGAAGTAAAAACTTTTACCATTGGCACCGGACTTCAGTCTAAAGTTGAAGACCATTTGTTTCAAGGACAGCTTCCAGCACGTATTTTCATTGCAATGGTAACAAATGCTGCTTATAATGGGAGTTATGGCACCAACCCATTTTTCTTTCAACATTTTAATCTGTCAAAAATAGATGTATTATGTAATGGTCACAGTATTCATAACAGACCCTTTGAGCCTAACTTTGAAGGAGGACTGTATTTGAAAACATATTTGTCAGCCTTTGGACTCAATAAATCATTTGATATTGCCAAAAAAGACTATATTGGTGGATACTGTTTGTGGGGATACGATTTGACAGCTGATCAAGGCAGTGAAGAAGGACGGCTTCATCCTATAAAAACTGGAAGTCTTCGAATTGAACTTCAGTTCGCTCAAGCTCTAGCAGCAGTTATCAACGTTATTGTCTTTGCTGAATTTGACAATCAGATTGAAATCAACAGTTTGAGAGAAATCATCACAGATTACTAATCTTGTAATCAACAGAAAAAACAGTCCTTTTCAGGACTCTGAACAGATCTCTTATTCATTACCCCGGAACAAAAAGACAGCTTTCACAAAAAACAGTCCTTTTCGGGGCTAAGGAGTATATATATATCAAAAACAGTCCTTTTCAGGACTAAAGAGCCTATATAGAAAAAACAATGCTGGGACTCAGATTTGCTATGTCCCTGAGAGAAGAAGCAGAAAAAGTGAAATATTCTACTTCAAAGTGCATCTCTACTCGGAAAAATGACATTCACAATAGCTTCGAAAAACATATGATTGAAGAATTACAAAATCTTATTACCAGTGAAGTTCGCAACCAGTGTTACGGATGTCAAGTGGATCACCCCAGTCAAATACAGCACTTTATGTGTTTATTCAAGAACAGACAAGAACAAACAGATATGTTCATAGAAAAAGCTATGATGGAATTAAATCCATACAAAATCATGGAAAAATGGTATCCTGAATTAATGGAAATGAAACTCGATGAAAGTGGATATGTGGAAGCCTACAGATTGTGGAAGGATTTAAAAGAAAACATTTTATCTGAATTTGTGGATTCGTCTTGGCTACATCACTGGTGTAACAAAGTAAAACAATCCTGGGAAGAAAGTGACTAAGAAAAAAACGTGATGTATACTTCTGAAATCCAATATATATTGGATCATGGAATATGGATAAAAAATCTACAGGCAAAAGTGTGTGCAAAAGACCAGTTACCTCGACAAAAACCCAATCATGTGAAAGCTTATATTGTGAATACAGAGAGATCAAATATGCCAGGAGAACACTGGGTGGCAGTGATATTCAACAATAGTGGTAATGTACTATACTTTGATTCCTACGGACTACCACCACTTGAGCCTGAAATCATAAACTTTTTAGACAATCATTCTTTATCGTGGAGATACATTCGTCAAACTCTTCAGAGTCTACAGGGGAACGTTTGCGGATTTTACTGTATCTTCGCATTGGATGCTGCTGCTAGAGGATACAATATACAGAAATATCTTCAACAAAAATTCCTCTCAACCGAACATCACCGAAACGATCGAGCTGTATCATCATGGTTTTATCAGCACTACGGAAATCTATACAACAAACTCTCAGAGACTTCCCACAAACAGTGAAAAAAAGACATAAAAAACCATTTTCAATGTTCTTATTGTTAACAGTTCTTTATTTATGTGTCTTGTTGTAAATATGTTCATTGTTCAGTTCTGTTCAAATAAAAGGTCTACTGTTTAAAAACAACGGAGTTCTTCATTCTTTTTTCCCAAAGTTACCTCTTAATTCTGAGTCAAAGTAGGTCAATCCTAGTTCTGACGAGAGGATTGACCTACTTTGACACAGAATTAACGTTGTCCAATCGATTCGTTCGTTATATCATTACACATTTTGATTGATCACCGTTAATTCTGAGCCAAAGTAGGTCAATCCTCCCACCAGCTTATAAAAGCCAACGATATTTTCCAAATAATGAATCATTCGTCTCTCAGCTCTCGAGTAGTACGGATAAGCGCTAACGGAGAAAATGGATTTCAACTTGGACGGAATTAACTTGGATGGTTTCGACACAGATGAATTCCTACCGAAAGAAAACAATGGGGATATTCTATCGACAGCAATGAATTCAACACTCATCAATCCATCGACAGCGATGAATTCAACACTCATCAACCCAACGACGGTAATGGACAGCATTTTTGAAGAAGTAAGACAGTTGAATTCAAAACAAGATTCTATACTGACTCAGCTTTTAGAAGAACTGAAGACTTTCAACAAACAAATGGAGGAAAAAAAGACTTTGAACGCAGACACCGAACAACTGAGCAAAAACATTGAGAAATTATGCCAACAGAGAAAGCGTATTTCAGTTGTTGCTGTGAAGCTTCCAGTGGAGAATGACTTTGATAAAAGCAGTCTTCATAAACTAGCAGACTCAATCGTGACTGTTGTAAGGGAAGAAAAATAATCAAAGGAAAATCAACAGCCAAAAACAGTATGCTGCGAACATTGTGGGTGTAAAATCGTTCCAAAAGACCAGTAGACTTGGTAGATAAATCAATACTCAAAAACAGCCCTTTTCAGGGCTACTCAACACTACGAAAAGATCTTTCTTTTCAAATTTGTCAATTTTCAGTCAAAAGACTTTCAGTCAAAGACTTAACTCAAAAAAGCCTAAGGGCAACCATTCCCCTAGCCTCAGCCTGGTACAGCGAGATCAAGATCAAACTGTATTCCATATCAATCCTAAAGTCAATTAAAGCCCAAGTAGACAAAAGTAAATAATAAAGCAGTCTAAGTACAACACAATCCCATTGATCTCTACTCTGATGCGTGGTAAGGATTAAAGATCGGGTTGTCTTCCATATCAAATCAATGAAAAAAGTCCAAGTCAAGCCCTGATCTTTTTTTTTTTTTTTTTGCCCTCACCCCACTTAAAGCCCAAGTAGTGGTTAAAAGTAAACAATAAAGCAGTCTAAGTACAACACAATCCCATTGATCTCTACTCTGATGCGTGGTAAGGATTAAAGATCGGGTTGTCTTCCATATCAAATCAATGCAAAAAGTCCAAGTCAAGCCCTGATTTTTTTCTTTTTTTTTTTTTTTCCCTACCCCCACTTAAAGCCCCAAGTAGTGGTTAAAAGTAAACAATAAAGCAGCCTAAGTACAACACAGTCCCATTGATCTCTACTCTGACGTGTGGTAAGGACTAAAGATCAGGTTGTCTTCTATATCAAATCAATGAAAAAAGTCTAAGTCAAACCCTGATCTTTTTTTTTTTTTTTTTGCCCTCACCCCACTTAAAGCCCAAGTAGTGGTTAAAAGTAAACAATAAAGCAGTCCTAACCCTATTCCATATCACGGTCTCAACCAACAGCTGACTAAACTACAAACTATGTGACAATTCTTCTTAGCGTAGCGAACCTACTCGGGTAAGCAAAATGGGTACAACCCCACTCAGGGTAAGCAGAATAGGGATTCAGGGAAGTCAGATAGGGACTGTCCAATCTCTGCAACAGCTCACAAGGGGACCGAGTAAGCGATAAAATCCGAGAATCCGCATGAAAATGTTACTATAAATAGAACATTTATTTGCAATAAAAGGCTAACTATCGGCCAAAAATGACACATTTTTCTCCAAAAGTGCCCCATTCTGCTTACCCGGGGCCCCATTTACTGTCAGGGTAGCAGAATGGGGCACTCAGGGGTAGTCGGATAGGGCAAAATCGCCTATTTTGCCCTATCCGACTACCCTTTACTACTCTTATTTCATAAATAATAGTTTTTTTTCCTCAAGTATTGTCTCGCTAACTATTTTCTTGAGGCTAAAGCGAGGGCGTTGACGGTCATGGAAGTCTGCATTATCCCTTAACTTGCTGCGGACAAGTTTTTTTTTTTTTTTCGTATTGCAGCAAGCTGCTTTTAATCTTAGAACATTTAAGCAAGAAGATCAATTGCTATAAACGAACAATCACTCAATTTTTTATGATGTTTGAACACTATTTTTCTAGATTGATAATTAAATTTCATTAACCCTTTTGAACAAGTATTATTTCAATCTGCTGCAACTTTGTTTCATGAAGTTATGAGCTGATGCAGACAATTACTTATATTATGAAATAGGATACGATATTAATTGAACTGACATTTAGAAAATAGACTGTAAAAAAGAAACTTCATGTGTCTGCTTATAAATAGAGCCTGCTCTCGTGAGAGTTGTAAAACATCCGAGATTTTGATATCTTGAAGGATGTGGCTTTCAGACGTAGTGAAATATGGTTATATGGATAAATATACGTACATGTACATTTATGATTTATTAATTTGTCAATGTTAAATTCCGCAACAAACGACACAATTCTAGACTGAACCGAATTGACAGAATTTGCAGACGACAAATTCGTTGTAGCTGAAATGGTAGAAAACATTGGGGAAAAAGGAGAAAATCCTGTTTACCAGCATTTTCTCCTTTTTTCACAATGTTTTAGAAAGGCTTCTTCTCTAGGGTCGTGACAAAATTTTAGGTAAGTCTAATTTCAAAGCATTTGCAGACGACAAATTTTATGTGGATCGAATGCCAAGGTTTGTCTTAGAATGGGCAGAAGACTTTATGCGAAAAGAAGAAAATGCTGGCTACCAGCATTTTCTTCTTTTCCCACAATGTTTTCAAAAGTATTCAACCCTCAGGGTCGTTAAAACTCGGAATTGGTTGGTAGAGGGTTAAGATATTGGAGACAACTTGTTGTTGATGTTTTGTGGGGAAAATATCTTACTCTGTTTTCTGCGCAGTCGTGGCCAATATTGATAACTTTCGTGCTTAACTTCAGCTAAACATAAAATTTTAAAGTGATACTGTTGTAATCTATACTCCTCAAGAGAGTAACTTCTCAATAAATTTTTTAGAGCCTTTATCTTTTATCATTCTTATTATACTTATAGATGATATTTTTTTAAACAAGTGTTCTGTTTATTTCATGCTTCTAACCCTCCTTTTTTGGAGGGCTGGGGGAGGAATTACATCAAAGTCCACAACAGTTGTTTTCGGTAATTTCCCGTGGCGTACCCCGTCCGTATAACAACGCGTTACAATAAATATTACGTAATGTGCGAGAAATGTAGGGTAGATTACGTCATATTTCCATCTGGTTGAATGGCAAGCGCTGTTTACCGAGGTAACTAGTGCGTGGGAACTACTGTTTCCGCCTACAATTGAAGAGTAAGACAAACAAAATCAGTATTTTTCACTGGTTGTTACCATGAAAAATGGAACAATATTCCAGTTATTTCTCGATCAACTACTAAAAAGCATGAAATAAACTAAAGTATTCATTTTAAGTAAACTATAGACTAACCCATTTCGTCGATAACTTGTCAAAGTACAGTCAATCTTCTGGCTTCATGACAAATATTACCCCTGGCGGTTGCGAGATTGCATAGATTACGACAAATAGAAAATGCACTTTGGGAATTTGCGTCAAACTTATTGCTAATTTATTGATTCAGCCTAAACACAATTAAACAAATTCTGTTAATTAGGTTATAGCTGACTATAAATGAATCTCTAAATTTTAAAATTTCCTACTCTGTGAAGCTTTGGGAAACCCAAATTTTGCGCACAAATTCATGCTCATAACTCTTTCCCATACAACACAATTTTCAGCTTGTCGAAATCCAAAACATTTACAGACGACAAATTAAGATGTGGTTCAAATTGTTGCACTTGTCTTTGAAAGGGTAGGAAACATTTGGGGGGAAACGGGAAAATGCTGGTCTTCAGCTTTTTCTCTTTTTTCACACAATGTTTTCACAAGATCTGTTTTCCAGGGTTGTTAAAAATCGGAATGGTGTGTTAGAAGATTGATGAAAAAAAAGACAGTTTTATTCGTACGGGCCTTGATTATGATTGTGATCTTCACTATTCGGGCAATTTTCAACGACTATATTTAGTATATAGATGTTAGCGGCACCGTGAGGATTATTCTTAATCTTTGTTCTTTGTTTCAGATTACATAACAAATTTGATGAGAAAATGGAAACTAACGAACGTAATACCAAATACAGCCGATGCATCAATATATGCGGACTTGAAAGGTCTGTACGAAACATTAAAATATCACCCCGGGTTGATGGAACGTCGACTTCAAGTGGGCAGTAAAAGCCCGCCACCGTTACCTAAGGAACTACAAACAGGGTCGATACCCTTGAAGGTATGTTATTTAAAGCCCAAGTAGCGGCCAAAATTAAACAAAGTGAGTGGTAAAATGTCTTTTCGAAGAATGAAAAAGCAAACCTTTTTACAGAATAAAAATTATTGTGAGGATGATAATCTGTTATTGGGCGGTCGGTCCAAGTGTGTCGCTGGCAGAAAAAGAAATTTTAAAAGTGGGTAAAAAGTTGCCAGGTCTATCTTTTGTTTACTATTTATCTGATTTCAAAATTCATTTTTCTGCCAGCAACAAACACTTTACCTTTACAATAATTTCCATACTTTTAAATGATATAATCTACATTAAAATGCAGTTTTACACCAGCATTGTTTACTCTTGGTATCTATTGGGGCTTTAACAAAGTATTTCAGCTTTGATGACACTTACTATCGCCAATCCAACAGAATTATCTCTCTTTGAGCACTCTTGTGCATATTAGGTAAGAAAATGGACAAGCTTCGCGAGACAACACGGTATTTTCAGGACATACACGGGGCCAGTAACGTAGACAAAAGGTTAACTTACCCATAACGAGAACAAAAAATGAGAAATGAAAGCCTGAATATGATTATTAGATTCTGCATCGCTAAAAAAAAGTTAGATGGTTGCATTTGATTGTACTTCTTTCGATGATGCCATTGATATTTGTTTACACGTGGTTCCGCTGGTAAGTTTAATCCACCTCTAACTTGGAGAGTTCCACTAAGAGAAATATGAACTTTTGGCTGCATTGTCTGTGCATTTCATATTAATCGAAGATTAGACCTGTCTGCTTAGATACGTCATCATCCTGCACAAGATAAATATAAATACGCAGTGCTTAAACTGATACTCTACCGCTAAAAAGTAGCAATGGAGACAATGGCCATAACCAATAATTCTATGGAAAAATCTAGCCTTCTTTTCGGACCTAGTTTCTTAAAATTCAATTATTTCAAACAGAAAAAATTATCTTAAAAGGTACCATATATTACTGCAAATCTTTGTATACAGCTTCTAAATATGGAGACTCATTCTCAGACAACCTGGACAAATGGCAATGAAAAAGTTATTTTTTTTCATATTGCCGAATTATTTCATTATCATTTTCTTTGTATCGGTATATATGTTAACTCTTTATTTTAGGAGTTCCACCAGCTAGGGGCCACCAACTTTCTTTTTATGTATTGTTATATGGTAAGGGGTGCTGGCATTTTTAAATTTCTAAAGGTAGATAAGTTAGATAGATATTTTATTCAGACACGTACACATGTACATAGTCATAATACATAAACAAACATGATAATGCAAATAAATCAATAATCTACCTCAAAAAAGATGAACACCGACAATTTTCTTAATAAACCTGAACTAATTTCTATAATTTCATACTGTATACAGAAGTACTTAAGAATGAACTTTATGAGATTAATCAAATGAAAATAATACATTCTTTCTTTAAATGCTAGTTTTGCGTAAGATGCAAGGTTAAATAATTCACTTTTGTTATTCGAACAAAGAAGTTTTAATAGTTTAAAGGTACTTGGATTTTTATAAAAATACTCTTTTATATATTTTTTTCGCAAGGAATAATAAAATGGACACTTCAAGATGAAATGGAATATGTCCTCTATGTCGCCAGAGTTACATATAAGACAGATCCGTTCGTTTCTAAGAATTCTGTTTGGACCTTGAATGAAATTGTCTACATGTATTAGTCTTTGCTTAAAGATTAAAACAAATTCTTTTTGGTTGACGGAAAGAGGATCTTCCCAAACAAAGGAAAACCCGCTTTCCGTCAACATCCTCTTTATACCAGAAACCCAATTTTTTCTACCTTCTATACATTGTTTATAAGCACAGTCATACACATTTCTAAGAATAATATTTTCTGTGTTCGTCAGTTTAAACCAATATTTCAATATTTTTACATATCTTACTATATATAATGGATATCTTCCAAGTTCTGCATATACCGCAGCATTACACGTACTTTTTCTAACATTCAAAATACTTTTACAAAATTTTAGATGTATCCTTTCTATTCCCTTAGAAAATCGAAAAATTTCAGCTCCGTAATTGAGAATAGATCCTACAAATGAATCAAATAGTTCACATAATAACTTTGGTTTTAAATTATACTCCCGCCAATTTATTAGAAAAACATTTAAGGCTTTTAAAGATTTTCCAATAAGCTGTTCATGGTTGTGAAAGTTACCTGTTTAAAAATAATGACCAGTTGAGTTGGTTTTACCATGGTGTAATAAAGAATTGCGAGCAACTTTCTCTAACACTAACGATTTAGTAAGGTGATAAAAGCTTGTGCAGAAAATGACAATATCGGTGACATTTTGCATGATTTTCTGGTGCTATATAGTGATAAAGGAGAGAGAAAAAATGTACATGTTATCTTTTTTCACAATCGGTGTCTTCATACTATCATCATTCCACTATAGAGGTTGAATCATTACTTTATCTTAACTTAAAAGACAACCGTTACTATACTATAGAAATATATCCCAACAGTGCCTCGGTGGTAGGTTTGACCAAAATATCGTCACATTCAGAAAACGCAGTGTCCCGTAAGTGACACTAATTTGTCCCGTATGTGACTCGTTTATGATACTGATGGGAAAGGCAGCATTTATGCAATCTTTTGATAAATTGTGTGCACTGAAAGCAGAAAACCAGAAAAACAAACTATCTTCGATCATAATATTCATTTATTATATGACTTCCCAAACGACTTCTCTTAATAACCAGCTGACTCTAGATTTCAATAAGCCATTTTTCCAAACTGTTTTATCGAGCATTCTGACAAACAAAACCCATTCAACAACAATTATTGAAACTGTGTCATAACAATCTTTGGCATATATTATGAAATATTTGGGTAAGGTATGTACCAAAGAAACGATACAGAGAGGAAGACTTGTTTTAGGAATGTCCCGTAAGTGACAGGTGCGCACAGGTTCCTTATAGAGCTTTAGAATCAAAGAAATCACATCTTATTATTCGTAAATATCAATTGAGGAAACATGTTTAAAAGGTACTGTTTAAGAAAATATTACTACTCCACATACCATGGAAAAAAGAAGAAAAAGAAGCTCATGGCATGGAAAAATGATAATTGGCTACGTTATGCTTTCCCACATGCAGCCTTTATACATCACCAGCAGAATGTTAACCATCATTAAAGTGAGAAATCCAATTGAGTGAATACCAAGCTGTGTTTCACTTACAACTTAATAGGCACACAGTTACCTTAGAAGTCCTGAGCCAAGAGCAATTCATCCTTGTAACTAACAAGAAATTCGCAGATCAATGTCTTCCTCTGGTATGTTCATATTAAACTTGTTCCCAGAATTCAATATTTGGACTCTCCTATCTACATGTATAAACCTTAAAAGAAGGAAAGGAAAATAATAACAACAACAACAACAAAATTAATAATAATAATAATAACATAATAAATAAATGAATAAAATTTGAGCATCACTTGAAAAGGAAAGAATGCCCGTCCTGAGAACTTCACTGTTTTTGCAATGATTTCAAAAATTCTTGATGGTACGGATGTTACAATTTAAGATTCGTTTGTGTATGTTAAAGAATGACTGGGCAAAATTTACGTATGACTTCCTGACGACTTTATAGAACAAAATCATCGTGCGAACTGATTTTTTTTATTTATTTTACAACTTTGACTTCTGAGACGTGTCATTCAGTTATTCTTGCACAAGCTACCGGACATATTCTGGGAAATATAAATATAAATAAATGTACCTGAAATAGAAAGCTTGAAATACCATAACAAATCTTTAGTTTAATTCAATTCATACCCCAACAAAATTAATCGTTAACTTTTGGATGTTCCCGTTTTGTATGTGATGATTACTTACACTGCACATAGTAAAGTTTTAAAACGGTATTAAATCACAATAAATAGTTCAATATGATTTTTAAATTCATTATCATTCAAATTTTTGATGTATGACTGACTATGATACAGATTGAGTGAACAAAAGTTCAACATCGTTATTCATCTTCATTTAAAACTTAGTCATAATTTGGACAAAATGATGTCAGAACTTGTTTTCAACGCTAAAAGTCTCTGCGGTTGAAGTTGGAGACATCTTAGAGATCATTAAACATGGATTGCAGCATGAACAATATGAAATTAAATATGAAACTTCGAGAGTAGCATATGAGATATCAATACGTAACATACGAGGCAGGGGTTTTCTTTGTTTCATAAGTCGTGCTACAGGTACTTGGTAACATTAGAACTTGAATCTATATTTCAGATTTATTTGCGGTCTACAGCATAAACATCTACCATCATATCTATTTAAAAGAAAATGAGAATAATAAATTTTGAGACCTTTAGGACCAACAACTGACGAATTCTGACAGCAATCTTTCATTCGTAAAAAAAAATGGCGCAAAACAAAATACTTACACCTCCAGGCATCAACGTACAGTTGAAGGAACCCAACCAGACCGAGAAAGCGACAGAAACTTTGTTGTTGTCGGTCATTTGGAAAAGGGTTAGGGTTAGTTAGTCCCGTATGTTATGGACTCGTATGTTATTGTCAACAGAAGGTGCCGAATTGATTTTTCTGTCATACATGTAACTGTGATTTACATTATTAAGAAATTTCATTTTATAACAGAAAGAACGAACTTGTAAGGCATCATTTAACGACTGCACTGTTGATATAGGCATAAAAACTTAAACATGAAATCCTCGTTACTTATTGTCCTGTATGTTATAATTAAAAATTACGCTTGTTAATCAATGGTTGATGTTGGTCTTAAGGAAATTTCACTTGTTTACATGAAAAACTGCTAGTGTTCGTTTGATTACCATGACAGGTAGTCACAGACTCTGTATATATAAGAACTGTCATATGCTTTATGCAGTCGATTACAGTACAAACAAATGTTGTCCCGTAAGTTACTGGATTTCGCAGACATGGAAATAGACGTCAAAAAATGAGAGAAATAAGGTAGCCATGTAGATCAAACTCTCCTACCGCGCACTACTGACGTCTTAGTTTAAAAAAAAGGGGGCAAAAGTTGTAGGAAGGAAACACTTTTGTAGTTCAATACACACTTTTTAAGTAACAGTCAATGTTCTGGCGTCATGGTGTTTTCAAGCATCCAGGCAACTTCAAATACTCACCATATCGTAAAATGAAGTCAAGAAAAGATAAAATTAAGCTCAGAATATTGAAATATGTGTGTCTCAACTTACTTTTAGTTGCATTACATCTATTGATTAATATTTTAAGTAAAGAGTGCTTTAAAACGTGGAGACATTAATTGTCCAGGTTGTTTGAGAATGGGTCTAGAACTAAGGACAACCAGGATTTGTGCAGGTTTTTCCACAGACTTATCAAAGAAAAATGTTTGGGCTTATTCACAAGCTTATAGGGGTTGTGCGCATAAATGACTGGTGCATAGGTTATGTGCTAGCTAACTATGGCTGGACGAATCGTACCAAGTGGCGTTTTAGTGAGTAAATGTATATTTTATTTTGAAATTTGCCACATAGATTGCCGCCTTGACAAGTAGTCCGGCTCTCTACCAAAAGTGCCCAAATCAGATAGGTATATATTTGAAAAATGCCACCTAGCCAGCGTCTACAATATGAACGGTAGATATACAATTTATCATTAAGATTGTTACCAGTGTAAACGGGGAATTGAATTGATAGGTACAAAAAATGTAAAGGGAGGTTAAATCTTTGGTAATTTAGAGAGTGCAGGTAGTTCTTACAGGCATTTTACCGAGTTCATAGTGATACTTGAGTATTACCTTCGGTTGAAGATCGTCCGTATTCACCAATCATTCAGAAGAACATTCTTAGTCTAATTCTTGATTTACAGAACCATTTGGTTTAGCCGATCAGCGGTTGTGTTACTTCCAAATTTAGAAAATTCTTGAGAATGTAACTAAGAATATTCTTAGGAATGGTTGATAAATACAGACTCAGAGCAATGCATACATAAGGCTATCTTGATCCACATCATTGTCAAAACTGACTGGTTTGCAAAATATAGGAAAGAAGCTACAAAGGTTCATCTATAATTCAAAACCATGCTATATAAATTTTGCAAAATTAAATAGCTCCTGATCATTTTTTTTTTTTTTTTGTCATTTATAACAGGATAATTATATTGTTCAAAGATGGCTTAGTATTAAATTTTATGTACATACTTACCTCTCAAGTAAAAGTAAAATAAAAGTTAGTAAGTATTTTTTATCATAGTGACATGTGTTATACAATTACATAAGAGCTCTACAATTATATATAAAATGTCGACACCAGGCCCCATGGGCCTATATGTCACTTAAGTAATAATAAGAACATAAATAGAAAATGAATGAATGAATGAATGAACGAGCGAGTGTGTGAGTGAGTAGGTGAATGAATGAATGAGCAAATAAATGAATGAATGAATGAATGAATGTTGGCCGACTGTGGTTAAGTTGTACATGAAAGTCAAAAATGATGGTTGTCTTCAATTTCATATTCGCGAGGTTTTTACTATTATTACTATTGTCGAAATCTAAACCTGCTAAATGTCCAAATATCGTTGCTTAGTTCATGTTTTTCGGTAGATTATTGAGAAATAATGGTGGATTATGGTTTGATATTTCATTATTAAAAGCAGTGAAAAATACCTATTTCATACTTTCTAACCCTTCAATTGAAGACGAAAAACAGTAGTTTCTGTGCACTAGTAAACAGCACGTGCCATTCAACCAGAGGGAAATATGATGTAATTTACGCCCATTTATCCTACATTTCTCGCGCTCTACGTAATATTGTAATGCGTTCTTATGTGGTGGTGGGTACGCAATGGGGAATTACCGAAAACAACTGTACTGGATTTTGACGAAAGTCCAATGTTAGTTTAAACTTAATTTCACTGCCATATAAATGGGCTAACACGGAAAATTGGAGATGGCAACATATTTGTTATAAACATTTCAAACAAGAATGTCAAACTGCGCTTTACAAAATATTCAAGAAAGAATTAACTACTCGTCAAGATATTACTTTTACAAAAAGTATACGGTCTTTGTTAGACACAGAGCGATATCTTCTCTTGGATATATTTCGTATCTAAGAAAGGCTTTGTCTCGGTTTCGATGCTTTAGTCATAAATTTTTATATTGAAATAGGAAGGCAGTTAAACATTAAAAAAGATAAACGTTTATGTACATTTTGTTTGTTTTTTAAAGACATTGAAATAGATGTAGTCGAAGATGAATAGATCTACCACGCATTTTTTTCACTGTGAACAATTCTCTGCCCAGAGGCAAACCTCGTTGTATTCAATTTAAATGACTTTTATAGCTTTTACAGCTTTTTATCAGCTTAAGATACATTTATTCTGAAATATTATATGAAATTCAAACAGATGTCTATGAGCTGATTGTCTCTACAGCTTACTGGTGGTGTTAAAACTATACTAAATAACTGAACTGAAAATTACCATTCAGTGGAAAGCACAGTAAATTTCAATTTTTAAGTTGGACCGTAAATGTGTAGGATCAGGTTGCACAATTTGTGTGGTCTGATCTGTATCTATTCAGTTCGAAAAACGAACATTTTTGTGTGTGTGTGTGTGTGTTTTTGGTTTTTTTTTGTGTGTGTGTGTGTGTGTGTGTGAAAAAAAAAGTCTTTTTATTCCCCTTTTCTTAGTCGAATTAGCAGTTCAAGGCGCAATATCTGCATCAAATCTGTCATTGTAAGAATTTCTCTTAATTCATGCTTATCGCGGGGTACAACTTAACATTTATGGTTATATAGTTATGTATATCTTGCTATATTTTGGACCGGTGGGCTCTATATACTGTTAAACTATTGTTGTATTGTATATACTGGTTCACGTAAACATAAACAACATATTGAAATTAATGCATTACTCATATACGAAAAATATGTAAAATGGTCTGCGAAGGGGTCTGGCCTAAGTTCTTCAAAAGTTTGGTTAGGTCATTCTCCTTTTCCATTTCCATGTTTATAAGATATCAGTCGTCATTAACTCTTTCAGTGCCAAATAAATTAACTCGACCTCTTTCGACGGCTATAAATACAATCCATTGAAACTTACAAATATTTTGATTGTAATTAGGCTTGACTACACAAGCGGACGGTATAGATCAAAGATCAGACTGCACGTTCTGTACAGTCTGATCTTGATCTATGCTGTCCGCAAAAGTCACTGTTTTCGCCTCTGGCGCCGAAAGGGTTAAACTGGGCGAGTCTAAGTACAATGTATTCCTTTATGGAATGAATAAACCGTAAATGAGCCATGCTCTGTGAAAGGGGGATTTACTGCATCTGTAACATGTTTCAACCGAGGTCAGCCTGCGCAGTCTTGCACGGGTTGTCTTGGGTCGAAATTGTTTTATTTTTTTGTAAATTTTCTGCATGAAAAAGGACCACCCTACCTCAGGATTCAGTCGGTTGTTAGACAAAATAGATTTTATGGATCCAGAGTATGTGATGACTTGCTTGGTATAATGCATGACGGATATGCAGTAAACCCCCTTTTCACAGAGCATGACTAAATGAGCCGTGCTCTGTGAAAAGGGGGCTTAATGCATCTGCGAAAAGTATCGTACCAGGTCAGCCTGCGCAGTCCGCGCAGGCTGACCTGGGCCGAAACTTTTCGCTATTGGTCAATTTTCTGTTTGTCAAAGGACCGGTCTACCTTGTGATTAATTCGGTTATTTAAAAAAGTAGTTATTATGCATCCATAATTATGTGATGACTGAGGCCGGTTTCATGTATCACGGTGATGCAATAAGCCCCCTTTTGCAATAGCATGGCTCAAATTATTTTTGCATGTGTACCTATGCTCTTTTCACCTTTTCAGAAAAGGTCTGTGTTTGATCTTGGACTTGCTCAGCCTGTTTGTCCGTTTAGAACAGAATGGCGTCTAATTCATCACGCCAAAGACATGAACAATTCCGACGTCGAGGTGTTTCAACCTTCAAATAACCATTCCAACCAATATCAGTGGTTTTATACCGTATCCTGCGATACCGACGCAATGATTAGCGAACAACATATGTGCCCGTTTTGCTGCAGGGGAATACATTCAAGAAGGTATTGTAAAGTGAATACTTTTTTTGTGTGCAACCTGTTAAGTTCAAACATAATTCATTTTACATTGATTGAGTATCAATTTCTTGCAACTTACACTAATTCCTCTAGATTCTGCTTCCTGGAAACTGCACCAGTACTCGCGCCGAATGTATGGACCAATGAACAGTCGCACAGTTGACATTCGCTCCTAGGTATCGAACCCGGGACCTTTTGGTTGCGAGGCCGACGCTCTTCCTCACAACCACAGACATCACAACCTGTTTAACCCTATGAGAGCACAAGCGTGAAAAAAAACCTGACCAATCAGTGAAATGTACGCAGAGAAAATCTACAAGCTGTTTCAAGACTGTTTTAGCAAGTATACATCCCTCGATATTTCGGACAGTGTAGATTCGAGATCAGACTGAACGTGCTGTGCAGTCTGATCTTGCTGTACATTGTTTGCAGAGGCAGCTCGAATTATGTTCAACACTCTAAAGGTCATAGACCCACATGCAGGAATTTAGGCCTTAGTATAAAGAGTAAATAATTTGGACCATTTGTTTGATATTGTTTCATCATGGTATTATGGTCCCCTTTCGATCAGGATAGGTAAGTAATTGTTCATTTTGTATCTGGGAGCATTATGCTAAATATAGCTTGGATAAAACCATTAAAATCATCAATGCTATTTGAGTCATAAATGTCAAATAGATCTACCGATAAATTATTTCTGTCCAATTAACTACTTTTTCTCTTTATCAATTTGCTACCATTGTGATAGGCTCATAATCGTTCGATCTAAGAAACCTGCGAATTACATGTATTTCGAGGTAAGTCACAAGAGTACCAAAGTTTTTGCTGACAACAGTTTGAGTTCATGACTTCATGCAGTCTGAGGTCATGCTTTGTGTTAAGGGCGTATTAAATGCATCTGCAAAAAGTATCAACCAGGTCAGTCTACGCGGTTCGCGCAGGCTGACCTTGGTCGATCCTTTTTGTTATAGGTCAATTTTCTGCATATCAAAGGACCAGTCTACCTTCAGTCGATAGATAGACAGATGGATTTTATGGATCCATAATTATATGACGACGACTTGTTTGGTTAAATGCATGACGAAGATACAATAAAAACTTTTTTGCCCAGAGCGCTGCTCATTTCGGATTTTCGCAAGCGCAAATTTCGAGATTTTAGGGCCTACTCTAAGGGCCTATTCGGTTTCTATAACGTAAATAAAACTTTCTTGTAAAATGCCGATAAATACAACGAGAAACATTTTTCTTGGCAATCGTATAAACGTTACAATCAAATTCAGTAAGAAAGATGCAAATTTTGGCTTTTGGATAATGTTTGTTTTGCAGCCGGTCTCTTTGTCTGTTTTATCACATCAGATATGACGTCATCGTACTGATTTGGTTACGAAATCTTCGTACCGACGCATGCTATTGATCATCTAACATAACCATAAGTCTTTGCAAAACTCTGGTACGAAATCTACATATATCTAAAGAGGCCAAGTAGCCTATCAAGGAAATACTATTGATAAGTATTTTGTCTTACTTTTGGTTTTCTTCTTTACTGATGATTTGCCAGCTATCGGCTTACTTAATTCTGTAATAAATAATTTTTGTAAGTTTGGTAAGATTATACAAATCTGAATAGATTCTTTAGCAGACAAGGCGATGAGTGTACGTCATCTCCGGTGAGTACAGAATTCTGTCTGCCGGTAAACATGAAATTTAGCTCATCTTCTCTGTTTTCAAGCCGTAATTTCGTCCGCTGTTTAACGTAAAAATATTGATGCCCTTTTCATACTAAACGATACGCTTAATTTATCGGGGATGTAGTGAACGGTGACAATATAGCTGAAATTTCAAGCAGTGGTCGAAGGAAACATTACAGCAGCCGCTTGTGACTGATGTCCAACTCAGGTTTATATCGGACTCAACATTTTATTCATTTTGCAGGCCACTGGCCCAAAATACATTACAATATAAATACGTATGAGCCATGCTCTGACGGAAGGGAGGTTAATGCATCACCGTAATGCATTATACCAATAAAGTCACCATATAGTTATGCATCCTTAAAACCGACTTTCTCTAACAACCGAGTGATTCTTGAGGTAGACTGGTCCTTGAAAAAGCAGAAAATTTACAAATAGCAAAAAGCTTCGACCCATGTCAGCCTGCACTGACTGCGCAGGCTGACATGGGTCAATGCTCTTTGCAGATGCATTAAGCATCATAGAGCATGGCTCATAGATTGGTCCCTTAGCCCTTAACCAAACAAACAAGCAAAATATCGCGGATCTTAATAAAAGTAGCGTTTTGTAAACATGATGTAACATAAAGGACGGTGACTGGAGAGTGTTTTTAAAGAGGTATCATTTAAAGTATGCATTATCATTTACATCGGTTAGGCTAGTGCCATTATAAAAATATATAACATAGTCGTGATATTTTACCCTAATATCACAGAAAATGTCACTATTTTTCACTTCTCTTAACCTTTTTTTCTTTCTTTCGCTGTAATGCAAACCGAGATGCAAGCATACGCTGTAAGCCAACCGACATATCGCTGACTCAGCATAACGATAAACAATATTTCAGGCGACCCTTTTTGAAAAATTTCTCCGAGTTGATAATAGGAACTTAATTTCAAAGTTTTGTCGACGTGCTCATGTAGAAAACTTAATGACGACGACATAATTCTGTATTTGTGAGAAAAACTACAATCAACAGGTGTCGAAGGTAAAAATAGCTCGACATTGCTATTTTTGAAAACTTTTTCTTCTTTCTCTTTTATACGAGCGAGCACCGTAAGCTATCTCATAATTGTCATTATTATCGTCTTCTAACTCCCACAAATAGGAGTGTCGAAATGAAAATGTATTTATTCTCTGCCCTCCAGACATCAGTCCAAATATAGGAAACGTGGTGTTGACTGCATACGTCACGTGATTCTGCGTTTTGTCCTTATATAGATTCAATCTGCAGATGCATATTAAACATAGGTTTGCTCGATTGAGGTTTTTACGCCGCTTTCAACATTGTTATGGACATATCAGGGTGACAACTAAAATATTCATGCTTTTCCCGGGTTTCACAGTTATTAAGGCCGCGCCATGTTGATCCTTGCCCATGAAGACTCCCACGCCCAAAGAGCCTCAAGCGAAGATCAATCCATGTTTGACCCAGGTCAGCCTGCGTGGATTGCGCAGGCTGACATGAACCAACACTTTTTGCAGATGTATTAAAATCTCCTTTTCACACAGCATATTGAATACATGTATTTAATATTATAAAGCTACTTTGATTTTTTTACCCATATTGTCGGATTTTGCACGCCAGTCGCTTTCTTAACCAGAAGAACAAATCCAGTTCATTTGATGTTATTAAACTTAAACTCTGTACCTCCTTACATAATTCCAAACACTAGTCAAAATTTAACCCTTAAGCTGCTGAGTGCGACCTAAGGACCTTTTGTGGACAGTTTATATCAAGATGACTGCACAGAACGTGCAGTCTGATCTTGGACCTACATTGTCCGATAAAGAGATGATTTTTACCCCCAAAATAACTTTGAAAAAGTAATATTTGTGTTTATACAACCGAGTTAAAAGTTAAATGTTAGTAATTAAGCAGGTTAAGGCAGTTGCAGACGACATGTCAAATGAGGATCATATAAAGTTATTTGTCTTTAAAAGACTAGTGTAGAAAACACTGGGAAGGGGGATGGTAAGCAGCATTTCTTCTTTACCCACGATGTTTTCAAAACTCTTCTTCTTCAGGATCGTTAATGCACGGGTTTTTGCAGTAAAGAGTTGAAACACGTCACTTTGACCTTGTACTTCTTAGTTTGGTTTTGACCTTGAACTTTGTGTTTTAGTTTCCGCCAACGATAAGCTTTGTTTCCTAATAGGATGTTATGCCAATCGTTCAAAAACTTGATTTAAAAGCTAACCCCTAGCCAGTGTATAACTGGAAGGGTAGACATACGAAAGGACAAAAATGCCTAATTTCTCTTTCAACGGGCCGTTTGGGCAATTACACACAAATGTCATCTCAATAGACCATATATATATCGGGCAGAATCTATCAAGGTTGTATTGCACGTTGCTGTCTGCTCTTGATCCTCACAATTAGCAAAAGCATCTAAAACTCGCATTTGGCAACGATAGGATAAGTGAAGTACAAGACTTTTTCAACGTTTTTTTTTTTTTTAGTACAACACCATATATATATATATATTAAGTGCCCATTATCTTCCGCTAGATGGCATTCTACAAATACACATCTATCTAATATGGGCATTCTGGGTACAGAAGCGGACTAATTTTTCAAAATGACAACCGTTACTTTGAATTTCAAAATAAAATAAACGTTTACTCAATAAAACGCTACCTGGTGCGATTCATTCAGTTATGATCAGCTAGCAGGTAACCTATGCACCGGCCATTTATTAAAACAGTCCCTAAAGGCTTGGGTATAACTTCGGTATAAGCCCTACTTTTCCCAAGTATCGGGGGATGGGTGATGCGTCATAGCAGACAGGTCGAATCTTCGAAGAATATGACATGCGCAGACAACGATCAAGTGCCAGACTCTTTCTATTTTTAGAATGCCGCCATTTTCATCCATTGTTTGCTTCATTGTTTTTAACAAGACCACTATTTGAGCTAATTTGCAGAGTTTATTATGCGTACCACCTATTCGTTTTTAATCCACAAGTAGGATGAATGAAACGTTTTTGTAGTCATGTACAATGCGTATAGAAAGACTGTTAAGAGAACGTTAAAACCCCACTATCTTCCGCTAGGTGGCGTTTTTCAAATACATACCTATCTGATTTGGGCATTCTGGGTACAGAACCGGACTACTTTCCAAATTGGCAATCGACTCAGCGAATTTTGAAAATAAATATATATCAGTACGATTCACCCAGCCATGGCCAGCTAGCCTAATTATAACCTATGCACCAGTCATTTATAAACACGGCCCCTACAGGCTTTTGAAATAGCCCCGGTATAAGCCCAGACATTTTTTGTGGATAAGTCTGTGGAAAAACCCTGCCCAAATCCTGTTTTCCTTAAATCTATATTTAGAAACTTTATACAACGATTTGCAGTAAACGATGGTATTTTTTGAATTTTTTTTTTTCCGTTTGAAACCGTTCAATTTCTTTTGAAATTTAGAGCGAAAAACAGACTAGATTTTTCCGCAGAAGTATTTTCTCCACTGCTACTTTTTTAGCAGCAGAGTTTTAGTTCACGCACCGCGTACTGATTTTTATCCTACGGAGTACAGTTGAACCATATATTAAACAAGCCTTTATTCTAACGACTTTAAAGAACATAACAGAACATATATTTTATTCACGAGTACAAGTGTACATAGTCAATATTAAATAATGTTTACAACAAAGCATTTGTCAAGGTCTCTCTCTCGCTCGCTCGCTCGCTCGCTCTTGCATTCCTCCCCCACCCCCCCCCTCTCTCTCTCTCTCTCTCTCTCTCTCTCTCTCTCTCTCTCTTTTAAAGAGGAGGTACAGTTTTACAGGCTTCGGCTTGGTATATTTTTCAGACGAAATAGACGTAATAAATTTCATATTTTCAGAGAGAGAGGGTCCCCTTTCAAGAGCCAAAATAGACAATTTCACTTTTAGAGCTAAACATCCATCCCACCTTCTTCGCACTTTCGGTACTTGTTAAGGTCGCTTTCCCAATGTCAAAATTGCTCCGGCGCCCTTGATATACTGATAATTCAATAAACAATAATTTTCGCTTTTTATGAATATAGTTGAAACGATACATTCTCATTTTAAATATTATCTTGCATGAATCCCTACGTAATAGTTATAATATTTTTAACCTGGACTGATCAATATCATTTAATCTTGCTTGTACCCACGCTAACACCAAGAACTTAATTACATTTACCTCATTATCGGACGACAAAATTTTAGACTGGTCCAAATTGAAAGCGTTTGCAGACGACAAATTATAGGATGCTAAGGTTATGTAATTTTTCTTTGAAAGGGCAGAAAACATTGTGAAAAATGAAAAAAAAAATGCTGATTAAAACCATTTTCCCCACACTTTTTTCGAAAGCCTTTACCACACAATCCCTGAGACATAAGCCTTTTGAAAACATTATGGGAAAAGGAGAAAATACTGGTAACACAACATTTTATCCTTTTTCCACAATGTCTTCGACCCTTTCAAAAACAATTTAGACCTGTCTAAAAAAAAATTTTTTTTTTTTGTAGAGACTTAAAACTCGGATTGTATGGCAAAGGTTTACACAGTGCCCAGAGTATGAATATAATGATAAACTAGAATTGTAGCAAAGCGGACAAATAACCCCTACCAGCACCTTGTCACTGACGCAGCACATTCACAGAACGGGAATGATTTTCAAAACTAAGTTCACCTGTGACCTTGACCTTTGACCCATATGACCCAAAAAAAAAGGACACATCCGTGGTTCATGAGCAATACTTGTACACAGTTTCAGGGTCCAAGGTGAAAACACGAATGAGTTAGAGCACGGAAACGATTTTTAAACAAAGTTCACCTGTAACATTGACCTTTGACCCATGTGACCTATAAACAATAAGGTACCTCTTTCGGTCATGAGCAACACTTGTATCAAAATTCAAGTTTTCAGGATCCAAGGTCAAACGGCTTTTGAGAGCACGGAAACGAGAAATGCACGGACGGACGGACGGATGGACAGACAGTCAGACAGACATGATGAAACCAGTATATCCTCCTCTACTTCGTAGATGGGGTATAATAACGTTTTATACGTTAAGTCTTGAACAAGGGCGTTTTGCTAACTTTGAACAATAAATGTTCCATAAATCTTTTTTATACAGCAAAATTTCAAGCTTGTCAAAGTTAAAAGGATTTGCAAACGAAAAATTAAACGTGGCTAAAATACGAGAAAATTTTCTTTGAAAGAGTGGAACACATTGTTGAAAAAAGAGAAAATGCTGGTTACTAGCATTGTCCTTTTTCCACGATGTTTTCAAAAGCGTGTATTCCTCAGAATCATCAAAACACAAGATTCTTAGGTGAAAGCTTAAATACAATTGAAAACAGGATATCTTCATTGCAATTGAAATATCTGATACATATTTTGATTGGTCACGACGGTCATGTGACTTGATGTCTAAATATAGACATGAAAAGGGGACAGGTGTATTATTCATACGTGGATAATATGTTAAGATACACATCACAGACCACTTTATTTGGATGCCGAATATCTTTCGCACATTTCTTGGATAACGTTGAGAAAAAAGGGGCAGTTGTTTCTTGGAAGCAACTGCTCCTATCCCCTCATTTGTTCAACTGCAAGAACGTAAAGCTTCGTAAAAACATATACATGTGCCATGGTTCATGTAGGTTAATCCAGGGCAATAAATACATATATCAGTTATGTGAACTAGAATGACTTTATAATATCAACATTAATCACTTTCCCACAAATTTCTGACAGTTACTCTACTTTGCGAAAGGTTGGTAGGTACAGAAATTAAGACATACGAATATATTTTGAAGTTTTGGAGTACCGAAAGTTCGAATCTTGAAGAATTTTGAATGTAGTTGTGGTATCTTTTCAGCTCCCATTTCACATCATCATGATCATCAACAGCAGCAGCATTACATGTATCTATTTCGTCTCAAAACTACCAACGATAAGATTAACGTTAGATATAATGCATTAATACGTTAACCATCCCTGTATTTATTGGCAGATTATGTAAGTAAAGTGGAGTGGGCGTAAAGCCTAATTGATGGTAATGCCCTGAAAAATGAGGTACCAAATTCGAACATTCATTCCAAGAATTGGGACTTAACTAAGTGGTGTCCTCCGTTATCTCCAATTACCAGGAAAGATTGTTATTTCCCAAGGCTATCTCAGGGGCCACCCAGTGATCATTTGTTAATTTTCCATGACAAATCTATTTTAGAAACATACAAGAGTTTAAGTGATCTACAATTCATGATTATTAAGAAAACTGGAGAATAATTTAACCGGCATTATGCATTGTCTAATACAGTGATAGGTCTCTGCTAAAAACACTATAGGGAACGAGATTAAAAGGTTTAAGTAGCGCGATGGTCGGTAAACTAATGATGATTTCTTTTTTGTCAATGAAGAAGAAAGAAATGGTGTGTGAATAAAATTGTCTTAAGTAGGAAGATAGTCTTAGATGTTATGAACACTTATCAACAACAATCAAACAAAGGAAAATGGTGATAGCACGGTGAATTTTTAAATCAGAAAGTAATGAGTACTCCTTAGTGTAGTGGTAATTCTATCCAAGAATAGAATGCAACACGGGTACTGGTACAGTTTCGGCTATTGAAATTCCCTTCATAATTTTTTGCACTCCAAAGCTGATCAGGGAAAGAGTTCAAGCTATAATAAGCATACTTGGTCAAATTACAACGTCAAATTAAAAAAAAAGTACAAAAGAAATTTGTGAGTGAGAGTAATCAGGAAACTTCATATTCTACAATACGTTCACTGTTAGAAGTAAATGTGGCTACTATATCGATAACTCGAATGACCTAATTTCAAGACATCAAACTTCACGACGTATATGACAAATGGTCGCGCGCATCCTACTGCGCATGTATTTTTGTCGTGGATATTGAATTAAAAGTACACCTATGTATTTTTTGCACATAATGGTAATACTGTTGGTGCACTGAAACAAGTAGCACTTTCTTCGGGTAGTATTGGTGAAGAGAAAAAAATGGATCTTTGAACTGTCACCGTGAAATAATTAAAATGCTGCTGACACGGCGTTACATACCAAACAAGGAAACAAAGGCAGGAAATTTAAAACTGTGGGAGTATAGCTGTTTCCACTTTGAAAACTATTGTTGGAAAAGGAAAAATAGCTCCTATTGAGCAATTTCTCATTTTCCCACCATGTCTGCTGAGCTTTTATCGTATTTTTTTCCTTGAAAAAATAACTTCCACAGTGACCTTCAACCTTGTTTTCTGACGAAATAAGCACGGATAGATCCTATTTTCATTTTTGTGGTATTTGTCGCAGACAATACCAGTATGAGTTCATTGTTGAATTCTGAAGACGATGTACCGTATTTTGTGCAAAGCCGAAGGAAATAAACCCAATTAAACTCAATTTTTCTCAGACAAATGAGTTTTTTCGGTAACACTCAGATATGTAATTGGAAATGGCATGTTAAAATACACTGGTTGAGGCTATCGATCGTGGATATACTAATTTTTGATTGAAAATAGCTTCACTCGCTCATAGCCTTCTATTGGCGCAATGATACAAAATTTTCTACCGATCACTTGGTCCTGGGCTTTTTCGTTCCAAAACCAGTTCGCCCAAAAGGCTTGTTCATCCAATGATTGCGCGCTACTCCATTTAATGGGACATGAATATTTATAGATCGAAATAATTGATTGTAATGTTGGGAATTAAATGTTAACGGCCAAAGATATTTCAAAATTATAGTTTTCAGGTACAAACTTAATTTTATTCGATATATTCACTTGATTTCTCTCTCTATCCATCATGCACCCTACTGTCAAGGGACGTTACTCCTGACTCCTAATGATCAAAGGGAGACCACCAATACACAAATAATCGTAACTTTGTCATATGTACTCTCCCTTCAACCAAAAAAGGTATTCATTTGCTTAGTAGGTTGACTTTCAAGCCAATATTTGAAAATTATTTTTCTTTTTCTTTCAAATTATTAATTCCACACAATGGCTTCCTTGACAAATACCACTTCAGGGTTCTCAACGCTTTGATTTCTTATTGTTTAGAGTTATAAATACTATAAGTGTGGAAAGTTTAAGAAAAATCTGTTCGTTAGAAAGCATGTATTTTTTTAAGATTAACCCTTAATTCGATCAAATTATCTCCCTTTTTAACTCAATGGTCTATATATAACATGCATATTTGTACATTTACCATGCTCAAAACCAGGCTTTTATATATTTTTTGTGCAAAAATATATGAATTTTCATTAAAATGATAAATATTTGTATATTTTTCCTGTAATTTTCCTGTTTAACTGACTATTAAAGAAAGGCGCTTTAAATCCAATATAAGCTGAATTTTGGAACTGTATATACCTTTTTCAAAAGCAAATTTCTCAGAAACGAGCACGGTGACCCACATCTTTTTTTACTGTAATCTCCTAGAGACATGATGAGCTTTGTATGTAAAAAGTTTTTAAAAAATCTGTCCGTCAGAAAAATTTGTCATATACGTCGTTAAGACCAGAATAATTTAGAAAAGTGCTCAATTCTCATTGGGAAAAAAAACCTAATCCCTTCCAAATGCGGTTCCGGGGGGTGGGGGGACTTGCAATATTCTTATTTCGATGTGAAAAGAACTTTTCTTTCAACGAAAGGGACACGATTTTTTTATGATAAATACTTGTAGCAGAAGTTGAACAGACCCTTTCCAATTATCTCTAATTTTTTCGATCAAGGGCATCAACGTTTCCATCAATGTAAAAACTTTAAAGCGCTTTATGTAGAAATTGGGTGCTTGATTTCAAGTTTTAACGACGTGTTCATGTCGCAATGTAGATGGTGCCAAGGGAATTCCGTACTTTCCTGACCTGGCGATAGCCTTTTGTTTTCAGCATTACTTCTGGTTATGATCATAGCCATTGTCATTACTACTTTACTTCTTTCGTCTATTTTCAGATTTGCGTCAATGTGTATTACACGAAAGTCCTATGTGATGGCACTAGTGCGCAAGCGCCACGAGATTACCTATGACTGGAACTATATTCAAGTGGACTCCAGCTGTAATTGTGCTATCTCTCCGGCCGCGTAACGTTGAAAAACATGCACAGTTAGGTTTCGATAGTTTCAGCAAAGGATCGTCAGAAATCAACCCGAATTATCCGTGTATTCTGATTACTGAAAAAAAAATCGAAACCTTCAGTCTTTACCCAACGTGAAAATTTTGGACTAGACCAAGTTGTAAGCATTTGCAGACGATAAAATTAATGTAGCTGAAATGATGACTTTTGTCTTTCATAGGGTAGAAAACACTGTTCTGGTAAACATCATTTTCTCCTTTTCCCACAATGTTTTCAAAAGTCTTTTTCTTTCAGGGTCGTTTAAACACGGAAGTGTTTGGCAGAGGGTTAAAAAGTGTTCAAAGGATAATGGACATACTAATTATGACGTTAACTATTTCAGCGCCAACTCAACTTCTTTCGACGGCTTAACCCTTAGGCTGCTAAGCGCGACTCATTGACCTTTTGCGGACACTGTAGATCAAGATCAGACTGCACAGAACGTGCAGTCTGATCTTGGATCTACACTGTCCGATAAGGAGATATTTTCCCCCCAAAAGAATAAATTGAAATAACATTATTCGGGTTTTTACAATCGGCTTGAAAGTTTCATTTCACTTATTAAGCAAGATAAGGATTAAAATACAAGCCACTAAAACTCAGAAAGGTTTTTCTTTCATGGCGCACGGTATAGATTCAGGCTCAGACAGCATGTTCTGTGCAGCCTGATCTTGATCTATACTGTGCATAAAAGCCTGTCACGGGCTTGCCTGTATCGCTAAAAGGGTCGATCTTAAGCTATAGGTGAAAGATTTTGTCTCAAAAATAGTGCAATGTTCAGCAGTTCTTACTGTTCGTACCAGGAATCAGAATTGCTGTCACTCTCCTCCAATGGCTCGTCAGTTCTACCCGATGCTTTGATAAAAAAAAAAACAGTTTTTCGAATCATTGAGACTTTAGTTTTATATCTAAAGAATTTAATGATCTTTTGGACACAATGTTAAATTTATTATCAATGATGAAATATGTTTCTTCTCCAAGTTTGCTCGTTCGTTTCTTCGTTCGTTTGTTATTCTGTCTATCTATCCGCCGGCCTAGCCACTTGGTAGGTTAGTTGGCTTGCTTGTTGGTTTGTTGGTCTGTCAGTCTTTGAATGGTTTGTCTTGTGACTGGTAATTGATACTTAACATCCTTTTAAACAATATTACACTGTTACTTTGCACGTACCGGTATTCATGTACATGTATTTATGAAGTTCCTTTAAGAGATGCTATGTACATCTCTTTTCAAGCTAGCGGCTGCTTTGGAATGTTTTACTTTATAACTGAAATTTAAGATATTCTCGATGGTGACAGAGGCACGAATCCCGTCATGATAACTAATTTGTCCATATTGGAGTTTAAGCCGAGCTAGGAGTCGAATTAGTAGCTTAGAAGCGTATAATTCAAATACTGCCTCTAAGGTAAATCCATTCTGCTGCCAGCCATTGTCTAAAAATAATAATTGAACCATGCTGTGGCAAAAGGGGGCTTAATGCATCTCCATTATACATGATACCAGACCAAGTCATCACATAATTATGGATCCATAAGAGCCACTTTTTTAAATAACCGACTTAATCATGAGGTAGACTGGTCTTTTGACAAACAAATAATTGACCAATAGTGAAAAATTTCGGCCCAGGTCAGCCTGCGCGGACTGCGCAGGCTGACCTGGGTCGATACTTTTCGCAGATGCATTAAGCCCCCTTTCCACAGAGCATGGCTCATACGTTTTTGTATAATAGTGGCTTCATACCGTCGATGATTATTGTTTACGGAAGTACTATTTCAGCTTGACCTTAGCCTGTATGTATTACGGTGATACAAACGGAAGTAGAGGGCGGATTACCTTCAACAAGAAACGTTGACGCCATTAATTAAAATAAACCTGGGACGCCATTCCTGGAATACTATGATGCTGACTCTGTTTTTGAACTATAGAACATATTTTCTTATATAGCAGTCATTTACTTCTGCCCGCCCACAACATACTTTGCTGTTTGCCACATTAATGAATTACCACATGCTGTTGTATTTCTTCATTTTGCAGCAGACCGTTTTTCTTAAAATAAATTAAAGAGATAGCCCATGGCATGGTTGACGCATTGGTCTTTGGCGCTCTCTCTCTCTCTCTTTCTCTCTCTCTCTCGCTGGCTCTCTCGCTCGCCCTGAACCCCTGTCATTCAATAATAAGAAAAGATACACAATACTTTCAAGTGATAATCTTCAATCCCTTGATGGTTGAACTCGGCTATATTTGTGATCTATAAATTTATCAGAATTACCAAATTTGTCTTGTTAACTGTTTGAGACACCCCGACTATCATCTACTCTTATTTTGTTTTACCCGTACCAAACAATACGATACTTACGAACCCAATAAAAATGGCTTTGAAACGTTGTGGAAAAACGCTGGTGAAAAGCATTTTCACTTTTCCCACATTATTTAACCATTGCAATAACAGATCCCATCATTTGAGTTACAAATATTTTTTTTCATCTGCTACTGCTTTTATCATTGTCAACTCTAGATAAATTTTGTTCGGTGAACAGTTAGGACTGGCACGTAAGAAAAGACGCCTTATTCTCATTCACTCCTGTTAAGTTAATAAAAGATAAAGCTAATAAGATAAACGAATTTCCCCCGCCATTTTTGTAAATATTTTCGACCCAAGTACACCGACATATAATGAACCATGAAGATAAAAGATCAGACTGCACTTAAAGGTAGCCGTTCAGATTTTGGGACGAAAATTTTACAAAAATACAAAAAAAAATCATCCTTATACTCCCAAAGCCTTTTAATTTTCATTCATAAAACCCCAGTAGTCGAAAACCATCCGACAACAAGAGAAATTAGAGATTTACTACGGCCCAGGTCGACACAGACGGGAAACACGGTCTATTTTTACATGGGCAACTCACTCATTTACATACCGGAAATACACAGACGAAGCTTCAAACATAGCGTCCGAAGAAGACATTATGGAAAATAATTACATGTTTGTTATGTTATGGAATTTAAGCGTCATTAGTCACGTGCCAGTCACTTGACATTCCCACAATACTTTTTTGATTTTTGGCGCGAAATCTAAAAATACCTTAAGAGGCTACGTAGCCTTTTAAGGGAACACCATCAAAAAAAAATTTTTTTGTAATTTTATGATTCTTAATTATTGATTAATTGTATTGTTTTTTCATATAAATTTCAGTGATATATATATTTTTTTAATTTGGTGAGATGTGAAAAATCTAAATACCCACCTTTAATGTGTAGTGTCATCTCGATTTGCACGGTCTGCAATTCTCTCAGCATTGCTAGGAAATAACCTTAGCCATTTATTGAACAGTGCCGTGACTTGAAGGTCCAAAAGTAGAACGGGTTTTTTAAACCCTAATCCTGCTAAATAAGTTAAATGAAACATTCAAGCCAATAGTAAAAACCAAAATGTTGCTGTTTCAAAGTCATTTATTTGGAACAAAAAAATCTCCGTATCGGACAATGTAGATCTAAGATCAGACTGCACGTTCTGTGCAGTCTGATCTTGATCTACACTGTCCGCAAAAGGTCGTCGAGTCGCGCTTAGCAGCCTGTAGGTTAAAACATTGCGAGAAAAAAAAGAAAATGGTGGTAATTAACACTATCTTATATTCGCACATTCTTACGAACATGAAAGTTCGAAATAAATGCATAGCTCAAATACAAACCGCACCTGGCGGGATCCGAACCCATGCGGACAAATATCCTCGTTTTTCGAGATTTAAAAGACCAATACCATAACCATTGAGCCAAAGAGATTTCTGTCTGACACAGTTGTCAGGTATTGATTTTATACGGGAAAGATATGCAGTAAGGAAGGAGTGATCTCCCGTAACAACATCATTTTCTACCTTTTCAAAGACGAATCCCATCTCTTTAGCTATGTTCAAGTTGTCGTCTGCACGTCCTTACGTTTAGAGCCAATCTAAATTCTTGTCGTTAAGTAAAGAGTTAATATATACCTGCTGAAGAAGGGGGGGGGGGGGGGGTTGCGGACGATCATGTTCGATAACTTGCGGCAAAAAGAGAAATTGCTTGTTACGTATTGATGTGTTGATCTGTGGATGTTGGTCTGATCTTGGATCTACGTCCTTACAATACGAGGAGATTTCAAATCTCAATGTTTGGGTTTCCACGATTGGCTGTAACTATTGATTTATTTAGCAGGTTAAGCGTGTACCAACCAATCCCGTGTCTTAACGATTCTGAAGAAAGAGGCTTTTGAAAACATTGTGGGAAAAGAAGAAAATGCTGGTTACCAGCATTTTCTTCTTTTCCCACAATGTTTTCAAATACCTTCTTCCACAGAGTTCGTTAAACTTGGGATTGTTTACCATAGAGTTGCACAAGAGACTTTGGTGTTTTATCTTTTTCACTGGATAGAATTTTTGTTGAAATTGTATGTGTGTACTATAGAGTAAGTCGCTGTTCATCATTCTATCTTCTTGGTGTTTCAAACTATTATATCTACATGTATGTCTCTTTTAAAATTTAATCATATGTGTTTTTCTCCCATGGCTAAAGAACCTTTAAGCTGTAATTAATACTCATTAAATCACCTCTAAATTGAGTTCATGTACATTCTTGATAATTTTCCTTGTAGAACATTCAGAATCAAGATTTGGCTATGCCCAATACCCAGATGAAGTAAAGCTTTTATCTATTTCTGGATCAGACAATTCAAATACATGTATATCGTGTTTTGCAAAGTTCGGAGCACGGAAACAGCTCACATATTCATGTATTTCTGGGTTCCACCAGTACTAGGCTAGGGCTCTGAAGTGTCTTGCCCAGGGACACTCACACGAAAAATCCAGTAAATCTACTAAGACTCGAACTCGGGACCTGCCAGTCACGAGTGCTACACTTTACTACTGAGCCGCCCAGGACACCTCCGATTTATCTGTACAACGAAAAATATTTCGTGAGAGTTTCCTTGGGCAAAACACTTCAGGACCCTAGCCTAATACCGGTGGAACCAAGGAAATACATGAATATGTGAGCTGTCGTCGTGATATGACTGAAATCATGTAGAAACATTAATGTTAAAGCACCATTCCATCAATAAACAGATAGGTCAGGGCGGGGCACAACAGCAATTCTGATAGGTTGATTACCTCCCCTGGTACAGCATAGTGTATATGGTTGTTTATATCAGTATATGTACAACGGGGACAAGTTCACAATAATATTCTTTTTTGGTAGTGCGTATAATCAGAAGAGCCAGAAGAGCTGGTTCGCTATTTTCTCAAACGTCCGTCGAAACAGGTGAAGACCTTCTGAACATGAGTATCGTACTTTACCTTCATGACTGGCTTCTCTCGGGGTTTTCCGCACACAGCCGTCATTGATGACGAACTTGTACGGGTAATATCTAGAGGATCAAAGTGGAGACCAGTGTAAACATTTCAGTGTCATAGACGAACACATGGGCTTTAGCATTCAGTGCCGTCTGATCTTTATCTATGCCGCTTGTTTCGCCTTTGGCTCTGCAGAGGTAGCAAGGTTGCGGCGTAAAACCACTGAGGCGGAAAAATGGATGTCCATATTTCTAAGGCCACTGGTTACTCAATAAACTCAATCCCGCCGGACACAATTTTGAGGCAGACAACTTGGAGAAAAAAAGAAACATCTTTGTAAGTTAGGGATAAGAACGTTTTGACAGAGGGGCCCGGCGTGGTAGCTCATTGGTTAGCGTATCTGACTCGTGACCTGGTGGTCGGGGTTCGATACCCGATTGAGGCAAACCCTCTTTCCGGCGATTTTTCGCCTCTAACCACTGAGGCATGTGAGAGAAGTAGTCTGTGACTTAGAAAGAAGGTTGTAACAGTTCTGGTGTGAGAATGCCAGGAAACACATGCGTAGCTGCAATGACCGCCGTGATAAGCCTAAGCTGTTAAAAAGGCGTTAAACTGCAATACAAACAAACAAACCATTGATAGCGGGGCGCTTGTGAGAGATTGTTGCAAAATAACAAATTGCCTGTAATGAGAAATTACTCATTTAACCACAATGTTCTCTAAAGCCGTATCCTGTAAGACAAAAAATGTCGTCTGCGAAAAGTAATAATTAATCAAAGGAGGGTCTGAAGTTAAGCTTGCTGCCGAGTCCATGAGATCATTGGTGGTGAATCACTACAGTGTTTAAATACCAGTTATTTACGTGCCGTTTTTTGTTAATACCAGAGCAAAAGTTTGGATTTTTATTTTTGTTGTCGTGTTTAGAGCCATTTTAAACAGTATTTAAGATAAACCACGGCGGCTAGTTCTCCCATCAAAAGGTCCCTGTATCTTTTCTAGCCAGCACTATAACACATTTTTTTCTCGAAGCTCCTTTCCCAAATAAACAAATTCGAAATTCTCTCTGTGAGAGAAGAATGAATCCTGTCTCAATGACATTCATCAATTGTCGGAAAAAGGTTTGGCGGTGTCGGAATCACGACCACCTGGGTTACTGGTCAAAGTTTTCTTGTTGCCACTGGGAAACCAAGGCTCCGCAATGTGAAAGATAAATACCAGACAGTTTATGTTTGAAGCAAGCTAAAGAAGTTTGCAACGATATACAGGGAATACAAGTATCAACAAGATCAAATTTCAAGGTGTTCAGGTACTGATGATCAAAATTATACATGAGCCATGCTCTGGCAAAAGGGGCTAAATGCATCTCCGTGATCCATGGTACCAAGCAAGCCATCACATACTTATGGATCCATAATTTCCATTTTTTTTCCCTTAACAATCAACTTAATCATGAGATAGACTGATCCTTGGGCATACAGAAAATTGACAAATAACGAAGTTTCGGCCCAGGTCATCCTGCGCGGACTGCGCAGGCTGACCTGGGTCGATACTTTTCGCAGAGCATGGCTCTTTTTTATTTTAGTTTTAAGGGCGGAGCCAACATACGCCTAAAGTACGGAAAGATCGATCATATAAAAAAGACAAACAAATTCTATGAAACATTGATTTCATTTTATCTTAAGAAATTTACGGACTTCCAAGACTCTAGGGAGGATCTTTTCTGCTATCCTTTCCATAAAAATGTCTTGGATCTTTTTAAAGCCATGTAAACATCTATTAGACATGTTGTATTCCATACTGGGCCTCAACCATTTCCTTCTACATACACGGTAATGCTTTAACACGACATCACTACTGTTAGCTTGTCTCCTGAAAATATATACGAGCCATGCCTTGTGAAAAGGGGAATTGAATGCCTCTGCAAAATGTATCATTCCATGTCAGCCTGCGCGGACTATGCTATTTGGAAATGGATTTAATGCATCTGTAAAAAATATATTGACTCATGTCAACCTGTGGGGACCATGCTCTGTAGAAAAGGGGGTTTAATGCCTCTGCAAAACGTATCGACCAATGTCATCCTGCGCATTGCGCGCAGGCTGACCTTGGCCGAAACTTTTTGCTGTTGGTAAATTTTCTGCATGCCAAGGAGCAATTTCAGTCGGTCGTTAGCCAAACGGAGACATGTTATGCAACGACTTGCCCTATAAAAAGCATTATGAAGATTCATTAAAACCCCTTTTTCACAGAGCACTGTTTATCTCATACAAAAAAATGAAATGAGTTTGTCTTTATAACTATATACCTCACAATACTTTGTGGGATATTCTACCAATCGAGGTTTTGATTCTATAAGGTTCATCTCTTTACCACACAACAAACTTTTCAAACTCTTCTATATTCGAAGGCATTTGCAGAGGAAAAATTATCTTCAGGTTAAATGATGGGTACGAAAGCTGTGCGACAAGGAAGAAAAACGCTGGTAACCACCATTTTCTCACGTTTTTTTTTTCATAACTCCCGTCCTTTGGGTCAATAAAACATGGGAATGATCGGAAAAGAGCTATCTCAGGTATTTAGTTTTTCAGACAATGTCCGTATTTGACTTTTGCCCCAAGTCTTATCTCCTCACATTCCGTATTTGAGCCTTAGGTCTGGTGTTTTACGCCGTTTTCAATATTATATCAGTTATGTCGAGGCGGCCAGTGTACCTATCCATGCCTTCCTGAAATGTCTCTTATGACAACTTCACGCTATATTTTCCAAAGCCACTGACTGCTTTCCCATATTAACATCGTCGAAAGTTGAAACGATGCAGCAGTGAGAGAAGAATCCAGCCGCAATGACTTCCATCAATACTCAAAAAGAATATGACCGAACAGGGATTCGAACCGACGGCCCTGAAATCTTAAGCCCTGCACGTTAACAACTGAGACAAATGGCCCAGCTGCGTCAAGACTGAATCTTGAGCGGACTATGCTAAGATGAATAACAAAGAATACCGAATTTTACTGATAAAATTTTTTACCATATTATAAGCAAAGTTTGTGGAATGGACATACTGTAGTTTATAGGAGCAAGTTTGTCAAAATTCAAGTGCCTGTGGCCCGAACATTATTTGTCGTCCGCTAAGCGGAGTTCCCAATCAATTTAATGTGATTGCCTGTGCGAGCAGTTCCAGTGACAAAACAGTGCATTATATACCGATAGCCTGATAATAAACCGCCTTTTAAGTCAAAATGCAACTTAGTTGGCCCATCAAATTTTGAACCAGATTTATCCCACGTGATTGTTTTTTTTTTCTTAATGTCCTCCAATCCGCCTGTTGTAAAGCTGTCGATATAAATGAGCCGGGGGGAGGGTGTTAAATGCATCTTCGTGATCCGTCATACTAAGCAAGTCGTCACATAACTAAGGCTACATAAAATCCATTTTGTCCTGTAACCGACTGATTCATGAGGTAGAACGATGTTTGGACAAGGGAAAAAATTACCAAACGGAAAAGGTTTCGACCCGGGTCAGCGTGTGCTGTCCGCGCAGGCTGACCCGAGTCCATACTTTTAGCCGATGCAATAAACCCTCTTTCAAAAAGTATGGCTCAAATATGGCCTGCAACACGCGAAAAGGGACATTCGGACATTTGCGTAAAATGTCGTTTCGGATCAGCCTGCGCAGTCCGCGCAGGATAATCCGAAACGACACTTTCCGGTTTTATGTAATTTTCTGTTTTGCACAAGTCTACTGAAGAACAAAATCTAATGTAGACGTAAAGTGCCGTCTCGGATTAGCCTGCGCGGACTGCACAGGCTGATCCGAGACGACACGTTACGCAAATGTCCGAATGCCCCTTTTCGCGTGTTGCAAACTAATTATATGAGGTGGAAAAAACCAATAAACGTGTCGAACCTATCCTGGTCTTACTTACCAATGGTATCCCTTTTGACCGGAAGTTTGGTGTATCGAGACCGAACCTGGCTTGATGCGAGCCGTCACGTGAAGATTTTTCGTTGCGTCAATAAGATTTTCAGAGTGGTTTCCGTACTGCGTTATTAAAAGCTTGCTTCTTGTATTTGTTTTACCCCAGTGTGTCAAATGCAGCTGGTCGTACATGGCAAAACTAGAGGTGTGCTCGTACTTAGTAAGTAAAATTTCCTGAAATAGAGAATTAATTCTGTCACACGTTTTCAGTTTGTGATCATTAGTTATCGATATGTATGCAACAGACTAGAACAGTTATCGATATGTATGCAACAGACTAGAACAGTTATCGATATGTATGCAACAGACTAGAATAGTTATCCATATGTATGCAACAGACTAGAACAGTTATCAATATGTATGCAACAGACTAGAACAGTTATCAATATGTATGCAACAGACTAGAACAGTTATCGACAGACTAGAACAGTTATCAATATGTATGCAACAGACTAGAACAGTTATTGATATGTATGCAACAGACTAGAACAGTTATTGATATGTATTCACCAACCATTCTTAAGACAACGTACATGTAGTTAGTCTTATTCCCCAGAATTTTCTAAAATGTGAAAATAACAGAACTTTTGATGGCTAAACCATTTGGTTTAGCCAACCAGAAGTTGTGTTATTTTCACATTTAGAAAATCTTGGAGAATTAGACACAGAATAATTTTAAGAATGGTTGGTGAATACGAACCCTGACTTACCATTAGCTCGACAAATGACGCGACACTTTGATTTACTGGAACAATGAATTCGTCCGTGTCGATGACAGAGAAATATGTATAAGGTCTCAGTCGTTCTTGGGCATCGTAGTTTATAACTTGTTCGTCGTGAACCATGGCCCTGTGCGGTATCCCGAACATTCGAGGGTACTCGTCTATAAAAAAGAATCAAAATTGACCTGCTGATAGATTCGGTAATAATTTTGGTCAACTGATTAATTAGATAACAAACTAACTGATTCAATGAGTAGGTGATGACTGGTTGAACGAATGCTTGAGTGACTGAGGCATCAGCTTGGTAGAACTCCTTGAGAAATAACAATGAAAGCTTGCTTGAACTCCTTGAGAAATAACAATGAAAGCTTGCTTGTAGATTCGGAGAAACTTTAAATCTTAACTGCCATTATTAATATATTTAGATAGATATAAAGGATAGACGTGAATAAATTCAAAGTAATTGCAGACAATACTCACAAAGTTTCGGTACATTAGTGAAAGGAACAACCTCTACAAGTCCTAATTTCTGGTAATATCTCAAGACCTCCATTGCTTTTTCTTCCAGGTGATACGGATGTACAATGATCTTGTCCACTCTAAAATATCGCTGATATTCCAACCACTCTATCAAATGTGCCGGGTTCTTTTTGCCGTAACACACCTTGCCATGGATAGCAAACTGGGGGTTAGGCTTCTTTATTGTGTATACAGGCTTGTGAAAGTCGACTGTATGGTCACAAGTTTGGTTGTGGAGCACAAGAGCAACCCCTACCGGAAAAGACTTTATGAGCCTATTGCTAATCGCACAGACTATTTGTCTCGCATTTACGGGAGATGTGGAGGAAATAAATTTCCTTTTTGCCACTTGTTTGCTGGCCGAAATTGCTCCATTTGGAAAAAGGTAACAACATTTGTATGTGTAAATATCAGCATGCTCACTTTCCCAACCATTTATTATAAAACTATCCCATGTTGGAACTGAGCTCGAGTTGATTGCGACGATAGAGAAAATATAAAATGAACGTTCGTCTTCAAAATCCTGCTCTGTACTTTTTTCTGTAACCCTGTAATTTTTCCTGGTCCAACTTGGAGTAATAAAGCTTCTGTCTTTGTTGCTGAAAGTCTTTAGATTGATCGGAATGAAAGCAAACTGGACTATAACAGCTACCAGGAAAGAAATACACCACAAGGACTTTCGTTTCATCTTGCTCGGAAAGTCCATGAACTACAGAGTCTGAAATCGCGTGTTGAAAAACAGGTTAACCCGTTGGCAGCTGAATCAATTAATCGAAATCCTGTCAGTATTTAATCGTTAGAAATCTTAGCAAAACTTAAATGTTTTTCAGCAGAATTATAGAGTAGGATTTGGATTACCCCCTGCAAACAGTATGGATCAAGATAAGACTGTACGGAGCGCGCTGTTTGATCTTGGATCAACACCATCTGCTACATTGTAAAATCCATTTGATTTACGTATTTAGCTCTCTAAAGCTTAAACGAACTTTGTCATGGATCGTATGTACATATATTTCAGCCGTGCTCTGGTAAAGGAGGTTTAATTCACTTTCGTACAGCACGATACTAAGCAAGTCATCACATGATTATGGATCCACAAAATCAATTTTGTATAACAATTTAAAGGACTGAATCATGAGATACTTTATTCAGATGCATTAAGCCCCCTTTTCTCACAGCATGACTCGATCGTATGAATACGATCTCTGGAAACAGTAACTCTACATTACCAAGTTTGTTTATGACGAAACTCTTCACGAAATATCGGACAGTGCTGAACCAAGATTAGTTATAAATACGTACAAAATATGACTTTCAATTGAAATACAATTTGATGTCGTTAAAGATATTGTATTTTCATCCATTTTCGAATAGTATTGTATCGGAACATTGTCTGTGTTCGGTATAAAAGTATAGTTCTGCTCCGTATTGTATAGGGAGGTTCTGTTTTTCCAAACTAGGCGACCCCATTCAGGTTGAGAGAGACGGTTTGAAAGAATACAGAATGTGCAGAAGAAATACCTGTCATTAAATCCTTTCCAATAAAAACTCAACTAGATTCGATTTTGTTACAAAAAAAAAAAAAAAAAAAAGAGGAGGAAAGAATTTAGTTTGAACACAACCACCTAACAATACTGAATGCCAAAATGGGAAGTGATTAGGCTATTATCTAGCTACACAGTTCATTGAATCCTTTGTCTATTGCATAAATGTACTTATTAGACTTCGCCGCCATGTAGAACTGTTTGACATAGATCTATATAGATTTTTTTTATCGTAAAGGCTTCTTTTTCCAACGCTTCCATTGAAGGATTGGATGAATAAATATATATTTTTTTTTAATGATATCCGGGTGATCGCAATCACAAATCACAATCTACAGAGACCTCGGCGTGGAAATCATAAACACTGTTTGCAGCAGTGAATATATATTTTGTCCTATAAGACATGAAAAAAGAAAATAGTTTTTTCACTGATCATTACATTTTCAATTGAAGCAGATGAGTTTTCTGTCAGTTCCTTGTACTTCTTTAGACTCTCACTCTCCTACTGCCTCAAAGCCAGAATATGTCGCAATATCATCTCACAATATTTGTGATTCTAACGGAGCGCACTCATCTTCATTTCCGGTTAAGCAAGTCACAGAAAAAAGTAGTGTGCATCGCTTTTTTTTTAATATTATGTATGAAATTTCCATTATATCACACTAATTTATTCTTTCTGAGCTTAATGGATGTATTCTATAGTCTTTATGACGTTCTAATTTGCCTATATTACCCGTGATATTTTCTAAGATGTCCAGGAGATAGAAGTGTAACAGTCATCGGATCGTATCTGAATTTCGGATCAATTGTCGTTCCGATCGTTCCATGGAAAAACTGAATTTCACTTTTGACCAAATTTCACCTGAAACAGACCGAATTTCACTTCAAAATGATAAATTCTTAAACTGTAGTCAAAACTTTGTACTAGAAATTGTATTTTTTTTTTTTTTTTTTTTTGAAAGACACAATTTCATGATTATTTTCTGAAAAAAAAAAGTCTTTTGTAAGTGTAACTCATCAGGAATTCTTTGATTTAGAACCATATTTCTTTCATCAGAACCGAATTTCTTTTTGTGACTGTAAGAATTACAATACTGTGAAATTTTCCCACTGAATTTCACTTGTGAGGCATACGTTCTTTTTTTAAAAGACAAGACTTACTGTATAGTTGTGTAATATTTTATCATTATATTTTTAAATCTGATTCCTTATTTCAAGAGCGAAGGGTGAAAAAAAATCTTACATGTATACATATTGCAAGTGAAATTCAGTGTGTAAATTTCACGGTATTGTAATTCTTACAGAGTCACAAAGTGAAATTAGGTTCTGATGAAAGAAACCCTGACAAATTACAATTACAAAAATATTTTTTTCCAAAAATTAACATGGAATAATGCTTTTCAACAAATTGATATAGTTTCAGACCAAAAATTTATTACTACAATGGAAGAATTGTCATTTTGGGGTGAAATACAGTCTTTTTGAGGTGAAATTTGGTCATAGGTGAAATTCGGTTTTTCCATAGACCCTATAAATTGTCGCTCTAAATCAAACTCCATTCTGATCTAGCATCTAGACTGTCTGCAATTTTCTTTTAAACGTATGATAAATTGCAATTTTTCAGTATTTTTCCCATCTAATAAAGTTCAACTAATTTATAGCTCTAACGGGTGTAGGAGATTTTGGTTTTTGCTTTTGTATGCATACCAAAAAGGTGACCAAATGCACTGGCGCTCAATCTTAATCTAAAATCTCTGCATGAGTGTAACCTTATAAATAACATGGTAATCAAGGCAAAAAAGACACCTCACTTCAGACAGTCATAATTTGTAATGTGAACGTAATTCGCTCTAAAATTGAATGTAATTCATCAGAATACATGTTTAAATTGATAGTTACACTTGGAAGGTATTCATAAACGTCCAGTTAATGCTGCGAGTGACATTTTTTTTCTCGGAATTCACAATATTTATAAAATTATGCCAGTTGTTTTCGTGGCTGACTTCTGGTAACCTCGTTTGACCTTTTTAAATGTTACGAGCCATCTGATTGGTTGAACCTTCAACGGTCTATTATATCTGTGTTCTCAAACATAAAGATGTAAACAAACATTTTTTTTGTAATTCTGGTGCAAAGATAGCTCACCGAAGAAAACCATAAATGGGAAAAGTGTCCAAAGTGTCTTTAACACTGAATTCGTACAATGGTATTGATGATTTGTAAATTTCACGGGAAAATAAACGCTTGTCACACCTTTCCAATTTGTCCAATCAGATCGCCTGTTTCAAAAAAGAGTCTGTTGAAGTCGGTTGAAGGTCGATCAAACCGAATTAAATGTACATTGTTTCCAGCCAATGTATACTTTTTGCACATGACTGTTTTATTTGAAAAAATTGCGGTGAAACGGAATAGGTGATTTTGCCTTGATTACTGTGTTATTTATTAGGTTACATACACATGCAACGATTTTAAATTAAAATAGAGTGCTAGTGACCAAATGATAGAAAAAGAACCCTTGAGAAGCAGTTAATCTGAAAAAAAAAAAAAGAGCCAGTTGTCCAATTGAGAAAGGTATGTGTCAAGGACACCTATTATTATTAGAGTGAAACAAAAATTAGAGTGAAACATTTTAGAGGAAGAGTTTCCTTACAGTTTACCTGCTTTTTTGTGAAAGACTACATGCTTTTATGCTGATGTGAGAGGCAATGTGCAATAATTAACAGACTGTTGAAAAAAGATTGCAATGGCATCAATGGATAAAAACAGAGTTGGAGAAAGAAGAATGTCTTCTCCAGAAAAAAATGTCAAAGGTATATATTTATAATTGCAGAAATTGAAAAAAGGATTAATCTTTTACCAAACAATCCCTGGTTTAAACAGCCCTGGGGAAAAAAGGCTTTTGAAAACATTGTGGAAAAAGGAGATAATGTCTTTAAACGATACTTTTTGCCTTCCCCACCTTTTCTGTCTTTTCAAAAACAAATCCCTTTGTTTTAAAAATAATAAAAAATGTCATCTGCAAATGCTTTTATTCTGAACAAGAATTGAATTTTGTCATCTGATGAAGAGTAAAATGAAAGTATTAGGTTTGTTAGCTTGTCCCCTGTCAGCGACTCCAGCACACTTGAATGACTTTAAAATTTTACCAGGAAAGAATTATGAAAGCAAATGCAGACAATGATATATGAGTAAAAGGTTGAAAAGGTTGAAAATTTTCAGTAAAAATGTTTGTTAATGGCAAGCAATCCCCAGTTTTAACAACCCTGTAAAAGAAGGCTTTTGAAAACACTATGGAAAAAGGAGGAAATGCTGGTTACCAAGATTTTCTCCTTTTTCCACAATGTTTTCTACCTATTTAAGAACAATTACCATCATTTGAAAAGCATTTGACATATTTTCAGAGGCATCTGCTGCAAATTTGTTACAGGGGTTAATAATAAATTACTTCATGTTCTGATCTGGCAAATTATCTTTTTAAAAACTGGTTTTCAATAGAAAAAAAAACATGGGAAAATTAACAAGTAGTTGATACTATCAATCACTCCTTTCTCCATGTTTTCAAGAGCTGTAAACTTCAGGGGAGTGAAAGGTCATGGGTATTTCTTCAAAACTGTGTTTAGTTTGTAATATGATTTGAAAGTTCTAAAAGCAACCCATTTAGTAATAAGATAAATGATCTTTGAACAGTTTAAGAAATGAGGTTAAAAGGCTGTGCTACATTTTGAGCAAACCCCAGAAATTCATTGATACTCTGTGGCACTTTTATTTCATAGTGATATTCTAAATCAAAAAAGAATCAAAGGAGGACTTAAGATTTTTGGGGTTTTTTTTATGCATCCAGTGATGCAGTATCTGACAAAAGTCTTGTTGACCAACAGTATTTACAGAAGTTCATTCAGGTTCACATTTTACTCAAGTCACTTCTTCTTGAATTACACAGATGTGATCACATGGTTATTTATTCCAGCTAGAGCCCGTTCCCCACCAGCTGTAAACAACAGACCATGTAAAGAACACTCCTTTTTAACAGATGTAGCAGATGTTAGAGCTATGGAACAAGGGTTGTTACAGCTTCTTGAAGACTTTCACTCTGGAAAATTACAGGCATTTGGTAATACAGTACTCATTTAACTGTCATGTAATAAAGTTTCCATGCTTTTAGTGATGTTACAGCTGTATAACAAGTCATACAACTTTAACATGCAAGTTGTCAATGTATATATGAATGTACATGTATATATGAATTTTAAATTCATCAAACTTACTGCAAGCAGTACTGCAAAAACCATGCAACTTCAGAATACTCACAGTTTTTCAGCCTCTGCAATATTTGAAATACTACATGTGATAATGTTTTTTCATTTCGACAAGAAATCAAGCTCTGATTACTGGCAGGGACCACATTGAGTTTGGAATGGAAGGATCTGTCATGAGTTAAAAACCTGGTTTGGCCCTTTTCTTCAAGGGACAGATGAAAATCATTGCTACATAGTCATTCTTTTCTGAATGATACACATTGTTTCAAATCTCTACAGGAGAATAAGCAGCAAGTAGCTTAGACAGCATGATTTGCATTATGCTGGTATAGAATCCAAAAGAAAGACTTTGCTGACTGACCTATCACAGCTGATATACAGTTGAAAATGATATTAAACACAAAACAAAACAAACCTATACAAGATAATAGGAAAAAGTTGTGTAATTTGTGGGATGTAAAAGCACTGAAAACAAGTACATTTAGAAGAAAAAGGAAACACATTACAATGTAATGGCATGTACTTATTTCTTAATGGTGTGGAGAATGTTTAGGAAAACTGAGTATCTACTTATCCAAAACATTTTTTTTTCATTGATACTTCTTATTTACCTTCAATTAGCATATATATATTGCACTGTGACTAATTATTTACACTGTTTTTATTTGATTTCTATAGGTGGCACAGAAATGTTTGACAAAATGAATGAAATCCGTGAGAAGCAGGAACAGCTGGCTCAGTTGCATTTTGACCTTGACCTTCAGCAAGATATGAGAAGGTTTGGTTTTTAGTCAGTTTTGTGATTTGCTCTGTAACACTGTAAAATTTACCTTGATGGAGCAGCTGAGCTTGACAAAGATACACACAGGTCATGCTCTGGCAAAAGGGGGCTTAATGCATCTCTGTATAATAACAGATCAATAATATCCAATGTTTATAACAACCGACTTAATAATGAGGTTGATTAGTCCTTGGAGGAACAGAATATTGACCAATAGCGAAAAGTTTCGGCCCAGGTCAGTCTGCGTAGACCATGCAGGCTGACCTGAGTTGATACTTTTCGCAGATGCATTAAGCCCCTTTCTTATAGAGCATGGCTCATATTATAATGATGACTGTCTCAAGCTGATGATATCATGATTTTAATTTTTAGAATTGAGATGGAAAGGAAACAATGGTTTACTTTTCACTGCGTCCAGTTTGTATATCTATTACAAAACTGGCTTGAGGTTTGGAAAAAAGAAATTGCATTTCAGGTAAAAGTATACTTCTCAGAGCAGACACAAGTACTTTGTATTTCTTAACACTTTACCACACAGTCACAAGTTCTAACGACCTTGCAGAAAAAGCCTTTTGAAAACATTGTGGGAAAAGGAGAAATAGAGAATAGATGGTTGGTGTCTTGGATGGGTTAAGTTTATCGGGCAAGGCGGAGGAATTTATCTGGTGAGCCGAAGGCGAACTGGATAAATTTCGGAGCCGAGCCCGATAAACTTAACCCATCCAAGACACCAACCATCTATTCTATTTATCCTGTCACTCACTGTAACGGAACACAACAAAACAAAACAAACGAAAAAAAAAAAAACATTGATAAAGACCGTACCTTTTATAAATTTCCGGAGCCGAGCCTGATCGACTTTCCCAATCCAAGACACCAACCATCTATTTTATTTATCCATTTTCTCAATTACAATCCAAAATCCGACTAAATTGAACATTTCGCTCGAAATAAGGCACATATTGACATCTTTCTCTCAGATCTATGAGAAACTTTAAAAAATGAAGAACCGTGTTTACAAAACCCTCTGGATATGCAGCTGCAATAATGACGTCATGAATGATATTGGCTACGTCATAATTATCAAACGTGACGTATATCCGCAGAAAAATATTGTAGCGAAGAGGACAATATGTTTTAACATAACAGACTATTAATTAAACGAGCAAAAGTATTCGCTAGCGATTGATTAATTCATTACGGCAGTAAGACGCTTGGTTGAAAATAGTCCCAGTCAGCAGGTGCGCACTTAGCGGTCATGTGACCAACTGACGGATAACAAAAAAAATATACGGCACCCTGTTATCCGTCAGGTAAACCCGGAAGTGACAGGATAAATGCTGGTAACCAGCATTTTCTCCTTTCCCTACATTGTCTTCAGCCCTTTCAAAAACAAGTTTCAATTTTAGAGTCACGTTATTTTGCAGTCTGCAAATGCTTTGAATTTTGACTAGTCTATAGTTTTGTCGTTTGGTAAAGAATTAAGCAAAGATGGGAGATTGAATGGAGGCAGAAGGTGCAAACTGTTAATTCCATACCGCTAAATACCATCCAAAGTTTATTTCTCCAGGATATTGTCTTCAGTGATACATGTCTACCGTATTTTCTTTTTCAGGATTCCCTCAGAAGAAACAAGAGCAAGAAATTATGAAAATCTAAAGAAAATGATAGGAAAGGTATAAGCTTTACATTTCAATTAAACACAAAGTGCTCCAGGAACCTTTGGGATCACTCTCTTTTTGTTCTCTGCCTATTCTTTTCTCAACAAGGTCAATGATCTTCTTCTAAGAAACTATATGGCCAATCATATGAGCCATGCTGTGACAAAAGGGGTTTAACCCTTTACCACACAATGCCAACTTTTAACGACCCTGAGGAAGAAGCCTTTTGAAAACATTGTGGGAAAAGGAGAAAATGCTGGTAACCAGCATTTTCTCCTTTTCCCACAGTGTTTTCTACCCTTCCCAGACCAAATTTCCATTTTTGAGTCACAATTATTTTGTTGTCTGCAAATGCTTTCAATTTGGACCAGTCTGATATTTTGTCATCTGATAAAGGGTTAATGCATCTCCATGATCCATTATACCAAGCGTATCATCAGATAATTATGGATCCATACAATCCGTTTTGTGTAACAACCCACTGAATCATGAGGTACTCTGGTACTTTCACATGCAGAGAATTGACCAACAGCAAAATGTTTTGACCTATGTTTGCACAGACTGACATGGTCAATACTTTTTGCAGATGCATTAAGTCCCCTTTTCACAGAGCATGAATCAATTATTCATATACAGCCTTATTGTATTGTTTAAATTATCTGGATATCAAAAAATGTTTTCACTTGTCCTGAAAGAACAATAAACAAATCTTTTATTCTAGAACCTGAGGTCAGTTGGTATTGAAACTTAGCATGTTTGATTTGTGCCAAGAGTTCTAAGTATGCCTTGAGCTAAGTTTGTATAGGTTAAACCTGTGATCTGTTGAGTCATATAGGATATTTTGATTCTTTATCAGATGACAAAGTGTTAGACTTGTTCAAACTGAAAGCATTTGCAGACAACAAAAAAAGTATGGCTCAAAACTTGAAATTTGCTTTTGGTACAGAAGAAAACATTGCAGAAAAGGAGAAAATGCCGGTTACCAGCATTTTCCTCTTTTCCCACAATGTTTTCAAAAGGACCCCTGCTCAGGATCATTGAAATTTGGGTTTGTGTGAAAAAGCATTAAGCAAAGTATTTCTCAAAGGTGCAGAATGAGCTCCATTATCAAATTCATCATGCACTCAGGTGAGTCATATTGGATTATCAAATTCCTCTTGCTTGCCGAGAAAATGGACTATTCATTAGATGCCTTAAACAGCTTTTGTTGCTTTGCAGATTGCAGAGATCAACATAAGACCACACAAAACTTAAAATAGCCTTTGAGATACCTTGACAATAATGGCATGAAATTGCATGTTTTTCAGTGTTTACTGCCTAAAAATATCCATTTCATTCTTTTTGAAGTAGTACAGTACACAGGTGAACTAAATTTTAAGTAGTAGGTAAACAATGCTGACAAGTAAGATTATATCGAGACATTTCATTTAGTTCATGAAAATTAAAATGGTAATGAATAAAAGTTTTGAATTACTGATAAAGCTGAACTGTCGTAAAATTTAGTCTCTTTTATGACCATTACAGAGGGGTTTACCTAATAAAAGAACCATACATTTTGACTTCATAAGTTCTTGTTTAGTATGTGTAATTGATTGATTCCTGTCTCAGTCCTTTTGTCAGAAGGTAAAAAGTTTTAAGAGAGTATTTGCTGTTGTTGAACTGACATTTGTTTGTTTATTGGCCTTGATTGGCAGGTTGTGGATAATTGATTCTTTAACTACATTATGCACTGGACCAGGTTTAACTTGACTTGCATACAGATAAGATCAAGATCAGTCTGCATAGAATGTCAAGTCTGATCTTGGGTTTACACTGTCATCTAGTTCTTTAAATATTCTTCCTGAAGCAGCCTTGGCTGTTTTTCCATAATTGAAAAGGTATATTTTATGAAGGACTCTTTTCGTTTTTATGTGTGTATCATCTTGTTTTTCAGCTGCATGAGCTGAGTGGTTCAATGTATCCTTTATAGTGTAGGGGTGCCACTGCTAACAACAAAATTAATGGTTACTTTATGCATATGATTTTTTAATGGATTGTGAAACAAGTTCTTACAACTTTTGCTGTGATGTGTATACTATGAAAGGTTGACGCTGCTCATCACAGGCTTCAAATCTGGAAACATTGATATGAGAGGTCACTAATCTTCTTTTATACCACTGCTAATTATTCGTTAGAATTCATTAATTATATTTTTGCTCTTCTAAATTTAGAGGTAGAATTGACTGTTGTAGGAAAAGGAAAAAAAAAAACAGATGGTATTTGAGCATTTAAAGTTGTAGTTGGCTAAAATATTTATATCTTTACATTAACATTTTTGGATACTTCACATTGAAAGCATGTGCAGATGTCAAATTAAATGTAGTTCAAAAGATTGAATTCATCTCTGACCGGGAAGAAACCATTTTGAGAAAAGGAAAAATGCTGATTACAAGCAGTTCCTCCATTTCCAACAATATTTTCAGAATGCTTATACCTCAAGGGTTATTTAAGAGTTGATATCGGTGATGTCAGCTACAATCTATCCATTGCTGATCCCATGTCAGCCTGGCAGTAATTGAGGGCTAATTATCCAGGATGTGGCTTGGATTAGCCAAAAATTATGTTGGACAACTGAAGAAAGTCTTTGCAAAGGACTGAAGAAAGTCTTTGCAAAGGGGTTACTTCCTCCCAACACAACTAACACAAGCCTTGCTTTTTGTGTACAAAGCTGTCAGAGGCTTAGTTTGACAGTGTGTTAGTACTGGTTAAATAAGTCCAGAAACACTTGGACAAGTACACTGGCCACTCTGTCTTGACATATCTAAATATCCTGTTGAAAATAATGTTAAACACCAAACAATCAAACATTGAAGTCCCTAACTCTGTACACAGACAACAGATCCAGAAAAGCCAAAGTTTTGACACTCAGACCAAGAAGTGAACTAATGGACTCCTTCTGTGAACCACTGTGATACTATGTTTGGAAAGAAAGGCAATAAGCCATATTTCAACAGCACAGGACTGAGACTGTTGTGGAGAAAAAGTGACCCTGAAAGAGATGCTTGCCGGTAATCCTTTGCCCAACTATTCTACATTAGAAAAACCCTGAGGAAAAAGGCTTTTGAAAACATTGAGAGAAAAGGACAAAATGCTGGTAACCAGCATTTTCTCCTTTTCCCACAATATTTTCAACTCTTTCAAAGATATTTTCTATCATTTGAACCTCAACAGATAAGTTGGCTGCAAATGCTTTCAATTTGAACAACTCTAATTTTTTTGTCTGTTAGAGAGTTACTCTTTACCTCAATTGACCCGTACGATACCTAGCAAGGTTTTTTGTTTATGTATGTTGATTCACCAATAAATGGATATTCGAATCAATTTATAAACATCAGAAAACTTGGTTCTAGAATTTCATTTAGTATCAATGAAAATATTTTTGTCCACTACAAACATTGCGTCGGAGACTTTAAAATTATTATTTTGATTTGTGAAAACCGGTGCCTTTTGCCACCCATTTTGCCAGCTGTTTACGTCTTGAAGCAAACTTGCTGCAGATGATTTTGAAAACACACAACTACAATAAATGAAATGAGCTTGAGATAAGTTTGAAACAAGTAAATACATCTGAAATGAGCTGTGGTCTGTGAAAAGGGGACTTAATGCATCTGAAAAAAGTATCGACTCAGGCCAGCCTGCACAGTCCATAATACAAGCTGTCCTGGGCTGAATTTTGTTTCTGTTGGTAGATTACCTGCATGTCTGGGGACCCATTTACCCGAGTCTATTGTTAGTCAAAATGGATTTTATGGATTCATAATTATGTTATAACTTGCTTGGTATGACGCATATGTGTTAAGCCCCGTTCTGCCAGATCATGGCTCATAAATAATTTTGGCAAACGGAGAAGTTGCTCATAATGAACAGTTTCTCTTTTTACCACTGTATTCAATCGAATGTATAGAAGTCGACTGGAGGTGGTGAATTAGTGTTCACGTAATAGATGAGTTATGTCTGTGGACATAATTTTTGTACATTACGTTGACATCCTTGTTAAAAAATAGTGTCTACATTGTGACTGATTGATTGAATGGTGTTTTACGCAGCTTTCAACATTATTTCAGCCGGCCCGGGTGGCTCAGTGGTGAGCGTGTCGGACTCATGACCTGGTGGTTGTGAGTTCGATACCCGGTTGAGGCGAACTTTCTTTCCGGCATATTTTCGCCTTTCACCTCTGCTGAAGCATGTGAGAAAAGTAGTCGGTGGCTTTGGAAAGAAAGTTGTGTTAGTACTGGTTTGAGAAAGCCAGGAAACACATGTGCGTCACCGACCGCCATGATATGACCTTAGCTGTTAAAGTGGCATTAAACCCCAATACAACCAACCAACCAACATTATTTCAGTCATATCACGTTGACTTATTGTGACTGCAACTGATCATACTGTGTTTATAGTTACTGAAGCTATACTCAACAGTGTGTCACTGGTATATAAACAAAACATCCAAAACAACACAGAACAGGTATTGTGAATCATGGAATAATTGTATGTGTATATTCAGGAATGTATTTTACCAAATAAAGATTTATTTAATGTTCGTTTTATATACCCCTACCAAGAAACCATTTAGTTCATCTTAAATCAAGTGACACGCTATTGCCATTATACTATAATACAAGGTAACATCTCGGCTGGTGTGCTTTGTAGTAGTTGTTGTTGTGGATATTTAATGTTATTGTTGCACACATTTGTACTGTAAACATGTTAAATGAAAAACAGATGAACCAATAAAATCTCTATTATACATTTTTTTTTTTCCATTTCTCTCTTGACCAAGTTGTGTCAAATCTATCATGAAATGAGTTTTTCTGAGATTGGAAGCTTCAAAGTATTTCTGTATATTGACGACATGCCTCTCAAGGGACTCTGAAAGGTACATATTTTCAGCCCATCCCTTCGTAGTTGAAATTTCTAAGGAATATTTGATTTACAAGTACGGAGTTTTTGGATTGTTTTGATCAAGATCCAACCGCAGAAAAGGTGCAGTCTCATCTTAGATCTATACTGTCCCATGTCTGTTGGATAGTCTTTCCCCAAAATGTCCCTTTTCCAAACAATCCAAGACTTTAATGACCCTTAAAAAGAAGACTCCTGAAAACATTTGGGGAAAAAGAGAAAATGCTGTAAACTAGCATGTTCTCCTTTTGCCACAATATTTTCTATGCTTTTTAAGTCAAATTTCATTATTTCAGCCATATTTAGTTTGTCAACGCTATCAATTTGAACAAGTCCTAAATTTTGTCGTCTGGTAAAGAGTTACGCGTCGAACTCGGGAGCATAGTCAATTAAAAACAAGGCTAGTAATTCACCAATCACGTTTAAGAACATTCTTGGGTCTTATTCTTCAAGATTTTCTAAATTTGAAAGTAACGACTTTTGATGCGCTACACCATATGGAAATTTAGAAAATTCTGGAGAATAAGACTTGGAACATTCATAAGAATAGTAGGTGAATACAGAGCTAGGGGTAATGAGATATAATCGCAGCTGAGCCAAACTCTTGCTAAGGATTGATGATAGTCATTGCGACAGGATTCATTTCTCTCTTGGCACTAAGCATTTTTGGCGATATATTTGTCGGTAATCAGCCAACGATTTAGATAGAGAATTACAGAGAGCACTGGTAAAAGAGACGCTCTCCTCCGCCATGCATCTGAACCGACGTTAATAATGGCTACAAACATAAAATATGCGGGGCATTTCATTGTGCTTTCCAATTTCGCAGCAAAAAAATTAGGTTCGATGTTTTTAATGTGTAAAGTTGTGAATGCAACATCACAGCAGGCGCGTAACCAGCCCTAAGCCGAGGCTTCAACATTAATCGTCAAAGTATAAAATAAACGAAATGCGCTTTCTCAATCAAGAAAAGAGACCAAATCATGTCAATTTCAAAATTGTTTTTTGCCAAAAAATTAAGACTAAAAAGGAGACAATGTACAGAACGAGCAGTATAGTCTTAATCTACATCGTCTACTCAATACTGATGGTGGCCTGCACAGCAAATGTATGAGTAGCGTGAAATCGAGGAACGGACGGTGTAGCTTCAGGGTAAGGCGGCGAGACCTGTACAGTGTGCTGTTAATACACGTAAAATCCACTTGTCACCCCGGTGGAATTAGCATCAAATAAACACAATACGCTTTCACAACCAGGAAAAGAAATCAAATCTTCTCAATTTCAAAATTGCCTTTGCCAGGCAATGTAAACTAAATAGTGAACAATACAGATCAAAGATTAGACTGCACAGAATGTGCAATCTGATCTTGATCTACATTGTCTGCAAAGTACAGTCTGATATTGATATACATTTTCTAAAATAAAAAAATGACTAAGTTGTGCTTGCCTCTTAAATGCTAACATTTATTTTGCTAGAGTGAGAACAACAACAGAAAAAAAAAGAAATTTTAGAATAAATTGGGCTTCATCTTTACTACACTCCTGGCAATGGACCTGCACAGCAAAATGTACGAGTAGTGTGAAATTAAATACCAGACTGTGTAGCCTCAGGGTTAGACGGAAAAACGTGCCGATGATAAACGCAAAAACCACTTCTCTCTTGTGGATTTAATGGTGATTTATGCCACTTTCAACATTATTTCGGGCAAATGGCCAAAGCTCAATTTCACATGTCTGTTAGGGTTTTAAAGTGTCTCGCCAAATGACAGTTCAATTGGTATGTAAAACAACCGAGCGCTTCGAATAAGGATGAACCAGGCATTTCGTGTTTCGAACCCTTCACCTTTGAGTAACGCAGGATCCCCAGTGCCTCTTTTAGCCATGAAAGAGTTGTTACCTGCCTGATGGTTAAACCCTTACCCTAACAATATCGTAATTTCAAGGTCATAATGAACACTTTTGAAACATCATTGGGAAAATGAGAAAATGGTGGTTACCAGCATTTTCTCCTTTTCCCATGATGTTTGCTACTGTGTCAAAGACAAATCCAATCATGTGAGACACATGATTTGTGTTGTTTCCTATTGCTTTCATTTTGGACAAGTCTTAAAAGAATCTGGTAAAGAGTTAACTTAAGCAGCAATTTTTATTTTAGTTCTACTGAAAACTACAAGTGACACAAAGGCAGTGATGTTTTCAAGATAGACATGGGTTGTTTACAGGTGGGGACTGTTTTTTTTTTAATTGTAGCAATGAGATAACTAAGCGGAACGGTTTATTTCGGACCTACTGAAATCTATTACAAGTGACACAAAGTAGTGATGTTAACAAGATATATGTATGTAACATTTCCTGTATCAAGGGCGTACAGGCCATAATGCATTATACCTGCACATAATGTTGAAAAAGTGGGATTGGGTCGATGATACTTTTTTTTTTTTTCACTTCAGAGCACAGTTACTATATTCTCATCATTCATCACAACCCATAGAGTGCTAAGTATAACTTTAAATGTTCTCGTAGACAATGTAGATCAAGGTCAGACTTTGATTTGCGTACTGTGTTAGTCAAGATCAAACTGCACAGAAGCTGCTGTCTGATCTTGGATCTTTAATGTCCGCTTTCTCCATATACTGGCAAAAAGATCTTCAATATAGCATTTTTCTCCTGCATGAGAAAGTGACCTGAACTATTTTAACAATGACATTTTCCTTCCACTGGCTGGACCATACACTTTACCATAATCTAGATCTAAATTGAATAAGAATATTCCAACTTAAAATAGGAGTTTCAGGTTGCATTATTTTTCTACCTGGAAAAACGCTGATGTATGTAATTAAACAAGAAAACCACCTAGTTGTGAAAATTGCAAGGGATATTTTCTGATCAGTCTAAGATGCTGGGTCGACCGGAGACTGCATCCTATGCTCATTTTATTTCAAAATGACTTCATGCGTAAGAAAAGTTTTGAACATTCTCCGCAATCGAATCCATCACTGAATAACCAAAATACAACAGTATGGAGGTTAGGGGCGGCAGTTGGCGCCCAAATATTTTGTCCGTTTACAACAAGAAGAGAAGACAAAATATAGAGCATCTTCCCTTTGAACGGTTCTGTTGAGTAACTGTAAACAGTTGTCATTCTATTTAAACCTAGTGAGTTTATGGGCCCAAATGATATCGTGAATATCTGACTGTAAGATGCAGTCTGTAATCTGCACAAGAGCATAAATCGTGCATCAAAACCACGCCCTGAAGTCCTTCAAATTATCCATTATCTTCCGCTAGGTGGCATTTTTCAACAAATACTGACCTATCTGATTTGGGCATTCTGGGTACAGAACAGGTCTAATTTTCAAAGCGACAACAGTTACTTCAAATTTCAAAAATAAAATAAACGTTTACTCAATAAAACGCTACCTGGTACGATTCATTCAGCTATGGTCAACTAGCATTTAATCTATGAACCACTCATTTATAAACAAAGGCCTTACATGCCTCGGTATAAACCCAGACATTTCATGTTGACAAGTCTGTGGAAAAACCCAGCACAAATCCTGGTTTCCCTGAAATCTATATTCAGGAACTGTATTCAAAGATAACAAATAAAAGCCTGATATTTGTAAAAAAAATATCTTTCCCGTTTGAAAAAAAATTAGATTTGTATGAAATTTGGAGCGAAATATAATCAGATTTTTCCACAGAAGTACTGTTTATAGCTATTTTCTCCGTTGTTACTGTATTAACGGCAGAGCTAGTTTACACACCGCGTATTAATATAAGTTTATTCTTTACAGGATAGTGATGCGTCATAGCAGACAGGTCGAATCTTTGAAGAACACGACATGCGCTGACAACGTCAAATCATCAATTTATAGGTGCGCTTACAGTAATTTGATCATGGGATTTTCGTTCCCGATTCGCCCTGTCGATTTCAAGTTGAGATTGTTTCGAGCGTGGGCAAATTTGCAGCAATTATCACAATTACCAACTAGTTGTTTTCCGTCTACAATAAGGGCGAATGACATGATTTTGTGGTTTTGTAATGTTCGTATCCAATGATTGACAAGAAAAGGAGAAATTATTTGTTGATCACTTCAAAAATTGAGAAAAATTTGCAAACGTAATCTTACAACGTTCTCTTTTGTAGAGAGTAGAAAAGGTTTCCTGCTTGCACATGCGCGGGAATGAAAACGGGATACAGTATTAAGGAAAGTTTATTTTGCGGGTTTGCACGAAATTATGCTGCCAACGTTGGTGAATCCTAACGTTCACTTTGCAGCCATGTAAGGCTATTTATGTGATTTTAACACTTCTTCTTCACCGTGTTTCAGGTTAACTGCACTTTAGCGGACACATACGCGCATTCTATACCGTGTTTCTCATATGTATACAGTAGATGTTACAATCCCTTGATATCTGTAATGCTACGTTTACATAAGCCACGATGCCCACGAGTTGAGAGAAGCGTGGTGGGCGTGTGGGTTCATGAGATCGAATCTTGTTGCTCTTGAGAGAACTTCACACTGGACAGACCTTACGTACTTGCTCCAGGTCAACGTTACTGCTCCTGTCAATTCAACGTACCCGCTCCAGTAAAAAACATGGCTGCGCCCATAAGATTCCACAAGGTAAGCACAAAAACATAATTTTTTTACGTGTTATTGAATAGATATGCAGTTGCAGGTTATCGCACGGATTGTCTGGGATGTCAGTGCACGTTAATCTGTAGTTTTTTTGGTGGTTAATCGTTTGTTGAAGACGTTTAATCCGACAAAGTTCCGTCGGCGACTACGATTTCTCGAAAAACACTACTTGGAGTCTCCAAAAACCTTTGTAAAACATATACACTCGATATTCTGAAGTGTGTGCCGTGTCAGATGACCAATATAATGATTATCTTCACAACTATAAACCGAAAAAAATCAAATTGCAGTTATTAAATGATGTTTTGCTATTTTTGCATTACAACGTAACATGCTCCTAAATTCAATACAACGATCCAGCTCCTGAGCTGAAAATACGGTAAGCGTATGGGTTTGTGTTACAGTAAACAATTTTGTCATTTTGGTCAAGATTCTATATTAATTATAGTAGTCACAGTCATAGGTTCGTCATCGTTAATAACAGCAATAATCATCATTATGCACGACCGATTGTATATTCAAATCAGCTGAACATCTATAGACATCGGTTTATGTAATTAGTTAGAGGCTAAAAAGTAAATTCTACAGGAATATAATACACCCAAAAGAACAAGTGCAGTGTCTGTTTTAACCCTGTACCAAATATTTCCTAATTTGAATAAACTGATGTAGAATGCTAAGCAAAACATTGGGCATGTTTTCCTTTTCTCACATTGTATTCTATCAATGAGATAAGTATCTATCAGTTAAGTCACAATTTAAACTGTCTTCTGCAACTAGATCTCTGTCGATATAGATCGGTTCAGATGTGTAGTTTGATAAATACTTGAATGACAGTACAATTCTAAAACACGCTGAACCTTTTTTTTTTTTTTTTTCTATCAATAGGCCTAATTTTATTGGGCATGTATTCAGGCGATCTCGGGTTCTCTGTTTCTCTCCCCTATTTTATCAAGCTGGCAGAATCAGACACTCATCGTGAAAAAATGGAGAGAGAGAGAGAGAGAGAGAGAGAGAGAGAGAGAGAGAGAGAGAGGAAGGAAGGAAGGGAGAGAAAGGGAGAGGGGGGAGGGAGGAAGGAAGGAAGGGAGAGAGTGGGCGGATTTGTCAAATAGGCCTTGATGTCTTCTCAATTTGTTTCAGAAAGTAACGATATTAAGTTGTTTGTAACAATTTTATATACACAGTTGTGTATGAAAGTGGTCAATGCTGAATACATTCATTTCATACATTATTAACACTCACTTGAAAGTCGCATATACTTTACTTTAAAAAACATATAAATATGAAAGCGAAAACGATTTCGGAAAATGATCGCCTTGTTACGAAAGCCTACATACGAAAGCCTACAAGGGTCAAAATGAAGGTAAAATATTTTTATCAAAAACACGTAATAACGTGAATTCAAAACACCTTATAACGCAAAAAGAAAGTCGCACTAAGGCGAAAAATCTCGTAATAACGTGTTTTAAAACACGTTATAACGTGAATTTAAAACATGTAATAACCTAAAAAAAGTTGCACTAACTCGAAAAATCTTGTAATAACGTGTTTTAAAACACGTAATAACGTGTTTAAAAGTCGCAGTAACGCGAAAAATCTCGTAATAACGTGAATTCAAAATACGTAACAACGCAAAAAAAGTCGCACGTACGTGAAAAAATCTCGTAATAACGCGTTTAAAAGTCGTAGTAACGCGAATCGAAAATTCGCAGTAACGTTTTTTTTACTTTATCAACATTAGATGAGTACAGTTTACATGTATGTGCAATAAGTCTTTGACATGCATTCGATTTTCCCAATAAAGATTCAATTGTGTTGGTTGTGAGTTTTGTTTGTTTCAGCGTTATTTCAACCACATCACAGAAATCACTTTCTTATTAATGACCTTTCTAGAATTAGCTAGTATTAAGTCTGCATCTTTACTTTGCCTTGCACCAATAACTGGCCAATAACTACCAATAATTCGCATAAATATATTTGAAAGCTACTGGCTGCTATCCTAGATCAACGTCTTCGAAAAATGACAAATGGTGAAAGAGGAATGAAACCTTCTGCAATGACGATTATCAATCTCCGAAAAGAATTTGGTTGAGCTGTTGAATCGAGCCATTGAACAAACCCCGCCTTGCATGTTTCAAGCCTTGTATGTGACTAACTGACCTACCAAGCTCAGCGAGATCTCGACCAGATGTTCATTGAGTCGATATTCTTTAAAGGAAAAATCATCATGAAATAATGCATTTTCAATGAATTAAGCACTGATGAAAACGGATTAAATTAGAAAGAAACAAACAAGACTCAGACATTGTGGAAGTGGCACTGATTGTTTCATAATGTAGCTTTCAGAGGATAATCTTCCGTGGTTAGGTGGTCTGGATTATTAACTTGTAATACGAAATCCTGGTTCGATCACTTCTGCCGGCGCTAGTCATGCTAGTTATGACAGGGAATAGAGAAGTTGCAGACTTATATTGATGTATCCTAGAAAGATTGGGAATAAAAGAGTTAAAGCTGTGATGTGATATAAATATATGTATCATTGAAAGCGGCGTAATGCACCATCAAAACACACAAATTTGCATAGGGAAGTTCGACTGGACTTCGCAGTACCCAGCCATAATGAAAACAATAGATCCAAAAAAAAAAAAGACGTTACTGCGAGTTTTCGATTCGCGTTACTGCGACTTTTAAACGCGTTATTACGTACACAATCGCATATAATATCGTTCTCTGTTTCAACTCAGGAGCTGGATCGTTTTATTGAGTTCTGGAGCGTGGAACGTTGCCTACAAAAATTGACAGAAAGTTGCTCTTTAATGAATGTCGTATAGTTTTTGTTTAGAACTGTGGTGAATAAAGCATATATGAATCACTTGGCAAAGCACAAACTTCAGATTATTGTGTTTGTATGTTTAACAAAGCTTTTTGCTGACTCCTGCGTGTTGATTATTCAGAAATCATAGTCGCTGACGGAAGTTTGTTGGATTAAACGTCTTTAACAAATAACCAACCACCAAAAGAACAATACAGAAGTATGCACTGACATCCCAGACATTCCGTGCGACAACCGTCTACTGCACATCTATTCATCTGATTGTTATAGAAGTATGTTTTGGTGCTTACCTAGCAAAATTCTTGGGCGCAGCCATGTTTTTTACTGGAGCGGGTACGTTGAATTGACAGGAGCAGTAACGTTGACCTGGAGCAAGTACGTAAGGTCTCTCCAGTGTGAACTTGGGGCTATCGGGATGATCGTAAGGATCTTCGCAGAATTTTTGACGGTCAAAAATTTTGCCACGATTACGCCGATTTAATATTAATTTACGAGCTTCAGCAATTTGTTACGAAAACTAAAATGATTCTGGTAGCGATATGCCACGATTTTCATTACGTTCTCTTAAGGTCTACGGCCCCTAACTCTCATATTAAGAGACGGAAACTGCCGAGATTGACCAAATAGCCTTTACGAAAACGTCGATGTTACACGATATATACCAATGAGTTAGTGAGTCTACAGCCCCTAACTCTCATATTAAAAGACGGAAGCTACCGAAACTGGCCGAATAGCCTTTACGAAAACGTCGATGATACACGATACTTAACGATGAGTTAGGGGTCGTAGACCTTAAGTTCTCTCTAGTTCTCCAATGATGACTACGATATGCTACGACTTATGTCAACGATTTGATCCAGACTGTCACTTTTTGCGCACGATTTGGGTATAATTTGATGGCATGGGTCATCCATCTTCGTATCGTGTTTCAAAGTGCACCAATATCAACTACGATGGACAATCAAGGTCTGATGCGCCGCGTTAAGGTCTGTTAAGTTGTGTTACCTTCTACTGCGATTTCTACGTTCTATTACGCTCTCCCAAGATTAACAATAAATCGGGATAATCGTGACTAAACTTTTGACGGTCAAAAACTCTGTCACGATCTTGATGATCATCGCGATTGCGCCACGTTCCCACAAGATCAAATCGTGGACATCGTAGCCGATGTAAACTTTGCACATGTGTTGAACATTACTTCAAAACGCAATGAATCGTGGAGTTTTGCAATGTTTTGAAATCGTGGAAATCGTAAACATCGTGGTTTATGTAAGTGCAGCATAACCGTTTTTTTTTTTTTGTTGTTGTTGGTTTTTTTTTTTTTGGAACAGAATCTACACGGATAATATCTTTTTAATTTTTGCATTTAACACAATTTTTTGAAGAATGATAACGTATATTGATATTAGGTGGCGAAAATGTGAACTGAAAAAGACCAAAGTACTTGAATACTCGAGCTTGTTTTGATTAAGGTCGAAAATGTTTCCGTTGACAGACAAAACAATATGGCGGATGAGTTAAACATTCCTGCAGATTTCTTAAAACCTAAGTCAAAATGTGAGAAAAGCGAGTTAGATTTTGCTGTTTTTGTGCGTTTTTTGACACAACTGCTTCCAATGATAAACGTTGTTATGTCTTAACAAAGAGAAAGCATTGAACAATTAGATTCTGTCCTCCTTTGAAGTTGCAAGAATCCCTTACCATTCGCCCTTAAGCTCATTCGCCCTTGTTCCCGTTCTCCACCTAGTTAAATGGATAGCCCCGCCTCTCAGTTACGACCGCTAACTGCCTGTTTACAAACTAACTTCTGCTAGCTTCTGTTTTAATATTGGCGGACCATTGATTTTTGAGTTTTTAAAACGATTCTTATATAGAAGGTAAAGAATATTGTTTTCTAGTGAATAGAAGGTATGCTTTTTTCTGGTCAGTTTGTGTTACCTGCGTGTCAGACTTCTATTAAGTTACAGTAGAAGAGACGAACTGTTGATAGAAGTACAAAATTCAGGGATAACATGCAGTGTTACTCGCCCTTGTTCCTTTTCACTCTCTCGTTAAATAGATAGCCCCACTTCTCAGTTACTCTGGGTTTTTTTCTGTTCCCTAGTTATGTATTACTTGATTGACAATTGATATCAATTAAAAAAGTTCAATTACCAAGATCACCAACCAATGAGGAAATTCTATCATCTGCCTAGCAACAGTGTTTTGCTTTAAATTTATTAGGAAGAAAACTTTGTAACTTGTTTTAGATGATAATACCTTTTGCTTTTCAAAGCTATAAAGTTGAATATTTTTTATTTGTTACTGCCATATATCTTTGTTCACCTGTTAAATCATTCCAATATATTGGTCAAGCCTAAAAGATACACAGATAAAAGACATGCTGATTTGTCCTAATATCCATCATTTAACTCGATCCCTCAAACACCCCCCTCTCAACACACGCACATACAAAAATCAAAAACAGAAAGTAAACAATGTACAGCCAAGAAATATCTGCGAAAACTGTATTTCAATCAGTATATGACCTTTGTGTCATTTTAGAAACTTTTCCTTACGTAGTGTATGTAAGATACACATCGGTGAGCAAGGAAACAAAATTAAAATGAAACGTATTATAAATTTGAATTACACCTTGATTGAAAGACAGCTTTCACAGATATTTCTTGGCTAAATATTGTTTTCATTTTTCTTTTATTTGTGGGGGGGAGTTTGAGACAAATAAACAAGAGTAGGACGAGTTACTGCGTCTCTTACCTGTGAAGAAATAAAGGGGTAAATATCTGACCTATTATGCGGAGTCACTTCTCAAAATAGGGGCATAATAAACATAATAAAACTATGAAACAGTATCAGATACACTAAAGTCAAGTGAAATACTGTCTGGAAAAAAATTGTGAATAAGACTGAAAGTGAATTACCATTGGGAACTCCAAATATGAATTGCCCAATCAGATCTCACAAATTAGATAGGAACCTTCCATTTGACTCTGATCATACAATGTTGACCTATTTAAAGGTAAATGTTTACAAAATAGACATTTTCACACAGTCTTAGATTTTTGGATGTTGTTTAAGAGATTTAATACATTTTATATAAATTCGTGTACGTTATGACACGCTTCTTTGTATGCGCATGCACCACTTCAAAAAATTAAGCTGCACAAATTACCAGGAGAAGAGGGTAAAGAGTAAGGTTCATTAATATCTTGATAGAATTTTTCTTAATTTTTGGTCATGGAAACTGGATAACATAAAACCATAGACATGAACTGGAGTACTATATTATAGACGGGGCTTTTAAATCTGACCTCAAACACAGCCCTTCTTATGTTCATTTTGGGATAGAATATGAACATTCTGATATTGTTTCAAATAGACTTACGTGATCTTTTTCTTGTCAGCTTACAATATGGTCCTTGATCAATAGCTTAATGTTTAATCTTCACTTAAACACCAAACAATTACAAAATCTTATTGTTCCATCTTGCAATTCAATGTTTTTAAAATTTGTATGGTGATTGACCTACATCAGGGGAAATCAAAACTAAGCATGACATGTTTTCTATATATTTTGGAAGATTTTTCAGTTACAGTTAAGTTCTTTTATAGTAAATTATAAGCTTTCTTTCTAAAATTTCCAGAAGCATATAAAGCATATAAGAATGGCATAAGAAGTATATAAAGAATGGCTGCTTCAAAGGGAAGCGGAGAACCCATTACAAAAGTAGCATAGGAGCTAAACTTCAAATCGAAGATCTCATCTCTATGAGTTTGTGATATGAGTTTGTACATACACTGTGGTGTCATTTCAGGTGTAGACATGAACCTTCTTCCTCCATCAGCATTTACAGCCAAAGTTAAGGATGTTGATCCTTGGAAGGAAATCACACAAGTGACTGAAGAAATTGCTAAGCTTAAACTAGAAAACTCTAAAATAAGGTAATTTTAATACCATTTTGAAAACCTTTCACCACAATGTCTTAATGTACCGGTAGATACTGAAACAATAAAAAAACTTTTGCTAAGTTTGAATGTAGATACTCTTTTTTAATGTCTATTTTTTGTAAATCATTGTCTTCGGAATCTTTTGGTATTTGCACATTGAACAGAAAGTAACAATTTCATGGTTCAATTTCATCAAAATAAGTAAGGTGTTGATTTCAAATGTCAGTAAGCAGTAGTGTGTGTGACCACTGCATGCAATGCTGACTGCCTGGCAGTGACTTGGCATTGAGAGCACAAGCTTGTTTATGTCAGGCGATGGGATTTTATTCCATTCTTCATGCAGTGATACTTGAAGGTCATTGACAAAGTTTGCGGGCTTGGGGCGTTGCCATATGCATCAGTCAAGATTATCCCATAGAGGTATTATTGGGTTCAAATTGAGGCTTTTTGAAGACCAGTTCTCAATGAAATCAATGTGATGATTTTGAAAAAACTGGACACGAGTAAAATGGGGTCAAGCATTATCCTGTTGTAAGGTTATTATAACATTATGGGTTTGAAGCAAAGGGACAACATGAGGGCCTAGAATATTTTCCATATATTTTTCGGCATTTAAATTTCCCTCTATATCAATGACTGGGGTGCAATACCCATAAACAATACTGTCCCACACCGTAATTGACCCCAGCCTCCTAAATGATATTGTTGCAGAATACAGTTTGCATAACATTCATTCCTGCGTGGGAGCAATAGTACACAGCCATCTGCTGGAGACAATACAAACCTCTATTTATCTATAAAAAGGATTGTCCCACAACACCGTCTTGTCCAGTTTTTAGCTCCACTGGCCAAAGGCCAGCGAGCTATTGTCATGGCGTTGTGTCCGTCGTGCGTCCGTCCGTGCGTGCGTCCGTAAACTTTTTCTTTAAAAAACTTCTCCTCAGAAACTATTGACTGGATTTTTACCAAATTTCACAGGAATGTTCCTTTGGTGGTCCTCTTTCAAATTCCTTCAAATAATTGTGTTCCATGAAGAATTCTGGTTGCCGTGGCAACCAAAGTAAAAAACCTTTAAAAATCTTCTCCTCCCAAACCGCTATTTGGATAGCATTATTATTTTGCAGGAATGTTCCTTAGATACAGGTTTACAGAATTCCTTAAAAAAAAAAAGATCTGTCAAAAAACATGGCTTTTATGGGAGACTCATTTTCCTTTTATGGTATAAAGTAAAATCTTTGAAAAATTTCTTCTCTAAAACTATTCATTGGATTTCATTGTTGTTTTGCAGGTAAGTTCCTATGGTGGTTGTCTACCAAATTGTTTCTTCAGTGAGCTAAAATGCAGGATTGAATGATAATTGTTAAAAACTTCCTTTCGCCATTATAGAAATATCAGGCCTGTGGAGCGATACAGGCGCTCAAGCGCCTCTAGTTATATGTCCCATGGCCTATTGCTTTCTATTATTTCAACGGCAGACTGTATTGAGTCATTTCTGTAATTGCTCAATCAGGTGAATAAAAGAATCCGTTTTCCATCAGTTTTATTCCATGAGGAAAAATTGAAATGGGCTGAAAAAAGAATCCCATGGGTTTGAAATTTAAGATTTTATCAGTGTTAGGTGTTTCAGTATTTGTGCTGATAACCTCTTGCGATCGCCTATCTATATATTTCACAAAAATTATGTTTCTGTGTTTTACAGAGAGGCTCAACAGAAAGCACAGGTCCCAGTTACAGTCCCTAAACAGGTAGACACATGTGAGCCATGCTCTGTAAAAAGGGGGTTTAACCCTTTACCACACAATGACGACTTTTAACACCGCTGATAGAGAAGGCTTTTGAAAACATTGTGGGAAAAGGAGAAAATGCTGGTTACCAGCATTTTCTCCTTTTCCCACAATGTTTTCTACCCTATCAAAGAAAAATCATTTCATATGAGCCCCGTTGAAATTGTCATTTGCAAATGCTTTCAATTTGGACAGGTCTAAAATTTGTCGTGTGGTAAAGGGTTAATGCATCTGTAAACAGTATCAGCCCATGTCAGCCTGGGCACAGGTTGACATGGGTTGACACTTTTTGCTATTTGTAAATTTTCTGCATATCAAAGGACCATTCAACCTCAGGATTCAGTTGGTTATTAGTCAAAATGGATTCAATGGATCTATAATTAAGTGATAACTTGCTTGGTATGCATCACAGAGATCCATTAAACCCCCTTTTGGGAGACCACAGCTCATGTACATGTCCTTGTGTTAGGTATCATATTCACCAATGACTCTTAACCCTTTACCTCAGGACAAAATTTAGGACTCTTCCAAATTCAAGGCATTTGCAGACTACAAAAAAATACGGCTCAAATGATGGAATTTGTCTTTGTTGAGGTAGAAAACATTGTTGAAAAAGGAGAAAATGCTGATTACCAGCCTTACTATGTTTTCAAGTCTCTCAGGTTCATTTAAATATAGGATTGTTTGGTAAAGGATTGTTAGCCTTTTGATGTTTTTCTTTTCCTAATAAAAGGCAATAAATGAAAATGTCTGTTAATATATATAAAATTTTTATTGTGGTTTATATAGATCAGAAGCAATTCTCATTTACCCCCTCCTCCTCCCCTGCCCCACCAAAGGAAAAAAGAAGATGAAAACCAAGTGATTTCATTTTTGACAGAAAATTTCAATATCTCCCACTAAGATTCTTGTAACTTTTATATGTAACACCACTGATAGTAACTCCATACCACTAACATCAAGTATTTGTTTCTCCACTCAATAATTTCTCTGTAGAAGTTATCCGACCATATTCACCAACCATTCTGATCCTTATCTGAATTCTATATTCTGAGACTGACCATCTGATTAACTTAGACTTTTTTTCTCAGTCAGTCAGATGGCAAGTGTTGAAATTCAGATAAGAATGATATTTGTATCTAAAATTGTTGGTGAAAGCTACCCCCAAATAAACCTCTGTTATAAAGTTAATGTCATTATCAAACATATTTCAACATACCAAAAAAAGAAATCAACAACTTACTGAACAATCCCGTGTTTAAACGACCCTAAAGAAGAAGACATTTGAAAACATTGTGGAAAAAGGAGAAAATGCTGGTTACCAGCATTTTCTCCTTTTTCCACAATGTTTTCTACCCTTTCAAAAACAAATTCCATATTTTGAATCACATTTATTTTGTTGTCTGCAATTGCTTTAAATTGTAAAAAATTTAAAATTTTGTCGTATGGTAAAGAGTTAAAAAGCAAAATACATGTAAGTATAACCTATGCCAAATACTTTTCAACAAGGTACAGCACGGAGAAGAAATATGCAAATACAAAACCAGAAAAGAAGATCTGAGGTATATAGATGAACTGATAAATAAACAAGCTAGTGAAATCTCAGAGCTAAAGAAGGAGATGCAAGACCTAAAATCTAAACACAAGGATGAAGTTACAGAGCTTGAAAGAGAAATTACAAGGAAAGAACGTGATTTTCATCATAGCGTAACTACTCTTGAAACTGATCTCAAAGCAGCTGAAAGTAGATATGAACTACAGGTAAGTACTTATGGGAATACCTGGATAACTTTGTTATGTGAGGGACCAAGGAATAAGTTGAATTTATCAGTGTGTTTGGAAAATCAGAGGACCAGATAAGCATTCTCTCGATGAAATTATGAAAACATGACTATTTTACTAAAATCCATGTCATAGACACATGACTTATTGAGAAAGTTCTAACTAGTGCCCACAACATAGGTTTGCAGTGAAGAAATGTAGGTATACCAGTTATTCTTTGAAACACGAAATTCTCTCTTTATTTGTACCTTTTTAAAATTGTCTTAAACTTCAACATGTTTTCAATATGTTTTTAAAGGGTATCTCCATAAAGTTAGTAGGTCCATAAATTGACCTTGGAAAGTAATACAGCTGCATTCCTGATTGTTTGCACATGATAACAATCACAACTGTTGCAACTTTTTTCAAAATGCAGGACAGTCATTTCCTGGAAAATTAAATCAAACAGTTACTTCAAAGTCAAATTTTTGTCATTTTGCAGTGTATGTCCATTCTTTTTGTCATTGCATTAAGAAGATTTTAGCATGTAATGTATTTTTCTGCAAGAACAGTAAATTACTTTTCTTTTATGGTTCGAAATTTTGAAGATGAATTAAATCTTATTTCAGAAAGTAGCTTTTTCTGGGGGCTCTGACATGTGATTGATGATTGATGACATTTAACTCCATTTCAAACATAGTTATAAGTTATATGGCGGCTGCCAGTGCACCTACCCATGCTTTCCTTAAGTTTCTTTTACCTGTAGTCCTCAAAAATTCTTTCCAAGCAGCTGGCTGCTTTCCCACATAACTATTGATGAAATAATTATCAGCGGTGAGAGATCTGACACTTGAACAAAGGGACTCAAAAAGAAACATTTTGGCATTCCTACAACATCAACAAATCGTTATTAGCAAGCCTGACTTAACTTTTTACCAAATGACAAAATTTTTTACACTTCAAAATTGAAAGCATCTGCAGAGGACAAATTCATCACATTCAAATGATTTGATTTGCCTTCTTGGTAGGGTAGAAAACAATGAGAGAAAATGCTGGTTTCCGGCATTTTTGTCCTTTTCCCACATTGTTGTCAAAAGACTTCTCCATCAGGGATGTTATAAGTCGGGCTTGTGTGATAAAGGGTTAAACTATTAAAACAGCAAACAGCCTTTTTTCATTATCTCTGTATCCATATGTTAATCTCATCAAGGTTGACAGACTGAGTAGAGAACATGAAATAGAGACACAAGATCTAAACAGAGCTGTGGGTAAACTAGAAGCAGAGCTTTCACATATCCGTGTCCAGTCTGGTAAACAAATAGAGGACCTGGAGAGTAAATATGTACAACTGAAAGAAACTTCAAAAGCGGACATCTCCGAGTTGACAGAACAGTTGAAGTAAGAGTGAATTGTCCATAGAATTTCTCTTTTCTTTTCTTGCAAACCAGAGAGTCATTTAAAGATCACACAAACACATATTTTACAAATCTTTGCAAAGGTTTTAAAATAACCTGTAAAAGTTTTAACCTGCTTTTGTAGTATTATGGTATTTCTAGCAAAGCAGGTTGCTTGAAAAGAAAAGTGGATAGTTGTTACAGGTTCATGTACACATGATTTTAATTCTTCTTTTTGTTGACAATAGACAAATCACCCTTTTTTAGCTCGGCTGTTTTTGAAGAAAGCGTCAAGTTATTGTTGTAGCCCTTGGGTCGTTGTCATGCCATTTGACATTTTACAATATCTCAGTTATTACTGAAGATATTTATTTCAAACTTGGACAAGTTGTTCACTATTGAAAGGAAAATCCATGCAGCAAGGGCAGGTAACCATTAAATTTTGACACAGTTATGCCCTTTTTCGATTTATAATTTTCACTGAAAACTGCAACTGCAGCCAAGCATTTGCAGCCAATTGCAGTGCTCTTGTTCTAGAATTCTTCTTGAAAAGAACAATATTTGCATTCACATGTAATTCAGAATGAAGTACTTGACATTGTAGATTCAAAATTTGATTGTATGTTCTGTCCAATCTGATCACTACATCCTCCTTAAGAGCTATTTATGTTGTCCATGACCAATGGCAAGGGTACATAATATTTTTAATTTTTTTTTTCAATCCAGGGCAAAAGAGACCTTAATCCAGAGCCAGTCAAATCAAATTAAGAGTCTGAAGAAATACATAGGAGAAACAGAAAACACAGTCCAGTCAAAAAGTATGAGTAAAAAGGAGAAAGAGACACTTTCAGCAAGACTAAAGGTATACCCTAACCCTTTACCACACGGCAAAATTTTAAACTTATCCATATTGAAAGATTTCAAAGAGGACAATTCAAATGTTTTTCAGAAGATAGTATTTGTGCTTGAATAGATAGTAGATAGAAAACATTGTTGGAAAAGGAGAAAATGCTGGTAACCAGCATTTTCTCCATTTCCCACAATCTTTTCAAAAGCCTTCTTTCTCAGGGTTGTGAAAACTCAGGATTGTGAGGTAATAAAGGGTTGAAGCTGTTAATATAATGCTAGAAGCAGATGTCTTTGTTTTAACACTGTACAACACAATCCCTGGTTTTAACAACTCTAAAGAAGAAAGTTTTTAAAAACATCCTGGGAACAAGAGAAAATGCTGGTGACCAGCATTTTCTCCTATTTCCACAATGTTTTCAACCTTTTTAAAGACAATTTTCAATTTTTGAGTCTCTTTTACTTGTACAATGTTTTCCAAAGCCTCTGCCTTCAGTGTCATTAAAAGTAGTAATTGTGTGATAGAGGGTTAACATTTGAGGCAATACCTTAGGTAAAATTTATCAGCTGATTTTGTGTTTCAGCAATGTGAAGATGACAAGAAGAGCCTCAACTCAACTTTACAACTACTGAATATACGTTTAAACTCTATGAATGAAATCTTGAATCTTCAGGAAAAAGAGATAAGTAAGGTAGGGACAGCAAATTTTCTTGACAGCGAATTTTTATCTTTTAATCAAAATAATTGTTTACCTTAAGCTCCATAGAGTATTTTGGATCTTAAAACTTTCTGAGATAGAAAATGTATTTGTGTTTCAAGTAGTACAATTTCAAATTTAGAAAATTTGCTCATATTGGGTGGAACGCCTTATTCCACATTTAAATTATATGGCAGTTGCCAGTGCACACATCCATGCTTTCTTGGATTTTCTTTTACCACTACTTTGCAAAACATTTTTTACAAGCCACTGGCTGCTTTTCCATATACCTAATGTCGAAATACAGAACTGTGAATTGAACCCTGTTGCAATGATGATCATCAATTCTTCAAAAAAAGGTAGCCGAACTGGGGATTTGAACCAGTGACCCTCTGCTTTCAAGCCCTGTACTTTACCTCCTGAGTAACTGGGCTTGCCGAATTAGGAAAAGTTGGTTTGATAGAGGAGTACCACTTCAAGTATTGGTCTTTGGTTTAAGCTAATTTCCTCCATTAACAAAATGTCACCGGACAACTGTGAAAACATCTTTGTAAGTCAGGGATATAAATGTGGATTGGTTCCTGACTAGAGATGGTCAATTTTCTTCGGTGTCCTTACAAGTGTCTGTCAGGTACTTCAGAGCCTAAGCCTGATACTAGTGAAATCTATGAATCACAAGATTAATTCTTTACGACATAATCCTAATTTTTTAATGACCTTGAAAAAGAAGGCTTTTGAAAACATTGTGGGACAAGCAGAAAATGCTGGTAACCAGTATTGTCTGCTTTTCCCACAATGTTTTCTAACCTACCAAAGACAAATCCCATCATTTGAGCCACATTTTAGTTGTCATCTGCATATGCTTTGAATTTGGAAAAGTTTAACATTTTCACGTTGTGATGAAAGGAAAGTTGATACAATTGTAAAACACTGTTTAATGAATCAAATCTATTTTCCAGTCATCATCTACAGACAAATCTAAACAGGAGAGTTTGTTACTGACAAGGTAAAAAAATAAGTGTCTTTACATATTGATATACTAAACACTACATATACAAAACCATAATGGTAATCTGTGGCTTCTATAGCAATACAATCTTTTTCAATACTCTTCATTAGTTAAGTCTTGCACACCACAACATACCGTTATGTATTTTATGTCATTGGTTTGCAACAGATTTTTTAAGGATATTTAACTTCCACAACCACTGTTTCTGTTATTAAGAGGATTTCTACACCCTTTATTTTTTTCTTGAATGTTTATTTTTTCATCTGTCAAAGAGAAAAAAGTGATAAAAATTACTTGTGTAGCTATTAAGTGTTTCACAGTTTTTTCAACTTTATATTTCAGCTGAATCCTTTTACAGCAGAAGGGAATTTTTTTTATCTTCATCCATAGCCGTTATTTTGCAGTAAACAGCTGTGAATACAAGGTTGTTAAATATGGATAACCAACTTGAATAAGGATGACAATAATACACATGGAAACATCACGGCACAAGAAGTAGCTTGTTACAAGCAGCTTCTCATGGTGCTGCTGTGTCTGTAAAGGTGGTCTTCACAGGACAAAAAGATTAGTTAAAAAACCACTCATTACTTAATGTTGTATACACATGAAAACTACATTATATAATATATATTATATATTGTCCAATGAGTCATTTAGTCTTCATACATGTTTTCAGATGGAGAGAGAAGGTATTTGCTTTAATGGTTCAAGCAAAGTCATCAGCCATTGTTTCCAAAAATGATGAGAACAACTGGAAATCAAAGGTAATAAAGTATTGAAAAATCATGTTCAACCTAGAATATCTGTTGTGCTATGCTTTTTTTACCTAAATGAGTATCTCTTACCTAGGTTTCTTGTCATGTAGACTTAAGAATTTTAAAATAAAGGGCAATTTCTCAAATTCTGACAGTCTACAAGTATATACCTACTAAATTCCATATGTTCATTTCCAAAAATTGTTTTGCCATTGTTAGCATTCATGAATGACATTGCAAGAAATATGCTCATAAAAACGGTTGTCAAACATTGTATTGTACTTGATTTTTGAAGCACTGTATGGGTTGAAACAAAGTACATATCGATGCATATTTCTGCTTCTTGAAATTGAAACACTCCTCTCTGTCTATCCCTCTTTATCTTTCTTGTGTTACATATGATAATTATGCAATAACTATCATACAATACCATAATCATACTCTCTAAATCCTCAAACAGGTAGAACAGCTAGAGAACAAACTGTCAACTGCTCAGAACCAGATCCAACAACTTACACACAATCTGTCTGATAAAGATGCCCAGCTCAATATTGAAAGAAATACTACACAGGTAAACAAAGTTTAACTCTTTACCAAAGGACAGAATTTCAGACTGGTCCAAATTCAAAGCTCTTGCGAACGACAAATTAAAGGTGACCCAAAAGTCATAATTTGTCCCTGATAGGGTAGAAAACATTGTGGGAAAAGGAGAAAATGCTGGTTCCCAGCATTGTCTCCTTTTCCCACAATGTTTTCAAAAGCCTTCCTCCTCTGGGTCGTTAAAACTAGGGATTGTGTGGTAAAGGGTTAACTCATTACTTTCTTTAACAAATTTGCTACAGACTACTTTATTGATATCCATGATTAATATGGATAGATAATGTGAATTTGAGTTAATACATGAGTACATACAAAATGAGAGAGAAGACCTTGAATACACAATTGGAAAAGTATTTTCACTATATTTCTACCCTTTCATAGACATCCAGGTATATGAGCAATATTTATACCCCCGCAAAATGAATGTTTTCGGGGGTATATTGGAATCAGCCTGTCTGTCCGTCCGTGTGTCCGTCCGTGTATTCGTCCGTGTGTCCGTCTGTGTACAAAATACTCGTAATTTTGTGTCGCGAACTCCTCCTACAGTTTTGCTGCTATTGTATTGAAAGTTTGTTGATACATTGATCGTATACTGAAGTTGTGCAAGACGCAGTTTTCAATCATCTACTCCCTATGATTCAAGGGTAATCTCCCCTTGAACTTAGAAAATTTTTTGTTAAATTGCCTGTTTCTGTCAAAGCGTTGGCGAGGGTATTAAGTCACATTCAGTGACAGCTCTAGTTTTTTCTGAAAATGTATTGAATATGAACTTGTTTAAAATTTTGTTGCTTGTAAATAGCCAAACCTTGCTCTTATCAACAGTGCTGATCAAGGTTACACTACACACAACATGAGGTCTGATCTTTGATCTACACTGTCTGCTTCTTTCCCAGATATTTTGACTAAAAAACTGTGAAAAGGTAATATCTGTTTTTTTTTTTGGGGGGGGGGGGTTTCAGTATTAATTGAAACTTTTTCATTTAATCTATGCTCTGTGAAAATGGGGCTTAATGCATTTGCAAAAAGTATTGACCATGTCAGCCTGCGCAGTCAATGCAGACTGACGTCGGTCAAAACCTTTTGCTATTTTTAAATTTCCTGCTTGTCAAAGGACTATTCTACATAAAGACTCGGTTGGTTGTTAGACAGAATGAATTTTATGGTTCCAAAAGTATTAGATGACTTGCTTGGTATAATGCATCAAAGAGATACATAAAATCCCCTTTTGCAAGAAAGCTGATCATTTGTTTAGCACAACAAGGATTAAAAGAAGATAAATCCTCTGTATTTTAGAAGCTACAAGCTGATTTATCAGAGGCCCAACAGTTAGCCTTGTGTTTAGATGATCAACTACAGGCTAATTATCAACAGGCACAGTCTCTCCAAAGTGCCGTAGAAAGGTAAGACAGATAAGTATGAACCTGTTACAGAAAAAGGGTCACCCTTTGATTAGCCATTACAGTGATTTGCTTTCTCTCTTAAAATCTAGCTGGGGTCCTGTATGGTCTTGTTGTAAAGAGAATGAATATGTAACTAGGAAATTCTGGTTTGACTTTGCTGTCGAAGAGGTATGGCAGTGACAAAGAAAAGGGTTTTTGTCATGCTATACAATATAAGTCCTTGTGCTTATGCACTAGATACATTTGAAAAGAATTCACTTGTTACAAGCAGTAATCACTCTCTTTTTATTTTTCCACTACATTTTCAAGATCGTTCAATAGGAATTTTTTTTTCCCTATGTTTAGTCCTACCATCAGATGTAATGCTTCATTGTACTTTGTATGTCTGAGAAAAAAGCCTGTCTTTTAATAATCAAGATAAATAAATGATCTCTGCCTTCTGAATGAAAATTGAAGCAGACAGCTATGAAAATACACTTGTAAATTTTCATTACTCACATGAATGTGGGTTTAGTTTTTAGTGAAATCATGGTGGAAAGAAATGATTGATTTAAACAGGCAGTATCCTGTTTTTACCACAATGTTTTCATACAGTGGTTTGCTGCAAGAGGCAAATATTTTTCTAACAGAAGGCAATGAATTAACTCTCTACCACACAACAAAATATTAGACTTGTCCAAATTCGCAGATGATGTCCAGATTCATAGCATTTGCAGTTGACAAATCAAAGGTGGCTAAAATGATGGAATTTGTCTTTGTTTCGAGTAGAAAACATTGTGGGAAACGGAGAAAATGTTGTTTACCAGTATTTTCTCCTTTTCCAACAGTTTTCAATCTAAAGTTCATTAAAACTTGGCATTGTATTTTAAAGGATTAAGCTAGATTGACCATGTGGTATTACCTCAGTGAAAATTCTTCAGAAGTTACCTTAAGAAAATGGGCGTTCCATTTCGTACAGATTTTAACTTGAATTAAGCATTGTATATACTAATAATTTCAGTGTTATGAATAAATTTCAAAAGAACTGTGATGTTCATACATCAGCCATGGCTAATCTAAAGGCTTTTGGACAAAGAATAAACTTTGCTAGTGGTCGAATAGACATGTTACAAGGTAAGTGTTTTAGTCACAGTTTTTAAGCCTTTACTACGCAATCCGTAGTTTTAACGACAATGAGAAAGAACCCTTTTGAAAACATTGCGGGAAAAGGAGAACCAGATAACCAGCATTTTCTCCTTTTCCCACAATTTTTTCTACTCTTTCTGATACAAATGCCATCGTTTGTGTCATATGTATTTTGACATCTGCAAGTACCAGTCTGCAATTTTGTTGTTTAGTAAAGAGTTAAACACATACTGTTCATACCAATTTTAGAGATAAAGCTAACCAATACAACTGATAGAAAGGAAAAATATATGGAGGAACGGAAAATTTACCAAATGTAATAAAATGGCCCACATTATGGGAAAAAACAAGCTAATGCTGCTTCTTTACAATATCGTTTCAAAATCTGTCCACATCAGTTTGTATTTGTATGGATAGTAAATTACTGCAAGCTGTATTTTTTTGTGTCTCTCAGAAGATCACTTTTTAAAGAATGATGGCAATATGAGAATTTTTCTCAATCTGAGCATTTTCTCCTTTTGTTATAATATTTTTACATACGCTTACATAACTAACCTTTGTTAGTGTTGATCATCCATATTTTATAAGAATGTTTTCAAATGACTTTTAGAGTCAATTTTCATCATTTTATCCACATTTAATTTGTTTGCAAATGCTTTCAATTACGATAAGTCTAAAATTTTGTCGTCTAGCAGAGAGTTAAAGTTTAAATCAGATCTGCAAAAATTCACAAGAAACTTTTATTTGTGTTAAAAAAAAGAAATGCTATGTCATTTACCCCCATAGACTTCATACATAAATGAATCATAGACCTCATAAATAAATCTGCATTGTTATTTTTTTTTTTCCTTTCAGAGGATTTCCTCTCTTTGAAGTTACAACTGAATATTCTGAACTGTCTCAGCTCATGAGAATCTACTCAGAAATTATGTTTTTTCTGAAGTTTTTAAAGGGGGTCAGGGCATTTTCCTCCTCTCTCTTTTTTCATCAATCACATCCCTGATTAATAATTAATGTTTCTTTTATTGAAAATACTGCAGCAGTAGTTTTGTTTGCTCATAAGAGATTTTAAAACTGCTTTTACACAATTTATCCACATAATCACCTGATTTAATGAAACACTGAACAAGGTGTTCTATTCATATATTTGGATATAGGCTTGTTTGCAAGGAAAGAGGCATTGCTCAAGTTACAGATGGAGAATATAAATATCCCTGTTAAAGATGAAACCCATGCTGATGAACAAAGGTTTGTCTCCTGGTTGTTATTTAGCTACATTAAAAGGACATTAAACCATATTTCCTTTCGCAAGTTTTTTAGAAAATCTTAAAACAGACTATTAATTCACATTTTGCAAGATGGCTTTGGAATTTAAAACTAGATAGAAATACATGTAGAAAACACAACAAATTGCTAAGCTTTTTTTGCATTTTTAATGTAAAATTTCCTATTACATTAGTAACAGTTGTCTTTATTGCAATTCAAGGGATAAATACATTTTTAACACAACAATAGAGTGGTTGGCTCGGTGATTCAGTGGGTAGATTTTGGTTTTTAAGGTCCTGGGTTTGAGTTCCACCTGATTTAATCTTTTTTTTTTTCCCCAGCATTTTTTTTCTCCAACTAAGGGTAAAGAGTCAACAAGTAGTTAGGCTTTTTCTGGACAAAATATCAACTTCCTCTCACACACATGAAAAATTTTGAGGTCAAAATCTAGTTTAGTTCCCCTAGAAACCCATTAGAGCACAAATACAGCTTTTTGCACTCTTGTAGTTGAGAGTGTTGGAAAGTATTGTGGGGAAAGAAAAAATTACATTCAATTGTCAAAAACATTGGCTACTTTTCTCACAATGGTTTTCTTACTGTGTAAAAATGATGTTTTCCTTTGCTTTAAATTTTAGTTAGGTTAGAAATAGCCTGGTTGGTCTAATTTTAGTGATGGGTAAATGCATTCTATAATTAAGAAGAGTACAAAAATTACAATCTTTCATTATCACATTGTTGTTGTTGTTTTCTAGTCTTTCAAAGACAACTCCCATCACTTGAGGCATATTTAATTTATTGTCTGCAAATTCTTTCAGTTTGCACGAGTTGAAAATTTGTAAAGAAATTTCTAACAAAGTGTTATCTAAGAGTGCACATGACCTTATTTTTAAATATCTACGGTCTTAAAATGTATTCAGTCAATTACCTCTTGGCCGAGATTTGCAGCAGAGAACTTGAAACTTCCTTAGGATAAACAACATGAGTTAAGGTTCAACACATAAATAGATGTAGATAGATTTAACGAACCATTTCTCAGTAACAAGCAATTTCTCTTTTTTTACAATATTTTTCAAGTAGTCTGTTGCAAGACAAGTCATCTGCAGGTGAAAAGTGAGTTCAAATATGATGGGTATCACTTCAAGCAGTATTCCTACCCAAAGTATCTACAGTGTTTTATGGTACTCCTAAGTTTCTAATCTTTATGATGTTCTATTATGCTTATTGAAGAAATCAACGCAAAGATGAAAAATGTTATTTATAGAGTAGTAGTCAAATATAGATGGTTTCATACTACATGAATATTTGATGTGCAAGTACAGATAAACCAGAATGACATGTTCAGAACCAACTACCTTATATATGCTTATTTAAATATATGTTTCACTTTCCAGGGAGGAACAAACATTCCTAGCTAGAGAAGTAGAGAGGGTGACCAAGGAAAGAGACAATCTAGCAAGTCAAATAAAAGTGGACGCGCAAGCTTGGGATGACAAAGTATTGGCCATTAGGAAACAGTGTATGTCAGAGCTCTTTTCATGTTCAAATGTGTATCCTCCAAATTTCATACTTCAATATACTTCTGCTTGTATAGAAAGGCATTCCAACCTTTGTGCACATACCAAACTTAAATTTCATGTCAAATGCAAGAAAAAGAGCTAAAGGATGTGACAGAGGCAGTAGAAAATGATATCTTTCATATTGGCTAGTTTGACTAATTTCAGAACTTTTCATTTATTCACAGTTGAGGATGAAATTCAAGATCTGAAGCAGAGTAATGCAGACTTGGAACAGATTGTAAAGGAAAAATCTCAGGTAGAAGCATTATGAATCTAGTATAAATATAGACTAGTATAGATATGTGAATCTAAAAAATGTGTGACAATACTGCACTAGATATATGTGCAATGTTCTGACAAAAGGGGATTTAATGCATCTCCGTGATGCATTATACCAAGCAAGTGATCATAAAATTATGGATCTATGAAATCCATTTTGTTTACCAACTGACTGAATCATGAGCTAAGCCGGTCCTTAGTATTGCAGAAAATTGGCCAGTTTCAGCCCAGACTTTGCAGGCTGACCTTGGTTTATACTGTCTGCAGATGTATTAAAATCCCTTTTCACAGAGCATTGCTCATATATACATGCAGCATCAGTCTCATGAAAGTGTTATGTCTAGAGGGAAACACAAGAGAGGAGATTTCCTATCTGTGTCTCTGTTTTCCCAAATTGTCATTGAAGATCTTCAAAATTCACTTTTTCAAGGACAAGTAATATCGAGGTCCATATTTACCAACCCTTCATAAGAACATTCTTGGTCTTATTCTCAAGAATTTTCTAATTTTGAAAGTAACACAACTTCTGATTGGCTAAACCAAATGGTTTAACCAATCAGAAGTTGTGTTACTTTCTGAATTTAGAATTAGACCAAGAAAATTCTTATGAATTGTTGGTGAATACAGACCCAGAAGTACCAAAACCGAAAAGAATTCAGTTTCTAAGTAAATAGGGTAACCTCAGGCACTTACTCTCCTGCTATGGTTTGCACAATTAAAATCTGTGATATGGTAAAATAAATGTGGCTAAAATTGAGAATGTCTTACCTTTCGGGAAGCAGATTAAAATTTGGAAAAGTAGAAATTTGTATCTAGCATGTCCTTGAAAGTATGAGAAAAATGTGAATTCATGCAAATCTGAAATGTCATTGAAGACAAGAGAAGTCAGTACAGAAACATAACCAATATAACCATCCTGTATTTCAGAAATACTTAGAAGAATGTGAGAAGTTGGAGATGTGTCAAAATGATCTTCAATATGCCAATCAAACTGTAGAAGAACTAAAGAGCACTCTAGCTAAACAAGAGATGAACATGGAGCAATGTAAGTATTGTTATTTATGCTTTGGTTCAGATAATACTTTTCCCTATTAACCCTTTACCGGACGACAAAATTGTAGCCTTTTTCAAATTGAAAGCATTTGCAGGCGACAATTTCAGTGTGGCTCAAATGGTGCAATTTTTCTTTGATAGGGTAGAAAACATTGTGGGAAAAGGAGAAAATGCTGGTCACCAGCATTTTCTCCTTTTCCCACAATGTTTTCAAAAGGCTTCTCTCCCAGGGTTGTTAAAAGTTGGAATTGTGCTGTAAAGGGTTAAGCACCGCAGGAGAAACACAGTTGCTTTTTCAGACAGCATAGATCAAGATCAGACTGCACATCAGCTTGTTTAGCCAAGTCTAAATGATAAAAAGTTTTCTGAGTTTCAATAGACTATATTTGTAGCTGTCAAAAGAGGCCTCGTTTAGCCATGCTCTGTGAAAAGGGGACTTAATGGATTTGCAAAAAGTATCAGCCCATGTCAGACTGCATGCTGACATGTTTCAAAACTTTGTGCTATTTGTATTTTTTCTGCATGTTCAAGGACCATTCTACCTCATGATATAGTCGATTGCCAGACTAAATGGATTTTATGGATTCATGATTATGTGATGACTTGCTTTTTATAATGCACTACGGAGATGCATTAAACCATCTTTTGCCAGAGCATGGTTCAATTACATTATTTAACATCCCAAACAGTCAGCAGTTTTTTAAACAAACTAGGGAAAGGAGATTGTTACAATGTCTCTAAGTCATTTTAGTACGTTACTCAAATGACAAAGATTTGAAGGAAAGGGAAGAAATCTTTTTTAACAGTATGGAAAACATTTTGTAAAAAGAGTTTTTATTTTCTTGCATTTCAGTATTAGATGAACAAAAAAGAGAAGTAGAAAATCAGAAAGCTGATCAGTTTGCAGATCTGGATAGACAGCTGAATGAAGCCAAGAGAGAGCATGCTAAAGCAGGTAATAACCCTCTCTAATGACATACACAATATTATATGGCATTACCTCCACAAATTTGTGACAGGAAACGTTTAACTCTTTACCACACAACAAAAGTGTAGACTTGTCCAAATTGAAAGCATTTCCAGATGACAATTTAAATGTGGCTCAAATGATGGAATTTCTCTTAGGCAGGGTGGAAAACATTGTGGAGAAAAGGAAAAATGCTGGCAGCCAGCATTTTCTCCATTTCTCACAATTTTTTTAAAAGGCTTTTTTTCCACAGGGTTGTTAAAACTTGGGATTTTGTGGTAAAGAGTTAACTAAACCTTGTAAAATATGCACAACCAAGGTAAAGTAAGGTTTAGCTCTTTACCAGACAAAAGAGTTATAGACTTTTTTAAAAGCATAAGAAGACCACAACTTCATTGTGGCTCCAATAATTGGATTTTTCAGAGAAAGGTTGAAAAACATTACGGGAAAAGGAGAAAATGCTAGGTATCAGCATTGTCTCCTTTCAAAAACCTTCTACTGCAGTGTCATTTACATTTGAATATTTTCTTATACACATTTTGCTTACGAGGAATTGAATGTCACTAAATAGTGGAAATGGTAGAAACATCAAGGGAAAAGGAGAAAATGCTGATTATCAGCATTTTCACCTTTGCCCATTATGTTTTCAAAAGCCTTTTTCAATAGCTTTTCAAAAACTTGGTACTGTTTGGTAAACACATTTGTATTACATTTTAGTGGTATCACTGCGCCAGTTAGAGAGACAGACAGCAAGAGAGAAAGAAAGAATGACAGAACACCTTAACACTGTAGAGGAATACTATAAAGGGCACATCAACAAAATGGAACAACACATCAAGGCAGTGGAGAAAGAAAGAAATCTTATGATGGTATACCACTCACCCATAGCATTTTTGGCTCGGCTGTTTTTGAAAAAAATGTCGAGTACTGTCATAGCCCTGTCAGTGTCTGAGTCGTCGTGCAAAATCTTTGACTCTTTGGCGGTTTTATACAAAATTGTTATTAGGTTTTTTGTTTTCATACCTCCTTGAAAACAAAAAAATTCTCGTCATTCCTTATAATTCAATATCACAGACAACAAATACACACATAAATAATACTAACTGCATTTCTTTTTTTGTAAATCCAATATTGCAGTTTCTAATGCACATTTCATTGGTATTTCATAGCAGGGTAAAATTGCTCATTCATGACGTAAAAAGATTTGTAATTCATGATGTCATCATAGCATTGAACATTGCAGATTTAGTAGATCCATTATTAGAAGTTTAATATGCTGGACTTAAATTCAAAATTATGTAATTCATACCTAGTAAACTGACAATTAGTTTAAAGTTCTCTCTTAGAATTTATTGTCGGATTTTTTTTTTTACGTTATGATAATCAGAGAAATAAACTTAGCTAGTATTTGAGCTTCAGACTTGATTATAAAATTAGAAAGAAAAAAATTATGAAATCTCATATACATGTTTGTGTATTAAGAAAATATCTTTATTACATACTTAACTCTATACCAAACAACAAAATTTTATCCAGTTTGAAAGCATATTCAGATGACAAATTAAATGTAGCTTAGTTTATAGGATTTTCTAGGAAATGTTTGAAAATAGTGTGGGAAAAGAAGTATATGTACTAGTTACTAGTATTTTCTTCTTCATTTCCCAGAATGTTTTTGAAACTCTTCTTTCTCCGGGACTTTAAAACTCGGGATTTTTTGGTAGAATAAACCAAGACTAGTCTGCTCTATCAGGTAGCTTAATCACATGACAAAATTTTAGACTTGTCTAAATTGAAAGCATTTGCAGACGAAAAATTTAATGTGACTCAGTTGATAATAACTGTCTTGAAAATGATAGAAAACATTGTGGAAAAAGGAGAAAATGCTGGTTACCAGCATTTTTTCCTTTTCCCACATTGTTTTCAATAGCTTTATTTCTCATTAAAACTCGGGATTGTGTTGTAAAGGGTTAAGAGTTATTTGAATCAAGAAAATGCAGTATTTAGGTCTTCTTTTAGTATTTCAGATTGTGTCTTTTACAGGTATCTGCAAAGACCTAACTCATTACTCCATATAGTGACAACATATTTTACAAAGGACAAACATGTGAACGAAAATTCAGTATGGTTTTCATTTAGTAAGCACTACAATATGGGAAAGGGAGCAAGTGCTTCATACAAGTATTTGCTTCTTTCTCCACACAATTATCCGAAATCTGTCAAATGCAGAGAGAGGAACACCAAAATGTATTATCGCACAGTAATTAGCTAATCAAACTATTCACCCATTTCAGGCAACATTGAGACAAGAAGGGTTGATAGGCAGACTGAAGTCTGATAGATCTGAGCCAGCAACAAGAACTTGGGATGAGGTGAAAGATGACAACACTGAGGTACAGGATGAGAATATCCCTGTAAAAGATACAGTGGAACCATCTGTCACAATGTTTGGTGCTCCTGAACAGCCATTGCATGAAGTAGAAGGTAGGAAATAGTTTATCATAGGTAACTCTTAGACCGCTAACAATCTGGAAATATTTTTACACAATAGATATAACCCACATACATCAATTTAAATGCTGATTTGACTAGACTATCAAGATATACATTGTACTTTAGTGATTAGATTTTGTATTCTGTGCAGTCTGATATTGATCTACACGATTCATAAAAACATCTTTTAGTACCTTTAGTTAGCAGAAAGTTACTTAAAGGCCGAGTTGTGGCCAAAAGTAAACAATGCAGGTATAAAAAAATGTTAAATTTAAAGCATACCATTTGAAAGTATGAAAATTAATGTGAAGATGAAGTCTATAATTGTATGGTCAATTCTACTTGTAATCGTTGGCAGAAAAATGAATTCTAAAACCAGGTAAAAAGTAAACAAAAGCATCTTTGCAACTTTTTACCTTGATTCAAGATTCTTTTTTCTTCAAACAACGAACACTTGAACCTTCTGTACAATAACAGATTGTTATTTTCACCATAATATCTATACTTTTAGATGGTATGGTTTAAATTTAAATGCATTTTCACACCCACATTGTTTACTTTTGGTTACTTCTGGGCCTTTTACCTGTACCAGAGGGACAATTACAGGGGAGTAATTTTGGGTTCAATTTATTGATTGGGTAATGTTCTACACTGCTTTAAATATGATTTCAGCCATATCATGTGACAGCTCACTTCTTATATTTCCTGTGTTTCCCAGTATCTCAGGTGAAGATCTAAACAAGGACAACAGTCCCATGTTTATAACCTTTATTCTGCTAAATAAAAGAAATATAACTTTCAAGCCCATGGTAAAATTTTTTCTTATTTCAAAGGTATTCTTGGAGGAAAGATATCTCCTTATCAGACGGTGTAGATCAAAGATCAGACTGCACATTCTGTGTAGTCTGATCTTGATCTACGCTGTCCGCAAAAGGCCAGTGAGTCGCGCTTAGCAGCCTAAGGGTTAATAACCCTGTGCAAAAAAAAGCTTTCGCAAACATGGGAAAAATGGAAAATGCTAGTAACCAGTATTTTACCCTTTTCTTCTATTAATTCGAATAGTATTTGAGCCTTATTTGAGTTGAGGTCTGCAAATGCTTCATTTAGACAAGTCTATGATTTTGTAATCTGGTTAAGACTTAGGTATAGACTTTACCCTTTACCAAACAATCTTGTGTTTTCACAACCCTGAGGAAAAAGAGGCATTTAGAAAACATTATGGGAAAAGGAAAAACTGCTGGTAACCAGTATTTTCTCCTTTTCCCACAACGCTTTCTACCCAGTCAAAGAACTTGTGTTTATTTGTAACACTTTAAAATTTATTGTTTGCAGATGCTATCAATTTGGAAAGGTCTAGAATTTGTGGTTTGGGAAAGGGTTAAAAGTTAGTCATATTGCTTACAGAGACTGATGAACCATTAACAGCTGTTTTAGAGGATTTACAATCCCTGACTGATGCGGTACTCAAGGACGAGGGCTCGGACTCGGGATCAGATGTGTGACCTCTGTAGTGTTTTACTGACAGTGGTAGTATAGGTGGTAGTAAAGGCTGTGATACACATAAACGTTTAAAGATTGGAGGAAAAAAATGTCTGACCAATGCTCTGGCAAAAGGGGGTTAAATGTATCTCAGTGATCCATGATACAAAGCAAGTCATCACATGATTATAGATCCATAAAATCCATTTTGTCTAACAAGTGACTGAATCCTGAGGTAGAATGATCCTTTGACATGCAGAATATTGACCAATAGCAAAAACAAAAAATGTTGACCCAGGTCGACTGGGTTCGATACTTTTTGCAAATGCATTAAGCCCCCTTTTCACAGAGAATGTCTCTTGTAGCTAGAGTTGTCTTTTGGGGAGAAGAAGCATTCCAAGACAGAGTTTTGTAATTGTGTGGCTATGACGGGAAAAGTGAAAACAAGCAAACTATAGGGTGATAAGACTGTAAGCAGTGGTAAAGTTTTTAGTAAGCGCAGAAAGAAAGTTTGTCTTGATAAATACTGGTAATGAAATGCCATCCATGGGTTGAAATGTGTTAGAACTCAAGTATTTAAGCGTAATTATGTAGTTCATATTTTGTAGAAACCATGCAAAAAAAGATTGTGATATCAAAGTTATTACTTTAGTCATCAACATTGATGTAAAAGGTTAAATTTGTAGACATGCTTTAAAATTCTAAAGCAGTAGCAGTGAAGATGACATTCCTGGTACATGCTTTACTTTTTACTTAATGACAGAATTTTAGTATGGTCCACATTGAAAGCATTCCCAGTAGGAAAATGTAGCTGAAGTGATAGGATTTATCTGTAAAATGGTAGCCAACCTTTTTGGAGGAGAAAAAGCTGGTTACCAGCATTATGTCATTTTGGCTCGATGTTTTTCGTAGCCTTTTTCTTTAAAGGCATAATAACACAGGATTGTTTGGCAGAGGGTTAATTCAATACCTTAAGCAGGTTTTATCATGTTTATGAAACAACTTTAAAAAGATTGCGGTAAAAAGGAGATAATGCTGCGGAAAAGCAATTTCTTCTCTTGCCAAATCTTTTCATTTGTATTCATGTATGGATATTCATGTATGGAACTTCAATTAATATTTGGTTTTACACTGATGTCTTCAAAGTTGTCCATTGAACATATGTTTCAGGAGAAAAGTTAAACCTTTACAAAACAATCCCATGTTGTAATGGCCGTGGGGAGGACGCCTTTTGAAAACATTGTGGGGAAAAGGAGAAAATGCTGGTAATCAGCATTTTCTCCTTTTCCCACAGTGTTTTCTACCCTATCAAAGATAACTTCCACAATTTAATCATCTTTAAATTTGTCATCTTCAAATACTTTGGGTTTGGGCTTGTCCAAAATTTTGTTAAAGGATAAAACATAAGAGCAGTGGATGATAAACTGTTGAGGCATTAAAATATTGCAGTGTCCTGGTTGTCTTTTGTGCTTTCTTTCTTTTGCAATTTAAAATTATGAATCTTCATTAAAAGGAAAAGAAGGTCTGGAAAGCAAGCCATAGAATTGGTAACATTTGTCAATCCAAAATAATGGCTAGAACAGGATTGTGGTTGAACCAGTGTAGCAGTAGTTCTAATTACTCATACGATGCATGAAGGTTATTTTAGGAAAAACCAACATGAATTTTGAAAATTAAATGACATCATATATGCATAAAGGAGTTCCAGTGACTTTTTTCTATAATCCCATTACATTAGTAGGTCCAACTGATACAGATTCCTGTCAGTATTTAGTTGTATTTAGAATTGCCTGTTCTGCAAATACACTGCTTTATGAAGGAGGGAGGAGAAGTCCATTCACCAAAACTAAATGATTGACAGTAGCTTACTTAAGCCTTTTTTGACCTTCCACAAAGGGTGGAAAGGGGGTCTGACAGTCCTCTCCAAGCGAGGATTAAGGGGGTGGAGAAAACAAATTTAGGCATTCTTGAACGTCGAAAACTGGTTTTGTGGGTACAAAATTTTAATCTTTTACAAGAAAAAATCTGCATAATTTTCAATAAAAAGCATTCAGCGGAATTATGATGCTTAGCATTCAGGTGCATGCATATGTCTGGCTAAGCCACTGCCTGAGAGCCCAAGAGTTACTAATCCAAGGATTGCAAGTCCAACTTCCAGGTTGTCCAAACCCTTTTCGGGATTGATAATAGCCATTGCAGCAGGATTCATTCCACTCTCACTGCGTCAGATTATTTGCAAAATTATGAGGCTATATGACTGAAATAACATTGAAAACACCAAACAAATGGCCTGATTACCAACACTTTCTCCTTTTCCCTTTATGTTTTCAAAAAGCTTCTTCCTCAGGATGGTAAAAACTTGTAATTGTGTGGTAAAGGGTTTAGAGGATTTTCCCACAGTGAAAATGTAGTTAGACCATCTACCTAGACTCATAGAAATTTGTACATCGACAGATTTATAAAAGTATTCTTACATGACTCTATATAAAAGTACAACCTCTAGGGCAGGGTCATCTTTGACCCCATTGACCAAATTAGATCAATTTTTATGAAAGATCCTTAACCCTTTACCAAACAATCCCTGGTTTTTACAACCTTGTGATAGAAGCCTTTTGAAAACATTGTGGGAACAGGAGAAAATGGTGGTAACCAGCATTTTCTCCTATTCCCACAATGTTTTCCACCCTGCTCGAAACAAATTTCAATTTTTGAGTTAAGTTTATTTTGTTGTCTGCAAGTGCTTTCAATATGGACCAGTCTAAAATTTTGTTGTTTGGTAAAGAGTTAAATGAGGGAATATACAAACCATGAAGACTTTTAACCTTGTGCTTTCACTTAAGGCAAGACCTTTCATGCAGGGCAAACTTTGAACCTATTGGCACAATTAAAGAAACTTTGATAGAGGAACACTGGATTTTTAGACATACACATTACCAAACCTCAGACCTTGTGGTTCAAGAAAAGATCTATAAAGCACTTCTTATGTATAATAGTAGAACCACAATTTCACCAAACTACATGTATTTAGTACTGCGTAGGTCAAAGATCAACTTACTCCAGGTATTTGAAAAGTGTTACTCCAAGTATTAGACCAGTGTTACTTCAAGTATTTGACCAGTGTTACTCCAAGTATTTGAACAGTGTTACAACAGTACCACTGATACTGATAATCTGTGCCAAGTTTCAAAGCTAGCTGCTCCCTAGTTCTGAAAGAGCTTTTTTTACGGGACTTGTGGACATATTGCTTACTTGACAAGGATGATAAAACATTTGAGCCATGCTCTGTGAAAAGGGGGCTTAATGTATCTGCAAAAAGTCTGACATGAGCCGGAACTTTTTGCTATCTTTAAATTTTCTGCATGTCAAAGGATGTACTTCATGATTCAATAAGTTGTTATACAAAATAAATTTTATGGGTCAATAGTTATGTGATGGCTTGCTTGCCATGATGCAACATGACGGTACATTAAACTGCCTTTTGTCAGAGCATAGCTCAACTATTTTTAACATCCAGTAAAGTTTTTATAGGCCTCACGTGATATTTGAGCATGATTGGCCCAACAGTTTCTGGGAAGATCTTTGAAATAGTTGATGTACTTCAGAAGGACCATGATAGACAGTATTTAACTAATAATACATGACCTTGAGGGCAATATGGAAGTTTACTGACTGCTCTGTCGAACCAAAGATGTTATATGGACCGAAGCGCAGCTGAGGTCCATATGACATCTGCAGTCCAACAGTCCAGTCCTTAAGCTTTCACCATAAGCTTTTACCACAATCCAGAGTTTTAACAACTTTGAAGAAAGAAGGCTTTTTGAAAACATTGTTGGAAAAGGAGAAAATGCTGGTAACCAGCATTTTCTCCTTTTCTAACAATGTTTTCTACCCTATTACAGACAGAATTCATAATTTGAGTTACATTTATTTTGTCCTCTGCAAATGCTTTCAACTTGGTCTAGTCCAAAATGTTGTCGTTTAGTAAAGAGTTGAGTACTATGTGTCATAAAATCAGCAGGTAGTCTTTTATTATCCTCCTCCAAAGGTGGAAGGATATAGTTGTTGCATTGTCTGTATGTCCATCTGGACAGATATCTTCTAAAATCCGTGACAAAACTGATGAAACTTCATACACATGTTTCTTATGATTGTTGCTGATATAATTTTTTTTTTTTTTTCATTTAATGCTGTGTCATGGGTAAAGGGGGCTTGATGTATATTTCCATCAAAAAGGGTCTTTTTTGGGGGAGATTTTATTTCAAAGCAATAACTTGTTTCATACCATCTTGAATATTTAAAGAAAGATTCAAAAACATTACAATATGAGACATACAAAAAGAAAAATATAAGACAAATAACTTTTGCATCTTTCTAGTCTGATTCACTTTATTATGCTTGATGTATCTTAGATATATCCCTGAAACTCCAGACAGTTGAGCAAATTTCTCATGCTTAAATTTTTCATCTGCTGCAATACTTTAGCACTCTTAATGGGTATGATAAATTATAAGAAAGACCTGATTCAGTGATTTGCTACTATCACAACACCAACAACAAATTTGTAAGAAGTCCTTATTTACACACATTAGCAAACAAATTTGGTACAATTAAAAGAAACCTGTAACAAAAAATTGTCCAATCAACTGACAGGAAAAAACAATGTGTTTTATTCTTACACCAAAGATATGTTGCAGAGAACCTTCGTTCAACTCTTTACCACACAATCCTGACTCTTAACAACACTAAGACAGAAAGCTTTTGAAAACATTATGGAAAAAGGAGAAAATGCTGGTAACCAGCATTTTCTCCTATTTCCACAATTGTTTTCTTCCCTTTCAAACACAAATTTCAATTTCACATTCATTTTGTCATCTGCAAATGCTTTCAATTTGGACCAGTCTAAAACTCTGTTGTTTGGTAAGGAGTTAAAGTCCAATTTCTAGGAGAGTTTCTGCAGCTGTTTGTATAAAATATGTAGCAACATAAACTTGTTTCTTCAGTGAGTTCCAGAGGTCTGTTCTTCCATTGTTTTGTATTTCAAACATTAGGTCCACAATGGCCGGAAAATCATTGTCACTGTAACCATCAAACTGGCTGGGTGCAAATAAAATGTGTCTGAAAAATAGAAAACAGAACTGCAATTTTAACCCTTTACCACACAATCCCGAATTTTTACGACCCTAAGGAAGAAGGCTTTTGAAAACATGTGGGAAAAGAAAAAAAAATGCTGGCAACCAGCATTTTCTCATTTTCCCACAATGTTTTGTACCTTATCAAAGACCAATTTTGACATTTGGGTCACCTTTAATTTGTCGTCTAAAATTGTGTCATTTGGTAAAGAGTTAAAGGCATATATTTACTCTTAACTCTTTACCACACAATCCCAAGTTTTAACAACCTTGAAGAAAAAGCCTTTTGAAAACACTGTGGGAAAAAGGAGAAAATGCTGGTAACCAGCATTTTCTCCTTTTCCCACAGTGTTTTCTACCCTTCCCAAAACAAATTTCATTTTTTGAGCCACATTTATTTTGTAGACTGCATGTGCTTTGAATTTGGAATAGTCTTAAATTTTGTCGTTTGGTAAAGAGTTAACCAACAACAATTTCTAGACTCTTAAAAATTGAAAAGATCTGCAGAAGAAAATTCGAAAGTGATACAAATAAACCAAAGTTCTTTGACAGAGTAGAAAACAATGTGGAAAAAGGAGAAAATTTTTTCATCCAGTATAGTTTATTTAGTAACAAATATGCCAATGAGGTAATAAGAGATAAAGAAAAAAGTCATACTTAAAAACAGTTCTGCCTGGTACACCCTCTGGATCTATGAAGGCACGTTCTAGTTGAATCATCTTGTCATTAACCATCCTACACTGTAGGTCACTGAAATAGAGAATCAAAGCACTTTAGGGATGGTTGATTCATACATACTTGAAGTCTGAATTCATCAAACTACCCTTTTCAGCTTGGCTGTTTTGGAAGAAAACATTACTGTATTGTCTTCGCCCTGTTGAGGTCTGCATCGTGAACTTGCAAAAACAACTTTGACATTTTACAATATCTCTGTCATAACTGAAGATATTTACTTCAGACTTGGACTACATGTAGCTAGCTATCACAAGGGAGATCCATACAACAGAAGCAAGTAATCGTCAAAATTTTTGACACAGTTATGCTCCTTTTTCAACTTAAAATTTTCATGCAAAAACTTTGACACTTTATAATATCTCTGTAATTACTGAAGAAGTTTATTTCAAACTTGGACTTGTTCTTAACTCATTACCAAACGACAAAATATTAGGTTTTTCCAATTTGAAAGCATTTGCAGACGACAAAATAAAAGTGACTGAAAATTTGAAATTTGTTTTGTAAAGGGTAGAAAACATTGTGGGTAAAGGAGAAAATGCTGGTTACCAGCATTTTCTCCTTTTCCCACAATGTTTTCCAAAGGCTTCTTTCTCAGGGTCGTCAAAAGTAGGGATTGTGTGGTAATGGATTAACTATTGAAAGGGGAATCCATACAACAGGGGCAGGTAACTATGAAAATGTTTTTGACAATCTTATCCTCCTTTTTGGACTTTAAACTTTTACTGGAAGTCAATCTTTTTCTAAAAGCAACTACAGCTGAGCGTTGGCACCCACATGGTGTGCTCTGGTTTGGTCTTGTTACAGAACAATTTTTTGAAACATAGTGGCAAAACTTATCACTGGCAATGAGTAGCATTTCTAGTGATACTGTATGATTTCTTATCTCTGTAGAGGTCAGCAATGTTCTATGCATGTGTTGTTTGGACAGGTGACCCATGGCATATTTATGCATGTTGATAATGCATGACAAAAGTCCAATGACCTACTGATCATACAGTAAAATTTCTTAACCTTTATCCATGCAATCCTGAGTTTTAATGACCCCATAAAAAAGGACTTTTGCAAACATTGTGGGAAAAGGAGAAAATGCTGGTAACCAGCATTTTCTCCTTTCCCACAATCTTTTCTACCTTTTCAAAAACAAATTTCATAATATGTGCAGCATTTCATTTGTTGTTTGCAAATGCTTTCAATCTGGACCAGTCTAAAATTTTGTCCTTTGGTAAAGGGCTAAACTGTGTTATGAACGGTAAAAGCAGCACCTGCTATTGTCAACAGATAATAACTGGCTATGGAATTTCATTGCTGCATCTGTGAAATTATTGGCTGCACTTTGCAGAGCGTCTGTGAAAAGAAAATAAACATGTATTAAATCTATAATAATGATCATTGGGATTATCACAGTAACATAATGGGGCAAGAAGGGAAAAAAGTTAAAACACAAAATGCCAAGTCATGTGCTACAGATGGCCTGACAAAGTTACCAACTTTGAGTTACAGCGGAAGACATGCCAAATCCCCATTACCAACTGCATACAGCAGAGAAAGTGGAGATGGATTGGGCATGCCATAAGGAAGAAACAGCCCAACATTGCCCACCAAGGTCTAGATTGGAAGCCCCAAGGCAAAAGAAAATGTCGACATCTTGTTAACACCTGGAGAAGGACCCTAGATAGGGAGTTGCAACACATTAGAATGTCTTGGGGAGAAGGAAATGCTGCAGCTAAAGACAGAGCCTGATGGAGAGATCCGGTGGCGGCCCTATGCTCCGCGAGGAGTGAAGAAAATCAAGTAAGTAAAGTACTACAAAAGTGTAACATGGAAAAGAGATCAAAACCTATTGAAAATTGGAATTAACCATTCCCACACAATCCCAAGTTGTATGTCCTTGTGGAAAAAGCCTTTTTAAAAAATATTGGTAAAAAGAGAAAATGCTGGTAACCAGCATTTCCCACCCTTTCAAAGGGCTAATCCCATCTATTGAGCCACATTTTATTTTCTTATCTCCAAATTCTCTCTATCCTATCAAAGATAAGTTGAATTATTTGAGTTGCATCTAAACTACTGTCTGCAAATGCTTCAAATTTAGACAAGTCTACTTTTTATGCTGTTGGGTATAGAATTTAAGTAACACCATGTCTTTTGATAAAATGACACAGAAAATTACCAAAATTGACATTTTGAACCTTCCAAATCTCTCCAAATTCTTTTTGCATATTCTTGACAAATCCAGTGACTGCTGTAGAATATCTACGAACATCATAAGGCAAGGCCATTTCATTTGCAAGATTCCTGAAAGAAAATGAGTTCAATGCTTGTGAAAAATGCACATGACAGGTAATATATGAACAACAATTAATGAAAGGTTCATTTATCAATATCAATGCAGGTAATTTATTAAACATACCCAAAAGCAGTCTTGAAAGCATCCATGTGCTGAAACACTGCTGAATATTAAGAGCTTTTTCTGAATTACTTGTGTATTAAAAAATCTCAGGGAAAAGAAGCACTTACATGAACTTGTAACACGCAATTCAACAGAGTTTTACAAAAGTTTTCTACACCAGACAGAACAAATAGTTATGTATGTGTGGTCATAATGATGCCACTTGATTTCTAGACATACAAAATATTATGTTGTATGGCAGATGATTATCGTAATATATATTCCTACCCATCAAATCAGAAAATAAGCTGAAACCTGACTGCCTATAATATTAGTCCATGCATAAATTTTAACAAGGAGCATCTCATTAATCAAATCAGTTACTTGGTGACAAACTGGATTTGGGACACTTTTAGCTACACTGAGGGAGGGGTTAATAATTTTAGATGCCTCTTTGCTGTCAGGTTGCTATGTGTATCCTGCTGACAACAACAGTAAAACATTACATGAAAGGGTATACATAATACTTTGTAAGTATTGGCATTTCATACTTCAACATGTATTTAATCCTTTAACAAGTGGTCCCATTTTTTAACCACCCTACAGGAGAAGCCTTCTGAAAACACTTTGGAAAAGGAAAATAATACTGATGACCAGCATTTTCTCCTTTTCCTAAAGGGTTTTTCTTTACTTCAGAGAAATTTCAGTTTTGGTCACATTTAATTTGCCATATGCAAAAGCTTTAAATTTGGACAAGTGTGAGACATTGTTGCTTGGTTACAGGGTTACAAGCGGTTTTTGTTCAATCAAGACAAGGCACAAAACCTTATCTCTGTTCAAGGCTACACCATAAAAAGAGCAGAATAAGAGAGAAATACAAACCGGTCATGTTTTTTAATCAAACACTGCATAGGTAAAGACCAAAAACTTGCAAAGTTGGAAATTTAATTCAAACAATCAAGAGAGGTATATCAGCAAACAACCCATGCCTATTCTTAAAGGCCTCCCATACTCACTTTCTCTCCTTTGTAAGAAATATTACCAAGCAAGGATTCCAAGTAAATGTCCGATTCCTTGTGTATAGTTGAATGAGGGATCTATGTACTTTGTATACATGGTGAAAGTTTCATATGCCGAATGATATAGTGGATAACTCAGTATATCCCATTTATTCTGAAAAATATATACAGAAAAAAACATTCTAAAGAAAAACGAGCACTGCATGCGGGTACCAAAGCTTGGCTGTAGTTGCTTGATTTTCATTGAAAAAAGTGACGATTTAAAGTAAAAAAAGGGGCATAACTATTTCAAAAAAACTTTGATGGTTGTATGGGTTCCCCTTTCGACAGTTAAGAACTTGTCCCAGTTTGAGCTAAATATCTTCAGCAATAACAGACATGTTACAAAATGTCAGTTTTAGCATGACAACAATGCAGACACCACCACCTACGCCTGAGCTACAACAAAAAATTGACGCTTTATTTGAAAATTAGTATGATTTTCTTCATTTTTGATAGGGTCAATCCCTTAATAATACAAAGGATCTGTGCAAGTTTCAAAGAAATGAATCAAAAATGCGAACTTAAGCTCATTAACAAGAAATGTATATTTTCAACTTCAAATGGCTACAATTCCTTTACTAATTGTCCAATTTTTTTTTTAAATTGATAGGCTTCAAGCTATTGATGATATAAAGCAGCCATGCAAGTTTCATGAAAACCAAATTAAAAAATGCGGACTAAATCACGTAAACAAGAAATGACCCCAACTACTGACTTCATCACATAAACAAGAAATGCAAATTTTCAACTTGAAATTGCAACTTTTCCCTTACTGATTGTCAGATTCTTTTCAAAAACATCAGGATTCAAGCTATTGATGATATAAACAAACTGTGCAAGTTTTATGAAAATCCAACCACAAACAAGGACTTTATTGCGTAAACAAGAAAAAGACTAACCGACAGACAGATGGTTGGACGGAGGGACGACCGAAAACAGGCCATGACATAAGCTCTTCTGGCTTTTAGCCAGCAGAGCTAAAAATTGTGACAAAATGAAAGAGTTACTTACGACAATTTCTCCATCAGTCACAATGTTTTCTCATGTCTCTACTTAAAAAACCTCAACTCATGTTAATTACTCTTAATTTTACTGGGGCCTTCTCAAAGTCATCCTCTGCAAATTTTAACCGAGATGTAACAAATTATATCGGGCCTGCTAGAGGGTGTAAAACAAACACAAACAATTTTTCCAAGATAAAGGCAGGTGCCCAAACATATACTTCATAATGTTAATTTCAATTTTTACTAAATGACAAAATTTCCGACTTTTCAGCCTAGAAACCATTTGCAGATAAATGATTAGATGAGGCTGGAATGATAAGATACGCCTTTGAAAGTGTAAAAAACATTATTAGGAAAGGAGGAAATACTGGTTTCTAGCATTTTCTCCTTTTCCCACAAAGTTTTCAAAAGCATCTTTCTTTAGGGTTGATAAAATACAGGCTTGTTTGATAAAGAATTATTAATCCTTTACCACACAACCTCGAGTTTTAACATCCCTGACATGGAAGGCCTTTGAAAACAATGTGCAAAAAGAAGAAAATGCTTGTATGCTGGCATTTTATGCTTTGCCCACAATGTCTTTTATCCTATGAGATATACCAATAAACATCATCATTTTAGCCACATTTCATTTTTCGCCTGCAGATAATTTCAATTTGGACTAATCTAAATATTTGTCATTTGGTACAGGGTTAAGAAACAATATGTATTTCTCATCATACCTCATCATATGTGTACCAGAAGTCTGTAGAGGGGACACCAACACGCTGATAGAAGGCTGCCATGTCACTTCCTGACCCCAGGCTGTAGTAAACACTATTATAAAACAAAAATTTATTGCATAAACATATTTAAATGTACTACAAGAAAACTCTTCCATCATTAAATTTGGAATAATGATTATTGGAAAAGGTCAAATCCAATAATGTAGTATCATTGTGATTAATTAAAAATGTAAATGAGCCATGGTCTGTGCAAAAGGGGCTGAATGTGTCTGCAAAAAATATTGACCCAGGTCAGCCTGCACAGCTTGCATGCTGACCTGTGTTAAACCTTTTTGCTTTTAATAAAGTTTCTGCATGTCTAAGGACCAGTCTACCACAGGATTTGGTTGGTTGTCAGACGTAAAGGATTCTAGGTATCCACAGTTATGTGATGACTTACTTGGTATCACATATTATGGAGATACATTAAAACCCCTTTAGCCAGAGTATGACTCAAATTTAACATTACAGATCTAACTCTGATGCCTAGTGGCTCACCTGTAAACACAGAGTGCTACGGAACCAGAGGCTGTGACTTTGAATTCCAGCTAAGTTTTTTTCAGTGATAGCCATTGAGACAGGATTCATTTCTCTCACAGATGAATAGTGTTTCAACTTTGGCTTCGAAAGAAACCAGCCGGTGGCGCGGAGAAAGTTTTCTGCATGGTACTTGTATAAAGAAATATCAGAAAGGTGAGTAGGTGCACTGGCCATTGCAACATAATTCAAATATGGTTGGAAAATGGCCTAAAACACCAAATAAACAAAAGCCATTGATACAGGACTTTAACTTTTTTTATTTAAAACTACATTTCTGCTGTAAATGAGGACCTTTTAGTCAAAGTTAACTCTCTACCAGACAACATTTTAAATGTGGTTCAAATGATCAAATTTGTCTGTGTAAGAGAAGAAAACATTGTGGGAAAAGGAAGAAATACTGGTTACCATTTCTTCCTCTTCTTCAGATTTAAAAGACAAGATTGCGGGCTAAAGCATTAAACTGAAACAAGAGGGCCATGATGGCCCTAAAGTTGCTCACCTGAGTCTTTTGACCGAACATGACCCATTTTCAATCTCTTTTGAGATATCATGACAAACAATCTACTAAGCTTTCATAATTATTGGATTAAAAATTTGGCCTCTAGCATGTACACAAGCTTTTTCTAGAATTTCTCTCAGTGACCTACTTTTTAGCCAAGCATACCCAATTTTCCCATTGTAGATATTATCAAAACAAAGATCCTGACCACCTTTCATAAGTATTGGACAGAAAATGTGGCCTATAGAGCATAAACAGGTTTTTTCTAAGATTTGACCTACTGACCTAGTTTTTGACCCGACACGACCAATTTTTGAAGTCATCCGAGATGTCATCAAGTCAAACATTCTGACCAACTTTCAAGAAATTTGGACTGAAACTGTGACCTCCATAGCGTATACAAGTTTTTTCTTTTAAGATCTGACCTAGTGACCTAGTTCTTCGCCCGACATGACCCATTTTCAAAACTGTCCAAGATATCATCAAGACAAACATTCTGACCAAATTTCAAGAGTTTTGGACTGAAAATGTGGCCTCTAGAGCTTACACAAGGTTTTTCTAAGATATGACCTCGTGACCTACTTTTTGACCAGACATGACCCATTTTCAATCTCGTCCGAGATATCATAAAGACAAACATTCTGACCAACTTTCAAGAGCATTGGACTGAAAATGTGGCCTCTAGAGTGTGCACAAGGTTTTTCTATGATTTGACCTAGTGACCTAGTTTTTGCCCAGCATGATCCATTTTCAAACTCGTCCGAGATATCATCAAGACAAACATTCTGACCAAGTTTCATGAGTATCTGACTGAAAATGTGGCCTCTAGAGCGTACACAAGGTTTTTCTAAGATTTGAACTAGTGACCTAGTTTTTGACCCGACATGACCCATTCTCGAACTCGACTGAGATATCATCAAGACGAACATTCTGACCAACTTTCAGGAGTATCTGACTGAAGATGTGGCCTCTAGAGCGTACACAAGGTTTTTCTATGATTTGACCTGGTGACCTAGTTTTTTACCCGACATGACCCATTTTCCAACTCGTCCGAGATATTATCAAGACAACCATTCTGACCAACTTTCAAGAGTTTTGGACTGAAAATGTGGCCTCTAGAGCGTACACAAGGTTTTTCTAAGATTTGAACTAGTGACCTAGTTTTTGACCCGACATGACCCATTCTCGAACTCGACTGAGATATCATCAAGACAAACATTCTGACCAACTTTCAGGAGTATCTGACTGAAGATGTGGCCTCTAGAGCGTACACAAGGTTTTTCTATGATTTGACCTGGTGACCTAGTTTTTTACCCGACATGACCCATTTTCCAACTCGTCCGAGATATTATCAAAACAACCATTCTGACCAACTTTCAAGAGTTTTGGACTGAAAATGTGGCCTCTAGAGCGTACACAAGGTTTTTCTAAGATTTGACCTAGTGACCTAGTTTTTGACCCGACATGACCCATTTTTGAACTCGTCCGAGATATCATCGAGACAAACATTCTGACCAAGTTTCATGAGTATCGGACTGAAAATGTGGCCTCTAGAGCATACACAAGGTAAAAGTTGACGACGCACGACGCACGACGGACACAGCACGATCACAAAAGCTCACCATGAGCACTTTGTGCTCAGGTAAGCTAAAAAGTCATTTATGTAGTCACCTACCTAGGTTCAGATTCACCTTTTGCTGTTCTGTTTTTCCAAATGTCATACAGTGTGGGAAAGTCTGTTGAAGGTGTTGGGTTTGGTACTTGTTTAGTGGCAGTATACATAGCATCCTGTAGTAGAGGACTCAAACCCACAGCCGGATAGGCAGTAAAGTCTACAGCGTAATCAACATTCAAATAGGCTATGGCTCTCTCATACAATACTTTGGCATGTTCCTGGAATATTATGACACAAACCCTTTAGGGTGCTGAATGTCAGAATACATTGTGTTATTTTTAGTCAGTGAAACAAAAATAATTTCAAGATTTTTTTTTATATGTGAATATCTAAAAATAGCAGATAGAGTGGTTCAGACTGCATGTTTAGCCAAGTGTGATCTTGATCTCCACTGTCATCAAAAGCAACTAAAGAAGGGCGTGCTGCTATAAAAGATGAATTGTACCAAATACTTAATATCACTTGACCCTTTACCAGATGACCAAATTCTGTATTTGTCCAAATTGAAAGTATTAGCATGCGACAAATTAAATATGATCTTAATGTCAAGATTTGCCAAGGGTAAAAAACATTGTGGAAAAAGGTGAAAATGCTGGTATCCAGCATTTTCTCCTTTTCCTACAGTGATTTCAAAAGGCATTTTCCTCAGGGTTGTTAAAGGTTGGGATTCTTTGGTAAAGAGTTAACACAGGCAACTCAAACCATTACCGTCTGCAGGCAACTGTTTTTGTCTTGCAGCAGACTACTTTATACTGCAGTAGCAATTAATCATTTTTTTTTATCAAAAATTGGTCACCCATCAATGAGGGATGTAACCAAAAGTGGCTAATTGAAAAAAAAAACATGTCCATTTAGATTACCTCGACCCATTCTGTAGATCCATGCAGTCCAGTCTCCTCACCACCCCAGGAACAAAATACAATAGTTCTGCGTGGTCTGTGACCTTCAATCATAAACAAACAAAGTTAACTTAACCCTTTCCAAAACTATCCAGAGTTTAACCCTTTACCACACAATCCCGACTTTTAACAACCCCAAGAAAGAAGCCTATTGAAAACATTGTGGGAAAAGGAGAAAATGCTGGTAACCAGCATTTTCTCCTTTTCCCACAATGTTTTCTACTCTATCAAAGACAAATTCTATCATATGAGCTAAATTTAAATTGGTGTCTGCAAATGCTTTCAATTTGGACAAGTCTAAAATTTTCGCATGTGGTAAAGGGTTAAACAACCCTCACAATAATGGCTTTTAAAATAATTGTGGGGAAAGGAGAAATTACTGGTGACCCAGCATTTTCTCCTTTTCCCACCATATTTTCCACCCTTTCAAAGACTGCATTTTGAATTTCATTCTATTTGTAGTCTGCAAAGCCCCGGTAGCACAGTGCACAAGACTAGACACTGGGGATCACTGGTTTGAATTCCCAGCTTGGCTAATATCCTTCTGTGAATCAATAATAATGATTGTGACAGGATTCATTCCTCTCTCATCGCTGATGATTGTTTCAAGGATGGTTATATTGGAAGCAGCCAGTTGCTTGGAAAGAATTTGTTAAATATACTAGTAGGTGCACTAGCTTCAGCAATATAACTGAAATAATGTACTAAAATTGGGTGAACACCATACAAACAAACTATTTGTAGTCTGCAAATGGTTTTGATATTGTTGAGTCCAAAAATTTTATGTCTATCTAATCACCATGCCAATGCTAAATACGTAACTCACCCATCTTTCCATTTATCTATAAATTAATCAAGCCATTGACTCATCCACCCTCTGATCAACCCCTCCACCCTTCCAGCAAGCTGGCCAGTAATAAACCAATCAAAATAGTAAAAGCAATCAAGCAAAAAGGAAGACAAATAGTACCTTGTTTGAGCAGTAAACCAAATACTCTAGTAAGTTCTGTCACAACAGTTGTTCCTGAGAGAGGGTCTATTGCACCAAACACCCAAGCATCATGGTGGTTACCCATTAAAACATACCTGTCTAGAAAATAATGTATACATCTATTATTTTCGACCTTATTGATCCTTTACCGTACAATCCCAAGTTTTCACAGCCCTGAGAAAGTAAGCTTTTCAAAACACTGTGGAAAAGGGGAGAAAGTGCTGGTAATCAGTATTTTCTTCTTTTCCCTAAATGTCTTCTATGCTTTTAGAGACAAATTCTGTCATCTGAGCTACATTCAATTTGTTGTCTTTAAAAGCTTTCAATCTGGACAAGTCTAAAAATCTTTCTCTTTGGTAAAGGCTTGAAAAAAACTTTCTCTTTGGTAAAGATTTGAATTGCCTTTCACCCATTTAGCTGTGCAGACAGTACAGATCAAGATCAGACTGCACAAGATGTGCAGTCTGATCTTGGATCTATACTGTTGGCTATGTTGAGATATTCAGGTCAAAAGCAGCCTTGTTATTACAATTTTTGCAAATCTTTATCTCAACTGAAATTAGGTTTATTTTGCACTTTAACCCTTTACCACACAATTACTTTAAATAGTTCAATGACCCTGAGAAAGTACGATTTGAAAACAGTATGGGAGAAAGAAAAAATGGTGGTAACCAGCATTTTTTTCTTTTCCCACAATGTTCTCTACAATTTCAAAAAAAGATACCATCAGTTTTAACCAGACTTACCAAGTCAACTGCAAATGCTTTCAAATTAAGCAAGTCTGTAATTTCATCAAGTAGTACAGTGTTTAGGGTTGATATTTAGCAGGCAAACAGCGACATTCCATGTTTTCTTGGAAAGTATAAATGAAGATCAGACTGTAAATACATGTAATGAGCAGTCTCATCCCAGATCTACTATGTAAATGCTCTCATTTTTTGAGATATTCTTGCTAACACAGCCTTCATACTGATTGAAAATGTGTATTTCATTCATCTAGCAGCCTAAGTGTCTTTCAACTCCCTACCACGCAAGACTTTTTTAGGCTTTTCAAGAAAAATATCATTACTTGGCCTACATTCTATTGTCTTTGGCAAATGCTTTCAATTTGACTTTGTCTAAAGTTTTGTCTTTTGATAGAGTAACGGTAACTCTTTACCACACTATTGCATTTTTTTTAGCAATTATGAAAGAGCAGGCTTTTGAAAACAACATAGGCAATGGAGAAAATGCTTGTAACCAACATTTTCTCCTTTTTCCCTCAATGTTTCCTACCCTATCAAAGACAGAAATCATCATCTGAGCCTATTTAATTTGTCTTCTGCAATTGCTTGCAATTTGGTCTAGTGGAAAATTCTGTCATTTACTAAAAGGTTAAGCAAAAATTCATAGTGACATGACTCACCTGGCTCTTCCTTTCCTTTTATATAGCCAATCACATTCTTCACTGGTGTCTGCTTGAGGTAGTTATTTACTGTCAACTTTGTTTTTCTGATGGGAGTATAAGCAGAGACACATTTACAAATAAACCATACACCTTTCATTAACCCTATACAAAACCACAAACTTTTAGACCTTTCCAAATTGAAAGCATTTGCTGATGTCAAAATAAATGTGACTCAAAAACTGAAATTTGTTTTAGGTAAGGTTGAAAACATTGTGCATTAAGGAGAAAATGCTGGTTCCCAGCATTTTCTCCTTTATGCACAATGTTTTCAAAAGGTTTCTTGTTTAGGGTCATGAAAACATGGGATTGTTTGGTAAAACATTAACTCTGTATGAAAGAATTCTATGTTTGATCACCTTCAGGATCTTTTATCACCTTCAGTGAATATCATGGAAAAATAATTTGTGGATAACCACCATTTCTCCCTTTCAATGTTCCAGCCACATTTAGTATCTCATCTGCAAACATTTTCATTACTGATGAGAAGCTCAAATCCTTGTCGTCTGGTAAAGATTGTAAGTGCTGAACAATATCATGCACAACAGGCTGTTCTCTTATCTCTCCTTTGATCAAGTTTAATGCTTTACCATACAACAAAATTCTAGACATGTTCAAACTGAAAACAGTGTCAGACAATATACCAAATGAGGCTAATATCAAGAGAACTGTCTTTGGTAGGATGGAAAACATTGTAGGAAAAGGAGAAAATACTGGTTAACAGGATTTTCAACCTGTTTAAGAATGTTTTCAGCATTTTCTCCTTTTCCAACAATGTTTTCTACTTAATCAAAGACAAATACTATCATTGAAAAAACATTTGCATTGTTGTCAATAAACTCTTCAATATGGACAAATTCAAACTATAGGGTAAACACACTTTGAATTATTGAAATTTTATTGCTTATACATACTGAGACAACACAGTCAGATTACTTCTCAAAACATCTTGCAACACTTGGCAAATAAGCATCCTATCACCTGAAATTTATTCAACATTAACTAAAAAAAAAAAACATGAGATACTGGACTTATGATAATTGTTTAAAAAAGAACTTACAATTTATTATCTGAAAACCCAGGTCCAAGTCTATATGTGGTATTTAATTTTCCCTGCCAGCTATCAGGAGCTGTTGGTCCCTTCATTTGACTGTATAGTGAAAACAAAAGCACTGTAAGTGGGTGCTAACACTTGGCTGCAGTTGCTATTAGAAATATCAGTTTCAGTGATATTCTTAGTGAAAGAGGGACATAACTGTGTCAAAATTATTTTGATGGTTATCTGCCTCTCTTGTACAGCTCCAAATTTGAAGGAAATATCTTAGTAATGACAGAGATATTATAGAATGACAAAGGTTTTGCACAACGAGGCAGACAACAGGACCATGAAAATACCATGACAATAGCTCGATGTTTTCTTCGAAAACAGCCGAGCTAACAATCTTAAAAAGTACATATTCAGACACTGTGCAACATTTCAAAACAGTTATTTCTTATTCCCTTTTTGACTGTGATTAAGAAAACTAAGTTTAATTTACTCTACCAACTGAAACAAAATTGCAGCTGATGACTTTTGAGATCATACTTGAAAATCCATGCAATTTCTCATTTTGCATCAATCATGCTTCCAAAGGAAGACCAAAAAAAGTTGTCATCTGGACGTAATATGTTAACCTGTTACCAAACAATCTTGAGTTTTACTGACCCTGAGGAAGAGGGCTTTTGAAAACATTGTGGGAAAGGACATGAAAAAAGTGCACAAAGAGATTAAAGTAAGCTGTTAAATAGGAAGACAATAGTTTTAGAAAAGATCCAAGACCTTTGTTTTATTCACTGTAGGTTCAATTAGTAGGAAAATTACTGAAAATCCCCATTATTCACTTTTCAAGAGAAGACCTGACATGTAGTCATGAGGTCTGAGGTGATTTGCATACTGCAAGAGATGTCTTAAAATAAAAAAATTGCAAGTAGACCATATATCTACCCCAAAGTATTTCCAATGCTGGATTTGATGCTGCTTGTTAACACAATCTTTGATACTTACTTCCTACAGTGCGTGCACATCTCTCTACCTCGTCCTCTGATTTTGGTGGAGGTTATTTTTACAACAGAATCTCCGTAACCAAAATACACGTATTACTGATTTCTTCAATTTCTTTTCACTTAATCTTAATTTTTTCTTGTAATTGTCCACATTGAATGCAATTGCAAGACAATCATTTGAATGAGGCTGAATGTGTAAAACAACCAATTAAATGTGTATCAAATGATGGAGTCTGACTTTGAAAGAGTAAAAATCATTGTGTGAAAAGGAGAAAATGCTAGTTACCGGCCTTGCTGTCAAAGCCTTCTTCCTTAAGGTCGTGAAAACAGAAGATTGCTTGGTAAGGGGCTATACAGCAATTGCTTGATCTGTATCACATAATTACCTCAAAAACTTATATGCATTCTTTAACTGATAGGCTGAGCGGGAAAGAGTACAAAACATTCTGTGAAAAGAAGAAAATGCTGGTTTACAGCATTTTCTTCTTTTCCACCATGTTTTCAAAGGCCTTCTTCCTTATGGTCATGAAAACATATAATTGTTTAGTAAAGGGCTAAACAGCAATTGCTTGATCTGTATCACATAATTACCTCAAAAACTTATATGCATCCCCATAACTGATAGGTTGAGCTGGAATTCCAGGCATTTCATGTTTAATATCTTTTACTTCTGCTCTAAAGGCATAATCTGAAAGTTGAAAAAAAAAAGGTATGTTAAACTAATTATTGCTACCGGTATTAACCACTGGTTTTTCAAACAAATTCTACTTCATTTTAAATCCATTACTATAGGCTTAGGCCTTATGGCTAGGTACAGGAAGATTTCTAAAGTTTTCACTATATAAGCCCATGAAAAACGTGTGACCCCCGGGGCGGGGCCAATTTTGACCCCAGGGCTATAATTTGAAGACATTTGGTAGAGGTCTATTAGATAAAGCCACATGCCAAATTTGGCAGCCCTGAGCCTTATGGTTTCAGACAAGATTTCCGAAGATTTTCAATATTTTTCAGTTTTGTTGCCATGAAGGAATCAAATTCTTTAAAAAAAAAAATTCTGAAGAGGACCATGGCAGGATCATTTCTATGAAGTTTCATCAAATTGGATGGGTAGTTTCAGAGAGAAAGATGTTTGAAATATAAGTTAACGGATGCACGCACGCACGATGGACACCGCGCCATGACATAAGCCTGCTGGCCTTTGGCAAGTGGAGCTAATAATGGACAGGAAAACAATGCTTTTACAAATGATGTCACATAATATTCCTTAGATACCACTAAATCTTATCTCTGATGTGAGTAAGATAAGAAAATTTGTAATGGCCATATTACATGGAAAAAATGGTTGTTATGTGATAAATATAGGATCTGACATAAATTTGAGATGAAATTGATATGGAATTTATTGGATTTAGAGATAATCTGGCATTTATTGGATTTGAGATAAGATTTTATTAAACTTGTCAAGAAAAAATAGAAACTAAATTGCAGCAGGCAACTATGAAAACATCCTTCTAACACATACACCAGCAATATGAAATAGGGTTTAATACATGAAAGCATTGCCACAAGCAATTCTTCAAGTTTCCACAATGCTATCAAAGTGGTCTCCTGAATTCTTACTACTCTATTCCGTATGAAGGATGCAATTTCTGCAAGACATGCCAACATATAGATTCACAGACTGAAGATAGATCCAAGTTCAGAACAAATAAAAAACATCAAGAGTAACATGTGCTTTAGTTGCTCAAGTTTGACTTTTGCGCTAACCTGTAGCAGGATAAAACCTTGTCAGTAAATCACCATCTGAGTAGCTTACAGTGCCTCTCTGCACCCCTGTGTCTGGCATCCACCAGGAATCTGGGTATGTACTGTTTTCATCCATGTTGAAATCTGAGGGATCTGTATACATAACCAGACCTGTCATGTTGAATCTTTCAGCAAGTTTCACCTGCAGTGTATGATGGAATGTTTTCATATTTTATTTCACTGAACTGTCTGCTTTCAACCCATTTCCACACAATCCAGAGTTTTAACAGCCTAGAGAAAAAGGCTTTTGAAAATACAGTGGCAACCAGCATTTTCTCATCTTCCTACAATGTTTTCTGCTTTTTCATGAGCAATTTTATCACTTAAGCCAATTTCTGGTTTCTGGTCAGTAAATGCTTTCAATTTGGAAAAGTCTAAAGTTTTGTCATCTGGTAAACGGTTTAGATCTACATTTCATTCAAAGCTTCTTATTTAACTTTTTAGGATTGTGGAGACAGACATCATTCATGAAAACCTAGTCAAAAATACAGTAACCATAAATTTTACTTTGTCTGCTTTCAGCTGCATTTTGTCATTCACTGCTATTGAATTCTCAAAACATATAGCAAATGGCAAGATTCATCATCTCATCTACAGCAAGCTCTCCTTCTATTTTGTCTTGATTGTCGATACAGATATAAGGGACACAATCAAAAATGAAGTGCTTTATTTTCCTCATACAGAAGTAAATCACAATTTTTATACTACAGAAAAAAAAAAATCCACATATCAGTATCTTCAGAGAAAGTACATGTATCAGAATTAACCCTTTACCACACAATGCTAACTTTTAATGACCCCAAGTAAGAAGCCTTTTGAAAACATTGTGGGGCAGGAGAAAATGCTGGTAAGCAGCATTTTCTCCTATTCCCATAATTCTTTCTACCCTACGTATCGAAGAAGAATCGCATCATTTGAGCCACACTGAAATTGTCCTCTGCTAATGCTTTCAATTTGAATGGATCTCAAATTTTGTTGTGTGGTAAAGAGTTAACGCATAAACAGACCGAATAGATAAAGCGCAGCCAAAGACAACATATAGAAAAAGCATGTTTATAATGCATGCAGAGATAAAGATAAGAAAAGAATATTTCTCTGGTTCAAAGAGTATTCGAAAAGCATGTCTGTAGATGGGCTAACATTTCACTTACCTTGTCACCTCTAAATATTTTACCATATCTAGCGATCCCGATTTTATCAGAAAGGTCAAATGACAGATTCTTTACAAGGTACTCAAAGTCATCTATTCTACCATAATTTACGTAAACCAGGTCTCCCTACAAAAAACAATAAAATCTCAAATTTAACACAGTACTTAAAAAATTACCCTATGTGCAATATATGAATGAGACATGCTTCATGAAATGGGAGTTTAACACATTTGCAACAAGTATCGACCCATGACAGTCTGTGCCGCCCCCTCAGGTTGACATAAGTCAAAACTTTATGCTATTAGTAAATATTCTGCAGATCCAAGGACCACACTACCTTATGGTCAAATCGTTTGTAGGCCAAATTGTTTTATGGATCCATATAGGTGTAGGTAAGAAAAAGTCAAATTTCATAGCAATTTCTTCTCAGGGTTTTGCTATTAATTTCTCATTCAGGAGTCAATTAAACCACTTCAAATCAATAACAAAGGGAACATTCAAAAACCTGGGGTCCAAGTTCAAAGAAACATGTGGTCAAAACCCTGTCGCCTTTTGCCTTTATTTTTTTTCACTAAAACTTTATGAAAAAGAGTATTTTGTACAGTTATGGGTTTAACCCTTTACCGAACAATCCCAAACTTTCATGAAAGCTTTTGAAAACATTGTGGGAAAATAAGAAAATCAGAAACCAGCATTTTCTCCTTTTCTCACAAGATATTCTGCCTTTTCAATCACAAATACTCTGATTTAACCCTTTCCCATACAATGCCGACTTTTAACAACTCCCACAGAAAAGGACTTTTGAAAACATTGTGGGAAAAGGAGAAAATGCTGGTAACCAGCATTTTCTCCTTTTCCCACAATGTTTTCTACCCTTTCATAGACAAATTTCATAAATTGTGTAACATTTAATCTGTCGTCTGCAAATGCTTTCAATCTGGACCAGTCTAAGATTTTGTCGTCTGGTAAAGATTTAAACCACATCTAATTTTCTGGCTGCAAATGCTTTGAAATGGGGCAAGTCTAAAATTTTGTCATTCTGTAAAGAGTAGACAAACAAATTTTCAATTGTGCTTACCTCTGCCACACCAGCCGGAGCGTATGCATTGTACGGGGGAACCACATCTGAGTTATTTCCCTCTGCATCCAGGGGCTTTTCAAAAGAAGCAGATTCAATACCGGTTGAAGTCCCATTGCTGTACAATATCTCTACCTGTGGATTCAAGTAAATTTTTTTAATTGTAAATCTCTTTCTCCACTTGATATCTCTGGATGCATCATCGGACAAAAGCAATACCAGACATCAACATTTTGTAGAGATTAAGCCTACACCACAAAATCCCAAGTTTTAACGACCCTGAGAAAAAAAGGCCCTTGATAATGTAGGAAAAGGCCCTTGATAACGTAGGAAAAGGAGAAAATGCAGCATTTTGTCCTTTTCACACAATGTATTTTACCCTATCAAGGCCAAATTCTGTCATTTGAGCCACATTTGGAAGTGCAGAAAACATGGTCAGAAAAGGACAAAACACTTGTTGAAAGTATTTTCTCCTTTTCATCCCACAATGTTTTCGAAAGAGTTCTTCATCAGGGTCGTTTAATCTCAGGACTGTGTGGTAAAGGGTTAATTACCTAATTTTGTGTAATTTTAATTAACCCAATTTGAAATAATGTTTTCAAAATTGCATGCAGTTTGTTTTAGGCCTTGTGGCAAAGATTAGGTTTATTGGCAACCACTTACAAACTCAAAATAAGATGAAATTTTCTGAGGGAAAGTCTGTAGGGTCAATCCTGGTAAATACAGACGATTTTTACACGGCTCACCTTCGTTAGTCGACTAATCTTACAAATTGAAAGCCATAACCCCTAAAACCTATGTGTTAGTATTTCACGACTTTCCTCTTTGACTTTTTCGCAATAACGTATAGTTTACTCCACCCAAGATATTGCGAAAATGCATTTGAAGTCATTAAGTCAAATCTGGGTAACTAAGGACATATGGGGTGAAGTACAGACACAGACTGGAAAATTACGGACACCTCAATTTAAATGGATAAAATACGGAATTGCTCGGTACAAGCTATTTATTCTTTCGCTATAATGTTTTCAAAAGAATAATACAGCCATAACATAAATAATAAAACAATGGATCAGGTGTGGACTTAACGGATAATAATAGCAACAGATCTAACACGACCTGCACAAAGACAGGATAAATGTTACAAAATGCAGTGAAATGAAAGATCACTCCTTTAAGCTAAATATCGGTAGTGCTCAATGCGTTTATTTTCGGGATAGTATCGCATTCTACTTTATTATCCAAATCGCCAGACTCTAGATCGTGTCCGACTGGAGCTATCAACTTACCCTATAGATATCCTCCTTTTCAAATATTTGGTAAACATGAATTCTGTAGCACAGAAGATATATTTTTTGTAAGTGTCTGTAATTTTACAGTGTGTTCAAACGAGTGGTTTAATGCGGACACTTGTCTTTTTCTTTTTTATTTCTGCTAATGTGTATTTTGCCATTATTTTGAAGATTTAGTACTTTTTTTCAATCATTTGTCTTAGGTTTTAATATCATTACGGCTTAGGGTAAAATATTCATAATTCGTGAAAGCATTCATGTACCTGTCAGAGTTGTAGCACAAATCTTTAAATTCACGGTTAAGAAAGGGCGAATCACGCGTGACGTTAAATGTGCTTGCATCATCACATAAACTTAATCGTCATCAAAAGCAGCACACTGACACAGAAATAAGATTGGAGTGCTTTAAACAGACTGTACCAAGGGTATTGGGAGTTAAGATACTCTCAGAGATTTTCCGAAATGTAGCGTGTGTCCGTAATTATACCTCTGTCCGTATTTACCCGGATTGACCCTATATTACCTTATTTGGATTAGTTTTGTTGGGATAGGACAAAAGAACACTGTAGGCGGGTATATTGACCTCATCTAAACCATTTTCTCTCCATTGTACAGCAAGTTCTTCAGCCAACTCCAAACTAAATGTTGATCCTGGTAAACGTGGTTTGCTTGTGAAGTCTCTGTATCAAACGGGGAAAAACAGAGGGATACAAAACAGTGTTTACCTTGTTAATTTAACTTTTCACTACACAATCCCAACTTTGAATGACCCTGAGAAAAAAAGGCTTTGAACACATTATGGGGAGAAGGAGAAAATGCTGGCAACCAGCTCATTACTCAGGGAATCTCTTCTTTTGCGACAATGATTTCATGAGTAGGTAGCAAAGATAGAAGTTAATTGCAAAAGCAATATTTTAATCTAGTTCCACACAGGTATACTACACACTGAGCGAAAAAGGAAGGAAAATAACTGATCAAATATGAAGATTTACATGAGTCAAGATTATCACATGAGTCAAGATTATCACATGAGTCAAGATTATCACAGAGAAAACAGGGGATGACTGAATTGTGACCGGAAAAAAAGTCACAGGAAAAAAGTCACAGAAAAAAAGCCACAAGAAAAAACTTGTTTGGTAAAGGATTAATCAATGCAACAAAAAGTGATCTTGCTCACTATGATCAGTACTTTGTTGCACAGTTTATTCAACAGAACATAGCGCAAATTTAATCCGCATGATGCACTGGATCACTTCAAACGAAGATGCAGAAAAACCTAGAGCATTAATTCACAGACAAAACCTGAAAAAGGTACCAAACTGAACCCAAAAAGTAGAAGAAAATAGTTTGAAAACGAGAAATTTGACATTTTTATGCTCCCCGGAGGAGGGGGGAGGCATATTGCTGCTGCTTCGTCTGTCTGTCCTTCCTTACGTCTGTACGAACTTGTCCAGACCATAATATAACTCCTAAAGTATATCAGCTATAAACTTGTCATTTCATAATCTGATAGATCTCACTGGGGGACAGTGCAATGCACAAGAACCATAATTCTGTCATCATTATTTTCAGAATCATTGCCGTTCGTTAATTCATACTCCAACTGAATAATACCTTTTAAACTTGATTTTTCTTTTTAATCTATCTGGCATATCTTCAAAAACATGAAGATATAAATCCTTTACTTTCTGTGACTTTTTTTCCTGTGAATTTTTTTTCCTACCAAAAACTGACTTTTTTTCTGTGACTTTTTTTCCTGTGACTTTTTTTCCTACATTCGACTGAATTTCGGTTAGAAACATGTAGTGTGAAGAAAATGAAATACATGTATTAGAATTCTTAGTTTCATACCTCAATTTATTTCTTAGGTTGTCCTTGTTGACTAATTCAAGTATTGCCTTCTTGCCATATTCTCTGAAAGACAATAAAGTGTGTGGATTTAAGCTCTTTAGCACAGTATTTTTGACTTGTCCAAATTAACTCTTTATCAGGGAAGAAAACTGGAGACTTATCCAAATTAAAACATTTAGAGATGACAAATTCAATGTGGCTCAAATAATGAGACTTATCTTTGAAAGGGCAGAAAACATTCTGGGGAAAGGAGAAAATGCTGGTTACCAGCATTTTCTTCTTTTCCCGCAATGTCCTCAAAAACATTCCTTCTCAAGGTCGTTAAAACTCTGGATTTTTCAGTAAATGGTTAAAAGCTTGAATTTTGCAGAGCAGAGGACAAAGTAAGCATTCGAAATGAAGGAATTTGTCTTTAAAACATTATGGCAAAAGGAGGAAATGCTAAATACCACCATTTTCTCTTTTTTCACTATTTTCCCACATCAAGATGGTGTGCAGGGTGGTTAGCACCAATGGATTACATGTATTTGGTAAAGGGCTAACCCTTTACTAAACAATCCCATGTTCAAACAAATCCTAATTAGAGGCTTTTTGAAAACACTGTGGGAAAAGAAGAAAATGCTGGTAACCTTTTTCCCAGTGTTTTCAATCTGTCAAAAAACTTCAGCTTATTTGTACCATCTTCAAATGTGTTGTCTGTAGATGCTTTCAGTTTTGCAGGGTGTAAAATTTGTTGTTTGGGAAAGAGTTAAATGAAAATCATAACCCTTTACCAAAAAATCCCGTGTTTTAACGACCCTGAGAAATAAACCTTAAACAAACATCGTGGGAAAAGGAGAAAATGTTGGTAACCAGCATTTTCTCCTTTTCCAACAATGTTTTCTACCATTTCAAGTTGAAAAAATCTCTTTATTTGAGCCACGTTTGTTTGTCGTCTACAAATGCTTTCAAGTTGTATCATTCTAAAACTGTGTTGTCTGGTAAAGAGTTAAGCTCTTTAGGCACTTTCCTTCCCTCCCTCTCCCTTACCCCACTCTAAACACAACCATTTTTCAAAACATATGTACGGTATTTATCTTTACCTACATAAACATCAGCTTCTAAATCATTTTCCGGTCTAAAACATTTTTCATATTTCTTGTTTTTATATTCTTTAAATTTTGGAATAAAAAACTGTTACAATTACAACATAATATTAAATGCTATAATATACAATATGCAAAATTTACAACATGAACTCACAGTCTTTGTTGTGAGGCCTGATATGCACTGAGACTTGTTGCCACAGGTGTGTCATCTGCAGATTGCTTGTGTGAAAACCATCCAATAATTACACCCAATACAATACAAGCCACCGCACAAAGAATTCCAATTATCAGGATGCGTCGATAGTTTACCCCACTGAAAAGATGAGAAAAAGTAAATATTACAGTCTTCTGGACAGTCTGGTTTGTTTAGTCCTTTACCAAATGGCAAAATTTCAGATTGATCCAAATCAAAAGCATTTACAGACAACATTATGAATTTAGCTGAAATGATGGCAATTGTCTGTGAAAGTAAAGAAAACCTTGTGAGAAAATGCTGGTAACCAGATAGAAATTGGTCGAGCCAGGGATCGAACGAGCAAACCCTTTTCTCAAGTCCTGTACGCTACTGATCGAGCTATCAGGCTCAGCCAGCCTCTGAGAAAAAACACTGCTAAAATCTTATGGTGTGAAGAATGGTTCAGATATTGGTCAGCTGTATAAAATGCCTGTCTTTGAATTTTGATGAAAAATTAACCACCACAAAACCTTATCCCAGTATAAAGAAATTCTGAATTTACACTTCATGATAATCAACCGTTTTCTTGTTGTGAATCTTTTAACCAATTGACTATATTTTGAAGTAACGGATGTTAATTCATAAAATTCAAGTTTTGTATCATCTATTGTGTGAAAACTGTCAACACAAATTATATAACCACACCAGTTTATTAAAGATACAAGCATGTGTATGGAAATAGGCCAAAACTTTTGGATTGTATTGGGGTTTTTTTTAAAATTAAGGCACAAAATCGTAGCCATACCTTTTTCTTCAAATTGATTCTAAAATTTCGAATTACTTTCATTTAAAATATTTTTACTTAGCCTGGGTATTTCAATGGCTATTATGCTTAATTATCTTAATGAATGTATCACTGAGTAATTTCTTTTAAGTAATTTAGACCATGGTTCTCCATCTTGGAACTTTAAATGCCAATAACAATGTAACTGATGTTAAAAAGAAAATTTCACAAGTTAAAAAAATCCGATCTTCTCATAAAAATGACATAACAAAGAAGTAAAATGACTCAAAACTAAGCTAACTTTACTCAACTTAGGGAACTATTAAATTAACAAGAGGGCCAAGATGGCCCTGGATCACTCACCTGAATTTTTGAGAGGACCACTGCCAATTTTTTTTTTGAAGTATTGAAAATTTGGAAACAAAATCATTATTTTGCCAATCAATTTTGAAAAGGTCACCTGTAAAAATCATTTCAAAATCTGTCACCACCCCTACAATCATCACCACAGGCATGTTTTTGACGAATCAGAATTCTGCATATAAAGTTTGTATAGAATTCAGAAAACAATCCATCAGGAAGTACAGAAATGGTGATCAACAAGGCGGTTAACACCCAGATAGAGGCTCTTTTGATAACTGGTGAAATATTATGAATGTATTCCAAAGATAACAGTTTTATAATACCTCTTGCAATACATACCTATCAAATACATCAAGTAGAAAGTGTGCATATCAGCATTTCTCACCAGTGCACTCACTTACCTGGTATAGGTTGACGTCTGCAACAGCCCTTTTCATCAAAATACCTATACAGTCTTTTGATGAAAATTAAAAGGTCACCAAAGGATCATTTCTGTGGAATTATTTCAAAATCTGACCAGTGGTTTCAGAGAAGAATTTTTAAGAATTTCTTTATGTCCGTATAGTGCAAATAGCCCCCCACCACCACAACCATGGCTCTTGACGGATCAAAATTTCGCAAACAATTTTTTCAAAAGGGGCATCCAAAGAAAATTTCTGTGAAATGATTTCAAAATCTGACAAGTGGTTTAAGAGAAGAAGAATTTCAAAGAATTTCTTTAAGACAATACAGTGCAAAGAGCCCCCCCCCCCACCATGGCCATGTTTTTCGACGGATCAAAATTTCGCGAACACTTTTTGCAAAGAGTCACCCAAGGAACATTTCTGTGAAATTATTTCAAAATCTGACCTGCGGTTTCAGAGGAGAATATTTTTAAAGAATTTCTTAGAAAATTCCATTTGGTTGCCATGGCAACCACAGTTTCTTATAGAATCAAATTCTGTGAACAACTTTTAAAGAGGACTTCCTAAGGAACATTCCAGCCAAGTTTGGTCCAAATTGGCCCAGCAGTTTAGGAGGAGAAGATGTTTAAAGAATTGTTGACACTGCACGACACAAAGAGCCCCCCCACCACCATGGCCATGTTTTTTGACGGATCAAAATTTCGCGAACAATTTTTGGAAAGGGTCACCCAAGGAACATTTCTGTGAAATTATTTCAAAATCTGACCTGCGGTTTCAGAGAAGAAGATTTTTAAAGAATTTCTTAGAAAATTCCATTTGGTTGCCATGGCAACCACAGTTTTTGATGGAATCAAATTCTGTGAACACTTTTTAAAGAGGACCTCCTAAGGAACATTCCAGCCAAGTTTGGTCCAAATTGGCCCAGCAGTTTAGGAGGAGAAGATGTTTAAAGAAGTCATGACACCGCACGACACAAAGAGCCCCTCCACCACCATGGCCATGTTTTTTGACGGATCAAAATTTCGCAAACAATTTTTGAAAAGGGTCACCCAAGGAACATTTCTGTGAAATTATTTCAAAATCTGACCTGCGGTTTCAGAGAAGAAGATTTCTTAGAAAATTCCATTTGGTTGCCATGGCAACCAGAGTTTTTGATGGAATCAAATTCTGTGAACACCTTTTAACGAGGACCTCCCAAGGAACATTCCAGCCAAGCTTGGTCCAAATTGGCCCTGCAGTTTAGGAGGAGAAGATGTTTAAAGAATTGTTAACACCGCACGACGCAAAAAGCCCCCCCCACCACCACCACGGCCATGTTTTTCGACGGATCAAAATTTTGCGATCAAATTTTGAAAAGGGTCACCCAAGGAACAATTCTGTGAAATTATTTCAAAATCTGACCAGCGGTTTCAGCGGAGAAGGTTTTTAAAGAATTTCTTAGAAAATTCCATTTGGTTGCCATGGCAACCAGAGTTTTTGATGGAATCAAATTCTGTGACCAACTTTTAAAGAGGACCTCCCAAGGAACATTCCAGCCAAGTTTAGTCCAAATTGGCCCAGTGATTTAGGAGGAGATGATGTTTAAAGAATTGTTGACGCCTCACGACGCACGACGGACACAACGTGATCCTAAGAGCTCCCCTTGAGCACATTGTGCTTAGGTGAGCTAAAAATGTATGTCTTTGGAAACATTGACTCAGATTTCAGAAATAAACCCAGCAAATGTTAACCACAAAAAATGAAAAGAATTACTGAAAGCGTAAGTTATTACACCTGCATAATTTATATTCTAATTGATTTCTTTGGAGCACAAACATACACAGTTTTTTGTAGAATGCTTCACAATCAACCAAATGTTCTAATATCGTTTTCAAGATTTTCTGATTTTGGTAACGGAAGTTAACCAACTACATTACTGTAACTAAACCTTCTTGCACTTTAAGCCATACTTTGCATTTACTCTCTTCATGTCAGCCATTTCAAAGCCTAATTTGTAAATACGATTTCTCTTTCCTGACTGGACAGTCTGGTTTTTTCGTCATGGCCTGCTTCTGAGTAGTACTATCTGGTATTCAACCCAAACATTTAACTGTGCTCTGTTACAAACATGGAATGACTTTTGTAATGGTACCGTGAGGTTAGCAAGTCAGCTAGATAGTGGATAAATCTATGATAGGGGTATTTCAGGTAGTTTGTGACGTCTACAAACAGCAGTCAAAAAGTATTGATTTTGATCACAGATGTTAAAGGTAACGGATGTTAACATTTGTGCATCTTTCTGATCAGAAAATACCTTTTTTCTGATTATTATGAAAATGATTTACATAGTTTTATCTTGTATTTGGTATTCTTCTTTAAGAATCACATTCAACAGATGTTAATTGATAACGGTTTTGGCAAAACCTTGGTAACAGAGGTTAAACAAGATTTAGTCTGAATGCTATCTTCAATATCAATAATGCATTTTTTTCGAATGACATAAGTTTTTGTGATCCATAGCCTAGCTTTAAAATCCTCAATATCAAGCATAAAAGAATATTCCGACAGTTACCTTTAGACAAACAGTTCTAATTTTGACCATCCCAACAAACGATAAAATGCAGTAACGGATGTTAATGAGTTTTTGGCGACACTACTAAATCATTGATATTTCAAAATTCAGTTTCTTTGTGTGTTATTTGTACATCTGTAAGCGTACAAGAGTAGTATGTTTAGCGCAAAAAAGGAGTGTGAAATACTCAACAGTTTACTTTCTGCAAAGATTCAAAATCAGTCACCCAACAGAGCGACACCAAAAAAAGCACTATTTTCGACAAGAATAAGGTAGTTTTCCAAACTTTTAAGCAAACACAAGAATGTACAGTTCTGTATTTGGCTAATATATGGCCCATGCATTGAATATAACCTGATCATTTTACTCTTGCTCGTTTGTGGTGTCAACAATTTGGCTACTAAATTTGGACACTAAAAAATGAGAAAAGTACAGAGAAAACAGGAATGTCTGTGTTACCTTTATTAATTCATCAATTAATCATTTTTGAAGGTCTGTAAGATAATAAATCTGAGTATCTTCCTTTAACCTTTTACCACACAATCCCGACTGTTAATGACCCTGAAGAAGGAGGCTTTTGAAAACATTGTAGGAAAAGGGGAAAATGCTGGTAACCAGCATTTTCTCCTTTTCCTACCATGTTTTCTACCAAATCAGAGATTTTAGTCGTCGACTGCAAATGCTTTCAATTTCGACCAGTCTTTTATTGTGTGGTAAAATCTTAAAAGGCTACATGTCAATACATGTAATATTGGAGAGATTTTCACAGTGTCCCCTTCCTATCAATTGATGGTCTTCAATTTTTTCCTTACAAAATTCAGTGAATGATAAAATATTTTTTAAGGTTTGGTTCACTGTAAAAATGACCCAGAAGCCCCCTACAAGCTCAGTGCCTTGCAGAACAATCCTGTCGAAGGATTTTCAAATATTTCTTGTAATAGTAATATTAACAAACACGAATCAACCTTTTCCAACACGACCCTGAGGAAGAAGGCTTATGAAAACATGGTAAGAAGAAACAGATGATATCAGGATTTTCTCCTTTTCCCACAATATTTTCTACTCTTCAAAGACAAACACTATCATTGCAGTCATGTGTAGTTTGTCGTCTCAGAACAGAAATATACGCAGAGTGACGTCTCTGGGATCGGAGACTTGCAAAAACTCAACCAAATAAGGTCGCTGATTTACCTGCAAAAACAAAAAGAACGAAAGATTTATGGTACGAATCGTACTTTGCATGCCTGCAATCAGTTTCCAAAATGGAATCTTCCGTACTGAGGGATGTATACTCCTTGCTTATCATTTCATTTTTCATGAAACTAACAGGTCTGTGTCTTATTGTGTTAGACTTACATTTTACAAAATACATACATGTAAATTTACTAACTCGCATTAAGTTGTTGGGAACCAACGATCACAGCAGGTGAATCCTACTGCAGAGAACCAGAAATCGAAAAACACCTCCCAGGTTAACAAGTTATTAACCCTTAGAGCGCTGAATGAACACAAAAGATACCTTCAGTCTAGAAATAGGACCTAAATATTCACAATTTCAAGGTTGCTTTTTTCTATTAAAGTGATTCAACAAAGCGGACAGTGTAGAACAAAGATCAGGCGGGCAGTCTGATCTTGATTTACACTGGCCGCAAACATAAAGTTCTGTATTCATGAAAGGCGCTTTAACAGTTAAAAGATCTCGGTTCACGATCAAGCCTTATATAAACGATCCAAAACATTATGTAGATTGAACGCTGGTGCTCTCTCTCTCTCTCTGCTAGAGTAATTACAGTATATATGGCAAATTTTGTAGATCTAATCAATATAGACTATGCACTTGTATAAAAGGCAAGACTTTCTTATAATTCTTATAGATTTTCTCCGCGCTATTTACCAATAAAAAGCCATTTCCAGGATTGCGGCGTGAATTATTATTAAATGCGTCATGGTCCACACAATGTTATTTTCAATTCCAACATGACACGTGAATTCGGCTCTATAAACATAGTGCAACGAAGTAATAGTTAAACGCTAAGAAGTCAAAATTAAACGATTTAAACAGACAAAAGGAGGGAGCGTAGCGACCGACCGTGGCTGTTTAAATCGTTTAAGTTGAGCAGGGATCGTATCATGCGTATATAAGATCCCTGTTTTGAGCTTCTATGCGTTTGACTGATTTAGTCTTTTTCCGCCCACATTACATCATAGCTAAAATAATGTGCCATACACGGAGTCCACTATTCACAAAGAAACGCCCTTTTACCCATATATGGAGTTGGCTGATTTGCTCATTGACGAGGAAACGTCCTAATTGCAACATCGCTAAAAAATGACGTAATTTCCACGTGAATATCGGGGCTAAACAACTCGTACACGACCACGTGATATTTAATGAACTTTCATTATCAGCATCTTTTCCAGTACACACTTGGCTATCGCCAGTGTTAAACGATGTCAAATATGGCAGAATTTAAATCTGGCGATTTCGACGGTCTTTTTGACCAAGATTTTGAGGAAGTAACGACTACTTAACTTATGGAAATTTCTACTGATTTACTACAGCATTAATTTTTCTTTAAATTTCAACATATCGTCGATTTACTTCTAAAACCTCGTAACTACAGCTTGTTTCAAGCTGCAGGTGCTATGTTTAAGAGGAAAACCGAACATATAGATTGATCGGCTTATATTATATTTCATGTGTCTACTTTTAGAAATGTTATGGGTAAAGAAATGTCGTAATTTAAGCTGGGGGGAATTATTTCCCCGTCACAGTGAATATTTTCCTCCTGCCGAAAATCTGGAACTGCTTTTTTAAGTTTTAAAAGTGGCATTCGTTGACAAAATAATCAGAGGAAATATATAATTTATTTGCTTCAAAAGGGAAAGGTCCGCGAAAATAACTCGTGCCTTACGGCACTCGTTATTTTCGCATACCTTACCCTTTTTCGGCAAATGTTTCCCCATATTAACCACAAGCTGATGAAATAAACTCTATTTATCACACAATTTCTATCTGTGTTTTATCATTTTTCTTCTGTCAACAGCGTAAGTACACGGCATGTGCTAATTTAAGTAAATGTTGAATATTAATAAACTACAAGTTGGCTTCTTTACAAAAGAAGCCAGGAGAGGTCAGCATGATCAATGTTTTCAAATAGTTTATTGGCTTTTAATTTCAATATATTTTGGTACATGTAAACAAACAAGTAAAAAAAACCGCCGCGCAGAAACCTCATATGCTTTACATGACGGTCATTTGACCTTCTTGTCGCGTTTAAGTCGCATGATCTTGTCCAGCGGTCTTCTTTCTCTTTTTAAACGAAATTCTTCTTATTTTTTCTTCTGCTTAGATTTATTTGCTTAATCAAAAAATACAATTATTTAGAGGTCATTTGCAAGCATGGCAAATTAATATAACAAATCTTCTGAAAATCTTTTCGTCATATAAAAATAAACCACGTCTACTACCTGTTTCGGTTTTTTGATTTCGCTTTATTTACAAAACCATAACGAAATAGACTGTGTATCAGAACAATTTCGTAAGAAAAATGGATTTAGAAAGCAAATTCTATGGCAGTCTGCCTTTTAAACTCACCACTGTTGGAGAGGTCTGATGACCCCTCCAATGATGGGGTAGGGTTTATGTACGCATGCCAGTAAATCCAGATAAACTGCGACGTTTAAATTAAATAAATGATCAAAATAAACCTGCGTTGGGTAGTTTATAGAAAATATGGGGTCAAAAATTTTCAAATACGAGCTTTCTGATTGGATAGAAAAGTAGGACAAAGACTAAAAGGTGGTAAAATCTGCGTCATTCTGTATAGAGTGACGTCATTCTATTTAGAGTGACGTCATTCTGTATACAGTAAAGCCCCTGTCACACTATACGGCGTTTCAACTGCGTTGGCACGGCGTTGTTAAATTTCCCAGAGCGTCATGAGATCGCAGGAAAAATCGGATATTTTTCCCGAAGACGGAGATGTCACGGCGTTCTCACCACGACCAATGAGTTGCTACGGAGCTCATATGGCGCGTTTTCGCGTTCCTACGGAGTTCTTCTTGGCGCTTCTCTGCACTCTCACAGCGCTTCCGCTGCGTGCTCTGCGCTTTTGCGGTGCTCATATTGCGTGCACTGGGCGTTCTCAAGGCACTCACACTACGCTGACGGCGTGTTCTTGACAATCATTTGAACTATCTCTGAGCACGAATTGTACGTATACACATCTATTCATCAACTGTGTCTTTGCTGTGGTCTCGAAAAGTCAATGAAGAATAAAACTGTGGTCGTAAAAAGAAAGGGGGAAAAATAGGACATAAACCCCAACCCTCTCAAACAGAAGCAAGTCAACCACTGTCACCTCATCAACCGTTACTGGCCAGGCTTGCTAACGTACATCAGCCATGGTGAATTGAATGTTTACTTGCATAATTCGTCTGCTATATATTCCTTTTTGTCAGACAAAGACCAATGGACGCAGTAGCAGCGCCTTACAAGCGCAATGATCGCCGTTGCAGCTCTGAGAAGTCGTTTTAAGAGCACAGTAAAATAACTAACACTCCGTGTCAGCGCTGTTGACGTGCCGTATAAAAGCCTTTGACGCGCCATATAAGCACAGTAGAGACGCAGTGACATCTCAGAGCACGCCGCAATCTCGGTGCAAGCGCCACCGACATCCATAACGTTCGCACTGCGACCGCTGAGCGCGTCGGCGGAGCTTCCGTCACGTTGTGGGAGATCTTACTGCGCCGTTAAGACGACCTCCCGGTGATCTCACCGCGCTCTTTTTAGAACGCCGAGCGACGGCGTTTGTTTTGTGCATGCTCAAAGTGCACGCCGTCCCTCGGCGTCCTAGACGATGCCACTGCGTTACTATGGCGCTGCTTGCGATCGTACTACGCGCACCTCGGCATTCTGCATTTTTTCTTGGACGCCGTGGGACCGCCGCCTTGGTGTGACAGGGGTATAAGTAAGTGACTTATTCAATGGAATATAACCTTCATCCGCGTTTTTACTCTAAGTATGAACTTGTTTTCCTTTCATCAAGAGTTGGTCATGTTAGAATCGAAATAATCTTCTTTCTATCGTGGTTTATCGTTCAATAAACCACGTTGTGAGTTATGAGGCGCAAAGAATAAACCACTCGGGCTATTGCCCTTGTGGATTATTTATTGTGCCTCATAACTTACAACTGTGGTGTATTGAACTATAAACCACGATAGAAAGAAGATTATTTCTTAAACCGCATTCAGCTAAATACGTCTGCAAATACTTTCAATTTGAACAAGATTAAAATTTTGTCGCTAGTTGTCGAATAGGGTTAAATATCTGTATGGCGAAGGTGCACTGATAATTTATTACGCAAAGTTTGAAATTTTGATGCATTCCAAAGTTTCCAAGTTATTCCTGACAGCGCAGATGTATATGATTTATTTTTTCAGTTTGCAAATTTGACCAATATAATGTAGCCTGTCGCAGATTTAAGCCTGTTTAGTCAGAAAATCATTTTGAGATCAGACTCCAAACGGAAAGTAGAGCCGTCCCGAAGTCAAGGGCAACGTATGTTTTGCATTCAGCAGGCCCAGAGCTAATCTAATGTCTATTGTTTCGACGATGGTTATGCGGGAAAGCAGCCAGTGACAGGGAAAGAATATTGTGCGGAGTACTGGTAAAACGAAATCCAAGAAAGCATAGATAGGTGCACTGGCCCGCGCGATATATCTGAAATAATGTTGAAAAAGGCATTAAACACCATACAATCAATCAATCAATGTTTTGTCTGAGATTTTATTTTATAGATCTGTATAATTTTCAGGCAAGTGATCGGAAAAACAGGTACGTAACGGCTACACAAAAGAAAGGGGAAGCACCGTCCGATAAACAAACCAGAAAATGGCACTGAATACATAGAGAAAGAGAGTTTATTTCAGTTATATTTTAGCTGGTCCTTCCACTGCTAATCAAATAAACGAACATATTTTGATCCAGGCCCGTCGGAACAGTTTTGAAAGATGAAAAGGTTTTCAGATCAAGCTTAAATTTAGGATATATAAAACCAAGAAACACGATGTAGATCTATTTCTCTCACAGAATACGGATCGGCATATTTCACATATTTGCTATTTATTCTAATTCTTGTAAATGTGATCACAGTACAGAGAAGTGCTACAATAGAAGAACCTGCGTTATGAACTTTTTCTTTAACACTGGACCCCGTGTTGATACTGGCGCAAATAGACGTCGGAAAGCTTTTGTACTCTATACAAAGAAGAACTTTGTAAAATTGTGAATGTGAATTCTTCTTGAATTTTGGAGTGAATAGCGAACGATTTCTCGTTTTACTTGTCAGTGATTGAATATTACGGAACCTCAAAAACAATTCATTCACTCTACTTGCAGATTAAAAACAAATTTGTGGTAAGCATGGTAAACCCTGCCAATTATTTCAAGCTCGAAACAGTCTGTTGTCAAAATCAATATGGGGCGAAAACTGGGCGAAATGGTTAAAAAAAAAAATAATCAAAGTACCGTAAGCGTGTTGGTATTCCGATAGTCCCAGTTGAATTGATTGAATTTGAGTTTATTTATCGTCGCCACCGATTGCCCATATGGGCGACGCCCCCACTCGTCACAACTCGGCCGATTCCGTACCTACATTTAACCTCGTCTGTATAACGGTTGTTTCCATTTGAACTGCCAGTCACGTGATCTTATACATGGCGGCGCCTCTGTCAGTCCTTTAGCAACGACATAAACAACCTCGATGAAGTTACTCACATCTATATATCTGTCGGTGAAAACTTCAATCGGAATCGATAAAGCATGTTTAAAAATGAATGTGTAAACTGTTTGTCAACTAAAATATAGTTAGAAAGATTTCGATAGAAAACTGAGACTCAAGTTTTCTTTTTTGGGAGGAGCCTTACAATTTTCAGAACGGTAAACCGGCGTATTTCCGGCGATGAAATGTGCTTGTAGGTGCATATCAAGCTACCAGATACAGCCGAGGGATTTGATGTCTCCCATCACCCGTGGTATGCCGAATGGCGGCGCCCCCTGAAGTGATGTTAGTATTGTTAATACTATAGCACCGTCATGTGTACCGTATAGCGCCGTCACACGGAACCCCGGTTGAGCGTCTCATCCGAAAGACTACTAGTAATTTTAGATGGCGAGCCGTGGGAATCGAACCCACAACTGTAAGTGACCCAAAGCATCACGTTCACGAGTCCTGCGCTCTACCAACTGAGTTATTCGGGCTGGTCTATAGTCCACGTAGTACATACATATATAACTGGTAACGGCTATTTTTGACGATCGTTTTCATCGGATAAGCTAGTTTAGCTGTATTAGCCAATCGTAATGTCTTTAATACATCACAGCTTGTCGTGATAGATTGGTTACACCCGTCACAACTCGGCCGATTCCGTACCTACATCTACATTTGATGGCTCCCATCACCCGAAGTATGCCGAATTAGATTGGTAACTGCTATTGATGTAGGCAATCTATAATTATGTGTATACAGCGGGGACTCAAAGCACTTAAAAACCCGTTGACTGCGCATGTCATATTCTTCGAAGATTCGACCTGTCTGCTATGACGCATCACCCATCTCCGTATACCTGGGAAAAGTAGGGCTTATACCGAAGCTATTAGCCTATATTACCAAGCATGTAGGGGCTGTTTTAATAAATGGCCGGTGCATTGGTTACATGCTAGCCGATCATAGCTGAATGAATCGCACCAGGTAGCATTTTATTGAGTAAACGTTTATTTCATTTTGAAATCCAAAGTAACGGTTGTTGTATTGAAAAGTAGTCCGGTTCTGTACCAAGAATTCCCAAATTAGATAGATGTGTATTTGTAGAATGCCATCTAGCGGGAGATAATGCTTAAAACCTGCTTTGTTGGTGGGGCTAGCATTTACGGCGATGTGGTTTGGTGTATTTCTCTTCGTGCAAATTAACCCTTACCAAACAATCTCGAGTTTTAACGACCCTGGCAGAGAAAGCTTATAAAAAATTGTGGGAAAAGGAGAATATGATGGTAACCTGCATTCTCGCCTTTTCCCACGATTTTTCCTACCCTTTATAGGAGGCATTTTAGTTTCTATAGATCTAGTATCATTTAATCTGTTGTCTGCAGACGCTTTCAATTTGGACTTGTCTAAAACTGTGTCGTTGGTAAGTGATTAAGCTGCATGTCTCTTGTTAGTACCTGAATAAATGACCACATCATTACATGTTACAGAAATAAATGAATACGTGTATTATATAAATTATCAATCTCTGCAATTGAGTTAACATACAAAAATCACTTCAATTTGCTTTTTGATCTGCGTAAGAGAACACAAGAAACGAGAGTGACCTCTCCTGAATGCAATTATTCTAATTCTGAGACAGAAGTGCATTGATTAGATGTATGATATGCATGCCGCGTGCTGGTCGAGGTATTTCGCCGAAACAGAACGGGGGGGAGGGGGGGGCATTGATCGTTCCAAAAGCCACTTTTGCATACAAATTTTATATAAACCACGATTTCATTTTCAATTGCCGATTCGAAATATGCGTGATATTTCGGAGTTTTAGCAGTTTTAACGTTTCCTATTTTATGTTGGTTTGTATGGTGTTTAACGCCGTTTTCAACGCTATATCGCGACGGCCAGTACACATGTTCATGCTTTCCTGCTTCCCAATCCAATATCCGCTTTCCCACATAACCATCGCCGAAACATCAGCGTAAAAAATCAGCGTTGAGGGAGGAATAAACGCTGTCGAAATAACTTTCATCATCAATACTCGGAGAGATATTGTCCTAGCCGGGGAGTCGAACCAGCGACACGCTGGTTTCAAACCTTGTACGACTAAGCTACCAGGGTCGGCAACGACAACTGAAGAAAATGATTAAGACACCGAATATTGTCGAGATAAAGTAACCCTTTACTATACAATCCCTACTTTTAATGACTATGTGGAAGAAAGCCTTTGAAAACACTGTGGGAAAAGGAGAAAATGCTGGTAACCAGCATTTTCTCCTTTTCCCGCCACGTTTTTATCCTTTCAAATAAAAATTCAAACATTTGAGCTACACTGAGTTGTCTTCTGCAAATGCTTTAAATTTGGACTTGTCTGTTTTGTTTTTTCGTTTGGTAAAAAGATTTAAAAAATGCGACATAGATTGTCAACTCTGTTGACTATATAATCACCGTGTATCAACGACGCCGGAATTGCCATATGAAGTACGCACTCGTCACAACTCGGCCGATTCCGTACCTACATCTAACCTCGTCTGTATAACGGTCGTTTCCATTTGAATTGCCAATCACGTGATCTTATACATGGCGGCGCCACTGTCAGTCGTTTAGCAACGACATAAACAACCTCGATGAAGTTATTTACACCTAACTGTCTGTCGGTGAAAACGTCAATCGCAATTAATAATCCACGTTAAAAAATGAATGTACGAACTATTTGTCAACTGAAATATAGTTAGAAAGATTTCGATAGAAAATTGAGACTCAAGTTTTTTTTTTTTTAAGAGGAGCCTTACAATTTTCAGAATGGTAAAACGGCGTTTTTCCGGCGATAAAATTTTGATGCATATAAATCCACCAGATACAGCCGAGGGATTTGATGGCTCCCATCACCCGAGGTATGACGAATGATGAAGTTGATTGATTGATTTTTGCGTTTACTTATCGTCGCCACCGGTTGTCCATATGGGCAACGCCCCCTGAAGGCTGTTAGTATATTGTTACGGGGGATAGTGCAGATATAGGACGAAACCCATCCTATGTTACGCCTTGTTCTTTAACGTGCTCGGTGTATAGCACCGTCACACAGGACCTCGGTTTAACGTCTCATCCGAAAGACTATTAGTGCTTTTAGATGGCCAGCCGTGGGAATCGAACCCACACCCTCAAGTGACCCGAAACATCACGTTCACGAGTCCTACGCTCTACCAACTGAGCTATGCGGTCTGGTAAATGATGTACGGTAGAGTTAACGGTATAAAATATCTAATTAAGGGGATTAATGAATCTGGTTGGTAAGCGCCCTTTTAACAGCTCGTGGTGATTTTAAAAGCAGCTTGCTAATTTTACGGACAAATCAGATTTGTTCAATGTGTTCATAGTGGTATCAAAATGTATCACATAACGTCTCTTGTTTTCAATGTAATATGCTCGTTAGAAATTTTCTCATCTTACACACGTTTGAGATACGCATGCGTGACGTAATTTTGAACTTCTTTCTGAGAAATGAATCGGGCTTTATTCAAAGAAATTACCACGTGTACATGTATTGTTCGGCATATTGTGACCTCTAATTCGCGAGATCCCGTTATATGGTAAAAAAGAATCTGACATTCATTGGTTTTTGAGGTAACCTTTAAAATAATCAAACTCATCCACAAAAACAAAAAAAATGTCAGGCTCAGAGGTTCGCTTAATGACATTTTCCTAGACTTGTTCAATACAATTTCATCTCAAATGCCACTCATGTCAGATTCAATATTTCCATTTCATTTTTGGATGGAAAAATTATGGCCCCTTTCAAAAATTAACCTTTATAACTCTGTTACTATTTATTCATTTGTTCCTTTTATGTACCAGATCGAAGATAAATTACCACAGAACACAACGTTTTCTATTCAACTCAGGAAATACATTAAAACTATGATACTGACAAACTACTGGGAGTAGTGTCGGCACTAATACGGTTTGACACCTTGTCTTATATCTTAGGTTATAAAGTGCAAGGTTTGTCAAAGAGAAATTCCTTTGACCGTGCGCCATGCCCGTTATTGGAAGCCATGTAGATAATCAGTAATTATTTGATTGGTCATTAGGCCTATTTTTGAAAAATTTCTGGTAATGTCGTGCTAGTGTTACAGAATTACTCCACATGACTCTTTCTTAAATATCCAAACAGACCTACATGAAAATCAAGTCCGGTTTTCTTGCAGTATATAGTTCATTCCCAAATAACAATAAAAAATACAGAAAATAAACTTCCTTTAATACATGGATCCGTGGTGATAAGATAAACCAACTTCCTTGGTTACTGTTGCCAAGGGCTCCCAAACAAACACAGTAAATACATATACAGTATAGCAGATAACCTACTTAAATCGTGATGTCATGACTGTAATTCTCAATAAAATTCCGGAAAAATATTTATATGATATGTATCTGCCGATGATAAATTCTCGGTAAGTAATTTAAAGATGCTTGAACTAATTTACACAAAGATATGTACAAAAAGGGCGAATTACGGGGGCTACGGACAATGTAACAGATCTACTTGTTTTATCAAAAATTTTAACTTCAATAAGAAAGAATAAAACACATCAACAAAACTCCGTTTTGCCACAGAATAATAGAATTAAAGATACTTATTGTTTTCGTAAGGTTAGTAAAGTCATCTCGACATCATACCCAATTAAATAACACTGAGTTACAAGCATTTCGAAAAATTTATAGATTGTCTGGTTCTACAGAGAGGTGTAAGTTTATGAAAATTTTCAATATCAGGTAAAGGGAAAAGGGTTGTCTGATGATTTTAAAATGCGTTAAGTGTGCTGTCAATTAAGTAACTTGTTAATATCATTGACGGTAGTTTGTTTTATCTTACGATATACTAAAGACAACGGGTGGTCAAGTTGATTAGAGCGGCAAATTGGTTTGCAATCAAACACACTTCCTATCAATTAACAGATTACCAACACACCCTTTGACATGGCAGATGTGCTAATCCACTTAAACTCTTCACCAAATGACAAAATTTTAGAATAATCCATACTCAAACATTTGCAGACAACAAAATAATTGACTCAACAATTGAAAATTGTTTTTCAAAGAGCACAAAACACTGTGACAAAAGAAGAAAATGATTGTTACTAGCATTTTCTCCTTTTTCCGCAATTCTTTCAAAAGCTGTCTTTCTCGGGGTCGTTGAAACTCGGGCTTATGTGGTAAAGGGTTAAAACGGCTAGGTCAAAAGAAAAATTTACAAGTTGCCTATTGAGCTGAACTTCCACCAGTACAGAAGTTAGACCTTTTTACAATCGAAATCTACTCTTAGTGAAGAAGACAGTAAGAACTACACGTCAAAGTGCTTATTGTAAATAGCAGATAGTTTAAGTCCAAGACTAAACTTCATGTAATTTGCAATCTGATCTATATCTACACATTCAGCATATTCTTCATGCACCATGGGTTAAGATTAATGTCAAACTGAAACATTGGTGACAAGTGCCACTTTTTGGATGTGTATAGGTTATTGACCAAGGTTAGATATTCAAGTTAACTTATTTTCTTTTCATTAGTATTTCATATAGGTCTACTTTTACCTTTGTTTTCCATTTTAAAACATTTTTGTCTCGTTTAGAATCTTTTAGAGGGGAAAAAAAAACTATAGAATTAATTAATCCATTGTGTAATGTAGCGCTGATCAGAACTCTTTACAAATGTCTAAATTTTCAGTCATTATCATAATTCAAAATTGTCTACAGCCTCTGCGTGATCTCACGTCAGCAGTACACGTTCGCAAAGCACATATTTTAAACTTTTTCTTAAATTCAAATGTTCAAAACACAAATAAAAACTATCGCATCACTCCAACGTTAACAGTCGTTTATTTGGGAGCCGAAATAACAGACAACAAGACTGCACATCGGGTAAAATAAATGCGATGACCTGATTGGTCAAATATCGATTCCCACGGATCCATGTATTGGCTAGTCCCCCAAAGTTTTCAAACATACAGGATTCCTTCTGTGTTCCGAAACGAAGTTGTTATGCTTTCCTTTTATCAAAGGCCTTCCCACCTCTCAAATGGTTTTTGCATTTGTCTATTTTTTTACAAAACAAAATATTGATAATTATGATATAGAGAGCATCTTAGAATATGATAATCAGAAGTAGCTTTATGTACACGTTTTTCGTCCAATCTTCATCTGTAAACGATAAAACGGCGGTTAACCTTTTATCAAGGTATAGACTGGTTACCTCCCTACACAGTCAATCGTAGAACGTAGAGGAATCTACGTCAGCTATTTATAGAATACTTGTGAACAGATAACCCGTTTTCTTCCCTTCGTTGACACTTTAGCCGAATGGATTTTTGTTACACGAAACATCTACCTTATGAGCTCTGTAAAATTTAGCATTCAATGTATTGTGTGCCGAAGCTGTTATGATCAGACTGTATGTTCTGTATAGTATGGTCCTGATTAACAAAACCCGCGAAAAATGTATGGATCGTGATGATCATTGTCTACAGAAATTACCATGGTGGTGCCTGGTGCCCTAAGGGTTGAAGCTGCTCGAAAATGACAGAAATAGATGAAAATCAGACAGCACATAGCCTGTGTAATATTTTTTTCAATATTTTATGAGACGTCGTAAACATAAAAAAAAATCTCGTTTCTTTTCCTTAATCAGTGTATTAATTTCGTTGTGTAATCGAAGGGTTAAAGTTATTACAGAACCCATTACTGTGCTTATATAACTTTTTACGTCGCTGCTGGTCAAAGGTTTAGAATGGCTCTTGAAATTTTCATTAGAAGATTTTTACTAGGTTTGTACAAGGCCTATGCAGAAAATGGTTCAAACTATTGTTTATTAAACGACATATGTATAGTAATAGTTATTATGTTGTGGTTGAATAGATCAAGGTCTTTAAAGACTTTCAAAAATGTTGGTGTTTTTTTGTGGCTGCCATTTCAGGAATAAAAGAAACGTGGTTTGTGCCAACTGTGCAGGCTATGATCAGAATAATTTTGGAGATGCTATGTAAAAGTCTTTGATTCTAGAGTAGAAATGTAAAGATTCACTGTGTTACATCATGCTACGATACTTTTTGACAAGCAAGAAGATCATGTTTTAGAAAAAAGTTGTTGATTTTTTTTTGTGAAAAATGAAACACAAAGAAAAGATCACTAATAAAAATTGTAAATACATGCAAACATGTATAGGAATAATGATCTAAATATCACTTCGAATAATTACTAACTTACATAATTCCGTTGTATTGCCTTTGATGCCCCTACAGAAGTTTGCTTTTTAAAATCATTTTAATAAATGGAAAATGCTGTACTTGAATGCGCAATTTCTCCATTTCCAAATTTCGAGTAGAAATTTAAAAATTCCGATGCTTTTACGTGTTTTTTTTTACATAAACATTATCACTTTATAATAATAATAATATAATAATAATAATCATATTATAATAACAAGATTATTCAAGATTCCTCTCTAAACTTCTTTTTTATTTTTTTTTTAGAATTAGAACACCTATTATTTTCTGGGTCCCCCCCCCCTGTATTTTAGTACCATTTGTCATGATTTTCCGTTGGTGGAGGGGGGGGGGTAAAAACAGATGCAAAAAATGTAATCACAATTTCTCAAGAGAGTCAATATTTCTCAAATTGTCCACCAAAAGATTGTGGCTTCTATGATGCTATGCATCATAAATTTGTCGTGTCAATATTGGTGCACTACAAGTACGTTTCAAAAGAACGTTCGGAGGTGGATGATACACGGTGATTATGGTTTTAAACACTCGTTTGCTTAAATAGTACTGGATATATAGGACTACATCAAAGAAATGCCGTTTGAGTCACAACCTCAGTTAGTATGACGAAGATAATTTAAATCAGGATTTGTACGTACCCCTGCCTTCCAAAAGTGTAAAACTTTCCACTCATTTTAGAATTCGTTCTATATATGCTGCACTTTCCAACAGGATACGGTCTAGATAAAGAACTATTCACGTTGTCTAAGATAAAACGATAAGAACATACATAAAAAGTTGACACTTGCACCTAAAACACTGAATGAACGCATTGGATTTATTCAGACCGTAAAAAAAAGACGATGATAATCCATTTTTCAACTTGGGATTGGGAGAGGTTAGTGTAAGAATATCTCTCGAAACATCGGATAATGTTGATCTAAGATAAGGTTGTCCTCTATGTCATCTTTACCTACTGTGCGATAACAAGACTTTTCATAAAATTTGTTTGTAGCTGTAAACGTCTCATCATGCCATGCATTAATCATAGATCAACATTCCGTGCATGTGTGCATGTAACGAGGTGATAGTCGACATGTGTCAGTAGTCAGTAGGCGTCGTTGTCTGCGCATGTCATATTCTTCGAAGATTCGACCTGTCTGCTATGACGCATCACCCATCCCCGTATACCTAGGAAAAGTAGGGCTTATACCGAAGCTATTAGCCTATTACTCAAGCATGTTGGGGCTGTTTTAATAAATGGCCGGTGCATAGGTTACATGCTAGCCGATCATAGCTGAATGAATCGCACCAGGTAGCGTTTTATTGAGTAAACCTTTGTTCCATTTTGAAATTCGAAGTAACGGTTGCTGTTTTGAGAAGTAGTCCGGTTCTGTACCCAGAATGCCCAAATTAGGTAGATGTGTATTTGTAGAATGCCATTTAGCGGGAGATAATGCAGTGAGCGTGATTCGAACAGAACAAGAGTCTAGAAAATACGAGAATAACAAGGTAATTCTAGCGTGTATCGCTCCACTTACTTTTCTAAATACAGATGAAGATGCTATAAACATCAAGGAATCTGAAAGGGGTCTATATTAATGAATCATTCGTGCCAATTATCAACCGTGGAGTTTTACCCTACAGTTTAAGAATTAAAAAAAATATCCATATTTTCGTTATAAGTGATTTACATGAAATGGAGAAGCCACCTACAGCAGTCAAGTTTTTTTTTTTTTTTCTTTTGTTCAAGTCAAGACGCCCTCAAAGGATCTGAAAGAGATCTGCAAACCCTACGAACCATAAATAGCAAATATTGAAAACTTAACTTTGTCTGACAGATTTTCAAACAATGTGTTGCTCAAAACGCTGTCTCTTTGGTGTGACCCTTTAAACTATACGAACATTTGACCAAGAAGAAGGTATAAAAAATGCATCATGTTAAATTAACTGCATCTAAACCTAACTGTGAAAAGTATAATAATGAAAGGTACAAATGTCCTAAAACATCAAATCGTTTGCCTTTTAGATAGGTTCATTTTTGATTGAATATAAAATAAGCTACGATAGACTCGTATTAAATATCTTTGTACGCCTACCTTAAAAAAAGGGAGGCAGGAGAAAAGGTTACCCTACATCGCTCACCTTCGAAAGAATTTTAAATAGGATACTTAGGGCCTCACTCGAGTAAAGATACCAGAATGGTACTCAATGAAGTAGACATACTTTATGGTCGAAGAAAAAGCAACTAACCCCTAAATCTTTATAAAACTTATTCCGCTGCACTCCAGTGTTCGTAACACGTTTGGTACAGATTGATTTTATGTCAAACAGATCGTACTGGCCGAACCATATCAACTCGAGTGTTATTCTAAATTTAATGAAAGCGATCAAACATTGTGACGGAACACAAAAGCGTAACGCATTAAATGGATAATATTCAGATAATACAGTGCTCCTTGACGATTATAAGTGCAGATTTATCAGTCAAGTATTTGTATGATGATTTAAGAGCACAATAAAATGCAAAACACAAGTTACGCTACTGACAGATTGATAAATACACCGCATTTTTCAGGTCTAAACAAATAGGCGACGTAATTTTACTGTTCAGACCTAGGCCTATCAGTCATGTATATTTTTAGTTTACAGAGTCCGTTGGCAAGAAAACCAAAACAGAAAAAAATGTGCACATTGCATAACTTTTCTTGTATTGGTGTGCATCTTCGTTGTCCAGTTTATATAGAATGGTATTGTGTTTTATTGACAGCCTTGGTTTTTAGACCCTACCAAACATATAGTTTATAAATCAACCTTACTTGAATAAGTTGTATGAAAAGACATTATAAAGGAAAACGGGGCAGCAGGATCCAGTCCCACGGCCCCTCCCCCTCTCGAACTTCTTTTCATTAATTTCTGTACTGAAATGTTCCTTTATGCACGTGTACAAGTCTTGAAAATTTTAATAAAGCCCCCCCCCCCATTTCGAAATGATAGTCTACCAATAGGCATTGATGCAGTTTACTGGATCACAACATCATAAAGTATCATCATTTGTATTAGATATCGTTTTCAAAACTTGAAAAATCGAGAAAATGCATAAGGCATGCCATACAATTTTCTTGACATTTTCTTTATCCAAATATCATTGGCCAACTGTCGCAGTCCGCGAGTGGCTATCTACTAGGCTTTAGGCTTAATTGCGATCTGTCAATGCATAAATCACTTATCAAACAATCAGATGTTTTAACGACCCCGACGAAAAAAGCATTTGAAAACATTGTGGGAAAACTCAAAAACCGCCTTTTAAACCACATTTAATTTGCTTTCAATTTGGACAAGTCTTTAATGTTGTCGTTTGGTATTTAAAGAGTTAATGGTTGGATTTTAACAAAATGCTAAGGTAGGCCTAAATACATACATACATACATACATACATACATATTTTATTGCTTGAAAACATAACATGTTTAAAGCAAGTACAAATACAAGTACAAATGTGTCATAGCAGAAAAATAAATACATTCGTTAACTGAAGAGCACATGATATTATAGTGCACAAATTACGAACGGATTTTATTTGCAAGAAATATAAACTTTGCTAAATTAAGAATAGTATTTTTAGAAGAAGAAGATAAGAGATTTTTGAACTTTTGAATCGTTGGCCAAGTGTAATAGTGATTCTTGATGTATTTAGATCTAATATCGGAAAATTTTGGACAGACTAGCAAGAAATGGTATTCATTTTCTTTTAAGCCAAAGTTGCAATTTTTACAGGTTCTCTCATTTTGCGGTATATTATATTTGCGACCACTTTCAATAGCTAACTCATGCGACGATAATCTAAACCTAGTTAAAGATATTCTGTATTTAGATTCATGTATAATGTCGAGATACTTTTCATATTCAAAAATGTGTTTAAAACTGCTATAAGTGCAAAGGCGAGAGGAATTATTGATTGAAGAATGCCAGTTCTGTTTGAATATGTCCATTATACGCTCTTTTATAGGTTTAAACTGTATCTCCATATTAAATTGATTTTCCCATATATTTCTCATGCCTATCGTTTCTAAAGTTTGTTTTACATAAAATGCCCAATTATTTCCTCTATATGTAAAGTTACTATCGACATCTACTTTTAGCATATAGTATGTTTTAAACATTAGAGAATTTCGCTTTGAAGATAAAATTTTCATCCAATATTTAATTATTATCAGTTTTCTATGTATTGTCATTGGAGTACGACCAAGCTCACCGTATACAGCATCCAAGTTCGTAGATGGTTTAATACATAGTACTCTTCTGCAGAATTTGGAAAACACTGATTCAATGTCATGGCAGGGGTGTATACCCCATACTTCCGCAGAGTAGTTTAAAACTGGTAATACAAGGGAATCAAAAATATCGAGTTTATTTGATGTTGGTATATCTATCTGGTTAAATATATTAAATAGATTATGCATAGAAAATGTTGCATTTTGTGCTATTAATTTTTGGGTGCGTTTCCAATTACCATTTTTGAAAAAGTAAACTCCAAGGTATTTAAAAGATTGTACAATTTCTATTTTTTCGTTATACAAGAAAAAGTCGTATGTCGTTGGTCTATGGCTATTGTTTTCAAAGATCATAATTTTTATCTTATTTACGTTTAGTTTAAGACACGATATGTTACTGTAGATTTCAATGTCATTTAGTATAGATTGAAGTGATTTTGGTTCATGACAAAATACTACGGCATCATCGGCAAATAACAACATGAATAATTTGAGATCATCCTGTGTAAAAATTCATTCAATATTGCTGTTTATATTCTGTAAAATGTCATTTATATAGAATAAACACAAAATACTACTGCACGGATCTCCTTGTTTTACTCCAACCTTTGATAATATAGGATCAGATTTCAGTGAATTATAGCGAACAGATGCTTTTACTACATTATACATTGATTTAATGGCTGTAATAAATTTATTACTAACGTTTGAGTCTAAAAGCTTTTTCCATAATAGTGTTCTTGAAATTTTATCATACATCTTTATCCAATCGAGAAATGCTGTGAATAGTTTCTTCTTTTCCGACAATATTTTAGATATAATTGCATGTAATATGAAAATACAGTCAACAGTAGATTTGTTCTTTTGAAAACCATACTGATTATCTATTATTTTCTCGTGTTTAACTGAGCACTTTATCAAACGAACTGCAAGTAACTTTGAATATATTTTAGACAAAATGTTATTAAGTGTTATTCCGCGATAGTTTTTCGCTTCATCCGGACCCCCTTTAAATATAGGCACTATTATACCCTCACACCATTCCTCTGGGAAAGTCCCATCTTTAAAGATTTTATTATAGAAATTTAGTAAAAAGTCTGAAATGATATCGAAGGAGCCTTTAAATATTTCCGCTATAAGTGTGTCCGTACCTGGACTTTTAGAATTATTTTGAGAAAACACGGCGTTTCTAATTTCGTGTATCGTAAATTCACTGTCAAGTTCATCATCGAGTATGATACCTGCAGAGAGAAAGTCATTTTGATTCTCTGGCGGCGTAGATTCATATAATGTATTAAAATGTTGAAACATATCATCGATAGAGACGTTTTTTGTTTTGTTTGTTGCATGCTTGTATTGTTTCTTAATGTTTTGCCAAAATCTTATAGGATCGGTCATAGCTAAATTCGCAACTCTTTTTCCCTCAATAGTTTTGAAAGCGCGTTTACTATTACGTTTAATTTTGGTGTATTCGCGTTTATCAGATAGATAAGCTTGTTTATTTCTTTCGTTCTTATTTCTAATGAAAATATTTCTTGAAACATTAAATTTTTTTCGAGCTTCATAGCACTCTTTATTAAACCAGCCTTTGTTACAGTTTTTCGATTTGCTCGAATTATTTTTCCTCTGTTTACCAAATACCGCGTAAGCACTATTTTGCATGTACAGCTTGAATGAGTTTATACTATGATTTATAGTATTTTTATTTAAATTTACGATGACGTCGTTTAATCTATTAATATTTTCCAATAGATGTGAACGAAAATAATCTACTTTACCTTTATCCCATTCTATAAATAACTCTTGGACGTGGCTGTTGTCACATTCCTCATCTGAACATTAAACATTTAAACACTGAACAGAAAAATGCAGCGCATTATGATCTGACAAATCAGATGGTAACAAAATTTCAAAGTTAGAAATGAAAGAGAAATCATTTTTTTGTAGTAGCAGATAATCTACAACGCTCATTCCATTGTTATTAATAAATGTATAGTTTCCAATCGATCTATCACCATGCAGACGACCATTTGCTATAAATAGATTGGCAGCTATACATAGTTCGATTAATTTAGACCCATGTGCGTCAAGCACGTGGTCTTTATTTACACGGGGATAGCTTTCAAGATCAGACTGCACAAATAGATTTGCATTCAAGAATCGATCAAATGTTATAAAATCAGGTTCTGACGACGTGCGACTGTTGAAATCACCTGTAGGCAAAATTTTACCTAAAAGTTGGTATTTTGATACATCTCTTTCAATTTGCTCGAACATACCGAATTCCTCAGAATTAAGTAGTGTTGACTCTTTAAGTGGAATATATGTACAACACATGTATAAATCAGTATTAAAATAAAACGATGACTTATCGATCTTTAACCACACTATTCCATTTTGATGTTTTTGGGTAATCTCAATCTTACCATAAAGGTTACTTTTATAGTAGATTGAAATTCCCCCGGAATAACGACCTTTTCGGGTATTTTTTGATTTATTGCCATAAAGATGCTCGGCACAATAACCTTGTATATTAAGGTTGTAACATGTTGTTTCAGATAACCAAGTTTCTGTCAATAAAATAATATCATGGTTATGAATAACACAAAATGGCTTTTTCTGTCCATTATACTTAATTTTATCGATCGGTCTGTGCATCATATGACAACAACTTACGTCCGGATTTAATCACACCATAGAAATTCATGTTCTGTGCTAACACCTTGTCATGCGTTGTCTGCGCATGTCATATTCTTCGAAGATTCGACTCGTCTGCTATGACGCATCACCCATCCCATATACTTGGGAAAAGTAGGGCTTATACCGAAGCTATTACCCAAGCCTGTAGGGGCTGTTTTAATAAATGGTCGGTGTATAGATTACATGCTAGCTGAACATAGCTGAATGAATCGCACCAGGAAGCGTTTCATTGTGTAAACGTTTATTTTGTTTTGAAATTCAAAGTAATGGTTGTCGTTTTGAAAAATTAGTCCGCTTCTGTACCCAGAATGCCCGAATTAGATAGATGTGTATTTGTAGAATGCCATCTAGCGGAAGATAATGCTTGTCATGAAATTTAAAGCGACGAGTATCGATCGCAGATGTATGACAGGCTCTGATTAGCGTCAGTTCTTTGCTGGTCAACCACTTCCATGGAGCAATTTTTTGAGATTTTTATCAACAAATATTTAGATTATTAGCGCTTGAGTTATGACCTGATTTTCATATTGACTGAAATGCAAAGGGGGGGGGGGGGCTGATTTTGAGTTAGAAAATTTGGCCCGTTCCGTTTTCGAGACAAGTAACAAAGTTCTTGCACCTGAGCATGGCGACTATTGCCGACGGTTTCCAACATTGACAACTCAGTTTTGCAGCGGAAGGCTTCCGGCATTTTTTTTTTCCTTTTTACTACAAATTTTTTTACCTTATCTAATATAAAAAAAAATCGCATGCAAATGCTTTGCTTCAGGAGAAGTCTAGAGACATGCCTTGTATAGGGACATGGACTATTGGCGGCATTAGCGGAATCTAGCTTGTCTGTACCAGTCATTATGTACTTAATTGTTATTTTATATTCCAAGTCCGAAAATCTGATTGGCTTCGACAATAATCATAACAGAGTTCTTGTGACTCTAGAATCGTTTGTCTGTACCTTCGCCAAACCAGAGAGCTTTGCACTGTCTGTAAGTGGTCTTCTGTAGATGCATCAAACATTCATGAGCGTTTATCTGATATGAAAACACTTCTCGTTTCTGTTTACAAACTCTGCTGGGCAAGGTCTGACCCGACGGACCTAAATCTTCCTTAGCCTGCAAAGCACAAGTTAGATCAGATCAGACTACCAGTGTGATTTTGGATGTCTAGTACTTTTTTGCAAAACTAATCGAGTATTATTCACACCAAAATTAATGTCAATGAGCTCTGACAAATAGTGACATGAGCAGAAAATATTTTTTGTATGGCGTAGATGGTGAGTTTTTTTTTTCGGGAAAATAAAATGACACAAAACTTGCTTCATTACAATAGTCAACTCATCAAAACATAACCATCAACATCAAAACAAACCATCAGTAACTCTAACTGGACATTGTATCCAAATAACTTGAATATATCAAAGTGCTGTCAGCACTGTAATCGGTCGACACTGAATAACTACAGTGATTTGAAATCACAAATCAAATGGCAGTTGTTTGAACTATGTATGGGATAGACATTTTATAACTGAGTCACGTAGAAACTCTCCGTCCCTTACAAATTAGTACATGTAGTTTAACGGAATGCTAAAGATGTATGTCTGCCAGTCGACAGCAATAAAACGTAGAATGTAAGTGACTATTCTGACCAAAAATACCGATTTTCAAGCTTTAGATATCACTCATCATGAATAACAGTACCTACCAACCTTTTATAAAAGATTAAGAAAATATAAATACATGTATTATTTTCTGTAACTTTTGCAACTTTTGAAACTGTACTGTAACATATTGTCAGATATTATCAATAACATCCATATTGAATGATGGACATGATGAATATGTCGTATAGAATGTGCCTGTATTATGGCTATCAAAATGATTACTTTTGGCTGCTCGCGTTTATCTTGACAAATTGTCCTACCATACGTTTTTCGGCTGGCTAAATGTCCTTGGCAAGATTGTTCTGTTCAAAACATCGGCTGGCCAATTTCTCCCACATTACTTTCAAAGCATGTAGTATCTACCAAACCCTTAACCCTTTACCAAATGATGTAATTTTAGACTTGTCTAAAACGAAAGCATTTGCACATGACGAATGAAATGTAGACCAAATTAATGATGATTTGAATCTTTGAAATGGTAAAAAAAACATTGTGAGAAAAGGAGAAAACGACGGTTATTTGCATTTTTCCACAACGTTTTTAACAGCCTTCTTCCTCGGGGTCATCAGAAACGGGAAAGTTTGGTTAAAACACTCAGTTTTGGCCTTTTATAGTCAGAAAAACAATATCCAAACATTACAATTTCAGTGTCGAGTTTTTTTTTCATATGAATTATTCATAAACAGACAATTAAGATATTCAATATGTATGTCTGTGATACTGATCTGCATTGCATTCAAAGGACAGTCTGATCTTGATCTTTTATTGTCTTCAAAAGCGACTATATATATGTCACTGGAGAACATGGGCCATTGTACTGAATCATTGTAATGAGCAAGAGCATCACTACAGTAAACCTTGTGCTTTTAATCTGAGTTTTACACTAAAGCGCTCAATTAATGAAATAGATCTGATAAGCGTGGAAAAGCAACCTAATTATTGCAGGGTCATTGCTGTCTTGACTACGATATCTCAAGTAATAGGAATAGCAGATCCAAAATTTGAGTGACTGCACGTTTTGTGCAGTCTGGTCTGAATCTGGTCTGAATCTGTGCTCTCCGAAGAGGCTTTTTCCCAGATCAGTTGATTCAGACATGAAGAATATGACGTTAAGTGAGCTTTTCTGTGTTGCAGTTTCAGGGTTTTTTTCCCCTCTATGAAAGTGTTCTGTTTAACTCTACCAACTGACAAAATGTTGAAAATCTTTCAAACGATGAAAAAACGCTGTGAGGAAAAAAAGAACATGCTGAATACATGTATGCTGTTTTTCCCACCACATTTTTAAAGCCCGACAAGATTGTGTGGCCAACGGTTAATAGACTGATTCCAGTCTTAAGAATGTCATCAAAAAGAAACATGTTAGTGAGCGTGTAAAATGGTAGAGCCGTGGTTGGAAGGAGAGGAATAGGGGTTATGAAAACAATTTAACCTTTAACCTGCTAAATAATTGAAATGAAACTTTCAAGCTGACAGTAAAAACCCAGTTCTTTACTATTTCAAAGGTATTTTTGTTTTGGAAAAAATATCTTCTTGTCGGACATTAAAGATACAAAATCAGACAGCATGTAGTATGCAGTCTGATCCTGATCTACAATGTCCGGAAAAGGTCATAAATTCGCGCTTAGTAGCCCAAGGTTTAATACATCCTATGCTGAAAGATGCATAATCAAATATATGCTGGTCAGTATTGTGAATGGACAGTCTGGTTTCTAAGGTTGAAAGCGTGGGATAACCAGTCCATTCTGAAAATGTTTATGTAATGGCTTCTCCACTAAGGTAATAACTCTTAAACAACTCTACATCCTTTGTCCCACACTGCTTCACACGCTTCACCTTGCTTACATTAAACTACCAACGGCAGATTACTTTTTAAACAGCTTTCAGCACCAGCATGTACATCAGTTTGCTCCAAGGCAAAACAATCTAAATTTTCAAATTCTTTTAAAGCAATGTTTCCTTACAAATTCCGTTTCACTGCAAGTTTATCCTTGCTCCAGGCCAAATGACCTATCATCTTTTCAACACAAGGTGTGCTCGTAACATAATCCAGATACTCCTGGATTCGCTCTTGTTTCATTCATAAGTTGTTGCTTTATTACTGACACCATTCCTTATGGCTTATTAGGGTTAAAAGTTCAACGTAATAAGGTCACAACAGCTAGTATTAGTGTTATTAGACTGTAGGAAAAAGCTGTCACGAGTTGCAGTTAGATCAGTTTGCCCTCAGCAGACGGATTTCCGAAAGTTGTGGTCTCTCTAATCGTCCGGCTCACGCCGACCGATTAATAATACAACTCCAACCATGTTACAGTGATAAACAGCTAAATGGAGCTCTTGACAATCAAGGGAGATAAATGGTAGCATACTGTCACAAGGAAAACAGGAGTTACCTCCCTCAAACAATACACACATTGTTAGCTTCTACACCTGTTGTTTGTTGTCACCAATAATTAAGCAAAACCAAAAGCAGGCCTTTTCTTTGTTCTTAATCACAATTTGTCAAAAAATCTGGATGAGGTCAATGAAAGGATCTCTGGCCAAATTGTACAGAATCCCTAACTAATTAAATTTTTTGAAGAGGGTCACTGCAAGATTAATTTCTGTGAAGTATCCTCCGAGTTGAATTGTAGAGATGTTTGATATAAAAACAGATATATACATGCCTGGCTGGACAGAGGTATGGCAGACACTAGGCCATGCCATAAGCTTGCTGGCCTTCCGTCAGTGGAGCTAAAAACTCGGGGAAAGAAAACAAGAGCAACACATGCAATTCTAAACCGTAAAAGGGGCATAACTGTGCAAAAAAATACTTTGGTTTCCAGCCCTTGTTGTATAGGTTCCCCTTTTGATAGTGAACAAGTTGTCTAAGTTTGAAGCAAATATCTGTAATAAAAGAGATATTATAAAATGTCAGTCTTCCCATGGCAACGCAGACAACAATAAAGGCAGCAATGACACAAGGGCTACAACAATATCTTGACGTTTTCTTTGAAAACAGCAGAGCTAAAAATGCTTGTAACCAATATTTTTCCTTTTCCCACAATGTTTTCTATCCTATAAAAGACAAATCCAGTCATCCAAACCACATTTGTTACCTGCAAATGGCTTAAATTCGACATTTGTAAAATTTTATTGGCTGATGCAGGGTTATCCCATTAGATCAGAAGCACTACTTTTTATGCCTCTGCAGTGCACACATTTTGAAAGATCATGCGAAAATCATAAATTACTCCTTTTCATAAAAAGCTTTTCAAGCAATTCAGAGTTTTCACATGAAGGTTTTCAGAATTCAGAAAGGCCTTTTCTCTACACTACACATGTTTTGCCTTTGTTCTGTTAAGCAAATCTTTCAATTTGTCAAAATTGATGCCATTATGCTAAAATTGATGGCATTGACAACAAATCAAAAGTGGCTCAGATGCTGATATCTGTTGCTGAAAAGCTAGAAAACATGATCAGCATTTCTTCCTTTTTCCCCAAATATTTTCCAAAACCTCCTTTCAAGGTTCCTTAAAGTATGGCTTCTTGTACTGTTGGGTCGTCTTGGCTGTACAAGCATAGTGGTACTTAGACGACAAAGTCTACAAAGGGGTAAAACAAACCCAAAGTAAATACAAGGTTACAAAAAACACTACAAACACAAATTAGCATTACATCCACTTTAATGAAACAATATATAGCATACTTAGGTGCATTAACAACACACTCTTCCGTGCCTACAAACCTATCACCTTTCTACTTTGTCAGAGAAAATAACCATAGGTCTCTTGCTATATTGTCTGAGAACAAAAATCATAGGTCTTTTGATCTAACCCTTGGTGTACACAGGACAATTTTGGTTGCTTTTTCAGGAGAGTGCAGATCAGGATCAGACTGCAGAGAGGCTGCAGCCTAATCAGTTAGTAATAGATTTACTATGATAAATCTTTTATCTAACAGTTTATGCCCCTCTTAACTCTTTACTGCACAATGCTGACTTTTACCAACCATGGGAAAGAAGCATTTTGCAAACATTGTGGGAAAGGGAGAAAATGCTGATAAACAGCATTTTCTCCTTTTTCCACAACGTTTTCTACCATATCAAAGAAAATTGCACTATATGAGCCACACTGGAACTTTCATCTGCAAATACTTTCAATTTGGACAATGCTAAAATTTTGTTGTCTGGTAAAGGATAAAGTCACCTCCACTCTGAGCCTAACATAAAGGAAACAGACACTTTCAAAGATTATATTTAGTAAGAGTATCTTAAGAGGGCAGGCGGTCAGACTGCATGTTTTGTGCTGCAAGTTTTTGTTTACACTCTCCATAAAAGCAACCAAAGTTGTGCTAGGTATTCCAAGCGTTAAAACTTTAAACCTTTGAACAACATCGGCAGTAAACACTAATTTTCAAAATGTTATTTACGTATCCATGATCACCAATTTATTCCAGATCAAAATAAATCTAATTCTTCTAAATTCCAATACTGCAATTTACGGTAATTAGAAATAGTTGATCAGAAAATTGTTAAAAGTAGATCCTTGCTAAAATTGAACTCAAAACTGAGGTCATGAAAACCAGCCTGCTCAGTGTAAATAAATGAAATGGAACATTTTCAGCATGAAGAATGAATGAGCTAGACACTGCGAATCCAATGTTTTTTATCAAGTTGCCTAAAAAAGTATAATGGGCCTTCTTCATCAACCATTTTTGAGAACAATCTTAGTCTTTACACATGAGATTTTCTAAATTTGAAAGTAAAACAACTTCTAATTGGCTACACAAAAGGTTTTGCAAATCCAAAGTTGTGTTACCTTCAAACTGAGAAAATTCTGAAGAATAAGACTACCAATGTTCTTAAGAATGGTTGGTGAATACAGACACAGATATTGTACATTAACCCATAGACTGCTATGGCCGACTCAACGCCCTGTTGCCAGCAGTGTTGATCAAGATCTGACTGCAGACTTAGTCTGATCTTGATCTACATAGTCTGAAACAGAAAAACATTTCATGGCAAAAAAGAACATCTGAAATCACAATAATAGGGATTTTGCCATTGCTCAGAAATTTTCATTTATTTTGCAGTTCGAAGGTTACAGATCAACATCTGCAACAGTGCCTAATGTTGCCCTTAGAATGCAAGCAGTTCATCCATTTAACTTCTGCAGGCCACTTTTGTGTGTTGTTATTAACAATTATTGAAAATGTAGGATAATAAAAAAATTCTTTGCTACATGTACAAGGAATTTCAGATGTATCCATGTATTAAACTTAACAAATGTTCAATTTTACAAGGATGCTTTCAAATTTACTTGATGCAATTCCAGAGGTAAAAAGTTAAAACATTTATGGTTGCCTTTGTAGATTTTTTTGGCAATTGTCTGACTTTGTAATATTGTACGGTTAAATATGAGCCATGCTGTGTGAAAAGGGGGCTTGATGCACCTGCAGAAAGTATTGACTCATGTCAGCCTGCACGGACTGACATGGATCAAAACTTTTTGCTATAGGTCAATTTTCTAGGCATGAAAGGACAACTGTACCCAGTGTACCTCATGATTCAGTCGGTTGTTAGACAAAAAGGGACTTACGGATACATAATCGATCATGAGATGACGTGCTTGGTATCACACATTGTGGAGATGCATTAAACCCTCTTCTGCCAGAGCATTGCTCATTTTTATTGAAAACTCACTATTACAGGTGATACTGACCCTTCCTATGAGGTAATGGTAAGAACAAATCAGATATTGATCGATACTTTACAAATTTGTATTGATCAATCAAGTATCCATGACTGTAATGAATACATTACCATAATTAATCGAAAAGTCTTAGACATAAGCTTACAATACATACACAATAACAAAAATTCATTTGTTTGGTTTTTATCATCGAAAAATGTTATGTTAACAGGTACAAGCCCGAAATACTTCATCACAATTATGTAAGTGAAGTGGATTGGCTTGCATGACTCTCTGAATATTGTCAAATGAAAATCTTTGATTTTTTTACAACTGTAGCCCTTATTGATATAAAAAGAAACAGATTAAATGGCTTGCGGAGGGATTAATATAAAATTCTGTAACTTTTGAACCAGACAGCACAGGCATTGATTATGATAGAAAAAAAGTACATGTAATTGCAGATAAGTTTTCTACAATATTTTCAAAAAGCTATCAATAGCACGAACATAAAAAGTCCAATTTGCAAAGTTAGGCTTCAAGTGGAAAATCTGTCAAAGCCCTAATTAAGAATAAGGAAGAAATGATTACGTCTCACCACCCAACTGCTGTTTACAGACTACCAAGTCTGAAAGTAACTCTTTTCAAGCCCAATGTGCATCTTAAAACCAGCCTTGCTCTGTGAAAAGGTGATTTAGTGCATCTGCAAAAAATATCAACCCAGGTTAGCCTGTGCAGTCCACGCAGGCTGACCTGGGTCTATACTTTTTAATATTGGTAAAATTTTTGCATAGCAATGGGACATTCTACCTTATGATTCAGTCCGTTGTCAGACAAAATGGATTTTATGAATCCGTAATTATGAGATGACTTTATCAGTATAATGCATCATGGAGATGTACTAAACTTCCTTTTGCAAGAGCATGGCTCAAAAACTTTTGCAGTCTAAAGAGAAAGATCAGATGTTAACTTGGAATTAAAAAGATACTTAGATCTGCTATGAGTACAAACAGCCAATGTAGATAAAGAAAAGAAAACATGGGTATAAATACAGAAATTTTACATGCAATTTCTTATATCTGTCAGACTAGTCGTCTGCTGCTGTTTTTGCAGGAATATTGAAATTCTTTTCCCCCTAAATATTTGATCTATTAACCCTTTACCATACAATCACGACTTTTAACGACCTTTAGAAAGAAAGCTTTTGAAAACATCGTGGGGAAAGAAGAAAATGCTGGTAACCAGCATTTTCTCCTTTCCCCATAATGTTTTCTACCCTTCCCAAAACAGAATTCAGTTTTCGAGCCATATTTTTTTGTCGTCTGCAAATGCTTTCAATTTGGATTGGTCTAAAATTATGTTGTATGGTAAAGAGTTAACTCTCTAGCACACAATCCCCTGTTTTAACAACCCTGAGGAAGAAAGCTTTTGAAAGCATAGTGGGAAAATATGAATATGTTTGTAACCACCATTTTTTCGTTTTTTACCATTTCAGAGACAGAAATCTTCATTAGAGGTACATACAAATGGCATATGCTGTCTATTTGGGTAAGTCTAAAATTTTGTTGTTTGGTAAAGGATTCATTCAAGAACAAAGAAATATCTGTCAATGCTCAAATGTTCTTTTCCTGGGACCCAAATACAGTGACATAGAAAAACTGAAATATGCTGTCCACTAGAAGAACTTGCAGAAGAGATTACTAATAAAAGACAAGCTACATGTATAATGTAGAGAAAAATTAGTACAAAATGAGCATAAAAATGAGTAAAGTTATTTATCTATTAAATACACAAAAATTGTTAGAAGGTTATTGTCTCATATAAATATTGAAATGTACAGTAAAACAGTTGAATCCAAATTAAATACATGTGAGCCGCACCATTTCCCTCATAATCCCACCCACTTTTCTCCTCAAAGAGTAGCTGATGATATTTTTTTAGAAACATGCAGTCATAGCTCACGGGGAAAATGGCTTCTTTTTTCAAAATCTTTCAAACTTTTTAGAAGAAAGTATCTACATTACAGGCTCTGAAATCTGAATTCTTTTTGAGGTCATGGACATGTTTATAAGGCCAACCATTTGAAGATGCCAATTGGAAGTTGAATATGGTCGTATAACTAATCTACATACCAACTCATATCATCCTACGTAACAATGCTCCAAATGTGTGTTGTTTGAAATAGGCCAATATGGCAGCTACTAGTTTTGTATAAGATTAATTCTCAACCAAACAGCAAAATTCCAAGACTGGTCCAAATCAAAAGCATTTGCAGATGACAAATTAAACATGACCAAAATGATGAAATTTGTCTTGGATAAGGAAGAAAACATCCTGTTTTCCATGGCCTTCTACCTCAGGGTTGTTACTTCAATTCTTTGTTTTAAGTTGGTTTTGAATTAGCCTGTATAGTAACAAGTTAAGCGGTTACGGAGAAATGGACATCCCTCCTCCTTTTGCGAAACCATAAACAAACATTTTATTACTGACTAGTATGTGCTATTTACAAGCAGTGTAGACACTGCGATGGACTTAACATGTTTGACTCTGTCGAAAGAAGTTTTGAAATTGAGTAATTCCAAACTAAGGAGGAGGGCTTAGCTCACAATACTCTCAACAGTTGTTACTGTTCTGAAACTACTGTACTTACTGCCAACAAAACAGTTTCATCAGTCAATAATCCGGCCAAAAAAACATACATTAGAAAAGAAGGCAATTATTTTGATAAATATGGTTCTTAACCCTTTACCACACAATAATGACCCTGAAGAAGGCTTTTAAAAATATTGTTGGAATAGGAGAAAATGCTGGCTACCAGCATTTTCTCCTTTTCCCACAATGTTTATTACCATATCAAAGACAAATTTCATCATTTGTGCCAAATTTAAATTATCGACTGCAAATGTCTTCACTTAGGACAAGTCTACATTTCTCATGTGTGGTAAAAAGTTAAACTATGAGTAATAAATAACTAAAAATAACTTTAAAGATAACAGATTTGAACAAAATTTAAGATGAGCCACTCTTTTGAACTACATATAAGTATGCCACAAATAAAATGGAAATCAAAAAATTTGTTCTTGTAACATAAACTTGTGATTTTAGGTAGGGTAAGCACAAGATAAGTTTACTCTTTAAAATTACAGGAGAGAAAAATGCTGCAAGGTATGGAATATTAATGTTAGCAATCATTCCATTTTTTCTACCAACAGATTTCAAGTATAGAGGAAATAGAATGTTGGACAAAATTGCTAGCTCATAGTAAAACTGAAAATTGTAAAAAGATTATAAAAACTGATGCACAAATGAGTCTTCCTTGCTCACTGCTGTATGTTTTACTACTTACTGATAAATAGTAAAACTGTCGTTTAATCAGAAAAAAACAGCTGCTTCATAACACTTTTCCAGACACATTCTAACTTGTAACCTCTTAAAACAAATTGGCGGAATAGAATTCAGAAAACATCCTTGGAAAATAATGACAATAAAAATGAAATTATAGCATATACATGCACAAGGTTTTCAAAAGCGCTCTCCTGTCAAACTGGGAAACCTGATTGACAGGCAGTAATTTGCTTTATAAGCCAAAGTGAGATATTTCAACCGTTTCTTTGCTTATTTGCTCAGATTTTAAAGTAGTGAAACACAGGCAGTAACACTTGGGGAAATATTCACAACATTTAAAACAAAATACGGAAAAAATGTCAAAAATGAATCACTTAGAATTGAAATGAGCAATTTAGTCACCAGTCATTCTCTGTTCAAATCAAATACATGTGTATATTACAAAGTTGTAACCACTTAACCGTTTATCATACAATCCTGAATTTTAAAAACCCTAAAAAAGAAGAGTTTTGAAAACACTCTTGGAAAAGGAAAAAATGCTAGAAACCAGCATTTTCCCCTTTTCACACCAAGTTTTCTATTTTTCCACACAGAATTTTCAATACTGGAGTCATAATTTTTATTTTGTCATTTGCAAGCCCTTCAATTTGGACAAGTCTAAATTTCTATAGCTTGCTAAAGAGTTAAAGACCATAATACACGTACAACTTATGTGTTTTTGCAAGTACAGTAAAAGAAGGTCAAAGTGAACTGAATGCTGTCTGATATTAAATCTGCATGTTGGCTATTTTGTGACATATTCTGGCACAACAGAAAACTTTAAAGTAAAGTAAATGCTGGTTACTAGATTTTTGTTTATATTTTCCCAATTCAAAAGCTTACTTCTTCTGGGTCATAAACCACTAAACACTAAATTTGATAAATTCAAGGACATGCAGCTACTGTAACATAATACTCAGACTGGATGAACAGGTAGTTGTCACAAACCATTCAATTATAACTCTTTACCAAATAACAATATTTTAGACTGATCCTAATGAAAGCATTTAACAGATGACAAATTAAATGTGGCTCAAATGATTGGGTTTGTTTCTGAAACGTTAGAAAACATTGGTTACCAGTATTTTCTCCTTTTCCCACATTGTTTTCAAAAATCCATTTTCCAAAGGTTGTTAAACAGGGAATTGTGTGGAAATGGGTTTATTACAGCTTATGGTAAGAAATCCAAGACTTGCCCACATCATGTCATAGCAAAACAGACGGGATAATGCTGGAACTGTGAACTAGCTTTTGATTGGTAAGTGTACAGACCTTTACATTGGATGTTGATGATTTCAATCAACAGTTAACAAAAATGTCTATTTGTGTGGCATTGTGGCATAAATATTCATAACATTATCACTAAAATTTAACAATAAATTACAGTCAAAATGTTTTTTTTTTTTTCTTCAAAAAGCATTTCAACGTATTATCAACAACATCATCACAAAGAAGCAGATTTATTATAAGAAAAGGCAGTCATTTGCACTATTTTTGAAATGTCCATCTTAAAAAAAAAAGACAAACATCTAGTAATGGCAAAAAAAAACTTGAAACCTGTTGTTCTTTTCTCTATTTCAGTAATCAAATAAATAGTTTTGGTAATTCGTCCATTCCCTCATGAGTAGTTTAATGCTTATTCCAAACCTGTGGGGAATTGTGCTGTATCTGAAGAAAATATCCTAGATATAACATTTACGCTTTACCACACAATCCCAAGTTTTTATGACCCTAACACAAAAGTCCTTTGAAAACATTAGGGGGGTAAGTAGAAAATGCTGGTAACAAGCATTCACTCCTTTTCCCATAATGTTTTTCCTACCTGTCAGAGATAAGTTCCAATTTTTGAGGCACAATTATTGTTGTCTCCAAATACTTTCAATTTGGGACCAGTCTAAAATTTTGTCGTTGGGTAAACGGTTAAAAAACTTTAAAAGGAGTTGTTTGCAGGAGTTGTTTGCAGACAGAGAAATTCTTTCACTAAGTCAAGTCAAGAATTTCATGTGTCATGCAAGACAGCACTTCTGAATACACGGTGGCAATGTAGTGGAAAACTGAAAAATTGCCAGGGATGAGAAATTTCCCCAACTGAATTTCACATGCTACAAAAATATCAAACTACTGTACAAAGTGAATGTTAATATGAACTTTGAAATACATTAAACGACTCCACTGAGGGAATGGTCTCACCAAGTCTATAATAAAACTCTCAAAAAGCAATATTGCACAATACCATGCACATAATCAATGCAACACTCACCACAGACAGCTTGAAACAGAGCCCTACAAACCATGATGCTTTTCTTTGCTACAAATCAATTTCTGTCAACTTTACTGTATAACTGTACAAATGTGACTTTTTCACATTCCTGCAGTTAACAGTTTCTGATAACATTGTGGAAAAAGAAACTTTTGCTTGTAACAAGGAACTACTCAGTTTTTCCACTGTTCTATCTTTCAAAGACACTTGTACATTGCAAATGTTCGGAATTTAGACAAGTTTAATTTTACATTGTGCGGTAAAAAATGTTATGTAACAGAATGAATCTAAATCAGTTGCCAAAATAGTTGGCAGCTGATCTACATCTAAGATGATTGACAGCAATGGTACCATTTTTGTTTTTGATACAGGAATGAAAGAATGACCAACTTTAGAAACAACAGCAGACTACGATCGAACTCGGTCATTACCCTCCTGAAACAAGTTTGAAGCAGACCACTTTGAAAACATTCTTGTAAAAATTGGATAATCTAAATGAACTAAGGTTTCCTACATGAATATGTGTTAACTCTTCATCACACATTCCCGTGATTTAATGACCCTGAATAAAGGCATTTTAAAAACATTGTGGGATAAAGAGAAAATGCTGGTAACCAGCATGTTCTCTTTTTCCCACAATGTTTCCTACCATTCCAAAAGCAAATTTCATTTTTTTGGGTCACATTCATTTTTTTGTCTGCAAATGCTTTCAATTTGGACAAGTCTAAAATTTTGCCACGTGGTAGAGGGTTAAAAGAGTGTTCAAATAAGAAGAAACTGCTCATCATCAGCAATTTCTCCTTTTGTAGCAATATTTTCAAAAGCTGTCTGCTGCAAGAGAAATTATGTCGTCTGCAAGTGGTATTGCATTATCTTTTTACTAAACAACAACATTTTAGACTGGTCCAAGTTCAAAGCATTTGCAGACGACAAATAAAATGATACTCAACTAAGAGGATTTGTACTAGAAACGATAAAAAACATTGTGGGAAAAGGAGAAAATACTGGTGCCTAGCATTTTCTCCTTCTCCCACAATGTTTTCAAATGCTTTTTATCTCAGGGTTGTTCAAACTTGGAATTGTGAGGTAAAGAGTTCAGCAAATAGATAAGAGCATTATGCTCAAGGTTAAATCACTACCTCTTGTACAGGGAGACTTTTAGCATAATGTAGACCTTTTTAAGACCTTAATTGTCGCAGAAGGAGTTATTGCTCATTATGAGAAATAAAGCCTTAATCTTTTCATATGTACTCACACATAAAACAATAATTCACATTCATAATTAATATTTTACTGAGAACGGTTTCATGGTTGTTGCCAATTCATTTCAGGAGGTATTGAGCTAGACCAAGTTCAATGTGTATGGTGCATTCCCTTGGACCATTCTCCAGAGCTGTCCTTCCTCTGTTTCACTGTCTTCCTCCCCCTCTCCAATCCCATACACTTCCAACACTTTAAGCGTTTCTTCATACTTATTTCCCATAATGCCTTCCACAGTGTCCCACAATTTTTCAACCTCTTCGAACATTTCTGGATCATCCTCCAGTTTTGCACCAACTGTTTCTTGATTATGATCACTAGGTTGTTTAGTCAAATAAGTGAAATTGTTTGAAAAAAACTGTTTATTTCTTCCTTTGCTGTGACCTTTGAAATCACCATTGGACTGAGGTGATGCCTCTTTAGCATCACCGTTACTGTTGTCCATTGTCATTTTATAAGAGAGTTGTCTGGAAGAAAGATCTGGGGCTACAGTTATTGATGTATTCAGTTCTATACTTTCTTCACGACAAGAGGTCTGAAAAAAGAAATACATCTTAAAAAATCAAATTTCAAAGTTGTCATCTACAAATTTGTCACAAAAAGTTACATGATTACCTTGTTGCAAACCTTGGTAATCAGAGAGTATCCTCATTCTAAAACACTTTTTACTAACTAAAACTGATGCAGTAGGTACTTATCAAACTGTCTTACTGAGGAAAAGTAGTTAAGTACCCGCAACAATGCTAATGCTGGTTTGTTTGACAAATTAATATTTTCTTCCCCAAGTTAACCCTTTATTAAACAATCCCATCTTAAAAGACCTACAGGAAGTGTGCCTTTGAAAACATTATCCGGTATGCTGGTAGCCAGCATTTCTCCTTTTCCAGTGTTTTCTTCCATTTCACAGGCAAATCTTATCAGTTGAGCCTCATTTGGTATAAGGTCTGCAAAGTTTAATGCTTTCAAATTGGACAGTCTGATAAAAGTGCAAATCATAAAACATTCCACTGGTCTGTAGTACTGTCTTTATAGATTTTTCTTTACATACAAACTGAAAGTCAAGCTACAAAAGCTCAGCTGGTAAGGCAAAAGGATTCAAGATAAATGCTTACTGGTTCAATTCTTTTAACTTGCCAACCTCATATCAAGACTGGAAAACAGCATTACTCTCTTACTACATGTACTTACATCTGTACTGTTTTAGTCTCTTAGATATGAGCCATGTGTTGGTAAAAGGGGGTATATTATATTTCATGTGTCTATTTTTAGAAACGTTATGGGTAAAGAAATGTCGTAATTTAAGCTGGGGGGAATTATTTCCCCGTCATAGTGAATATTTTCCTCCTGCAGAAAATCTGGAACTACTTTTTTAAGTTTTTAAGTTTTAAAAGTGGCATTCGTTGACAAAATAATCAGAGGAAATATATAATTTATTTCATCAGCTTGTGGTTAATAGGGGGAAATATTTGCCGAAAAAGGGAAAGGTCCGCGAAAATAACTCGTGCCTTACGGCACTCGTTATTTTCGCATACCTTTCCCTTTTTCGGCAAATATTTCCCCCTATTAACCACAAGCTGATGAAATAAACTCTATTTACTACATATCAGTGATGCATCATACCAAGCAAATCATAGCATAATTATGGATCCATGAAATCCATTTAGTATACCAATCTACTGATTCTGGGGATAGAATGGTCCCAAGCAATGTAGAAAATTTAAAAAGAGCTAAATGTTTCCACTAATGTCAGCCTGTGCAGACTGCTCAGGCTGACATGGGAGGATACTTTTAGCAGATGCATTAAGCCCCCTTTTCACAGAACATGGCTCAATTATGCAATGTTGATATGAAATTGTATACATGTATTTGAATGGCATGCAACAAAGGTGAGTTACATTACTTTTGACAGTAAATATTTAACTCATATCAAATGAACAGCTCATTCATTCATGACTTTCCAGGGCCTCACCAGACTGGGGCACCGAATTGGTTTGCCCAAATGATACTCCCATGTGACAAACATTACAAGCATGAGTTAAAGTTAGAATCCTACAAATCCAAACTCATACGTCCCAACCACTGAGTCACAGACAACCCTCAATAAAAATGATTGAGACAAAAAGAAAACAGAAATAAAATTCCTGACCTGGGACATCTTGTCGTCTTGTTGCATTATCTTCAAATGCTATGATTGGTTTGCCCACAGAATGAGACGCTGAATCACTTGAATCACTCATAGTAAGATCATCGTTATCATTCAGATTGTGGTTTATAAAGTTCTCCGCTAACTGCTGGGCTTTCAGTGTTCTATTTGTCACATGAAGGTTTAAATCAATCACTTCTTCAAACTGCGTAGACTCCGATGTCGGGAGATTCTGCGAGTCCACCAAACTCCCTCCTATAGATCCTGTCTGTGAGCTGGCGAAAGAGTCAGCTGTGCGCATACTAATACTGAAAAGAAAAATCAAAGATTAAAATCATGCTCTTGCAAAAAAGGGGCTTACTGCATCTTCCTGCTGCATTATACCAAGCAAGTCATCAAATACATGTACCGGTAATTAGGGGTCCATATAGGCTAACATGGGTTGATACTATATGCAGATGCATCAAGCTCCCTTTTCAAAAAGCATGGCTCATTTGAGTGGGGTTTCATGTTGATTTCAAGATGATGACAAGAGGTCCTTTATTCATGGCTTTCCTTGATTCAAAAAGCATGAGACTGGAGAAGTGCAGTGCCTTGCATAGCGATGCTCTCTCATGTTTAAGAAGAGGCTTGAATCAGGATTTTCTGGTAACAAATCAAACATCTTAACCATAAAGGGTCTTTTGGACAAAGATTGTACCGTAAAAAGTTTGCAAACTGCATGAGATTGAAGATGGCGGAAACACTCTACTCATCTACATTACCTGAATAATTACACAGTACAAAGACCCAAACAGAGGGCTTTGTTTAACTCTTTTCCACACAATCCCAACTTTTAACAACCCTGAGAAAGAAGCCTTTTGAAAACATTGTGAGAAAAGGACAAAGTGCTAATACCCAGCATTTTCTCCTTTTCCCACGTTCTCTGCTCTATCAAGTAAAAATTGTGTTATTTTCGCCACCTTTAATTTGTCATCTGCAAATGCTTTCAATTTGGACTAGTCTAGAATTTTGTTCTTTGGTAATGAGTCAACAGTATTACATGTATTTATTAACTCTTTACTAAATGATAAAATCTTAGACATGTAGAAACTGAAATCATTTGTAGAAAAACATTAAATGTGGCTGAAATTATGGTTAATTGTCAGTGAAAGTGTAGAAAACATAGTGGGATGAGGAGAAAATGCCGGTGACCAGCATTTTCTCCTCTTCCCACAAGGTTTTCAAATGGCTATTTCCTCAGGTACACTAAAAAACTCGGGATTGTTTGGTAAAGAGTTATATGTTATCTGTGTATTTTTGTTCTATTTTCATCCAACAGTAAAAGTAGGCCCTGGTGAATTTTCATTCATCTTAAATTTTCCGCTTGAACGCTAAACCTCGCTTATCTCTTCAAGCAGAAATAAATGAAATCCACAATTTCAATCAACATTAAAAAAAACCCAGATATTGAAATGTTCAAGATGTATTGGCCTATAACACTGACCAAATACTAAACACTTTAGATCCAAGATCAGACTTTGTGTTCTAAGCAGTCTGATCTTGAATTTCAATGCCTGCATATTCAACTACCAGTTAAGTGTCATAAGTTTTCATTCTTTACCACACAGCATAATCATCCAAACTGAAAGTATTTGCAAGCAACAATTAAAAACAAAGTTAAAATGACTAAGTTAACTGTGAAAGGAAAGGATTAAAACAATTGTGGTATAAGGAGAAAATGCTGGATAACAGCACCTTCTTCTTTTACCACAGTGTTTTCAAAAGCTCCTTCCCAAGGGTCATCAAAACATGGTAATACTGGTATGGTACAGAGTTCACTCTCTACCAGATAACAGAATTTTAGACTTGTCCAAAATGAAAGTATAAAATTTTGCAGACAGCAAAATAAATGTGTTTTTAAAAATGTTTTTTCATCTATGAAAATGTAGAAAACATGGTGGGAAAAGGAGAAAATGCTGGTTACCAGCATTTTCTCCTTTTCCTACCATGTTTTCAAAAGCCTTTTTTCTAAAGGTCCTTAAAACTCAGAGCAGTGAAGAGTTCAGTAATTTGATCTTTCACCAATACCATACAACCCAGTGTCTCATGACCCTTGGGAATACGCCCTTTCATTTGAAAGCCTTTTGAATGTAACCACCATTTTCTTCTTTTCCTATAATGTTTTAAACCCTTTCAAAGATATATCCCATTTTTAAGCCGCACCTAATTTGTTCCAATTGCTTCTTACATTGACAAATCTAAAAATTCACAGGCCCAGTTCAGAGTTAATTCTTTACCACATGAAAAAATGCCAGACTTGTCCAGATTGAAACCAAATGCAGATCAGAAATTCACTGTGTCTCAAAAGATTGCAATTTGTCTGCAAGGGTAGAAAACATTGTAAGAAAAGGAGAAAATGCTAGTTACCAGCATTTTCTCATTTTCCCACAATGTTTTCAAAAGCCCTCTATTTCAGCGTGGTTGAAACATGGGATTGTTTCGGTAAAGAGATTGGTAATTATATTAGAAATTGACAGGTCAAGATTGGTGTGGGTTATTTAGTTCTACTTGTGGTTACAAACATTCAGTCTTGATTTAACCACTTTTCTCCTTTACCACACGCAATCCAGTATTGAAACATGCCTAGGCTTGTTGAAACATTGCGAGAAATGAAGAAAGTGCTGGTTACCAGTATTTTCTTATTTTTCCACAATGTTTTATAGCCTTCCAAAAACTAATCCTGTAATTTAAGCTGCATTTAATTTGTTGTCTGAAAAATTAATGCTTTCCCTTTTGACAAGCCTTAAACGTTTACCACACAAACCCAAGTTTTAATGACCCTTTTTGAAGTTGAAGCTTTTTGAAAATGTGGGTAAAGGAGAAAATGCTGGTTACCAGCATTTTCTCCTTTCTGAGCAATGTTTTCCACCTATTCAAGGACAAATAATACCAATTGAAAAACTTTTGAATTGTTGTTTGTAAATTCCTTCAATATGGACAAGCCTAAGATTTTGCTTTGTGGTGAAAGGTTAACCCTTTACCACACAACAAAACTTTAGCCTTGTCCAAATTGAAAGCATTTGCAGACGACAATTTCAAGGTGGCTCAAATGGTGCAATGCTTCTTTGACAGAGTAGAAAACATTGTGGGAAAAGGAGAAAATGCTGGTTACCAGCATTTTCTCCTTTTCCCACAATGTTTTCCAAAGCCTTCTTTTCCAGGGGCGTTAAAAGTCGACATTGTGTGGTAAAGGGTTAAATCTTGACATCATTGAATCTTGACATCAGATTCTTCCCCTGAGTCCGGCCTTTTCAACATAGGATTGTGTGATAAAGAGTTAATAGCGGATAGTATAGAACAAAGATCAGACTGCACATTCAGCTCAGTTTGATCTTCATCCATACTGCCTGAAAAAGGAACTTTAATCTAGATTAGCTTTGTAGTAATATTTACAGTAATATGAAGAGAGATCAGAAAATGTGAGTTTTTGCATGACAATAATATAGACTAGAACAGCAGGGATATGACAGTAACTTGACAACTGTTGTGTTCTTTGAAAACAGCCAAGATTAAAAATATCAAAAATAATATTGACCTTCTTTACTTTGGAATGGTTCTTAACTCTTTACCAAATAAAAAAATTGTGGACTCAACAAAATTGAAAGCATTTGAATGCGACAAAATAAAAGTAGCTCAACAGATGATTTCCGTCTTTGATTGGGTAGAAAACACTGTGGCAAAAAGAGAATATGCTGGTTCCCAGTATATGCTCCTTTTCTCACAATGTTTTCAAAAGCTTTCCCCGTTTAACTCTTTACCAAACAGTCCCGGGTTTTAACAACCCTGGTGAAGTAGCCTCTTGAAAACCTTGTGGGAAAAGAAGAAAAGGCTGGTAACCAGGATTCTGTCCTTTTCCCACAAGGTTTTCTACACTTTCACTGACAATCACAACTATTTTAGCCAAGTTTGATATGTTGTCTGCAAATGCCTCCAATTTGGCCCAGTCTCAATTTTTTTTTCGTGTTTGATGAAGAGTTAAACTCAGTTGTAAGGGATTAACAATGTCTTCCACATTATTTCAGTCATAACACAGTTGCTAGTACAGCTATCCATGCGAAGTTAAGCTTTCTATCATGAATATTATAGTTATGAAAATAATGCAACTTAAGATCTAACTATGAATATTTGTGAAAACAGTGTGGCAAAAGTGGTCTGCAGCAACTGCTTACTGCTGCCAGTTAAATATCTAAATTTGTTAGTCCAAACACAATTCAAGGATCAGTCAATCTGTTCACCCTTTAACAAACAATCACATGTTTTTATTACGCTGATATTCTGAAAACATTATGGGAAAAGCAGAAAATGCTGGTACCAGTATTTTCTCCATTTTGCACAATGATCTCAATCCTATCCACAACAAATTCCATCAATTGTTCAACATCCAATTTGTCGTCTGCAAAGGCTTTCAATATGGACAAGCCTAAGATTTGTCGTCTGGTAGAGACTTAACTTTTTCAAAACCATACACAACACCAGAAGCTTTTGTGGACAGAGTAGATCAAGATCAGACTGCACAGAAGGTGCAGTCTGATCTCTGATCGACACTGTCTACCGCTATACTCTAGATTATGATCGAACTGTCTCTTAATCTTGCAGAAGAAATGTATTTGTAGCCTTTGAGAAAATACAATTTATTTATCCAGTAGTAAAAAAGTTATCCCTTTACCAGATAGCAAAATTTTAGCCTTACCCAAATTCAAAGCATTTGCAGATGACAATTTCAATATGGCTCAAATGGTGCAACTTTCCTTTTATAGGGTAGAAAACATTGTGGGGAAAAGGAGAAAATTCTGGTTACTAGCATTTTCTCCTTTTCCCGCAATGTTTTCAAAAGGCTTCTTTCCCAGGGTCGTTAAAAGTCGACATTGTGTGGTAATGGGTTAAATTTGGGAGGATCAAGACACACTACAGGATGGGCTCAACAAGAAGATAATAAAACCATGGGAATTAATATTTCATGAGAAGACTTTGACACAATGGAAGTCATTGATTGTCATAAAAACAAGATGGATCATCACTGAGTGACACATTTGTCATGTTTTATGTAAACTGTTACAAAGTTATATTATGTATAACCAACATAATATGTTCATTTATTTGCTCAGTTTGCTTTTTACTGTTATAAATGCATTTAATAATGTTAGTCTTTCGTGCACCTGTGTACATGCATAATTATGTTTGTCTGTCTGTGTGTGTGGGGTGGGGGTGGGGGAGATACAGAAAATGAGAAGCAGAAATGAGCAGAGCAACACTTTTTAACCCTTTACCAGACGACAAAATTTTAGCTTTATCCAAATTGAAAGCATTTGCAGACAACAATTTCAATTTAGCTCAAATGATGCAGTTTTTCTTTGATAGGGTAGAAAACATTGTGGGAAAAGGAGAAAATGCTGGTTACCAGCATTTTCTCCTTTTCCCACAATGTTTTCAAAAGGCTTCTTTCCCAGGATTGTTAAAAGTCGACACTGTGTGGTAAAGGGCTAAACAAAGTTTGATCCATGAAAAGATTTCCTCTTATGTCAAAATGTTCCCATCATATTCATGTAGCAACCCTTTACCAAATCATTCAAAGTCAATATTGGATGGGAAAGCTCACAAAGATAAATTGTATGTATGGTAGATATTGAATAATGCCATTTTCAACAATAACTCAGTTATATCATGGCAGCCTAAGCACCTAATCATACCTTCCCAAGTTTCTTTTACCAGTACTTCATGCAGTATTTTTCCAAAGCCACTAGTTGCTTTCCTACATAACCATCATCAAAACAAAGGATAGTTGTGAGAGAGGAATGAATCTTGTTGCATTGACTATCATCAATCCTCAGAAAAAAATTGGCTAAGATGGGGATTCGAACCTGCAACCCCCTGATTTCAAGTTTTGTCTGTTACAACACAAGATATTTGTAATGATCATGAGATCATGAGATTTGAAAATATCTGAGTTTCAGTGGCATTAGTTGCTCTATGAATAAAGGTTTCTTCCTCAGGGTCATTAAAATACAAAATGATTTGGTTAACCCTTTACCACACAATCCTAACTTTTAATGACACTGAGAAAGAAGCCTTTTGAAAACATTGTGGGAAAAGGAGAAAATGCTGGTAACCAGCATTTTCTCCTCTTCCCACAATGTTTTCTACCCATCCCAAAATAAATTTCAATTTTTTAGTCACATTTATTTAGTCGTCTGCAGACGCTTTCATTTTGAACTTCTCAAAAATTTTGTCATTTGGTAAAGAGTTAATGGTTATCTAATCTACATGCTTACGTGAGCGCAATTTTATCACAATGTGATTATCGCTGATAATGATTTCAAATTATACAGGTAGATACAATGAGTGTATTCACCAAAATGACACTGTAGGAGGCATTCCACTGCAATATTACTGATATTAGTGGTTCTAAACCTTGGTGACAAATGGAGAAATATTTCATTAGGGGTGAATTATCCATACAAGGGCATTACTGTTCATCATTTCCCATCTCTACTCATCTATGCCCAACTCCATACCTCTGGTATGTTTGTTACTGTTTAGATCCAAAACTGGACAAAGAGCTATTGTCAACTCTGCCATGCACATCTAGCTTTGAAATAAGCTGTGTTTTGACTTGTTACCTCCATTTCCTTTCAACCTATGACTTTGAAAACACTAGCAAAGGCAGAAATTGCTCATAACTAGAAATTGCTCCAAACAACTGGCTGCTTTCCTATATAAACATAATTGAAACAGTGTTTGTTGATAAGAGCAAGATGAGCCCTGTTGAAATGACTATCATCCTATCCTCAGAAAGAATTTGTCAAAGCTTGAGATCTGGCAATCTGCAGCTTAGATGCCTTTTATGTTACCCACTGAGCTTCCAGGCCTGGCCATGGTTTAAAAGAATGTTTTCGAAGTGGTCTGCTGTACACTGCTTTGCACGAGTTAATCCTTCTGCTGCTCTGCCAACTCACTTTTGCAAACATGTGTAGATCAAGATCAGACTGTACAGAATAAACTGTCTAGATTGTGTGGTCTGATTTTGGATCTAGTACAGATAACTGTCCCCAAAGGCAATGTTACTTTTCGACTGGTCGCCTCTGGGTACAGAGACGATCAAGACAAAACAGTTGAAATCTCCGCAAAGATTTCGTGCGCAAGTTTGAACTCTCATAATTTCACAAATAGAACACAAAACTAGGATTTAAATATACCTGTTGCTTGTGTATTTAATAGGGGTGTAACGATACATCGGACTATCGATGGATCCCGATGGTGAGCGTGTCGATGCTACTGCATCGATTGTTCCGTTGAAAATCGATAACTATCGCCGATAGTTACCTCAAATATCGATAGTTTCGATAGTTTCACTAACAAGAAAGAGAGAGAAAATACCGCAATTCGCTAATGTATTCGGACACCCTAAAAGTTCGGACACGTTATTTACAAAAATAATATATTTTCAATCCTTTCTCTGAACACTTCCAAAAGCAAGTTTTCCTAAATATTCGGACATTCTGTAATGTTAATTTCCCAAAATATTTGACATGTAATTTTTTTGGAATATGTTTTCAACAATGATCGGCTGCATAATAGAGTCTATTCATTTCTGCATCGCAATGTTCATCGTTACGAAAACGAATCCTTCGAGAGCTGACTAACTCAGCGGTAATTTTAAGTCATGGAATTAGAGTAAAATACCATAACCATGCGTGCTGTCCCTCCATAAGCTATAAATAAATCTACTATGAAAAATGAAGGCTAAACCTCGTTCTTTCTTCTCTTTATTTATCAGTAATCCATTTCGAATGCATTCCTTTTACTTCGGCTGCAAGGAATTATTTTTAGAAAACAGCTGGAATTTTTTATGCTGACTACACAAAACATGTGACACGACTGGGGTGTTCTTGAAACAGCTGTATTAAGTCTACTAACTGCAGAAAAGCACTATCAGGTGGTGTAAATCGTGCATGAAATAGGCTTATTGCGTAGTCACTTTGAATTGATTGGAGGTCAACCTGCAGCCAGATACAAGTTTCTTGAAGCAGATCAGTTTAAGTGTGTGAATTAAACAGGTGCGTTACAATCCTGTCGCTTCGAATGATTTGCATGTTACGTCATACCCCTTATCCAAATTTTACTGCAAACATTTGTGTACCCACGACAGGCCTACAGGCATCTTGTAGACAAATGGCTTGTAATTTAGATCTACATTTATGGTCGTTCTTATTTACTCTGCTGATGGCAAGATGGCGATTTTCAAAGCGTTGGCGGGTGGTGTAGATAGACATCAGACTAAACAGAACACGCTGTCTGATCTTGGATCTATACAATCCACTTCTGTACTTTGACTTAACTCGTATTAGAAAGCTACTTCTTTCTCGGGCTAAAAAAGGTAAGATAATGTTTAAAAGTGTTCCCACTTGCGCAAATTATTGCGTAAATCGCGTTATAGAATTGAAATTCACGTAACAAATTCTGGTTACACCCGAGACTTCACGTAAGAAAGGCCATTATCCGCTTTTCTTGTGAAAAATGACAGGTTTCGAAGTTACTTGTTTCCATTATTGACAATTTTTTTTGTCAAATCATGTGGAAATACCTATCCAGAAATTAACAGACATGAAAAACTGATCGGTGTAAAAAACACGGAAACCCATGACACAACAAAATGTCTCTTTGACATTGTCCGATCAGAGTCACTTCAGATTGTCTTTTCAGCTTTTAAATGACTTTAAGCAGTAAAGTTATACAAATATCTTAAAAGAACACACCTTTTTGTTGCAAATCATCAATATGGAATGCTTTACGGCTAGTTGGGAACCATTACTGTCATACCTCGGCCTAATATGGAATCTTACCCCCAGATTCACAGCTCAGGGGGTAAGTGTACCCTTGAAATAGAAAGCTTGAGGGAACGCTGGTTTAAAACGTGTATTTCAATATTAAAACGATGGCAAAACTACATGTATAGGTCTACTACAGTTTTGACTCCTCCACCGGTACTGTAAATAGATCTAAATTTGTAGGATTTTATCCTTATTGTTTTATCCTTATTGCTTTGGATACACATACAACAAGGTAAAACCTATTATTTCGACCACCCTCTTTTTTTTCAGAATGATAATTTCCTAAAGATTTGGAGACTAAACAAAAAAAAAAAAAATTCTGGCTGAATATATTGGCCAATTATGGGTAAATCAAGTTTAAAAGTTTAAAGTTGCTTTATAATTACTTTTTTATTAGGTGTGTTTATGAACCATCAGCATTTGCCAGCATTTTGTGCTTTGCATGCTGTTGTATATCAATCAGACTTAAAAGTTGACTTCTTCAAAAGTTTAGAGTAATTAGGTATGTTAAATTGTTTGTGAATTATCTGCATATAGAAAAAATAGTCATTGGAATTTATTGACCATCTTGCATTTAACTCTATTTTTCCCTTTATTTGCTATTCAAAACATGTACTCAAGTAAAATTTTAACTACTCAGAGAAAGTATTAGTATAAAACATGGTTTCAAGATGTAATTTTCATCTCTTGCAATTCATCCAATAGTATTGCAATAGTATCGCAATAGTAACAGGCAATATCAATACTATTGCAATAGTATTTTTTCCAATGTCAATACTATCGCAATAGTAGATTTTGGCCTCAATAGTCAACCCTAGTATTTAATAATCCTTCGTTTGAAATACAAATATTTTCAATTTACATGCTGAACATAAGAAAAAACAGTTCAATTCATCTGTTACCTTAGTAATTTATGTTCCCGAAAACACACAGAATGGCCGCCACTCGCAATAGATTTCATCAGTTTTTTTCCGAGATTTACATGTTATAAACAACTTCTACATGCTCTTATGGTAATGAAAGGTTTAATAATTTGTCTATGGTCATGTTTGTTACTAAAGTTAATTGCATTTTGCTGCAATACAGATTAAATTGCCGAAACAGAAAGTCAGCATAGCGCTCTACCTTTGCTACTGGAAAATTTAAGATGGACTTGAGACGGTACAGTGCACAATAAATGTCTGAATATGAAAAAAATCACCACAGCGTCTCATTATTGGGACTAATTTTGGATCTACATTGTTAATAAGTTAAATGTGGCAGACACAGAACTTTGCAACATATTTTCATAACTCCTTTACCACACGACTTTTAATGACCTTGTGAAAGAAAACTGTTGAAAACATTGTGGAAATAGGATAAAATGCTGGTAACCAGCATTTTCTCCTTTCCCACAATGTTTTCTACCCTTCCTAAAACGTATTTTCTACTTTCCCACAATGTTTTCTACCCTTCCCAAAACAAATTTCAATTTTTCAGTCAGACTTATTCTATCGTTTGCAAATGCTTTTAATTTGGACCAGTCTAAAAGTTTCTTGTTTGGTAATCAGTTAACCTTTTACTCCATAGATACTCATTTTGACATATCAACAACAGACAGCTTTTGAAAACATTGTGGGAAAAGGAGAAATTGCTCATAACGAGCAATTTCTCCTTTTCCCACAATGTTTTCCACTCAATCAGATATTTGTATCCTCATTTGTCCATATTTTTGACATCATATCTTTATTTGCTGCTGAAATGGAAGAGCCTCAAATTGGCATATCAGGTAAAGGGTTAAACCTTTTACAACAAAACCCTGAGTTTTAATGTCCTCAAGGACCAAGGCTTTTGAAAAAAACACCGGGAAAAGGGTAAAATGCTGGTAACAAGAATTTTCTCCTTTTTTTTTTTTTCAAAATGTTGCAAATACCACTGTTTAATCCATGTTCAACTTGTCATGAATAAAATCCTTTGAATTTTGGCAAGTCAGAATTTTCTTGTTTGGTAAAGATTTAATCTACATATTTCGTATCAGTTTGACCCTTTACCAAACAATCCAATGTTTTAATAAGCCTGAGGAAGAACGCTTTTAAAAAGATTATGGGGAAAGGAGAAAATGCTGTTTACGGAGAAAATGCTGGTTAACAGCATTTTCCCCTTTTCCTACATTGTTTTCTACTCTTTCAATGGCAAATCCCATCAATTCAGCCACATTCAATCTGTCATCAGCAAATCCTGCTGAATAAGTGAAGTGAAACTTTCAAACCCAAACCTTGCTATTTCACAGGTATTTTTTTCTGTTGGAGGGGAGAACATATCTCCTTATCGGACAGTGTAGATCAAAGATCAGACTGCACGTTCTGTGCAGTCTGATCTTGATCTACACTGTCCGCAAAAGGTCCTTGAATTGTGCTTAGCAGTGGATGGATTAATTCTGAAGGCTCTGCTTGCAGGGATAGGCAAATTACTTATGCTGGATTTATTTGATATTCAAGTATAACTCAAATCTTCAAAAGGGGATTATAAATAAAATATTGTTTGTACCATGAAAGGGACTCAACCTTGATGGAACCTTGGCAATATAACTGAAATATTGGCTATCCCATAACTGTGCAGCCTTATTTACAAACAATCAAAAAGTGTCAAATATAAAAAGGAGAATATTTAATTAAAAGGAGGAAACAAAATATTGAGTAGATAAAATTTATTAAAAACATTGGAAGAAAAGGAGAAATTGCTTGAAACAAGCAATTTCTCCTACTCCCTCAATGTTTCTGAAATTTCTAAAAATGTCACATTTGTAAAGTAAAGGGTTATTCAAATAGGTGATAATTTGAATGTTATTCGGGTAATTTAAAGTTAGAGCTAGAATGAACATGTCTTCTGTTACATGTGTCGCAGCTGTACTGATTGCTCATATTGATTTTAGGCCAGACTAGTTGAACATAACAGACAGTGTAGATCAAGATCAGACTGCCCAGTCTGTGAAGTCTTATCATGATCTTCTTTCTTTGCAAAAGCAACTATATTTATACCTGTTGCATTAAATGTTAGGATCTACAAATCTTTTTTAATTACATGCGAATTTGTTTGCTGTCTATCATAATGTTTTTAACATTATTCAGTTAAACTGCAGAAGCCAGTGCACCTATCCATGCTTTCCTGGAGTTTCTCTTACCAGTACTTTGTATGACTTTCTTTCCAAGTCACTGGTTCCCAGATTAAACATCTTTAAAACAATTTTCAACAGTGAAAGAAGAATGTATACTATCTAAATAACTATGATCAATTATAAGAGAGAATTTGAGCTAAAAACCAAACTAATGATCCCGGGGTTTTAAGCCCTGTGTGTTACCAACTGAGCTAATGGGATCAGCCAAATGGATGCATATGTAATACTAAAGCTTGAATACTTATTGGTCATTCAAGAATGAAGACCCAGATCAGGCTCACAAAAGTTCAACAGTACAAAAGGTATCAAATATCAAGATGCTCCCAATATTGTGTTAATCCTTGTAACGCTACATTTTTGAAATGATTGATTGATTGTTTATTTGTTATTTAATGCCGTTTTCAACATTATTTCAGTTATATCGCGGCGGCCAGTGCACCTATCCATGCTTTCCTGGAGTCTCTTTTACCAGTACTCGGCACAGTTTTTCCTTCCAAGCAACTGGCTGCTTTCCCACATAACCAATTGTCGAAACAATGATCAGCGGTGGGAGAGGAATGAAGCCTGTCGCAATGACTATCATCAATCCTTGGAAGGAAATTGGCCGAGCCGGGGATCGAACCCACGAATTATTGAAATACACAAAAATCAATTTTCAGATGATAGTGAAATTTCAAAACCGTTTCTGTCAGAATATCTAGCAAAGCAGCGAACAGTCTAGATTCAAGACAAGATTGCATTTTCTGTGCAGTCTTATCTTGATCTACACAGTTTACATAAGCATTTAAATCCAGGTTCAGCCGTACAAAAATTTATTCAAACATCTGTGTTTTTTTTAATCAACAAGAAAAACACTGATCACTCAAATTGTAGTTCAAATACAAGCATACAGTATTACTTTGACTAACTTCAAAAGTCACATGCAAAAATGGTTTACATCTTTTTACTAAAGGTATTACCGCAAACCCAGCTCATTGAAAACATTAAACCAATCAATCACAAGTTAATGAACCCAAGGGAGAAAACTTTTGTAAACATTGTAAGAAATGGAGAAAATGTTTGTAATCAGCATTTTCTCCTTTTTCCTACGATGTTTTCTATCCTTTTAAAGACAAATTCCAATAGCTCAGCCAGAATTTATTGCAAAACCATTCAATTTTGACAAGTCTTCAATTTTGACATCTGGTAAACAGTTTTAAAAGAGAAATAACCGTGAAAGGAACATGTAAAATCTAGTTAAAAAGTAATTCAATAAGTGCAGTAAATTCTAAGACTTACACTCCTTGTTCACATTGCAACCCTTTGTAGGTAACCTAAACTTCATCATCTCATGTAGATTTTCATTTGGCAATTATGTTCAACACTTAATATTTATATACATTCCTCAACTTCTGGTGGAAATAAAGTTTTAAATACCACACAAATCCATATCATGACACTAAGAAAACTACCACCCACTTTTGATCTACATGTTTTGATGAATGTAATGAGAATCTCAAATAGGGACCATCTCAAACACTATAGATAGTGGAAGAATTCAACCTTAATCTTCACAGCTTAAAGTTTAATTGTTGTTGCTTTTGCGGCCAGTGTAGATCAAGATCAGACTGCACAAAATGTGCAGTCTGATCTTTGATCCACACTGTCCACTTTGCTGAGACCTTCTAGACAAAATCAACTTAGACATCACATTTATTTGGGTCTTAATTCTACATGTAAAATCTCTGTTCGTTTAATTCAGTACTCAAGGGTTAACACCTCTCATACCTTGCTATGATTACATACTCTATCCTGTTTACACAGAAAGATATATGGTAAGAGACAGGCAATATTCTTTGCAACAAATACACTAAAATGTTGTATTTGCTTTGTATGACTAACAATGGTTTGAAATTCAAATGAGTGTGTATTCAAACTTGATTGTCAACAGTTTTCCACAGATATTATTGACGGCAAAATAACACTGGATCTCCTGAATCAATACACAAATGACCCTGTTCAATCAATCTAACCTACTTTATCTTACTCTCTACAGATAAAATCCTATAAAATCAATGGGTATCAAACCTATCTCCACAAGTTATGGGTCCACTTTTCATAGCTAATACAAAACAAATTTTGACACAAGTCCTTTCATATAGCAGAGATAAAGTATGTATAGAATACTCCAGGTACACCCCTCACTATATTATATATTATTAGGTTAACCTTTCCTTCAACCCTGGGATACAGTACAAGCAAACATCAATAATCAAAGTAGGCCTGAATGAAAAACCAACATCAGAAAAGCCATTATGCTTTGACATTTCATCAGAGTTGATTGAGACTTTTTTAGCTTGCTCATCAGTTGTTTGAAAAAAAAAGACGACTACACTTTTCTTCTACTTCAGTGACCGGATTGCAACAATGTATGGCGACAAATGGAAAGGGTAATCTTGTACACAATGAGTTTACTATAAAGGTAATGCCATATTCAGTGGTAAGGTGTAATCATATACTCTGCAGTGAAGCATGCTTTACATTCTTGTTACTATTCAATAAGATTTTAATGCCTCCTACATACCAGGAAGATGTTGGCTTGATATTTTACACCATTTGCACAAAAAAAAACGCACTTTCTATAATATATAATTTTTTTAGAAGATTCTCCACATTTATCTATCCTTTATTGATTCTACCCAGAAGCCTTAAGAATGAGAAAATAAAACAAACTTATCCAAAGAAAACACAGAAATCATTGACATGATATGTTAACCAAACCAACTTTTTTATCAACAGAAGTGACGTGTGGTTGACTGTTTAATTGAAAGGCGTTTTACGCCACTTCAACATTATTTCAGTCATATCACTACAACAGCTCCCATATTCAAGTATGTCTTGGGTTTCACCAGTACTACGCTAGGGCTCTGAAGTGTCTCGCCCAAGGACACTCCCATGAAAAAGCTAGTGCTTCCAGTGACGCACATACCCTGGGCCTCCAGGTTACGAGTCCTACACTTTACCATTGAGCCACACAGACCCCACCCTGAAGAAAAAGTTTTTTGAAAACATTGTGGGAAAAGGAGAAAATGCTTGTAACCAGCATTTTCTCCTTGTCCCACAATATTTTCTATCCTTGCAAAGAAGATTCCCATCATGTAAGTCACATTAAATTTGGTGTTTGCAGGTGCTTTCAATTTGGACAAGTCTAAAATTTTGTCAAGTGGTAGAGAGTTAAGAAAATTCTCCAAAATACATGTCCATTTTTCTTGATTCCACCCATAAGCATTTAGACTGGGAAAATAAAACAACAACTTATCCACATAAAGTATAGAAGTCATTAATGTGATTATGTAAACAAAACTGAATCTTTTATGAACAGAAGGGACTTACGATTGAAGTTTGTCAATTTTATCCTCAAGACTCTACCTAGATAAGAACATTGAAAGTATTTGAAATGAGCCATGCTCTGTGAAAAGGGCGTTTAACGCATCTGCAAATAATATCAACCCAGGTAAGCCATTAAAGACTGACCTTGGTCGAAAATTTTTGCTATGGATCATTTTTCTGCATATCAAAGGACCAGTCTACCTTATGATTCAAAGGGTTGAGAAATCTACTGGTCTAACCAAAACATTCCCTAGCTAGGGCACTGGAGTTAGACACATCAGATTTTTCAAAACAAATGCTTAACTCTTTACCAGAGGAGGTAATTTTGGTCTGCTAAAATTGAAAGAATTTGCAGACGACAAATTTAGAATGGCTAAAAAGGTGGTATTTTTATCTGTAAGGGAAGAAAACACTGTGGAAAATGGAGAAAATGCTCGTTATGAGCATTTTCTCCTTTTTCCACAGTGTTTTCAAACACCTTCAACCTCAGAGCCGTAAAAACCAGGGGTTATCTGGGAAAGGGTTAAATCCAACTACATAATATCCACAAATACTCCAACACTCTAAACTGGTTTTTCTCACCAGGATCCGTATTCACCAACCATTCTTTAAAACATTCTTTGTCTTATTCTCCAAGATTTTCTAGATGTGAAAGTAACACAACTTCTGATTGGCTAAAACAAATGGTTTAGCCAATCAAAAGGTGTGTTACTTTTACATCTAGAAAATTTTGACAATAAGACCAAAAACGTTCCTAAGAATGGTTGATGTATATGAAACCTGATCACATTAAAGCTATGCTTACCCAATCATGTACATGAAATGGCCTGCAACACGCGAAAAGAAGCATTCGGAAATTGGCATAAAGTGACGTCTCGGATCAGCCTGCGCAGTCCTTGCAGGCTAATCCGAAACGACACTTTCCGTTTTTATGTAATTTTCTGTTTTGCGCAAGTCTATTGTAGCACAAAATCTTATGTAGTCGTAAAGTGCCGTCTCGGATTAGCCTGCGCGGACTGCGCAGGCTGATCCGAGACCACACTTTACGCAAATGTCCGAATGTCCCTTTTCGCGTGTTGCAAGCCAAATAAGGGTGCAGCCTGACAAACTTGCCTCCTCAAATATTTGCACATGACAAATAACACGAGTTCAAAATGATGGAATTTAGTATAGGAAGGATGGAAAACATTGTGGGAAATGAGGAACATTTTGGTTGGTTGGTTGGTTGTATTGGGGTTTAACGCCACTTTAACAGCTAAGGTCATATCATGGCGGTCGGTGACGCACATGTGTTTCCTGGCTTTCTCACACCAGTACTAACACAACTTTCTTTCCAAAGCCACCGACTACTTTTCTCACATGCTTCAGCAGAGGTGAGAGGCGAAAATACGCCAGAAAGAAGGTTCGCCTCAACCGGGTATCGAACTCACAACCACCAGGTCATGAGTCCGACACGCTCACCACTGAGCCACCCGGGCGGGACAGGAACATTTTGGACTGCACCAGATTGAAAGCACATGCAGACAACGAATTATTATTATTATGTGGCTCAAATGATTAAATTTGTGTCTGAAAGGTCAGAAAACATTGCTTGTTACCAGCATTTTCTCCTTTTCCCACGATGTTTTCAAATGCTTGCCTCTCCAGGGTTGTTAAAAGTCGGGATTGCATGGTAAAACGTTAAAAGATGCATTCATTCATTGATTGGAAAACAACATTGATCGAACCCGAAACTTTCTACCAGACAACAAAATTTTCAGGCTTACACATATTCAAATCATCTGTATATGACAAATTAGATGTTACTCGAAAGATGTGCTATGTCTTTGAAAGAGTAGAAAACAGTGTAGGAAAAGCAGTATTGTTGGTTACCAGGTGAATACAGAGCCACCATTCACAGAAAACATAAAAATATGACACGAATGATAACGACTACTTTTGATTAAGTCAAAAACATTGATGGAAAAGGAGAAATTGCTGGTTACTGGCATTTCTTCCTTTTCCAAAATTGTTTTTACAAACCTTTTCCAGCACGGTCGTTGCAACATGGGATTGTTTGGTGAAGGGTTAGTGCTATTGCAGAAAGTGCAGAAAGAGATGAGACAGCACAAAACATGCAGCCTGATAATGGACTGTCCAAAATATTTACTTAAACAGCCTAAACATTACAATACCTGGCCTTTCTTTTATATATGAAAGGGTCAGTTTCCACAAGCAGCTGACTTTTTCTCTCTTGTTGAAGACATATATTTTTTTTAACTGAAGGGCGCCGAGAAATTTCTCAAAGTCAGCCGTTTCTACTTTCTTAACAGTACCTTCACATGTTAATAAAGTAAATCTAAACTTGTGTGGGTCTTTAACATTTAACAAGAATGATGTCACATGGCTGGGTAGCTCAGTGGTAAGTGTTTCTGACTCATAACCTGGTAGTTGCCAGTTTGGTACCCGGTTGAGGCAAATTTTCTTTCCAACAATTTTTCACCTCTCACCTCCGATGCATGTGAAAAAAGTAGTCAGTGACTTGGAAAGAAAATTATGTCAGTACTGGTGCGAGAAAGCCTGGAAACACATCAGTAGGTGTGCTGACCGCTGTGATATGACCTAAGCTGTTGAAACAGCTTTAAACTCCAATACGGTTCATTTAAATAATGCAATAATTTTCTACATTTGAAAGTCTAAGAGTGAACAGCTCTCACAGACTTTCAACTCTTAAAGCATCTTTCATGAATGTAGTTGCCTTTGCTGCTAGTGTAGATCAAGATCAGACTGCATAAAACATGCAGTCTGATCTTTGATCTACACTATCCGCAACGCTAAAATACTATAAACAAAGGCAACCATGAAATCACAATTATCTCTCTCTTATTCTAGCCTGAACATGTTTGCTGGGTTTACTCGCCACTTTAAGGATTAAGTTTGTTCCTGAGAGCCAACACTTCAAATTACACAATAAACAGTCCTGTTTGGCAACAACCCTGAGGAATCTTTTAAACTTTTTAAAAACATCATGAGAAAAGGAGAAAATGCTTCTATCTAACATTTTCTCCATCTCCTAGTATTTTTTACCCATTCAGACAAAACCCATTACTTGAGCCTTATCTTATATGTCATCTACAGTTAGTGGCCATTAATATTTCATCAAATTCAAAATTCCCATTTGATTTACATGTAGTTTGCAGAGTGCAATTACACTTCTTCTGATCATGCAATTGCAAGGAAAACTATACCAGAAGAAAGCAAGGTTAAGGATAGGGCACCCTAATGGGATTCGTGTATCATCGCCTTTCATTGCTGAAAAAACGTATGGATTCGGCTTAGCCTCGTGTAATCCGTAATCGATCAGCCGATAGACGTGGGTTCCCCACATCGATTACGGATTACCCGAGTCTTAGCCAAATCTGTGCAATTTTGGCAATGAAAGGCACTGTTACACGAATCCCATTAGGGTGCCCTATCCTTAATGGAGCTATTTACATGATGTATTTAAAGAGTTTGTCACCTAGTATCAAATTTGTAGCTCTCAAAAACCCAGGTGTAATCTTTTTGCTAAATTCTGGTGACACATGTCAGCATTGATGTCAGTGTAAAAAACATTTCAAAAATATTGATCACTTTTGAAACAGATGACTATATGTAATATAAAATTGTGTCAAGTCTGAATATACATTTCAAGATCAAATTTATTTTGCTTTATTTTCATATGAATTGCATACCTATAGTTTCATTTTTTAACCCACAATAAATTAAAAAGTGAACTTGAAAATACATGTAAGTCAATGGGGCTTCAGACTTTGATGTCCAAAATTTTATTGTTTGGTATGGAGTAAAAAACAAGAGCACCCAATGCAGTTGCCATCACTTGGCTAGTTGCTTTTTCAGTAAAAATTCTTGGTTCTGAAAAGGGCGTAACTGTGTCAAAAACTATTTTGAGGGTTACCTGCCCTTGTTGTGGGTTTATGTTTTGACAGTAAAGAATTTGCTGGATTAAATTGAATATCTTCGGTAAGGACAGAGATATCGTAAAATATCATAACTTTTCGCAGAAAACTGACAAAGACAACTACATACACGATGACAGAACTATGACATTTTGGTGATGTATTATTTAACCCTTTACCACACAATGCCAACATTTAATGACCCCGAGAAAGAGGGATTATGAAAACATTGTGGGTTAAGGAGAAAATGCTGGTGACCAGCATTTTCTTCTTTTCCCACCCTTCTCAAAACCAATTTTAATATGGGGTCATATTTATTTGGTTGTCTGCAAATGCTTTTCAATTGGACTAGAGGGTTAAAACAGCCAAGATAATGATCACCTTACCTAGAATCCACTAACTCCTTAGACTCAAGAAGCTCTTTTGGTTCTATATGAAGGTCTCCATTATGTGACGAAACACCATTAAAGGATAAAGAAACAGCACTATCTGCTGTAGATGCTACTGTTATTTGAGAGTCAGTCACAGGCTCCACTTTAAAATCATCTTCATTCACTTTCACTTGAGTTTCTGTATGAACTATCACAGTGTCTAATTTACTGTCAACAGGTGATTGATCACTAAGAACTTCCTCTTTATCTCCTTGTATAACTTCATCTTTTGTTTCTATACTAGATTTTGTGTCCAGTTCCTTCTCACTATCACAAGTTTCTCCTTGACTCTCTATCTCTGTATGTCCATGACCGTTCACAACACTTGTTGTATGAGGTGTACTTTCTTCTTTATCAGCACTTACTTTTTCCTCATCGGACAGTCCCTCTGTACTGGATGAAAGTTTCTCTGTACTCTTTCCAATTTCATCCAGTCTAGTGCTTGAAAGCCGGGCACCGAGTTTGGTTTTACCCATAATGCTCTGAAGCAATGGCGACTTGAATTTAGGGGTTCCCGAATCACTGTCCTGGGTTTTCCCTTCAGTAAGCTTCTGTAATAATGGGGACTTAAATTTTGGAGTTTCATCTCCACTTTTGATCTTTTCTGTTGGTTTCTCTTTTTCACTGTCATCTCCTTTCTCGTCTTCTGAGGACACTAGACTTGTCCTACCTGAAGATGATGTTGTAGCTACTCGTGTAGGTGACTCGGTCTGTAAAAAGTACAGATTGAAGTCTTTTTCAGACAACAGATTTTAGAAGGTTCCATATTGAAATTTTCAATCAGTATAGATCAAAGATCAGAATGCACATGCAACTGTGCCTGATCTTGGTTGACTTAGTTCGTACCAAGCACTGGAATTTATCTTAATATGATAAAAGTCATATTATCTGTTACACCATCCAATTCATTGATTGTATGATTGATTGTATGATGTTTAACGCCGTTTTCAACATTATTTCAGTTATATCGCGGCGGCCAGTGCACCTATCCATGCTTTCCTGGAGTCTCTTTTACCAGTACTCCGCACAATTTTTCTTTCCAAGCCACTAGCTGCTTTCCCACATAATCATCGTCGAGACAATGGTCAGCGGTGGGAGAGGAATGAATCCTGTCGCAGTGACTATCATTAATCCTTGGAAAGAAATTGGCCGAGCCAGGGGTCGTAGCCAGGGATCGAACCCTGGACCCCGTGTTCTCAAGTCCTGCACGCTACCGACCATCCATTTAAATATTTGCAATATTTGTTCAAATTACATTTTATATGTAAGCCCTCTTGCAATGATGTCTAAAAGAATCAGCAAGATGCCGTAAAAAAGCTTTGCCTGGTGTAACAAGGGCTATTAATTCAAGTGTAAATAATACCTAGGGAAAAACAAAGTTTATCATTTTAAAGCAAAGCATTTGTTTCAAAGCCTTTGTTCTGAATCTGTTTGATAACCCTTTACTAAATAAGCATGTTCATCAATGAATGTGACAAACAGCACACTTGAAAACATAGTGGTAAAAGGAGAAAATGCTGGTAATCAGCATTTTTTCCCCTTCCCAAAATCTTTTCTATCCTTTAAATCACAAATTCCATCATTTGGACCACATTTAAGTGGTTGTCTACAAATGCTTTCATTATGCACAAGTCTGAGATTTTGTGATCTGGTAAGGGATAAGGTGTAAGTATAGTATTACCCTCATTTAGTTAGATTAAGACCAATTAAAAACTTGTGTAAGTGACACAAAAGAGAGCAGAATTTTTTAACACATACCCTGGATTTCTCTGGTGTTGAAGACGGGCTATCTGGTTTAATTCTTTTAAGGACCTCCTCCAATCTCTGCAATATAATTAAACATGTACATCATTAATATTCATTTGAATCTTAACCCTTAGACTACTATGCAGAGCTCATTCCACTTTTGTGGACAAGGTAGGTAAAGATCAGGCTGCAGAGAATGATATAAGCTGAACAGATAACAGGGAGATGCATAGAAAGACAAAGAGACAGAGATGGGCACAGAGGAAAACAGATAGGTACTTGCGTATCACCCTGATAGACCGTTCAAGGTTTTACATGTGAAAATTCAAGGTCCAGTGATAGAGCATAGAAAAAATTGGAACATACTTTGATAAATTGCAATTTTTGTATCCATACGAGTAATTTACAATATTTTGATGAAACTGATGTAAGCACATCTCAACCCCTTACCAAAAAACAAAATTTTGGATTTGTCAAATTTAAAAGCATTTGTAGACAACAAACTGAATGAGGCTCAAATGATGGAATTTGTGACTGAAAGGACAGAAAGCATTGTGGGAAAAGGAGAAAATGCTGTTTACCAGCATTTTCTCCTTTTTCCACAATGTTTTCCAAAGCCTTCTCTGGCAATGACATTAAAAACCAGAAGTGTGTGGTAAAGTGGGATTAAAATGATGTGTACCAACACTTTATAATTATAATAATAATAATAAGGCATTAAAAACAACATTGTGCCATGAATTGTATGGACAACGTAATCTTTGATGTCCAGCACATGATGGGCTTCATCCAGAAATCATCAATTTTCCTGAAGTTAACCACCTCTGAAATATGCTTTCAAGGTTGTCTGCGGCAAATCTCCTCACTTATTTACCATACAACAAAATTTCACAGCATTTTGCAGATGACAAACTAAATGTGGTTTAAATGACAGAATTTGTCTTAGACTGGACATAAAACATTGTGGGAAAAGGAGAAAATGCTGGTTACCAGCATTTTCTCCTTTCCCCACAATATTTCCAAGAGCCGTCTTCCTCCAGATCATTCAAATACAGGATTTTTGGTAAGGGTTAAAAAGGATGGGCTGTTACTTTTTATCTTAGATTCACAAGTACTTACCTTTTTTCTTTCTATTTTCTCTTCTTCCTCCTTTCTGGCTTTCTCTTGCTTTTCCTTTTCATGTCTTTCTGCTTCTTCCCTTGCCTTCCTGTCAGCTTCCTCTTTCTAAAATCAAAATCTCAGTTATAAAAGGATTTGGTGTCCATGACTGTGACGTAGAGCATAGACCTTATCACCGTATGGTCCCAAGTGTGATACCCTGGAGCAGGTGTCAATTTAGGGACTGTTTATTGGCCATTATATTCAGCACAAGTACTTTTGAAGGAAGCAAAATTGAGAGAGATAAGTATATGTTGCAAGAACTTTTTTCTAGATCTATATAAAATATAAATATGTTTAAACTAAAAAGGATTTGGTAATTAGAGAAATTACATGTGAACCATGCTCTGGCAAAATGGGGCTTCACACCAAGCAATTCATCACATAATTAGGGATTTATAAAATCCATTTAGTCTAACAAGTGACTGAATCTGGAGATAAAGTGGTACTTGGATGGGTAGAAAACTTACCAACAGCAAAAAGTTTTGACCCAAGTCAGCCTATAAGGATTGTTCAGGCTGGCCTGGGTCGATACTTTTTTCAGGTGCATTGAGCCCCCTTTTCAAAGAGCATAGCTCATGTAATGGAGCATTTTTTCTATTGGCTGCAATGTTTACAACGATCAGCTTCTGAATTTTGCAAGCATCATAAGAGAAGAAAAAAATCTTCTAAATGAGCAGTTTTTCCAATTACTACTACATCTATTGTTGTCAAGTTGTCTATGCTTACTTAAAGATCCTTACCATCTACCATAATTCTCTTTATGGAAAAATTCTGAAAAAACAAGAGAAATTGCACATAGGATACCTTTAAACAATTATCAATTCACAATGAACATATGTCATTGTGTCTTGAGGACCCATAATATTATGATCCTATATAATTCATTTGATTTAATTTAAAAAAAGCTCTGGGTACTTGCTGTATTTCACATAAAATATATTTTCAAAGCTCTAGCTGATCTGTCCCTTCCAGGGGGTGCCCCATTCATATGAGGGATTATGTCAGCTAAAACTGGGTATTGATGGTTTAGGTAAGCTAAAGCAAAAAAGGAAGGATCAAGTCATATCCCCTACCTGTATTCTCTCCCTTTCAAGCCTTTCTGCTTCTTCCCTTTTACGTTTTTCCTCTGCCTCAATAGCTCTGGCAAGTCTTTCCTCTTCAGCTTTTCTGTTTTCTTCAGCCAACCGCAAAGCCTCTTCTTCTTCACGTCTTTGACGCTCCTCTTCTTCCCTTTGTCTTTCTTCTTCTTGCCGTCTAGAAATCATATACACTAATTTGTGAATTCAGTCAACTAGCAGGAAAGATAAGTTGAATACATTTGCTTCAAATACTATCATCTCTGTTATGGGCACTGACATGAATTTTTTCACTGAAACAAGCAATTTCGTTGAAATGATATCCCCCGACAAAAAATTTACTTGACCGCGTAACTTAAAATCGCTCCCAGTCGGCCATTTTTCATCGAATCGAAAAAAAAAAGTGTATCGGCGGAATGGGTTATTGTACACATGTATAAAGTTTCACGAAATTCCGTCCAATGGTATTGGAGATATTCTCCCAGACGGGCACACAGACGGACGGATGGACAGACGGACGGACAGAAGGACAACGCTAAAACTATATCCCCACGCCTTCGGAGGGGGATAATAATTCTTAATGAGTAATGAGAAATATTGATTTTTTGAATCAAATGACCTCATTTTATCTGTGCCTCAAAAAAATGTATATAAATGAGGTTCGTTCATATGCATACCCTAGCCCAGCCTTCTTTATGCTGATAGTTCATTCTAGTATTAAGTAACCTTGTCTGTACGATGTACGGCAAAACTGACTTAACCCTTTCCTAACAACCCAGTGTTTGAAGATGAAAGCTTTTGATAACAATGTAGGGAAAGGAGAAATTAACCATTCACACCATGCATGTAGAAATATTAATACCTATGCTGTGCTCACCTTTTGAAAGATTATCGTAATATAGCATTTGTGTGTAAATGCAAATGCAACTTTTAACCACAATACTCATGATATCAACAAACAAGAGGGCCATGATGGCCCTGAAATCGCTCACCTGAGTCATTTGACCAAACATGACCCATTTTCAATCTCTTTTGAGATATTACGACAAACATTCTACCAAGATTTTCATGAGTTATTGACCCGAAATGACCCACTTGCAAACTGGTGCAAGACCAACATTCTGACCAAGTTTCATGAGTATTGCATTAAAAATGAGGCCTCTAGAAAGTAAACAAGGTTTTCAAAGATTTGACCTAGTGACCTAGTTTTTGATCCAACATTACCCATTTTCGAACTCTTTCAAGATATTATCAAGACAAACATTCTGACCAACTTTTAAGAGTTTCGGACTAAAAATGTGGCCTCTACAGCATACACAAGGTTTTTCTAAGATCTGGCCTAGTGACCTAGTTTTTGATCAGACATTAACCATTATCAAACACTTTTTAGATATCACTAAGACAAACACTCTGACCAAGTTTCATGAGTATTGGACTGAAAATGTGGCCTCTAGAGCGTACAAAAGGTTTTTCTAAGATTTGACCAAATTACCTAGTTTTTGACGCGACATTACCCATTATCAAACTCTTTTGAGATATCACCAAAACAAACATTCTGACCAAGTTTAAAGAGTATCAGACTGAAAATGTGGTCTCTACAGCATACACAAGGTTTTTCTAATTTTTGACCCAGTGACCTAGTTTTTGACCCCACATGACCTAAATTTAAACTCATTCAAGGTCTCATCAAGACAAACATTCTGACCGAGTTTCAGGAGTATCAGACTGAAAATGTGTCCTCCTGAGCGTACACAAGGTTTTTCTAAGATTTGACCTAATGACCTAGTTTTTGACCCCACATGATCCATAATCAAACTCGCCTGAGCTATTATCAAGACAAACATTCTGACCAAGTTTCAAGAGTTCTTGACAGAAAACGTGGTTTCTAGAGCATACACAAGGTTTTTCTAAGATTTGGCCTAGTGACCTAGTTTTTGACCCGACATGACCCACTTTCAAACTCGTCCGAGATATCATCAAGACAAACATTCTGACCAACTTTCAGGAGTTTTGGATTGTAAATGTGGCCTCTAGAGCATACACAAGGTTTTTCTAAGATTTGACCTAATGACCCAGTTTTTGACCCCACATAACCTATTTTTGAACCCATCCGAGATATCATCCAGACAAACATATTCTGACCAACTTTCAAGAGTTTTAGACTGAAAATGTGGCCTCCAGAGCGTACACAAGGTTTTCCTAAGATTTGACCTACTGACCTAGTTTTTGACCCGACATGACCCATTTTCGAACTCGTCTGAGATTTTATTGAGACAAACATTCTGACCAAGTTTCATGAGTATCGGACTGAAAATGTGGCCTCTAGAGCGTACACAAGGTGAAAAGTTGACGACGGACGATGCACGATGTACGCCGCACGCCGGACACAGCACGATCACAATAGCTCCCCATGAGCACTTCGTGCTCAGGTGAGCTAAAAAAAAAAAAAGATTTTCTTTAACATCAGTTGTTTCCACTTTTGTGTCATTTGTGTAAGGTATTGGTACCTATTGACCCTTTACCACACAACAAAAGTTTAGACAAGTCCAAATTCAAAGCATTTGCAGATGACAAAAATGTCTAAAATGATGGACTTTGTCTGTGATAGGGTAGAAAACATGGTTGCAAAAGAAAAAGTGCAGGTTAATAGCATTTTCCAATAATTTTTTCTAGCCCTTTTTCTCAAGTGTTTGGTGGATGGTAAAGATAAAATATAGTCTATATTGGAATATAACAAGTCCTCTCAATTTCATCAAAGCCTACCTAAGTTCTTCTTGTCTGATCCTCTCAATTTCTGCCTCTCTCTCTGCTTTCTCTCTAGCTAGCCTCCTCTTTTCTGCCAGTTTTGTTTTGTATTCCTCCATCTCTCTCTCTTTGTCAGTCTTTGGGGTGGATGAATCTGATTTAGCAGCTTTGGGTTCTGGAGACACCTGCTTGGGTTCTGGTTTAGCCCTTGGAGAGGTTTTAGGGGCCTCAGGCTCGAAAAATTTTACAGTGGGTTCCGTTGCCTGTTTGTCTGGGGTACCATCTGCAACCTCTGGCTTTTCAACCTGTTTCTCATCCACATCTAAAACATTGATATCTAATCATAACTGTATTTCATGCAAGAGCTTTGCTTCAACCTTCAATGCAAAAGTGGAAACCCCCCCCCCATTTGAACTACTTGTTAATAACCTTCGCATTATTTATATCTAGCATGTTAATGCTTGAAAGCTTGTATTACAGGTGTCACTGTATTGACACTTTTCACCACACAATCCCAACTTTTAACGACCCCTGAAGAAGAAGCATTCTGAAAACATAGTGGGAAAAGAAGAAAATGCTGGTAACAAACACTTTCTCTTTTTCCCACAATGTTTTTTACCCTATCAAAGACAAATTCCATCATTTGAACTACATATAAATTGTTGTCTGCAAGTGCTTTCAATTTAGACAAGAGTTAAAGAGTTCAGCCAACACTGTTCCAAAGTTAAACACAAAAAGTTTGTGACAATGAGGTCATAAATCTGATTACCAGTAGTCATCATACATCCAGACAATGTTAAGTTTATTGGTGCTAATTGTAACCCTCAGCAGAGAAAGTTATTTCAGATACACTCCAGGGAATGGTTGTTTTCATATTGGCAACCAAGAACTGGATGCTTCATGTCAATAAAATACAACAAAAAGACAGAATGAATTCAGTAAAATGGCTGAAAAAGTATTAATACTTTATAATTAAAGTGATTTTTTGAGCTCTAAATGAATTTCATTCCCTTCAATTGATTCATTGAATCCTATGTAAATCTCAGACCCTTCAAAAAGTTAAGACGATAAAGGATATTGCGTAAAATTTGTGAATGAAAACTGGTGCAAACATAGTTACCTCTTTACTATATGACAGAAATTTATACTTGTCTAATGCAAAGCATATGCAGACCACATATCAAATGTTAAAATTTGCCTTCAGTTGAGTAGAAAACATTGTGGGAAAAGGAGAAAATGCTGGTTACAAGTATTTTCTCCTTTTCCAACAATGTTTTCAAGGTTTTTTTTTTTTTTTTCTCAAGGTTATTATAACTTTGAATTGTGTAGTAAAGAATTAAAAAAAGAGCAACTTCTTATTGATTGATTGATTGTATGGTGTTTAACGCCGTTTTCAACATTATTTCAGTTATATCAAGGCGGCCAGTGCACCTATCCATGCTTTCCTGGAGTCTCTTTTACCAGTACTCCCCACAATTTTCTTTCCAAGCCAATTTTCTTTCGTCGAAACAATGGTCAGCGGTGGGAGAGGAATGAATTCTGTCGCAGTGACTATCATCAATCCTTGGAAAGAGATTGGTTGAGCCAGGGGTCGTAGCCAGGGATCGAACCCTGGACCCCGTGTTCTCAAGTCCTGCACGCTACCGACTGAGCTACCGGGGCTCGGTTTGTAAGTATATTTTTATACAAGGTCTGCAAAAAGACAAACGGAGTTTTCTGCAGCTGATAATGTATTCAGCCTTTACCAGACAATAAACTTTTTGACTTGCTTAAACTGGTACACGACAAATCAAATTTGGCTCAAATGATGTCAATTGTCTTGCAACCAGTAGAAAACATTATGGAAAAAGGAGCAAGTGCTCGTTACCAGCATTTTCTCCCATTCCCACAATCTTTTCCAACATATTTATTGTCAGGGTCTTTCAAACATGGGGTTGTTTGATAAAGACTTAACTCTTTACCAAACAATCCCGAGTTTTGACGCCCCTGTAGAAGGCTTTTGAAAACATTGTGGGAAAAGGAGAAAATGCTGGTAACAAGCATTTTCTCCTTTTCCCACAATGTTTTCTTCCCCATCCAAAACAAAAATCATAATTTCAGTTACATTTAATTTGTCGTCTGCAAATCCTTTCAATTTGGACCAGTCTAAATTTTTGTCATTTGGTAAAGAGTTAAATCTTTACCAAACGACAAAATATAAGACTTGTTCAAATCAAAAGCATTTAAAGATGACAAGTAAAATATTGCTCAAACAGGGAGATTTGTCTTTGATAGGACAGAAAAGATTGTGGGAAAAGCAGAAAATGCTGGTTTCTAGCATTTTCTATTTTTCCTTCTATGTCTTCAAAAGCCTATTTTCCAAGGATGTTAAAAGTCAGGATTGTGTGGTAAAGACTTAACTGACCTGGTGCCCCCTCTATTTGGATTGTGGGTGTGGCCTGTGGTTGGGAGGTCTTTGTGGGCACTGGTGAGAGAGATTTTGGACTGTCCGATTTCGAAGAATCTTCTTTTCCTTTGGTGTCCTTTAGGCTGGGCTTGCTGGGTGACTTCGATGGCGAGTCCCTTTGTGGTCTGGCCTTGACTTTTGGAGTTGTGGAAGTCTGAAAGAAAAGAAAAAGACCCTTTTAATAAAAAATTTTGAAATCATCATCTTTGTTACACAGCTAATTGTGGTTTAGAGTGAGCATAGAATTTTTATAGAATGATACTCAAGAGATTTTTCCTTCTCAGACAAGTCACTATTGGTATCAAAGTAGTATAAATGTATCATGATATCCTGAAACTATTTGTCAAAGTCTAAATTCAGATCTACAGGAGAATTTCACAGTTAAGTTTTCTTTTAGATTGAGGCAGATTAACATTTAGATCTGCTTTTCATAAAATTAGAAATGTATTGTTTCTATTTCTCCTGTTTGATAAAGAGGAGCTCTTCACAGAAATATAACTAGCTTAAGTGGCCAACCATTAGTTACTCAAAATCTACAACCAGGCAAATTAACTTGTTTCTGCGTAAAAATAACTTTATCTCCCATCAAAAGACATCCATTGAGAACAATGTTGAAATAAGGAGCAACTGCCACGTTATGATTCCTCCATAATGAACACAGCCAACTGAACTGTCAATGTCATCCATTCTGTCCCATAGCAATTACATTTGGTACAGACATAAATTTTCTAGAAATCACTTCACTGAAAAGTTAATTAATCAAATGATTACCAAAGTTTTACATGATTAGACACCTGAAAAATTATTTCTTAATACACATTATTCAGTTTAAATCAACTACCTCCTAATATCAAAATCAATTACAATTACACACAGAAATAACAAAATCCTATAATTCAATGCACCTTCAGGCTAACATAAAATCTACACTGTAACCCCTTATCAAACAAAAAAAAATTTAGACTTGTCCAATCATTTCCTGATGAGAAATTACATGTTAATATTCCTAAAATGATGGGATTTTTCTTTTGCATAGAAACCTTGCAGGAAATAGAGAATATGCTGCTTAGAGAAATCACACTAAATAAATCCTAGGTCTAACATTTTGTGCAGTCTGATCATGACCTAACTGATCAGAAGCAGAAAAAGAGGCTCTAAAAATCCAAAAACTTTCAAAACTGATCACTAATTAAGATTAAGTAATGAAATAATCAGCAATCTGAATCATACTTGACTCATCAGTATGTCACTGCCTCTTACTGCATTCTTTGAAAACAAATAAAGAAACCATCAGAAATTCTTGCAAATGCACTTAAAAAGAAATTGTATGAAATGGGTTGGCAAAAAATTGAGAAAATATTATTCAACAGTATCTCACTTTGCCACCCTGTTTTCAGAGATACCAGGTGAAAATGCATTAAAATGCATTTAATAAATCTATATCAGGAAATGGGTTTGAAATCAATACACAGTCACAGAATGGCAACAACACTTCACTCACCACATCATAGTGTTTACGGATACCATCCATGATATTTTATTATGAGGTCTAGTGTCTGAATCTATCTGCTTTTTGTGATTGTTTAATTAACCCTTTACCACACAATGACGCCTTTTAACGCCCCTGAAGAAGAGGCCTTTTGAAAACATTGTGGGAAAAGAAGAAAATGCTGGTAACCAGCATTTTCTCCTTTTCCCACAAAGTTTTCTACCCTATCAAAGAAAAGTTGCATCATTTGAGCCACTATGAAATCGTCTTCTGCAAATGCTTTCAATTTGGATAGGTCTTAAATTTTGCCGTGTGGTAAAGGGTTAACTGTATTTTGGCCTAGCCAAGAAGCTCATTTGGTAATGCACAGGGCTACCCCCAGTTCCATTGATTTCATTCCACAGATTGATGACAGACATTGCAAGACGATTTATTGCTCTCTCACTACTGATCAACTTTTCCTTATTGGTTATATGGGAAAGCAGCCAGTGGCTTGGGAACAAAACTGTGTGAAGTACTTATAATAAAAAAGCTCCAGGAAAGCATGGACAGGTGTACTGATCCCTGTATTATAACTGAAAAATTGTTGACAACAACTTTAAACAGCATACAAAAAATTAAACAAATTAACCATGTTTTCCCCTTAAAAAAGTAGTCTTAACATTAAGCCTAAAATTTTGTTGTATGATATAGAAGGTATCATTGCGAAATACACCTTAGATTTGCTGCAGAAGGGCCTTCCCTGTGACTGACAATGTCAATCTTATTCATTTAGCAGTTGAAAAGTTGAACACAGTCTAAAAAAAATCTTTCATTTAACATTTGTTACCATCATGCAGCACACTGCTTTTGTTGCAAAAGGATAAATTACTCAAAAGAAGCACAATGAGAAATTGCTTGGACCAAGCTATTGTGTTTCACATGGACATATTCAAGTATTAAGTCTTTACCAGACTACAAAATTTGAGAGCAATAGCAAATAACTCGTCAAAAATGAGATCAATAGCAGACAACATGTTAAATATGGCTACAATGATGGGAGTTCACATTTGGGGAGTAGAAAACATTCTGGGAAAAGGAGAAAAGGTTGGCTACCAGCATTTAGTCCTTTACCAACAATCATTCCGATGTGATACAAAGCCTTCTTCCTCAAGTTCGTAAAAACCTGGGGTTGTCTGGTAAAAGATTTAACCTTAACTTATAATGATCTATACTCCACAATGATGTCTTAAAAGTTTACAGCTACAACTTTTTTTCAGCAAGACAAACATGTAGTGATAAGTTAACTTATTAATTCATTTATTTACAGGCCAACAGCTGAGCCCAGTAGATCAATGGTAAGATTCAGGGCTTGAAACCCTTGGCTTGATGGTTTAATTTTGATGTTGTCGAAATTCTTTCCAAGGATTGATGGTAGTCACTGGGATAGGATTTATTCCTCTCTCACTGCTGAATACTTTTTCGATGATGTTTATGTAGGAAAGGAGCCAGTAGCTTGGAAAGACTACTGTACAATTTACTGGTAAGAAAAAGCTCCAGGAACACATGGATGGTAGCACTGGCTACCTTCATATACGTGAAATATGTAGAAAATGTCATTAAAACTGTACAAACAAACAGACTACTGTAATGATTTTTTTTAAACAGATGGAAAACATTGTGGAAATAGGAGCAGTTCCTTGTAATAGGTGATTGCTACTGTTACCGCAAAGTTTGCATGAAGAAGCCAGATTTGTGCAGTGATGAATTATGAATGTGCTACACAATGATTCTGATACACCAATATGACATGTAAGCTTACATAATATCTCCAGCTTCTTTTCCTTATGATATGCTAGCATACAAAAAAGGATAGGGTATAGAATATATTTTTAACAACTGCATATTGAATTTATTAATAGCCTGCTGGCAAAAAACAAAAGTATTTTAACTCTTTACCAAACAATAAACAGAGCTCCAGACAGAGGGAGTGATTTTGATTTCAAAATTGAAAATATTAATTATTCTCCACTAAACCCTATGGTGTAGGTACTCATTAGAATCGTCTCGAGACGATTCTAATGAGTACCCACAACATAGGGTTTCAAAGAGAAATAATTACTTAAGAATACCATCACTCCCTCTTATCTGGAGCTCTGAACAAAATTTTAGACTGGTCCATACTGAATGCATCTGCAGATAACAAATCAAATGCTGCTCAAATGGTGAAATTTGTTGTAAAATCATGGGTGAGAAAAGGGGAAAATGTTTGTTACTTCTTCATATCAAAGAACAATCAGCTTCTGTGCAGGACAGACTAGACCACGATTAGACTGCACAGAATGTGCAACATTATCTTCAATCTACACCATCTGCCATTAGATTATACAATGAAACCAAAAAATCTTATCACTAGCTGTGGGTTTGTAACAAATCTCTGGAAAAAAAAAACCTATTATTCATTTGGCGCCTAAAGAGTAAGGTCATGCTGTACTGAAAGATTGCGTGTTTTTACATGTTACCTCCAGCAGGCTAAATTCTTGCACCTTGCAGTAGACCACAATTGAAAACATCATGGTAAAAAGAGAAATTGCTTTTTACTAGCAATTTATATTTCCCTGTCCCATTATACAAGCGCATATATTCAAGTTGTAATCCTTTATATAGGTTGATTATACCCACTATACAAGGATGTTCTTGCAGTCAACCTTACTGTGAATTGATTCAAGAAATAATGAGTTAATTCTACATATAAGAGAGAGAAGCATATAAGACATAAACCTAAATGAGGATAGGTGGTTAGCAACAGGGAAGATGGGAATTGAGGTAAAAAACAGTTTTCCATTAACCCTTTAGCACACAACGAAATTTTAGACTTGTCCAAATTGAAAGCATTTGCAAACAACAAACTAAGCATAACTCAAAATATGAGATCTGTCTCACAGGGTCAATAATACTGTGGGAAAAGAGAAGATGCTGGTTACCACCATTTTCTCCTTTTTCCACAATATTTTCAAAACTAGTCATCCTCAGGGTTGTTATAGTGTGGTAAAGGGTTAAACACTTGAAATATGGTTTTGTCAACTCCACAGCTAAACAGCTGTTTCACTGAACAATAAGTAATAATATCATAGAGAATAATATAGCTACATTTGTTGAAAAATCTGGACTTCGACTGTGATTTTCTTTTTTTTAGTTTTGTTGCCATAGCAACCAGATTCAATGAAATCATATTTTTTTACGAAATTCTGAGAGGCGACCTGCCAGGACCATTTCTGTGAAGTTTGGTAAAAAAAAATGGGTAGTTTCAGAAAAGGTGCTTGCTATATAAGTTGACAAGGTCATGACATAGTAGGGCTATTCGGAAATTTTTGAGACAACGCTCATAATATGAGAATGATAAGATTTACAAAAGTAATATCTCATCACAGTTAACATATACTTTATTACTTTATACATGCCAAATATCAGGCCGCTTGGTCTTCTGTATAAGGTCGGGGCCCGTCGGAAATATACCACCTTGCTCGGTCTGGAGCACAACGGCGTTTTGAACGTGACGTCCTGTCAACATTACCGCGCGTTTCACCACTGCATGACATTCCTTTTTAAAATAAAACCATTCAATCTAACTTCGTATGTCGGTGAACCCATTTGTCTTACAGTTTTACATCATTCACTATCTAATTACCTCACCACATTTAGTTCTGCGGTCTTCAATTCACTGAATTATTGAATGTTATACCTCTCAACTGGGACTTGACATGTGGAAAGATGTCGATGATCGCCAGTCCCCACCTCCTTTTGTGTTGTAAGGAGATGATGCATCTTTGACAAACCGATTGTGCCACCGATAAACAAGAGACCGAGACATGCCTCTTCGGCTCCGTGTCATGTTTTAATATCTTTTTTGTTTCAATAGGGGTTTGTCCAAGCTCGACGCAAAAGTTTATGTAAGCTCGCTGCTCCGCCTTTACATCGTTATCCATTTTGTCGCTGTTTCTTTGGTAGCACAAACTTCCAGAAAATGGTCAAAACTTGCTTATCTAATACATGAACTTTTTGAAACTTCACTGGGACAGAATGACATAATCTATATAGCATCGCTTTAATTGACTTTTCGCCATAGTCTATATAGCATCGCTTTAATTGACTTTTCGCCGCTTTTTTAATATTAAAGTTTTTATTCAGTTTGATTTATTTGAACTAACTCATTTTTACGGCATGCTCCAGTTACTCATGCCTCTTGTTGATTTTAAATGATATACGATTATAACGTCTAACTAATACAGATTTCATTTAGGTCTTTCAATTTATTAAAGGTTACTTCATGTTCATGGAAAATTGTATGGACATACGTTAACTTTCGCTCTCAAAACACACGTCTCAATAATTTCTGAACAGCCCTCGTAAGTTTGCTAGCCTTCCGTCAGTGGAAAAGATTCATTACTAAAATGCTATTTGACAGATATCCCACTAAATAATTTACCAAACGATTGCATACTTTGACGACCTTTAGGCAAAAGAAAGTTTGAAAATACTGTAAGGAAGGAAAGGGTTTTCTATCCATTCTAGGACAAATTCCAAAATTAACAAAACATTTGAGCCATGCTCTGGCAAAAGGGGGCTTAATGCATCTCCTCGATGCATGATACCAAGCAAGTCATTACAGTATTATACATCCCTGAAATCCATTTTGTATAACAACCTACTGAATCATGAGGTACACTTGTCTTTTGACATACAGAAAATTGACCAACAGCGAAAAGTTTTGGCCCAGGTCAGCCTGCGCAGACTGCGCAGGCTGGCCTGGGTCGATACTTTTCACATATGCATTAGGCCCCCTTTTCACAGAGCGCTACTCATTTACTTTGTTGTCTTCATATCTGAACAGGTCCAAAATGTTTGCCCTTTGGTACAGAGGAGAGGTAAATACATGTAATATTTCTAACCTTTCAAAACAATCAAGAATGATGTGAAATGTGCATGATCATATCTATGGAAGAATAAACCCCATGAAGTCAGTTTTGGGTTTTTTTTCTCGATGAAAAACAAACATACAACTAAATATGTAGTCTTCACAGAACCTTATATGAATGAAGAAATTAACCCTACAAATTACCATGTTACAAGGATAGGTTACTAGTAAGTTGGATATAATATCTGCTTATAAATATTAATCTCACCAAGGTTACATCTTTTATATACATGTATATTTCTTATTTCTACAGATATGTTATCTATAATCTACAGTATGATCACACCCCACAAAACCAACCTTTTCTGGAACGGAGGGTGCTTCAACTGGTGAACCTTTTTTAACGACCTGTCAATCAAAAAGTCATACGCAGCTTTTCAACCATGTCTCCAAACTTTGTACCTTATCTGACAGCCATTTTTTATTAGATAGAACTGCCGTTTTCATTTCTATCTCAGTAACTTTTTACTCAGTCTCTTCCCTAGATTACTCTAATTCACAAAGTTCTCTCTGCCTGTACTGCTTTTGTTGTAAATATCCTTTCTGTCTGAATCGAGTAAAACACTTAACAAGAGCACTACATGCCAGTGCCAACACTTGGCTGCAGTTGCTTTCAGTGAAGATTGTACGTCGATAAAGGGGTAAAACCGTTTTAAAACTATTTTAATAGTTACCTGCCCCTGTTCTATGGATTCTCCTATTGATAGGTAACAAGTAGTCCAAGTCTGAAGTAAATATTCTCAGTGATGACAGGAATATCATTAAACGTCAAAGGTTTTGCGTGACACAGGATTATGGCAATACCTTGACATTTTTTTCAAAAATAGCCCAGCTAAAAATATAAACTTCTACTGCATTGAGTATGACTTATCTTGATTTTATAACCTTGACTTGGATCAGACTGCCATTCAGTGGAATCTCATCTTGATCTATAGTCCATAAAGGCAACTGCCTGTGTGCCTAATGCTTTAATGGTAAACAAATATTACTTTAAGTACCTGTACCTAAAATAAAACTTACTTTAACTGGAGTAGCTTCTTTCTCACCAGTTTCTTTTTTGTCAGCTGACGTATGTTTTGGAGTGGCCAGTCTTTCAATAAAGGACTTTGAGAGGGGTTTCGGGACAGCTTGTTTCTCCTTTTCATGAGTTTCAGACTTGGACATTCTCTCCATCCTTTCCTTTTCTCTCTCTTTTTCTCTTTCTCTCCTTTCTTCTCTTTTCTTCTCGGCTTCAAGTCTTCTCTCCTCAATTTTTTGCCTGTCTTTGGGTCTTGGTAAAGTGGCAGCCTTTTTCTCCTGATAAAAAGTACATTTCATATTAAGATTTTAGCGCTTTATCTATTTCCAATGAAAAGCATGTAAATAATTTAAAGGTTCATGTACAAAGCCAAAAAAAACATAATGAAGTTGTATGAAAGAGCTCTTGCAAAAAATATTGTTCAAATGTATCAAACCTTTATTTCATGCTGATATTAAATCTTAACAGGTACATTTTCAAAGAGGACTGTCACTGATTAAACTCTTTACCATAAAATCCTGAGTAACAGAGTTGAGAAAAAGGTCTTTGAAAAAATTGTGGGAAAAAGAGAAAATGCTGGTAATCAGCAATATCCCCTTTCCCCCCAGTGTTTTCTATCCTTCAAAAGACAAATATAAGTTTTTGAGTCACAAATTTTGACATCTGCAAATGTTTTCCATTTGGTCAAGTTAAAAACTTTGTTAGCAGAAAGAGTTAGCAGAAATGACTTACAATTGAAATACTTTCATTATCCCTTTACCAGACCGCAAAATTTTAGACCTGTCTGTAAGCACTTGCATTTTTTCCTATTTTGACAACAGTTTCAAAAGCCATCTTTTTCAAGGTCGTTAAAACACAAGATTGTGAGGTTCACGGTTGAATAAACAGAGGATAATCAACTGTTGGTGTGTTATATTAAAAATCTGTCACTACAATGGGGTGTGATGTGGTTGAAAAACGAGTCCAAAGGACGAGTTTTTTAACCGTATCAAACCCCATTCGAGTGACAGATTTTTAATATCACACACCACCAGTAGATTTTCTTTTTATTATATTCCTAATTCTCCCTTTGTCTGCTAATAATTATCAAGAATGGTAGGCATACATACGACTTTTCTTTACAAACACATGATCCATATTTTGGCAGAAGCAGCTGACGCAACAGATGATGTAACGCTCGAGGGTTTGCGAGTAAGTTACGTCATCTATTTAGATCAATTGGAAGGCATGCATTTTTTTGCACCTTTACAATTTAAAACCAGCCATATGAAATTAGAAGAAGAAACAGTTAACCCTTTCCCACATGACATGTTTAAGACTTTTCCGAATTAAAAACATCTCCAGATGACAAATACTAAATTGGTACAAATGACCTTAAGTTTTCTGATAGGATAGAAAACATTATGGTAGAAGGAGAAAATGCTGGTTGGTAGTATTTTCTCGTTTTTTCAACAATATTTTCCAAGAGCTCTCTCCCACAAAAGCTATCTTCTTTTCTCGAAATGTTTTCAAAAGATTTCTCCCACAAGGTCGTTAACTCAGGATTGTTTGGAAAGACTACCGATGTTTGAAGTGCAGACAGAATCATTAAACTGTGAGCAATATAGGAAAAAAAGTAGTTCCGGCAAACATTCTAAAACTATATCGTCACTAGTGATGATACCATATCATCACTAGTGATTTTATTCACTGTGAAAAAACTGAAAAAATAATACACTGAGAAATCCCAGTAATTCACTGATAGGAATATAATAATAATATTCATTTAATTCAGAAACCTTTTAACAAAAAGTCTTGTAACCCTGAGGTAAATGCCTTCAAAAACATTGTAGGAAAAGTAGAAAATGCTGGAAACGAGCATTTTCCCCCAACAATATTTTCTTCCCTTTAATAGACAAAATCCATAATTTGAGACATTATGACTTCTCCAAATGCTTTCAATTCCTTTAAGCCTAAAATTTTATCGCCTGCTACAGAACAAATTTTTTACCTTGCCATCCACTTTTTCATCATCTTTTCTGCCAGGTGTTCTCGTCTTGCTGACATCTGAAAGAATATCATATAAAAGAAAACATATATCTTTCATCTTAATAGTCAAACTTGCATTAACCCTTTCCCAAACAATCCCTGGTTTTTACAGGTCAGGAATAGAAGCCTTTTGAAAACATTGTTGGAAAAGGAGAAAATGCTGGTAACCAGCATTTTCTCCTTTTCCCACAATATTTTCTACCCTATCATATAGAAAAATCATTTTTTTAGCAACTGTTAATTTGTCATCTGCAAAATGCTTTCAATTTGGTCTGGTCCAAAATCTGCCATTTGGGAAAGGGTTAAATCACCTGGGAAACTATGATAAAAAGTTATTTTTCACTCGCATCCTGGTTTGACAGAATTACATGCATTTCCATGTCACAACTTACAGCTCTACAACTTGTAGAAATTATTTAACCCTTTACCAAACAATCCAGAGTTTAAAAAACCCAAAAAAGAAAGCTGATGAAAATATTGTGGGAAAAGGAGAAAATGTACCGGTACTTTCTCCTTTTCCCACAATGTTTTCTATTGTATCAAAGACAACCTGCACCGTTTCAGCCACCTTCAATTTTTTATCAGCAAATGCTTTTGATTTGGATAAGTCTAAGATTTTGTCAATTGTTGGAGAGCTGAATCCAGTTTTATGCCACTTCAACAATCTTTCAGTCATGTTATGGTTACTTATCAGTTACTGATAATTCTTTTCTAGGTTTCACTATTACTAAGCCGAGGTTTTGCAAAGCCTTGTCCAAAGTCACTTCAACATATGTATCTTGTTTTCAACAAATTCATCATTCCTCGGCCACCTGTTCTGAAAAAAATCTGAAAATCATCTTCATGACCAATGTTTCAGTGGAATCATGATCATCACAGGTTACAACTATAACATACATGCATGCAGATTATGCTTGGAGAAATTGGCTGCTCAAGTAACACTGCATGGACTTTAATGGTTTAACCCTTTACCACACGATCCCGACTTTTAACCACCTTGAGTAAAAAGACTTTTGAAAACATTGTGAGAAAAGCAGAAAATGACGGTAATCAGCATTTTCTCTTTTTCCCACAATATTTTCTACCCTTTCTTAGACAAGTTGAGCCATATTAGATTTGTAATCTGCAACATGCTGTAAGTAAAGAAATATTGTTGTGTGGTAAAGGGTTAAACAGGTTTTGGTTGTACCTGAGACACCAACTTACAAAGTCTGTTTTACATGCCATGTGCATCAACACAACTTAACTATAAGGTACTACCTCCGCAGATCTTTGGAAAAATATTTTGTGTACAAAACTGAGAACATTTCCTTACCTCTAATACCTCTGTCCGTACTTTTACTTCTGGATGGTCTAGGGCTGTCTGTCTCTAATGGCACAAAACTTGGCATGGATGTGGCTACACTGTAAGGTCTCTGTTTCCTTGGTGACATCTTGCTGGGATCTCTCATCTTCACACCTGTCACCCCACTGGTTGCTACATTGATAGCACTCTTGTGTCTGGAGGGCGGAGTTGAAGCTGGAAGAGACCGCCTAAGCCTGTTCTCTGGGATTGTATTAAGGGCTATTAGGGGAGGTGAATTTGTGCAAAAAGTGATTGACCAATGAGGGAGGACCAGGTAGTCAATGGTTACAAATTGGATTTGAGAACAGGCCATGGGGTGGAGAAAAAAGAAAAAGAAAAGAAGAAAAAAATTGTATTAATACAATGTTTGACAATTTTGATTTGCTTTAAACTCGATTACATTGATTATATGCCTCCACCTCTGGATTAGGTATCCGAGTAGTTGAACAGCATGCGGGTACAACATAAGCTCATGCAAATAGGTAAACATCCATGTCACTCCATTACACTTTGTACAAGCAAAATGAGGCTGTAGAACAACATTAACAATACAACATTCTTACATGCTGAACTATTAGTGCACAAAGGTAAGAAGAGTGGTGTATTGAAAGGGAACTATAAACAGGATTGTGAACAAGGAAAATGAATAAGGAAATACAGCAGAAAGACTACAATGAAAATATTAAAACCTGAAGCTTCCAAACATACAAGCATGTCTTTCATAACCCCATTCTACAACAGAATTACAATTCCTCCCCTCCCTGCAATGAAAATTTAGTCCATGATCAGAGCCAGAAGAAGTTACTGCAGTATAATGTCAAGAGTTCAAATCAAATGAAATTTTCAACAACCGTATTTAACAAATAAATCACACCAATAACAATGTAATAGATTGAATTGGATGAATTGTGTATTAAGCTGCTTTCAACATCATTACAGTCATTTCACAACCACAGCTCACATATTCATGCATGTCCTGGGTTTCACCAGTACTGGGCTTGGACTCCAAAGTGTCTTGCTCACAGACATTCCCACAAAAAAAAAAAAACAATGCTTCCAGTAAAGCTCATATCCAGGACCTCCAGGTTCAAGTCCTTCACTTTAACACTGAGCCACATAGGACCGCACCAAAATAACTAACATGACTGATTTCCAAAACTGGTCAAACCACAGAAAACCTTTTTTTCCACTGCGTTTTCTAAACTTTCAAAGGCAGTCCACTCATTTGAGCCATATTTCATTTCTTTTCTGCATATGCTCCCAATCTGGATCAGACAAATTTTTTGTTGTTCAGTAAAGAGCTGACCTGACTTTATTTGTGCTCTACCCTCAAGAGTTGACCAAAATTACTCCCCGGCATTGAAAAGTTTTCACAGCATAAGAAAAAGAGCAACTGCCTGTTTTAGCTCGTATTATATATAGGGTGAAGCTGTTAGATCGAATTCATGAGACACTAGAGCCAATAAAGGTAAAAATAAAAGCATGACTATGATCACATCTTTAGTCACCAAGAACTGCACCATCAATACAACACCAACATGCTGTATGCCAAACAGATCTACATTATTGGAGATGACTTTCAAAAAAGATTTGTAGAATAAGTGTCAACTTGAGTTAAGGTATAATATAAGAATGTTGTGTAAAACCAATGAATGAAAAGGAGAAATTACTCATGAGCAATTTCTCCTTTCACCACATTGTTGTCAGAAGTGATCTGCTGTAATAGGAAAAAGAAAGCCACTTGCAGGACTTAGTAAGTCAACCCTTTACCACACAATCCCGAGTTCTACTGGCTCTGAGGAAGAAGCCATTGGAAAACATTGTGGGGAAAAGGAGAAAATGGTTTCGAGCATTTTCTCCTTTTCCCACAATGTTTTCTACCCTATGAAAGACAAATTTCATCATTTCAGCCACATCTGAACGGTCATCTGCAAATGCTTTCCATTTGGACAAGTCTACGTTTTTGTCGTGTGGTAAAGAGATCATTCAACAATAAATCAATATGCATCAGACACCATACATACATGTACTGGTATCAGACTCTATCAAGCCACTGATATGACTCAACATTGAATCGAATGATTTCTCGGGTGAATTTCAGCAGTTTTTACAATACTTTTCAGGCCTAACTTTGACTGCTTCTCTCATTCTTCCAACATCTTTTTCCAATGTTCAATGAATATTTTGTGATCCACAATGTCTGCATCAGAGATGGACTCAAGTCCAACAAATAATCGTTAAAGGTTGGATTCCTATAGTGAGACCTTTTGTTTTACTTTTGTTTTAAACATTTTCAACATTATTTCAGCTATACCCTGGCAGCTAGTGTATCTATCCATGCTTTCTTAGGGTTTCTGTTACCATCACTTCACACAATGTTCTTACCAAGCCACTGAATGCTTTCTCATATAAACACTTTGGAACAATGTACAGAAGTGTGAGAGGAATGAACCCTGTCAAAATTACTAACATCAATCCCCCAGAAAGAATTACGCCAAACTGGGGAATCAAACCAGAAAACCCTAGATTTCAAGCCCTGTATGTTATGGACTGAGCTATCAGCAAGGCCATAGTCATAAAGGAATTGTTCTTGATGCAAACCAATTTTTCAACATGGATTCAATCATATCAATGCAACCAGTACAATTTTTCCAACTGTTACTGTAGTTTCTCTTACCACTGTTTTGTTGCAAACACTCTATCATGCACCTGGCTGCTCTCCCACTTAAACATCATTTAAACAATCTTCACGTAATCTTAACCGGGCCCATAGAGGAGCTTAAACACTGTTCAATGAAACTGACATCCTATCCTCTTTTGTGCTTGATTCTGCTTTATAGACAGATTAACCCTTTACCAAACGATCCTTTTCTTTATGATAACCCCCAAGGAAAAAAATTATGCAAACATTGTGAGAAAAGGAGAAAATACTGATAACCATTATTTTCCCTTTACGCCACTATGTTTTCTAACTATCCTTTCAAAAACAACCTCATCATTTGATCCATATTCAAAATGTTGTCTTGTAACTGCTTTCAATTTGGACAAATCTATAATTTTGTTGTCTGGTAAACATTTAAAAGAATATCATGTGATTCTCATATGATTAGATTTTATTTATCTATTGCCTTTATTGATGTTTACATAGCTCCCATCACCATATTAAATAGCAGCTTTTTCTCAAGTACAAAATTGGAGGTTTGGTTTTCATATGTACTATATACGTGGATATATACGAGTGTCGAAAAGTTTGCGAATAACCGGTTACATACATTTTGCGAACAGAAATGTTTGCAATTTCAAGACATTCTTTATTTGTTAGTATAGAGCAAAATCGGGTAATATCAACCCCTTAACGCCCATTCAAGTTTTCCTTGACCTTGAGAAAGTTGTATCGAAAACGTCATTAATCATGCGCGAGACAAACATCTATTGGTTCATTTTGTCCAATCAAATACTTTGTAAATGTCTGTAGAAATGTAGTAGTGAACAGTTAAAAACTACTAGTGACTACTGTTAATATCGACCCCCGGCGTGCAATATCGACCCCCTATCTTGGCGGATAAAAATCAACCCCTATAATATTGTTGAAAAAAAGGAATTATCAGTCCATCTCAGTATACAGTTACTTTAAAGATAGTTTATATTTTATTAAAAGTTCAAAAGTGAGCAGGAACAGGTCTTTTTAAGGACACTTTAATGGTGGGCAACGTTGGTACTGAAAATTTGTATTCAAATTTTAACACGAGAATTTTCTATTTTGGTGAAGTAATTTTTTTGGACTGGAAAGAGTAGTAGTAGGTCAGTTGACATGTAAGTGATACTTTTTATCGATCTAAACATATTTTACATGGTCTGATTGAGAAGACCCTACAAACATTTTCGAGGGAGGGGGGGTCAATATTAACCTAACATCATTTAAAGTTCTGCTAATATCGAACCCACTCATGAATTGTTGACTGTTTGCTTATATCATATTTTAACTTAATCCTGATACATACCATCGTTTTCTATAAACTTTGAACGACTGAAACTTACAGAAAAACATACTTTTGTTGAAAATTCTGAATGAAAAATATTTTACCTACCTTAAAATACAGGATAATATTGAGGAGCTAATTATGTAGTCATGTTTTTTTTCTTCATTGGTAAAGTAAGTGGTGTAAAGGGTTGTTTAAAATTACATGATAATGTAACATGATGATATAACAATTCATACATTTCCCCAAGAAGGTTCCAAAATGTGGAAATTAATAGGGGGTCGATATTACCGGGGGGTCGGCATTACCCGACTTTGCTCTACTTGTGGTAAAATACACGAACAGAAAAGTTTGCGAATTTTTCAAATTCACGAAATCACAAAAATTTCCACATCACAAAAATTTCCACTTGTACAGTAACTGTTCTAAAATGAACCATGAATTATTATAAAACTTTCTTTTATATACCCTTCCCTGCAGTTTGTCAGATTCTGTGATAAGTACATATAAATATGCGTAGGTGAAGTCAAGTGATCATTTAAAAATACTCATGGTCCAAAATGAAAAGCTATTCTACCTAGATCTTGACTAATTCTGTTGCATGTATAAGTGTCGGTACCATAATAAAATGGCCATTCTCCCATATCAACTTTTATAATTTCATTAGCAAGATTTCAAACAGTATCACAGTTTTGTTTCCAGAGAAAAGGTTAATCATGAAATAGGATAAAGTACAAAATTACATGTGACAAAAGGAATCTCCAATCTTCTGTGTCAAATGTAAAACAGTTTCTTCAATAAGTAAACAATCATTAAAGTCTTGTTTGTTTGTTTGTTTATTTTGTTTGATCTTTAATATCATTTTCAACATTATTTCAGTTATATCATGGTGCCTATCCATGCTTTCCTGGAGTTTCTTTCTCCGGTACTTTGCACAATATTCTTTCCAAGCCATTGACTGCTTTCCCATATAACCACTGTGAAGACAATGACCGGTGAGAAAGGAATAAATACTGTTGTACTGACTACTGACAGCCATCATTCCTGCGAAAGAAATTGGCCAAGCAGGGGGATTCAAAGCAGCAACTCTCCAGTTTCAAACCCTGTATGCTATTTACACAGCTAACAAGCTTGAATACTGCAATAACTTAAAAAAGACTTAAATTCACTTGCAACAAAATGCATGAGTCAAGCTCCCCTGCAGTTTTGTATACCACAGTTCAAAAAAGAGTTTACAACAACTTATCATTCATTGATCTAAGTGAAATCGTACATTCTTATCAAAGAACTTTTCATCACATAACCTCCTTTGTTTTCAGTGTAATATACCCATTACAAATTTTCTGATCTTATACACGTTTGATATCACAATTGTGTGACGTCATTTTTTACGTCATTTTGTATTTCATAGAAGTGAATGGGTTTTATGGATATTACAGCATGAGCATCTCTAGATGGTTTTGCATCTTCTGATCTATAATTTGTGAAATATCATTGTGTGATAAAAAGAATCTGACATTCGTTGACGTTTGAGATAAAATTTTATCAAACTTGTCAAGAAAAAATTTCCCCTAGCCTCGTTTAATAAAAATTTTATCTATAATGCCAACTCATGTCAGATCCTATCTGTCTTCACTTCAGTTTTTCTGTCCTAAAATAAATTGTTCAAGTACTGTCTTTAAGGATAGGGCACCCTAATGGATTCGTGTAACATCACCTTTCATCGCCAAAATCGTACAGATTTGGCTAAGATGCATGTATCGGCCGATCGATTACGGATTACCCGAGTCTTTGCTGAATCTGTACGTTTTTTCGGCGGTGAAAGGCGATGTTACAAGAATCCCATTAGGGTGCCCTATCTTTAACACGAAGAGCCCTAAACAAATGAGTTTGACTTTTTCAGACAGTAAGCAATCAAACACACAAGAATAAACAAGAGGGCCATGATGGCCCTGAAGTCGCTCACCTAAGCCTTTTGATCAAACATGACCTATTTCCAATCTCTTCAGAGATATTAAGACAAACACTCTGACAAACACTCATAAGTATTGGGCTTACAAATATGGCCTCTAGAGTGCACACAAGCTTTTTCTAGAATTTGTCTCAGCAGCCTACTTGACATGTAGAAATTATCAAGACATACATTCCGACAAACTTTCATGAGTATTTGAGAGAAAATGTGGCCTGTAGGGTGTACAAAAGGTTTTTCCGCGATTTGACCTAGTAACCTAGTTTTTCATCCAACATGACCCATATTCATACTAGTCTAAGATATTATCAAGACAAACATTCAAAGCAAATTTCAAGATTACTGGACTGAAAATGTGGCCTCTAGAGCGTACACACGGTTTTTCAAGGATGAAACTTGGTGACCTAGTTTTTATTCCACATGACCCATTTTCAAACTCATGCAAGATATCATCAAGACAAACATTCTAACAAAAGTTTAAAGAATATTGGACTGTAATTATAGTACAAAAGGTTTTTCCGAGATTTGACCTTGTGACCTAGTTTTTAATCCAACATGACCCACTTTCATACTAGTCTAAGAAATTATCAAGACAAACATTCTGACCGAATTTCAAGATTATTGGACTGAAAATGTGGCCTCTAGAGCTTACATAAGGTTTTTCTAAGATTTGACCTGGTGACCTAGTTTTTGACCTGACATGACCCATTTTAAATCTCACCCAAGCTATCGTCATGACAAACATTCTGACCAACTTTAAAGAGCATTGGACTGAAAATGTGGCTTCTGGAGCGTACACAAGGTTTTTCAAAGATTTGACCTGGTGACCTAGTTTTTGACCCCATATGACCCACTTTTGTACTCATTTGCGATATTATCAAGACAAACATTCTGACCAAATTTCAAGAGTATTGGACAGAAAATGTGGCTTCTGGAGCATACACAAGGTTTTTTTAAGATTTGACCTAGTGACCTAGTTTTTTACCCGACATGGCCTCTTTTCAAATTCATCAGAGATATCATCAAGACAAACATTCTGACCAACTTTCAAGAGTATTGGACTGAAAATGTGGCCTCTAGAGCGTACACAAGGTTTTTCTAATCTTTGACCTGGTGACCTAGTTTTTGACCCGACATGGCCCACTTTCACACTTGTTCGAGATATCATCAAGACAAACATTCTGACCAACTTTCAAGAGTTTTGGACTGAAAATGTGGCCTCTAGAGCGTACACAAGGTTTTTCTAATCTTTGACCTGGTGACCTAGTTTTTGACCCGAAATGGCCCGTTTTCGAAATCGTCTGAAATATCATCAAGACGAACATTCTGACCAACTCTCAAGAGTATTGGACTGAAAATGTGGCCTCTTGAGCGTACACAAGGTTTTTCTAAGATTTGACCTGGTGACCTAGTTTTTGACCCGACATGGCCCATTTTCAAACTCGTCCGAGATATCATCAAGACAAATATTCTGACCAACTTTCAGGACTATTGAACTGAAAATATGACCTCTAGAGCATACAAAAGGTTTTTTTAAGATTTGACCTGGTGACCTAGTTTTTGACCCGACATGGCCCATTTTCGAACTCATCTGAGATATCTTTAAGACAAACATTCTGACCAACTTTCAGGAGTATTGAACAGAAAATGTGGCCTCTAGAGCGTACACAAGGTTTTTCTAAGATTTGACCTAGTGACCTAGTTTTTGACCCGACATGGCCCATTTTCGAACTTGTCTGAGGTATCTTTAAGACAAACATTCTGACCAACTTTCAGGAGTATTGAACAGAAAATGTGGCCTCTAGAGCGTACACAAGGTTTTTCTAAGATTTGACCTAGTGACCTAGTTTTTGACCCAACATGACCCGTTTTCGAACTCATCCGAGATATCATCAAGGCAAACATTCTGACCAAGTTTCATGAGTATCAGACTGAAAATGTGGCCTCTAGAGCGTACACAAGGTTTTTCTAAGATATGACCTAGTGACCTAGTTTTTGACCAGACATGGCCCATTTTCAAACTTGTCCGAGATATCATCAAGACAAACATTCTGACCAATTTTCAAGAGTATTGGACTGAAAATATGGCCTCTAGAGCGTACACAAGGTTTTTCTAAGATTTGACCTGGTGACCTAGTTTTTGACCCCAGATGGCCCGTTTTTGAACTCGTCTGAGATATGATTAAGACAAACATTCTGACCAAATTTCAGGAGTATTAGACAGAAAATGTGGCCTCCAGAGCATACACAATGTTTTTCTAAGATTTGACCTAGTGACCTAGTTTTTGACCCGACATGACCCATTTTTAAACTCATCCGAGATATCATCAAGGCAAATATTCTGACCAAGTTTCATGAGTATCAGACTGAAAATGTGGCCTCTAGAGCGTACACAAGGTTTTTCTAAGATCTGACCTAGTGACCTAGTTTTTGACCCAACATGACCCATTTTTCGAGCTTGTCCGAGATATCATCAACGCAAACATTCTGACCAAGTTTCATGAGTATCAGACTGAAAATGTGGCCTCTAGAGCGTACACAAGGTAAAAAGTTGACGACGGACGACGAATGACAGACGATGCACGCAGGACACAGCACGATCACAATAGCTCACCATGAGCACTTTGTGCTCAGGTGAGCTAAAAAAAACCTTGAATTTGAATTTTGAAGCTGCCTTGGTAAAAATAGTCACACAAAATGTCTGACAGTGGAGACTAAAGATCAAACTACATTGTATACAGTCTGATCATGCACCACCTACAGTAGTTAAGTATATTAAATATATGAGCTCTGCAGAACCCTTAACCCTTTACCAAACAGTCCTAAGTTTTAATGACCCTGAAGAATAAGGCTTTTGAAAACTTAAGTGGAAAAAGGAGAAGCTGCTGGTAACCAACATTTTTTTTCCTTTTCCCACAATGTTTTCTACCCTTTATCTTGTGGTCTGCTAAGTCTTTTAATTTTTCAAGAGTCTAGAATTTGTCACATGGTACAGGGTTAGTGTGCAAATTTTTTTGTCTGAGAAGAAGACCCAAATTTTGCAATATCCCATTCCTATTCACCAACCATTCTTAAGAACATTCTTAGCTTATTCTCCAAGATTTTCTACATCTGAAAGTAATACAACCATTTGGTTTAGCCAATCAGGAGTGGTGTTACTGTCAAATGTTGAAAAAAATGGAGAATAAGACAGAACGCTCTTCGGAATGGTTGGTGAATACAGACCAAGATCACTTTCTGACCAGACTATATTTACATAGATGACAATGTAGATACAAGATACTGCACACTTGTGCAGTCTGATCTATCTGCATAGGCAGCTTAAGGTGATCTTAGCAATCCAGGAGCAAAAAGTATTTAAAGGCTGAAAGACTGAATGAACTCCCTTACCCATTAAGGACTCAGCGCCTGATCTGAAGCTTCCGGTACCAACCTTATTGATGGTACCTGTAGAAGAGAAGTCTGGGCTTCTTTTTTGGTACAGCACACTGGTTGACACAGACAATTGTTTGGAGGGTGGGGATTCGCCCGGATAACCTATACAGTATATAGCATACAACAATGCAGAAACAGAATGCACAAAATGCAGCGAAAAAACAAGATGCAATAAAGAGTAAAGGCTCATTCTGACAAAGACTACAGTAGAATGAAACAAAAAATATTGTAAAGAATGAGAATAGAAATTGGAAAAAAAAATTATACAAAGAAATTTGAGGCATAGACACATTCCTTATAAGGATGGCTCATGTTTGCCACTACAAATTTTATCACTTGTTTCAGGACCAAGATTGTAGGACAGGCGCCCACAATGGCATATTTATCCGAGAGATTAAGCAATAAATCATGGTGAAAAAAACAGTATCAATTTAACAAAATGAAAAATACGCAAATGAGATAATGACAATGCTTTATCTTCCCGACTTCAAAGAAACTTTTGTGACCAAGGGACGTTGCTGTTCATAAATAATACATTATGGAATTCCAGTATTTCTGGTAGAGTGAATAATATGTAGAACTCTCCCTGTACTGTAACATAAACCAAACATCCCATCCTATCAACTCCTAGGATGCTGATAAAGGCAATATGAGATGCTTCATCAGTGTAGAGCAAAATCAGACTGCACAGAACATGCAGCCTTATCTTGGATCTACACTATCCAACAGTTTCTGAGAAATTCTCATCATTACAACCCCTACTTTGCAATACTAGGATCATCCCAATAAATCTGTTCTGTTCAATTTATTATTTATTTAGCAGCTGTTTCTTTCAGCAGCTAACCTCTGTATCGAAGGACACAATTTTAGACTTGTTCAAATTGAAAGCATTTGCAGACCACAAATTAAATGCTATTCAAAAGATGAAATTTGTCATTCATGGGTTAGAAAACATTGTAGGAAAGGGAGAAAATGCTGGTTACCAGCATTTTCTCCTTTTCCAACAATGTCTTCAAAAGCTTTTTATCCTTGTTGTTAAAAGTCGAGATTATGTGGGTAATAGGAGTTAAGATTAGTGAGAATGATCTAAATTCTAACAATGACATCAATAAATCTTCAGTTGAATCTAGTTAAAAATTCTGATTAGCACCAACAGTATAGCACCGCAAATAACATACAGATATTATTGTTTTATTTACCATGACCCTTAATAAATGACCCTTAAATCTTAATCTGCCCCTTGGCTAGATTTTGCGGCTTCCACATTGAATTTAAAAAAAAACATGAAAAATGCACCTATACATGGCTGTAGAACAGCTGAAGAAATCCTGGTACTGGCATTTTTTCAAAACTCTTCAAAAGCCACATTTAGCGAATGTATGAAAAAATCCACTATGATAAAAAAAGTGTTTATCTTCCAGTGTTCATCTTGTTTCATCTTCATAAAAATGAGCCTCTACATTGTCACAACGCCAAAAAAATAAATCTAAAAAAAATTTATGAACAAAGCAAAATCGAAACATCTTTATAAAGCAATAAAGGCAAAGTAAGAGAAACAGTTCATTTATATTAACTGAAATATTTTTCAAGCATTACGTTATATCAAAGTTAGCAAAACAACAAAATATAGTGTTTTATCATAAATGTAGTGCTCTCAAATAAAACCATAATTATGAAGAAATTAAAGATATTAATTCAATTCAAACAGGTAAGAATACAGGAAAGTGTTAATAGTCAAAATGCTTTACTGAAATACACATTTTCAATCAGCTGAAAAGAGCTACTGTAATCATTTCAAGGTGAAATTTGAGAAAAAAAAATTGCACAGCAATAGGATTCGACGTCTACATAACTTCTCACAAGTCTACTTTTAGTTTTTCAGACTTGTCCAAATTGAAAGCATTTGCAGACGATAAAATGATGGATTTGCTTCTGAAAATAGAGAAAACACTGTGGGAAAATGAGAAAATGCTGCTTACCAGCATTTTCTCCTTTTCCCACAATGTTTTCAACTTGGGATATTGCTGTAAAGGTTTAATTCCTTAGCAGATGACAATGCTTCCAACTCTTCCATACTTTACACATTTGTCGACAATAAATTAATCATGGCTCAAAAGATCTGAATTGTCTTTGATAAGATGGAACAGTTAAGTGCTAAGGTCAAACTTAGGTTTGGTTGCATTTTTCAATACCTGGCCAAGCATATTTCATTTGCACATTACAGATTCAGATAAGACTGCACAGCTCCATAATGTGGTATTTTTTACAACTCTGATAGTGTGATGTTTATGTTATTTCTAATGACTATAAAATATCTACTTTAGCAATAGGAGAAGCTCCATTGTAATACATAATTTTCCCCATTGCCACAATGTTTTTGGATGTATTCATGTATGAACCCTTAGTTCACACTGGCTTTCCCTTTTTTACAGGGATGTCTTAGAAGATATATGCTGCAACCTTATTTCAGAGGTAACAAGTTCAAGAGTCAAGCCATAGTTTTGTTTACACCAAGTGCAGTGGAAGCATCAATGCCAAAGCAATGAATAGTCAAATGAACTTCTTCTGCCAGATACCCCTTTAACAAACTCTTGGCTAAGTTTTCAATCATAATTATGCAAGGGAAATAAGTCAGGGTGAACAAAGCTGGTACATGTATTACACTACAGCTAATAGTAGCACTCTGATTACATCTCTACAATCATAATAAAGGCTTTAAGGGTAGAAGGGGAGACTACTACAGCTCACACACAGTCTGTCGATATTAAAGCCCTAGCATGACTGTCACATATGTATAGAGAAACATATACATGTATATGTATACATTTTCATTTTTCCTACAGCCATACATGCTGATAAATCCACAGCACATAGCTTTAAAAGTAACACGACTCTTAGAAAGAATTTGTTATTTCCTAGAGTAGAGCTCCCTTTACCAACAATTTAATGTTCATCTCAAATTCATTTACTATTTGCCAAAGTATTCTGTTCTTTTTTCTATCTTTCATTGAAACATGTCTTAAATTGTACATGCCTTGATGGATAAAAGAAGATTGTACTGACATAAATAAACAAAATACTCAAACATGCATAATAAACTAATTGAATGTTAGCACAACATCTCTATCTTCTACCACCACAAGCAAAATCAAACACATCAAACAATCAAGCACAACTCTATGAAGGCAAGAAATTCTTATATGCTTATTCTCAAGCCCTGTGGGTGCTATTTGAATCATCTTCTACAGATAATTCCAACAGAAATCTCATATAAGTATGTTCCTATGAACAATTATGGGTACAGAAGCACAATTTTTCTAAAGCACAGAATAACTTTCCAGATCTTCCCAGACCTCCAAGTTAATTTCTCACATCAGGCCTACATAATAACTGAATTCATTTTCTAGCAAACATTCACATTTAAACTAGATCTTAGTATACAGTATAGTGATTTCATTTACTGACAATATTTTGCAGGATATTAAGTTGATCTATAAATCTTCAGATATTGTGATATAATAGGAGCTAAATTTGCATGTGTTAGTCAGTTTTATCTAGTGCTTGCAAGTCATTATAGTTTGTGTCTCTTAACCAAGGATGTAAACTTTTGCTTTCAAAAGTGGTCTGCTGGAAAACAAAAGAAGTCTATGCCAGACATTGTGGTAACAGCAAACCAGTCATCTATATTAATCTTCTGTATGGAAACTAGGAAATCAGAACAGGTTTTGCTAAATTATCTTGAAATTACTGTTGGCAGACTGATTCAGATTTACTTTAAAAACATGATATTATGTACTTGTGTACTCCTTTCTATTGTTTGAAATAAGACTCTTTTTTTAATTAAAAGTTGAACACAAGACCAAATAATACTATACTTTTTTTTTCTCTCTTTTTTTTTTAAACTTTCTTATCACTGTTGTCTATTTTTGAAAACCCTACAAAAGCTTACATCCTCTCTTACAGAAGCTAGTAGCTATTTGGTATTTAACACGTAACATCCTGAAACAGATTTGTAGCAGAAAAGTTAGAAAACATCCTAATATAATGGGGATGATCTATATTAAAGAAGGTTTGATACCTTTAGAAACATCTGGACAAAAAGGAGATTCTACTCATTACAAGCAGTTTTCCCTTTAGCAATATGCTGCAAGTCTACAGGAAGTATTGAGTTAACATTCATGCAACTAGTAATGGCTGATACCAGAGGTAGAATTATACACAATGATCCAAAGTTTTGTCAGAAAAAGATGGATTGTTAGTTTGTTTACAACATGTCATCATTCCATATTTTTTTCTGTTTGTTATTTCATTTTTGAATATTTTTAGCCTTTCTTTTCATGTTTCTGACCAATTTCATAATTTATGAGAAACTAAGCCAACCCCATGGAGAGTTCTCAAAAAAAAAAGGGAAGTGGGGAGGAGGGAAATTACTATCTGATCATTTTAATCATACGGACAGAATTTTGATCCATAACCAACCATTCTTTAAAAAAAATACCCATCAATGAAAAATCAGATAATTAAAAAACAGATGGTCAAAGGGACTTACAAAATTAAAAGCATTATGATAGAGACATTTTGCTTAAGATTTATCAAAATAGAATTATTAGTCTTAATCAGATGTTTTAATACTAGGAAATGAAACATACCGAGGTGTTTAATAATCTAAGATAAATTAAAAGCATACTTTTGAAATACAGATACATTCAATCATGTCTTCAGCAGATAGTTTTTGACAACAAAATTTGATGGGGCAAATACTCTAAAACAGTAATGTCTCAATTTTCCACAATGTTTTCCTGGTACACGTAATACCTAAATCTTCATGATAACCTTTCATATTTTGATTCATCTTGTATAAACGATAGGGTCTGAAAGTCAAGACCTGAATAAAGTGAATTTGATACACAAAATTTGTGTGAGTCTATCTTTGAGTCTATCTTTACGTCTGATTTGATATTTTGAGGGAAAAAAATGCTTGAGTTTTGAAACTGACATGTCGTAAGTTAGAAGTAGTATGGAGAGTAACATACCAATACCCTGTGTGAGTTTGTTAATATCTATACAACAGTGTCGGCGAACTACACTGCTAGCCGACACTGCCCGTCGATGAAAGTAAGAGTCATAGTCGGAGCTGTTAGGAGAGCGTCTAAGCGTGCTTTGTGAAGAAGAACGCCTTGAGTCTAGCGGTAAGCACACGTCACGCGGAGTACGGCTACCAAAGCCGAGTACATGTTTTCTCCCACCTTTTCTACCATGAGCCTTCCACTGTTCATATCTTGTCAAACGTTCTTTTGCTTTGTTCAATATTGCTTCTTTCTTGGCCTGCAAAACATTAACAAAATAAAAGTGTGTATTTTTATTTCTTGTTTCCTAAAGAACCATTCTACACTTGCTAAAATTTATGGTCTATCATTTAATCCATAACCATCAAGATCACAATCAGCTACATGAAGCATTCAAAAGAACACACTTGCCACCGTAAATGTAGGAGAAAAGAAAAGATCCTAATGTAACCTTAACCCATTACCACACAATCCCGAGTTTTAAACACCCTGGAAGATCAGACTTTAGAAAACATTGTGGGAAAAAGAGAAAATGCTGGTAACCAGCATTTTCTCGTTTTCTCACAATATTTTCTAATCTTTCAGAAACAAATACAATCACTTGAGCCATGTGTAATTTGTCGTCTGCAAATGTTTTCAATTTGGACCAGCCTAAAACTTTATCGTTTGATAAAGAGTTCACTGCACAATTTGGATTTGTCCTACTTAAAAACTTTGAAGGAAAAAAACCCCACTAGGTCTGATACCAAGAAAAGAGTTATCAAGACTCAGCTCTATGAAATCACTCTGAAGATACATGTACAAATTGTGCTAAAATTCTAAAACCACTGGTAATATTATATTGGTAATGTTGGCCTGTACCAAATCAGGAGAGAAAAAAAAGTTAATTAGGGTATTGGTGTTCAGTGCAAGGCAATGTGTGTGCTCGCTGGTTTCACTATTAGTATGATGGGATAACTAATCTTTTCAGCCCCATTGGCAGAAACTGGAACTTTGCAGACAGCATGAGCAAGATCAGACTGCACTTAATGTGCAGTTTGATCTTAGATCTAAACCTTCCAATTGTTTAGTAAATCCTTTACGATAAAAATCTTTCCAAGATCAATGGACTGTATTTTCAGCCTTCCAAAGAGGTCAAGTTTATAATACATTCGGAACTGAAAGAGTTACACTTGACCATGAGTACACTAGTTTTAGTGTTTATTAATAAATTTCTGATTCTACGTGTCATGTACCCACTCACTAATTACCTCCTGAACCTTACTAAAAGACCATTTTTTAAAACATTTGAGAGAATGGACAAAACTGCCTAACCCTTTACCAAGCGACAACATTTTAGACTTGTCCAATTTATACTTGAAAGCATTTCCAAAAGATAAATTCAAAGTGGTTCAAATGTTGAAACGGTAGAAAATATTTTGGGACAAGGAGTAAATGCTGGTTACCAGCATTTTCTCCTTTTCCCAATATGCTTCCAAAAAGCCGTCTTCCACGGGGTCGTTAAAACTTGAGATTGTGTGGTAAAGGATTAAAACAAGCCATGTTTATATTCATATTCATATACAACACATCCAAATCAATTATCTATATTTTACAAGATTGTTTTCAAAGTCAACTGCTGCAAGTCTGATTCAGGAGACAGCAAGACTTAGTGATGTGTAGATTTCAAGCATATTCAATACCAGAGAAGCATCTACCAGTAACAAGAGTTACAGGCAGCTCTGTACCTTAACCCTTAAGCTGCTAAGTGCGACTTAAGGACCTTTTGCGGACAATGTAGATCCAAGATCAGACTGCACAGAACGTGCAGTCTGATCTTGGATCTACATTGTCCGATAAGGAGATGTCTTTCCCCAAAAATACTTTAAAAGGAGCAAAATTTGGATCTTTACTATCGGCATGAAAGCTTCATTTTAGTAATTTAGCAAGATAAGGGTTAATACCGGCTCATTTCTGTATTAAATTTTTCAAGTTCGTTCTGAAGAAATACTGCTTTTTATAGATGATATGTAAAAAATGTGTATGGAAATAAGAGTACATTAAGGAAAAGCTGTATTGCCTGGCCAATTAGTAAATATCTAAAAGCAGTAATATGTTTGAATGATGTTTAACACTAGTTTCAAATGCCTTTCGCCTATATAACCACTAGCTACAACTGATTTATTCATGTATGGATTGATCAAGTGCTTTGTCAGGGCTTTGCGTACTCCTGAAATGTGACAAGCGCAGCAAGAGGAGAATAATGTGTGTACAAGGGGTGAGATATTTGCAGTTTATTGCATCATTTCCTATGGTTACACCACTGCCTATTATTGACACAGTCTTCAAGCAAACATCTGCTTCCAAACTTAATTCAAGCCAAACGACTGCTCTTTACATCTCCATCTCATCTATTTACCTCCTGTACCAGACTTTACATGTCTTGCAGAAGAAAACTTTCACAAAACATTGAGGTAAAATGAAAAATTATATGTAATGACAATTTTCGTTTTTCATTTTTAGCCACTACTACAGTTTTAATTGTATTCATTTGATAGTAAACCTTATCATCCGCACATTTATTCCAGGTAGTATTGAATGGTATTTTATACTGCTTTCAACATTATTAGGTTAACTCTTTACCAAACGAAACATTTTAGATCCGCATAAATTGGAAACATTTACAGACAACAAATTACATATTGCTCAAATGCTTGAGTTTGTATTTAAAATAGTTAAAAACATTGGGCGGCAAGGACAAAATGGTGATTATCAGCACTTTCTTCATTCCATACAATATTTTCATTGGCCTTTTTTTTTTCCTAGGGGTCAATAAAACACAAGATTTGTGGTGTCCGTGGTTGTGAGGTAGAGCGTCGGCCTCGTAACCATAAGGTCTCGAGTTTGATACCCAGGAGCGGGTGTCAACTTTGGGACCCTTCATTGGCCCACACACTTGGCGCGAGTACTGGTGTAGTTCCCAGGAAGCAGAGATTAGTTTAAGTTGTAAGAATTTGTTTCTCAATCGATGTAAAATAAATACTTTTAAACTAAAACGCAAGATTGGTTGGTTCAGGGTTAAAAATGTCTGCCACAAGGCTATAAAAGTCATTGCAGGAGGTCATGTGTTAGAAATTGCCTTTCAAATAAAAAATGTCTCATGAAAATGTACATTAACCCTTTACTACACAATCCTGAGTTTTAACAACCCTTAGGAAGAAGCCTTTTGGAAACATTGTAGGAAAAGGAGAAAATGCTGGTGAGTGGGATTTTTTCCTTGTCCCACAATGTTATCTACCATTTCAAAGACAGAAATCATCATATTGGCAACATTTAACTTGCAGTCTGTAAACGCTTTCATTTTTGACATGTCAAATTTTTTTTTTCATTTGGTAGAAAAGTTAACTCTTTATCACACCATAAAATTTCAGAGTAGTTTATTTTCAAAGCATTTGCAGACTACAAATTAAAGTGAAGGGATAAAAAACATTGTGGAAAAAGGAGAAAATGTGGGAAATGGAGAAAATGATGATACCAGCATTTTCTCCTTTTCCCACAATGTTTACATGGCTGCCTCCAGTCTGGGTCAATAAAATTTGGGATTGTGTGGTACAGGATAAAATAAAACCCAGCCCTTGAGTACAGTCCTTATTTACAACAAACTTTGCCACACAAGAATACTTGTTTAACATTAAAAGTTTCCTGCTTTTCGGTTTTATATCTCATAAACCCCTGAATTTTGTACAAGATAATAGGTTTGATAAAGGAAGGGAACAGTAAGATCTTGTCTGACTCAATGTAAAATTCAAGCTTTGTCTAGGGATTAAGTTGACCTACAGTGCTGATGTCAGAAGACTGTCATCCATGCAATGATAAATATAAAACATGTTTTTTTCATGACCCAATTTAAGATCAAAATGTCACATTTAGGCATATAAAATCATTGCTTCAACAAGCGATTCCCCGTTTGCCATCCTAGTGTATTTTGCATTCTTATTATGCCTTGATGTTTGGCAAAAATAAGAGAAAAATAGAAAGAAACTTTCAGAGCCTGGACTATTGTGATTCAATTGTTCTGAACGTTTTATTTGCAGACACAATATTGACTTAACTGCATGCAAAAAAAGCACAGTCATTTCCACTTAAACAGACCCATTTGCACAACAGAACTGAAATTTCCCATTTTTGTAGATATGATGTGCTTGAGATAGTTAGCTTACTACTCTTCCCGTTGCACTTGTTCTGTTTGAAGTTTCCAAATAAATCAAGTAACTGTAATGGAACCATTTAGGACTCTTTTTACCTGCTCTGTAAAAAATGTAAGACTACATTGTATGTGTCATTTTTTACACAAACTCCTTTTTATGGTCAATCCTGACCTGCGCAACATCAAATGGAAATAAACAAAACCAACCTCTCACAACAAGTGATTGTATAAAAAAAAGACTTTCAAATGGAAAACTATGAATAGGAAACTTAAGAGTGATATTGGCTGCTTTATGAAAAGTGGCAGCTGAAACTGTGGATATGTCTTGCAGTAAATTCCAACTATTAACAACTCAAACTACAACCCCCATTTGTGAAATGGATGTACATTTCAAATATGAAGTTTTAAATGCTATTAGACTTGTTAAAGACTGAAATTAAGTTTTCACTTTTACCAAAATATATCACCACTCATTATTGTCAGTTTAGCATGAACATTTCTTATGACATGCAGCACATGCAAGTTGTAAATTGTTACCGCAGCATATCTTTCCCACTTTTGTTTTAACTTCTCCATTGCTCGTCTCTACAAAAAATATCATCTTGGATGTCTGGGAAGCTATCTACTTAGAACTGTATCTAAAGCAGCTCATTTGAAAATTGAAGACAAAGACTTATAAACACCGCAGAAGGCATTTTATACAGTCTGTCTTCACTGACTATTGTTGAGATCTCAATAGAAATTAAGCTCCATTCGGAGACTACCCTGAAAGACTACTCTTTACTGTTTATTTTGGTGTCTCTTTTTATACAGGATTTATTTCAAGACCTGATTTAAGGTTAAATAAGCTTTAATTATACATCATATCATACTTGCTGACTTCTTTCACAAATCCTCGTGCAGTGATCCTTTAACACTTTAACAAACAATCCCATGTTTTAACCACTCTGAGAAAAAAAAGCTTTTGAAAACATACTGGAAAAGGAGAAATTGGTGGAAACCAGCATTTTCTCCTTTTTCCACAATGTTTTTTGTCCTGTTAAAGACACTTCATTATTTACTAACATTCTAATTGGTGTCTGCAAATTCATGCTTTCCATAATTATGAAGGAATCTAAAATTCTATCATCTGGTAACACGTCAAAGACCCTTCACAAAGTTCTTCAAAACATTCATTAAATAGTAGGTTACTGTATAAAGAAAGGCACCATCTTTGCATTCACAAAAATGTTTAATATTTCGTATTTAAACTTAGTTCAAAAGTTAACTTAATATTAGACTGAATTTTGGAATCATTCAAGGTTAAAGCATTTGCAGACAACACACTAAATGTTGCTCTAATGAAAAGATTTGTCATTCAGAGAGGAGAAAACACTGGAAAAAGGAAAAAGTTGTTACTCCTTTTTCCACAATGTTTTCCATTGGGTATACAAATGTCAGCTACTTTTGTATAGAATTAATCCTTAGAGCACCAAATAAACCCAAAAGTTATTTTCACACAAGAAAAAAAGACCCAAATAATCATTATTTCAAGGCTGCTTTTGTCTATGAGGATTTAGCAGCCAGTGTAGATCAAAGATCAGACTGCAGTTTTGTGCAGTTTGATTTTGATCTACATTGGCAACAAAAGCAACTGATGTCTTGAAAGGCACTTTAAGGATAAACAATGCTCATAAAAGTTAACTAACAATAGCATCCATAAAATGTGTAACAAAGTGAAATGAAAAATCTAAATATTTACCCTGTCAATTTCATCTTGATTTCTCCTTCGTTCCTCCACTTGTTTACGTCTTTCCTCCTCACGACGTTTGAGCTCTTCGATCTTCTTTCTGCGTACTTCCAACTGTTTCTCTCTATTTTCCTGGGCCAGTCTTTGCTGTTCTTTCATTTCTTCTATTTTCTTCTGTCGTTCTTCAGCAAGCCTCAGTTGAGCTTGGCGTATTCTGTCCTCCCTGTCTTTGTCTTTTTCCCTTTTGGCCGGATCTATAATAACAAGAATTAAACAAAACACTGAATAAATTTCAATTCAGTAAAATCAAACTCTCCTACTAAGAGATCACTATAGGATGCTACATACAAACTATCTAGACCTTGAGGTTGGTTCTATAAATTTTTCTCTATCTTCAGACTGCCTTAGACCACTCATTGTGTTACAACCAAAAATTTTCCACAACAAACTTGTTTCAATTCCTCTCAATGTTGAGGCTCTGGCCATTGATAGGTTCTGATAATATTTTGAAACAAAAAAGTGAAATTGCATATCTTGACCAATTCAACCATTTGTGACATTTTTTTCCAACACAGAATATGTCACATGTACATCTTAACTTAAGTGTTTTATCATAGCCTAAATATTCAATAAAAAAACAAGAGGGCCATGATGGCCCTGTATCACTCCACTGGCTAGTAAGTAAAAAAATCCTACATGCCAAACATTACAATACTTGGGAAATTGGTTTTGAACATGAGACCCCTGAGACAGGACTAAAATTGGTAGCCCTAGTTCTTATGGTTAGTAACAAGAAGATTTCTAAAGTTTTCACTATATAAGCCCATGTAAAACTTCTGACCCCTGGGGTGGGATCAAATTCGACCCTAGGGCTATAATTTGGGCACTCTTGGTAAAGGCCCACTAGATAAAGCTACATGCAAAATTTGGTAGCCCTAGGTTTTAAGACTAAGTACAGGGAGATTTCTAAAGTTTTCACTATATAAGTCCATTTAAAATTTGTGACCCCCGGGGTGGGGCCAAATTTGACCCAAGGGTTATAATTTGGGCACTCTTGGTAGAGGCCCACTAGATAAAGCCACATGCCAAATTTAGTAGCCCTAGGCCTTATGGCTAGGTGCAGGGAGATTTCTAAAGTTTTCTCTATATAGGCCCCATGTAAAACTTGTGACCTCAGGGGCGGGGTCGAATATGAACCCAGGGCTATAATATGGGCACTCTTGGTAGAATCACACTAGATAAAGCCACATGCAAAATTTGGTAACCCTAGGCCTTACGGCTAGGTAAAGGAACATTTCTAAAGTTTTCTCCATATAAGCCCATATAAAACTTGTGATCCCCGGGACGGTGCCAAGTTTGACCCCAGGGCTATAATTTGAAGAACTTGATAGAGGTCTACTAGATAAAGCTATTTGCTAAATTTGGTAGCCCTAGGCTTTATGGTTTCAGACAAGAAGATTTTCAAAGATTTCCAATATTTTTAAGTTTTTGTTGCCATGGCAACCAGAGTTTTTTAAGGAATCAAATTCTTTCAAGAAATTCTGAAAAGGACCATGGCAGGATCATTTCTGTGAAGTTTCATCAAAATTGGATGGGTAGTTTCAGAGAAGAAGATATTTGAAATAAAAATTAACGCACGCACGCACGACAGACACCAGGCCATGACATAAGCCCGCTGGCCTTTGGCCAGTGGATCTAAAAATCTATCTGAAAATAGGTGAAAGGTTGAACAATTTGAAACAAAGTTTAACTCTTTCCCACACAATAAAATTTTAGACTCATCCAAAGTGAAAGCATTTTGCAAACAACAAATTTACTGTAGCTCAAAAGACAGTTTCTGACTTTGGAAAGGTGGAAAACACTGTGGGGGGAAAAGGAGAAATTGATGGTTTTTAATTTAAGCCTTCCATTTCAGGGTACAGTTGTTGAAACTCAGGAATGTATGGTACAAAATTAATAGATATTTATCATTTGAAACATTTTTATGGTACTTCTCATTCTTGGTAAGTTCTAATGCCATCTAACTTCTACGAGAAGTTAACCCTTATCCTGCTAAATAAAAGAAATGAAACTTTCAAGTCGATACTAAAAATCCAAATACTGTTGTTTGACAGGTATTTTTGGGGGAAACGTATCTCCTTATCGGACAGTGTAGATCCAAGATCAGACTGCACGTTCTGTGCAGTCTGATCTTGATCTATGCTGTCCGCAAAAGGTCAGCGAGTCACGCTTAGCAGCCTAAGGGTTAAGTGTCTTTTCCTTTTACTTCTGGCCCTGTTAGCTGCATCAGTCCACTGACCAAAATGAACACTACAGTAACTTGATCAACCTAAGGAGGTTCATCTAAAACTCAATCTTATTCTCAAACTCAAAATAATTTCTGATCAAAAAAAACTTTTACTAGATGACTGACATACAGCTGACACAGAGACAGTAAGCTTTTCACTCTTAACTCTTTACCACACAACAAAAATGTAGACTTGTCCAAACTCAGAGCATTTGCAGATGCCAATTTAATTAAATGTGATTCAAATGAGGAAATTTATCTGTGATAGGGGAGAAAACATTGTGGGTAAGGAAGAAAATGCTGGTTACCAGCATTTTCTCCTTTTCCCACAATGTTTTTAAAAGGCTGTTTTATCAGGGTCGTTAAAAGTCGGGATTGTAAGGTAAAGGGTTAAGAATTTAAGTCATGTTAATTTTCTTTTTATCATATTATCAATAACTTTCTGATGAGAAAATCTTTGCATTGATGACTGGCAATCAGTCAACAGACAGACAGACAGATAGACAGTAAGCATTTGATGCTTTCAGAATTAGAGTCATAATTAATTTTCTTTTAATATTACTTGTTTATTACTGAATACTTGATGTTGGAATAGGATTTATATACCGAATCAAATTAGGGCTTTCTAACCCTGATTAGTTTGAATACACACAACAAAATTTAAACCGCTACCACACAGGCTATAAGACAACAAACTGAATTCGTTACCAGTGACAATACATAAGATCCATCCACGTTGAAAGTATTTGCAGTTGACAAATTTGAAAAGTGGCTCTTATGATGAAATGTCTTCGATATCATGGAAAACTTCTTCTAAACTAGAGGCCCTTGAGGGCATGAAATCGCTCTACTGGCAGTGATTTTGCTTTTTTGCTAGAATTCATTATGAATTCATGATGCAAAAAGAAAAAAGACAAAAAAAACACACAAAAAAAAGGGGGATGTTCTTACAACCGGGCTTGAACCTACTAAGACCGCCTAAGTAGGCATGGTGAATTGAACAAACAGTGAAAAAAAATGAAGTGCAATTTCTGAAAAATAAATGTTTGGAATCCAGCCAAATTTGATAGGGTTTCAGTACACCTTGTATTAAACAATCCCAGCAATTTTCAAAGAAATGTGACAAATAATGTGGACTTTGTTGAGTAAACAATACTAAGTTATCAAAGGGCTGCTTTTCCTGAAAAGATTACTAGATTTTCTTCACTTTTAATTAGTGGTGGGCCGATGATCTACTATAGTCGAAAGTCAGTTGGTTTTGGCTTCCGATTGCGATAATTGATTGAGAAATCCTGGAATCGATTGTAGTCTGTTCCGGAACTCGCTCGGTCCAAAAAACGTGAATACCGCCGGTTTTTAGCGATTGGTTTTGTGACTAATTAATCACACTCCTTGATTCAAAACGGTGGAAAACAAACACGAAAATTGGTCGGAAAAAGAGCAAGAAATTTTGTCCATGGTTCTCTTGACAAAACTTGCTGATTCAGCAGGGTTCTCATTTGACCCCGGACCCCTAATTTTGACGCTTAGAAATTTGAAATGATCTGTCTTTGGCGCTCAAAAATATCTTCCTAAATGTCAATCTGACGCATGAAATTATCGTCTGAAGCTTCATATACACTAGTTGACGTGCATCCGGCAGAAATATGGGCTTTGATAAACACGATCAGTATCAAATGCGAAGGACACACGCGGCTCTGTTTATCACAGTAAATCAAGCTGGCGAGTTATTTATGAAAAAGAAATAAAAGGTGTAAAATGACAAATTTTAAAGTTACCTGCTATTCTAAATGACAAATACGTGTCAAATCATGCGGTAACACTTCTTCAAAAATTAACAGACATGAAAAATAGATCGCCGAAAAAAACGTGAAAACCCATGACACTAAAATGATCAGTGTAGCATCGTTCGATCAGACTATCTACTCATCTTTATTAATGAATTTAAACAGTCAATTTACACAAATCTCTGAATAAAACAACAAGTGGAAGCTAAAATCTCTGTTCATGAGTAAAAAAAATGGTTGTTTTATGAAATGAAAATATAGATCTATAACAGATGGGGGGGGGGGGGGGGAGAAACTGTTGTCTGCAAATGCTTGAAATATGAACACATTTGAATTTTTTTTAAACTGTTTTGGAAATGAAGACGTGAGGTCCAAAATAAAAGGTACTGTATTTCTCCTAATAAAAGCGCCCTCCCTAATAGAAACACACACCCCACCCCCCCACCACCACCCCGAAAACCCTTAAATCATGATAACCTAATGTACATTAGTTGATTAAAATGTTAATATTTGATGTTAAGAATTTGATGAATATTTCCTCTAATTTGATGAATATTTCCTCTTAACAATCACTAAAAGAAATACAAAATTGGACAGACTTTTTCCTTTGCAAATTTGGTACAAAATAAAGGCTCCCTATCTATGTTTTGCATAGCTCCCAGGAGCTTTTTTAGGAGAAATAAGGTATTGAATAAAACAAAGAATTTAATGGTAATGTACTTCCTTTGATTTTTAAACTACAAAACATAACATCTTACATCTTTATAAACTTAATATCATGTAGAAAAATTTTCAAAGTATTTAAGGCAAAAAGGCATTCTCAGTTAAATGGAGAAACCGATTGTACAATCGATAGCTAGTTGGTTTGCTCTTCCGATTATAAAGCGATAAACAATTGTGATTTTAAACCGATTGCCCAACACTGCTTTTAATAGAGTTCAATCCCTTGAGGAACCAAACAATCTTTGAAAGTTTCAAAAGAATTGGATCAAAACTGTGGAGTTCATTGCCTAAACAAGAAATGGAAATTTTCAACTTCAAATGGCTACTTTTCCTATACTCTTTGTTGGATTTTTTTCAAAATCAATAGGGTTCAAGCTATTGATGAGATAACTGTGCAAGTTTCACGAAAATCTGACCACAAATGGAGACTCTATCATGTAAACAATATATGGAAATTTTCAACTTGAAATGGCTACTTTTCCCATACTGTTTGTTGGATTTTTTTCAAAATCAATAGGGTTCAAGCTATTGATAAGATAAACAAACTGTGCAAGTTTCATGAAAATCTGACCGCAAAATTTTAATGCAGACTTTATCGCGTAAACAAGAAATGGAAATTTTCAACTTGAAATGGCTACTTTTCCCATACTGTTTGTTGGATTTTTTTTCAAAATCAATAGAGTTCAAGCTATTGATGAGATAAACAAACTGTGCAAGTTTCATGAAAATCTGACAACAAATGCAGACTTTATCGCGTAAACAAGAAATGGAAATTTTCAACTTCAAATGGCTACTTTTCCCATACTGTTAGTTGGATTTTTTTCAAAATCAATAGGGTTCAAGCTATTGATGAGATAAACAAACTGTGCAAGTTTCATGAAAATCTGACAACAAATGCATACTTTATCCCGTAAACAAGAAAAAGACTAACGGACGGCCAGACAGAGACAGACAGACAGACGAACGGACCGGAAGACGATGAAAACCATACCATGACGTAAGCTCTGCTGGCTTTCAGCCAGTAGAGCTAAAAAGAGATATGTTTTCTACCTTTTCGAGGACAAATCCAATCATCTAAAACACCTTAAACCCTTTACCTAACAATCCCAATAGAACAAGACTTTTGAAAACATTGTGGAAAAAGGAGAAAATGCAGTAACCAGCATTTTCTCCTTTTCCCAAAATATTTTCTACCCCTCTGAAAACAAGTTTCAGTTCTTGGGGCAGATCTATTCTGCCTTCTGTAAATGCTTTCAAATTAGACAAGTCTAAAATTGTGTGGTAAAGAGTTAACTGGTCTGCAAATATGTTCAAGTCTTAAGTATTGCTGTCTGGTAAAGAGTTATAAAGTACTGCTGCACTAGCATAGAACAGCTTCTGTAAGACTGAAATCAATATAAAATGCAGAATTACAGCTCATTTCTATTTACCCATACAAGCTGTGTTGTCTGATGCACAGATTTTAACCCATAACAAAGCTAACAATAGTGCAGATTCAGAATCACACTGCCCTAAGGCCTTTGAGAATTCTGTGCAGTCTGACCTGAATCTGGAGTCCACAAAGTCATTAAGTTAGGAGAGGGTCTTGAATGATCAAGACCATGACAAAATTTGAATGGAGAAACTGCTCAAATGGATCAGTTTCTGCATTTTAAAATGTTTCTTGACTTGCTTTTTTAATACACAATTTCACCTGCTCAGAAGTGACAAAGGACAGTCTGGGTCCATTTACACGAACCATTCTTAAGAACACTAAATATTAGTCTTTTTCTCAAGAATTTTCTAAACTTGAAAGTAACACAACTTCTGACTGGCTAAACCAAATCAGAAGTTGAGTTACTTTCAAACTCTATTAGTTGTATGGTCAGGTGGCAGGGGACTTGGAAACTTGTTCACGGCTGTGGCAAATCATGTCGCCAGCCGAAGGCGAGGTGACGACATGATTTACAACAGCCGTGAACAAGTTTCCAAGTCCCCTGCCACCTTACCGTAAAACGAATTTATTATAATGCAAAGTTTTACCATTCCAACGTGTATTTGGCGAAATTTCCCCGTTTTACGTGTTCACGAAATGAGTCCGCTGACGAAATCGTATTTCCCTTCTGAGTGCCAAAATTCAATGAAAAGTGACGTCACTGGGAACTGACGTCACTGAAACCTTGGTAAAACGTGAAGTTTGGTGAATGAACTAGATAATGTCACTACGATAGGCATTTGACACATTTTTCTTTTAATGTGGATTCAAACAACTCCAAGGTAAGCAACTATGCATTTTAATGATTTATTGGCAAAAGTAAACGACTATTAGTTGCCTCACTCGACCATTAGGTAGTCCTTTTAACGCTACAATGTTCAAGTTTCATATGTTTGTCTTGCGGGCGGCTCGTATCGATAGACGCTGCCATTTTGGATGTTGTGTTGAAAGAAAAATCATGTATACGGGGCTCCCGAAAGGGAAACTTGTTTGACAAGGGTTTTGCCAGTGTACATGATCATTTGTTCGGGGCATGTTATCCAATCAGATCGCGTGAAATTTCTTTGCAGTATAATAATATAATATGACCAAGAATGTTCTTAAAATGGTTGGTGAATACAGATCCCGGAAGTACAAAGGGTCTAGGATATGAATAGGAGTCGAGGCCTGGTAGTACCAAATCTTGTGTTTTGGGTTTAAATGCTGAATTAAGGCTGGTTGTGCTACAGGCTTTTAGTTCAACCCTTTGCCAAATAATTCCATAGAAATTGGAATGTGGCGTTTGTACACATTGTAGTAAATAGAGCAAATGCTGATAATCAGCATTGTCTCCTTTCCCACAAGGTTTTCTACCCTTTTAGACATATCATATCACTCTTCAAGCCACATTGAATTTGTTGTCAACAAATGCTTTAAATCTGGACAAGTCTAAAATTTGTACATCTAGCAAAGAGTTAAATGCCAACTAAAACTGGTAGTGCAAAAGGCCTTGGGTTTACATGGCCTTTTCAGATTGGAAAAGCAAAAGACTGAATTTTATGCCCACTACATATCTGTAGTGCAAAGTCTTGAATCTAAAGGCAGTAATTCCTGATTAAATAACATGGGAGCATAAAGTGAACAATCATTAAAACCCAAATCTGATTTCCACCCCCCCCACACCGACCCACACACTCCTCTCTCTCTCTCTCTCTCTCTCTCTCTCTCTCTCTCTCTCTCTCTCCTTCATCTCCCTCACTCTCTCCATCTCCCTCTCATTCAAATACATTTGATTGCGTGAAAACTGGTGCCAAGTTCTTGAAAATGCCAACTCATTCAACTCATTTGGGCAAGAAGCCAAATTGATCTAATAGAGACACTACACTGTCTCCTTTGCACTAAAATTACATGAATTCCGTTAGTTCCTACCTAAGGAAGAGCTTGCATAGCTGAACCAGCTTGTTTCACTGTCACACTCACTGGCAGCCTTCTCAAACCTGACATGATGAGCCTCCATATTGACCTTGATCACAGAGAACTGCCACACATGACCTGTACTAATCTCTGATTGGCTATCAATTCTTGGACCTGCAGCCACACTGGATGGTTTCATTTCGAGCACACATATCCATGTTCAAAAATATATTTTTCATACAATGCACCATGTTTCGTTTTCAGTTGCACATGTTATAATAGAACTTGCAGTCTAATCTTTGATCTACACTGCCTGAAATTGTGCAAGATTATTCCTTTGTAAATAAGAGCCTCAAAACTGAAATAGTCCCATTACAGTAGTGAACATAATTATTACCAAACAATCCCTTTTCTTGGGATGCCTGAGGGTTTGAGAAGGCTTTTGAAAACATTGGGAAAAGGCAGATGTTGCTGTTTTTCCCACCATGTTTTCGTCTCTTTCAGAGCCATATTCTATTATTCAAGCCATGGTTATCATCACCAATTGCCTTTAACCCTTTACCACAGAATCCCAAATTTTAACAACCGTAAGAAAGAAGCTTTTTGAAAACATTGTGTGAAAAGGAGAAAATGCTGGTTACCAGCATTTTCTCTTTTTCCCACAATATTTTCAATCCTATCAATGACAAATTTTGATATATGGGCCACTTTCAATTTGTCGTCTGCAAATGCTTTCAATTTGGACCAGTCTGAAATTTTGTTGTTTGGTAAAGAGTTAATATGCATCAGTCATGAATTAAGGGCTCTAAGGGATTTCCCTTTAACAGAGGACAATACCAAAGACAACCAAGCTGCAGCCCTATATGTGGATAGTAACAAGAGTATCAACCCTTATTGTTCCATTCACCGCTGTAAATGCTTTTGTAGCCAGTTTAGATCAAGACTTAAGTCTTTACCAAACGACAAAATTTTAGACTGGTCCAAATTGAAAGCATTTGCAGACGACAAAATTAATGCAAATCAAAAATTGAAATTTGTTGTGGGAGGGATGGAAAACATTAAGGGAAAAGGAGAAAATTCTGGTTACCAGCATTTTCTCCTATTCCCACAAAGTTTTCAAAAGGCCTCTTTCTCAGAGTCATGAAAACCCAGGTTTGTTTGGTAAAGAGTTAAAGTGCAAAAAGCATGTACTATGATCTTGGAGCTGTATTGTCCACCAAGCCGAGACATTCTGACCAAGAGTAACCTGGAAATAGTTATCATATGCATTTCTTTTTCCTTTGATGAAATTCAGTTTATCTGGCTCTCTCAGGTCTAAGAAGCAATAAAACATAACCACAGTGCAATATGCAACATTATGCACTTGTATGTTCATTTGAACCTGTCTACTGGAAAATTAATTCTTTTACTTGTTGCCTGCGCAAACAAATGTACACCGAACAACTTTGAAAGCTGCCATGCAAGAAGTGGAAAACCAACATGAATCAACCCTTTACAACACAACAAAGTTTTAGACTTGTCCAAATTGAAAGCATTTGAAGATGACAAAGTCAGTAAAGCTAAAACGATGATTTCTGTCTTTGAAATGGAAGAAAACATTGTGGGGAAAAAAAGGAGACAATGCTAGTTTTCGGTAAGGGTAGTTAAAACTCGGATTGTGCAGTTAAGGGTTAAGGTGCACATAGGCACATAAGAAAACTTTGTAGCAAAATGAGAAACTGCTTTGGGATAGCAATATCTCCTTTTGCAACTATTAATTCAGAAGTGGTCCGCTGCATGATGAAAAAGGTTTTCTACAGGTCCTCATCTCTCATCATAGATGTATGAAAAAGCCTTTATTTGAAGGCACCAGATATTTCCTGACAACACAAAATTTTCCAGCCTCTAGCCAATTCCAATCAATAGACTCGGTTACACAGAATGTCGATACAGTCCTATATCCTACACTCTCCTTCCAAAGATGACAAAATAGATAATAACTTTATTCCTATCTCACAGTGATGATGGGTCCTTAGAGTTCATGTATTCAACACTAAGTAAAAGGCACCATACTGTAAAATGCTTACACCAGCAAACTTAGTTCCGATCAAGTCATCAATATGAAGTTCTGAGTCATTGAACATGGCAAGTCCATGAATATTCATGAACAGGGTCATGCAGACTGTGCCATCAAAAGAACTTATCTCCCATAAAATAAAGCTAAAAGAAATCACATTGAAAACAGTTTAAAAGCACCAATACCAGACACTCCTAACAAATTAACAGAGGTTCGAAAACACAAGACCAAAAAATAATAATTCCATGGATGTTCACCCCATACTGCCAGACAGTCATACAGTGATCGATCCAATATGAATATCAAGACCAAAAATTCCCAGAAACCAATTGATTCTTACATCACCAATTATGTTTCTAGCATTCTGGGAAATAACAGCTTCTTTGAAGCATGGACATTTTGAAAAACAGGGAAAAACTACCAGTTCATGCAAAATCAGAAGTGAAAAGGAACTTTTTGTGCAAAAAAGCAAAATCAATAATGGAGATAGTAAAAAACTAGTACAGTTCTGATGACTCCAATGATGATGGGATATGCAAAACAATAAGACAGCATGATTCCTCTTGCCTGCATCAATTGCTTCATCAGCAAATTTACAGAAAAAAATATGGTAAGACTTATTGCTACTTTTGAACAATGTTTTAGCTCCACACACAGTATGTTGCCATTTTATCATGAGGCAAAGCCCCTGTTTATTGGAGCCTGTATCTTCAATTTTCTTCCTATGAGCCCATCTGTTAATCTGGTCTTTGACATCACAATGGACATATTCTAATCCTTTGAAAACAAACCTGTGTTTTCACAAACCTGACAGACAGGCCTCTGAAGGTGAAATTGCTTGTAATCATCATAAATGCTCTCCTTGTTTAACAATGTTTTGAAACTTTTACAGAAAAGATTCCATTATGTACATGTGAGCCACAAGGGATTGTCAATGTCAGAACAGATTGGATCAATCGATCAATCAAGTGCAAGTGGCCATGAAAAACATAGACAATGTTGGATGAGCGTTTCTGTACTATCATTTTTATCAACAGAGTTGGCTTATGTACAAATTAGTCAACAAGTTTGATGAAAATTATAAAACACTAAGATGAATTTGAGATACTATTTATCACATGAAATAAAATTAATGAGAAAACCAGTATTCTGCATCATCACCTTTAGCCTATATACAGTCCATGTTAACAGATGGAGTTTGGTTTGAAATGGGTATATAGATAAGAAGATAGGTCAGTGACATTTACATAAACAAGAGGGCCATGATGGCCTTGAAGTCGTTCACCTGAGTCTTTTGACCAAACGTGATCCATTTTCAATCTTTTTCGAGATATTATGACAAACATTCTACCAAGCTTTCATAATAATTGGACTGAAAATTTGGCTTCTAGCTTGTACACAAGCTTTTTCTAGAATTTCCCTCAGTGACCTGCCTTTTGGCCAAACATAGCTCATATTCCCATTGTAGATATTATCAAAACAAAGATTCTGACCACCTTTCATTAGTATTGGACAGAAAATGTGGCCTCTTAGAGTGTACACAAGGTTTTTCCAAGATTTGACATGGTGACCTAGTTTTTTACCCAATGTGACCCTTTTCAATTTCATCATATTAATCATCAAGAAAAACATTCCGACTAATTTTCATAAATATTGTACAGAAAATGTTGACTCTAGAGCTATACAAGCTATTTTAATGATCTGACCTGGTGACCTAGTTTTTGACCCAATGTGACCCATTTTCAAACTAATTCAAGAAATCATCAAGACAAACATTCTGACCAAGTTTCATGAGTATTGCACTGAAAAGGTGGAATCTAGAGCATACATAAGGTTTTTCTAAGACTTAACCTAGTAACCTAGTTTTTGACCCCACATGACCCATTTTCAAACTCATTCAAGATATCATCAAGACAAACATTCTGACCAACATTCAAGAAATTTGGACTGAAAAAGTGGCCTCTAGAGCATACACAAGGTTTTTCTAAGATTTGACCTAGTGATCTAGTTTTTGACCCGACTTGAACCATTTTCAAACTCATACAAGATATCATCAAGACAAATATTCTGACCAACTTTCAAGAGTTTTTAACTGAAAATGTGGCCTCTAGAGTGTACACAAGGTTTTTATAAGATTTTACCTAGTGACCTTGTTTTTGACCCATGTGACCTATTTTCAAACTCATCTGAGATATCATCAAGACAAACATTCTGACCAACTTTCAAGAGTTTTTAAATGAAAATGTGGCCTCTAGAGTGTACACAAAGTTTTTATAAAGCCTTGGTCACACCCAGCTAACGGACGAGTAACGGATAAAAAATCATTTCATCCGTTCGTGTCCGTTCATATCCGTTTTATGTCCGTTTCTTATCCGGTGAATCCACTACTTGTCCGGCGATGTCCGTTCCGTCCGGTGGAAAGTTTTGAGCATGTTCAAAACTTTCCACCGGACAAAACAGACAGAGACATGCAAATGATAGACTTTGGATGCATCTGACAATTTATACCCTCAGCATATCACGTGACCGGTACGTTCCTCGTACGTTGGTGTTCGGTACAAATCCGTTCATCGTACGTTTTGTCCGGTTCTCATGCGTTGTACTTCCGTTTTATCCGGTACAAGTCCCTTACTCATACGGTGATATCCGTTAATAGACCGTTTATTATCCTATACATATCCGTTAAACGTGCGTTTTTTTCCGTTACATGTGCGGTACTCGTGCGGTCATTGTGTGGCTTCCTCGCTCCACACACCGATCGCGTGAGCCTCGAGCGGCAGAGGAGATGAATTTTGTCACCGGATAACCAAATTCTGCATATTCTTGTCCGTTTCCCCCCCGTTACATATCCGTTAGCCGGTCTGACCAAGCCTTAAGATTTGACCAAGTGATCTAGTTTTTGACCCATGTGACCCATTTTCAAACTTATCCGAGATATCATCAAGACAAACATTCTGACCAACTTTCATGAGTTTTGGACTGAAAATGTGGTCTCTAGACTGTACACAAGGTTTTTATAAGATCTGACCTAGTGACATTGACATAGCTTTTGACCCAACATGACCCTTTTTCGAACTCGTCCGAGATATCATAAAGACAAACTTTCTGATCAAGTTTTATGAGTACTGGACTGAAAATGTGGCCTCCAAAGCTTACACAAGGTAAAAGTTGACGACGCATGATGGACAACGGACACAGCATGATCACAAAAACTCACCTTGAGCACTTTGTGCTCAGGTGAGCTAAAAATAACATAAAACAGCTATAAACAGGAGTAAACAAAAAATAAATCGTCAGTTTTGTCGATTGTGTTTTACTTTTGCTTGCTGAATCTCTTGCTGTTATTAAACATGAAAATCATATAACTTTCCACATGTTCACGTCTTAGCAACAATGATGTCATTTTCCCATGAAATGGCGAAGTAGTAGACAACCTGCAGTTGGTTTAACTAGCTTAATGCACAAGTAACTAACGTACAATAACCTAAAGTCGTCATTATCTTAAACTCGTCACTTATTTTTGCTATCGATTTCTCTTCCTTCCTGGCTGTTGAAGTTAAGACTGCGCCATATTTTAAAAGGTAAACCTTCTGTCTTATTGAACAAAACAGTTTTAAAGCATTATCCATTTTATTTCCCATAATAGAACAACTAACCAGGTCACTAGGAAACACAACACATTAATCGATGGGCGACGTATCAAGCTTGCTGATACTGTCTTCAGGCGATCCCATTCCGCGTGTCCACGGCCATGTTTCACCTCCCGTTATCTACGCCCACGTTGTTGACTGTTAAAAAATTTAACGCATTTACCTCCCTTTTTCCGTGTATATCCGCCGAAATGTCGTTCAATTACATTTTTTTCTGTTGACAACTTTAGGCGCAACATGACGACATTAAGATACAGCAAACTGTCACTATTTCTATTAAATCATTTCAATGTAACTTTCACTTTTAATCCCTTTCAGCCTTATTTGTAAATATGTGACATTTAACTGGACTTAGATCTACGTCTTTTTATTCTAGTTTAATGCTGTTTTCAACACAAATAAGCTATATGACCTGCGACATGCAGTTTGGGGCCAAGCTAAAATGTACCTTCTGATATCTGCATGTTGGAAAATGGAATAGTCATTGAAGCCAGTGCTGGCCGGTAAGGGTCGATGGCTATTAAATAACTGTACCGCAAGGCAAAATGAAAATAGAAAATATATCAAAGGCGAAAAGTTTCGACACAAATTAGCCTACGCGTACTGTGCAGGCTCACATGTCAATAATTTTTGCAGATACCCGATGGTCCTTTTTCGCTTGACGAGTCCGCACATTTGTATTCTTCAGGACTGACAGTTTGATAGTTTGTAATGAAGAAGCTGGTGGTACACAATGTAAAGGTGGTTGGTATGCACCATTATGGGCGCCGTCAACTTGACATCATGGGGACATATCGCGTGGAACTTGAACCTAACAATCCATATGACTCCACTGCCGTAGCTGTATTCAGTGGACAGCGTAAAGTAGGAAATTTAAAGTGTGATTGTGCTAAAGCTTTATACGACATCATGTCACAACAAAAAGCCAATCAAAATATCTATTGCGTCCATTAGAAGAAGTAAGTGTACGAAATCGGCGTATTGGTCCACAACAGACATGTGCCATAGCATTTAAAGCTGAAGAAGATGACATTGCTCAGCTAGTCTCATTGGCATCAAAACATGAATGGTCTGGTATTCATGTTAAGATAATGGATCTTATGAAACACTAATTGATAAAACTATGTCAAGCTGGACATTCCTACATTTAGATCAGCTCACAAGTGCGTCAACACCTCATGATGAGTCATATTCTCCATCGTTATGCAACATCGTAATTAAATATTTCTAATATTCTGAAGTCGGTTTTAGCATGTTGACATATAGATCTATATGTTCTTTGTTCACATTGTTATGGAAATTATGTTCCCTAAATGGGCGATTCGGATATTTGCGTACATTTTCGTCTCAGATCAGCCAGCGCATTTCACACAGGCTAATCCGAGGCGACAATAACACTCTTGAATGTTTACGTGTTGGCAGTTTAGTCTTTAAAAACATAGTGGGAATAGGAGGAAGCTCTCATAACGAGCAGATTCTCCATTTCCAATAATGCTTTCTACCCAATCGGCAAACTTCCCCGCATTTTTACTACATGTGAACTTGCAGTCTGCAAACTCGATGAATTTTGGACAGTCCAAATTTTGTCGTCTGTGAAAGGGTTAAAACATATAATGAATTAATTTAACCCTTTGGCTGCTGATCGCGACCGAATTACCTTTTGCGGACAGTGTAGATCAAGATCAGACTGTACAAAACGTGCAGTCTGATCTCTGATCTACACTGTCCGATAAGGACATGTTTTTTTAAAGAAGTTTCCTTTGAAAAAAGCAACATTTTGAATTTTACTATTTAGCTGAAATTTTCGTTTCATTTATTCAGCAGGATAAGGGTTAAGATGTAAAGAATTTGAATCAGTTTGCAATAAGATTAGATCTGAATGTTTTTGCACATATTACGGTGGTTTTCAGAAGCTGAACGAGTTCTAGAAATCAGTATTACATGTGCATTTGCATACTACATATATCAAAGGTCAACTCATTACCAGACAACAAATATTTGGACTCCTCCCAATGGAAAGCATATTAAGACGACAAAATATATGTATTTACACGTATGACTCAAAGGATGTAATTTGTACTTGAAAGGGTTGTAAACATTGTAGGAAAAAAGAAAATACTTGTCATGGCCATTTTCTCATTTTCCCTCAGTGTTTCCAGTGGCCTTTTATTCCCGATCGTAAAAACAAGGGCTTGTCTGGGAAAGGGTTAATACCTGTCATCGATAGGTTGGTAGTACTTAATCTGACACGAAGGGAAAAGATTGTTTTCATTTTGATGTTCTAGGTCCCAGTTTGTCCTATTCGATCTTAAAATCTAGTTGAATTGTTTAATTCAAGATTTTCTTGATGTTCTTTTTTTTAAAAAATCCTGCTAATGGCGACTTTAGGCTCACATGACGACATAAGAACCAACTGCATGCCGACTTTAAAGGTGGGTATTTAGATTTTTCACATCTCACCAAATCAGAATATATATATATCACTGAAATTTATATGAAAAAACAAAACAAATCATCAATAATTAAGAATCATAAAATTACAAAAAAAAATTTTTTTGATGGTGTTCCCTTAAAAGGCTACGTAGCCTCTTAAGGTATTTTTAGATTTCGCGCCAAAAATCAAAAAAGCATTGTGGGAATGTCAAGTGACTGTCACGTGACTAATGACGCTTAAATTCCATAACATAACAAACATGTAATTATTTTCCATAATGTCTTCTTCGGATGCTATGTTTGAAGCTTCGTCTGTGTATTTCCGGTATGTAAATGAGCGAGTTGCTCATGTAAAAATAGACCGTGTTGCCCGTCGGTGTCGACCTGGGCCGTAGTAAATCTCTAATTTCTCTTGTTGTCGGATGGTTTTCGACTACTGGGGTTTTATGAATGAAAATTAAAAGGCTTTGGGAGTATAAGGATGATTTTTTTGTATTTTTGTAAAATTTTCGTCCCAAAATCTGAAGGGCCACCTTTAAGAGTCATTCAACCTAATGTCGTCAAGCCTCACCTCCCTCTGTTTTTTATGCTGTAATTTATAATTTAACATGTTTGTTACCAAAATACTGGTTTCTGCTTGTAGAGAAAGGGTAGCATTACATATTTAACGCAAACCGGGAACCGCAAGCGCAACCTTAGCTCTGCATTATTAACCGACGTGTGAATAAATGACGACTTTAGGTTATCGTTTTTACAAATTTCGCAGAGCTAGGACCCAAATAATGATTATACACAAGAGTATTATCAAAAATGCCTCATGGGTTTTACACACTGCTGGAGGGGATTTTAAGTGATAAAAATTTCCCTTGCATGATAAAGACCATGACACTGAAAGTACTCAGTACAACACTTTTTCCACAAAATTGTTTACATCTTATAAATGTAGTCAAAACAATGAGACACTATGGTGATTTTTTTCATATTTGAACATTTACTGTGCACCATATCGTCTCAAGTCCATCGTAAATTTACTGTGCACCATATCGTCTCAAGTCCATCGTAAATTTTCCTTAAGCAAAGACAGAGCGGTATACCGACTTTCTGTTTTGTCTGTTTAATCTGTATTGCAGCAAAATGCAATTAACTTTTAGTAACAAACATGACCAAAGACAAATTATTAAACCTTTCATTACCTAAAGAGCTTGTAGAAGTCATATATAACATGTAAATCTCGAAAAAAAAACAGACAAAATTCATCATGTGTAGCGGCCATTTTGTGTGTTTTAGGGACCATAAACAACTCGAGTAACAGATGAAATGAACTATTTCTTCTTATGTTCAGCGTTTAAATTGAATATATTTGTATTTCAAACAAAGGTTATTGAACATGCAAGCAATAGGTATGTTCAAATCCTAGTTTTGTGAAACAATGAGAGTTGAAACTTGCACATAAAATCTGTGCAGAGATTGCAACTGATTTTTTAAGGATCGTCTCTGTTCCCATGGACGACCAGTTAAAAAGTAACATCGCCTTTGGGGACAACTATCTGTAGTTATTTATAAATGATGCTAATGGCAAATAGAATGTAACATTAAACAAGCAAAAATCGTACCTTTGGATAGAACACAAATATACACCTGTTTCAGACAAGGATCACTGAGACTATCTTTTGCCCTTGACAGCAGCACAATATTCTCCAATGAAACACATCCACACTTCATCTTTTTATTTCAAATCACTCAATTAAATCCATGACCAACAGCATGTCCCCACTCACTGCGTCAAGATTGACTCAAAAAGGAGATTAACACTTATCCTCCAGAAGTAGTCATGGCTAAATACATGCTTATTAAAACAATGTAAGTACTTATTTTAAACCATGACCAAGACCTCTGATCTTCACTGTCATAGTAAGCACTAAGAAGAAGATCAACCAGTAAAATGAGCTAGAGCTACAATGAATGAACTGGTCCAGGAATAATATCAAGCTTTCTGTCATTGTCCCAAAGGTAGAGGTAAGAACACTCTTCATTCACATGTTCAAACTTTTTGTATCGTATTCATGCATTTCATACACCACAAAGAGATAAATCTGCTTTTTGGATCAAGTCATAACTAACAGATTTTTCAGACTGACTGTCATTGTTTTGATGAAGAAATACTACTGTATTAAAGAAGTTTGTTTTTCCTCCACCTGAGTTTTCTCTGTGACATACACCTTTTTTTCCATTAAACACAAAGCGTATGAGCCACTACTGGTAAGAGTTACCTACAACCATCATTTTCTGCCAACTAAATTACCACGAGGACAGCGATTGATTTTATATCAATTTATTACATCCAAGGCTACATGAAGGAGAAGGTAGCAGCACCTGGTGCACTGGCAACATGTGGGGCAATACCATAATCTATTGTGAGATTTTTCCCTGAGTCCATTGCCCTCCCCCATACATCTTCGGAAACAGGATCTTATTCATTATAGCACCTATCACAACTATAGTTGCCTTTGCAAGCAATGTAGATCAGTTTTAGAGTGCACAGAATGTGCAGTCTGATCTTTGATCTATACTGTCTGCATTGCAAAGACATTTCAGATAAAAGCAATCTTCAAACTGTGATTATCTAGGTCCTAATTATAGATTGTACATGTCACTTTGGTTTCTGAAGTGTTCTAAGGGTTTAAAAGATCTTTCTTAATATAATAATATCTTTTATAACAATAAAGAATCATCATTAGGCAAAGGTTCTAGGCTTGTTAGTGGAATATGCTGGTACATGAATACAAAGTATAGGTAGAATAAAGTTGGTGTCATGTTAAACATATTCATACATTTATACCTATCACCATAATTATTAACCATTTAAACTCCTAGATATTTATCCTATATCTTTCTCCCTATCTTGTAAATCGTATTTGAAGAAATAAAATGTCAACTCTAAATTTCTGTAGGAGTCCAAAACAATCTAATCGTGGGTCCTACACCTTGGAGCCAGCTTCATTTTGGTCTCAATGGAATTAACCCTGACAAAGCCTATCACAACTGGCATTAATTTTAGACATAGTACATCACAATCATACTTCTTTATCAATAAGATCTATGGAAAATCATGAAATTAACTAGAATAATTTCTCCCTTTGTCAAAATGATCTGACAGTCATTTGCAGGGCACACCAAAATACATCTGTATCATGAACCCCGTCACCACCTCCTCTCCGCCACCTTCCTCAGTATTTTTACAACCTTCAATGAGGAACACAATTCAAACTACTAGCAATCAATCAATCAATTTTCCATGAAATCAGAGAGACTAAAAGCTAAACCAAATGGTGGTCCTGAAATTGCTAACCTTAACCCTTTACCACGCAATCCTGAGTTTTAACAACCCTGGGGAAGAGAGCCTTAGAAAGCATTGTGGGAAAAGCAGAAAATGCTGGTATCCAGCATTTTCTCCTTTTTCCACAAACTTTTTTACTCTTTAAAGGACACAAATCATGATATTGGCCACATTCAGTTTGTCATCTGCAAATGTTTTCTATTTGGTCGCATCCATACTTTTGTTGTTTTGTTAAAGACTTACAGTCTCTGCATCTGACATTCAATTTCTAATGTATAACCTTAACATCTCTGCATGACGTTCAATTTCTAATGTATAGTCCTATATATAAGAGGACTTTGATGGTCATCTAAGTTAACGAAAATAACAGTGGTTAAGTTTTGGGAGATGTTTGCATAAATATTTTGATGATACAGAACAAACCATAGCCAATGTATATAACAGACCCTAACCTAACCCCACATAAAAGCTCCCTAGGAGCACTTTCTGCCCAGGTAAGCTAAATAGAAGACTTTCAAAACAATTTGTTAGTAAAATTTTAAAACTTTTTCACATTGGAAGCATTTTGCTTTTAACAGATTCAATGTTGCTGAAATGTTGCAATTAAATTTTGTCTAAGTAATGTTAGAAAACATTGTCTGAAAAAAGGAAGAAACTACTAATTACTTGATTTCCTCCTCAAACGCTATCTTTCTCAGTATCTTTAAAAATATGGTAAAGGTTTAAAGAGATATACATAATACCAAAGATTACTACTAGCACAAAAGCCAATGACATCAAAACCAACAATTCTTCAAAAACATTGGCAACAGTTACATCTAATTCCAACAACAACATAAACAGTGTAACAAAGAAAAGCAACATTTATAAAAAGCAACATATAACTTAGGCTTCATTGTTCTGTTTACTGCCTACATCAAACAAGTGGACCATGATGGTCCTAAATCGCTCACCTGAAATGCAACTCAGCTGTCATTGTTATGGCCACTTGCCTCTTTGCTGGAATGTTTTAGTTTTAAAAATGATTCATCCATATGACAATACCAACAATCAGAGCAGGTAAGAAAATGATAGAGCCGAAATTATAGGCCCTAGAGTGTAAACAATGGAATTGTCATCAAGATCCCCTTATTTGATGCTTTTAGCTTGTCCCCATTTTGATCAGATTTGTCCTTAGGCCATTATGAACATCCAGGGAAATTTTGAGTATGACTGAGCCAGAATTGTGGTTGCTGAGTGTGATCATGTTCACAACCTTACAAACATTCTGGGCGATGGATCAAGATTATACTGGAATTTCGATAGCTATATAATTAACAGTGGAATTTTGGCGACGCATATTCAAGGACACATAAAAGCTAACCATGTGTATGTTATGCTCAGGTGAGCTGATAATGGGTTTTCAGACAGAATCACATGCCAAATGTATGTTGTGGGCCATACAATATGGAACAGGAGGATTCCAAGAATACACTCTTTATATATTTGATCCCACATTGTGACTACAAAGGACTTTTTGTGATTCCAAGGAAGAAATTTGGTAAATGCTATTAGCAAACAAGAGCCGTCAAGTGGTTGTTGAGAAATCACTTCGGACGGACAGACAGACAGACGAAGTGGCGACTATATGCTCGCCCTTACAGGAGCATAACTATCCACCAGTCCATGCTGAATATGAAAGCTCTAGGGTTAATGTTTGGATTAAAGAAGATTTTAAAAGATCTTTTATTTGGATGTGGAAACTGGGATCCAACAACAAAGCACTTATTTTTTTTTCCTAAGGTCACAATTCGATGTACTTTGGTAGAGTGCTACTGTTGCAAATTAAGTTGTAGGCTTTGTGTTTGGGTTGAAATTTTTTTTTTCAGCAGTTGACATGGAAACCAGAGTTGTACATGAATTCCAATTTGTCAAAGGGCAATACAGTTGATCTTGCTTAGCTAAGCGACTACGTTTATTAAGCCAACACTTTTATTAAGCGATAGGAATTCCAATGTCTCTGTTGAAATATATAAGACTATCTGGAATTGAATGCCCCATGGATTAAAGCCTTTATGCTGAGCTAAATCCTATGTTGTTAGTACTTATTACAATCGTCTTGTGAAATCCGAGAACCCACAACGTAGGGCCATTTTCAACACTAGGGCCATAATTTGAAGTATTTTGGTAGAGGGCCACTAGATGATGCTACATGTCAAATATGAAAGCTCTAGCCCTTACGGTTTGGGACAAGAAGATTTTTAAAGATTTCCTTCTTTATCTCTATGTGAAATCCGAGACCCCACAACATAGGGCCAATTTTTAACACCAGGGCCATACTTTGAAGTATTTTAGTAAAGGGTCACTAGATGATGCTACATGCCATATATGAAAGCTCTAGCCCTTACGGTTTGGGACAAGAAGATTTTTAAAGATTTCCTTCTTTATCTCTATGTGAAATCCGAGAACCCACAACATAGGGCCAATTTCCACACTAGGGCCATAATTTGAAGTGTTTTGGTAGAGGGCCACTAGATGATGCTACATGCCATATATGAAAGCTCTAGCCCTTACAGTTTGGGACAAGAAGATTTTTAAAGTTTTTTCTTTCGGTTGCTATGGCAACCAGAGTTCTTCATGGAATTCAAATCTTTGAAGTATTCTGAAAGTGCATCACCTAAGGATCATTTCTGTGAAGTTTCATTGAAATCTGATTGGCGGTTTCAGAGGAGAAGATTTTTTAGTAATTGTTTATGGACGGACAGACAGACGGACAGACGGACGACGGACATTGACCGATCACAATAGCTCACCCTGAGCGCTATGTGCTCAGGTGAGCTAAAAAACTTCATCTCTGTAACACTTGGGCATGTACTCACAGCCAGTTCCAATTCACTTTCTTCATCAACATGGTCTTTACACTGCCATCTGACAGGCAAGTCAGACCTTAGCCAATGAGAAAGCTTGTCATGAAATATAATCAGAACATCTTTTTATCTGCAATGGTAGTCTTAAGTGAGATGCTAATATTTCTTTTTGTGCAGTACGGTATTTTATTTTTTCTATACTATTTAGAAAACACAAACCACCAAATATTGACTTTTTCTCTATATTTCTCAGCTAGCCATTTAATTTTTACATTTAATTATGACTAAAAATATTATGACTAACATGAGTCATGACCATCCTATTGCAACATTGAATGAAACAATTCCTACCTAGGAATATGAAATAGAGATGGGGCTGTCAACCTAAGTACACTTAGAGCAACCAGAACGGAGAACTGAGTTTTATGTCCATCTACAAGGTTGGGCACAAAGAATTCTTTGCATAAAACATCGAAGCAAACTAACAGAAATAAACTGATGACTGCAATCACATGAAAACAATAGAGAAAATTAAACAGAGATCATGTGTTCTATGAAACTTTGAAATCAAAACATATAAACAAATAAACATTAAAGCCCCAGTGGCTGCCAAAAATAAACAAAGCAGGTGTTAAAATGCAATTGAATTTAAATCACATCTTTTAAAAAAGTATGATAATTATTGTGATGGTGACAATCTGTTGTTAGTCAGTCCAAGTGTAAGTTGCTAGCAGAAAATAGGCTAAAAGTTGCCAAATCGGTCTATTTGTTGTTTACATTTTGCCTGATTTGAACAATCATTTTTGTGCCAGCGACTAACACTTCGAGCAGCTGTACAATAACAGATTGTCATCTTCACAACAATTTCCATACTTTTAAAAGTAATGATTTAAATTCAAATGCACTTTACGACCCCATTGTTTATTTTTGGCCACTACTGGGACTTTAAGGCTAAGAGCTTCCTAAAAGGGGGAGGTTGTAAACACCTATTCATAAAACATGGTAAGGATCATCACAGTGCACACACTGTAATATTCATAGGATTTATTTTGCAAACAGAACAATGACCCTTGCATGACAATGACACATATTTAACACATCACCATCTACAGACAACTTTCCTTTTCATCATGCAGACAGTTGCATAGGTAAACATTGTGATAAAAGGAGAAATTGCTTGTAACAAGCAATTTCAGATTTTGCCACAATACTTTTACATGTATACAAATATTACACCTTCACTCATTTTGGTTGTATTTTGTACCATTCCAGAAAGCTTTCAGTCATCTGCTGCAGATTGGTTTCAGGAGGTAAAGTGTTAACTCTTTACCACACTACCTTTAGTTTTAACGACCTTGAGAAAGAAGCCTTGTAAAATAAATTGTGAGAAAAGAAGAAAATATTGGTAACCAGCAATATCTCCTTTTCCCACAATGTTTTCTTCCCTTTCACAGACAAATCCCATCATTTCAGTGACATTTCATTTTTCATCTGCAAATAGTTTCAATTCGGACGAGTCTAAAATTTTGTTGTCTGGTAAACAGTTAATCAACAAAATGTTAGATGAAGCATGCACAAGGTTTTTATAAGCAATAATTTTATATCCCTTTTTCTGAATGGCTAAATTCTCTATATTTAAGAATACCTGTTCCATTGAAATTAACAAGGTTAGAAGAGTTGACAAAGCTAGCAGACCCGTCACCTGCATCATGTTCAGTTTTCATGGCAGTTCCTTTGTTTCAAAGCCCTTTCCATAGCCTTAAATCCGTCCCTAAACGAAGTCTAATTCAACACATCTACATGTGAGCAGTGTTACAAATCCAGCTATCTTCCCCAAATAAACAATAATCATAGATCTGTATGCCAGGTTTTTCTCTGATTTATTACTTGTCAAAATTTCATATTCAACATTTCATAGTCTTACAATCTTCGATTCGTAAAAGCAATAATATTGCACAACAATATATTTTCTGATGACCTTTACAGTTGATCAATGAAAAATTTGAAAAGAAAAGGAGCAATAGCTTATGCTAAACTATTACTCCTTTTCTCACTATGTTTTCTATACCATTCAAATATTCATGTTCCTATCCTTTCAAGTCAACTTTCTTCCATTTACTCAAATTCCTTGGGGTGAATCTATAAATTTAATGGTCTATATAGTAATGAATTAGAAAAGCATGAGATATCTAGCCATTCAGTAGAGAAATAAAAAAAAAAGCCTCTACCACACTAAAAGTAAGCTTTGTGCTGTTCCCTTTCTCCTGTTAAAGGATAGAAGGATACTTGCCTACTCTGCCACTCCATATCATGTACAATTTTTTCTGATCTTCTGAACCTAGTCAAATAAAACATGCATTGAAAGGCATAGAATTGTTTTTAAAGTTGACCAAGCAAACCATCCTTCATAATCACATAATCATGAGTATGGTATTTCTGAGATAATTATGGCCTTGAGAAAAAAAACATATACAATATGAAGAAATTGCTCTTACTCGATGGAGAAGCCTTTAGATTTCATTGCAAGACAAAAAATAAAGATATATCAGCATCTGAAATTTGTCAAAACTTAACCCTTCTTTAACAGTGAAATTGAAGGTCTCGCATCTTTTCAATGAATAGTCTGAAATCATGGACTTGTAGCCAGGAAGCTCAGAGTTCTACACTCCATAAAAGGCCAAAAATTAACTTCAGCTCCACTAATGAAACAGCAGTCAATGCCAAATTTCTGAATTGTCTTACCAGATTTTATCTCTCACTAACTATCCTAAAATAATCTTGGATTAAACCTTCATCTAAAAGACTAGTATATTATGCCAATTCTAAGCCTACCAAGAGAAAATAATTCCTAATGCTTGATCTGTGGGCATTTTTTTTATTCAAACTACAATACATGTGCTGTAGAATATTTCAGAGCTAAAGATAACGGCATGCTTTAATGAAAGGTTATTCTTCATACAAAAATAGGTTCTCGTCCCTTATTGTAATTGCCTCATTTAGGCCATTTAAATGTGTATCCAACAACATAATATATATGTACTTTTCTTTTTAAATTAAGTAGCAGTTTTAGGCAAAGACTACAATCAGGACTTCAGAGCTCAGTATGTTGTATTGCATACTCCATTGACATGCATAAAAGTACTTGTGAACAACAAAATAAAACTGACTTTGGTGAAATAAAAACTAAATGAATAATCATATTATAAATGTTGAGGTACATGTTAGTAAAATCCATAGGGGTCCGTAGTTCGACTCTTGTCACCCATAGGCTAAAACAAGGGATTTAACTGTATGCAGCCCGTTACTCGCCCCCGGTTACAAAAAAACATCGTATCTTTTCTACTCCATCAGTTATTCTCCTAAATTTTTCTACAGCTGAGAGCTAAGACATTTTTCTACCAGAAAAATACAACTGTTTGTCAGTGGCTAATGCAGTCTGGCTGATACATTCGCTTGAACTTGTAAACTCGCTCAAAAATCTTCGCCATTGACACGGGTTCGTACATTCGATACTGACGTTCGCGCATATAAACCAATGAAATTTCTCGTTCCAAACAGTGTCACCGTACTGTCACGTGACAAAAAGGTGTGAGCAGATGTACGAAATTTCATTGGTTGAATTCACGACTGTTAGTACATATCAACCGATGAAATTTCTCGTTCCAAACAATGTCACATGACAGAAGATGGCTGCAGCTGTTCGAAATAAGAACGTGGATCACAAATTCAACGAATTCTGAGGCGTTTCGTCGTTATTGAAGATAAAGACTATAGGTCAGTAGTATTTTTAAACATGATTAAAGGGTGGGTGCCGCTAATGCTGCATTTCATTGGATCTAAAATGCATTTTATATCTTGAAAACGGATGTACGAACCCGTGTCAATGGCGCAGATTTTTGAGCGAGTTTACAAGTTTGAGCGAATGTATCAGCCAGACTGCATTAGCTACTGACAAACAGTTGTGTTTTTCTGGTAGAAAAATGATTTAGCTCTCAGCTGTAGAAAAAATAGGAGAATAACTGATAGGGTAGAAAAGATACGTTGTTTTTTGCAACTGGGGGCGAGTAACGGACTGCATACAGTTAAATCCCTTGTTTATAATATATAGTCTATGGGTGCCAGGAATCAAACTACGGACCACTATGGTAAAATCAACGGCAGAAAACAGACGATACCTTTATCATATATAGTTGAATTCATTTTACAAATCCTAACCAAAATCTTAATCATGTTCTACTGGATTTCTCCATTCAGATTTTTTCCCAGGTCTTGCATATTGTTCAGGTTTTGCCACAGTTTAAGATTTTCAAGTATCTTCTACTTGAATATTTTATTAACAAGTGATTAAAAAAAATCAGTTGCCAAAGTTACTATGCCTGAAAACATTTAGCCAGTTTCCAGCCATGAAACAGCTCACCTGAAATCAAGGCTTCTGATCAATATGCAGCATCTATAATTCTACAAAACATATGACCCATGGAAAGGGGCCATTTTTGACCCTAAAGGGCTGTAAAATAAACAAAACTGATAATGGTCCATTAGATGATGCTGCATACCAAACTTCTTTCAGGTCATAAATGCTTAGGATAAAAATACTTTTTTAAGATTTTCTCTTTAATGCTTTATGAACATCTGGGTTTTTTTCTTTTAATTTTTTTTAACCAAAGGGCTAAACTTTAAGCAATCTTGGGAGTGGGTTTGAAATATGAATATTAATACCAAATACCACAGCTTTAGGTCTTGTGTTTCTAGACACGGAGATTTTTTCAAGTTTTCCATTTACAATAACATACGACATGGTATCAAAAAACTGGAGCCATCACAATATACTTCTGATACAGATTTTCAATGCTATGTTTAAATGCGGTCAGATTTTCAGCTCTGAGGAAGATCCCTTAAATCTCAGCCAAACCAACATAAAGTGTGGCTATCTTGGTCACTGTATCATTCGAAAAAAATAAATATACCTCCAGTTCTAGGCAGCTTAAACATGAAACTGGAATTGATCCAGTCCAGTGTTTCTGGGAAAAAGTCATATCAAATTATTGTTAACAGACATAGGAAGACTGACAATGGACAATCAAAGACACTGATCTCAGCAGGTTGTGCTTAAGTATCATATTCCAATATTTTCTTTTGGCATAAACCAATATGTTAAGAGGACTTCAAAAGGTAATGTATTGTTTATGTGTTATTCCCTCATGAATTTCCAATAATTCATTATTTATTACATACATGTACATCTAATTAACTAAATTGATCCAGTCACTATATGATGTTCACTATTGTTAATGGAGTATGAAACATTCTAAATGGAATCCTTTATCAGCATTTAAACAAAATTCTATCAAACTGGACAGGGGGCCACAATCAACAACCAATTCAATTCAATTAAAATTTCCGAGGCTAGCCATCTGATTGGTTTATATGTATCTTATATATCTTCTTTGCCAGTAAGTTTGCTAGTCCTAGACTTAACAATACAAGACATTGTTCCTAGAGATCTTTCTACTTTTGCAACAAAGTATATAATTCTTTACCACAAAATCACGACTTTTAACAACACTGAGGAAAAAGGCTTTTGAAAACACTGTGGGAAAATGAGACAATCCTGGTGACCAGCATTTTCTCCTTTTTGCAAAATGTTTTACCCTTTCAATGACAAATCTCACCTTTTGAGCTGCTCTTAAATTGTCACCTGCAAACACTTTCAATTTGGACAAGTCTAAGATTTTATTGTTTGGTAAGGGTATTTAATGTAAATGGATTAATATATTAAACCTTACCGTAAACTTTATGAGGATATTTTTCAAATAGCCTACTACAAATTTGTTTCAAGAAACTATGAGTTACAAGTAACAATATAAAAATACATTTAAGGCTTAGCAAATGAAAATAAAAACCACTGCAAAAAAACAAAAGGAAAAGAAAACAGGTAAATAAAACACCATATATCGAAGAACACCAAGAAAGACAACTCGCACTTCTCTTTACCTTTGTCTTTTCCAGGGGTACTGCTCTTGCCACCAGAACTTGCCGCAGACGCAGGTCGACTGTCACTCAGCCTCCCTCCACCATCAGGTAAGACTTTATCTGTCTTTATCTTTTTCTCTGCAGGTTCAAGACTTGTTCTACCTTCTTTATTTTCTTTCACTACATTTTCATTTTCTTCATTTTCAACACTATGTTTAGCTTCCTGTTCTATATTTACAACATACATTCCCTCTTTTCCTGAAGCCATTGACTCCCCACTATCACTCTCTTCATGATGTTGGTTGGCAAGGCTTTCTAGTTCTGAAGAGGGACTTTCCACATCCATGTTCCTATCAGAGGATTCTGACAGGATGTCAGTTCCTGTCACTTTGTCATCACTTTTATCTGTTTCATCGTTTGAACCTAAAAATAGAAGTTAAACAATAAAAATACATAGGTCTAGATAGCCAAGAATACTGCTTGTCTGAAATGAATACTTCTTCACCTAATGAGGGTAGGTAATCATCAGATTTGTCTCAATAGACAGTCTCAGTCAGGAAAAAAGACCGTAATTATTACAGCAATTTCAAAACACTTTTTTATCAGAATGCCTCAACAACACAGTGTATATCAAGACTCACATTCAAAAGAAGTTCAGTTACCCTTTTCACAAGAACATGAAACCACTTTCCATGATTTTCTTCTTACTGCCCTGAAATAAACTCATGTGTTTTTCTCAGGTATGAGGCATCTTTGCTCCTACAGAGATTTACACAATGTAATATCTCATTTTATACAATATTTTCATATAAAATTCAAGAAGCCCCATGATAAACATAATGAATTCATAAGACTTCCATCTCAAGAACATCTGTCATAGAGAACTAGGTGCACAAAATAAGCAATGACTGTTTTGAATGAAATCAAAAATATGCTGGATTCTGAGTCAAAATTTTTTGTGGGGAGAGGGCTGATATTTTGCAAGGACAAAACTTAAGGATGTGACCTTATGTTTTCCCTAGGTTGGGAAAAAAACAAAAAGAATTAAACCTCTGGAGGGACTCAAACCCAGACCCTCCAAAACATCTATAACCACTAACTCTACGATCAAGCTATGGGGCCAACTGACATTTTACTGCATTTAAAACAATGTGTTTACCCCTTGTTATGCAATAAAGGCTATATACATTTACTAACAGAACAAGAAATTTTACAGCAAAAAAAAACCCCAAAACTTGGTATTTCATCATGTTTTCTAAATGTATTTCTATCCATATTTTAATTTTAAAGCCATCTGTGCATGCAAATTAGAGTGAACAGTCTTTGCTCACAACTTTCTTAAAAACTTGCAAATTGAAATCTGGTTTAATTCTTGACCACACAATCCCAACTTTTAACGACCCTGAGAGAGTAAGCTTTGGAAAACATTATGGGAAAAGAAGAAAATGCTGGTAACCAGCATTTTCTCCTTTTCTCATAATGTTTTCTACCCTTCCCAAAACTAATTTCAATTTTTGATTCACATTTGATTTGTCTTCTTCAAATGCTTTCAAGTTGGACCAGTCTAAAATTCTGTCCTTTGGTATAGAGTTAAAGTCTCTTTAACCCGTGACGATTTTTAACATCTAAGCTGAAAAAAGCTTTAGAAAAAATTCTGGGAAAAGACAAAAATGCTGGTTACCAGTATTTTCTCCTTTTCTTGGAATTTTTTCAACTGTATCACAAATTCAAACATTTGAGCCACATATGATGTCATCTGCAAATGCTTTCAATTATGGTCGAGTCTAAAATTTTGTTATCAGATAATGGGGTAACAATAATTTCTCTCGCACTGACCACAACCAAGCTAAATGTTACTCCAACAGTCTATACTTATTGAAGTTTACAACAATCCCTGCACTGTTTTAAACAAACAAATATTTCAGAAGTCACAATCATTACCACTTTTGAAAACTGTATTTCCGCACTTCCAGAGCTTTTGCATTTTTTCTCAGTTGTACACTAGAGCTATCACTATACGTGATCAATACCCCCCACCAGCTCCTTGTCACAAAACAGGTCTTTGTCAAGAAAGCAGAATGGTTTAGTACAAAAGTAAGAGTTGAAAAAAGTTCAAGGGGAGATAATTCTGCAACAAATCGCACCAGGGTCATGGAAATTGCACATGCACTTCATATATATAAGAACACTGTGTGCAAATTTGAGTTCAGTACCTGAAAAACTGTCAGAGTATTTCGCCGGACAAATTTGTGTCTACGGACAGACGCACAGACGAACGGAGGGACGGACGGACAGACGGACAGACAGCCATGGCGATTCCAATATACCCCCCTCCACTTCGTTGTGGGGTGTATAACAATACTAAACAGTACAGATCATTTAGTACTTGTTTGACCCTTTACCAAACTATCCCGACTTTTAATGACCCTGGGAAAAAAAGGCCTTTGAAAATGTAGGAAAGGGAGAAAATGCTCATAACCAGCCTTTTCTGCATTTCCTGCAATGTTTTCTATCATAACAAAGACAAATCTTACCACATGAGCAATATCTAATTTGTTGTCTGCAAATGCTTAAAATTTGGACTGGCCTAAAACTTCATTCAGTAAAGAGTTAACCCATTACCACACAACAAAATTTTTAATGTGTCAAAACTCAATGCACTTGAAGATGACAAAGGTGGTTCAAATGACTCAATTTACCTAATGGGACAGAAAACATTTTGGAAAGAGGAGAAAATGCTGTTTACCGTTTTATTCTTTTCCCAAAATGTTTTCAAAAGCCATCTTTGTAAAGGTAGTTAAAACTTGGGATAATGTGGTTAAGACTTAAGAGTATAGGAGTTAGCTCGCTGTCAATCATAATGACTCTAATGACTGTGATTCAAACATAGGGAGTTAAGACCCAGTGATTGCAATCTGAAACTCTTTTCCATATCCAGTGAGTTCAAGTTTTAAAACAATGTAAAAACTGTCAATCAGATGCTGGGAATGACCGGCTTTTACATTTGTCAATATATTTTTGTATAGTCTATAAATCAGGATTTTCAAATCTCTTTTCTTTATTTCATGTCTTCTAAGTCATCGTTGTCCAAAAGTTGTTCGTAAAGTTGAATTTATAAGGTAAGAATCAACCTTTTCAGTGTTTTACTGTGGCATGTAGCTCATAATTCCATACCAGTCAACAAAATTTTAGACCTGTCTATTGAAATTAACCCACTACCACATAATCCTGACTTTTAACGACCCCGAGAAAGAAGCCTTTTGAAAACATTGTGGGAAAAGGAGAAAATGCTGGTAACCAGCATTTTCTCCTTTTCCCACAATGTTTTTTACCCTTCCCAGGACAAATTTCTATTTTTCAGTCACATTTATTTTGTCGTCTGCAAATGCCTTCAACTTGGACAAGTCTAAAATTTTGTTGTTTGGTAAAAAGTTAACCTGTCGACTGAAAGCCTTTTTGGTAAAAAATTCAGAAAGGTCTATTCTTTTTCTTCACATTTAATTATATCCCTGGAGTTCTATCTACTTATTTCAGTTTGGTCTAAAGTTAGACTGTACAGCATTGCGTTTAACCTTTAACAAACGACAAAACTTGTCGTAATCAAAAGCATTTGGAAGGAGCAATTGAGATTAAAATGGCGATGATGGTCTTTGGAAGGGTAGACAACCTTGAGAGAAAAGCAGAAAATGTTGGATACCAACATTTTGGCCTTTTCCCACAAGGTTTTCAAAAGCCTCTCTCCCCAGGAATGTTAAAACAAGGGACTGTGTGGTAAAGGCTAAAAATGTCCTCAAAGATGACTCCTCTGTCAGCTACCAGTGTATGGTTCGGTGAGCTATCAAGTTGGAAGATATTCAACATGATATGCATTCATCAAATTTTCGCTTGTCAGATTTGATTTTGAAATGCACTGTAGTCAGAGTAACACCCCAATCATTTCAGCTAACCCTGAGGGCTAAATAAATGAAATGCAATATTTTTAGTCTGGGATAAAATACCTATGTATTGTAAGTTTAAGGCTGTTCTTTGCAGTCTGATCTTGATCTATACAGTCTTCACTGTCCCTCATCCCCCCCCCCTAAAGGTTTCCTTTTGTAAGTTGAAATATATCTTTCATCTTTTACTAAACAATCCCATGTTTTCATGACGCTTAGAAATATAGCTGATGAAAACTTACTTTAAAATAGAGATCTTGGTAACCAGCGTTTTCTCCTTTTCCCACTTTGTTTTCTACACTTTCAAAGACAAATCCCAATATTTAAGCAACATTTGTCATCTAGAAAATGCTTGAATACAGAGAGGGCCTTTATTTTACTGTAAGCCCAGCCAGATAGCTCAGTGGTTAGCATATCCTACTCTTGACCTGGTGGTTGTGAGGCAAACCTTTTTCACCGAAATTTTCGCCTCTCACCTTTGATGCATTGATGCATGGGAGAAGAGTAGTCAGTGACTTGGAAACAAAGTTGCACAGTACTGGTGTGAGAAAGCCAGGAAAATCATGGCAAGGTACACTGACCGCTGTGAAATGACCTAAGCTATTAAAACTGCGTTAAACTCCCATACAATCAATATTTTACTGTAAGGTATCGAGTTAACCCTTTACCTAAAGACAAAATTTCACACCTTTCCAAACTGAAAGCCTTATATATATATAGAGAGAGAGAAATACTGGGATTTGCATCAGAAAGGGCAGAAAACATGGTTTGAAAATGGTTACCAGCATTTTCTCCATTTCCCACAATGTTTCTAGAAGGCTATCTTCTTTACCGTTGTTGAAACACAGGATTGTTTGGTAATGAGTTATGTAGGGAGGAATGAAAACAATTGAGAACAAAAGCAATACTTTGTTACAGTTTTCAATAATTGATCAAAGCCAAAATCCAATGATTTAGCCTATGCAACCCAAGGCACAGCACAAGTTGCTCCTGTAGGTAGTAATAGTAGACTGTGACTAGACTGCAAATTCTGTATTATGATCATGCTGAATAGAATGTGCAATCTGACCTTGGATCTATATATAGGATGTGATTTTGCAAAACCAATGGTCATACACACATATCTGTTGCGCTATTATGAATTGCCAACTTTTATCATGGTCATTTCATCGATCATATAATGCATGTATTAGAATCAACTCTCAGAAAGGTCATACAATTATTGCTCATCATGCAACATCTTTGGTAAAACAGGTGTTCTGTTTCAATGTAAGTTAACCAAAGGACTTCTAACATAGTTAACTTTTGTTTAAACATTTTCATAATTATTGACTGTTCATAAGTGGCAACACACTTTGTAATAAAACTCCATTTTGCAACTTTACCACAAGGTGGGCAGAAAAATAGCTCTTCTCTGTTTACTACATACTCTGATAAGCTTGAAAGAGCAATCAGCACTAAGAGCATTCTTGCCATGGTTTATTTACAGACCTGCTAAGTCATCAAATATTCAAAATGGTTCATGAATATTATATGTATTACCCTGAGGTCTTGAAATACAGTGAGCTCTCAATCAAAGTCATGTGTTAATTTAATTAACCTTTACCCAACATTCATATGTTTTTAAAACCATGAAGAACAAGGTGTCCGTGGTTGTGAGGTAGAACGGTCCCGAGTTCAATACTCGGGAGCGGGTGTCAACTTTGGGATCCTTCTTTGGCCCACATTCAGCGCAAGTACTGGTGTAGTTTCTAGGAAACAGAGTCAAGAGAGATTAGTACAAGTTGTAAGAACTTGTTTCTCAATCGATGTAAAATAAATATGTTTAAACTAAACCAAGAACAAGGTGTTTGCCAATGTTGAAGGAAAAGGAGTATTCTCTCCATTTCCGAGCCTCTTCCACCCTTCAAAGGAAAAATGGCATCATATTTGTCTGCAAACAGTTTTTAACATGAACAAGTCTTTGAAACTCTGGTAATAGAAATCATCCAACTTGAGTCTGCATCAGTGCTATGTATCTGGTAACTTTTTCAGCTTATACTTTCAAGTGGCTTATATTTTCAATTGAATTTACCACAAGTTTTGAGGACTTCTGCATCATGTTTGTTCAGGTCTAAAGATAACTAAATTTTACTAAGTATTGTTTTAGAGGCAATGGTAAACAAAACATACATGTTCAGATACCCCTTGGTCAATTAAATTAAATGTGACATGGTGATCGCTATCTCAGCAAGGGCCTTAGAGGGCTGACAGCTGTGAGGCAATCAATACTACAAAATGTATTGCACTAACATTCCCTGACAGCTATAGGTGACTATACAATAAAATACAGTAAAGCTGGGACTTTACCTTACATCAGTGTTATACTTTTCCAAGTTGACAGTATTCCAAAACACCATGATCAGATGTAGCTTAAATGATGGGTCTTGCCTTTGAAAAGATAGAGAACATGGTGGGAAAAGGAGAAAATGCTGGCTTCCAGCATTTTCTCCTTTTTCTACCATGTTTTCAGTTGGCCCTTCTCATCACTTTGAGCTCTTTTGTATTGTATTGTATTGTTTGGTTAAGGGATAGTGAATACATCATATGCTATTTACCTGTGTCATGATACTGACATGTGAAAGTTTTTTGATGTCATCGAAAAATTTGGTGATACTAACAAACACATTCCTTCCTTGTGATGACCTATCATGTCTCAGAATACATCATAGCAAATGAAGAAATAGGTCATAAAGAGAAATTTCTCTTTCAACCGCGATCATTTTGCAGTCAAAAACTTGCTATCACCGTGCAGCCTATCTGTGGACAAAGCTATTATAAACTGTTACACATGAATCATAAATGAAAATGGCTATAAAAATCAGGTACCGTATTACACTTATTTCAATGATAAAGAAACAATGGCAATAGAATGAATATGCCTGTTGCAAGCAAATACTCTTTCCCCTGAAATCCAATGGTATGATGTTGGATATGCAGTCCAGTGGTCCCTGGTTTGATCCTCAACCATGGTACTATGGTTTTCATAAGAGTTTCCATGGAAAAGACACTTCAGAGTCTCAGCCTAGTACTGGTACAACCCAGGATTATAGCATGAACAAGTGCCTTGATATGACTGAAATATTAAGTTGCATAAAACATTAGCATTTTTTTTACATTTCAATCCATACTTTTCCTCCCACATATTTTCAAAAGCTTGCAACTGAACAGCAGTAAAAGATAAAAGATAGAAGTCAATTACATATTTACAGCAGTAGATGGAAGAGACATCTTGCTCCCTCTACCAGGACATCACAGGTAACAGAACATTCCTTATAGTACTGTATATTCAGCATAGGCAATTTCATTGTGGGGAAATAAGACAAGAATGCACTTCCATAGCTTCTTTTGTACTGATGAAAGATAAGACATTTTCTGCAGACTGATCATTGATCATAACCTACACTTGCTTCAGTGTCCACAAAAGCAACTAAAGAAGGCTGAAGTGCTATAAGAGTTAAGGACAAGTTATAAATGGACTGTACATAAAGTGCAATGAGATCAATCTCTTGATAGTTACTGTCAATACTGGTCCCTCAGGCTGTCAGCCAAGTTGCAGAGTAGGTTTGTACATAAAAATCTGTCCTTGCTGACAGGATCCGATAAAAATAGATGTCATCAAAACATAACTCACCCTTAGGTGCCAAATAATTTAAAATGACAATTTCTATCAGTGAAAAAAAAGGCCAAAATCTTGCAATTTCACAGACTTCAGTCTATGTACATGGTATCTCACCCAAAAATTAGGGACTGTGCAGATTTTAGAAAAATTTTACACTCATGTTAGTCAATGCCACAAGGATCATTCAAAAAAAAGCTGGGATTAAGCATTTTGCAATGTATTTTATGCCTGTTCCAACAGTTTTTCAAATACATTACTATAAAAGCTCTGTTACTCAATCATTTATGTCTCTCCAGGGTTTCACTGGAACACAGCTACGGCTCTACATTACCGTCTCTACAAGCCCAGCCATAACAAATGGGATCAGGAATTCTTCAATACAAATGCAAGACCTTCAATACACCAAGTGATGAAGAACGGTAAGCTATAGCTGAGATCAAGATCAAAAACCTTTTGGGTTAGTTACAAATCCATTCCTTAAATTTGAAAGCAGAAATGAATATACATAATCTTAGTAAATGAAAGTAAATCTAGATAAAGATTATTAGATAAAGCTGTTCTGATTTACCTGAGAGCCATGTAATATTCCAGTTTTCTTGAAACATGTCACTCCAGGTCACTTTTGACATAATTATCTAATAGGTGGCAGCCCTACCATGTCATAATAATATTTCAAGGCAAATATTACAACAAAAAATCTCTAGTTCCTCATTATACTATACTGTCACAAGTTTCTCCATAGTTTAATTCACAAAATCCATTTACTTATTTATGTAACTAAAGTAAACTCAACCACAATCAACATATTTCTATCAACTAGTGCTCATTGGGACAAGATTTCCCATATTGTCCAAATACATAATTATTTTCTGTATTTTTCTGACTTTCCCGTCAAAGACATTGCTACACATGACACATATAGACTGAAATGATATGTAAGTCACTATATTCCAATTCCTATCTGTGTACAAGACTAGAGACACCTATGATGGTCAGGTATGATTGTTTCCGATATTATCAGTTATTACAACATGACATCCACACGCACAGTTATGTGTGATCAAGAAGCACCTAATTTCTATCAACACAGTCATTTCAGTTGATTTATTGGATTCACAGTTCCATTGTTATTGCACTACATAATAAAAAATCATTTAGACGGAATGGCTTCATGTGTTTTAATGTCGAGATCTAATTAATTGCTACTTCATCTCAAAAATCAATAACAAGCTAGAAACTGTGAGACTTTGCCATTATCAGCATCCTCCTCTTCCCTACTAGACTGGGTTACCTGGTAAGTCATTTACATACAGGTGTAAATATTCTGAGAATGATGTCTGAGTGCCAGTCTACAAAATCATGATTACCTTTGTTTCATTTTCATTACTATCAGATTCTATTTGTACTGAAGATGAAAACAAATCTCAGACATACCCTAAGTTTTCACGCATGATATTTTCATTAATCACTTTCACCTCATAGGTTTCATGATATGGTTCTAAAAAAAAAAAAGTTACTAGAAGAAAAAAGCCAACAGTTCATATTCCGAAAAAGTCTGAATAGCATGAGATTTCCACAGCAACGAGATAAGTCATAACATTTTCACATAGGGAGCAATTTTCATATCTTATGGTCAGTCTTCCTAATGACAAAAAAAAATTACTGATTTTTGGCCTTTTGCAATCGGTAGTTTTAGTTTTGCAGAATATGGCTAGGCTTACAAGTTCTATACGATGGTATCTAGATCCTTACCAAATGTCACATTTAACTCTTCCATATTACAAATTGAAAGTTTAGAGTGGTCAAAATCAATAGTCTATAGTTAACAAATATGACTAAGATCACACTGAAATTCTTCACTCAAAGAGTAGAAAACATTGTGGAAAAAGGAGAAAATGCTGGTTACCTGCATTTTTTCCTTTTTCCACAATGTTCTCTAATGCTTTCTCCATCAAGGTTGTTAAGGGCTTGTCTGTACTGCACCTATTTGAAGATGACAGGACAAATTTGGTTTCTTCAATGAGACTTGTATTTCAAAGGGAAGTAAAAAATTGTGGGAGGAGGAGATACCACTAGACACCCATTTCTACTACTAATTTACTTGGGATAGCAGCCCGTAGCTTAGAAAAAGTATTGAGCCAAGTGCTGGTTAAAGAAACTCTACGTATGGATAGGGGTACTGGCTCGCATGATATGGCTGAAACAATGTTAAAATTTGCACTAACTCTTTACCACACAATCCCAAGGACCTAAAGGAAGAAGGCTTTGAAAACACTGTGGGAAAAGGAGAAAATGCTGTTATCAGCATTTTCTTCTTTGAACACAATTTTTTCTCCTCTTTCAATCAAAATCGAATCATTTGAGCCAAATTAAAACTAAAAATGCTTTCCAATTGGGTAAGTCTTAAAGTTTGTCATCTGGTAAATATAGTTTAACCCTTTACCACACGGCAAAATTTAAGACCTATCCAAATTGAAAGCATCTGCAGACGACAATTTCATAGTGGCTCAAATAACGCAACTTTTCTTTGATAGGGTAGAAAACTTTGTGGGAAAAGGAGAAAATGCTGGTCACCAGCATTTTCTCCTTTTCCCACAATGTTTTCAAAAGGCCTCTTCTCCAGGGGTGTTAAAAGGCGTCATTGTGTGGTAAAGGGTTAAACACCAACCATATAAAACCCACACGAATGACCCCTTTGGCTTGTCACAAGTACATGCTTTGATTGACTGATTGATTGATTAACTGATTGATGTTTTCAACAATATTTCAGTTATATTGCAATGGCCAGTTCACTTATCCATGCTTTTCTGGGGTTAGTCTTTACCAGCACTTTGCACAATATTCTTCCCAAGCCACCGGCTGCTTTATAACATAACCATCCTTCAAACAGTGATCCGCAGTGTGAGAGGAATGAATCCTGTTGCAATGACTCATCAATCCTCAGAATGAATTGGCCTGGCTGGAGATTCAAACCAGCAACCCCCCAGTCTCAAGTCATGTACGCTATCGACTGTGCTACCAGGGCTTAGCTCTGTTTCCATACTATCAATTAGGTTTCTTTTCCATCAAAAGTTGTCTTTTGCCTCATATGTAATAGCTTTCTGTCAGTCTAAGAGTCAAAGCTTGCAAAAATTACGATAACAGCATAAAATGTTATGAACTAAGCTTGAGGGATATTTAACAGTCAGGAAACCATATTTTTTTTTCAGTTTGCAATGCTAAGATTTTTAAGCTCAAATATCTCAAAATAATGTCAGACAGCACTGATCCAAGATCAGTATGCACATTCTGCAGTCTTATCCTGACATAAACGGTCTACAAAAATAAGTAACAGGCCTTCATGGGCTAGGTTAAAGTTGACAAAAAAACCATTAGAAGTGATAGTTGAAATTTACCATTATATATTATCACAATGATTTCCAATTTTTTTTTTCCCACAGACAGAAAGACTCAGAGTAACACCACAACACACTGTATGAACCTATTCATTTAAGTGGAGTTTTGGAATTCCAGGCACAGGCTGACTGATGCTGCAGTGGTGCAGGTAACATAGCAAGGAATACATATGTAATACATGTAAAGGTTTGAGATAACAAATCTGGTCATATATTACAACATGCTAATGTGACATACATGTGGCATGGCCTAAATTTACCTCATGATTTCTGTTTTCCCCCCCCCCCCCCTTTCCACCCATTGCATTACCCCTTTACAAACAACCCCCTGTTTTAAAACCCAAAGAAACTCTTGAAAAATGAATAAAACTTTTGAAAAACCAGCACTTTCTACATTTCCCACAACCATGTTTATGGCCTTTCAAAAGCAAATCTTACCGATAAAGCAACATTTCAATTGTTGTATGCAAATGCTTTCAATCTAGAAAGTCTATAATTTTGTTTGTCAATCAAAGAGTTAAACTGACCTGTCAAGATATAGATATGGATTGTGGAGAATTGGATAACTTTTCAGAAAATTTGAAACAAAAAAACAAGAGGGCCATGATGGCCCTGTATCACTCCACTGGCTTTTTAACCCTTTACCACACAAATCAAAGTGTTAATGACCCTGAAAGAGAAGGCTTTCAAAAACATCGTAAGAAAAGGACATGTTGTCAGCCAGTATTTTCTCCTTTTCCCACAACGTTTCCTAACCTATCAAAGACAGAAATAGTCATTTAAGCTACATTCAATTTGTCTTTTTGCAATGGCTTTAAACTTGGTACAGTAAAAAAAATTTGTCATTTCTTAAAGAGTAAAATTAACGTATCATGCGCTTAATTGGCATTGAGAGAGACATACAGCATAAAAAGTCTGTATGGTAATAAACTTACTTTGAAAACATAACCTCCATCCTGCCTGCCAACCTCCACCCTACCTGCCAAACAAAAACAGTCAGATCTCTTTAAATGCGAAGATAATGTCAGTGAATACAAGCAGGTTTATTCATTAGCATGAAAGGTAAAGTTCTGAAAAAATTTGAGAGATAGAAACCTTTAAACATTCCATTCATGTGAGCATAACCATTAGCATCAAAATAAATCACTCTCCCTTAAAACAGAACATTTCCTCTCCAAAAAAACTTGAATACCAAACTCCAATAATGTATAAGTGCAGTTTGATAATCAAGGGAGGTAAATAGTAACAAACTATCTTGTATAAAAGGAGTTATTTCCCTTGATTACTATTTTAAATTACAGTCACTATATAAGCCCATGTTAAACTTGTGATCTCCGGGGCAGAGCCATATTTGACCCCAGGGCTATAATATGAAGGAATTTGATAGAGGTCCATTAGATAAAGCTACATGCCAAATTTGGTAGCCCTGGGCCTTATGGTTTCAGACAAGAAGATTTTCAAAGATGTTCAATATTTTTCAGTTTTGTTGCCATGGCAACCAGAGTTTTTGAAGGAATCAAATTATTTCAAGAAGACCATGGCAGGATCATTTCTGTGAAGTTTCATCAAATTTGGATGGGTAGTTTCAGAAAAGAAGTAGTTTGAAAAAAAGTTCATGGACGGACGGACGGACAGACGGACGCACAGATGGACAGACGGACGGACGCACTATGGACATCGGGCCATAAGCCCGCTGGCCTTCGGCCAGTAGAGCTAAAAACCTGGGTCCGTATTCACCAACCATTCTCAAAAACATTCTCAGTCTTATTCTCCAAAATTGTCTAAATTTGAAAGTATCACAACTTAGATTGGGTAAACTAAATACTAGTAGTTTTAAAATCTAATCTCAGCCATTCAGATAGCTAGTCTTGGAGTTTAGAATAAGAGAACAGTATTGGGAATATTATTAGTTTGAGAATAAGGCACCAAGAATGGATTAATAAGTTCACAAGATTTCAGGATATTACAAGAGTTTACTACAGAAAAAAGCACACAAACCAAACACACACAAGACCTTTGGCCACAGTTTTCCAAACTCTCATGCTATTTTTCTCTGCATTAACCTCAAATTTTCTTCTTTTAACACTTTACCAAACAATAGACTTGTCCAAATCAAAAGCATTTGCAGACAACATATCAAATTTCGCTCAAATGGTTGCATCTGTTTCTGAAATGCTCAAAAAACATTGTGGGAAAAGGAGAAAATGCTGGTTGCCAGCATTTTCTTCTTTTCCCACAATGTTTTCTAAAGTATAATCTCCAAAAATCCAGGGCTGCGTGGTAAAGGGGTAAAAAAGAAACACTGTTACCTGTGACTACCATTCCAACAAGTTTGTTTCAAACTTCAATTTCATCCAGCACAGTATTTCAATGTATAGGTTAAACAGTTTATTATCAATTTGACAGTATAGCTTGACTGAAGTGTCTAGAGTAATGTACTAAGGTACACTAAAAATGTGAGATATGTACAAGGAATGTAACTAACCTATTATAATAACCAACTGTTATCTTTTACTCTACCATACAACAAAAATTATAGGTATCAGATGCACATATTTATATGCAAAATCATGTGTAGCCTAAATTAAATTGATCTTTGATAGGGTAGAAAACATTCTGGGGAATAGGAATAAAAGGCTGTCTACCAGCATTTGCTCCTTTTCACACATGGTTTTCAAAAGCCTCTTTTGTCAAGGTTGTAAACGCTAAACATCGTTTAGTAAAAGATTAACCCTTTTCCTCTATTATATGCCTTTAGCTGCCTCTGCCCTAAAATGAATCTGCAAATATTTTCATATATGAAAAACTGCTAATTCAATATATTCTCTATCAGTGACAATACTGACTCACAAGTCTCCACAAAGTATGCATTTTAACAATTCTTCTGTATCATTTCTACAAGTCTAAAGAAAAAGGTATCCGACCACTGCAAGGGGATGGGTAAAGAATTTGCATAAATATTTTGTTGTAAAAGGATAGATGGGTCAAGGTAGACTGATTTTTGTATATATCCTTTTCAATAACAGCCTCCCTTCCCTAATTTCCACTCCTTTATCAGCACTTGACAATGACTGAAATTATAGGTCAGAATTCATTTATTTAGCAAAATTCAGGACATCTCAGTCTCTCGGATGCAAATATTAAAGTGTCCCTTCAAAACGTTTTGTGTCATTGGGAATTAAGCCTTTACAATACAATCTTGAGTTTTAACCTTGATAAAAGGTTTTAAAAGCACCGTGGGAAAAAGAGAAACTGCTTGTACCAGCATTTTCTTCTTTCCCAAAATTTCTTCCATCCTTTAACCCTTTACCACACGACCAATTTTAGACCTGTCTGAATCGAAAGCATTTGCAGAGGACAGTTTCAATGTGGATCACATGAAATGATTTTTCTTTGATAGGGTAGAAAACATTGTGGGAAAAGGAGAAAATGCTGGTTACCAGCATTTTCTCCTTTTCCCACAATGTTTTCAAAAGCCTTCTCTATCAGGGGTGTCAAAAGTCGTCATTGTGTGGTAAAGGGTTAAGAGACAAAGTTCATCATTTGAGCCACAATCAACTTGTCGTCCGTAAATGCTTTGAATTATGACAAGTCCAACATTTTGTCCTTTGATAACGATTTACGGACTTATTTAGCCCTACTTTGAGCACCCTGAAGGACTTATTTTTTAATATACGGTTTTCAAAAACAGCCTCCAATCCCTATTTTCTAGTCCCCTGAACCCCTAATGGATAGAATGGATATAAACTTTTAGAGAATAACACAAGCATCTGGACATTTTCAGCCTCCTGCTAATGATTTTTCTTTTTTGCCTTACAGCAGATAATTTTTAAATAGACAGTTATGTAGTAACTTAAATGCTCAATACCCATACCAAGCCATGGCTGCTCTCTCACATAGGTATAAGATAAAACCTTTGCCAGGAGTGAGACAGGAACGAGTCCAGGTAAGATAACCTTCTAAAATTTCTGAAGGGGCTTTGGTTGAACCAAGATTCAAACTCAAAACCCCTGGATTTCTAGCCCCATTCAATCTGTGCTGGACTACTCAGACTTAATTTGTTGCTCACTTTCTGTTTTTTCAGGATGTTTGTCTTATTTTACCTGAAACAAAACTATCTAACTCTTTACCAGTCAACAAAATTTTAGACTTGTCCACACTGATGGTATTTACATGTGACAAATCATCGTTAAAATGATTATATTGGTAAATCTTTACAAATGCATATAACATATAATATGGGAAAAGGAGAAAATGCTGGTAAATACAAGATTTTCCTCCCTTTCCAATAAGGTTTTTAACCATTAATTTTACTATATAATCGCAAGTTTTAATTACTCTAAGACATAGGACTTTTGAAAGCATTGACAGACAAGGAGAAAATGCTGGTAACCAACATTTTCTCCTTTTCCCACAATGTTTTCTACCCTTGAAGAAACAAGTTTGCTCATTTGAACATTTCAAATGTCATCTGCATAATGCTCTCCGTTTGGACAAGTCTAAAATTTTGTTATTTGGTAAAGAGTTATTAGCAGTCTTCCTAAGGGTTGTTAAAACGACTGAATGTTAAAACTGCTGAATGTTTGGTAAAGGGTAAAGTACATCATAAATTCCAATCAGAGAACATTGCAGTATTTACTAAGGTATATATGAAAGACAAATCACTACATAGCAATATTATTTGCTATTGCTAGATAAAAATTGCTACATCAAGTAGAAATGAAATTTTTAGCATCATTTCGGTCATCAGTAGCTGCAGAACATTAGCTTCGTCTTGCAGCAGACTACCTTTGAAAACAATGTGTCAAAAGGACAAATTAATAGTTATGCCTAATTTCTCCTTCTGAAATGAGTAAGTGAGTCTACAGCCCTAACTCTCATATTAAAAGATGGAAGCTGCCGAGACTGGCCGAATGGCCTTTATGAAAATGTCGATATTTACCAATGAATTAGGGGTCGTAGACCTTGAGACTTAGAGACAATGTTGATTATCCATTTTCCATGTCCTTGGTTGCATATTTGTAAGAAGCAAAGGTTTAAACCTTTACCACAGGACAAAATTTTAGCCTTGTCCAAATTGAAAGCATTTGCAGACGCCAATTTCAAAGTGGCTTGAATAGTGCAATCTTCCTTTGATATGGTAGAAAACATTGTGGGAATAGGAGAAAATGCTGGTTAACAATTTGATGTGGCTCGAACAGTGCAATCTTTCTTTAATTGGGAAGAAAACATAGTGGGAAAAGGAGAAAATGCTGGTTACCAGCATTTTTCCTTTTTCCACAATGTTTTCAAAAGGCTTCTTTCCCAGAGTCATTAAAAGTCATAATTGTATGGTAAAGAGTTAACTCCTCACCAAAGGACCTCCTGGGTTTTTGACCTTGTGGGAGAATGCTTTTTAAAATATTGAGAAGAAAAGAGAAAAAGCTAAAATACCAGCATTTGCAAATTTAAAACATGGTTTTACATTCTTAACCCTTTACCACATGACAAAATTTTAGACCTGTCCAAATTAAAAGCATTTGTAGATGACAGTTTTAACGTGGCTCATATGAAATGATTTTTCTTTGATAGGGTAAAAAACATTGTGGGAAAAGGAGAAAATGCTGGTAACCAGCATTTTCTCCTTTTCCCACATGTTTTCAAAAGCCTTCCCTTTCAGGGGGCGTTAAAAGTCGTCATTGTGTGGTAAAGGGTTAAGGAAGAAGGTATTTGAAACATCGCAAAAAAGGGGTAAAAGGCTATTAACCTCCCTAAGCTTCCTGCAACTTTTAAGAGAATCTGAAGCATTTATTAACAACAAAATGTACAAGGGACATAAAAATATAGATGAATCAGAGGCTAAGCTGTTGCTTTGAACCACACCTGGCTTTCTCTTATTTTACAATTTTGTACAAATTTCAACCCTTGTTCGGAGAAAGCAAAGCAGCCAAAGTAAATCAATGATCAGATAGTCTGATCTTAATCTGCACTGGCCACAAAAGTAACTGAAGAAGTGAAAGAGACTTCACAGTTTAACATATTTCTGCAACTGCAATGGGGTTGTTTGGTGAAGAATTAAGTTTACATAGATATATTCTTAAAATCCACAGGATGCAATACTACAGGTAGGTCTGGCCTACTTCACAGAATGGTTCTATCATCAATAAAAGGTAACTCCTATTCTATTATTCATAATGAAACTTTGTCTTTGGGATGTTTGTGACTTCAACTACATGTAGTTTATCAGACATATATTGTATACAGCCTTTTCATTAATATTCAATGTAGAAGGCTGAGGATGACAAAGTAGAAGGCAGGGGGGGTCTGGATTCCCCCCCCCCCAGCAGGGGTGCAGGGGGCAGTGCCCCCTCTAGTGGGGGCCAGGGGGGCAAAGACCTCCCGGCCGACATTGGATTTAAGAGCTTTCTAGGGGGTCAGAGATTAGCTCTCCTGGACTTAATTCATACCTTCTAGAATGTAAAAATACTCAGAAAATCTCTGAAGTAATGCAGTAAAATTAAAAAATGTTATGGAACTGTATTTTATTTTCTGCCTTATATCCAAATATACTTGGGAGCAGTTTGATCAGGGGTCTACAATAACCTTTTGGATAAAATTCTGAAAAAAATCACATCGCTGGTTACAGCATTTTTTTTTCATTTTCTTGGCTCATTGACCAATCTTTTCTAGTTCTCAAATCTTTATTCATATTTTTATTCATATTTTTGGAAACACTTTGGACCCAAGTCAGACTGCTGTTGTATCAGGTTTTAAATAAGGACAAATCCCTTGTGTTTTTCTATCTTTTCATTAAGAGGCGGCCGACGGCAAAATTGCCATCTATTTCACATTTTCAGCCGTCTACTTTTCGAGCAAGGTTAGAAAATGAAAGTAGAAAATTATAGTACTTTGTGCCTGGGATTCAACAAGCAGATTTAAGATACTTGCCTAACTCTTTACCAAACAATAAAATTTATGACTCATCTAAATGGAAAGCATTTGTAGATGACAAATCACATCTTGGTAAAATCAAGGTATTTCTTGTTGGAAGCATTGTGAGAAAAGGAGAAAATGTTCTTAACCAGCATTTTCTCCTTCCGCCACAGTATTTTCAAAAGCTTTCACCCTCAGGATTGTTTGATAAAGGGCTAACCCTTTACCAAATAATCCCAGGTTTTGATGTCTATAAGGAAAAGGCTTTAGAAAACATTGTGAGAAAAGGAGAAAGTGCTGGTAACCAGAAAATCCCACCAGTTGAGCCGATTTTTAACTCTTCACCACACAACAAAATTTTGGACTTAACCGCACTGATGGCATTTGCAGACAACAAAATAAATTTAACTCAAGTGACAATTTCTGTCTTTGATAGGGTAGAAAACAGTGTAGAAAAAGGAGAATATACTGTTTAATAGCATTTCCTTCTTTTCTCACAATGTTTTCAAAAGCCTTCTTCATAAGGGTCTTTAATTTAAAAACTCCAGATTGTGTGATAAAGGGTTACCTTATCATCTGCGAATGTTTTCAAATTGATTCAGTTCAATGTTGTGTTGTCTGGTAAAGAGTTAAGCTATGCTTCGCTTGGCCCTAGAACACTGCAGTACAACGTAACTGCTCCTTTTCCATACTTTTTTCTTTTAAAAGATGTCAGTTCAAGGTGCAAAAAGTCCTACTTGTGTATCATAAATGAATTACTGTAGTAACTAAGGATACTAGATCAAAGCTTTTCATTTATACTTTTCCCTTTCATTTTCTTCAGATTGATCAAGATTATCTTCCAATAACCACAACACACAACTCTTATCAAAGAATAATCTATCAAACGAAATCCAATGGCAAATTAAGTGCATGGAATCAAGGAACAAAATATCCAAGCACAAAAATGTTGTCACAGAGTGCACAAAATTTACTTTTTAGTACCGGTAAGTGGAAAGATTGCACAATAGTATAGATCCAAGATCAGGCTGTACATGTTATAGAGAATGACCTTGATCTGTGCATGTACAATCTACATAAGTCTTTCATACCTAAACTTTCAACAAAGAGTCTGACTTTCATGTTTTAGTGACTTTGATAGAAAAAATGCTTTTAAAAACATTGTGGGAAGTGGATAGGGGGAAATACTGGTAACTTGCATTCCCTCCTTTCTCCAGAATAATTTCTACTTTTTCAGAAACAAAACCCACTGTTAGAGCCATGTTTTGTCGTCTGCAACTGCTTTCAAGTTTGACATTTCTATTATTTTGTAACAGGTTAAAGGATTCATTTCTTTATAATTATGATGTAAAAAGCCAGTTCAAATACTAGATTATTTCACTTAGCCCATGTATCAAGACTGCCATTGCACCAATCAATGTTTCTTTCACCAGTGCTTTGGGCAATAGTCTTCCAAAGCCACTGACTGCCTTTCCACCAAACCATTGTTGAAAAAATGATCAGTGGTGAGAAGGGAATGAATCCTGTCACAATGACTATCCTCAATCCTTGGAAAGAAATTGGCCAAGCTGGGAATTCAAACCAGTGACTTCATAGTTTTGAGCCTTCTATGTTACAGACTGGGCTAGGAGGCTCGGCACAGGTTATAGAATATGCAACTTCGTTCCACAGCTGTAGGTAAATTTTATGCTTTTTTTTTTAATTTCGGAACTATTCAACGTTTGATTGAAAAACTGATGCTCTGTATTTTCTACGCATTCCCTTACATTATGTTTTCAAACCAAACAAGGCATTGGTTTACATTCGGCCAAAAATTGTTACGTGTATTTCAACATGTATGTCATTATTTTCAGGGAAAATCAACTGGTGACTACCCTTTCTTCATCAGTTTTAGATACTTTATTAAGTTCACACATGGTAACAAACATAAAAGCAACATGGGCCATCACGGTCATGAGTAGGAGACTCAACCCTCATCTTGACAATAGATGTAAGTACTGAATGTTGTATACTAGTGGTGGGCCAATGATCCACTATAGTCGAAAGTCAGTTGGTTTTGGCTTCCGATTGCGATAATCAATTGAGAAATCCTGGAATCGATTGTACTCGGTACCAGAACTTGCTCGGTCCCAAAACGTGAATACTGGATTTTAGTACTTGGTTTTGTGACTGATATTAATCACACTCTTGGATTCAACATAGTGGATAACAAACACAAAAATTTGCCAGAAAAATGAGCAAAAATTTTTTTGTCCATGGTTGTCTTGACAACTCGGCAAGCTTCTCATTTGATCCCTGATCCGATTGGAAATTTGAAATGACCTGTCTTTGACGCTCAAAACTATCTGCCTAAATGTCAATCTGACGCATGAAATTATCGTCTAAAGCTTCATATAACTTAGCTCGCGTGCATCCAGCAGAAATATGAACTAAACACAATCTGTATCAAGTGCAAAGGACACGCACATGATAATCAAGCTGGGGAGTCATTTATGAAAACGTAATATAGGTGTTAATCCTCTTATCTAGTGTAAAGTGACAGATTTTAAAGTTACCTGCTATTCAAAATGACAAACTGATGTCAAATCATGTGGTAATAATACTCCAAAAATTTATTGACATGAAGAATAGATTGCCAAAAAAAACGTGAAAACCCATGACACTACAATGATCAGTGTGGCATCGTCCAATCAGAGGCACTTCAAACTATCTTCTCATCGTGAGTTTACACAAATCTCTGAATAAAACAGTAAGTGGAAGCTAAAATTCTGTTCATGAAATATGTCATAATTTTTTTTTTAACTGCTTTGGAAATTAAAATTCAAGGACCAAAATAAATGGTATTAAATAAAGCAAACAATTTAATGGTAATGTATTTCCTTTGATTTTTAAAGTACGAAACATGTGACATCTTCATAAACATAATATCATGTAGACAAATTGTCACAGTATTTAAAGCAAAACGGCATTTTCAGTTTAACGAAGGAACCGATTGTACAACCGATCGCTAGTTGGTTTGCTCTTCCAATTATTGAGCGATAATCGATTGTGATTTTAAACCCATTGCGAATCACTATTGTATACCTACCGTACTAACACCTACATGTATTTTTTACGCCAATGCCATTAAGTACAATGTCCATAAACATGTATGGAAGAAAATTAATTCATTACCTGAGGTACCAACTTTGGCAAGATCCCTCCAAAAAAGGATAACAAGCATGAATTCAAGTTTAACCCTTTTCCACATAATCCCTAGTTTTAGCAACCCAGTGGAAAAAGCCTTTTGAAAACATTGTTGGAAAAGGAGAAAATGCTGGTAACCAGCATTTTCTCCTTTTCCCACAATGTTTTCTCCCCTCCCCAAAACAAATTTCAACTTTTGAGACAAACTTGTTTTTTGTTGTCTGCAAATACTTTCAATTCAGGCTAGTCTGAGATTGTGTTGTTTGGTACAGAGTTAAACCTTTACCACACATTCCAGAATGGAGAAGGTGGTTGAAAACATTGTGAGAAAGAGAAAATCACAGTGGCCTTTTCTCCTTTTCTCATAATATTTTCTTACCATTTTGAGCCAGATTATATCATCGGCAAATATGTTCAATACAGATGGTTTTAAGCTTTGTTGTTAAGTAATGAGTAAATACATGAATACAGTATGAAAATAAAGCAGAAAGCAGAGATCCTAAAATGCTTATTACTCATAATTTCACTTTGCCACAATGTTTTTCAAAAGTGGTTAACTGCAAGAAAACAGAAGAATGAATATAGTATTTACAGGTAAAAAACCTTACCTGAGTCCTCCATTTTTCTAGCACCTTAATAAGACACTTAAATGAATTCTGCCCAGAAAATCATTCTGCCCTTTCATAATGTCCAATGTCTATAGGAAAAATCAATAAGGTAGCATGCTTGCTCTCAAACAGATGTTGAATTCATGAAGATTATCACCATTTTTTATGCAAGGTAGAAACTATGTATTTCTAATGAACCACCTTCAACATGACAAGATCCTTCATGATTCTGTTGAAGAAAACAAAATTTTAGACTGAAATATAATGAAAACATTTGCAATCCTTTCATAACTTGCAATGATGACAGATGTTGCAATCTTGGAGATTATCCTATTTTTTTTGGTGCACCGTATGGAAATTACACATTTCTGGTGAACCACAGTCACACGTCAAGTTCCTTCTTCCTTATAACCAAACAACACAGTCTAAACTTGTCTGTATTGAAAACTTTTGCACACAATAAATGAAAAGTGACTGAAATGATACGAATAAGTTTTTGAAAAAGTAGAAAGCATTGTTGGAAAAGGAAAAAATGCTGGGTATCCAGCATTTTTTTCCTTTTCCAACAATGTTTTCAAAAGCCTTCTTCCTAAGAGTTGAAAAATGGTTAGTTTGGTACAGGATTTAGAGGACAACAAAGACATTAAAGATCAAAGATGCTTAAAAATGAAAGTGTGTTGGTCTAAATGGTGTTTTATGCCACTTTCAACAGAAATTCACTCATTATTGACTATCAAGGCAGTGAGTAGCTCACTTAGCTAGGTCTCTCCTGGGTTTCGCTAGAATAAGGCTTGGGCTTTGTAGTGTCTTGCCAAAGAACATTCCCTAATGACAAGGAGTGGTGTCCGTGGTTGTGAGGTAGAGTGTCGGCCTCGTAACCATGAGGTCCCGAGTTCAATACCTGGGAGCGGTTGTCAACTTTGGGATCTTTCATTGGCCCACACATTCGGCGTGAGTACTGGTGTAGTTCCCAGGAAGCAGAATCGAGACAGATTAGTATAAGTTGTAAGAACTTGTTTCTCAATCGATGTAAAATAAATATGTTTAAAACTTAAAACTAATGACAAGGACAGCCAGCCAGGGTTGAACAAGCTGATTACAAATCTACTATTTCAGCTGGAAAAGCTCTAAACTAGGTATTCCTAGTTTAGCCACTTCAGATCCCTTGTCTAGCACTGGTAAAACCCAGCTGAGCTGTCACTGTGACAGGACTGAAATAATGTTGAAAGAAGCATAAAACACCACTCAGTCAATCAATATTCCGAAAAGTTCAGAAAGTCAGAGATTATTATATGTTGTATTGACCCAGTTGTAAGATTATTTTAGCAAAAATATCTCATAAATAAACTAGCACCATAGATCAAAGATCAGACTACGCATACAGTGAAACTTGAGTTAGTGACCACCTCTATTAACCTTCCAGCATTTACTGAGATCCCAAAGAAACCCAATATGTTGAAATGAACCTACCGGTATATTATACAAGCACCTGTCTTCTGCAAGCACCTTTTTAGTGTCCCTTGGATGCTTGCTTAACCCTTGACCACACAATCCCAAGTTTTTACAACACTTATGAAAAAGGCTTTGTTTTACAACGTTTTGGGAAAAGGAGTAAATGCTTATAACCAGCATTTTCTCCTTTTCACAGTAAGTTTTCTGCCCTTTCACTCACAATTCCACCATTTGAGCCAAATTGAATTTGTCCAAAATTTCTGCAAAATTAATGCTTTCAATTTGAACAAGTCCAAATTTTTTTTTGCTTGTTTGGTAAAGGGTTAATACAGATTTGATAGCATTTTCTTTGCAGTGTGATCCTGATTTAAACTGTCCACAAAAGTCATGTTGGCCATTTTAAATTTTCACTATGTTGTCTACCATGAACAGAGTGCATAAAGAGGATAAAATTGTATTAGGAAAGCAAATATGAATTTCAGCAAGAAAAATGCTAAACTATCTCACCCTGTGTATCCAACATGTAAGTGATCAAAATGTTATCTGATCCATTCATATATCACTTATCACTGGTCAATGTAAAACAGACCATAAAAACACAAACTCTTAAATATTTACTTTGTTGGTTTTATAGGTTTGACACTGTTTGCATATTAGATGGTGGTTTCATATTCAATTATTTTCACATTCTTTCCTTGTACATTTTATTACATAAACAAGACATTTTGCTTGTGTGTTCTTGACCTGCTACTAACATGTTATGGTACCATTTATGATTAAATATTTGAAATCTATAGGTAGTTCCAATGCAATCATGCCTGAAATGCTTCTCATATAAAGATATTGCCCCTAAAAGTCGGAGGTTAAAGTAATGGGGTGGGGGTATAATCAAATGCTACGGTCACTTTTTCCTTTTAATTCTGTGAGTAAATTTTCTTTTGGCAAAACCTGATGTTTTGGGCCTTCATTACTTAGAATTGCCTTGAAACAAATCTGACAGGTATCCCAAACACAGTTTACATAAAAGGACTGATTTATTAGTCTTTGAACCTGAAAGTACTGGCCTTAATTTTACCTCTAACTAACTTTTGTTGCTTTTCCTGAACAGAATTACGAGTAATTGTTTACCAGGGCCTGGTTTCATGAAAAATCTAAAGTCTTTTATTTTGCTTAAGCCTGCTGGAGGACCCCATTTCCGACTTGAGCAGAGTTTCTTACTCGAAACCCATTTTACTAATTTTAGCAGACTCAGGAAACATTCTAAAATCCTAGGTTGACAGAACATTTCACATTCAACTCGGGAAAATAATGAACTGTTAAAACCACTTAAGTCCATTATTTTGCTGAGCTGAACCTAAAAATATTTTGTCAACGTAGGATTTGAAAATATTTCTAAAGGCTGTTAATGTTAGTGAAATGCGTATGAAATAACTAAGTCAACTTAAGTCTGAACATGGGTTTGTTAGAGCGGACTTGAGCAAAATAAGAAATTTAAGTTTTTTCCTGAAACCGGGCCCAGAATCTGGTTTAGGAAATGGTGCCAATAACTTGTTCTTATCCAACAAGTTTTCCATCAAAGTCAGACTAATACATGGCACTATGTGATAACATTTTTCAGAACACTCTAGTTTTGAAGACTGCTTTTTCATGTGTGCCTTTCATGAAAACAGTCTTGATTTTACATGTATATCAGTTATTTTAACTGCTTATTTTAGCTCAAGATTTAGAGGAATATTAAATTATGAATATCTTCTGCACACAGTAATTATTTGTCCTCAATTAAGCCTTTATCAAAAAATCCTGAGTTTTAACAATCCAGAAGAGGCAGGCTTTTGACATCATCTTGAGAAGAAGGGAATTTGTCAGTAACCACTGACCAGAATATTCTCCTTTTCCCATAATGTTGTCTATCCATCTAAAGAAAAATTCAGACAGTAGATAACCATTAATTTGGTTGTCTGAAAATCCCATAAATTTGGATGAGATTCAAAATTTGTTGCTTAGGAAAGGGTAATGATGAAAACATCATGTAAGAACACACACACTTTAGCATCAAGGAAAACCCGGAGTATTGCACATTCAAGTATCCTGGTCCTTGTTTACTTACCATGCTATGAGAGAGAATGAATGTTGGTTTTACAAACAAGCAGACTTCAAATGCACAAGCTGTTGTGCATTTGGGCATATAATGAGTGATCTCCAATGTTTTTGCATTAATTCTGTTTTCAGAGCCCACACTCAAGACTCTCTCATCTGCAAGCTTTTTGCATCCTCATAAATGCTTCTGAAGAAAAGTACATCTTATCCCATTACTACACAATCCAGCATTTTAATGACCCTGAGCATAAAGGCTTTTAAAAAAAATTGTAGGAAATGGAAAAAATTCAAGTAACCAGCATTTTTTCCCTTTCCTACATTGTTTTCTATCCTTTCAAAGACAGAAATCATCATTTGAGCTAAATTTGTCATCTGCAGATGCTTTCAATTTGGTCTTGTCCAAAATTTTGCTATTTCATATAGTTAAAATTGTTCAAATTAAACAAAAATAATTAGCACTGAATTAAAAACAAAGACAGACATTTTCTTAAATAATGAATGATTTTTTTTTTTATTGTATTAATTTGTTACTGTATTTTCCAAAGCTTTCAAAAGTAAGCATCCAAGGGAGATAAGACATTCTAGCCAGAAAGTTTACATAGTTTTATCAATGAATTTTATCTGTTTATTTTGTAGTTATTTTCCTAGAATGCAACATTGTCATCTTGTCAAAATTGAGGCAACCATAGAATCAGTGAAAAAAAAAATCTGATTGCCACATTGAACTTAAAACATTGACTAAAATATAGGTTACCCATCACCTGTATTTTCTCTTTTTCTCACAATATTTTCATGTCATCAGACAAAGTGGAGTCAAAGGCCTCAAAGATTGGCAGTCAATATAATTGAGCCATGCTCGGAGAAAAAGAAGTTTAATGCATCTCTGTTATGCGCGACACCAAGAAGGTCCTTGAGCATGCAGAAAATAATTATACTGTATTTATAAATGAAGTTTTGATCCATGTCAGCCTGCACAAGCTGCGCAGTATGACATAGGTTGATACCTTTTGCCGATGTATTTAAACCCTTTTTACAGAACAGGGCTCAATTATATGCTTTGATTAAATGGCAAGCTTATTCTCCACCATATTATGACAAAACTTACAGATTCCACTAATTTTCATAGCAACTGCAGAGGACAAAATTAATGTAGCTCAAAAGATGATAGGTATCTGTCTTTGTAGGGAACATTGTGGTAAACAGAGAAAATGCTTGTTACCAGCATTTTCTCCTTCACCCATAATGTTCTCAAAAACCTTCCTCAGGGTTGTTAGAAAATGGAATTGTTTAGCGAGAGTTACATGACCTTACTTCATTCATTCACTCTTATTTATATGAAAGTCTCTTTCAAATAATACCACTGAGTTACCACAGGACTAGCATTCTAATTTAAAGAATGGTTTAAAATTAAGCCTTCACCCTTTATTACACAATCCCAAGTTTTTACTAACCCTGAAAGAGAAGGCTTTTGAAAACATTGCAGAAAAAAGAAAACTTCAGGTAACAAGCATTTTCTTCTTTTCCCACAATGTTTTCTTCTCTGTCAAAGATAGAGATCATTATTTAAGCTACATTTAATTTGTCGTAAGAAAATGCTTTCAATTAGTTCTGGTCTAAAATTTTTGTTGGTGGGTAAAGAGCTTAAACATCTTTCACAGCTATAGTTGCATTTGTGGCAAGTGTCAACATCAATCTGCAAAAAACATGCAGTCTGGTCTTTGGTCTACACTGTCCACTTTACAGAGACATTCTGGACAAGAGCAATCTGGAAATTACAATGATTTTTTTTCTTATTTCTACCCTGAAAATGTCTATTAGATTTACTCAGGGCTCTAAGTGTTAAGAATACAGCTTTAAATATCTATTATCAGTTGGATTCTGTTTTGCTGATCGTTTGAATCATTCTAAAATTTAATCAACAACATCAGCAACAGAAACTGTTCTTTATATCTTTTTTTGTGAAAATACAATTCATTCTTTATACATGTATCTCTACCAAGTAGGCTCTCAATAAATAATCAGCTAATGAACCAGCAAAAAAACCCACAAACATAAGCTAGCATTAAACATTAAATTCTTACCACCCTTACTTGAGAACTTGCTCATTAATTTGTATATACCTTTGAATCCTTTTATAAATATGAAACTGTCATTCATCTATTTTAATAAAATATAACAACTTGTCCATAGAGGGAAGAAGTATGCTGGTTTCTCTCGAATTCATGTATGTTACTGTAATGTTTGACATGAACTACTTCAAACACCAACTTTCTTTTTCAATAATCTAATGCAAAATTTATGATGATACAGAAAAAAATTATGTCAAATTTACATGTGATAGAGAAAAGAGGTCCAGAGTTCTTGGAAACGCCAATACTGTCTTCTGAGACGGCAACTTTTCCCAGCAGACGACTATAAATCCTAACAAAGAATTCCACCAGACGACAAGTTTTTTTGGGGCATGCGTCCCTAATCAGCTGCTAACCTTGATCAGGGGTCGTATATAACATCTAATTTACGGGCCCTGGCTTGACTTGTTTATCGAATGATTGTTTACAAGGTGTTAAGGCGAAAAATCAAATACACAGGTAACCATTAAAGTCGGGTAGTCGAAGGGGTAGGTCTTGCTTTCTAGGAGACTAACCACAAATCGGAATGTGTCATTTTTTAGCACTCGCCCAGTACCCCGTAAACTATGGACTGTGGGTGACAAGTAGCTAATACCCTAATTGCTTGCCATGTTGTTTGACATTTGCAAATTACGCATCAATCAACAAACTAATTCACATGGATAACTTATCTATATATTGGATTAGGAAAGGTGATGGACATCGAAAGATGCAATCGAAAGAAAGCAATGGTTATTGTTATCTGACATTCGGCATCATCGGTTATGTCGATCAAGTTAGATGTAGTTACAGAATCGGCCAATTTATGACGAGTGAGATAATTGAGTATTGTCTGTGACCTTTCAACTTTCCAATTAATTTTTCAATCAATCTATTGAGTAAAAACAATTAATTTAGAACAATCTTTCCCAAAAATCATATCTCTTATTACCATTACTAGATTATCTCTGATACATTGTACATATGATAGTATCGAAGAACAAATTTTGAAATGGAGAAATTTACTGGGCATTGTAAGGAAATACTACAGTCATACTCATCTAGAAGCTTCTCATTCCATTGGTTCACTTGACTGGTTGTAGTTTTTGCAGCTTCCAATTGGGGAACTGATTCAATATCTTTAGGACAGTTTTGTTCAAGTGTCAACCAGGGTTCCCTCTGGCTAATTTTTTCCTTGTGCCATCACTTTCGCCAAATGAGAAAAGTTTGCGCCAAATTGAAATGATTGGAGCCAGTTGGTGCCAATTTTAAAATGAAAGTACAGGGGGTCCGGCATAATAAAAAAAGTGGTCAATAAATTATCATCTTGTGGTTGTGTCAAGAGCAATGAAATGAACAAGAAGTTTTTATCAGATTAAATATCCCATATCTTTGTTTACTGCATGAAAATGGTTAAAAAATTATTTTTGTTAGCAACTAAAAATTAACATCTATTATGTTTAATTAGATTTATCATCAATTTCTCCTTTTTTAACAAAGTTCTATAAAGAGACCTTTTGGAAACAAACCAAACAACAACAAATTCAGTATGTGAAAACATTGTTACAAAAGTAGAAATTACTACTTTAGAGCAGTTTCTTCATCTGTAACACTATTTTCAAGAGGGGACTATTGAAAATTTGAAAATACAGAAGTTAAAATGTTAAAAACCAAACAAATTTTCCTAAAGGTGGGCGATTAATGGAGGAAAAGCGACACAAACTATTCCGAGGACGACGATAACATTACCGCCAGGGTTTTTGTCAGAGCCGACCGCGACAAGGTCGCCATTTTGGAAACCCTCTGTCTTTTATACGAAATTTATCGATTTTAACTGCAATCTTGATTCATTTGGACATTTAGTAACATTCACGATTTATATGGGTCACTGGTCTTCGATGCTTTCACGTTCTTAAAGTTTTCCTATGTTAATTGACAAATTTGGTCTACAGTTCGTAATCTTATCGAAAGTGTATATATATTCGGATAGTCAGGTGTAAATGACATCTATTTGTGAAGTAATTTGCATTACGTCGATGCCGTAGATTATTCCAGCTGATTTATTTCAACTTAATTCAGTGGATAGGCTGTCATGCATCCATGTGTTGCAGTAAATGGGACTAGTATCAAAATGTACGGCACCCCGATATGAAACATACCGGCGCCAGTCATTTTCGCCAATCGGCATTTTCTTGCGCCACATTTAAAAATTTATCGCAGATGGTGCAAAATGCGAAGCCCAGCGGGAATCCTGTCATCATTCAAGATGGCCCAGATATGCAATTACACAGGTACATGTAGTATCGTACAAAATATCATTAAATTCCATCTTGCCGTTTGAAAGAAAACCTACCTTGACCTACATGACATATCCTATCAGCCATTTTGTAATTGATTTAATATTCTACTACAATCTTGATATTTTTCTTATTTGAACCGTAACTATAACAAAGCAACAATGAACAAGGCTACGTGTTTCGCCCATTGCTCAGGCAACTATGACTCCTCTTCACTAAAATTGTTAAAGAAGTAAAACCGTGAAGTAGCATTTTGAGTACTGTGTGAACTGTCCCACCAATTTTTTTCAACTTTTAACACATGTATGAATCCAGTGAGGATGCATGAATCAACGAGTAATAGGTGTACTGGTTCTGTGTCATTCCAGTAGGTAGGGGTGTAACGATACATCGGACTATCGATGGATCCCGATGGTGAGCGTGTCGATGCTACTGCATCGATTGTTCCGTTGAAAATCGATAACTATCGCCGATAGTTACCTCAAATATCGATAGTTTCGATAGTTTCACTGACAAGAAAGAGAGAGAAAATACCGCAATTCGCTAATGTATTCGAACGCCCTAAAAGTTCGGACACGTTAAATTATTTACAAAAATAATATATTTTCAATCCTTTCTCTGAACACTTCTAAAAGCAAGTTTTCCTAAATATTCGGACATTCTGTAATGTTAATTTTCAAAAAGTATTTGACATGTAATTTTTTTGGAATATGTTTTCAACAATGATCGGCTGCATAATAGAGTCTATTCATTTCTGCATCGCAATGTTCATCGTTACGAAAACGAATCCTTCGAGAGCTGACTAACTCAGCGGTAATTTTAAGTCATGGAATTAGAGTAAAAATACCATAACCATGCGTGCTGTCCCTCCATAAGCTATAAATAAATCTACTATGAAAAATGAAGACTAAACCTCGTTCTTTCTTCTCTTTATTTATCAGTAATCCATTTCGAATGCATTCCCTTTACTTCGGCTGCAAGGAATTATTTTTAGAAAACAGCTGGACTTTTTTATGCTGACTACACAAAACATGTGACACGACTGGGGTGTTCTTGAAACAGCTGTATTAGGCCTACTAACTGCAGAAAAGCACTATCAGGTGGTGTAAATCGTGCTTGAATTAGGCTTATTGCGTAGTCACTTTGAATTGATTGGAGGTCAACCTGCAGCCAGATACAAGTTTCTTGAAGCAGATCAGTTTAAGTGTGTGAATTAAACAGGTGCGTTACAATCCTGTCGCTTCGAATGATTTGCATGTTACGTCATACCCCTTATCCAAATTTTACTGCAAACATTTGTGTACCCACGACAGGTCTACAGGCATCTTGTAGACAAATGGCTTGTAATTTAGATCTACATTTATGGTCGTTCTTATTTACTCTGCTGATGGCAAGATGGCGATTTTCAAAGCGTTGGCGGATGGTGTAGATAGACATCAGACTAAACAGAACACGCTGTCTGATCTTGGATCTATACCATCCACTTCTGTACTTTCACTTAACTCATATTAGAAAGCTACTTCTTTCTCGGGCTAAAAAAGGTAAGATAATGTTTAAAAGTGTTCCCACTCGCGCAAATTATTGCGTAAATCACGTTATAGAATTGAAATTCACGTAACAAATTCTGGTTACACCCGAGACTTCACGTAAGAAAGGCCATTATCCGCTTTTCTTGTGAAAAATGACAGGTTTTGAAGTTACTTGTTACCATTATTGACAATTTTTTTTGTCAAATCATGTGGAAATACCTATCCAGAAATCAACAGACATGAAAAACTGATCGGTGTAAAAAACACGGAAACCCATGACACAACAAAATGTCTCTTTGACATTGTCCGATCAGAGTCACTTCAGATTGTCTTTCCAGCTTTTAAATGACTTTAAGCAGTAAATTTATACAAATATCTTAATAGAACACACTTTTTTGTTGCAAATCATCAATATGGAATGCTTTACGGCTAATTGGGAACCATTACTGTCATACCTCGGCCTAATATGGAATCTTACCCCCAGATTCACAGCTCAGGGGGTAAGTGTACCCTTGAAATAGAAAGCTTGAGGGAACGCTGGTTTAAAACATGTGTATTTCAATATTAAAACGATGGCAAAACTACACGTATAGGTCTACTACAGTTTTGACTCCTCCACCGGTACTGTAAATAGATCTAAATTTTTAGGATTTTATCCTTATTGTTTTATCCTTATTGCTTTGGATACACATACAACAAGGTAAAACCTATTATTTCGACCACCCTCTTTTTTTTCAGAATGATAATTTCCTAAAGATTTGGAGACTAAACAAAAAAAAATTCTGTCTGAATATATTGGCCAATTATGGGTAAATCAAGTTTAAAAGTTTAAAGTTGCTTTATAATTACTTTTTTATTAGGTGTGTTTATGAACCATCAGCATTTGCCAGCATTTTGTGCTTTGCATGCTGTTGTATATCAATCAGACTTAAAAGTTGACTTCTTCAAAAGTTTAGAGTAATTAGGTATGTTAAATTCAGTGCTCGCGCTGCCAATCGACATTATCGACAATTGTCGATTAATTAATTCAGCTGTCGATTAATTCTTCCAATTGTCGATAAAAATTGTCGATTAATTTATTCCCAAAAAAAGTCGGATATAATTCCCTTTACTTGCCTGGATCATTCGCTAATTTGCACCGGAAATGTGGTAATCGCTAGTTTCACACCTCGGCGGACGCAACCTTAGGTAATTCACAGGTCACAGTTAGCTTGTATATTCCACAACGCGTGTCATGTTATCGGTTGCTATTCTAAGCCGTTAATTGGAGAACGCGATTATTTGTCTATTTCACGTTAAATTTTGATTGACTATTTTACTTGACGCAGTGATAGAATGCCTTGGATTTCAGTATCGCCCGAAACGGCGATGGCGACTGCAGGAAACCAATTAGATATCATAAATTCGTATACATTGCTAACGTAAACCGGCGCTGTTTAAATGTCGGCGAACAAAAAGAAAACAATAATTCATAATTGAATTTAACTGACATGTTGACATTATTCTAAAAAATCTTGTTCTTGAACCCTTAAGATTTTATCATTCTTCACTTATACGTCAACATGGGTCGTCCTAAACGGAAACTATCGCCAATTAAAAAAGATAACAAACTAAGGAAAATTTAACTGCATTTACAGTATTGGGTTTAGCAGTGGTACCAGTGAATAGTAGTATGAAAATTCAAATTAAATTTAAAGGCTTAGGTTGATAACCTCGTCCACTTCACTGTTTAGGTACTATCGAGTGAATGACTTTATTTAAGACATTTTATCCTCCTCATTGACTTTATTAGAAAATAATTAAGGTCAACAGATAATAAAGGGAGGTAATTCATCATGTAATAGAAAATTTTCTCCTTTACTTGTGCACATCATTTATTACAATAAAAAAGAAAAAAATGTTGTTTGGTAAAGAAGTAACCATTCATCAAAAGAAACTAGGACTTAATTGTCTGTATGCTTTTATACAAATAATGTGGAAAAAGAGAACTATCCTTAGGAAATGGTGTAGAACAAATTTTCCTTTTCCTACAATATTTTCTACAATGTAAGATTAAAATGAAATTTTGTCTTTTGGTAAAGGAGTAACCATTCATCAAAAGAAACTAGGACCTAAAAGCCTTTATGTTTTTATGTAACTATTGTGGGAGGGAGCACTATCCCAGGAAATGGTATAGAGCAAATTCTCCTTTCCCACAATATTTTCTACAAGGTAAGGTTAAATATATATGACCATTTTTTTTTATTATTATTATTGTAATGGAAATGATGTGAATGAAAGTTTGAAACTATGAGTAAAAAACAAAGTTAATGCTACATGTGCATGTCTTTTCTTTTAAACCAAACTTCGCGCGCTTAATTTGTCTATTAATTTTTTCAAGAAAAAATTGTTGGCCATTATTTTACTTGGGCCAGAGCTAGCACTGTTAAATTGTTTGTGAATTATCTGCATATAGAAAAAATAGTCATTGGAATTTATTGACCATCTTGCATTTAACTCTATTTTTCCCTTTATTTGCTATTCAAAACATGTATCCAAGTAGAATTTTAACTACTCAGAGAAAGTATTAGTATAAAACATGGTTTCAAGATGTAATTTTCATCTCTTGCAATTCATCCAATAGTATTGCAATAGTATCGCAATAGTAACAGGCAATATCAATACTATTGCAATAGTATTTTTTCCTATGTCAATACTATCGCAATAGTAGATTTTGGCCTCAATAGTCAACCCTACCAGTAGGACATATCCAATCATTACTCATTGCCAAGTGCCCGAAGTGAAAAGAAAATACGATACCACATATTCAAAACCAATTTGAATCAAACGGCAATGTCTCCCATATCAACTCTACTTACTGAAAGTAGCGTTGGACTGAATTACTTTGATGGATGATTCTATTTAATGTCATTCTCTTTGCAAAAGTTCATTTAAAAAAATATTCTGTGTTTCTCAGGTTCTTTGGAATTTGGAATGCCGAGCAATCATAAAAACAGAAGAAGAATCCGGTGCATTAGACTTTTGCATTTCAACATTCAATCATTGTGACTACGCTAAACTTTCTGTTACTTCAATTATTGAGAATGCTTATAGGACAATTTCAAAGAAATTTACCATCGGGTTCTTCGTTCACCTTCTTGTCGACTTCCGCCATGTTATGACGTCATTTGTTCATCAAGAATTATTTCCCTTGACAATGGATTTTTTTTTGGGGGGGGGGGGCTCTTTAAGTAGTTAATTAATAGTGAAATTAACTTTGAAATATTTAAATGCGTAACTGATCCCAATAATCTCCAAGGTGAAAACCATGCATACTTACTGCATATAATATTTAGGTACGTTTCCAGGAAGATCAAGCTTGCCTATCATATATGTAAAATTTTATGTTATAACTGGATCCAGAATCAGTGAGACAAAAACATAATTATATAGCAATATATAAGATGTATCTTTAAGAAAGATAGCCGGCGCAAAAGGTACCAGAATTATAAATATTGAAACTCTTCTAATGGTGGTTCAATATTAAAAAGAACAAGGGTATTATTGAAAAATTAACTTCGCCCCTCTTTGTTTTGCGTAGGCCTACAGATTAAAAGTGAAATTTTTAATTAAATACATTTTTCAAGATTAGAAGTTAATTCAAATCATCATACGTAAAGGAGCAGTTGCCGCTAAAATTGGTGTGTCTGAAAATATGTGTCTACAGACACACCGTAATATTCATTTACAAAAATATGTATTCAGCACTACCGACTGGGGAGTGGGGTTTCTTCTGTTCTTCTGAAACGATCTTTTAAAAAAAAGTTACCGAGTAGATCAGGGGATCGATCCATGGTCGATCTCGGATCAGAATGCGCCACACTGATCTACTTTGAATCAAATCCTATTGGCAAAGGTAGCAAATGTTGACGTCACCGTAGATCTTACAAATACCAGTTAGTATCCCATCATTTGATTAAAAAAAAAACACTCATAGCAATTTCAAGATTGTTATAATACGAATATCTCTCTAAAGAGTTTGGTCTATGTCTAAAAGTAACCAGAAAACATGTTCTATGGCGTCTGGTCTTGATTTACACTGTCTACCGAAGCACCTTTTGTTGACAACAGCGCATATTTTACAAGAATTTTCATACTTAAGACTGTGACTGATTCAACCTATTTTACGTAAGTGTAAACGTATCGGCTAAAATTCGTCCAGATCTGAAAAAAAAGGAGAAAGTGTTGAAAGCAACACTTGCTCCTTATTTTCCTTCAAAGTTTTTTTTTTACCTTTAATGACATATCCCATCATCGGGCGACAATTGATAGTTTGTCGTCTGCAAAATCTTTTTTATCATTATTTAGAGCAGGGATCGTAAATTTGTTATATACGATCCCTGTTTAGAGTCTATTTTTAGTTACGCATATTGTAGAATGATGTAGATACACATATTCTTGAGGCACAGAAGGACATATTTGATAAAGTAAAGCAATAATCCCAACCTTTCAACTGATTAACCGTGATCGCGAAAAGAAGCTGACAGAAAAAAAAACATAATTTAAGGAAAATAACTGCATCTAGCAAACTAACATTCTTAAATGACAGTTACTCCCCTTTACACTGTAAAATCGTTACCAGACTGCAAACAAAATTAATGTTGGAGATACCTGTATCTCCCGTAACTGCTTAGCCAGGGTCCAGGCGGTAATTATATGTTTTAATCACTCCTGGTCGCGTTCTCCTATCACGGTCTGCATGTTACTGAGGTACAGATCTGTTGCAAAACTGCTTATCAGTTCCACTATTATTAATATCATTTTTCACGTAGTAACGCCAGAACATATAAAAGGATAAAGTGGTCGGATTGGACCCCAGACTAGTAACCGCCCTTTAGTACTTTGTAGGGAGCTGAGCGCACATTTAGAACTTTGCTTTTGTGGGCAGTGTGGATCTAAAATGGTTATTTTTAATCTACTTTGTCTTATATTCCTTGTTCTTGATTTGGGGGAAAAACAGATGTGAATTGTTACTTCGCGCATTTAAGAAGATATATATTTCGTGTTGAATATTTTCGAGTACGTCAAAGATCAGTCATAAATGATATAATTTATTGGTGGATATTATTAACCCTTTCAACACCAAAGGCAAAAACATGGGCTTTTGCAGAGGAGCATAGAGTCTAGATCAGACTGCACAAAACGTACAGTCTGATCGTGGATCCATGTTGTCCGCTTGTTAAGTCAAGCCTATAGGTGCTATTACCATCTAATTGACTTTCAGTGAAATGTATTTTCAGCTGCCAACTGAGACGGAGTTTATATATTTGGTGCCGAAGGGGTTAATGAAAGCTTGGACACTCTGATATGGCTTGCAACACGCGAAAAGGGGCATTCGGACATTTGCGTAAAGTGTCGTCTCGGATCAGCCTGCGCAGTCCGCGCAGGCTAATCCGAGACGGCACTTTACGACTACATTAGATTCTGTGCTACAGTAGACTTGCGCAAAACAGAAAATTACATAAAAACGGAAAGTGTCGATTCAGATTAGCCTGCGCAGGCTGATCCGAGACGACACTTTACGCAAATGTCCGAATGTCCCTTTTCGCGTGTTGCAAGCCATATGAGCAGTCCTTCCCAAACGATAAGTTTTCGTTCTTCTGGAGTATGAATAGGCCTATCTGCAGATGACAATTTCAAAATTTATACAAGTAAAGTGATTTTTTTTTTTATGGTTTGGAAAACAATATTGGTAAGGAGAAAACCAGCATTTTTCTTCATGTTTCACATTGTTTTCAAAAGCTTCTTTTCTTAAAGACGGCTGATCCACGGAGCTAACAGTATGATAAAGGGATACTTGTCATGCTCTGTGAAAAGGGGGTTTAATACATCTGCAAAAAGTATCCTCCCAATATCAGTCTTCGCAGCCTGTGGAGAGTGAACTTGGCCGAAACGTTTTGCTTTTGGTAAAATTTCTGCGTGTCAAAGGAACACTGTATCTCATGATCCAGCTGGTTGTATGTGGATTTTATGTGTCCCTTAATTATATGGTGACTTGCTTGGCATAGTGCATCACGGATATGCATTTAACCCCCTCTTGTTAGAGCATGGCTCATCTATGGCTTTTAAGAGTGATTCTGTGTATCTATCATCTCTGGATTTAATGATAAACATAAGTTTAATAAAGAACTGTGCAATTATAAAGTGAAGCTACTGCTCAGTCATGCTTTTTAAGCCGCGGGTAATCTTGTAAATAAGAATTCGGGAAATGAACAGTCGGATCAATATGCGAGTTCTCAAGCACTCTTTGCCCTTTGATTTAACGACGAATATCATAGATGAAGTTGATACATGATTCATATTTCATCGATTGATCCGTAAATATGTAAGTGTAAAAATAAGTTTAACGAGACCAAGTGCTTCTCATAAACGATGAACTTCTGGAATTAGGACCAGGTAGCTGTCTCCCTTTAGCACTTTGATTTTTGATAATTTGCCCAAACATGCGCAGTGACAGAAATTCCTGTGCCTGCGCATCTTGTTACTAAAAACAACATGGCGTCCAAGAATAGCCAATAAAACGAAAACAAGGCAGTAATTTGATAATTTCTCACGTCAGAAAGCATTTTTAATAAAAATCTATTGAGTATGATGTGAAAATGATATATTCGTTTCAACGAATGAGTTAAAGATTAACAAAAATGCTCGGTGGAGCGTATTCGTATCCTTTGATATATGTACAGAAGAATGAGTGTTGATACGAAGATTCAGCCGGTATATGTCACACGATATTTACGAGATATTTTCTTATCTGATTCGTCATGTAGAGGTCTTGTTGCACCCCTTTGCATCTGGTTTTACTTATTTACATTTTTGAAATAGATGTAATTGATGATACGATGTATCGCTTCCCCCACTCTACCCCCCCTTTCCCAGAATTTTTACTTTCGGCAAATGAAAGTATGGCAGAAGAATTTGATATTTCTTTCTTGATAATGTACATGAAGATCAAACATGCAGGAACTATTCAGTCTAGTAAGATGAGTCAACATCGTTAAATTTAAGTGAGTTTACTTGGGTGGAAGTTTGAATTATTGAATTACATCAAACAGTAACAAAACAGTATCCCTATGTACTGTATGAGTTTGCTGTCATTTAATTGAGCCTGCTGCCCTACACACTTGCTTTGGCATATCGTTTCATAAATCTGATTTTAAAGTGAGTTGGGAAAAATGACACATAGATGTTCAAAGGAAAATTGGAAGAAAGCTATTAATTGTTACCAAGATACAAAACTAGACCTTAAATTTTGGTGATCATGATGAAAATACTTTAGATTTACCAATATTTCTTGACTTTTTTTTTTTACAGTCATGGTAAATTAATTGGGTTTAAACTTTTGGTACAAATCTATTTGGTACAAAGAATAATTTGATCATTTTGATTACATGTGTCAGTTACATGTACACTAATGATCAGGACAGAGGAACGCCAATAAAGTTATGGTACATTGTTCACACTTGACCTGGGACTGCTTGTTTTGAAACTTGGAAATGACCCATTTTTGATGCTAAAAAATATCTGCCTAGGCATCAATCTTATGCATTAGATTATAGGTTTATGTGGCATATGAAGTAGCTTGTGTGAGGCCAGCAGATATATCAGCTTTGACAAAGATTAACGTTACTAACCAAATGAGACAGATAAGCTTTTGACTGTCTCATGTCTCAGCTCTGCTGTTTACAGGGTGTGCATGCTTAATTTCCACCAAGCAGAACGGAACATTATTCTTGTGTTCATTTTGTTTGATAACAAGCATAATTATATGTATAAAGTAAATGCACTGGTCCATTTGTGGAATACTGAATCAAATGTGCTTTTTTATCCACAATGGTTTTCATATACAATAAGTTTCTGAAATGTTTTACATGGTTTATTGAGATAAATAAACTCTGTCACAACTCACAAGTCACAAATGATCACCAGGTTAAATACATCTCACATTTTTTTTCAATTTTCAAAACACCAACAATATTATTCGCTCAATATTAAAAGGGGTAGTTATCACTTAGAGAAAATAACTTCAGTGAGTGGTATTCTATTTAGCTGATCGCAGTTTGCCACAGTGTGGCAGTTTACTTTGAATCTTCATTGTAATTGATGATGTGGTGTCTGTGGACTTGAGGTAGAGCATCAGCCTCATAACCAAGAGGTCCCAAGTTTGATACCCTGGAGAGGGTATCAACTTCGGAAGTTTTCATTGGCCCACACATTTGGCGTGAGTACTGGTGTAGTTCCCAGGAAGCAGAATCGAGAGAGATTAGTATAAGTTCTAAGAACTTGTTTCTCAATCGATGAAAAATAAATATGTTTAAACTTAAACTTAATTGATGATGTTTACATGCAATTATTAATCATAATTATAGCTGTTTGTATTTTGAACATGTCAAAAATTTAACAAAAACTGATGCATACTTGTTTCATGGCTCAGAATAACATGGTACAATTGTAACAATTTGCTAAAACTTTTGTAAAAAGTTACGGGTAGGAAAAAGGTTTCTTTCTATAATCCCATTAAGATTCATACTGTTGCATGAAGCTTTATTGTAGTAAGTGAAGGAAGAGTTGTTTATGAATAAACATACCATGCCTACCAGTACAGTTGCTGAGATATCTCAATTTAACAATTTGGTAGTAGCCAGTTACTTTCCTACCGTGGGAGACAGTGGTGAAGGGGTAGGGCCTCAGATGATCACACTGGAGGTTCCAAGTTCAAATCCTGTTGAATCACAGGATTGTTTGATCAAAGGATAAAAAGAACTAAGGTGGTTCCACATTTGATGTAATGTAGTTAAGATGGAAAGGGTCTTTTGTGTTATTTTTTCTTTATTGTCTACTAGTAACCAATATAAAAATTTGGAGAGACAACATCTGGACACCATTAAAACATTTGCAGAAAATGAGAAGACAGACAAGATAGCTAGAGCCAAAAAGTTGTCACTGGAAACCAATAAAAGGCGGAGGTAAATTTGATATTTTTCACTATCCAATAGCTTTGCACTGTTAGCAGCATGTACTGCAAGAATCAAACTTTCTAAGGTTTTGGCGGGTGATACCATATTTGCCTATTTCACCATCTGAATTGTAATATTAATGGTTGGAGTATTTTGACTCCAACAAAAGTCGGGTGAGATGTAGGAGGGAAGATGTGAAAGTGTGAGTGGATCAAGAACTGTAACAAAAAAGATAAGAACTGTCCAAATGGGTTTAGGTTTGGAGATAACATTTAGATTAGGGCAGATTGTCTCTGAATAGAAAATTCCTGGAATGAAAGTTCTATGCATTCAAGAAATTTTAAAAGAGTTTTTATTGGCTCCTCTGGCTAAGGCTAGCAAGGCTATGTCATAGCCCTGAGTCAGTTGTTCATCTGTGTGTCTGTGCATTCATTTACGTTTGTTTCAAACAGTTTCTTTTCTGAAACTACCAGTCCATTATTGACAAAACTTCACAGGAGTTTGATTCCAATTTGATAAAAACTCTGGTTGCTATGGCAAAAAAAACCAAAAAGAAATAAAAAAATAAAAAAAAAATCTTTTTCTCCAAAACTGTGGTTTGAATTCTTTATAACTTAGCAAAAGTGAGTGTTTGGTTGACCTCTCTCAGATTTCTTGATAGTTGATATAATTCTGATCCAGGAAATAACATGGTTGCTTTTGGTTTGGCTTAATTATTGGTGATAACAAGCTATATAGTTTGAGCGCATAATGTGGTCTGACTTAAATAAGGTAGAAAATATTATGGGAAAGAGAGAAAATGCTGGTTCTTTTTCAGGGTCGTTAAAAGAAAGGGAAAAAAAATAAAAGAAAAAGAGAGGAAAATTTAGAATAAACTGGGCATCATTTTTTCAACATTCCTCATTTCTGGCTATGCACCTGGAGTTATATAGTGATTATGTTCTTAATTTGAATCAAATGAAAATAATGGGTTGGGGGGCATTGGTAATAAAATGTACATTTCTAAAGGTAAATGTCAATATTTATCATAGGATTTGCTCTAATTCCATAGTTTTCTGTTAGATTTACAAATTTTATTGGAACTTTGCATAGATGTAGTATGCCATGATGTCTTAATAATTAGTAAATTCATTTGTGAAATAATGTGGAAAGGGGTAACTGTTTCTTATCATAATGCTGCAGGTTATTTTTCCCAATCTATTTGCTCTGCTATATGTATTTGAATTAACGGTATACTTGAATAACTTAAAACGCTAAACAGATTAATACTTAATCAAATGACAAAAGTTTAAACATGCATAATTCAGTAGCATTTGCAGACAACATAATTATTCAGTGTGGCTCAGAATCAAAGGATTTGTCTTTGGAAGGATAGAAATGATTGTGGAAAAAGGAAAAAATGCCGGTTACCAGCCTATTCTCCTCATCCCACAATATTTTCAAGAGACTTTTTCCTAGGGGTTGTGTGGATTGCTTGGTAAAGGGTTACAGGAAACTTGGCCTCAGATAGTAAAAACACAAATACTAGTATTTCAGGTTCTTTTAAGGTTCTTTTATACAGAAAACTTTTGCTGTTTTGAACAGCATAGATCTAAGAAAAGAATGCACATTTTGTTTAGTCTGAACTTGATCTACACTTTCCTGGAACCAACCACTTAAGCCCCTGTCACACTATACGGCGTTTCCACTGCGTTGGGACGGCGTTGTTTAATTTCCCAGAGCGCCATGAGATCGCAGGAAAAATCGGATGTTTTTCGCGAAGACGGAGATGTCACGGCGTTTTCACCACGACCAAGGCAATGCTACGCAGCTGCTATGGCGCGTTATCGCGTTCCTACGGAGTTCTTCTTGGCGATTCTCTGCACTTTCATTGTGCTACCACTGCGTGGTCTGCGCTTTCACGGTGCTCATACTACGTGCACTGGGCGTTCATGGCGTTCTTAAGGCGCTCACACTATGCAGAAGGAGTGATAATGAACAATCTCTGAAAACGAATTGTATGTATACACATTTATTGATCAATTGTTTCTTTGCGGTGGTCTCAAAAAGTCAACAGAGAACAAAACTATGCTTGTAAAAAGAAAAGGGGAAAAAGCAGGACATAAACCCCAACCCTCTCAAACAGAAGCAAGTCAACCACTATTAACTCCTCCACCATTACTAGCCAGGCTTACTAGCGTACATCAGCCATGGTGAATTGAATGTTTATTTGCATACTTCATCTACTATATGTTCGTTTTTGTCAGAGAAAGACTGATGGACGCTGTAGAAGCGCCTTACAAGCGCAGTGATCGCCGTTGCAGCTCAGGGGAGTCGTTCTAAGAGTGCAGTGAAATAAATAACACTCCGTGTCAGCGCCGTTGACGCGCTGTATAAGCGCCGCTGACGCGCCGTATAAGCACAGTAGAGACACGGTGACATCTCAAAGCGCACGGTACAGTCTCCATGCAAGCGCCACTGACAACCATAGCGTTCGCACTGCAACCTTTGTGCACGCTGGCGGAGCTCCCATGGCGTTGTGGGAGACCTTACTGAGTCGCTAAGACGACCTTCCGGTGATCCCACTGCGCTCTTCTCAGAACGCTGAGCGACGGCGATTGTTTTGTGCATGCTCAAAATGCGTGCCGTCCCTTGGCATCCTAGACGATCCCAACGCATCTATTCGCGATGCCACTGCATTGCTGTGATGATGCTTCGATTGTACTGCGCGCACTTCAGCGTTCTGCATTTTTTCTTGGACGCCGTCGGATCGCCGCCCTGGTGCGACAGGGGTTTTAGTGTCATATGGGTTTCCTATCATCTTCTGCATTTTTTGTCTTACAGCAGATCAGCTTGTCAATTTTGGAAACCCAAACCTATATAAAGACCAATATACATGTATGCCACAAAAGTTGTGTCAACAAATTTTTATATACAGTGTAGTTCTATTAGAGACATTATAAGGAATATAAGCTATCATTAATTTCCACCATCAGCAGCAAATGTATGCTCATATTGCTTATAATAGTGAGCAAAAGGTAAAAATCTGTGATTAATTAACTCTTTACCAAACAACAAAATGTTAGACTGGTCTAAATTGAAAGCATTTTACAGAGAAAATTTCAAAATTATCTGGAATGATGGTAATTATCTGTAATGTTTAGAAAACCTTGTGGGAAAGGGTTAGCAGCATTTTCTCCTTTTGCCACAAGGTTTTCAAAATGCTTTTTTCTCTGGGTCGTTAAAATTCAGGATTGTGTGGTAAGGAGTTAAAGGGACATTAAACCAGATATTGTTGTACAAGGTTTTATGGAAAATCTTCACAAAAACTGCTGCTTTTTATCAGCATGAAGAATAAAGATGGAGAAATACATGTAGAAATCACGACAAATGACCAAGTTCTGGGTATTTTTACTGTAAAATTTACTATCCCATGGGTAACAGTATAGCCATTATAGCATAACAAAAGATAAATACGTTATTCAAACAGACAAATATACACTGTAGGTTGGCCAGGCAGCTCAGTAGTAAAGTCACTGATAGTTTGGAAGGTCAAGGGTTTGAGTCCCACCATAGGCAATTTTTTTTCAGCAGTTTTTGTTTGTTTTCCTCAACCTGAGGTAAACAGCTACGTCTTTGTGATTCGTATGTTCAAAATATCAACTTTCTTTAAACCCCCCCCCCCTCCCCCCGTCAAAATCTGGTTTTATGCCCCTTCAAGGCAAACACATATTTAATTTGTATGGCATGAAAAAACCAGATGACTTAGAACTGTGGGTAGAAAGGGAATATATATCTTTTGTCCTGTAGCGTTAGAGCATGGCATTTTGTAAGTTTTGAGACAAAATAACTCGCTGATAATGAGATAAAAAGGGACTGCAGTGTAGATTTATTGTAAAGTGTGCAGATTAGAGAAAGTAAGTATGTGTGAAAAGTAATGTTTGATCTGAAATTCAATAAATTATAAATGCAGAATATTCCAATCAATACATAAGTATTCAATAACAATTTGGATAACACAACTTTTGTGAAGTAATGAATAGGGAAATTTTATTCTTATTATCTGCTGAAATATTATTAGCTGCAAATAGAACCTTTTACCATACATGTATATTCCCTTGTTTTGAATCATGTTTTATGCGACGTGTGACATACATAATTCCAGTTTTTTACAAGACTGTATTGCAAGCACATGCAGAAAAAAGTCTGTATTGCTAGCATATGCAGAAAAAAATACTGTGTGAGTCAAATAATTGAATTTTTCTTTGAAAGGGTAAAAGCAGCTGGTAACCAGCATTTTTCCCTGTCTCGATTTTTTTCAACGACCTTTTTCCAAAGAACAGTTGTAACATGGGATTGCTTGGTAATGGGATAAATCATTTGTAACTTTAGTATAAAACTGTTCTTACTAGCATATTAATTTTTTACCCAAGGACTTTTTCAGATTGAAAGTTTTTGTAGATATCACATTAAATTATGACTGAAATGAAAAGATATGTCAGTCTTCAGAAGGGTAGAAAACACCATGAGAAAAGTGAAAATGCAGGTTATCAAAAGCTTTAAAAGGGTTGTAAAAACAAGCAAATGTCTGGAAAAGTGTTTTAAGTGTTCTGTAGAAGTTTTCTGAGAAAAATTGTAGCAGCTTCTCTGCGTTTCAAATTTTCAGATGTAAACAACCTTCCAATGCTTTCAGGACTTTGATGTTATGGGAATACATGGGTTGTCCCAGAAAATCACAAACTTTTAGGAAAGTGACAAGAAATACCAGTAGTTTTTTTTTTTTTTTTTTTTTGATAGATATAAAACTGAAAATATACCCATGTACATGTATAAATTTGAGGTATCTGTGATTACAAATACCAAAATTATTTAGGTATAAAAAACACCTGGTTAACGGGGACGGCATGTTAAGAAAGTAACAAAGCCTACACAAGAATGGCACTTCTTGTCAAAGTATCATCCCCCCGTGATTCACACATAATTCACACACTTTCCATGGTAGCTGAACCATTTCTGGAATATAATGGCAAACCACTGCTGACCGAGGCTCAAGTTAAAGGGCTTTATTTCTTGCTGAATCTTGTCTGTTTCTGTGAATTGCATGCCCTAAAGGTGCGCCTTCAATGCTGGGAAATAGGAAAAATTGAGTGAGGCAAGGTCTGCTGAATAAGGCAGATGCAGCAACGTATTAAAACCCGCACGCACGGCTCCAGTTACTATGCGCTGCATGCCAGTTGTATCAACTACTTCTCATGCCATTTGACGGCAATCTAGGTCAGTAATATCCTTTATGCATTTGATCACGGCATCCTTGTTTTTCATAGGTCTGCCATGCTGTCCCGTATCTGCTATCCATCCATTCAAAAACTTCTTGTGCCAGATATACCAGCATTCTGGAGGCTTTTCTATTAATCTTTATGGCTTTCATGTCTTTTTAGCTCACCTGAGCACAAAGTGCTCATGGGGAGCTATTGTGATCATGCTGTGTCCGGCGTCCGTCGTGCGTTGTCCGTCGTCAACTTTTTCACCTTGTGTACGCTCTAGAGGCCACATTTTCAGTCCGATACTCATGAAACTTGGTCAGAATGTTTGTCTCAATAAAATCTCCGACGAGTTCAAAAATGGGTCATGTGGGGTCGAAAACTAGGTCACTAGGTCAAATCTTAGAAAAATCTTGTGTACGCACTAGAGGCCACATTTTCTGTCCAATACTCCTGAAAGTTGGTCAGAATGTTTGCCTTGATAATATCTCAGACGAGATCAAAAATAGGTCATGTCGGGTCGAAAACTAGGTCACCAGGTCAAATCTTAGAAAAACCTTGTGTACGCTCTAGAGGCCACATTTTCAATCCAACACTCCTGAAACTCGGTCAGAATGTTTGTCTTGATATCTGGAACGAGTCTGAAAATGGGTCATGTCGGGTCAAAAAGTAGGTCACCAGGTCAAATCTTAGAAAAACCTTGTGTACGCTCTAGAGGCCACATTTTCAGTCCAACACTCTTGGAAGTTGGTCAGAATGTTTGTCTTGATGATATCTCGGACGAGTTCGAAAATAAGTCATGTCGGGTCAAAAACTAGGTCACTAGGTCAAATCTTAGAAAAACCTTGTGTACGCTCTAGAGGCCACATTTTCAGTCCAGTACTCTTGGAAGTTGGTCAGAATGTTTGTCTTGATGATATCTTGGACGAGTTCGAAAATGGGTCATGTCATGTCAAAAACTAGGTCACTAGTTCAAGTCTTAGGAAAACCTTGTGTATGCTCTGGAGTGCACATTTTCAGTCCAAAACTCTTGAAAGTTGGTCAGAATGTTTGTCTGGATCATATCTTGGATGAATTAAAAAATAGGTTATGTGGGGTCAAAAACTAGGTCATTTGGTCAAATCTTAGAAAAACCTTGTGTACGCTCTAGAGGCCACATTTACAATCCAAAACTCCTGAAAGTTGGTCAGAATGTTTGTCTTGATGATATCTCAGACAAGTTTGAAAATGGGCCAGGTCGGGTCAAAAACTAGGTCACTAGGTCAGATCTTAGAAAAACCTTGTGTACGCTCTAGAAACCACATTTTCTGTCAAAAACTCTTAAAAGTTGGTCAGAATGTTTGTCTTGATAATATCTTGAAAGAGTTTGAAAATGGGTAATGTTGGATCAAAAACTAGGTCACTTGGTCAAATCTTCGAAAACCTTGTTTACTTTCTAGAGGCCTCATTTTTTAATGCAATACTCATGAAACTTGGTCAGAATGTTGGTCTTGCACCAGTTTGCAAGTGGGTCATTTCGGGTCAATAACTCACGAAAATCTTGGTAGAATGTTTGTCATAATATCTCAAAAGAGATTGAAAATGGGTCATGTTTGGTCAAATCACTCAGGTGAGCGATTTCAGGGCCATTATGGCCCTATTGTTAGTTTGTACTGGCGTCACCCCCTGTCAATAAAGTATTTCATGATAGGTTTTTCTGCTGAGAGGTCCACTGATGTTGACATTTTCAGAAACTTACAATAAAATACAGGCGGAAATCACATCACAGCATGGCAATTAATGAACACAGGCAAATTAAACTTTGTTTGCTAATAAGCCAAATCATGACATTTATTTTGATGTGATTTTTGTACTTATACTATTCCTTATAATGGAGCAATAGCTAATTATGAAACCTGTATCAAATACAATTATTTTGACCCTTGGCCTACCAAAACTAACTGGAATATAAAAATTAGCATTTAGAAACATTTCCAAATTACTCAGTAAATGTGAAAATGAAAATAGTCAAATTTAATAGCTGGATACTCTTACGATTTTTCATTTCTGGGACAGCCCTTTATGTTATTCATTATCCTCTGAACAAAATGTCAGACTCTTTCGAAATGACAATACAACAGGTCAAGAATTCCAAAATTTTGACAGATATAACTTGAAAAAAAAAAGAAAGGAAACATGGCAAAAGAAAATACTGCTCAATATCAACAATTTCTGGATTTTTCAACATTAACCCATTACCACACAATCCCAAGTTTTAACAACGCTGTAAGTGAAGGCTTTTGAAAACATTGTGGGAAAAGGAGAAAATGCTGGTAACCAGCATTTTCTCCTTTTCCCACAATTTTTTCTACCAGATCCAAAACAAAAACCATCATTTCAGTTACATTGAATTTGTCGTCTGCAAATGCTTTCTATTTGGACCAGCCTAAATTTTTGTTGTTTGGTAAAGAGCTAATTTTGGCTTCTGAAATATCCATGTTAACCCCTTACCACACGGCAAAATTTAAGACCTATCCAAATTGAAAGCATTTGCAGACGACAATTTCATAGTGGCTCAAATGACGCAACTTTTCTTTGATAGGGTAGAAAACTTTGTGGGAAAAGGAGAAAATGCTGGTTACCAGCATTTTCTCCTTTTCCCACAATGTTTTCAAAAGGCCTCTTCTTCAGGGGCGTTAAAAGGCGTCATTGTGTGGTAAAGGGTTAAGTAATTTTTGTTCTTAATGAAGGAATTTGAAATAGAATTGGCATAGCCTAGATAATAATCTGATCTAATCTGATTGGATTGAGCTGATAGGTCAGATTTAAACTCATGAAGTTTGTACGAAATATTTATTGTTGTTTATTGGAAGATTTCTGATCCATAGATAAGTGAGGATAGTATATACTTTTTTTTATTTATATTATATCAAATACACGTAACTAGCTGTATGGCCAAAGTTTCTTTTCAAATCTCTTTGCCAAATGAAATAACTTCAGACTTGTTATAGCTTAACGCTTTACAACACAATCTCAAGATTTAATGATCCTCAACAAGTAGGCGTTTGAAAACATTGGCGGACAAGGAGAAAATGCTGGTAACCAACATTTTCTCTTTTTCCTGTAATGTTCTCTACCATTTCAAAGAAAAAACCCATACTTTGGGCCACATGGAGATTTTCATCTGCAAATGCCGTGAATTGGACAAGTCTTAAATTTTGTCATGCTTTGTTTTGCAGATGACAAACAGAGCTCATATGATGAGATATGTGTTTGAGAAGGTAGAAAAGTGGAGAAGAGAAAAATGCTAGTTACCAGCTTTTTTCTTTTCCCACAGTGTTTTCAAAAGTCTTTTTCCTCAGGGTTATTAAAAATTCAAGTCATGTCCTGTATATTAAACAGAACAGAAACTTTATTCATAATATCGGCTTGAACACATAAGGTTCATCGCCGAACACATAAATTCTATATACGTACATGGGTATAGACAAAACAAACTAACAAACAAACAAAAAACAAATGATATCAAATTGGTATCCTGAAATAAATGAGTGAATGCGGAAATAATGAATAATAAAAATGAAACATGTACATAGCACATTAGAGAATGAAAAGTATCAAGTAAGTAAGATGTCAAACTTTACCAGTGAAAATCATTACAAGGGAGATAAATTACAAGGCAGTTAAATACTATAAACACGGAAGTCGTTTTTCCAAAAGAAGTCGCTTGTTAAAAGCGAATGCTCCGTCCAAAATGACCTCCTGTAAATACGAATAATGTTAAAACAAGTACATAGCACATTAGAGAATGAGAAGCAGTATAGTATATTTGCCAGTAATTCGTACAATCATACTTAAATTTTACAAGTGAAAATCATTACAAGGAAGATAAGTTCTATCAACGTGAAAGTCGTTCTGAGCAAAAGAATTTGCTTGTTAAAAGCGAATGCTCTGTCCAAAACGGCTTCCAGTAAATAATGAGTACTGCAAATAGTGTATGTAGACTACACATTCCTTTAAACAAAAGAGTTTAAATTAAAGAGTTTACCATACTTTTTACAGCCCTGCCTTGGACAGCATTTGAAAACTGTGAGAAAAGGAGCAGTGTTTGGTACAAATCATTTATTGTCTTTGCTAAAAATTACATAATTGAATACAAAAGATATTTTCTTTTCCTTGCAATACTTTTGTTTGTGACAGCTGTAGTAGAAATGTTTATCTTTGAGGAAATCATCCCCTATTTGAATTTTAACCCCTCACCACTCGACAAAATTTAAGGATTTGTCCAAACTCAAAGCATATACAGCATTTTCTCCTTTTTCCAAAATGTTTTCAAAATTCTTCTTAACTAGGGTCATTAACAGTCAGGATTTTGTGGTACAGAGTTAAATGGGGATGAGAAATCATACCCAGTGGAAAATGCAGTAATAGGATTATGTGTATGGATCGAAAATGAAGTTTTCTCCTGACCCCCTCTCACCTTGAATTTGGACCCAAACATTATCTCTACTCTTATCCTGCTAAATAACTCAAATGAAATTTTCAATTTGATACTAAAAACCCAAATATTGCTATTTCAAAGTTATTTATTGGGGAATAATATCTTCTTATCGGACAGTGTAGACCCAAGATCAGACTGCACATTTTGTGTAGTCTGATCTTGATCTACACTGTCCGCAAAAGGTCAGTGAGTCGTGCTTAGCAGCCTAAGGGTTAATTTCTCTCAGAATGTAAATGTTTTCTTTTTGTCTGTCTATTTGATTGGAGAAAGTCCAGGGAAAAGCCCGTGAATTTTCATCCATTTGTACAGATGGGCCTAAGGGTTGAAGGTGGTTCACCTCAGCCCAGAGATTTTTTACAAATAATTAATTGTGTCTGGTCAATATAAAATCATAATGTCATTGTGTATTGCTTAACTCTTTACCAAACGACAAATATGTTGGCTTGACCGAATTGAAAGCATTTGCAGACGACAATATCAGTGTGGCTGGAATGATAGAATTTGTCATTGACAGGGTGAAAAACATTGTGGGAAAAGGAGAAAATGCTGGTTACCAGCATTTTCTCTTTTTCCCACAATGTTTTCAAAAGTCCTCTTCCCCAAGGTTGTCAAAACTCGGGATTTTTTGGTAACAGGTTAACCCATAACTGCATTGGCGTTTCTTTAGAGGAAGCCCTAGTTTAAGTGACAAATAGGGAAAAAAAGTTTGATTTATTTATTTGTCAGGTTTACAACACCGTTTTCAACATTATTTCAACATTATCGCAGTGGCCGGTGCATCTATCCATGCTTTCCTTGAGTTTCTTTTACCAGTACTTTGCGCAAAGTTCTTCACAAGTCATTGTCTGCTTGCCCACTAACCATGGTCAAAACAATGATCAGTGATGAAAGAGGAACGAATCCTGTCAAAATGACTTTCATCAATATATGGAAAGATATTTGCAGAGCTGGGGTTTCGAACCATTAACACCCTGGTCTCAAATCCTGTACTGAACTGAATGCGCTACCAGGCTCTGCGGATAAAAGTTTGAATAAAAGGAAAATATGTCTTCTTGGCATAAAAAGGAAATGCTTGTCACATGCAAATCCTTGTTTTCTAACCTTAAAATGTCTAATACATCTGTAGTTGCCTTTGTCAAATGAGATTCGAGTAGATACCGGTAGATCAAACTGCAAAAAACTTGTAGTCAGATCTTTGATATCCACAGTCTACTCTGCTGAGACATTCCTAACAAAAGCAACCTTGAAATTCCAATTACATGTATTTGAATCTTGTTTCTAGAACCAAAAATGTTTCTTGATTTTTTTTGAGCTCTAAGGGATAACCAAGCAGTGAAAGCTGTGTCAATCTCCTTGGGTCTATGTAACTATTTGATGATCATCTTAACCCTTTACCAGACAGTCCTTTGTTTTAACATTCCTGAGAAAGAATTAAGCCTTTGGAAATACTGTAGGAAAAGGAGAAAATATTGGTAACCAACAAGAAAAATACTCTTTTAACTAACACTTGCAAAACCTTAAAAAAGAGTCTGTTCTTTTCATTGAAAGGTCAAATGGTAAAGGTTCTTATAAGAGAAGATATATATATCAAGATGAAAATGATAAATATCATATCCATTATATGTATTGACCCTTTTTTTTTAAGATAGCATTTTGATTGTTGAAGTCAGTTTTTTTAATGTAATCATAATAATATTATCCTTTAAACTTTAGAAGTTAAACTTTCTTTTTGAAAGTAATGAGGCGTTTTGATTGAAAGTGATAGCAAAAGATAATTCATCATCAACAATGAATGAATTGATTGCCTAAATATGGTATATTTATAGGGTGATCTCTTGGAACTTAATTTTGAGACTGCTATATCTATGAATTTGACAAATTTAGTCAGTACATAATTATGCAGATAGATCCTTATAGGTTTCTTGTGGCATGTTTAATTGTACTTTCCTAAATTCACCATGGGGTAATATAGAAAGTTGTTTTGTTTGCCACAGGTTGTAAAAATTGGATACATTAAAATGGGGGGAACTATTTTAACTCACAATTTCATTTTTATTGGAAAAAGATCTACCCTTACGATCTTAATGGAGCCACTTTTGCAAACAATGTAGATCAAGATAGGACTGCATAGAATATGCAATCTGACATCAGATCTTACTGTCTGAATATCTAAAAAGATATTCTCAAATGACAATAACATGGGTTTTTAACACAATGAACAAAATTCATTATACTCATGTACCAGTGGAAGGAATTAACTCTTCAAGACATGACAAAAATTTTAGACTTGTCCAAATTGAAAGCACTTGCAGACAACAAACTAAATGTAACTCTCATGATACAGTTTGTGTTAGGAGTGGTAGAAAACATTGTGGGAAAAGGAGATGCTGGTTTCCAGCATTCTCTCCTTTTCCCAAAATGTTTTTTCAAAAACTTTTTTTTGCCGTCGCTCTTTAAAATGCAGGATAGTGTGGTAAAGGGTTAAAATCCTCTATAAAAGAATTGAATGGATGTGAGTGTGTGGCTGTTTAGAAATCAGTTCAAATTGTATATTGATGATTCAATTCACATTCATCTGGAGGAGGATCTGGAATTAATTCTTTACTTCATAAGCTTCTTTTCTGAGAGGTTGTTCTAAACATCATTAAAGACAGTTGCAGAAAAGAGTACAAGATAGCAATGATTCTTATTATGATTTAGATAAAGTCTGTGTAACATAGCGGAAAATAGAGAAATTGCTTTGCGCAAGCAATTTCTGTATTTGTCTCAATTTTTTTTTTTCAAAATTTATCTATGGCATGTGTATTGTATTTGCTTGTCTAATGTTCTACAGTTAAGTGTTAAATGTATGAGTATTTTGCCCTGTGACAGTGTCAATGGAGGATTAGAGGATGCACATTGTATCAAAACCAAACTGAATCATAAATATGTGAAAATATGTACAAACCAAGTAAACGGGACAGTGTTAGACTTTCATTGCAGAAAAGGTGTGATATTTTTCATTTTAAGTTTATCATTTTGTGACCGTAAATGATGGATATCTACTTGGTTGTCATGTGTTTGTGTTGGGCCTGATGTATCATGTGATTTCATTGATTGTTCAGATAGGATTTCTTACTCATTTCTTTTCACTGGCTCTAACCCATACAGTGCCTAGCAGAACTTTAGTTGCTTGTCAGACAGTATAGATCAAGATCAGACTGCCTAAAGCTCATAGTGTTAGTTTGATCTACACTTTCCCGTAGGTTGAAGAAACAGTCTTTAACCCTTTACCAAACAATCCCTGGTTTTCACGACCCGGGGAAAGAAGGCTTTTGAAAACATTGAGGGAAAAGGAGAAAATGCTGGAAACCAGCATTTTCTCCTTTTCCCACAATGTTTTCTACCCTATCAGAGACCTAAGGCTCATTTTTATCCATTCTGAATTTGTCGTCTGTGGATGCTCTCAGTTTGGAAGAGTCTAAAATTTGTCGTTTGGGAAAGGGTTAAATTGATCGCCATGTTCTTGTTCTTTTTTATTTACTGAAGATGTCAGTTTTGTTCATTCTTGGAAATAAAAGGCAAACTCTTCATCAAATAACAACAATATCGACTTGTCCAAACTGAACACATTTGCAGACAACAATTTAAATGTGACTAAAATGATTGGATGTGCTTTTGAAAGGAAAGAAAACATTGTGTGTAAAGGAGATAGTGCTGGTTAAAGGCCTTTTCCTAAGGGTCATTACAAAACAACAGCATTTTTGACTTGTCCAAATTCAATGCATTGGTAAAGAAAATTAAATGTAACTGAATTGATTGGATGTGCTTATGAAAGGAAGGAAAACATTGTGTGAAAAGGAGATAATGCTGGTTACCAGTATTTTTTCCTTTTCCCACATTGTTGTCTAAAGGCTTTTTTCTAAGGGTCATTACCAGACAACAATATTTATGACTTGTCCGAATTGGAACCCATTTGTAGACAAAAATTAAATGTGACTGAAATGATTGGATTTGCTTTTGAAAGGAAGGAAATCATTGTGGGAAAAGAAGATAATGCTGGTTATTGGTATTTTGCCTTTTCTCACAATGTTTTCAAAGGGCTTTTTCACTAGGGTCATTAAAACCCAGAATTGTTCAGTAAAGACATAACTTAAGAGTGCTAATGAGGATTTCTGGTGTTAGCAGACAGTGAAGTTAAAATTCAGACAACAACTTTATCGTCAGAACTTGGATCTCTGCTGTGTGATATTTTGGGAGAGATCCTAGCCAAAATATGTTTTCAACTGTTCCATACTGACTGGAAAATGGCCTATGAAAAATTAATGCTGTATGTAAACATGTAATGCTAGCATTGGTATGTTCATTTGCTGCAGTACTCCTCAAGATGGCCCTAAACCATGAGTTACTGCATTTCAACATTTACTATCATAATTAAATAGCTGGCTATTATGTAAAGGACATACTGTTAGATTTATGCAATATCTGTAAAAGATAATATCTGATGGAAAATTTCCCTCCACTTGACCTTGAGTAAGAGGCCTTTTGAAAACATTGTGGGAAAGGAGAAATGCTGATAACCAGCATTTTCTCCTTTTTCCACAATGTTTTTAAACCTATCAAATCCCAACAATTTAGTCACATTTGATTTGTCGTCAGCAAATACTTTCAATTTAGACAAGTCGAAAATTTTGTCATTTAGTAAACAGTTAACCATAGACAAAAATCTGTTTTCTTTATACTGTCAGAGCCCTAGCTTTGAAAAGGAAAAATGACGCTGAGAGAGAAGAAAAGAGACGCCAACAAATTTTAGCAAAGCGCAGAGAAAGACAGAAAGAAGCTACTGAGAGATTTCAGAGGGCTCATATGCCACCAAGACCTTCGAGTGGGACGTCAAGTATGTTTACTTATACATGTACATATATTTGAGTCATGCTGTGTGAAAAGTGGGTTCAGTGCATCTGCAGAAATTCGGAACCCAGTGCAGGCTGACCTAGGTCAAAAGGTTTTGCTTTTGATAAATTTTCTGCATGTCAATGAACCATTCTACTTCAGGATTCAGCCACTTTTGAGACAAAACGGATTTTATGGATCCATAATTATGTGATGACTTGCTCGTTATAATGCATCATGGACATGCATTAACCCTTTACCACACTTTCCCGAGTTTTAACGACCCTAAGAAAGACAGCTTTTGAAAACATTGGGGGAAAAGGAGAAAATGCTGGTAACATTTAATTTGTCGTCTGCAAATGATTTCAATTTCGTCGAGTCTAAAATTTTATCCTGTGATAAAGAGTTAAAACCACTTTAGCCAGGGCATGGCTCATTAACTAGTACTTTTCATAACTTCTCATGCACAAATCCAGATAAGCAGGGATTGGACTTTGAAATACTTCACTAAAGCATATCTTGTGAGTTCATCAGAATTGTCTCAGTAAGACATGCTTATTAGTACCAACAACGCCAGATTTCGGTAAAGAACTAAAGAGATATTAGCTGTGAGATTCAAATTATTTGGTTGTGTAAAAACATTCAATAATTTTTTTCTTTCTTATTACTTTTGGTCTTGTCAGGTCTTAAAGATTATAGAATTGCCACATATACATGCATAATACAAGTTTTATATTAAAAAAGATGTCAAAGATGATGATCATTTAATAGACATTGAGCAACCTAATTAAAGCTTGGTGAGTCAGTGTTTTATGGCACATCAACAGCTAAGTCCATTTAGTGCACATTCTCTCTGTAACAAGATTAGCCATGCTCTGTGAAAAGGGAATTTAATGCATCTGCAAAAAGTATTGACCCAGGTCAGCAGGCATAGTCTATAAAGGCTGACCTTGATTGAACTTTCTGCTTTTGGTAATTCTCTGCATGGCAAAGGACCAGTTTACCTCATGATTCAGACAATTGTCAGACTAAATGGACTCTATGGAACCATAATACTGTGATGACTTGCTTGGTATTATGCATCTCAGAGATACAGTCAACCCTTTTTGCCAGAGCATGGCTCATATAGAACTGTCATAGGGAGAAAGATCCATACATAGCATTTTCAAGATGGTTTAGATCAGAATGTTTCACAAAACATCAAATTTCATAGAATCAAGGTGATATAGTTTGTATTGTCCAAGTTGATCTTGGTCTACATTTTGCGCAAAATTATTAAAAAAATGACTGCATTCCGAGGGTTAACCATGATTTTCCTTGTTATGGAGAGACATGCAGATTTTCATTAAAGTATTTTTTTAAACAATCTCACATAATTTCATCGTACCATTCAGATGCAAGCAGTAGATGGTCACCAAGACGCACCACACAGTTAGAGGATGCTTTAAGAATTGTCAGGGGAAGCCCAGCAACCACCAGAGTCAGCTCAGCTAGGACTCACGATAGGGAAAGTCCAACAAGAACCTCATTGTACAGACAAAACTCTGATCCACTGAGTAAACCATATTTTAACAAATATGCACATCCATCCATAAATCAGAGTCAAAGTGAAATAGATAAACGAGAAGCCTTACATAATAAAAGTTTGCATAATTTAAATGCCAGTCGAAGTTTGTTTGAGAAACAGCTTGAAACACATCAACAGTTGCTTCTCGAGCAACAGCAGAATGCTTTAAAAGAATTCAATAAACAAGTAATGAAAGAAGTGGAAATCGATAAAAATGTTACAAATGGTGAGCCAAATGAGAATTTTGAACGCTCAGAAAGTTTATCGTCTGTAGATAGTTTAGAAGAGACTGTCTCTAATGATACTTTAAGAGTAAGTTGTGATCTTGATGCATTTGAGGGTAAAACTCATAGTCATAGAACTGATGTGAGAATAAATGGAAATGATGGTGATAAACTTAAATACTTGAACCATACAGCTGGTGGTCAGTATACCAGTAGCCTAATCACTCCTGTAAATATTGACTCATATAATATACAACTGCAAGCAGTTTCAAGAACTGAAGAAAAGCAACAGTTTTATCAACAAAGACAACTAGAGATTCAACAACAGTTACAAGAACAACACAAGCAACAATATTTCCAACAACAAAAACAGCAGCAGGAGCTACAGCAAAGGCTAGAACAACAGCAGAAACAACAACAATTACTGCAGGAAGAATTTCAAAGACAACATGAGCAGCAGCAAGAAAAACAGGAGAAGCAATTAGTGAAGATTCAGACAAATCAACAGTCAAACCTATCTTCAAATAATGTACAGTATACAAGAAACGGGGATGAAAAGGAGAACCAAAGACCTAAAGTTCAGCAGAAGGCTTGGGCCACTCCTTCACCACACCCACACACACCTGTTTCAGCAAATGTGTCAAAAACAAACAGTATGGTTACCAATGCTAGTCCTTATACTGGAAGATCAACTAATACAAATATGACAACAGTGACAGCTTATGATGCATCAGTGATAAAAGATAATAGTTATGTCAATTCAAAGCCTGTTTCAGTGACTGCATCAACAAGTCAAGGAGAACTTACACAACAAACGGTTACATCACAGGCAAGAATACAAAGTATAGTAAACACCACACCTCATATCAACAATTCTGAGTTGCTTCATAGCAGAGCTTATCAAAGTCAGGGCTCTTTTTTAGAAACAGTGACTAAAGATTTGACACATCAATCAGAAGTTACTGCTGCAAGTGAAAAATCAAGTCATGTGTCTGGAGTTACAATTCATGCAAATAATGGAAACAGTTTGTCAGCAAATGAAAACCCAAAGAAAGTTACTGCTCAAACATCTGTGAAAAATGGTGCAAGTAACTTAAATAGTCCAAAGACCAACTCTGTAGTGACTAAGCCCCCTGTAAATTCAGCTTTCTACCTGAATTCTTATTCATCAGCTTATAGCATGCGGCAAAATCTTCAACAGCAACAACAACAACCACAGCAATCAAAGACTGTTGTACAAGAACAATCATCTGCTGTTCCTGTTACAACTGTGGATGCTAGTAGACTCAATATAAAACCTACAAATAGTTCCCAGCATGCATTAGAAAATCAGACTTCAATGTTTCAAGTAAATACATACAATGGAGATGAAGGCCAGGATACAGCTGATACAGATTCTGTAAGCACAATAGGTTACGAGGAAAAGGAACCAGAGCCTAAAGGTATTGATCTTTATTGGAACAGTACATGTATTCTTGCAATGAACTTACGCAAGATGACAAAATTTCAGACATGTAAAAATTGAAAAGATTCACATATGACAAATTCATGGTGGCTAACATCATGAAATTTGTCTCTGAAAGGGTAGAAAACATTGTGGAAAAAGAAGAAAATGTTAGTGACCAGCATTTTCTCTCCTACCAAATTCCATGAGTCCTCAACTCAGACTCTAGGGTTGATGAAACAGTAGGTTGTTTTATACAGGGTTGGCTCGTTAATTGTGGCAGATTTAGAAATCATGTCAGCATAGCAGAAATATATTGCATACATTGTTTTAGCTTTCTGTCACCTGGTAATCCCTATACTGTGGTATTGATTCAATTCAGATTTCTCATAATTATCAAATGGTTCATGGCTTTTTGTTCACTTCATGCTGATGAGTACATGACTGTATAGATTTGTGAGTTGAGCCCAACAGTGCAGTTGGTGTTATACAGAAATTGAGACCAGGAGGTCGCTGGTTTGAATTCCAGGCTTGCAATTAGATATGGCATGGCCATTTTCATTCCAAGGACAGATGGTAGTCATTGTGAAACCATTTATTCCTGTGTCATAACTGATCATAGTTTCAATGATGGTTATTTTGGAAAATAGCCAGTGGCTAGGAAAGAAAATTGAGTGAAGTGCCAGTATAAGAAACTCCAGGAAAGCATAGATAGGTAATTGCAGCCGCTATATAACTGAATTATTGTTGCAAACACTGTTATACACCATACAGATTTAATTGCAGATAATATAGGGCAATGCAGAGATGATGTTTTGATTTTATTCTAGCAGAAATAAAAGGTATTTTGAAAAGAGGAGTGGGTGCTAAAGGTATTCTGAAAAAGTCTGGATCAACTGGAAGCTTACAGAGACATGACATTAGAGACAGCCTTGAAATCACCCGTGTTCATCTACAGACAAGTGCAGAGGAAAAAGAACAAAGGGTGAGCGATTTCAAATAGTGTTGAATAGACATATTGTGCACAAAATCACATGACAGAATTAGAATTTAACTCTTTAACAAATGACAAAATAGTAAACTAGTCCAAATTGAAAGCATTTGCAGGCAACAAAACGAATGTGGCTGAAAAATTGGAATTTGTTTTGGGAAGGACAGAAAATATTGTGGGAAAAACGAGAAAATACTGGTTACCAGGATATTCTCTTTTTCCCAGAATGTTTTCAAAAGGCTTCTTCCCAGGGCCCATTGAAACTCAGGATTTTTTGGTGAAGGGTTAATACCATATTTGTATTTTTTCTATAGAGTCTTTGAGAATTCTGTATTGACTTGTTAAAACAACATTAGGGGTAGTAAGATATTTTGTATAAGTTTTGGTAAATTCTTTTTCTGTGTAAAATTCTAGCACAAACTTGCTCTGTTTTCTTACTCTCATTTTACTGAAACAGTTCCATATCAACAAGGTTTGACCTGGTGCCTACTGTTAATCAGTGACATACATTTGTTGCTTAAACAGATTAACACCTGTCATTTGAAATTCTGGATATCAATTGGTGAAATTTAGGTGGGTAGACAGAAGAGCAAGTTATAAAAGGCTGGGGGGGGGGGGTTTGTCAAAAGTAGAAGAGTTAGTTATTTTTTGAAAGAAAAGGAGGGATTTGTCAAATGTTTCAAAAGATTTTTAATTTCTGTGAAGACATTAGCTAATTTCACAAATACCTGTATAATAATTCAAACAATGGCCACAGTTTTGTATATATTTTGTTACAAATAATTGCTGTGTGTTTCAATAGAGGCTAAAAGAACTTGAGCATAAACAGTCACAAGATGTTGTGGTATGTCTTCTTCCTGCTTGATTCGATTTTTATGGATAAGTTAAGGTATGCTCTGGCTTGAGTCATTGTGTTACAGATAATATTTTGCCAATAGATGTTGTGGAGGTTTACTATTATTCCTGAGAGTGGTTTATATTTGTAGCATATAAAGATTTTAAACTGTCTAGAGAAAAGTTATCCAAGACTACTGTGTCAACAAGTTTTGAAATGTTAAAAATAACAACACAATAAAAATCAACATGGAAAAAGATCATTTGTTTGGCTTCTTCCATGGCAGTATTTTTCTTTCTGACATGAATTTTTTTTTTTCTTTCTGTACTCAATATGTGAAGAAAGACAGACATTTTTTCAGAGGAGAATCATTACAAGTGCTTATCTGAAAAATATTTATGATGTGAATTAGCTACTTTTTTCTGTCTCTTTTTAGTATTTTTTTGTCGTAGAAATATTGAAAATGATTTTATTGCCTGGGTTAAGGACTCCTAGGGTCAGAGCATACCTAAACTTACTAGTTTTTATTCACCCATTTTTATTTTCTTTAATTCTTCAAAATATACTCAGTAAGTGGATGGGATATTGTGTTTTAATGATATATTCATATCCTGGTTACAAAACCTGAATTTTTGATTGCCTGTATTAAGCCTTCATCAGTCCAAGTTCCAAAACCCTAGTTTTGAATGTAACAGTTCTTGCTTTAAACAGCCACTCTTTATAAGAGGCCAGATAGGTCAGACTCTATACATTTTGAACATAAAGTCACTACATGTAGTTGATTCGAAATTGGTTTTAGCCAGTTATTCACATTTAAATGTGTTTGTTAAAGAATCTGAATTTAAAACATCTTCTTAAATGTACAATCAAAATGTGACCTTTTGGGACAATCAAAAGGCTTTTTTTTTTGGATTTAAGCCAGTGTTTAATAAAACTGTAAATGGCAAAAATGATGTCAAAGTATTTTCATAGTATAGATTCATTGGATGTGTTTTCCTGTAGTAATCCATCTGTGTTGATCAATTTGCCTCCTATTGTACATTTACGCAGTATTTATGCATTCAAAACGAGTCTGCTCTTGTAGCTTAGTCCATTAGTCCATTATACTCCGTGCTTGGAACTTGCTATTTTTAAACTACTTTCTCCTTTGTTTGCCAAGGTGATATCAAAATTTACTTACGGAATCATCACCATTTTGGATTTGATGACTTAACATAATTATTGAAAGGTAATAAATCCATTGATAAAAGTCATCATTAGACTAAAGTGCTATCAAGGGTGTGCCAATCAATGCCTGTTTAAGGAAGTTGTCAAAATTTTTGCATGCTTTATTGATGCTCATTTCATAACTGAATGTCTCTTTATTCTAATATTGCATGTCTGCAAAGAAAATAAACTAAAAATTAATTTTTCAGTAAAATTTAGAAAAAAAGTAATTTGCTTGTGGAATGGGTTTGAACAGTTGACTTACTTTGATGTTAAAAAAATGCATGACATAATGTCTTCTTTTCAAGTTATCATTTCAACATTTTAAGGCAGAAGAATCAAACAGAAGTTACATTCAATTATTTTCTATTTTTGTTTTAACTAGATGGCTGTAGATGTGTAATCCAGAATGCTAATTTTGTCTGGCAGTATGTTAGTTCTTTGGTGAAAAATGATTAAATCTTACTGTAACTTCCAGAAAATTTATGTGCCAAAGAAATAATACCCGTATTTTGGAATAATATTTTATGAACATATGTACATGTGCTGAGGTAAAATTAACCAAATAGCAGTGATGTACAAAGGACATTGCAACTACATGTGTTACGAATGGGTATGTGATAATGAGCATGTGACTGAAAAATTAATTATTGAAGCAGATTTCCGATTAATATTTCACATCATATTTTATGCATGTTAGGACATGTGTCCACATGTTTTGGCTTTACTGTAGTTCTTATTTTGTCTTTTTTCTTTTTAAGCCATATTTTTTCTGCTGCTGAAATAGGTTGTAAATGCAATTTTGAAGTGGCCAAATTATTATTAATTTTTTACCACACAATCCCAACTTTTAACGACCCTAAGAAAGAAGCCTTTTGAAAACATTGTTACCAGCATTTTCTCCTTTTCACACAATGTTTTCTACCCTATCAGAGACAAATCCCATCATATGAACTATGTTGACCTTATCATACTTGAATACTTTTAATATGGATAGGTCTAAAATTTTGATATTTGGTAAAGAGTTAACCAAACAATCCTGTGTTAATCTGAACAACTTACAGGTTTACCTTTCCTGAAAAACAAATACAACTTGCTCAGATCAGTTCCCACTTTTGCCAAAATGTTTTCTACCCTGCCAAAGATAAATCTCGTTACTTAATTCCTATCCTGCCATTCGCAACCATGGATAAACTTTTCAGAGAGGGTAAAGCAAGATCAGTATGCACAGTGTGCAATCTGATCTTGGTCTACACTCTTAGCTTCTCTTTGAGTAGTTTCTGTCATATAAGCCCAGGCCAATGTCCATAAATTTAGCAAAACATATTTGTGTATTTGTCAGACATTTTTATTTGGCAGGCTAAGGGCTAAGCTACATTTAATTTTAGGTCTGCAAATGCTCTCAAATTGGAAGATTCTAAGATTTAGCTGTCTGGTGAATAGTAATTGGAATCAGCTCTCAGACTATGCCAAAGATTTAGATATATATATATATAATTTATGTAGTATTGTCTTGTCTTTAACAGATTAGTAAGAAGAATGTACGGTTTGCAGACTTAACTTATGATGAGCCTGTTGGAAATGGTGGACAACAGACAGAAGACAACAAATTGTTTGTTAAAAGAAACTGTGGTAAGAAAAGACCTTGATATTTGGAGCATAAATGTATTCTTTAACATAAGGAAAAGCCTCAATCTTTACCAAACAATCCTTTGTTTTAACAACTAAGAGAAATAAAGCTCTGGTAACCAACATTTTTCCTTTTCCTACAATGTTTTTACCCTATCAAAGGCAGAAATCATCATTTGAGGTATATTTTTTGTGTTGTCTGCAAATACTTCCAATTTTGTCAAGTCAAAAATTTTCTTGTATGGTAAAGTGTTAACTTGTTGTCTGCAAATGCTTTCAATTTGAGCAAGAATAAAATTTTGTCATCTGGATTAATCCAGGAGCCCATTTGAAAAGCTTTACCACACAATCACAAGTTTTAACGACCCAGAATTTTGCAAACATTGTGGGAAAAGGAGAAAATGCTGATAACCAGCATTTTCTCCTTTTCCCACAATGTTTTCTACCCTATCAAAGACAAATTTCTTTCATTTTAACCATATATGATATGCTGTCTGCAAATGCTTTCAATTTGAACAAGTGTAAAATTTGTTACGTGGTAAAGATTTAATTAGATTAATAAAGTTGATAATTTATGTCTAGGAAAGAGACCAAAATATTTCAAAAACTAAGCTGTTTTTTTTTTTTTTAGACTTAGTCTCATAACAGTGCAGAATCAAGGGCAGACTCCTCATCTGTGCTGTCTGATCTTGGATCTATATTGTTTTCAACACACTTTTTGTGATGAGGGTAGCTGCAAAACAACCCTTTACCACACAATCCTGAATTTTAACGACCCTAAGAAGGAAGCCTTCTAAAAACACAATGGGAAAAGGAGAAAACGCTGGTTACCAGTGTTTTCTCCTTTTCCCACAGTGTTTTCTGCCTTATGAAAGACAAGTTCCATCATTTGAGCTACATTTAAATTGTCGTCTGCAAATGCTTTCATTTTGGACAAGTCTACATTTTTTTCGTTTGGTGAAAGGTTAAGATGTTAATAGTTTATTAGTACTTGACAAAGGGATATAGACACTCTGACTAGAACATTGTGAACAGTTGAGTACATTGCTCAAAACCATCAATTTCTCCCTTCACAGTATTTTCAAAAGCCTACTGCAGAAGAATCAAAGGGTACTTGCTTGAGGGAGATGGCAGATTTATAAGGAACAATTGCTCCTTTCACAACAGCATTTCCCATTCAGTGGGACACAATGTTTCCTTGCTATCCAATGTCTGTACTTTGTGTTCATAGAATTCTGTTACAGATGTCTCAAAATACAAAAAATACACCATTTTTTGGATATCATGTCACTACAGGAGAGGGACAAAATGGCTCACCCAGTCACCCAAGGCCAGTCTCAGCTGTATCCATCAAGTCCACACCATCTAGAGTGGATCACAAACCTCCCAGAGCATCCAGTGCAACTGTTCGTGCAAGTACAATACCCAGAGCAAAGACTCAAGTTGTCCGACCACAGGCAGCAGCACATATAATTCACAGTCCCCCATCAACTAGTAATGGAGGAAATAACATGGAGAAAAAAGTGACAATAGTCAATAATAACTTTATGGAGAAGGTTCCATCTGTGTCTAGAGGGAACCAGGTAATACACACAGCTTCACCGTCTATGGTGTATACAGCAGCATCAAGAACAGATCCACAGAAAGTGAACTATGCAGTGTCTAGTATTGTAATGCCAAAATCTAACAGTGCACCATTTATATATCCAGGTTATTCTAAGGACACACTTCAGCCTTCATCTAGTTCAGCCATGCCAGCACACAATGGAAATAACACAAAATATGATGGTGCAGTGTATGATGAGAATGGGTTGAGAATAGATAGAACACCAACTGATGAAGAAATCAACTTTCTGTGGGACAAAGTGAGAACTTGTTTAAGTAGAAACTCTAGTACTGGAGAGAAAGTACAAACCCCTGTATCTACTATGGCGGAAAGTCACCGACAAGCAGCACCAGTTGCTAATACATATATAGATGGGAATGCTTTAGGTCAGTTTAACAGTATGAACAGAGTTGCTGCCCCTCACTATGGCAGTAACCCAGCCCTTCATAGACAGAACTCACTGGATGGTGCCACAGGGTCCTATGCTAAAAGATATGGGCTTTTACAACAGAGAAAACAACAACCTAATCCAAACAGTTTAAAATCAAGACAACAACCACAACAACAAGTTCAAGGTCATCCAGGGTACACAGTGTATCATGCTCCAGTCCAAAGCTACAATGAGCCTGTACAAACTGTTCAAGTTAATGGAGATGGTAAGGCATTTCTTACTGAGACAGATTGATAGACAGAGAGGTAGGAAAGCTGAATTAAAAAAATTATCTAAGGATGGGCTTCTTTGACTTTTTGACTTTGACTCTTTCAGCACCAAATATATGAGCCATGCTCTGTGAAAAGGGGGCTTAATGCATCTGCAAACAGTTTGGATCCATGTCGGACTATGCATCTGCGCAGGCTGATATGGGTTAAAACTCTGCTATTTGTAAATTTTCAGCATGTCCAAGGACCTCTTTTCCTCCAGATTCAGTAAATCATTAGACTAAATGGATTTTATGGATCCCTAATTATGTGATGACTTGCATGGTATAATACATCACAGATATGTATTAAGCTCCCTTTTGCAAGAACATGGCTCATATAAAGTTGACCTCCTTCAATAGCTTGAAATACAATTTTGCTGAAAATCAGAAAAACTTTCATGTTATAGTCCTGACTAAACATGAGAACAATATAGATTGAAATTCTTAATCTGTGATGTCCACAAAAGCCCCTATTTTTTGTCTATTTTGCTGAAAAGGGTTAACTCTTTACCACACAATCCCGACTTTTAACGACCCTGAGAAAGAAGCCTACAGAAAACATTGTGGGAAAAGGAGAAAATGCTGGTAACCAGCATTTTCTCCTTTTCCCACAATATTTTCTACCCTATCAAAGTCAGAAATCATCATATTACCAAGATTTAATTTGTTGTCTGCAGATGTTTTGAATATGGTCCAATCCGAAAATTTGTCGTTTGGTAAAGAGTTAAGACAATGATATTAAGTGTGGCATGCTCAAAATTTTCAGTTTATAATCTACATAATTATTATACTGATTCAGCCATCAAAAACTTTATATACTTCTGTGTTTGTTTGGGGCCCATGATTTAACATACTGTATTTTCTTTTTAACATGTACATGAACTTGACTCTTTGCTTGTGTATTTTAATCACTGAGAAATATGCATAATTAGGAAAAATTTTTTTTACTACTTTACTTTCCTCAAGAATATTTAACTCTTTACCACACAATCCCGACTTAAACGACCCTGATAAAGAAGCCTTCTGAAAACATTGTGGGAAAAGGAGAAAATGCTGGTAACCAGCATTTTCTCCTTTATACGCAATGTTTTCTACCCTTCCCAAAACAAATTTCAGTATTTGAGTCACATTCATTTTATCATCTGCAAATGCTTTCAATTTGGACCAGTCTAAAATTTTGACGTTTGGTAAAGAGTTAAGATATGTAATCTGTAGACTTTAGACACAGGAAAAACAAGCGAATTGAGAGTTTAACTTATTATGATAACTTCAAATCAGTTTCAGAAAGCATGGCTGAGTTTTTGACAGCTGAACAGTTATCAGAACAGTCAGTGTCAGAGAGTAAGATACACCAGGCAATGGATGAAGCTCATGCCAAACAGCAAGCCTATATTGCTTCTAAACCTGCTGCTTCTAAAGGTATCCATTTGACATCATTTGTACAGAAAACAAAATTTTCCATGTTGATTGCTCAATTCTTAAGTGAAGTGGAAACTCCTTGTATTTCAAGATATCAAAGAAGGAGGCAGAAAGAACAAATATATCATGTTTTGATGTAGAGCAGTCGCTAATAATGGGCTTTCCTGGTATGCTTTAAAAGTGATAAATTATAAGTTTTCACACAAATAAAATAAAATACCTCCGAACAAATTAACACTTTACCAAACAACAAAATTTTAGACTTGTTCATATTGAAAGCATTTGCAGATGATAAATTTGGCTCAAATAGTGGATTTTTTCTGTGAAAGAGTAGAAAACATTGTGGAAAAAGGAGAAAATGCTAGTTACCAGCATTTTCTCTTTCTTCTTTTACCTCAATGTTTTCAAAAGTCTTTTCCATCAGGGTCGTTAATATTTGTGATTTTGTGGTAAAGGGTTAATTCATTCTTTGCATGGAAAACATCCTTGAATAATCTACATGATGCAACATTAAATGCTGGAGTACTAATGAAAAGATTGTATCAAAAAGAGAAAGTGCATCATGAACTGTTGCTGTGTTTGACACAGTTCTTTCATAGAAGAAAATAAGAAAGAAGTAAAACTAGCATGGATTCAATTTGTCATGTGTCAGTCATATACGCAACTCTACCCTGCTTGGATGTGTGTATGAGTTTAACCCTTTACTGAACAAACCCAAGTTTTAACAATATCTCCTTATCGGACATTGTAGATCCAAGATCAGACTGCAGATTCTCTGCAGTCTGATCTTGATCTACAATGTCTGCAAAAGGTCCCCAAGTGGCGTTTGGCAGCCTTAGGGTTAAATGTATCTCTGATGCTGGAATTTGTCTCTGAAAGTGTACACATCAGGATGTGGTAGGAAGAAACTGTTGGTTACCACCATAAATACAGGATTGTTTAGTAAAGAGTTAAAATAAGACATCGTGCTAGAAATTGTTTTTGTGTTATATTTCAGCACGATCAGCACTATCTATGGAAGAACAGAGGTTGTTAGAGTCACTAGACAGATTAAATGACAAATTAAAAGGTAAAACTGACACTTACATACTATTTTATGGATTCACCCTTAACCAAACAACAAAATTATAGATGTGTCCCAAAATGAAAGGGTTAAAATGATTGGAATAATCATTGAAAAGGGTGGAAAACATTGTAGGAAAATGAGAAAATGCTGGTCACTAGCATTTTCTTTTTCAATAGGTCATTTGGTAAAAAGTTAAAGAAAACTGTCAAAGGATTACAACCTTATTATTTCATTGCTTTAACTTGTAGCCAAATCACAAAATTGTAGACTTTAACAAGTTAAAAATATAGCAGATAACAATTTGAGTGAGGCTGAAGTTTTGAGAAATGGCCGTGAAAGAGTTGAAAACATTGTTGAGAAAGAAAGAAATGCTCGTTAGCAGCTATTTCTCCTTTTCCCATGATGTTATCAAAGGCTTTCTTTCTTTCAGGGTTCTTAAAATGCTACATTGTGTGGTAAAGTGTTACTTTCAATGGTTTGGCATCCCTGAACAGTGTAATAGTGTATTTTTGCTGTTATGAAGTTTCGTAAAAAAAAAATATTGATGATGTTACTGTTTTCCAGATAATGAAAATTGAGCCATGCTCTGGCAAAAAGGGGTTTACTGAAATTCTATGATCCATTATATCAAGCATTTCATCATGTAATTATGGATCCATAAAATCCATTTTGTCTGACAAATGACCAAATCGTGGGGTAGAGTGATCCTTTGACTTACAGAAAACTTACCAAAAGGCAAAATGTTTTGACCCATGTCAGTCTGCACGTACTGCACAGGCTGACATGGGTCAATACTTTTTGCAGATGTATTAAACCCTCTTGTCACAGAGCATGGCTCATTTGTAGACTCATCCAAATTTAAGGTTTTTGCAGACGACAAACTGCATGTGGCTTGAATGGCAGAATTTGTCTTTGAAACTGTAGAAATCATTGTTGGTACAAGGCTTGTTGCCAAGAATTTTGTCTTCCTACAAGGTTTTCACATGTCTTTTTCACCAAGTCTTATCTCTTTTCGTACCAAACAACAAAAAATGTAGACCTGTCCTAATTGAAATTATTTGCAGATGATAATTTAGATGTGACTCAAATGATGGAACTCATCTTTGATAGGGTAGAAAATATTGTGGGAAAAGGAGAAAATGCTGGTTTCCAGCATTTTCTCCTTTTCCGACAAAGTTTTCAAGAGCATTCTTCCTCAGGTTTGTTAAAGCTCGGGATTGTGTGGTAAAGGGTTAAACCCATAGGATTGTTGGTCAAGATTTAGTAATATCGTTTTTGTAATTGTATTTAGTTACAGAACAGACTGTACAGCCTTCACCACAACAAACCCAGTCCAATGTACAGCAGCAACAGACACCACAACAAGTCTTGCATGTAGGTATCTGCAAACAGTTGCCTTTCTTCTCTAGAAATAAAATATACATTTTGTAATTCTGTATACATGTAATATTTCATGTAATATATTTCATTTTTAGCTCAGCTGTTTTTGAAGAAAATGTTGAGGTATTGTCATTGCCCTTTTGTTGTCTGCGCTGTTGTCTGCATCCTGTCAAAGTGAAAAATTTGACATTTTCAAAAACTTTGACATTTTATAATATCTCTGTCATTATTTAAGATATTTACTTCAAGTTTGGACTAGTTAATCTATCAAAAGGGAACCCATACAACAGGGGCATGTTACAATTAAAATATTTTTGACACGGTTATGCCCCTTTTTTCGACTTAGAATTTTCATTGAAAATCAAGCAACTGCAGCCAAGCATAGGCATCTCATGCAATGCTCTTGTACAGAGTAACTCTCTACTACTAAACAAAATTGTAGACTTGTCCCAATTGAAAGCCTTTGCAGATGACAAATTGAATTTTGTTCATTTGATGAAATTTGTTAGAAATAGGATAGAATACAATATGGGGAAAGATGCTGGTAACCAGCATTTTCTTCTTTCCCACAATGTTTTCAAAAGGCTTCTTCCTCAGGGTCATCAGAGAAAATACTGGAAACCAGGATATTTTTGCCTTTTTCAACAATGTTTTCTAACTTTCCAACAATGTTTTCTAACTATCCAAAAACAAAATTCAGTTTTTGAGTCACATTTGTCATGTCATCTGAAAATGTTTTCAAATTGGATGAAGCGGAAATTTTGTAGTTTGGTAAAGGGTTAATGATCAGAGAATTAAGAAGAATACCATTTTGAAGAAAAGCTTGACAAGAAATATTTTAAAATGAGTAAGATTAATTTACATTGCTCAGTATGGGTAAATTCTCTCTTTGTCAAAACAGTTTAGACACCGACTCAAATATTGATCCATTTACCACACAGTGCCACATTTCAGGGACCCTGAGATAGTCAGCCTTTGAAAACATTATGGGAAAAGGAGAAAATGCTGGTAACTAGCTTTAAGATGTGTTCTTAATGACCAATTACAAAACTAGCTTTATACTAAAACGTTTTTGCAGAAAAGCACTATTGGACTGGAGAATAGAAATTGTGTAGACAAAGATTTCTGAATTTAAATTTACGTTTTCATTCTTAATGAACTTTGAAATCATCATGTAAACCCTAATTTGTTTACCTATTTTAGAGGTCCTCTTTTTTAACCTCAGATGGCAAGGTAAACAATTGTTGAAATCCAGTTTAACCTTTGCTTTTTTTGTCACAATTTTAACCACTGTTTGTTTTCACACTTAAACCATTGCCTACCTTCGTTAAGCATTGCCCTCTTTAAGACATGGTTTAACTCTTTACCAAGCCCTTGGGTTAATGACTCGGGTAGAAGGCTTTTGAAAACGAGGTTAGAAAAGGAGAATATGCTGTTAACCAGCATTTTCTTCTTTTTTTATAATGTTGTCTACATGAATCCTTCAAAGAAAAATCTCGTCGATTGAGTCACATTTAGTTTGTTGTGTGCAAGAGCTTTAGTTTGGCACTTTGCAGGTCTGAAATTTTGTAGTTTGGTAAAGAGTTAAGCATGACCAATGTAGAATAGTATTAAAGAAAAGATAAATTGTTCACTTTAAGCCTTTTCTATTCTCACAAAAGGTTCTCTTCTTCAAATATTTCTGACAGCATACTGCAAAGTTGATATTATTTGTTCTTAATACTTCCTGAACATGATTTACAACCCTGAGGATGAGTAGTTTTATACAATAGGATGGAAAAGGAAGAAGTGCTGGAAACCAACATTTTCTCCTATTTCTTCAACTCTTGTTATACCCCCCACCTACGAAGTAGAGAGGGGTATACTGGTTTCACCGTGTCTATCTGTCTGTCAATCCGTCCATCCATCCATCCATCCGTCCATCTGTCTGTCCATCAATCTGTATGTCTGTAGACTTTTTCATTTCTGTGCTCTAACTCAGAAGCCATTTGATCTAGGATCATGAAACTTTATACAAATGTTCATCATGACCCAAGGAGGTGCCCTATTCTTTTTAGGTCACATGGATCAAAGGTCAAAGTTTTGAAAATCATTTTTGTTCTCCGATTGTACTGCTTCAGTGACAATTTGTGGGTGGGGGGGAGCATTTGTCCACTTTGCGACAGTTCTAGTTCTGTGTGCATGTGAAAAATCATAGCAAGAAATAGCTTTCGAGAGAATTTCTTTGTAATGGGTATTTGAGTTCCTTTGTAACAGAGTACATATTACAGTTTCAGTGCGAGAGAGTCATTACTCATTATTGGTTCTTTCCTTCCTTTAGCTCCCTACCCACCCACTAACTTCATGAATAATTTGATAATGAGGGGAGATAATTTTAGGTGAATGTGCTACCTTCCAAAATTTCATAAAAAACAGTTTATCAAATGAGGTGGCTGCTGTTTTATCCAAACCCTGTACCAGAAAAATTGTTTGCAAGAAGCAATCGCTCCTTTTCAAACAGAGTTTTTGATGCTGTTCAGTCCGACGACATTTGCATTCTACCAAAAGATCTTGAGCTTTTACAACCCTGAAGAAGAATTCCTTTTAAAACATTACTGGAAAAATAGAAGATGCAGGTAACCAGCATTTTCTTCTTTTTTCCACAATCTTTTCTACCGTGTCAGACGTATTTCATTGATATAGCCATATCTATGTAATTGAATGTCTCAAAATGCATTTCATCATAGACGTATCTAAAATGATATGGCCAGTTTTAGAGATAAAAAGTCAGATTTTTGTAGCAATGGGTTGACTAGAAATATTTTAACTTTAATGTTACTTATATCTTTATATCTGATTTTACGAGTGTTTGATTTCAAAGGCATATGACATTTGTGTTTTAAATACATGTACTGGTATCATGTTTAAGCTTCCATTTTTTGTGTGTGATAATACAGAGTTTCTATCAGTCAGAATCATTTCTTGACTAATAATTGTGATGTGATGAAATTGTAATGAGTGAATGTTGACAATCCCTGCAGTGTTATTGTTTGCATAATTTTTGATCAACAGCCTGAAGAAACTGAAGGAAAGAAGCAAAATTCTGTAAGATTTGTTTTTTTGTCAAAATTGTTGCACCATTATGTATGTTGTGCTAGGTTATTGACTTACCAAACCTTATCTTGATGTTGTACAGATCACTATACCAAACAATCCTGACTTTTTACAACCCTGAGGAAGAGGGCTTTTGAAACATCAGTGGAAAAGGAGAAAACTCTTGTCTCCGTATTGGTTAGTAGACATTGTAGAAAACACTCCCACAATGTTTTTCAAACACCTTCCTCAAGATCGTTTAAAGTCTGGATTGTTTTGTAAAGAGTTTTGGCTAGTTAGAGTGTATAAGTTATGAAAGAATGATAAATTTTTGTAATGATTGTGTTTGTCAGGGTAAACAATATATTATCTTTAAATCCAAGTTTCAGGAGTACATGTATAAGACAAACAGAATGAGTTGAGTAGTCACCTGTATAAAATGACTTGCACTAGAATTCAAACCAGATGTATGGTAGCAGTTACTTTTCTGGAATAAGGTTTTGCTTTGATTGCAATTATTTACTATTAGAATACCCCTCCCATTTCAGTTACCTAAAGTATACTTTGCCTGAGCATGGTAAGATTTGATTACTATATCTATATCTTGAAAGTTATACCTTTTGCTACTAATTTTCACTATTTCCTGAGAGCATTTGAATGGGCTTTGGTTGTAGCTCTTTCACAAGTTTCTAATGAACCTTTTTCTATTTTTTCCCCTTACCCTTCCAGTGCCATAAAGCTTCTAAAAAACAGGGGCTTGCTTTAGAAGGTTAATTAAGCTGTTATCTTCATATAAAAGCAAGGAAATCTTAATACGGTTTTGAATGTTTCTGCCTTAGCCTTCTACATTTTTAGCTGCAAAAGGTTCTGTTACTGTTTAAGAAATAAATATATACAGGATTCACCTGTGACAAAATTAATTTCTGCCTGTGTTGTGTATATTTATGTATATCTATATATAGCTGTGATTTGTGTTTGTTTGAAATTTGAATATAATGCACATTTAAACTTATTATAAATGTACTTTCAAAATGGTAAATTAGATAAAATGGTCACTTGCTAGTACAGAAACCCTACGATCAAGCTGGCAGCAGGTCACTTGGTTTATGAAATTTTTTGGTTTTACTGGACAAGAGATCACAGACAATGCAGATTTTCTCTTGTCAAATGAAATTATAAATAAGCCATGCTCCAAGAAAAGGAAGCTTGTTATATCTCCATTATGCATTTCACAAAGCAAGTCATCATATAAGAAATGGATGCATAAAATCTACTTTGTGTAACAACCGACTTAATTATCATAAGGTAGAATGGTCTGTGGAAATGCTTGAAATTTACAATTATTAAAAAGTTTTGACCCATCTGAGCCTGGGCAGAATGCACAATCTGACATGGGTTGATACTTTTTGCAGATACATCAAACTGTCTTTTCACAGAGCATGGCTCAAATAAACTGAATTGTTATTCAGAGGAGAAAACCAACTGCTAGGGATTATACAAAGCTGATTAGATAAGAATATCCCTCAAAATGTATGACAGTGTTGTCACTGATCAGACTGCATATTCTGTGTACTCTAATTTTTATCTACCATCAGCAAAAGCACTTTATGTTACTGCTGTCATGCTAAGAGCTGAATATTACTGTCATTTTTGGGAGGCAGTAAAGATTAAGATTAGACTGCATGGAACATAGTATTACAGTCCCCTGTGTCCACACTATCTGATCATCTTTGGAGATTTTTAAATTGACTAAAACAGGAGGTGTTTGAATACTTTTTGTTTATGTTATTTATTTAGCATTTAAAGGCTTTACCTTTTACTAGACAACAAAGTTCTGGAGGTGTTCAAATTGAAAGCTTTCGCAGATGACAAATGTGGCTTAAATGGTGAAATATGTCTTCATTGAGGTGGAAAACATTTTGGGAAAAAGGAGAAATTGTGGTGACGAGCAATTTTTCCTTTTTCCCCACAATGTTTTCTCTTGCCCTTTTCGTGATGGTTTCAAAAGAACATGAGTTTTTTGGTTAAGGGTTTTTAGATCTCTTTCTGGTAACTTTTGGAATGTGCATGACTCAATGGTGAAGGTTTAGGGTTTAAAACATGGTGATCCCAGCTTTGATTCCTTCTTTGCTACTCATTCATGAATAAGCAAGCTATTTTCTCCCTCAGTATAACTGAAATAGAATTAAAAAGTGGCACAAAACACCAATCAATAATGATAACCTTACCTGGTGCCAAAATATGGACTGGTTCATTTTTAATGCATTTGCAGACGCCAAACTTGCTATGGCCCAAAATGATAAAATTTGTCTTTGTAAAAGTAGAAAACAATGTGGGAAAAGAAGATAATGCTGATTATCGGTATTCTCTCTTTTTCCAGTGATGTCCACAAAACCTTTTGTATCTGCATTCTGAGCTCTTTACCCAATGACAAAACTTTACAATTGTCCAAATTGCAAGGATTTCCAGATGACAAAATAAACATGACTCAAAAATTGAGATCAATATTGGAAAGGGAAGAAAACAATACAGGGAAAGGAGAAAAATTAATGCTGGTTATGGCATTTTCTCCTTTTCTCACAATGTTTACCAAAGGCTTTTGGCTTTTGTTAAAACTCGTGATTGTGTGGTAAAGAGTTTAAACATGTAGTCATTTGGTAAAGGGTTAAAGTTATATTCTTTTCACTTTGCAGTGTTTCCTCTGATAGAGTAAAAGAGGACAGGCTTACTGCCTCTCCTTTATTACAATGCTGATGCATATTACCTCAGAAATATCTTTGCTTTGTGTGAAAACAGTGTATATAATGTTATATTTGTTTTAGCTTAAACCTTTACCACACAATCCCGAGTTTTAACAACCCTGAGAAGTAGGCCTTTTGAAAACATTGTGAGAAAAGGAGAAAATGCTGGTAACCAGCATTTTCTCCTATTCCCACAATGTTTACCAGACTATCTTATACATATCTCATCATTTGTGCCATATAAATGTTGTCATCTGCAAGTGCTTCCAAATTGGACCTGTCTAAAATATTGTCGTATTGGAAAGAGTTAAGGAGATGATTAATATTTCAATATTATTTGACCCTTTCATACACGATAACTTTAGAGTCTTCCGAATTCAAAAAAATCTGCAGATGAAAAAATTCAAAATTGTACAAATCAGCTTAAGTTCTCTGATAAGGTAGAAAACATTGTGTTAGAGCTGGTTACTTTGTTTGGTAAAGGGTTAAGAAGTTGATTCGGAGTTGTGTTTTTTTAGCTCACCTGAGCACGAAGTGCTCAAGGTGAGCTTTTGTGATCGTGCTGTGTCCGTTGTCCGTCGTGCGTCGTCAACTTTTACCTTGTGTACGATCTAGAGGCCACATTTTCAGTCCGATACTCATGAAACTTGGTCAGAATGTTTGTCTTGATTATATATCGGACGAGTTAGAAAATCGGTCATGTCTGGTCAAAAACTAGGTCACTAGGTCAAATCTTAGAAAAACCTTGTATATGCTCTAGAAGCCACATTTTCAGTCCAATAGTCATGAAACTTGGTCAGAATGTTTGTCTTAAAAATATCTCGGATGAGTTCGAAAATGGGTCATGTGGGGTCAAAAACTAAGTCACTAGGTCAAATCTTAGAAAAACCTTGTGTACGCTCTAGAAGCCACATTTTCAGTCCGATACACATGGAACTTGGTCAGAATGTTTATCTTAAAAATATCTCGGACGAGTTCGAAAATGGGTCATGTGGGGTCAAAAACTAGGTCACTAGGTCAAATCTTAGAAAAACCTTGTGTACGCTCTTGAGGCCACATTTTCAGTCCGATAGTCATGAAACTTGGTCAGAATGTTTGTCTTAATGATATCTCGGGCGAGTTGGAAAATGGGTTATGTGGGGTCAAAAACTAGGTCACTAGGTCAAATTTTTGAAAAACCTTGTGTACGCTCTAGAGGCCGCATTTTCAGTCCAAAACTGTTGAAAGTTGGTCAGAATATTTGTCTTGATGATATCTCGGACAAGTTCCAAAATGGGTCATATCAGGTCAAAAACTAGGTCACTAGGTCAAATCTTTGAAAAACCTTGTTTATGCTCTAGAGGCCACATTTTTTGTCCAATACTTATGAAAGGTGGTCAGAATCTTTTTTTTTTTTTTTTTTCATAATATCTACCATGGGAAAATGTGCTATGTTTGGCTAAAAAGTAGGCCACTGAGAGAAATTCTAGAAAAAGCTTGTGTTCAAGCTAGAGGCCAAATTTTCAGTCCAGTAATTATGAAAGCTTGATAGAATGTTTGTCATAATATCTGGAAAGAGATTATAAATGGGTCATCTTTGGTCAAAAGACTCAGGTGAGCGACTTCAGGGCCATCATGGCCCTCTTGTTTCTATTTTTTTTAAATCAAACTACAGTGAGAGGAAAATTTAACCAAGACAATAAAATTTTAGATTTTTTGTATTGAAAGCACTTGCAGAAGATGGATTAAACATGGCTTAAATAATATGATTTGTCTCAAAAAGGGTAAATATCACTAAGGGAAAAGGAGAAAATGCTTGCTGCCAGCACAATGTTTTCAAAAACTTAATTCCTCGGGGTTGTTAAAACTCAGGATTGTTTCATAAGGGTTAAACAGAAGAAGACTGAATTCAAAGTTGTGTTTTTCTTATTTTCATTGATATCTTTTTTTAACTTTTTAGCACACAATGCCGACTTTTAACGACCTTGGGAAAGAAGCCTTTTGAAAACATTATGGGAAAAGGAGAAAATGCTGGTAACCAGCATTTTCTCCTTTTTCAACAATGTTTTTCTACCCTATCAAAGAAAGATTGCACCATTTGAGCAACATTAAAGTTGTCGTCTGCAAATGCTTTGAATTTGGACAAGGCTAAAATTTTGTCGTCTGGTAAAGGGTTAATTAATCTTCTGATAATTGATACAACTGGTACTTTAACAGGAACAAGATGACCTTTAAGAAACAAGTATTACTTTGTATCTGGCTTTTGAAATCATTATGAGAAAAGGAGCAATTTGCTTGTACCAGCAGTTATTCCTTCTTTGAAAATTATTTTCATGTGATTCTGAAAAGACTAGCTCTATGTCAGTTTTGTCATCTAAAGGTAGTCAGTATTCTGGGAAATAGCTTGTATAGAAATTGGTTAAACTAAACAGGGGAAAGGAGCTTCCTTATACTGTTAGCAATTGTGCATACTTAAGGACAGTGTGTGTTGTTCATCTGTTTCTCTTGTGTGATTCAGTGCTGTGATTATAGACATACTAGAAAGCCTATCAGTTCAAATCCTCACCAAACAATCTCAACTGTTAGCAACCTTGACAAGAAAGGATTTTGAAAACATTTTTTGAAAAGGAGAAAATGCTGGTAACCCGCATTTTATACTTTTCCCACATTGCTTCCTACCTTTACAAAGACAAGTAACATCTTTGAAACACATTTCATCTGTTGTCTGCAAAAGTATTCAAAATTTTGACAAGTCTAAAAGACTCTGTTGAAGAATGATTTATGCGAGTTCTATCCTTTTTCAACTCTGTACTGCTCTCCTTGTCTCTGAAAAAGTCAAGTTGGTCAAAAAGGCTTCAAAGACTAGATATTTTTTTTTTTTTTTAACTTTTTCATGTATTCAAATCATAGTACAATGGTTCACATTCATTTATTTAACTATTTTGTTTTCATTCTAAATGTCAGACCTTTTTCTCCCTATGTTTACCATGAAAAGATCAACTATTTCATTAGAAAAGATTATTTTTGAGTACATGTCCTTACAAATTTTTACACCCTTGTCACATGTCTGCTGTAGCAGTTCGAAACTTTTGCGTGTGTTAGCTGGGCCATCTTCAAAGAAAACTTTAAAGAAAGTATTGTCATAGTCCTGTTGTCTGCGATGTTATAGTGGTGCAAAAACTTTGGCATTTTATATCATATCCGTCATTATTGTAGAAATTTTTTTTTCAAACTCAGACTAGTTGTTAACTATCAAAAGGGGAATTACCAGTACAGCAGGTTACCATCAAAATACTTTTGACACAGTTATGGCCCTTTGTAGACAAAGAATTTCAACTGAAAATTTATCTGTTTCTGTAAGCAAGTGCAGCTAAGCCAAGCCATGCCTTGACACCTGCATGGTACTCTTGTTTTACTTTACTATACATTTGCTGTCAACAACTGGAACTTTGACAGATTGTACTGCAATACATTATCAGACTCATAATGATATCCATACTTTTAAATGGTACCAATTAAATTTATCTGCATTTTGACTCCAGAATTGTGTATTCTTGGCCACTGCTGTGCCTTTGATGAGTCTATGTTTTACTCATAACAAGACGACACAATTTTAGACTTACCCAAATTACAAGCATTATGCAGATGACAAACTGAATCTAGCTCAAATGATGAGATCTATCTTCGAAAGGGTAATAGAGATTGGAATAAAATAAAAAATGCTGATTACTGGTCATGTAACCCATAACATGAAAAATCTCCATCCCCAGGGTTGATGAAACACACAGATGTTTGGTATAATAGCTGTATTAGGTTGAAGTTTCTTGAAACATTTTTCCTATGGTATACAGAGCTGATGGAGAAGTAACTTCTTTGCTTTATTGTATCTATAAATTGTTGGGCATTTCAGCAGAATATATCTAAAATATTGTTATGCCCCATAAATGTGAGTGTCATTATTAGTTAGCACTCTTAATGGAAGCATTTTGGGATCTTTAAAATCGACCTGATTGGTTATTTTTAAGTTTCCATCTTATTTTCATAGCCATTATGTCATCTGCGACTGTTTTGTCTTTGATGCAAATGCAATAGACTGAAAATCTAACCTTGACAATACAGTTACTAATTTAGGAACCTGTTTCCTCTGTATGTGAAACATATTTCTTGTCTTTTGATGTTATGATGGTAAAACTAGCATAAGCACTTATATATGCAGCTGACGTAGTGAATAATACATGCCAGCATACACATAAATGCGATTAAGCTTGCAAATCTTAGTCGTCTCAGTACGAAATTCTCTTGATGTGGATAGTACTTTGATCCGCATTACGTGAATTTCCCCTCGTTTAGCTGCAAATTCGTTTCAGATTGTAATTTTACTTCGCCGATGTTTCAGACTTGTTGTTAACTTCGTATTTAAGCCGCTGTCATTATTGTTTGTGGTTATTATTAGTCGAAATCGTCTTTACTTTCTTCGACAACGTGATTTGTTTACTGAAGGCGGCCATATTGATTGTTGTTGTTGCGGAGCATGATGGGATTAAGTTGCTAAGATACGGTCTCGCGTGAATGCAGCTCAACTGTCGTTCGGAATATTTGTTGTTAGTATTGTTTTTGTAATTCATTGCATAATTTTTCATCTTCTAGCTAGAAAAAGCTTTTAATTTGAATCTTTACCGATAGGTATTGTTGATTAATCATTTTAGTCACCGTATGCAATGTTTCTCGGTAACTTTTCATTCAAGTATAGGGATGGTTGTAGAAATAACATTTGTTTACATTTTGCTTTCCCGAAAAGCGCGTGCAATTTTCCCGACGGTTTTGATGCTGGAATTCTCGCAGAGCGTTCTGCGGGAACAACAGTATAAAAACCGCTGTTTTCTTGAAATAGGAGGACTCCATTCTGAAACTTCACCTGGTAAACATTTGCATTATTTCTGCATTTTTGTTTTCTTTATTTCTATTTATTTTTATTTTTATTTAAATTGTCATTGTTGAAATACGACAAGCAGACATGAATTAGAATGCAAGGATTTGTGAACTAGAAAGCTGAGGTTTAGGATTGAGATTTAAAACTTTATTATTCCAGAAGAACTTTGAGAAGTTTAACATGCATTCTGACTTAGAATTTTCTTAACTTTGATTAGATAATTTTTTGTTGATTCAAGAATTCAACTTTATTCTATTTTTGCATTGACTTACCACTGTCAATCATCCCCCCCCCCACTCTACCAAACCCCATGAAAACTTGTATAAGGCTATACCTGGATTTATCTAACTATGCAATTTGGATTTTATTTTTTTTTTGGAGTCGGCTTTAGTTTAATTTTTATTTCGGAGTCCTACTTTGGTCCGTACCGGTAACTGTTGCGAAAGATCTACACACTCGAGCTCGCGACATATTTTATGGTGGCAGAGGTGTGGGATTAAACATCCCTAGAGATAGAAACCCTTAAGCAGAATGTCAGAAACAGATTCAGAGCAAGAAACAGAAGTATTTTTCAAGTCGCCTTCTAGTGTAGATCAAGATCAGGCAGCAGTTAGTAGAGCAATGAACACCAGCCCCTTGAGTAGTTTCCAGCAAGACAGCAGCCCACAAGGTAATGATGAGGCAGCTGGCACCCCAAGTGTTCAAGTACAAGACCACAGACACTCTAATGTGAGTACCTACAACATAGGTGAGGCAGTCCAGCAGATGGTTGACATGCAGTCCAAGATGTCTGGTATACTGAAAGATGTAACAGATGCACTTTCCAGAATAAATGGTAACCATTCTATGAACACAGAACAGTACCAGGTCAACTTTAACCAAAATGAAAACCGTCAAAGAGTAGATGAACAAGTGCAGCCCCAGATCATACCGCGTAGATATTGCCATAATGGTGAAAGAAGAAACCAGAGTGAAACAGACTTACATAGACCAAGATTTTTCAGACAGAGACAGTATGATTTCCCTGAACAACGGCACCTACCTCAAATTGATAATAGTTTTTCTCCACATATGAGAAGTACAGAAAGAAGGGCCACACCAGTCCATTCTAGTTCGATGAAGATACCAGCATTTCACGGCAAAGATGACTGGAAAGTATGGATTAACCGCTTCGAAGCAGTTGCACACCGCCAAGGGTGGGACAATGAAGAGAAGTTAGATGAAATATTGCCAAAATTACAAGGTAATGCTGGGGAATTTGTGTTTACCCAACTTAGACAAGATGTTTTGAATGATTATAATGCTTTAATTTCTGAGCTTGATTGTAGGTTTAGGGTAATTGAGACGCCAAAGACTTTTGCAGCGCAGTTCAGTCACCGAGATCAAAAACAGAATGAGACAGCAGAAGAATATGCAGCAGAACTAAAGCGTCTTTATGATAAAGCTCACAGGGGTAGAGACTACCAAACAAGAAGAGAAGATTTAGTGAGGAGATTCCTTGATGGTCTTAAAGATGAAGAAATTCGCAGTGAAGTTGAATATGTTAAAGGCCCAAGTGACATCGACGAGGCTGTCTACCATGTAGTAAACTTGATACAGACTAGACAAAAACACAGGTATAACCCTTTCAATGAAAAGAAAATGAAGAAATTCATAAGAAGTGCCGAAACAGTGCGCGATACTGACAGTGAAGATGAGGAATATGCTTACCAAGTACGATCAAATGGGAAAACCCAGCTCAAACAGGGACACTCTAAAGGTGGAAGCAAGATTAAAGATCAGACACAAGAGAGTAAAGAGCAAGATTCCTCTGAAGTTCTCAAACTTATTTTAGACCAACTCAAGAACTTATCCCACGCTAGACCAGTCAGAAAACAAGGGAGAGAATGCTATAACTGCCACAAGATTGGCCATTTTGCAAGAGAATGCCCAGACAACAAGCAAGCTAATACAGCAAGGGAGACAACTCAAACTTCTGTGGGAAAAGAAGCTTTAAACACCAATGGGCTGAGCCTGAAGGCCAAGGCAAGGCCCCAATAAGTGTAAAAAGTGGCCAAATAAATGACAGTTTCATAAATGGGGTAACGGAGAACATCATCCGCAGACGAAAACCGTATAGTGATGGGTTATATGTGAAAGGCTCTATTGAAGGCACAGACCTAGTTTTTACCACAGATACTGGAGCAACCAAAACAATTATTTCTGAGAAAGTTTATAACAGCATTCCAAAGGAGAAGAGGCCAAAGCTTATGAAATCAGCTTGTTTAAAAGGTGCTGGTGGCTATCCTTTAGATGAACATGGTAAAGCAATATTTCAGATGACCATAGGACCTATAGAGCTGGAGAAAGAGCTGATTGTTGCAGATATACAAGATGAAGGGTTATTGGGTATCGATATACTCCGTGATGATGAGAAGGGACCAGCAGATATCCTTCTGAGCAAGTCTCTCCTCATTCTCAGAGGTCAGGAAATCCCATGCATACAAGCTGGAGTTACAAATAATATTAGGAAAGTAACAGCAGCAGATCATGTCGTCATACCTCCCCAGAGTGAAGCTGTACTAGATGTTTATGTCGAACGCATGGAAGCAGACGATACCAGCTGTGTTTCAGATTTTATCATTGAGCCTACAGAACATTTTAATGAGACATATCCGTTGAAAATGGCCTCTACACTGGTAGATATTAATAGCTGTGTGACAAAGAAAGTAAGGGTACTTAACCCCTTTCCCACTGCAGTGTCCATCAACCAGGATGCTGTAATAGCTCAAGCACAGAAGATAGAGAAAATACATTCTACAATAACAGAAGAAGAAGATAGTGGAAATGAACCTAGCAATGCTTCTGTTAGAAGAGTTGAATTGAAAAGGACAGAAATCAAAGCACCAAAGGTACCGAGACACCAAATAAACAAACCCCGAGAGGTGCCTGAGCATTTACTGGAGCTATATAACAGATCAACCCTTCACTGCAGTGACGATGAAAAGAGAGCTCTTGCTGAACTTTTGAATAATTTTAAAAACACCTTCTCAAAGAATGAGTGGGACTTGGGCCTGACAAACCTGGCTGAACATCCAATCAACACTGGAGATGCCCAACCCATTAAACAGCCCCCTAGAAGAGTTCCTTTAGCCTATGCCAAGGAAGAGAAACAGGCTATTGAAGATCTCTTGTCCAAGGGAGTAATTAGAAAAAGTACATCTCCATGGGCTAGCCCGATAGTCTTGGTAAAGAAGAAAAATGGAAGTATCAGACCTTGTGTAGATTACAGGCGAGTAAATTCACTGGTAAAACCTGATGGTTTCCCACTACCTAGAATTCAAGATTGCCTTGACGCTGTTGCCGGATCCAGATTATTTAGCACATTCGACCTTACAAGTGGTTATTTTCAGATACCACTGAAGGAAAGCGATATTCCAAAGAGCGCTTTTGTATGCAAATTTGGGCATTTCGAGATGTTACGTATGCCTTTTGGTCTCAACAACGCAGCAAGTACGTTCCAGCGCACTATGGAGCTTGCGTTGCAGGGTTTACAGTGGGAGATGTGTCTGATTTACATTGATGACATTATAGTTTTTGGGTCAGACTTTAATGAACATATGAGTAGAGTAAAACAGGTTCTTGCCCGTCTAGAAGCAGCTGGATTAAAGCTGAAACCTGAAAAGTGTGAGATGCTCCAGGAGGAGGTTACCTTTCTGGGCCACGTGGTCTCAAGTTCAGGGGTTAGACCAAATCCGGTTAATATAGCTAAAGTTGCAGCATGGCCTGTTCCAGCTTCCGCAAAGCAAGTCAAACAGTTTGTAGCATTAGGTTCATATTACAGGCGCTTTGTGAAAGATTTCGCCAGAATTGCTCGTCCCATGTTGGAACTAACAAAGAAGGGTAAAGAATTCATATGGAGTAAAGCATGTCAGGACTCCTTTGAACAGTTAAAGAGACATCTCACAGGAACAGAAGTCATGGGCTACCCGCTCGAAAGCGGAGGAAATTTCATCCTAGACGTAGATGCATCAGACGTGGGAATTGGTGGTGTCTTGCATCAAATTCAAAGTGGTAAAGAGAAAGTTATATCTTATGCAAGTAGGGCGTTAAACAAAGCTGAAAAGAACTATTGCATCACAGAAAAAGAACTTTTGGCCATTCGATACTTTATAGAGTATTTCAGGCAGTACTTATTGGGGAGAAGATTTGTAGTCAGAAGTGACCATCAAGCACTGATATGGCTCTTCAAGTTGAAAGAACCCAGAGGCAAAATAGCCAGGTGGATAGAGATTCTATCTCATTATGATTTCGCCATAGAATACCGACCAGGCAAGAGGCAAGGTCACTGTGATGCTCTTTCAAGATGCGAAAATCCGAAAGACTGTGACTGTCCATTGCATGATATGGAAGAGCCACTTAAATGTGGACCATGTAAAAAGTGTGTGAAAAGAGCTCAAGATATGCAACACCCTGACTTTCAGAGCCAAAGGGACTTGCAGCTTATTGCGGCTTGCCCCTCTGCCAACAGTAACCCTGTGTTGCCTGCAATAGACATCCGTGCAGTATCTGATCCCAAGCCAGGACCATCAACTTCTGGCCAAAATGATAAGCAAGAGAAAAAGAGTCACCATGTTATGCCTTCTTGGGCCTGTGGCCGATCTTTGGAGGACATGAAGAAGCTTCAGGAAGATGACCCTGACATATCACCAATACTGAAGGCAAAAGGTGATGACATGAAGCCAAGCTCAACTGACATGGCCAATTCAAGTCCAGCCACTAGACATTACTGGATTCAATGGAATGTACTGGCTGTGAAAGATGGCCTCCTGTTTAAAAACTTTGTCAAGAAAAATGACTGTGGAAGCCATATGCAGTACATTGTACCCCACACTATGAAGAAAGAAATTTTGACTCAATTCCATGACTCAGTGCTATCAGGTCATCTGGGATGCAAGAAGACGTATGGCAAAATTTTGCAACGTTTTTACTGGTTTGAAATGAAAAGTGATGTAAACCTTCACATCAAACAGTGTGATGTATGTGCTGCAAATAAGGTCCCGAACAAGAAACCTAGAGCCCCACTAGGCTCTGTGAAGACTGGAGCACCATGGGATGTAGTGGCTACAGACTACATAGGTCCCTTACCTGTCACAAAAAGGGGTAATAGATATATTCTGGTGTTAACAGATCTCTTCAGCAAATATGTTGAAGTTATAGCTGTCCCAGATCAGACTGCAGAGACATGCGCCACCAGGATTCTAAATGACTTTATTTCGCGGTGGGGATGTCCCTTGTCCATTTTGAGTGATCAAGGAAGAAACTATGAAAGTAACATCTTCAAAGAGCTATGCCGCATGTTGGAAGTTAAAAAGTTGAGAACTAGTCCACGGAATCCAAAATGCAATGGGCAAACAGAGAGGTTCAACCGTACCCTAGTACGTATGATAAAGGCCTATTTGTGCCAAGAGCAAGATGAGTGGGATTTACATCTTGGTTGTTTGGCAGGTGCATACAGATCGACCCCTAATGAAAGTACAGGGTTAACACCAAATTTACTCACTATGGGAAGAGAAGTGAGGTTGCCTTCAGAACTAGTCTTTGGAAGTACAACCCTCTACAACAATGAAGATGTAGCTTCATATGGCGAATATGTTGATGTCTTGAGGTCAAGAATGCAGCATGCTCACAGTATAGCAAGGACCCATTTAAGTAAAGCAGCCAAAAGGAACAAAGCTATCTATGATACGCGAGTGGCCAACAATAGCTACAAGGCTGGCGATGTGGTTTGGCTACTCTCTGAAAACCGTAAGGTTGGGATAGCAGATAAGCTTAAGAGAACATACGATGGACCTTTTCTAGTGAAACGGAATATGAATAACATCAATTTTGTAATTCAACTAGATAGAACGGGGAAAGATAAGCTAGTCCACCATGACAAGATCAAGCCGTATGTGGGTGTTAATCCACCAAAATGGGTTATTGGTGCAAAGAGAAAAATTTTGAAAAATGATGCATAAATTGCTTAATTCTGAAGCAATTCAATGTTTACAGTTTAAAGTTGTTTTTATTTTTTTTAAGTTGTTATTTATCATAATATAGTTTGTAATGCTTATAACGGGAAATAGTTTTCCTTTCTTTATATGTGAAAAATTTTCATGTATGAGGTTGTTTTTCGGAAAGAGAGAAGTTTTCTCTCTATTTGACAAATTTGGTTGTAATTTTGTAAATTGTTGTGTGGCAAATTTGACCAAGAGTGAAAGGGTTATTTCTCAAGGTTAGGGCAACAAGAGAGAAAATGATAGGGAGAAGAAAAAAGGGTTTTTGCAGAGAGACACAAGGCAATATTAACAAAAAGAGAGAGATTCGTGAGACAGGTAGATATTTAGGGTGAACGTTTAAAGTTTGCAAGGGTAATCTGAGACTTAGGTTGACAGAACAGGCTGATGTTAGTGGTGTACGAAGTAAGGTCGAGAGGTCATGGGTTGAGCCTAGGAGTATTTGGTCTAGATGGGTAGTGGCCGGTCTAGGTGTGACCATGGAGGCAAGATACTACCTGAGATGACCATGAGAGAGTAGGGGCCAGACATGACGAGCCTTATGGCAGTGCACAGGTATATGAGGTGAAGAGGAACATGAGAAGTCTGGTTACTGGTGCAAGAGAAGATAGGCAATTGAGAATGTAAACCTGTCGACGGTAGAATGCCAAGTCTCTTAGAGTGGTGAATGTTTGTGAGAAAATCCCTGATTAAGATAGAGATGAGTTTTGAGGGCATAGTCCACAGTAACTGTTGTTTGTAGTATTTATTAAACTGAAGTGTTAAAGAGATGTTCAAATAAACAGATATATGATTTATCAAAGAAGATGAAGTAAATTGTTCTTCTTTTCCACAGCATGTTACACAGATAACTGGCCAGCATAGAAAAAAAAAAAAAAAAGAACGAGTCGAATTGAACGTACGCAAGTAACCCACGAGCATCCAAGTTCAACACAGTAAAATGTTATATATACGCGGACTTGCAAGAAACCCACCCGTGACTTATAGAGAAAAGGTTTTAAGATTGCCCGCAGAAATAATCCGCCCCTTTCCAGTCCCAAACTTTGATTGGCAGTTTTTTTTTTTTAGAAGCAGCCAGAAATTGTTACTTATGAAGGTTCATTTGTCTATTTGGCAGGAATAACAAACAATGGAAACTTACAGTACTACTGCTACGGTTAGAGGGGACGAGGAGGTGGAGAAGGCAGCGAGGAAGAAAGGGAGAGCATACCTCTGCTTGCGATGCTTACACAGAAGCCAGAAGGAGTACATAGATGTCAAGTACCGTATGGAGGGGCACATTATGAAGGATCACCTTCGCCGTGACGAGGTACCATTTTACTGCTCTTTATGTCAGTTCCGTTGTACGCGACATGAGGACCTTGTACAGCACCTTGGCCACTACAAGAAACACCAAGTGTTGGCCCAGCAGGCAGGAGTGGACCCGCTTGACACTACGTGTTTGAAGGCCAACAGCAACAGTTACAAAATAGGACCACGGGACTACTTGGTGTACGACAAGGAAGAGTCCTACAACTACTGGAAGTCCACCCTCCAGAAGAGGCAGATGCCGCCTGTCTCAGGACCAGACTACCTGGCCCAGATTGTGGAAGAGGCCTTTGGTGACTATGGAACAGGCGAAGCAAATAACAGCATAAGAAACACTCCAAACCAGTCCGTTTCAAGGGAGATTACTCCTTTCTCAACTGTAGGCACCCCGAGTTCTACATGCGTTGAAGATCAGGCTACAGTAGGTGCACATGGGCAGCTCACTACACCTAGGCAACCACCTTTAGCAGAAAGTACCGTGGCATTGACCCAGACAAGTACCATCCAGACACCAGAATTTGTAGCTCTCTCTACAGATGACTTGAGACAAGTGCTGACCCCAGTCTTGTCTCAACTGTCAAGCTTGGTTCAACCCGACGTACTGTGCGACCTACTCAAGGAACATAGAGATTACGACCAGCAACTCAGATCAGGGAATGACTTAGGCAATGATGAAACAACAGACAGATTGGCCAATCGTGAAGCAGCTGAAGAGGAGTTGACAGGAAAAGAAGACAGCATTGACCAGGAAGAACTGTTAGAGCAGCTGCTGCCAAAGGAGAACGAGCATACCAGCAGAAAACGAAAGGCTGATTCACCAGCTCATTCCATCAGAGAGAAAAGGTCCAGGTCAAGATCTCCATCTCCAGTGGAAATAACTACCAAGCAGATAGCTGATGCGGTGAGGTCAGGGGTCGTGGATCTGCAGGAGAGGATAACAGACAACACCAATACCCTGCACAGTTTGAAGGAGAGTGTGAAGGACCTATCTATGGCAGTGAAAGAGCTAACCAGCGCAATAAGACAGAAGACAACAAATGAGAAAGACCAAAAGTCAACTTCGCAAAGTTTAAAAGTGATGAAGGAGAACAGAGATACAGCAAAGGACAGGAAGGAGAGAAGAAAGTCAGAAGAAAGAAGGCCTCACGATCACCGGCACAATTACAAGAGAACCGACAACTACAGTAGAGGAGATAAGAAAGACAGAAGATGAAGACCTAACCGAGATAATGTTAACTTAAACTGCCAGAAATAATATCCTAGAGATGTCAAGACAGGACCAAGACTTACAACCAAGACGCAATAACAGAAGATGCAAGGGTCTCAACCAACTTATTACCACTAGCAGACCCTTACTGAAGTCAAACTAAGTTTTAAACCTGGTAACTGTAGGCCAGATCAACCGAAAGTAAGATGTAACCTTGTACAGTGTAATCTGTTTATATTACACTCCAGAACTTTTATGGAAATTGGGTCGCCTGTCTTTATGGCAGGTCCGCACATTACTTCCAGGGCCAGTTTTGTGCGGAGAAGTCGCTCGCTATGAAGGCAGTAGTGAGCCCACATTTGCTTTTTCCACTCAGACGAGCATTTTGTGGGTAGGATATGGTACAACGCAAGACTACGACAGTCGTCACAGATACATGAAAATAGGACTTTATTTATTCTACATTTAGTGATATATATCCAAGTGACTTTAAGTATATGTGAATTATTGCTACTCATGTGTGACAATTTACTAGTGCAATGTGTACAGCGAACACTAATTTCAGTGATAAACATTTTAAGCCTTAGGCAGTGACTGTGTCACTAGTGTTAAAGTGTATTTTAGTAATTTGTTCTAAAATGAACATTAGGTTTTACTTATTTGTGTTGTTGTTGGCAACAGGAGTTTAGCCAACCTAAGAGGGGGGTAATGTTATGCCCCATAAATGTGAGTGTCATTATTAGTTAGCACTCTTAATGGAAGCATTTTGGGATCTTTAAAATCGACCTGATTGGTTATTTTTAAGTTTCCATCTTATTTTCATAGCCATTATGTCATCTGCGACTGTTTTGTCTTTGATGCAAATGCAATAGACTGAAAATCTAACCTTGACAATACAGTTACTAATTTAGGAACCTGTTTCCTCTGTATGTGAAACATATTTCTTGTCTTTTGATGTTATGATGGTAAAACTAGCATAAGCACTTATATATGCAGCTGACGTAGTGAATAATACATGCCAGCATACACATAAATGCGATTAAGCTTGCAAATCTTAGTCGTCTCAGTACGAAATTCTCTTGATGTGGATAGTACTTTGATCCGCATTACGTGAATTTCCCCTCGTTTAGCTGCAAATTCGTTTCAGATTGTAATTTTACTTCGCCGATGTTTCAGACTTGTTGTTAACTTCGTATTTAAGCCGCTGTCATTATTGTTTGTGGTTATTATTAGTCGAAATCGTCTTTACTTTCTTCGACAACGTGATTTGTTTACTGAAGGCGGCCATATTGATTGTTGTTGTTGCGGAGCATGATGGGATTAAGTTGCTAAGATACGGTCTCGCGTGAATGCAGCTCAACTGTCGTTCGGAATATTTGTTGTTAGTATTGTTTTTGTAATTCATTGCATAATTTTTCATCTTCTAGCTAGAAAAAGCTTTTAATTTGAATCTTTACCGATAGGTATTGTTGATTAATCATTTTAGTCACCGTATGCAATGTTTCTCGGTAACTTTTCATTCAAGTATAGGGATGGTTGTAGAAATAACATTTGTTTACATTTTGCTTTCCCGAAAAGCGCGTGCAATTTTCCCGACGGTTTTGATGCTGGAATTCTCGCAGAGCGTTCTGCGGGAACAACAGTATAAAAACCGCTGTTTTCTTGAAATAGGAGGACTCCATTCTGAAACTTCACCTGGTAAACATTTGCATTATTTCTGCATTTTTGTTTTCTTTATTTCTATTTATTTTTATTTTTATTTAAATTGTCATTGTTGAAATACGACAAGCAGACATGAATTAGAATGCAAGGATTTGTGAACTAGAAAGCTGAGGTTTAGGATTGAGATTTAAAACTTTATTATTCCAGAAGAACTTTGAGAAGTTTAACATGCATTCTGACTTAGAATTTTCTTAACTTTGATTAGATAATTTTTTGTTGATTCAAGAATTCAACTTTATTCTATTTTTGCATTGACTTACCACTGTCAATCATCCCCCCCCCCACTCTACCAAACCCCATGAAAACTTGTATAAGGCTATACCTGGATTTATCTAACTATGCAATTTGGATTTTATTTTTTTTTTGGAGTCGGCTTTAGTTTAATTTTTATTTCGGAGTCCTACTTTGGTCCGTACCGGTAACTGTTGCGAAAGATCTACACACTCGAGCTCGCGACAATATTGTAGCAAGAGCGGAAATTGCTCATATTGTAAAATTCCATTGTGTTTAACTAAATTTTTACATAATTATGCAATAATCTTTTATTCAATTTGATTATCCCTACCTTCCAAGAAGTCCTCTGCCAGCAGTTTGTGTCAGAAGGGAATGAGTGAATTGGTACAAAGATAATTTATTTACTCTTTTAATTTCAGGTGAGTGGCTTTAAGGGTCACCAACCTTTACATTCACAAAGACGAGTTATTGAAAGTGCAAATCCAAGGTCAAGGTTAAGAATAACATCAGCCACGTTGAAGAAGCATCTAAATCGTACCCAGTGATTCGATATGGTGCCAGGGTCTACGAGTCCACAGTCAGGCAGAGAAACTTAGATCATAAACCAGGAGAATTAAAAATAATGCAACGCAATCATTCATCTCCTAAAAAATCTTTGCATTATTAGAGACACGTTCAAGATCTACAAAGTTTGGATTTTTTTTTTTTTTTTTTTTTTTTGACGCTGGAAAATAGATGTAGAGAGGATGCAATCATAGAAAACACTTGCCTTTCACTTTAACTCTTTACTAAATAACAAAATTTGAGACCAGTCCAAATTGAAAGCACTTGCAGATGACAAAATAAATGTGAACCAAAAATAGAAATTTGTTTGGCACTGTAGAAAACGTTGTTTGACATTATTTGACTGCATTGTCATCTGCAAATGCATTCAGTAGGGCAGAGTCTGAATTTTTGTTGTCTGGTAAATAGTTTTGCTAATTTATTACAAATCCTGTTAAAACTATTCATTGTATAATTTGTACTTATTGGAGATACTATTTACCTCTTCACCACACCAAAAACTGTAAACTTGTCCAAATTGAAAGTGTTTGCAAACGTCAATTTTAATTTGGTTCAAATGATGGAATATGTCTTTTATATGGTAGAAAATCTTGTGGTTACCAGCATTGTCTCCATTTCCCAGAAGGTTTCCAAAGGCTTCTTCTCTCAGGGTCGTTCAGTTCCGGATTATTTGGTAAAAGGTTAAGCAATTCATTCAAATCTTTCTATTTCATTTAAAATTTAGTAATTTTTTTTCAGATTTTTTTTCTACAAAATTGCATGCTTCTCATCTTAAAAGAGTCATGCATGCATAAAGGTACCACTTTAGTTTTGTTTCGTTCAGTGGTGTTTTTTCAGTAGAAAAAAGACTGGCTGGTCTAAAAGGGGGGATCTCGTAACTGAAAGGTCACTTGCATTTTGATGCTAGGGCTATATAACATTTTACCAAACAATCCAAAAATTTGATGACCCTTAGGAGAAATAGCCATGAAAAGTTGTGGGAAAAGGAGAAAATGTCACTTGCCAGCATTTTCTCCTTTTTGGGCAGTGTTTGCTACCCTCTAATAGACACATTCCACTATTTGAGATAGATTTTGTTGTCTGTGAATTATCTAAGTGTGGACAAGTCTACAATTTTGTCATCTGGTCAAGAGATAAGTCCAGAGTATGAGACAAATAGAAATGGACATTTTCAGGTTGTTTAAAAGGGTATATTTAAGGCTTATATAATCTGAAAATCAGAAAAAAAAAAAAAAGTCCATGGTCAGACTGCTTGTTTTGAGCTCCTGTTTTAGTCTTTCCAAAGACTTAACACCAGTAACTGTTGATCAGATATGTGATACAGTATATGCACTTTTTTCTGCAGGGATTTTATTTCTGTTATTTCTGCAGTCAGGGACGGACATCTGTTTGTCTTCCTAGTGGATCGTTTTATGTGTTGACCTCATTTGCCGCCATGGCGAACGATAAAACAGTTACCACTGAGTGAATTACACAGTATTATTCGTACCAAACCAAACTGGAAGTAAACAAAAATGACTACAAAGCATAGCAATTAAATCCATCTGATGACAAAACTAACAAGTGCAGAAAAAAAGTAAGCAGAAATTTAAGACCCCCTGTTATAGGAAAAAACGCAGAATTTGGAACCCGCAGAAATAAGTGCTTATGTTAAGCACACAAAGTTAGATTACTTCTCATAAATATTTCATTGATTCCTATGAATCAGTCTTCTCATGGATAAACTTTTACATTAGATGCTTTTTACTTTCTGTAATTAAGGTCTATGGCCCCTAACTCGCATATTAAAAGACGGAAGCTGCTGAGATTGCTGAATAGCCTTTTCGAAAGCATCAATGTTACACGATATTTACCGATGAGTTAGGGGTCATAGACCTTGATATAACTTTTATTTGTAATGTGCTGTAAAGTTCACAAAGACATGAAATATACAATAACATGCACTCAACTTTGGCTTTAAATCCCTTTTCTTTTTTCAACATCCTTCTTGTATTTCAAATTCATTTCCATTCTTTAGTTTTGTTTTATTAAGACTTATCTTCATTGACTTCATGTAGTTTTAAATGCAATGTTCTTATTCAATAAATGTAACTGAATGATAATACTATATAGCACAAATCAAAATTCTGTATGGTTTGTAATTTTGTAACCAGCATTTTCTCCTTTTCCCCCACAATGTTTTCTAATCTATCAAAGACAAATTACCTTGTTTGAGCCCCATCAAAATTTTTGTCTGCAAATGCTTTCAATGTTGACAAGTCTTCATTTTTGTTGTGGGGTAAAGGGTTAAGTGTATGATTATAGAGAAGTGAGGTTGTCTGACATAGATGCAAACCTTAGCGAGTTTCCATATCAGTTAGACAACCCCACAAGCTGTTGTCTTTCCAACTTCAGCCATGTGGAATGATAGTGTTGTAAATGCGATATATACAGACCAGATATTGAACGCTGATTGGCTAATTTATCAGAACCATGGTTGAAATAAAGGATGGATCAGTGTGATTTATTTACTACAATATAACACAAAGTTCTGACTATTTTGATTGAAAACATCCAAAGAAAAGAATGACTTACATGCTGTCTGCTGACTGTGATTAATTGAAAGTTTTGAAACTGGAAATGAAGTCCGTTTTTTCTTTTTCAATTAAGATTATATGGAATTTCAGAAAAAGGATCTGTTTTGTACACAATTTCTCCACTTTATAATAACATTGCTATTTTGTCATGAAAAAATAATCAACCCTTTACCACACAATCCAGAAATGCTAATGGTAAGCACATGAAAAAGATAAGAGATAATATTATATTTCATGTGTCTGTTTTTAGAAATGTTATGGGTAAAGAAATGTCGTAATTTAAGCTGGGGGGAATTATTTCCCCGTCACAGTGAATATTTTCCTCCTGCCGAAAATCTGGAACTACTTTTTTAAGTTTTTAAAAGTGGCATTCGTTGACAAAATAATCAGAGGAAATATATAATTTATTTCATCAGCTTGTGGTTAATATGGGGAAATATTTGCCTCAAAAGGGAAAGGTCCGCGAAAATAACTCGTGCCTTACGGCACTCATTATTTTCGCATACCTTTCCCTTTTTCGGCAAATATTTCCGCGTATTAACCACAAGCTGATGAAATAAACTCTATTTATTTAATGATGAAATGGTTAAGGGATTATTTAATAGGTTGACCTAGTTTACTGTGTAAAATTGATTTCCCTGTTTCATGCATCTATATTGAAATGTGATACCATGAGGAATAAACCACTGAGCCATGCTGTGTGAAAAAGGGGGTTTAATGTGTCTCCATGATCCATTACACCAAGCAAGTCATCACATAAGTCTTGATCTATAGAACCCATTTTGTCTAACCAACTGAATCATGAAATAGACTGTTCCTTTGACATGCAGAAAATTGACCGATAGCAAACATTTTTTGACTCGGGTCAGCCTGCACTTTTTGCAGATGCATTAAATCCTGGACCAGTATTCAAAACTGTTGTTACCTCCATAATGTTATGCAATCATTACATGTACAAGGAAAAGCCATATATACATGTATATACAATATTATAAGGGGGTATGTTATAAAATTAAGGAGGTATTTTAAAAATAGAAAAAAGTTTTGGAAACAAAAACATGAAATCATGTGTAAAAATATTGATTTGACAAGTTTTTACCCTTCACCAAATAATGCCTGGTCTAAATGACCCTGAATAATTTTTTGAGAATGCTATGGGAAAATGAGAAAATGCTTTTTTCTCCTTTTTCCCCACAATGTTTTCTATACTATCAAACACAAATCACCTTGAGCGACACTCAATTTGTTGTCTGCAAATGCTTTCAATATGGTACAGTACAAAATTTTGTGGTTTGATTACATTATCTTAAGGTTAACCCTTAGATTACTAAGCGTGACTCAAGGACCTTTTGCAGATAGCTTGGGTTAAGATCAGACTGCACAGAACATATTATCTGATCTTTGATATACACTGTCTCATAAGGAGATATTTTTCCCCAAAAATACCTTTGAAATAGCAAAATCATGGTTTTTACTTGCGTCGTGAGTTTCATTTCACTTATGTAGCAGGATAAGAGTTAACAAGATTACTCATAAGAGAATTCATTAAAGTAACAATAAAGGCCAAATGTGAACAAAGTGGGTGTTTAAATGTATTTGAATTTATATCATACTATTTAAAAGTATGGAAATTATTGTGAAGATTACAATCTGTCATTGTACGGTCGGTCAAAGTGTTAGGCGCTGACAGAGAAATTAATTTTGAAACTAGGTTAAAACCTGCCAGGTAGCTGTTTTTTGTTAACTTTTTGCTTGATTTTAAAATTCTTTTTTCTGCCAGCGACTAACATATAGCCCGACCACACGATAACAGACTGCCATCTCAACAATATTTTCCATACTTTTAAATGGTATGATTTAAATTTATACATTATGTATTATGACACCTGCTTCGATATTTTGGCCTTTACTGGGCCTTTAATATGTCAAAACTTTGCACGATAAATATGAAAATGGATTTCAGATGAATGATTCTTGGAGGGGCTCTGGGTCATGGCCATCTCTTTGCCATGACAAAATTTTAGATTGGTCCAAATTCAAAGCACCTGCAGACGACGTATCAAATGAGCTTCATATGATCGGATTTGATTCTGAAAGGACAGAAAACATAATGGGAAAAGAAGAAAATGTTGGTTACCAGCATTTTCTTCTTTTCCCACAATATTTTCTACCCAGTCAGAGACAAAAATCTTTGAGCCACATTTGTCATCTGCAAATGATTTAAACTTGGACGCGTCTGAGATTTTGTAGTATGGTAAAGAGCTAGAGATTTTAGTCAGTACTTCTTCAAAACATTGTGATATATGAAGAAAACTTAATATTGATTATTGAGTTGTTTATTTGTTTACCACAATGGCTTTCTTGCAATTAATGTCTGATTAAGTCTATTTTTTTTCGTTTCAAAATAAATGAGCCCAAGTTCAACATTTTTATACAATGTAAAATCATTATTTATGACTTTTTTTCATTTATTTATATATTATTAAGTCCAAGTACATTCCACTGCTTCTAGATTTAGATCTACCTCAAGGGGATTCATACTTACTCCATTCTCATTTAGTTTGTGTTACCATCATAACAGTAAGGCTAATAAAGGATATTATACTTTGATATTGTCCCCATATATTTGCACTGGATGAAAGCATGCAATATTTTTCCATATTACATACTTTAGAGATTTTTTCACGTGTTGCAAAGTACGGAACTACTTTAAAACCCACCATTTCTCTAAAAATCAAAATATGAACGGCCGCCATTATCATAAATTTCATTGTTAGACATCATGTTTTACGAAATTTTCAATGCATAGTACTTCCTAAAAACATGAAAAATAAGCAGAATGTTTGTTTCCAGAATAACAGCCACTACAAAGTTATGAAAAATTTGTCTATCAGTTATGTTTATTGACGATGAAATTATTAAGCCGTGAAAAAGGGTCCTCAGTCACCATCTTGTTTGTTTACATACCTTTAGCAACGGTGACATCATCAAAAGCCAATGTTGAAAATTCTGCGAAACCATGGCAGGTCTATGAAACAGATTTCTTGTCGCTTTTGAAATAAACAAAACAAATCGAGGAATTTGATGGAAACACTGTTAAATCACAGGAAATTATGTAAACAATATCAAAGTATATAATAAAAATGTTATTGCACTTGTACATGGGAATTCATTGTGTTGAACTCGTTCTTTTGGCGTAGCTGCCCTCGCAAGCTGGGGCAACTCTACCAAAAGAACTCGTTCAACACAATATATTCCCATACAAGTGCAATAACCTATAAAATTAGCAGAGTTTTGAATGAACACCAGCGCTAATATTTTCACAAGTAACAAAGCCCTAAGTGAAAATATTGAGCTTTGGTGTTCATGGAAATTACATCTGAACATTTATTACATTCAGTGTTTCTCCTTTGTATAATTTTATGTTCATTTCAGTTTGTAAAATAGCTGTTAATCATTGAAAATACAAGTAGTAGGATAAGTGGCTATTTGATCACTCATGAAAATCTTTCAGTTAAAGTTGTCTTCTCTATTATGGAAAGGAAGTTGATGCTTGATTTCTTAAGTCATTGATAGAATACTTAATATAACACGAGTTGCACATATATGCATTTATTTTTGTTGCATGTCTATTGTGTAAATGTGAGAAATTCTATTTCATGGGTAGTTTTTACTCTGTGTTTCCTATACGTTTGCCATGCATAATACCACCTTGCAGACAGCTTATCAAAAATCACAAATGCTGATGTCAATACTTAACACCCCACCACACACACTATTTTGGGGATGGGTATAGCAGGATCATGTTGTCTGTCTGAAACATTTTTCTTTAAATATAGAGAAATTACTTGTTTGAGCAATGTCTACATTTCCTACGATGTTTTCAAGCCATCTGTGGATTTTCTAAGTGAACGATTTGTTCTAAGTCTTACATATTTTGTTGAAAATTGGCAAAACAATTCAAACAGAATTATCAGGAAGTAACTTTTTGCTACTGCATTTGTGTGTGGGTGGCAAATTCAATTTCCAGGTAGCAAAATTTCTTCCATTCATTTTGAACTCTGGAATAAGGGATTCAAAACAATGTGGGTACGGGAGAAAATGTTCGAAACTAGCACTTTCTTTTCTAGCTACTGGTAATATCTACTGTGAAGCTTTTAACTTTTTTACCAAACGAAAAAATTTTAGACTCGTATAGTTTGAGAGAATCTGAATAAAGACATGTGTGTCTCTAGTAATGACATATGTCTCTGAAAGGGTAAAAAAACACTTTGGGTAAGAAGTGTTGATTACTAGTGTTTTTTTACTTCCCACAATGTTTTCGAAGCATTCTACTCCATAATTCCGTATTGTTTCGTACAGGGTGCAAAAAACTTTTTTTAATCTTAACCAGATGATAAAATTTTGGACCTGACCAAATTCAAAGCATTTACAGACCACAAATAAACTGTAGTGTAATCTGTCCATAAAAAAGCGTTTTCTCCTTTTCCCACAATGCCTTCAGAAGTCTTCTACAGAGTCACTAAACATGTATCTTTACATTCCTTTTGATTGTGGGAATCCGGATTTCATTCCAACGTAAGCTTAAAAGCCACTTAAAACTAGATTTTAACCTTTTATTCAAGAAATTTGCTGCTAGTGCTTGAAGTATTATTGTCTTGAACCCACAACCTGAACACTGTGAGTCAACAAGCATGTCACTACATGATATCCAGATGTCTTAAAAATAATGAGCTGTGCTCTGGCAAAAAGGAGCTGAATGCATTCTTTTATACCAACCAAGTCATAACATATTCATGGATCCATAAAATCCGATTTGACTAACAACCAATTATGAGGTAAACTGGTCCTTTGACATGCAAAAAAAAATCGACCAGTAGCACCAGCTTTTGACCCAGGTCAGCATACTTATTCTGCACAAGCTAACATAGGTCAAAAACCATGTGCAGATCCATTAAACCTTTTTTCACAGACCCAAGGTCAATAATTTTTGCAGATGCATTAAACCCCCTTTAAACAGAGCATGACAAACATGCAATGGGTTACATGATGTTAAATACCCTACGACTAATAGGGTATAAAATTTCATTCAAAAATTAATGAAAAAACATGCATTTTCTACATGTTTAAATTTTAGTGAAAAGCTTATATTGCCGGCAAATAAAGATGATCGTTTTTTTTTTCTATTTTTTAAATTGGTAAGAAAGAATCTAGTTTTAAGGGACTTTCAGCATTTAGTCATTCATTCCATCCTGTGTATGTGTTATTGTTGATGATCATGAAATGCTGTAATTTTCTAGTTTTATTTATTTGTGACACTTTAGTTCTCCTTTCTACAATTTTTGCAATGTGATAAACTTGTTAAAATATAAAGTATTAGTAAAAGATTTAATTCATTGAGCTATGTCTTTGTTTATCTCTGCCTTTGTGGGACTCCCTTTAGGTCCATTAACCCTGATAGTGATTGGCTTTTGAATGAAGTTTCAACTCTTTACCAAACAACAAAATTTTAGACTGTTCCAAATTGAAAGCATTTGCAGATGACAAAATAAATGTGACCCAAAAATTGAAATTTGTGTTGGGAGGGGTAGAAAACATTTTGTGAAAAGACAAAAATGCTGGTTACCAGTATTTTATCCTTTTCCCACAGCGTTTTCAAGTTTTCTTTCTCAGTGTCATTAAAAATCAGGATTATGTTGTTAAGGGTTAGGCTGAGTTCAGCAGTAATAATGATGTATTGAGACTAGAACCTCTGATCTTAGACTGAGAGTTACATGGAAACTGAGATATTCTGGTTTTAAAGCCAAAAAATAGCCATACTGGTGAAGCATTTTCTGTTTTTCCCCCCCATGTTTTCTACCATTCTTTTCGGCCTTTTTAATTAGAATTTTTTCAAATGCTTTCAATATGGATGAATCTGATTTTGTCATTTCATAAAGAGGTAAAAGAATGTTCATGAATAACAGAACAAGCAACTTGTATCCTTTTTTTCCAGTTTATTGTACAGACTACAGAATAATTTAGCGTTTTCCACCAACTCTTGGAGCCTTACTCTGAACCACCTTGGCTGCTTTCTGCTGTGATTTCTGGTGAGACTTGGCCTGTGCTGTCTGAAATAAACATATAGAGACTTGTGTTTAGCAACTTCTTGCCTTCACAAGCCACCTATCATAAATAAAACCCGTTCACAGTTCCAAAATCGAAGTGCTAAGGAAGTAAAAAGGACACTCTTAGTTATCATTCAAGATGTAGGTATTGTAGTTTCAAAGCTGTTTTTGTCAGAATATTATAACAGAAATTATGCTCAACAACCCAATCAGCCAAAGATCACAATCTGTCAGCAGATTTTATACTCTCCACCAATACTTCATATTAAGAAACATTTACAATAATTTCTACACCATGTCATTTTACCAGATAACAGAATTCTAGAATTATTCACATCAAAAGTACTTCTAGACAACATTTTAAATTATGCCAAATACCGTACTAGGATTTGTCATCTTAAAGAGTAGTTAACACTGGGAGAAGGAAGAAGGACTGAATACCTGCATCTTGTACTATTCACTCAACTTCTTGAAAGCCTTACAAATAGGGTCTATAACTCTTTACCAAACAACAAAATTTTAGACCAGACAATTTTGGAAGAATTTGCAGATGACATATTAAATGTGGTTCAAATGATGGGTTTCGTCTTTGAAAGGGTTTAAAACATTGTGGTAAAAGGCTAAAATGCTGATTACCAGAAATGATTTAAAAAGCCTTCTTCTTCAGGGTTTGTTAAACTTAAGATTGTGTGATAAATGGTTAACCCCTTTATCAAAAAATCCTGTGTTTTAACAACCTAGAAAGAAGAAGACCACTGGCCCTAATGCACTAACTTGAGTAAAGTCATCTAGAATTGATAAAGTTGAAGAGATCCTAGTTGTAATTATGTAAAACACACCAGTGAAAGTGACATACTTTTTTGACTCAACATGACCCAATTTTTATATTGTCCTAGACGTCATCTAGATAAATATTTTGACCACTTTTCATGAGTATCAAACAAACAGTATGGCCTCTAAAGTGAGCAAAGGTTTTTTAATGATTTGCCCCAGTGACCTACTCTTTGACCTGATGTGACCCATTTCAAACTTGTCTCAGATATCAGCAAGACAAACATTTTGGTCAACTTTCCCAAGTATCAGATAGGAGATGTGGCCTTGCCAGTGTGCACAAGGTTTCGTAAGACTTGCCCCAGTGACCTCTTTTTTGACCCAACATAACCAAAATTCAGATTTGTACAAGATGTCAAGATACACATTCTGACCAATTTTCATGAGTACTATACTGACAGTGTGGCCTGTGCAGCGCACACAAGATTTTTCTCAGATTTACCCTGGTGACCTACTTTTTAACCTAATGTGACCCAATTTCAAACTTGTCCATAATGTAAACAAGATTAACATTCTGACCAATTTTCATCAGTTTCTGACTGAAAATGTTGCCTCTACAATAAAAACAAGGTTTTTCTAAGATTTGTCCCAGTCACAGTGAACTACTTTTTGTTCCACCATGACCCAATTTCAAACCTATCTGAGATATTATCAAGTCAAACATTCTCACCAACTTTCATGAGAATTTGACCGAAAGTGTGGCCTCTAGTGTGCACACAGGGTAATTATTGATGCCCGCATGTAGCACAACAGAAGCCGGACACAGCACTATCACAAAAGCCCACCTCCAGCACTTTGTGCTCTGGTTAGCTAAATAGGGCTTTTGAAAAGATTGTGGGAAAAGGAGAAAATGCTGGTAACCAGCATTTTCTCCTTTCACCGCAATTTTTTCTACCTTTACTAAGACATATCCCTTCATTTGAGCCATGTTCATCTTGTCAACTGCAAATGCTTCAATTTCGACAAGTCTAAAATTTGTCATCTGGTTGAGTTAAACTACTGGATTGCTCGGTGAAGGGTTAGAGACTATTAGTACGGTATTTTAGTCTGCTTTCAACAGTATTTCAGAGAGACTTCAACAATTGAACATTGGTGTGTTCACTAGTTTTGACCATCACTCTGCAAGGGCTCTGCTGTGCATAAAATTTTACTGTTTAACTCTTTACCAGGCAACAACACTTTTGACTACAAACTTGAAAGAATTTTGAGATGACAAATTTGATGTAGATTAAAATATGATCTCTGTCTTTGAAATGGGGGAAGGGGGGGGGGGGGGGAAAGCAAAGGATAACCAGAATTTTCTCCTTTTCCAACAATGTTTTCCAAAGTTTTTACCGCTAGAGTTGGTAAAACTTGGAATTGTGCGAAGGGTTAAGGTAACTCTAAGGTTGTTTGCATGGTGTTTAATGCCATTTTCAACATTATTTCTGATGTATCTAGTGCACCTCTCAATGCAATCTTAAAAGTTTCCTTCACCAGTACTTTGCACCATACTCTACTCAAGCCAATGGCTGCTTCCTGCATAAAATCATCAATACAATGCTCAGCATCGAGAGAGCAATCAAGCCTGATACAATGGCTATCATCAATCTTTCCAAAGAATTTAACCAAGCTGAGAACAGGACCAACTACCCCTTGGTTTCAAATGAGGTACTTGGCTGGGCATCTAACTCATATAACCCTTCACATGCTATGTAACTGACACCCTAAAGTAAAAACAGAAGACAAAAAAAGGTTACATTTCCAAAAAATTTTCAAGAATAAAACATTTCTCAAACTATCCGACGGTGCAGCTCGGATCAGGCTGCACATTCCGTGCAGTGAGACCTTCGTCAACACTGCACATGCACCCCCTGCTGTCTTTAACATGTGGAGAATTCAGTAACTTATTTTTTTTTTTCCCACTTGACAAAAATGTAGAACTCTAGAGATTGAAAGCTTTTGCAAACTACAAATTCAAAGTAGCTCAAATTATGATTTCTGTCTTTCATAAGGAAGAAAACAATATGGGAAAAGCATTTTCTCTGGTTACCAACATTTTCTCCTATTTCCACATTGTTTTCAAAAGCCTAACTCTCTTTGGTCATTAAAACTCGGGACTAGGTGGTAAAGGGTTTAACTAGTTGACTGTCATCCTTTCTTACCTTTTGTGCTTTCTTGGCAGCTTCTTTAGCCTTATTCTTTTCTTTTGCAGCCCTGAAATACATTTATTTACAGTTTATCAAAATGGAATGAAATCTAGCAAGGCAATAGAAAACAATGATAGTAATTATCCAGAGTTTTTACCACTTTACCTGACAACAATATTTGGTCAACATCTGTTTTGAAAGCGTTTGCAACAAGAAAGCGAATAAGATTCGAGTGAAATAATTGAATATGTTTTTAAAAGGGTTAAAAAAATATCATCTAGTGGGCAATCAAACCACAGGATTGTTTGGTATTGGGTTCAGTTAATTCTAATTCTATAGTACGAGACTAAACATCAATTCGGCTGAGAATTTCATTATCTCTTTACCAGATGACAAAATTTTAGCCTATTTCAGAAACCAGAGTGTAGATAAAATATCAGACTGCATGTTTGTTAAGTCTAATCTTGATCTACACTGGCGAGGCAACTAAAATCATTAAAGCCTCTTTAACCCTTTACCACACAACGACGCCTTTTAATGCCCCTGAAGAAGAGGCCTTTTGAAAACATTGTGGGAAAAGGAGAAAATGCTGGTTACCAGCATTTTCTCCTTTTCCCACAAAGTTTTCTACCCTATCAAAGAAAAGTTGGGTCATTTGAGCCCCTACGAAATTGTCGTCTGCAAATGCTTTCAATTTGGGTAAGTCTTAAATTTTGCCGTGTGGTAAAGCGTTAATGTACTAATTAGTCTTGGAACCACGGGAAATGGAACAATTTTGGCATTTAACTAGAATTTCTTTCTCATAAAAATTACTATTTACTGATGATAATTTGATAGACTAAATACCAAAACGACAAACTTCAAACTTAAACCCATTACTTCTACTGGCAAATCAATATTATTACATGAACTTACTGCCAACAATGTGTCCTCCATTAGAACTTTATCTCACATCAAATCACTGACATACCACAGAAATGACTAAGATTTAGTTTTTTAAAAATTGGACGGAAGGATGGGATAGGCAAAGAGATGGATGCCACCAATGAAAATATGTCCTGCGGCCTAATATGAAATAAATACTCATTCATTTAAAGTTTCATACCTGATAGCTTGTTCTCTCTGAGCCTTTCTCACCTCAGGCTTCTGGTTTCTCTTTGCCATAATATCATTGAGAGTGGCACCAGTAATGGCTCTTTGAAATTTGGTGGTTCTGCGTGTCCTCTTCTTGGTTATTTCCTCCGAAATTCCCTTTTTGTGTTTCCTCCTGTACAGAACAGTCCAACTAATATTTCTAGGATTCCTCTTCATCATGTGAGACCTTTCGGTTTTAGCACTAACAAACTGGAAGACCTACACATTAGAAACAAGATAAGATTACCAATTCTTAGTCAAAGCCTTTACAAGATGACAAATTTGAGACTCCTCCAAATTGAAAGTATTTGCAGACCACGAATCAAATGAGGCTCATGACACAGTGGCTGTGACAGAGAAAAAAGAAAATAATTACATGTTACAAGAATGTACCCTTTTCAAAGTTGCTTCCCTTGTGTACTGTATTCTGTATTCTCTGATAAATTCCTGAACCTGTGGAACACTCTCCTACGAGATAAATCTATACAACCTTGGTCAATAATTAAACATTATCATTTTTATTCTTTGGTGTTGTAAATGTATACATGCTTGAGCTTGTTATAGCACATACAGTACATCTCACAGGTGCAGATTGAGATTGAGTTCCATACAAGGAAGTAGGTTTATGTTACTCTTGCTCTTCCATAAAAAGATTCCCTTGAAACTTTTATATGCTAGGTGTAGAGCAGAGTTACATGTGAGGTTACCTCTGGGTTTCTATTAACCAGTTCACCCAGTGTTGGGTGAGAAACACAGAGTCTTGAAACAACATCCTCCCTTGCAGGGTTTTCCCTCGACTCTCTTATATGGGGGTTACTTCACCCAAAAATGACCCCCTTCAAATGAAGAAAAGAAGGCAAACATTGAAATTTTGGGGGTCATTTAGAAAATTTGGGGGCCAAAATTCAAAGGAATAGGGGGTCATGGAAACCCTGCTGCCTAGACAGGAACTCAAACCCTGGACCTTAGGACTGGCAGTCCAGTTTATTGAATACAAGGCTATCTCTTAGACCTTTCATTGTACAGATACCTGTCCCCAGAGGCGATGTTACTTTTTGACTGTTGGCCTCTGGGTACAGACGATCGGTAAAAAAAAAAAAAAAAAAAAAGCAGTTGAAATCCCCACATAGATTTTGAGCTCAAGTTTGAACTCTCATTATTTCCAAATAGAGCACAAAACTAGGATTTGAACATACCTGTTGCTTGCATATTCAATAACCCTTTCTTTGAAATACGAGTATTTTCAATTCAAACGTTGTACATAAGAAAAAACAGTTCATTTCATCTGTTACTCAAGTTATTTATGTTCCGGAAAACACACAAAATGGCCAAAAAATGGCCACCACACACAATAAATTTTGTCAGTTTTTTCCCCCCGAGATTTGCATGTTATAAACGAACGACAAGCTCTTTATAAACGGTTTGATAATTTGTCTTTGGCCATGTTTGTTACTAAAAGTTAATTGTATTTTGTTGCAATACAGACAACATAGAAAGTCAGTATAGCCCTCTATCTTTGCTACCGGAAAATTACCTTCAGTCTGACAGGTTGCTCCGATGTTATATTTGTGATTCGGTCTCTGCACCCGTTCACATCAGCCCTTCTTTAACAGTATCTGGAAATTTTCAAAATCTTACCCATCATCTTTGAGTCTGCTTTATGTGTCTTTCATTGCTTGTCAGCTATGAAAATGGACATGAATCGATGGATAACTGATTAATATTTACAAAAAACCACAATAATTAAAAAAAATTACTGTTACTTTTATCCGTTGACCTAATTCACACGAAATCAAAACTAGGCTAGACATTTACTGCACAAGATTCAGAAGTCATTTCCGGTACAGCAAAGTTCTTTTTTTCACAATTTATCGGCTTCTGTTTCATCAGCTTGGGCATGGAAAGGAAAAGTAAAATGTACTGGATATATTTCATTTACGAGGACTCATATTTATCACTTAAATTGCCAATCACATGATGTCATTTTTTCAAATGAAATTGACCACGTATGCACAGTTAATTGAATTTACGATGAGTGTTTGTTTACAAATTAGCCAGATGTGTTTATGTCAAATAAATGGTAAATTACAAAAGGATCGATGAAAACCTTGCACTAAACTTGGTGTCAATGTGAAGTTAAATCATTTACTATCGATTCATGTCCATTTTCATAGCTGACAAGCAGATTAAAGACACATTATGTTGACTGAAAAATGACCGGTAAGATTTTGAGATTTCCAGCTGGTATTAAAGAAGGCCTGCTGTGAAGGGTTACAGCAGGGATCTTATTGTGTATATACGATCCCTGGTTACAGAGACCCAATCACAAAAATAACATTGGAGCAAACCTTCAGGCTGAAGGTACCTTCACCATTGAGATAGTTCCCGTGCCAACAACGTGGAAAGTTCAGAAAAAAGATAATGCTGTGTTAGAATCAACGTTACAGCATGTCATGAAAAAATTAATCCGTTAGTACAAAAAAAACTACGAACCCTTCCATCGGTTTTCACAGCCCTCTTGCCGTGACCAGGATATATTTTGAACCCGCTGAACGAGCACAGTTCGATCCTGAAATTACAAAAGACGTCATCTTACTATTATGCAAAAAATAATTGTAAAGTTTCAGTGTAAAAATAATAGCAAAATTTTGTATAACGTTTAGATTAATCAGGATTGCTAAAGATTTCACAATTTGTTTACACTTACTTCATGATTGCAACCGGAAAAGGAAGAACAATCTGTGGTAGAGGTTTATATTTAAAGATTCATATCGTTGTCGTCTCGGGAGCTTCATAAATATGTTCGATGACATTTACGTTGAACTTAGTAAAAAAAAAAAGATAGAGAAATAGAGTTTGAAATTATAATCTTAATGAACTGTGTTAATTTTATGGCAAAATTATACCCCATATTTATTCTTTGTTTTATTTCAGCTGGATTTAAATAAAAAAACTTAGATCTAATTACTTAAAATTTTCATGCCTGCAAACAAAGTGACAATGAATTCCTGGTAGGACATTGAAAAAAGTGTTCTGGTATTTGAACATTTACTTCCTATGACAAATCACTATTTCAACCCGTTAACACTTCCCCCCTCCCCCACCCCCACAAAAAAAATGCCGTGTTTAAACGACCCGATGTAAACGTCTCTTTAACACATCTAGGAAAAAGAGAAAATGCTTTTAACCAGCATTTTCTCCTTTTCCCCAGGGATCGTAAAACGCAAATTTATGTACGATCCCTGTTTTTCCACAATGTTTTCAACCCTTTCAAACACAAATCCTTTCTTAAAGCCCGACTGAATTTGTTGTCTGCAAATGCTTTCAAAATGGTCCAGCTTCTAAAATTTCGTAGCTCAGAAAAGAGCTTAAATCGTGAAATCGAGTAAATTGAGATGAAATTATACTGTATGCATTTAAGGAGACAACATACCTTTTTCACAACCGAAATCGTGCTATATCCTTATATGCCGATCCCTAGCCACACTAAGTCTTGAAACAACTCGAACCGACTTGTAGAAAAATTGTTATCCGTTTGACTGAATTGGCTGATAGAAACAATGCTCATCGAGCAAACTTTGAAAAACTTGTCCTATGAATTTGAAATCTAGAACATAAAGTTCCATGCTGTCAACTTAATATCTCTTAGTAACACTGAAGTAGTGTTAATGAAATTACGAGTTATTCTTCTTCTTCTCTCTCTCTCTCTCTCTCTCTCTCTCTCTCTCTCTCTCTCTCTCTCTCTCATTTATGTGAGGCACGAACTTGCAAGATAAACTGGCATACGACCTTAAAAGAGCCCCCCCTTCCTAAAGTTCATCAGTTTGTCCTTCAACTATCTCGTGGTTATATTAAATTGGCTTTTTGGATGTACGATTCTTCCGAAATGTGTACAAGTCCAGGATTTTAATCGCGTTAAAACTTGAAATTATCTGTTTTGGAGGGAAAAAAAAAAAAACAAGAAAGAGAGACGTTTGAAAGAGGGAATTCATTTTTATATTAAAAATAAAGGATTGAGTTGAATTGGTTTACGTGAAACAGTTAAGTAGTATCTTTTCAAGCAGTCATATCTTTTGTAGATCATTAGCACGGATATCTGTTAAAAACTAAATTATTCTATGGAAAATTGAGAAACACCGATAGTTAGTTTCGGAAAAGAACTTTAGTGTCTGTATCCGGTGCAGCCTCATTTCAGAGGTTTCGGGTTTTAGTCCTGTGGTGAACGAGATCAACCTCTGGAACTACTCACCTTTGCACGGGTAGAGGTCCTGGTCAGGTTTCCAAGAAGCAATCATCGACACTTGTTATTTCAATTTATAGGAACTTATTTCACATTCGATGAAATACGATCCCTGCTTACAACCACCAGGGATCGTATATACACATATATATATGTATATAAGATCCCTGCAACCACGGACATCACAAATTAACCTTTTAAAATAAGTGATTTAAGGTAGAGTAAATTATAAAAAAAAAAAAAATGCCGTCAAGGGTGTAAAACTGACATAACACTAGTTGCTCATATTCTTATTTAAAGATAGTTTGAGTGAGTCACAATTTTGTTTTTTATCAAACTGTTAACCCTGTACTAAACAAGTCCGTGTTTTTAAGACCCTGAAGAATTTTTTTATTTTTTGTAAACAGATAATTTGTCGTGAAAGGTTTTTAAAGTTTTCAAAGACTAATCCTGCCGTGTGACCTAACTTTCAGTTTAAGCCTGCAAAGTGTTTTAATGTGTACAGGCCTATGTGGATCGTCAGATAGAGAGTTAATCTTTGGTGCATATGATAATTCTTAACATTTTCACATGCATTGAACTCTTTACCTCTTTACCAAACGACAAAATTTTGGACTCGACCAAACTGAAAGTATTTGCAGACGACAAATTGAATGTTAATTAAACAATGCTTCCGTCTTTGATAGGATAGAAAACATTGTTGGAAAAGGAGAAAATGCTGGTTACCAACATTTTCACCTTCTCGCATGATTTTTCCAAAAGCCTTCTTCTTTCAGAATCCTTAAATCTTGGGATTGTGTGGTTACCAGACATCAAAAGTTTAGACTTGTTCAAAACTAAAAGCGTTTGCAGACGAGAAGTTAAATATGACGCAAATAAGTAGAAAACATTTTGGAAACAGGATAAAATGCCGGCTACCAGCAGTTTAAAAATAATATCCTTTTTTCACAATGTCCAAAAGGCCTTTTCTCAGGGTCATGAAAAACTTTGTGGAGTTTTCATCTGCTGGTTTAAGTCGATAGTTGGCAACGTCTCCGCCTATCAAAATGCCAGTTTTAGGATTTACAGTCGGAACTGAATATGGTTAATCTTAACGGGAAGAAAACGCTATGTGCAAACGGAAAATGCTCGTCAGATAATTTCACCAAAAGGAGAATATGCTGGCTAAAAAAGATACTTTGTCGTTTTCCATAATATATTCTACCCGTTCTGAGACGATTTCCACCATTTGAGCCAAATATAATCTGTCGTCTGCTTCTTGGAAATTACTATTGAGCACTTCTTGGATATTAGCTTGCTTCTTCGATATTAATTAATTAAATATGAAAGGGACCAGCAGATTTTGAAAGCTTACTCATGATCTCGTAACAGTAAGTAAAACAGTCAGTAAGTGAATGATTTGGATTTGGATAGTCCTATTTTTTTCCCCTTTGATATAAAGCTTTTTTCACTATATCGCAGTGCTTTTTATACCACCATAGCGCTGAAAATAAAGTAACATAATACTTTGATTCTATATCAGTATGTGACCAACGAGAAATGCCGTTTTATTATTAATTGACCAATACGCGTATTCCTTACAAAGCATAGGAAAATGGCGGAAGAAGGTTTGTTTTGGAACAAGACTGGTCATGTTTTCGGTTTAAAAATAAGCTTTGTGTAAAGATTTGACCTGATTTCTGTTACCCCTTTCCTTTCTTAGAGAGTTTTTTGTTTTATCTAATGTAATCAGCTCTTAAACCATTTTTAAAGCCATGTCTAATCCTTAATGTGTGAGCGTTGTCAATGTAAACTAAAATTGGAATTATGAATAACTTATCCTCATCAAACATCAAAGGTACAGTAGATCTACGTACTCTATTTGGATAATGTTTGTGGGTGGTATCCCTACTTTATTTCCACCACTTACTCAATAAGCACTAACTATTGAGAGAAAGATTTTCCTTTCTTTTTCAAAGAATTCTTGTCTGGAAAATGCATAATTGGTACCAAAGGTGTTAGATACTGCTTTTCTTTTGTAATCGGTTCTCCATTTACTGTCTTGTACATCTTTGAAATGAACTGCTAAACTACCCTGTCATACGATGGTGAATTACAATGTATGTAGTTATGTGTTGACTGCACAAATAACATTGTAGAGCACTTGACTTGACTTGATGTTAGTTTCCTATCCTAGCGCAAAACCCTATATTGGTGGCTCTTTTACCTTACAGATGTTCATACCTTAGTGATAAAATAAATAAATGGGCCTGCAAAATCAGTGGGTTGCTCTAGGAAATTAAAATAGGAAGGGGTATGTTGATATGAGTCAGCAATGAGTTCTAGGGCTATCAAGCAGTTTAGGTAACTTATTCAGAAGTAGATTACTCCATGAGTAAGTCAGGATTCAGATAAAGGGTATTAGCGAAATATCTGAAATTCTCACATGACTGTCAAGGATGACTCTTAGGCTATAACTCCATGCCAAAAATACAGATACAGAATTTAGACTTCCATATTAAGAGCAATTGTAAAGCTTTGAAATGTGTTGAAAAGTATTTATCAATAATTTATTTTCAACTGACATTTCTGCTTTTTTGGTATCTTAACACTGTACTAAATTATAAAATTTTAGACTTGTCCGAATTGAACATATTTGTAGATGACAAATTCAGTATGGTTCAAATGATGGGATTTGTATTTGAAGGGGTAGAAAACATTGTAAGAAAAGGAGAAAATGCTGGTGTTTTCAAGAGCCTTCTTTTTCAGGGTTGTTGAAACTCAGGATTGTGTGGTAAAGGGTTAAGTATCTGTTCTTCAGTTTACTTTAAAAGTGTGCCCTATATTACATTTTTGTCTGTGCTGAGTTTAGCATTTTTGAAAATAACATTAGTGTCTATTTAACACCAAAACTGACATGAATATACAGCATTTATCCTGCTTAATAATGGGAAATGGTTAAAACTGACAACAGACAATTATTTCACATTATCATTTCCTACACCCTCTAACCTAACACTGCACAAAAACGACCATACAGGGGATAGCTTTTGAAATGATTGATTGAAAACAGGCAACTGCATGTTCAAGCAATTATATGTATTTCTATTCTGACATTTCTATACATTTTAAGACAGATGATCTATTTGCACAAAATGTATCTTGCTTGCCTCACTTATACTGAATCAAGTGAGTCTAAGATTAGCCAGCGTGGTAATGGGTGAACCCTTTACCACATAATCCTGACTTTTAAGGATTCCAAGATTGATGCCTTTTGAAAACATTGTGAGAAAAGGAGAAAATGCTGGTAATTCTCCTTTTCCCACAATGTTTTTGACCTTATGAAAAACAGAAATCATCGTTTGAGCTACATTTAATTTGTCATCTTCTAATGCTTTATTTTTGGGCTAGTCTAACATTATGTTGTCTGGTTAAGGAAGTGGTATGGGTCAAGATTATTGATTAATGACTAGATTTATTTAGCATTTGTGAATGAAAAATTTCCTGGTAGGTGTATAATATACTGTCATATGTAAAGCATTAATAAGTTTTTTGTCCTGAAATTTAAACTTCTTCTCGCAAACTAATGATCTTTTTTAAAAGAGTTTAAAAAGAGGTGTGTTTTGTGGTAGCATTGACCAAGTTTAATTACAGAAATATGGCCAGGTGCCAGAATATTTGTAAATATAGACTTGGGTATGTGCCAACTGTATTATGACAAGATGCACCTAATGTTTCAGACTTTGTCCTTTTTTCAATTTCAAACTTTTTTGTCTCAACAAAATAAGCAAGAAGAGAAGCATAAATTGCAATGATTTGTTCTGAACTTTGCATGTAGAGAGAGTAAATTGGACTTTAACATTTCTGTATTTACAATGAGACTTAAACAAAAACTATCAAGTAAGTACCAGTTTTTGTCAGTGTAAATGATTTTTAAAATATATTTATCTATTTGATTACATCTATTAATTTGATTACAATATATTTATACTTTGATTTCAAATAACTTGTAGATACATTTTTGAAAAGATGTTACATCAGGGACGTGAACAAGCAAATTTGTTTTGCAATGGTAGTGAAAATTTGTTAAATACTGTGATAAGGCTTTACACAAAACCTCCTCCATCACTATTAACTCTTTACCGCATCACGAGTTTTAACAACCCTGACGATAAAGACTTTTGAAAACATTGTAGGAAAAGAAGAAAATGCTGATAACCAGCATTTTCTCCTTTTCCCACAATGTTTTCTACCCTATCAAAGACAGAATTAATAATTTTAGTAGCACTGAATTTGTCATCTGCAAATGAGTTCAGTTTGGTCCAGTCCAAACTTATGTCGTTTGGTAAAGAGTTAAATCCACGAATTATTATCTTGACTAAGGTTTAATGCCTGGAAACATTGTCATTGCTAAGCCATAAGTTGATTTAATTTTTGTCCAGACTGTTTTCAGACAACCTTGTGTACTGGTACAAGGAAATAGAGAATTTTGTGAAGGAAAAGAGAATCGCTGATTTGAGTTGAAAATATTGTTAGAAAAGAAGCAATGCTTGGAGCAGGCGAGTACTCCTTAGCCTTTTTCCAAGATGGTTGAAAAAGTTTTCTCCTGCAGGGGTTTAGAATTTTTACATTTGTATCAGAATGGGTAAATGCATGGAGATTCATGATGATAAATGAAACTCTTTACCCCAGACAACAAAATTATAGATTTGCTTATTCTAAAGTATTTACAGATAAAAAATCAAATGTTGCTCAAATATTGGAAAAGATAGAAAACATTGTGAGCCAGGACTAAAAGCAGGCTAGCAACATTTTCTCCTTTTTCTGCAATGTTTTGAATAGACATTTTCTTTGGGGTTGTAAAATCAAAGTATATTTAGTAATGGGTTAAATCTGAATGATAACATACTGAACTGACAAAAAATTGGCAACTCTTAAATAGCATTCCTGGTATTAGACACAATCGCACATACTGTGCTACCTATTTAGTTTATTACTAATAAAAGAAATTTGAATAAAAGAGTAACCGTCTTTTTGTACAAGTTATTGTTGAGGCCACTCCTTGGCATTTTTGCTTGTGAGGGTATGTCATGTCTGTGCTTAAGTGTGTCTTCAACTCTTTATGAAACTATCCTAAGTTCTTAAAACCATGATGACGAAGGGTTTTGAAAACATTTTTAAAAACGGAGAAAATGCTAGAAACCAGTAGTTTCTTCTTTTCCCAACAATGTTTTCTATCCTTTCAAAGACAAATTTCAAAGTTTGAGCAAAATTTGATCTGTCGTCTGCAAATGCTTTGAATTTGCACAGGTTTTAAATTTTTTTGTCTGGTAAAAAGTCAATATTAAGTTACTCAAATTCCTAGAAAGATGTATAATTATGAATAATTTGTATGGGATGCATTGAGAAGATCTTAATAGAAGAAGTGTTCTGCACAAGAATAATTGAATTTATTGTTTAACTCTTAACCAAACGACAAAATTATAGACTTGTCCGAATTGAAAGCATTTGCATACAACAATTGAAATGTAGCTCAAAAGATGAAATTTGTCTTTAATGTTGTAGAAAACATTGTGGGAAAAGGAGAAAATGCTGGTTGAGTACTAGTATTTTCTCCTTTTCCATTAATTTTTTCCAAAAGCATCTTTCTCATGGTTTTTAAAAGTCAGGATTGTAACTATATTAAAGGGTTAAGTAACATGCCTGGTTTTAATGACCCTAGGGAAGATGCCTTTTGAAAACACTGTGGGAAAAGGAGAAAATGCTGGTAACCTGCAATTTCTTCTTTATCTTGTAATGTTTTCCTCAAAGACAAATCCAATCATTTGAGTAACGCTTAACTTGTCGTCTGCAAAAGCTTTCAATTTGGACTTGTTCAAAATTTTGTGGTTTGCTAAAGAGTCAACTCTTTACCACACAATCCCGACTTTTAACAACCCTGGGAAAGACGCCTTTTGAAAACATTGTGGGAAAAGGAGAAAATGCTGGTAAACAACATTTTCTCCTTTTCCCACAATATTTTCTATCCTATCAAAGTCAGAAATCATCATATTAACAAGATTTAATTTGTTGTCTGCAGATGCTTTGAATTTGGTCCAGTCCAAAAATTTGTCGTTTGGTAAAGAGTTAATAGGACTTGTTTCTGTATCACTGGTTGAGGTACATGTAATTAACATCAAATTCAACCATAATACCAAACAATTCTTTGTTTCAATAACTATGGGGATGAAGGTGTTTGAAAACATTGTATGAGAAGGAGAAATTGCTTGCAACAAACATTTTCTCCCACAATATTTTTTACCCTACCAGAGAACTTGAGCTACTTCGCACCTATTTCAAATTTGTTGTCTTCAGATGCTTCCAATTTAGAAGAGTTGAACATTTTTAGTTTGGCAAGGCATTGATTATTTATGAATAAATTGTTGGTCCTTCTTTTCTACGAAGTTTTGCATGATGTTATCATTAAGTTTCCTTTGATTAACCATTATTTTGTCTTTGAAAGGGTAGAAAACAGTGTGGAAAGAGGAGATATTGCTAACTTGTGAGGCTTCAAGTATAGGTAGTACTGTTGTATTTTTGTTTTGAGCTGTATGCATGCATTGTGATTGTTATAAGAATGATATGTCATTTATTGTTTCAGAGATGGATGGAAGCCTGTTGGACCTGTCTGACAGGGGCCTGACCAAGCTAGAGATCCCGGCGGGTGATAAAACCAGAGCTGTTATTGCTGACAGAAACAGTATAACAAGGATTGAAAATCTCGAAGATTATCCAAATATTAGACAGGTATATTATGAACACACTGGCAGCTTGCTTATTCAAAGATGCAATACATGCATTTGGAATCTGTTGGTCAACTTATTGCCCCTGACAGACCACTCTGGGAAACATTATAGTCAAAGGGAAAGTTGCTTGTACCAGTAATTGTTCCTTTTACCACATTTTTTCATGTTTTTAATGGCATTGTTATGTAAGTCATCAAACAAAACACATAGTTTTTTTTTGAGGGGTTGGATGAGGATGTTATGAGTTAACACTATACCAAACAATCTGTTTTTAGCTTTTCCCACAATTTTTTCAGCCTTCCATAAATAAACCATATCATTTCACCTACTTTTGATTTATCCTCTTCAAATGCTTGCAATTTTGGTGAGTCTAAAATTTTGTTTTCTGGTAAAGCCTGAAACTGGAGTATTCACATGAAAAGACATGTCATGCAAGTATTAGAACTACTACTGCACTATTTGAAAGAAGAAAAACCACACACAGTCACCATTGAGCAACTCTTTTCTGGGTTCTAGTCGTGTATGTTTAAAAAAAGGTATTTTCATGCAAGCTTTTTTTTCAAGGTTAGCCTAAACTTGTGTGTTTCAAAGACAAGATGAAAAGACTGTAGAATTATATGGAAAACTCCATGCTCTAGCAAAAGAGCTTTTAATGCATCTCTGTGATGTGTTATACCAAGCAAGGCATCACAAAATTATGGATCCATAACAATCAATATACTCATGATGTAGTCTGGTCCTTTGAAATGCAGTAAACTGACCAGTAGCAAAAGGTTCTGAGCCAGGTCAGTCTGCATGTTCATATGTAACAAGCAATTATGTAAATCATAATCTATTGCAAGTGTGTTAAAATTATTGTATGTAACGGATGAACTTGGGCAAATCTTAGACCAACCATTATCAAAAAGGGAAGGCCACAAGGAAGAAATAACAAATGAAGATATCTGCATTAGATTGTTTTGACAAAATGGAGGGGAGGCAGTTGTTAAAAGCAATTACTCTTTTTCCCAGATTGTTTTCTTAATGTGTCTAGTGTTGAAAATTGTCTTGATAGTGCCAATGCTGAGTTATGGTTTCTTTACCAGACGACAAAATTACAGACTTGTTGAAATTCAAAGAGCTTGCAGACAACATAGTTATTACTATGAAAAAGCTGTAATGAAGGAGTATGTCTTTGATAGGTTAGAAAATAATGTGGAATATTTTCTCCTTTTCCCATGATGCTTTCAAATGCCATCTTTTTCTGGGCTGTGAAAACACAAGATTGTGTGGTAAAGGGTCAAACCCTTTACTATACAAACCAGAGTTTTAAAAACCTTGAGGAAAACATCTTGAAAACATTGGACACCAGCATTTCTTTCTTTTCCCACAATGTTTCTACCATATCAAAAACAAATTCTATCATTCAAGCCATGTTTAACACTTTACCAAATGACAGAATTTTAGACTGGTCAAAATTAAAGACATTCGCAGAAGAGTCATGACAAACTAAATGTTGCACAGATGTTCCACAGATTAGGATTCAAAAGTCCTTTTACTTGGGGTCAGTAAAGCACAGGACTTTATGGTAAAGGTTTAAATTTTTGTCTGCAGTGCTTTCAATTTGGACAAGCCTTCATTTTGTTGTGTGGCAAAGGGTTAAAGCACATCCATACCTGTGGCACTGTGCGAAAGATAATGGAACATGTTGATAATAGGAATAAAGGGTTTGTTTCAGATCCCTCTGATTAGTTAGTAAAATGAAACAGGATCAATTTGAAATGGGAGACAGGTTCCGTGTTCCGTCCTCACACAATTACAGCATGTATTTTATTGGAGTGATTATTTCTATGCAGGGGACATTTGTATAAGTGGTCTTAATGCTAAGGTCCCTTATTACCATGTCACATCATTTGGTTATGACCACTCAGGGAAATTGATTTTGACCCTTTACTTTACAAATGTAATCTTGTATGGGACCTGCATTAATGCTTTACCAAACATATTACCGATTATAATGACCCTGGGAATGTAGGCTTTTAAAAACTTTGTGGAAGATGCAGAGAATGCTGGTATCTAGTATTTTTCTCCTTTTTCCACATGTTTTCTACCCTATCAGAGACAATATTTCAATTGCTTGAGTCACATTTGTCATTCGCAAATGTTTTGATGTGGTCAGGTTTAAGGTTTTGTACTGCAGTAAATACTTTTTTTGAAAAACAATGTGGAATAAGGAGCGATCATGTATTTGAATGCAGAATGCCATTGCTCCTTTTCATAATAATTCAGTAAACAGTGACTTTCCTTTCTTTGAAATATTTCTCTACATTTAGCCATTATAGTAATGAGTTAACTCTGTGCCACATGAGAAAAATGTAGAATTGTCCAAATTCAAAGGGTTTGCAGACAACAATTTAAATGTGTCTCAGTGATGAAATATGTCTTTGATAGGGTAGAAATCATTGTGGGAAAAGGAGAAAATGATGGTTACCAGCATATTCTCCTTTTCCTACAATGTTTTCAAAATGCTTCTTCAGGGTTGTTGATAGTAGGCATTTTGTGGTAAATGGTTAAAGAAAATCTAACAAAACTGGTTTTCAAGTAATCTTATGTTTCATTGACCCTGAGGAAAACATCTTTTGAAAATATTGGGGGAAAAGGAGAAAATGCTGGTAACCAGCATTTTCTCCATTTTCCACAAAACTTTAACTTGGGGTTGTTACAACTTTGTTTTGTGTGGTAAAGGTTTCAGTCTTTAATGATGACAAAGTTGTAAACCTATCCAATTTGAAAGCAGTTGCAGATGACAAATAACAAGTGGCTCAAATTTTGAAAATTTTCTTTAAAAGGATGGAAAACATAGTGGGAAAAGGAGAAAACGCTGGTTTCCAACCAGCATTTTCTCCTTTTCCCACAATGTTTTTAAAAGCCGTGTCACTCAGGGTGGTTAAATCAAACCGAACACAGTTCCACCTGTGTGCATTGTAATAGGACTTGTTTTAACTCTTTACCGCAAGATAAACTTTTACACTGGTCGAAATTGAGTGCATTTGCAGACAACAACTTGAAAGAGGCCAAAATGATGAAATTTGTTCTTTATAGAGTAGAAAACAAAGTAGGATAAGGAGAAAATGCTGGTTACATGCATTTTCTTCCTTACTCACATGTTTATAAAAGCCTTCTTCCTTGGGGTTGATAAAACTCTGAATTGTGTGGTAAAGGGTTAAATTTGGTGTGACAATGTCCCAAGACCTCTGCCTTAATTCTGGTCCTGGTTACATAGGGTTGTCCTTTGGCAAGACACTGTAGAGTCCCAGCTTGGTTTCGGAGAGAGCCTGGAAAGGCAAGAATAAGTAGTTGTGACTGATATGACTAAAGATATAAACCCATAAAGCGCCTTTCAAAACTATAATTGCCATTGTGGGCAGTGTAGATCAAGATCAGGCTGCACAAAACATGCAGCCTGATGTTTGATCTACACTGTCCACTTTACTGAAACACTTCAATTATGATTGTTTTTGGCTTATTACTAGACTAAAAATGTCCGTTGGGTTTATTCGGCGCTTTAAGGGTGAATTAGTTGTACTTTACATATTCTCTTTCTCTTCAATGGTTCTGTATTCTCTGCATTCCAGTTATCCCTGAAGAGTAACCGTCTTGTGCACATGAATGGCGTTTGCAAACTTCACCATTTAACAGTCCTTAACCTACCTCAAAATAGTATCATTGCAATAGAAGGTAAGTAGTATCCTCCCTTCATTTATGAATTTTCCTTGTACTTCATCAATTTTTGAAGCCGTATATTGAAAAGGTACCATATGGTATCTATATGAGGGAAATAGAGTGATAATAGCCAAGTTATCTTACGTAACTCTACCCCATGACAGAATTTTAGATTTGGCAAGGTTCACAGTATTTGCAGACAACATACTAAATTTTCTTAATGATGGGATTTGTCTATGAAAGGGTAGAAAACATTATGGGAAATGAAGAAAATGCTGGTAACCAGCACTTTCTCCTTTTCCTGAAATGTTTTCAAAAGCCTTATTCCATTTCTCAGAGTGATTAAAACTTTGTATTGTTTGGTAAAGGATTAAACTGTCAGAGGAGTTGCTTTTCAGACAAGTGAACATTATGATCAGACTGCATAGAACATGCATTATTCTGATCTTTTACAATATCTGATTTATTTCTGAAATGTTCTTACAGAAAACGGCCTTGTAGAATATCTACTGTTTTTATAGACTACAGTAATTGTCCAGTATACTCAACTTGCACTAAAGGTACTAACTTTTTGCTAAACAGCAAAATTTTATTGTGCGAACAATGAGGTGAATGTGCCTCAACTATTAGGGATTTGTCTGCAAAGGAGTTGAAAACATCATGGGAATAGGAGAAAGTTATCAGCTTTTTCTTGTTTTCTAATGATATTTTCAAAGCAATCTCCCCATAGGACTTGGAAGGTATTGGATTTTTGTGAAAGGATTAAGTCTATACCACAAAATCTAGAGTTTTATGACCCTAAGAAAACAGCTTTTGAAAACATTATGGGAAAAAGAGAAAATGCTGGTGTCCAGCATTTTCTTCTTTTTCACATAATGTTTCCCCTCCTTAAACCACAGTGAAAATGTGGTCTGATAAATCTTTAAAATTACACAATTTTAACATTTTGTAATCTGGTACATAGTTAAGTGCTATAGAAAACTAAATGTAAATGGTAAAGAGAAGTTTAAAATGGGCTAGACACTGTAATGATCAGGTTTACATTCAGCCATTGTATTGTGCTATTTCTGTCTTTGATTACATAACAGAACTTATTGATCATGGTTCTGCATCAAACTGATACTTTTGTTGTATAGTACTCCCAGTTTGCTGAATGCTTAGAAATACAGCTATTGGACTGAAGAGGGGATTAATCCATAAATTGATGGATTAATGAGTAACTGAATAGATAAATGAATGCAATGAAAGAGTGGATCATGGAAAATTTGTGTCATAGAATGATAAATGAATCCCTAGATGTATGAATGAATGAATGAATGAATGGATGGTCTACTAGTATAAGTTAGTAAATAAAACAAATGAGCCGTGCTCTGTGAAAAGGGGGCTTATTGCATCTGCGAAAAGTTTCGACTCAGGTCAGCCTGCGCAGTCCGCGCAGGCTGACCTGGGCCGAAACTTTTCACTATTGGTCAGTTTTCTGTATGTCCAAGGACCAGTCTATCCCATGATCCAGTCGATTGTAAGAGTAAGTAGACTTAATGGATCCAAGGTCATGTGATGACTTGCCTGGTATAATGCATCACGGAGATGCATTAAGCCCCCTTTTCACAGAGCATGGCTCAAACATATTTATTTTATTGATTAAATGCTTGTTAAATGGTTTTCAGTAGCTTCACTGGGGCTCAGCCCAATCAGTGATCTAACTGATGGCATGTTGTTGCAAGGAATTTTTAGTAATGTGAGATGCAGCATGTTGTTGCACAGCTACATCAGTAACCTAACTGCTAACTTGATGCCACTATCAAAAATCTGACAGCTGTTATCTACCTGCAAAGCATTATCAGTAATGTGACTGTTGACATGTTGCTGCACAGTATAATCAGTTACCTCACTGATGTTGTTGCTGCACAGATTCATCAGTTATCTAATGTAAAGGAATGTTGCTACAATTAATCATCAGTAATCTGACTAAAATTATGTTGCTCTACGGCCCCATTAATTATCTGACTGATGACATGTTGCTGCACAGCTCCATTAGTATTCTGACTAATGACTTGTTCCTGCACAGCTCCATAAGTGATTTAACTAACAATATGTTGCTGCACAGCTCTACCAGTACACGTAATAACACTGATGACATGTTGCTGCGCAGCTCTACCAGTAATAATACTGATGACTTGTTGCTGCACAGCTCTACCAGTAATAATACTGATGACATGTTGCTGCACAGATCCACCAGTAATAACACCGATGACTTGCTGCTGCACAGCTCTACCAGTAATAACACTGATGACATGTTGCTGCACAGCTCTACCAGTAATAATACTGATGACGTATTGCTGCACAGCTCTACCAGTAATAATACTGATGACGTATTGCTGCACAGCTCCACCAGTAATAATACTGATACTGATGTAATGTTGCTGCACAGCTCCATCAGTAATAATACTGATACTGATGTAATGTTGCTGCACAGCTCCATCAGTAATAATACTGATATTGATGTAATGTTGCTGCACAGCTCCATCAGTAATCTTACTGATGACTTGTTCCTTTACAGCACCATTAGTGATCAAAATTATTACATGTTGCTGTAGAGCTCTGTAAGTTATCTGACTGATGATACATTGCTGAATAGCTTCATAAGTTATCTAATGATGACATGTTTCTGCAAGGTTCCATCAGTAATCTACCTGATGACATGTTGCTACTTCACCATCAGTATCTGATCAGTGACATAATACTGCTTGGCTCAATCAGTAATCTGATTACATGTTGCCGCAAAGCTCCATCAGTTATCTGACTGATAACATGTTGCTGAACAGCTCCACTAGGAATCTGACTTATGACATGTTGCTGAACAACTCTGTAAATTATCTGACTGATGACATGTTCCTGCATGGCTTCATGAGTAATCTTTATTGATGACATGTTGCTGCACAGCTCCATCTGTTAACTGACTGATGTCATTTGCAGCTCTGCTTAATCAGTAATCAAACAGAAGAGGTATTTTGAAGGCACAACTCCTACAGCAGTGTTCAATCTAGCTTTGCTTGTTAGGGGGCCAATTTGGCCCACAGACATTGAAATAGGGGGCCATTTTGGAAAACTAGGGGCCTTGCATAAAAAATCATTCTTTATTACTATAACCTTTTTATTCCATAAGTGTTGCCATTTTGTTTAGAAAGTATATTCTCATTCATGTATCTATGAATACTATGCTTATAAAACTGCAACACTACATAAATTATCATTGTTACTGATGCAACCGTCTTCCTGCCATTAATCCTAAAAAAAAAATGACGAAATATTCCATCAATGGTAAACTTTCGAAAATTCTGATATCCTGTCACAGAGGGATTTAACTTTCCCATCGATCACTCAAACTACAATTTAATTTTCTCATCATAAACTAGCCAACTTTTGAACCGATTGTCCGGGGGCCATTTTGGTTGGAAGTCATGTTTCTGTGGGGTTTTATTATTGTCACTTGAACTAGGGGTAGGCACTGGCCCAATTATGCTTTCAGAAGTAATATTTTCAACAGTTTTGACCTTTTTTGCCCCATTGAGGCTTCCAAAATACTCAGAAAATCGCTTTATTGTGATGTTGAATGATCAGTGGAGGCTCAAAGAATTGTAACATCTGGTACCTGTTTTTTCTCCCCAAACCTTCCCATACGAAGATCGATTAGTCTGCCAGTTTAATCTTGACCAAAACATCTGATGGGTTATTGATAAATTTATGCTAGAAAGCTTGGTATATGTTTATTGAGCAGAAAAAGCAGGAACGGACGAAAAGGACCCAGATTTGCGAAATGGCACTTCAATGATTAAGTGCGCCTGATGGGCCCGAGGTTGGTTTAGAATTGCACCATCTGGGACTTTCAGGGGCCCATGGCACAATGACGCACTCTAGATTGAACACTGCTACAGTTATCTCAGTGATGTCATGTTGCTGTACAGATTCACCAGTAACCCGAATGGTGTCATGTTGCTGCACAGCTCAATCAGTAGTCTGACTGTAAGGAATGTTTCTGCAATGAATCCCCAATGCCATCAGGAATTTGAAGGGTTGTATGTTGCTGCTATCATGAACACCATCATGAATCTGACTGGTGGCATATTGCAAGCATTTAAACTTTTTTCAAACAACCCCTAGTTTAAGTAATCCTGTAAAGGAAGACCCTTTAAAGCATTGTGGGTAATTGAGAAAATACTGTTGATCAACACTTTCTCTTTTTCCCACCATTTTCTCAACTTTTTCACAGACGCATCCTATATCCACATTGAATTTAGCATTTGCAAAGGATTTCAAGTATAGTCTAAAATTGTATCGTCTGATTAAGGATTAAACACCCTTTGAACGGGAGTAGAAAAATACTAAATTTTTATGCTGTTTTCCATCTTTGCTGGGTACGTTTAGGATGTTGTACCATTTTGAAATTTTTGGGGCAGCATCATTGATAATATAGCTTATGAAAATGACAAAGTTTTGTGAATATCATGTAGATAATATCAGATGAAATGAAGTTAAAGTAATGGTCAAAACATGATTTTTTTCTTTAAGTCTTTACCAAACAACATAAATGTAGACTTGTCCAAATTGAAAGCTTTTGCAGACGACAATTTAAATGTGACGCAAATAATTGAACTTATCTTTAATAGGATAGAAAAGATTTTGGGAAAATGAAAAAAATGCTGGCTACCTTTTTCCACAATGTTTTCAAAAGGCTTCTTCCTCAGGGTCATTAAAACTCAGGATTATTTGGTAAAGAGTTCAGTATTAATGCTTTCTAAGATCAATCTTGCAAAGATTGGTGTGCCAAGGGAAAGAATTAGCATTGGAAGGCTGCACTTTAGTATAAAATAGGAATTGACTTTTGAGGTATAACCATGTACTTTAAATGAAGTTTTCTTCTTTGCTATTGAGTTTGAAGAGAAATATTGCTTGAGTCATCCATTTTGGATAAATCTTATCAGGAAATGATAGGAAAGAAGAACTGTTGCATTTAACTCTTTACCACACAATGATGACTTTTAATGACCCTGCGGAAGAAGCCTTTAGAAAACATTGTGGGAAAAGGAGAAAATGCTGGTAACCAGCATTTTCTCCTTTTCCCACAAGGTTTTCTACCCTTACATAGACAACTTCCATCATTTTAGCCACATCTAAATTCTCGTCTGCAAATGCTTTCAATTTGGATGGGTCTAAAATTTTGCCGTGTGGTAAAGGGTAAAAGTGAATAGTTTTTCCAAAAGTAGTCTTGCAAAAGTGCATTTCAAGTTTTTCTGTATTGCCCCTTTACCAGACCAGCCTGTATTACTTTACTACACAATTCTTGTTCATCAGACCCAGGACAAGAAGACTTCTAAAAACAATGGGGGGAAACAGAGAAATGCAGGGAGGCTGCATGTTCTCCTTTTCCCACAATTGTATTCTACCCTATCACAGACAAACTCATTCATTTGAGTCACATTTAATTTGTCATCTGCAGATGCTTTCAATTTGGACAAGTCTAAAATTTTGTTGTTTGGTAAAGCTTTAAACGTTGAGGAAGAACACCAAGAAAGCATAATGGGGCATTTACATTTCGTCCATTCATACAGTATTTTCCATCCTTTCGAAGACAAATCCTGAGTTTTAATGATCCTGAGGAAGAACCCTTTTGAAAACATTGTTGGAAAAGGAGAAAATGCTGGTAACCAGCATTTTCTCCTTTTCCCACAATGTTTTTACCCTAACAAAGACAGAAATCATCATTTGAGCTACCTTTAATTTGTCGTCTGCAAATGCTTCGAATTTGGTTGAGTCCAAAATATTATTGTTTGGTAAAGAGTTAAGTCACCTATAGCTCAATGTCTATGAATGTTTTTAACTCTTTACCAAACGACAAAATTTTAGACTTGTCCAAATTCAAAGCATTTGCAGATGACAAAATAAACATGACTGAAAAATTGAAACTTTACTTTAGAAGAATAGAAAACATTGTGGAAAAAGGAGAAAATGCTGGTTACCATTTTCTCCTTTTTCCACAGTGTTTTCAGAAGGCTTCTTCCTCTGAGTCGTAAAAACCAGGGATTGCTTGGTAAATGGTTAATATGGATTGTTGAGACTAAAATTTTGCAATCTAGTGAAGAGTTAAAGCATGATATGGACCATTATACGGCGATGACATTTACACCTAATATTCAAACACGCAATACTGTTCTCTGAAAGCTCATTTACAGATAATACTGTATTTATTTTTGTTTCTGACAATAACAAAGCAATTACTCTATTTCAAAAATAGAAACTCTCTTGAGCATGTCGAGGGAACATGCCACTTTTTTTTTTATCTCCAGAATGCATATCATCTACAGCTACTCTTGTTGTTATTGTAGCTGGAGATCAGGCTGCATGGGATTTGCTAATTCTGATCAGATCTTGCTGGGATTTATACAGTCCAGTATTTGAGATATTTTGACAAAGCTGCTTTAATCCTGTACTACACAATCCTGAGTTTTAACAACCCTGGAAAAGAGGCATTTTGAAAACATTGTAGGAAAAGGAGAAAATGCTGGTAATCAGCATTTTTCTCCTTTTTCCCACAATGTTTTTTTTTTCAATTTTAGAAAGCAAATTCAATAATTTTATCCACATTTAATAATTATGTCATCTGCAAAAGCTTTCAAGTTGGAGCCCACCCGGGTAGCTTAGTGGTTACCGTATCAGACTCCTGACCTGGTGGTTGTGAGTTCGATACTCAGTTGAGGCAAACTTTCTTACTGCTATTCTACTTTTTGCCTCTCACCTCTGATGCATATGAGAAAGTAGTCAGTGACTTGGAAAGAAAGTTGTGTCAGTACTGGTGTGAGAAAGCTAGGAGACACATGCGTAGGTGCACTGACTGTCGTGATATGATCTAAGGTGTTAAAACGGCATTAAATTCCTATTCAATCAATCAATTTCAAGTTGGACAAGTGTAAAAGTTGGTTGTCTGATACAGAGTTGACTCACTGCTGCATAAATAAATAAAGAAGACTTTTCATGCTTTTACAAAGATGACAGCTTTGTACAATCCTCATGGAAAAGGGGATAAGTACTCTGGAAAAAGAGAATTATCAATGAGAAGGAGGAAACATGAAATGTAAATAAAAATGTTCAAGCTGGTTAGATTACAGAAATTCTAGCTCTAACTGACTGTACTTTGGTACTGCATTATGTAATGGTTCTATGCAAGGTTATAGTTCTGAGGAATTAAAAAACCCAGGGTCTAGCTGCTATGAACACTGATATGGAATGTTTTATGAAAGATTAGCAGATTACAGTCATGTCATGAATAATTCAATGTTATCTCAATTGTACTCCTTTTCATTTTGTTTTACTCAGAGGTTGATGATTTTTTAACAAGCTTAGATTTTATCTACCTTTTTCTAACGAGAGTCGTCTTAACTCTTGACCAAACGACAGTGTTTTAGTAGCCACTCAAATTGAAAGCATTTGCATGAACAAATTGCATGCGGCTGAAATTATGTGATATGCTTTTGAAAATATTGAAAATACTGTTAACAAAGGAGAAAATGCTGGTTTTCAGCCTTCTCTCCTTTTCCAACAATAAATCTCAAAAATCATCTTCCACAGGATTTAAAAAAAATCATCTTCCACAGGTTAAAACACAGGATTGTGTAGCAAAGGGGAAATGTCCCTGTAGAACATCCTTTCCTATGTGGATGTATTTTGATGAACCTGCACATGTTAGTGAGATTTAAATTTTTGAAAAATAGTTTTCACAAATGGAAGAATTGCTCAGGTTTAGAAATTGTTCCATTGTCTGAGTGATCATCTTGTCGCACAGCCCGGTTAGTGCAGTCGGTAGTGTATAGGACTTGAGAACAGAGGGTGGCTGGTTCAATCCCCAGTGTGCCCAATTTCTCTCTGAGGATTGATAATTATCATTGTAACAGGATTCATTGCTCTCTTACTGCTGATCATTGTTTCAATAATGGTTATGAGGGAAAGCAGCCAGTGGCTTGGGAAGAATGTTGTGTGGAGCACTGGTAACAGAAAGTCCAGGAAAGCATGGATTGGTGTACTGGCTGCTCCAATATAACTGAAATAATGTGGAAAAATTGCTTTTAATACAATACCATTACTCAATCATTTGTTAACCATTTTCATGTAGGCTACCTTTTCAGGAAAAAGAAATTGATGGTTTTGAATTAACGACATATATCACAAATGTTCGCGCGCATCCTACTGCGCATGTGTTTTTGTTTTGGATAGTGAATCAAAAGTGCACCTATGTATTCTTAGCACATACTATTGGCGCACCAAAACAAATAGTACTTTCTTTGGGTAGTATTAGTAAAGAGAAAAAAATGGATCTGTGAACTGAACTGTCACCAAAATAATTAAAATACTCTTGACATGGCATTACACACCAAACAAGCAAACAAAGGCAGGAAATTTAAAGCTGTGGCAGTATAGCTGTTTCCACTTTGAAAACAATTGTGGGAAAAGGAGAAATCACTCCTAATGAGCAATTTCTCCTTTTCCAACTATGTCAGCTGAGCTTTTATCCTGTTTTTTTCCTTGGAAAAGTTAACTTCCACAGTGACATTCATCCTTGTTTTCTGACGAAATAAGCACGGATTGGTGCCTTTTTTATTCTTTCTTATTGTGTAGAATTATAAATACTATAAGTGTGGAAATTTTAAGAAAAATCTGTCCGTCAGACAGTGTGTATTAATTAAAGATTAACCCTTAATTCAGTCAAATTATCTCCCTTTTTAACTCAATGATTCATATATAACATGCATATTTGTACATTTACCATGCTCAAAACCAGGCTTTTATGTATCTTTTGAGCAAAAGTAAATTAATTTTGATTAAACTGATGTATATTTTTATATTTTTCAGGTAATTTTCCTGTTTAACTGACCATTAAAGAAAAGGGTGTTAAATCCAATATAAGCTGAATTTTGGAACAGTATATACCTTTTTCAAAGGCAAATTTCTCAGAAACGAACACTGTAATCTCCTAGAGACATGATGAGCTTCGTATGAGCAAAGTTTTAAAAAAATTTGTCCATTAGAAAAATTTGTGATATACGTCATTAACTGCTCTTGTTTCAGGGGTGTTTCATAGTAAGGTACCATTCATGTCTTTATGACATAATTATCATGCATGTATTAATTTTTCAGGTCTAAAGGATCTTACAGAGCTTACATGGCTGAATTTGTCAGGGAATAGCATAAAGGTACATAACCTCAAATTCAACTTTTTTGTTTATGATAGTCTTAGCTATTAAAATATAAAATAAAATAGGACTGGTCTTTGTTTACTTGTTTGGTATTTTATGCTCTGAAAGACAAAGTTAACCCTTTACCACACAGTGCTGTGTTTGAGCGAATCTTAGAAAAAGGCTTTTGAAGCATTGTGGGAAAAAGAAAAGCTGGTAAATAGTATTTTCTCCTTTTCACACAATGTTTTTTTACCCTATCAAAGTCAAATTCCATCAATGTAGCCACATTAAGTTTGACATCTGCTTTGAATTTGGACCAGTCTAAGATTTTGCTGTTTGCTTAACCCTTTCGTTCTCATCCCTGCTTTCAAGTGCCCTGCTACATAAACATTAATTTAGATCTATTACCATAAAAGACCATTTTAATGAGTAAACTTGTACTATGACACAGTGTTACTCGAAGTTAATTTCTGTGTCAAAAACAAAACAAAAAATCAATCTTTTGAAAGTTTTTCAAGGCAAATAATGACTTGAAGTGTGAGATATTCTGCTGAGGAAGCAAATGATGCTGAGAATGAAAGGGTTAAGGGGATTGTACTTGAATTAGGTTGTCAAGCTCTGTGCTAATTTCTCTGACTGTGTGCCAAACAATAGACCCATCATTCTTCCTCTCCTTTTACAGTTTATAAATAGTTTTGCTTAAATTTTGGTGGAAGTCTTCCCTTATCATGGGAACTTGTGCATCTGCAGTTTTCATCATGATTGGTAGATTAGGAAAGGAAAAGAGAGTTATGGCCCTTTAAATTTTGTCCCGTTTCAGTGATAAGGCAGCTTGTGGGAATATTCCTTAGCCTGTGACAGTTCTACTTCAAAATTGTTCATCACCAATAAACTTCAATGAATAAAATGTCAGAATAATCAAGGCTTTCCTGTATTGATTAACACTTATATCAGATGACAAAATTCATGCCTCATTCATATTGAGAACATTTTGCAGGTGCCAAATTATATGTGGCTCATTTAATGGGATTTGTGTTTGTATGAAAATGTTGTGGCTAAAGGAGAAAATGTTGGTTACCAGCATTTTCTTTTTTTCCAACAACGTTTTCAAAAAACCCTTTTTCTTCAGGTTCATTAGAAGATTGAATCCTTTAATTGAAGCCTTCTTTTTAGGATTGTGTGGTGAAGGGTTAAAGGTTAAATTGTCTGAGGATGTTGAAACCCACTGAGAGAAGTACTAGGGCACAAATATTAGCTGAAAGATCCCTTTAGTCATTTACTATTCTTTTTTTTTTCACGCATGAATTGTCTTTGGAAACCATTCCCTTGAGTACTATTCTTTATGGGTCAGTGGATAAAACCTTGGATTTATAACAAGAAAATTCTGGTAAAGGATTAGTCTGTTACCAAACGACAAAATTTTTGACTTCCAAATTGAAAGTACTGTATTTGCAGGCGACAAATTAAATGTAGTTCAGAGGAAAACATTGTCTGAGAAAGCATAGTGGGAAATGGAGAAAATGCTGTTTACCAGCATTTTCTCCTTTTCCCACAATGTTTTTAAAAGCCTTTCTCCTCAGGGTCGTTAAAACTCAGGATTGTATGGCAAAGGGTTAAACTGTGAAGAATCCTTGTGAAACTTTCTGTTATTTTTCTTGCAGGTGATGGAAAACCTTGGCAACAATGTCAATCTAAAACACATAGACCTTAGTGATAACAATATAGCTCACTTGGGGGACATCCATCATTTAGTAAACCTGAAAGTGAGTTGAGAAATCAATTTTATGCTTGTGTTTTCTCTTTTAACTTTTTCCCAAATTATACCATTTTAGACATGTCAAAGTGGAAAGTATTTGCAGATGACCAATTGAATATTACTGACATATTTTGATTGTTTTTGAAAGGGTAGAAAACACTGTGGGAAAAGGAGAAATTGAAGGTTACTTGGATTTTATTCGTTGCTTGCAATGTTTTCAAAAGCCTTTTTCCTTATCGTGGTTCTTGAAACAGGTAACTGTTCGGTAAAGGGTTAAGTAAGTTAAGACTAAGTCAAACCTGAAAGCTCATTTCAAAACTATTTATGCATTTGCAGCCAGTGTACTGTAGTTCAAGATCAGACTGCATGGACCCTTTTACCTGAAACACTTTAAACAAGAGCAGCTAGGAAATCAAAATTGTTTGGGTCTAATTTCATGATTGAATATTTCTTTTGGGTTTATTTGGAGCCAAAAGCATAAAAATCTTTTCACCACCTTCAGTTGAATAATTCATAAGACAAGCTGGTTGCTTAATAGAGGTTGTTACCAATAGAGGTTTGATCCTTTACCAAACAGTCCGTACTTTTAACGACCCTGGAAAGAAGGCCCATTGAAAGCACTATGGGAAAAGGAGAAAATGCTGGTAACCAGCATTTCCTTCGTTTCCCACAGTGATTTCTAACCTTTCAAAGACAAATCCTGTCATTTCAGCCACTCTTAAATAGTTGTCTACAAATGGTTTTGATTTTGACAATTGCAAGTTTTTCTTATGTGGTAAAGAGGTGACGGTACATTGTCTATTTCTTGATTCTAAGAATCACTGTTCACTTGTAATGGAATTACAGTTGAACCATAAAAGACCTACAGTAAAACCTCGATGTTTCCAATCTCCAACATTTGAGGACCCTGTATTTTTCAAGGAATTTCTATAGTCCTGGCAAAAACTCCACTATATAGCACCAAAAATAGATCGGTAATTTCGAGTCTCGATAATCTGAAAATTCAAACGCATGTGCTGGTCCCTGTCATCAATTTGCCTCTTTAAATTGATTGTTTATTCGAACACATTATTTTCTCACCTCTCAATTAATTGTTTTCACACCTTTCCTAGCAAAGGAATTTTTGGCGTCGGCCCATCTACGGTGTAGTGTAAGTTTCACAATCTATGACAATCACTACCGGAGATTCATACTACAATACGATTTTGAAAAGGAGTTGACCTTGATTTGATAATAAGAGGTTAATTATGTTAAGTTTGACATGTTTGCTTTTTCCACCCCCTCCTTTGATTATGTTGTTTGATGTATCATTCTATAAAATCACTCGAGTATTTCATTCCTGATTAGACAACTGATTTTATCCCTGACCTCAATTTTTTTTGCAGTATGTGCGAACATCACATGTTCAAAGTCATTATTGATACTAAAAAGACAGTTTGAAGCGTTTATGATCGGAGGATATCTCATTTTTTATCATTTTTCGTGTCTATCTATTTTTAGCATCGAGTTTTCCCGCCTTCATTCTTCGATCGTTTTCAACACTTTTCAAATCGCGATATTCAATGATATTTTATTGAAACATCGGTGTCCGAGGAACTTAAATCCATATACGTGTAGACCTAAATATTTTTGATACCACATTATATCCTACCTTCTGCTGCTTTCTTAGGTCAAAATATAATAATGCGTTTTCTTTCCCGTGGGGTGATAGTTAATGGGGGCGAATACAACAAGGCAAATTTTATGAATTTGAAAGAAAAACTAGAGTACCGACCTTTCCAAAACCTTACAGAATGAAAGGAATTTTAACATGACTTATTTCCAAGAACTAATATGGTCAGATCCGCTGCATTTAGAGAAAATAACCCTTTGATATGATATTCCTTGAATATTATGAAAAAAGCGAACAAACACTCGGTTTTATTGCTCAAGGGTAGTAGATGTTTACTTTACTTTCTGATCTTGAACAGAATTTATGTTTTTTCACGGATATTTTGGATAATTCGAAAACCGCGATAATTCGAATATTTTGCTTGTTCCCTTGGGACTTCGAATTATCGAGGTTTTACTGTATTTGTCTAGTAAGATAGAATCTAACTGTTTAGGTTGTAAAATACTTGAAAAAAGGCATAATTCTAATCACATTTCTTAGCACATACTAATTGAAACAGTGTAATATGTAGTTAAATTGTTCATAATTTATTTATAATAATATTTATTGTCTTTCAGTCTTTGCTGTTACATGGAAATGCAATATCCACCTTGAAGCCAGTTCCTCACTTTCTACCCAACTCCATAAGCATCTTTGCCCTGGCTGAGAATGAAATTGTAGATATAAATGAAGTAAGTATACTTTGTAGGAAGAGAGATACTAATGCTTATCATTCCATGCATAACTGTAGATGTATTTTGCAGTGAGTGTTGACATAGATCAGCTTGCACATTATGTGCTGTCCTATCTTAGGCTATCCTCTCGGTTTCTCTATGAATGGTTGCCCTTCATATAAACCTTATGTTTTGGTATATTTGAGAATGAATAACCATTACATCATAATTATATTGGCTAGTTCTTTCTTTATGTGGGAAAGATTTCATCTGATGAGTTTAGATGTTACCTACTTTTTGAATTTTGAAAATAATATTATTGTTGTGTATTTTTTTTTTTTGGACACGATGCTATTTTTATTCATGACTTAAACTGTTATAATTTTTCAGGTATCATTCCTGGGTTATTTACAACATTTAGAACAAGTATCTATCATGAACAATCCTTGTGTGCTGATGACATCATCTGTATTGTATCCTTCTACTTTATTACCATTGATTATTGCATTTTTGTCATCAACTCTTTACCAGACCAGAAAAATTGTAGTTTTGTCCAAATTTAAAGCATTTGATGTATTAATTGTTGCTCAAATGATGGGTTATCTCTTTACCAGCTGAAAAGAAAAATTAGACTCATCCATATTGAAAGTATTTGTAGACAACAAATTATAAGTGGCTAAAATCAAGGTATTTATCATTAATAGGGTAGATAATATTGTGAGAAAAGGAGAAAATGCAGGTTACCAGCATTTTCTCCTTTTCCCACAATGTTTTCAAAAGCGCTTTTTCCTCAGGGTTGATAAGATTTGGGAATGGCTTGTGTGAGAAACCATGATTATTGAAAAAGCCTTCATCCTCAGTCATTTAAACTTTGGATTGCTTATTTTTGTCTGAAAGTATATTTCAATACATTTTTAACTTTTTATGCAATAAAAAGTGTCAGTGGAGCTGACAAATATTCTTTCCTTGACCAATATCAGGGGATTTGACTATCGTCCTTTTGCTGTGAACTGGTGTCCAAGATTGGAAATTCTTGATGGAGAAATGGTTTCAAATAAAGAAAGGTAAGCAAAGAAAATATGAAAAAAATTAGAGTATTATTTTTTTATGTATTTAAGAAAGACGAAAAAAGTAGAATTTATACTGTAAAAAACTGTCCTACTAATTTTATCTAGTATCTCGTATAAGCCATGCTTGGGCAAGAGGGGGTTTAATATATCTCTTGATGCATTATACAGAGTCATCACATAACTATGGAACCATTTTGTATAACAACCAGCTGAATCCTGAGGTAGAATGGTCCTTGGACATGCAGAACATTTACTAAAAGCAAAAAGCTTTGACTTGAGTCAGCTTGTGTTCACTGCACAGGCTGACCTGGGTTGATACTTTTTGCAGATCCGTTAAATCCCCTCTTCACAGAGCATGGCTCATGTGCATTTTATACTCTAGCAATTCACTGACTTTTCACAAAAAATAGTAGGAGATCAAGTGACCAAAAATATATGAGCCATGCTCTGGCAAAAGGGGGCTTAATGCATTTCCGTGATGCATGATACCAGCCCAAGTCATCACATAATTATGAATCCAAAATTGCAACCTTTTTAAACAACAGACTTAATCATGAGGTAGACTGGTCCTTTGACATACAGAAAATTGACTAATAGCGAAAAGTTTCGGCCCAGGTCAGCCTGCGCGGACTGCGCAGGCTGACCTAGGACGATACTTTTCGCAGATGCATTAAGCCCCCTTTTCACAGAGCATGGCTCATGTATTACATTTGGCTATCAAGAATATATTGCATCTACATGTACCTTTCACATGCATGTTTTTTTTTTTTTCTATTTTGCACTGTTTCTTTTCAAAAATTGTGTACTGAAGATGTCAATGTGCCTGCATGAGGGAAATGATTTGCATCTAAATGGACATTGTTGATTTCATGTTGATTTCATGTGAGCATGTGCCTACAAGAACAAGAGAAAATGAGATTCTCAAATAAATCATGACTTTTTGCTGATTATTTCAGAAGTGCAATATTATTTTAAATATAAGATTGGATTTGTTTTTCAATGTTTCAGATTAAAAGCTGAATGGCTGTATAGTCAAGGTAAAGGTCACCACTTTAAAGTAGGTCAACATGTAGAAACCATTCAATATTTAGCCAGCGTGTGTCCTCTTACCACTTCAGTAGAGGTGAGTGTTTTAGCAAAGCTAAAGTACTGTCATGAAAATAGTTTGTCTCTTTACCACACAATGCCTGACTTTTAATGACCTTGAGAAACAAGACAAGACTTCTGAAAACATTGTGGTAAAAGTAGAAAATGCATTTTCTCCTTTTCTCACAATAGTTTCAATCCTTCCAAAGGTATGTTGCTAGTTTTGAGCCACATTTATTTTGTCACATGCAAATGCCATCAATTTGGACAATTCTATATTTTTTCATGTGGTAAAGAGTTAACCTAGTGACCTAGTTTTATACCTGTATTTTCAAGTTTCTAATTTAGTCTGGCCTTAATTTACACCATTTACAAAATCAACTATAGTTTTTTTTTTAAGCATTATTAGGGTTCATGGGTTAAATTAGGATAAACCCTAAACAAACAAATATTATAATTGAATAAATTAGACCCTTACCTTAACTCTTTTCCAAACAAAAAATGTAAGACTTGTACAATTTGAAAGCATCTGCAGATGACAAAGTTACTGAGAAATTGAAATATGTTTGGGGAAGGGTAGAAAATGTTGTGGGAAAAGGAGAAATGCTGGTTGAAGGGTTGAAACAAACCCACATCTTTACATCCCTGAAGAAGAATGCTTTTGAAAACATTGTGGGAAAAGGAGAAAAAATTGGTAACCAGCATTTTCTCCTTTTCTCACATTTTGTTTTATCCTTTCAAAGACAAACCCCATTATTGTTCAAATTGTTGTCTGCAAATGTCTTCAATATGGAAAAGTCTAGAATGTTGTGGTCTAGTAAAGAGTTGACAAACTAAGACATCATAATCAGCTTTGTGGAATGGAAGTCAGAAGTCAGTGTCCTTGCTTGTGGAGGAGATTCTTATCTGTATTATAATTAGTATTAGACCACGCATGTAGCGAATTGACCAATCAGCGATCAGTATTTCAAAAGTATATATCGAAGATACAACTCCCACAGTTCTATATCTAGATATACAATGCTGGTATATCCTGCACGTGAATTCCGACAAGTTTTGTTTGCAGAATCGAGTCAGAGCAAAATGTACCTGCCGCGGTAAAACAAAATTTGGAAAATATGATTCAGGGAATCGAATACAGCATTTCGATGGGTGAGTGCAATACTATTCTAAAAGCGTATACAATATACAAGCACTTAGAATAGTATTGCACTTACTTAACAATTTACTAAACCCCTTCAGTGGAGTGTGTTTTTGACAGAAGTAAAAATAAGACTCTAGTAAGGAAAAAACTAATTTTGGCATTAGATGATATCACGGTAGTCAGAGAACCTATGCATATGTTTCCTGCCTTTCTCATACCACAACAAAACAACTAAGCAACTTTTCTCTTTCATTTTAAATAAAAAATAAGGAATTCCACTGCACTCTTGTGCTTATTTGTACAGGAATTTAACGCTGTTTTAATAGCTATAAGGTCATATAACAGCGGTCAGTGGACCTATACACATGCTCTCTGGCTTTCTCACACCAGTACTGACAAAAACTTTCTTTCCAAGTGACTACTTTTCTCACATGCATCAGAGGTGAGAAGCAAAAAATCGAGGGAAAGAGAGCTTGCCGCAACTAGGTATCGAACGTGCAACTACCACCTCACAAGTCAGATACACTAGCCACAGAGCTACCAGGCCAAGCAGAAATTCACGTACTGAACATACTTGATAAAAAAGAACAATATTTCTCAAAAACATTCTATGTTTTTCGTAATAAAATAGGAAGTTCAGTCGAAACGTAATGTTTTCAAAATACCGAAGACAAATATCAGTTCGATCTTGAACACTCCACAATGAGGTTTACCTTGATTAAATATCCTAATGAATAATTTAGCATTTTGATAGAAATTATACCTTTTATTTGTTTCTCTTGAATCTGGTGCAATAACTTTCATTTTAACGATCACAATGACTCCATTTTGTATCAAGCTTTTTATCCCATACGTACACGTACATTTGACATGAAAAGCACGAATAAATAGTCACATGGTCTAAGTTAGATAGAAAATCTCGTGCCGTGGTATATGGGAAATATACACTCGCTAACGCTCTTGTATATATACCACAGCACTCGTTTTCTATCCCATACAGGGCCATAATTCACCAACCAATTTCATCTTTATATGGAGGACAAAACTGCAGATTCATCCAAATTAAAAGCTTTGGCAGACGACACATGAAAAATTACCCAAATGATGGGATTTGTCTTTGAGAGGGCTGAGCCAATGTTGGAAAAAGAGAAAATGAATTTTCTCCCTTTTTCCTCACTGTTTTCAAAAACCTCTTCCATCACAGTTGTTAAGACAACGTTTTTTTTGGTAAAGGGTTAAACTGCAATCTTATTCTCAACAATTTTTCATATTTCATTGGAGGACATTTTCTGATTGACTCTGCCAAAGGGTTTTACAAATTAGAGTTTATGCTGATTTTAAAATTCAGAATTAGTATAAAAATTTGAATTAGAGTGATTGGTAAATATATACCTTGTTCCTTTCCAGGTCCAATATTGTGGGTACTTGTATAAAATATTTGAGGCAATTCATATAAGTACCCATAACAAAGGTTTTGGAGGAAGAGGGTTACTTCGAGTTAGCGTAAAAAATTATTTGCATTTGTCATACCAAGTTGTGTCTGGTTCAGTTACAAAAAATTATCTGTGTTGGTCACAAATCACATTAAGGTTTGGTGAATTCAAATTTGCTTCCTGTAAAAAGCTCAACATGCTTGCATCAAGATTTTTTTTTATGTTTGTGTGTCTGCTGATGGAAAAAAGGCCATAGTTTGCTTTCCAGACCAGTCATATAGAAAATATAATTGACTTTGTGAAAAGGGGGTTTAATGCATTTGCAAAAAGTATCGACCTAAGTCAGCCTGTGTCGTCTGCGCAGGCTGATATGGGTGGAAACTTTTAGCCCAGCTCGGTAGATCAGTGGTTAGCTATCTGACTCATGACCTGGAGGTTGTGGGTTCAATACGCAGTTGCGGCGAACTTTCTTTCCGGCAAATTTTTGCCTCTCACCTCTGACGCATGTGAGAAAAAGTAGTCAGTGGCTTTGGAAAGAAAGTTGTGTCAATACTGGTGTGAGAAATCCAGGAAACACATGGGTGTGTCACTGACCGCCATGATATGACCTAAGCTGTTAAAATGGTATTAAACTCCAATACAAACGAATACAAACCAAAGGAAACTTTTTGTTATTGGTCAATTTTCTGCATGGCAAAGGATCAGTCTACCTCATGATTCAGTTACTTGTTAGACAAAATGGATGTTTTATGGATCCATAATTATGTGATGACTTGCTTCGCATAATGCATCACAGAGTTGCATTCAACCAAGCTTTTGCCAGAGAGCCGCTCAATTTTATTGAGTAGACAAAATCTACCAGTAGCAATGTCATCTACAGGACAGGGTAGATCAGTGACCAGACTGCTCAGATCATGCAGTCTGATATTGATATGCATTGTCCACTAAGTCATCTTACCTTACTCCTGTATTGCTAAGAGTGAACAGCTAGATTGATGATAAATCATACTAATTAATTATCCTGTCACTGGGTCTTGTAAGTTTTATTTGTTTCATGATTGGATAGATAAATCAATCTTTTTTTATTTCTTCTGGACCAGGAGGCAGTCATATTGAGTCACATTAAAGAGGGGAAACTATTGAATGCATTGTCTAGCACAAGCAATTTTCAGTATGGTTGATTAACTCTTACAGGAGTTATGGACCTTGGATTTATTTCCTGAACAGGTGAACCAGTGGTTGGGGGGAGGGGTTATTTGTTAACCTCTGATGTACTTTGTCATAGATTTAACTCTTTACCAAATAACAAAACTTACCAGTAACCCTTATCCTGCTAAATAAATGAAATGAAACTTTCCAGCCGATAGTAAAAACCCTAATTATGTTGTTTCAATTTATTTTTTGGATGAGAAAAAATTATTCTTATCGGAAAGTGTAGATCCAGGATCAGACAGCACGTTCTGTGCAGTCTGATCTTGATCTACACTGTCCGCAAAAGCTCAGCGAGTCGTGCTTAGCAGCTGAAGGGTTAAGACTGATCCAAACTGAAAGCATTTGCAGATAATGTGGCAGAAATAAAAGGATTTGTCTGAAAAGTTACAAAACTTCGATGGAAAAGGAGAAAATGCTGGTTACCAGCATTTTCTCCCTTTCCCACAATATTTTCAAAGTTTTCTTTCTCAAGGTTTTAAAAGTCTGGATAAAAGATTAAGCTGAGGTGACCTGTAAGCCAGACATTATGATGACTTGTGCAAATATAAATATTAAAGATTTATATACAGTATTATTTACCTGGCTTTGGGAGACATTTCAAGATATGACCTTGATGCCCTCAAACCAATAATTAACCCTTTACCACATAATCCTGAGTTTGAATGACCCTGAAAGAGAAGGATTCTGCAAACATTGTTGGAAAAGGAGAAAATTCTGGTAACCAGAATTTTCTCCTTTTTCCCACAATGTTTTTTACTCTATCAAAGACAGAAATCATCATTATAGCAGCATGTAAATTGTTGTCTGCAATACTCTCAATGTGATCCAATCCAAAATTTTGTCGTCAGTAAAGAATTATACAAATAATAGCATAGGGAAAAAAAGCAGTGGCTTGTCACAAGCAATTGTAAGGCTCAATACTACTTTTCCCACAATACATGTATTTTCCATTTCATCCAAAGAAGACAGTTGAAATCCTGTCTTTCATAGATTTATTTTGTCACTACCCTTATTCTTCTTTTTGTTTCGCCTTAACCCTTAAAATTCCTTAGATTTTAATTATCCTGAGGAAGTAGGCATCTTGAAACATTATGGGAAAAGGAGAAAATGCTGGTTACCAGCCATTTCAAATACAGATCAAATTATTTAAGTTTTAATGTTTAATTTTTAATGTTTAATTAGTTGTCTGCAAATACTTTCAATATGGGTAAGTCAAGGTTGTCTTTTAACCCTTTACCACACAGCAAAATTTAAGACCTATCCAAATTGAAAGCATTTGCAGACGACAATTTCATAGTGGCTCAAATGACGCAACTTTTCTTTGATAGGGTAGAAAACTTTGTGGGAAATGGAGAAAATGCTGGTTACCAGCATTTTCTCCTTTTCCCACAATGTTTTCAAAAGGCCTCTTCTTCAGGGGCGTTAAAGACGTCATTGTGTGGTAAAGGGTTAATACCTGCTGAATAAGATCAGACTGCACAGAAAAGGCAGTTTGATCATTTATCTTTACTGTCTAATGTGTTGAGGAATATTCTGGTTAAAAAGAAATTGAAATTGCTACAGTTTTGTCCAATGATTGAGAGTACACCAAAATTGGTAATTCTTATTGAAAACATTCAAACTCTAAGCCCTTTAACAGCCAGCCCAGAGTTTTAACAACTCTGAAAGAGATGCTTTTGAAAATATTGTGGGGAAAGGAGAAAATGCTGGGAACCAGCATTTTCTCCTTTTTCCACAATTTTTTCTTCCCTTTCCCAAACATTTTTTCATTTTTTTTTTTCAAAAAAAAAATAACCTTTTTTTTTGTTGTTGTCTGCAAATGCTTTCAATTTTGACAAGTTCTAAAAATGTTGTTGTTTGGTAAAGACTTAATTGCATGATTGTACAATATTCTAGTACTTGTGCTAGAGAGAAGTTCATAGCCTGACGGTTTATGGCAGGCATATTGTGGGGGTCAAATTGGAATGACAATGTAAGTGACCATTTAATCAGATTAATTCTATTGGGTGATTGTGTGAGCTATTAGATATCAATTTGATAGTTTTGTGAAGCAATTTTATGGCTTTTTAAAGTAGAGTTCAGCATACGTTCAATTACCTTTAAATGGCTGTGATAATTGGTGACTTACAAGTCAATAGGGCTATGACCATTCAGATGACCATTTGGATGTTTAGAATATGGTCAGTTCATCTGCATGTGAACTACTTGTTCTACAAAAATATATGGACATGATGTCAGTATCAGGAATACAGGAATACTGTCAACCCTGTATTCAGAGACCGCTTGAGGGATTATAAAAGTGGCCTCTCACATCAAGTTGTCTTCAACCATTTACCTCACACTCCCGAGTTTTAGTGACCCAGAGGAAAGAGGGCTTTTGAAAATACTGTGGGAAAAGAAGAAAATGCTGGTAACCAGCATTTTCTCCTTTTCCCACAATGTTTTGCACCATATCCAAGACAAATTCCAGCATTTGAACCACATTTGAATTGTCTTCTGCAAGTGCTTTCAATTTGGACAAATCTACATTTTTGTCTTCTGGTAAAGAGTTGATTGAAGAAAGGATGAAGAATAAAAAACAGTAGTTTCTAAACGGTTTATCAGATGGCAAAATTTTGGGTTGTCCAAATTGAAAGGATTTGCAGACAACATATTAAATGTGGCTTTAATGATTGCATTTGGTTTTGATAGGGTAGAAAAGATTGTGAAATAAGGAGAACATATTGGTTACGAGCATTTTTTTCCTTTTCTTAAGGTGTTTTCTAAATGTGTCTTCTTCTGAAAACATCTGTAGTTAACAAGTTTAAAACTGGTGAAAAAGAACTGCAGTTCCCTCTCAGGGTAGAAAACATTTTTGGAAAAGAGGAAAATGCTGGTAACAGCATTTTCTCCTTTCCTCACAATGTTTTGTAAGAGCTCTTTCCTAAAGGGTTGTGAAAGCATTGAATCATTTGGTTAAAGGTAAAAATTTCGATAACTGAGTTGTTTTTGTGTCTAATTTCTTTTAGCTCTCTCACTTTAACAGAAATATCACTGCAGGTTTTATATGATACAGTTTTAACAATTTTACTGTAATACAATACAGCAGAGCTCATTAAATATTCTTTTTGAATGTTAGAAAAAATGTTTAATTAATGGCATTAGACTTGTTCCAACAAGTCCTCTGGGATGTCAGTTCTAAGCATGTTAACTCTTTGCTTACTGTGGACAACTCCAGAAGCTTTTGTGGACAGTGTAGATCAAGATCAGACTGCTCAAAATGTGCAGTCTGATCTCTGATCTACACTGTCAACTATTTTATTTTAGATTAAGGCCAAATTGTCTCTTCATCTTGCAGTGGAACTATAGTTAAAGTGTAAATTATATACTTGGTAGTGAAAGAGTTAACTCTAACAGATGACAAAATTTTAGACTTGGCCAATTTGAGAGCATTTACAGATGACACACAAAATTCTGCTATAATGACTGAATTTGCTTTTGGAAATAGAGAAAACATTGTTGGAAAAGGAGAAAATTATGCTGGTTACCAGCATTTTCTCCTTTTCCTACAATATTTTCTAAAGGCCTCTGTAGTTAAAACTTGGGATTATGTGGTAAAAGGTTATGGATGTCAGTATGTCATGATGTAGATCAGGTTCAGAAAGCAAACAGTGTGCAGCCTTATCAAGATCTGCACTGTCTGATGCTTTGTTAGAAAGAAACTAAGTTTTGAAAATGCGATATTTTGGTCTTTCCTATTGAACCTAAGTCCACATATTCTACTAACTGTAGAAGCTGTTTGTTTCTTTGACGTGCAACGGACCACTTTTGAAGAGGAGATATTGTTTCTTGTAATAGAGTAGAAAACGCTGTGGGAAAAAGGAGAAAACGCTGGTTACCAGCATTTTCTCCTTCTTCAACAATGTTTTCAAAAGTCCTCTCTCTTAGGGTTGCTTAAAGTTGAGATTGTAATGTGAAAGGATTAAAATGTATGTTCCTGGTTATATTTTAGTATTGTCTACTCAACTTCACACATTGTCATTTCCTATTTGCTTTTGTAATGGATTAAAAAGTAAAATCAAAAGTTTAAAAACTATGGATAAAAAATGAAAGGAAGTTCAACTCCATGACCTTTGTACTTTTCAATGTCAATATTGACAAGATCCTCAGGTGAGCTGTATCAGACCATGCTGGTCTACTTAAGATGATTACCTCATTGACTATTTTTAGACTCGCCTCATTTATTCCTTTAATCTATAATGCCTTTTACAGTTAATTATGAAACAAGTTGCTACAAGTACAGCATTATAGGAAGCAAAACGTGTAGGTTGACATTGAGGTTTCAGACACAAGATGGATTTTAGCTCCACTGTTTTTAGAAAACATCAAGGAATTGTTGTAGCCCTGGCTGCTTTGTCTTTGTCTTAGTGTAAAAACTTAAACATTTTCAAAAACTTTGACATTTTGTTATGTCTCTGTTATTACTGAAGATATTTACTTCAAACATGGACAAGATTACTATCAAAAGGGGAACCCATGCAACAAAGGCAGGTAATCATCAAAGTATTTTGACACAGTAATGCCCCTTTTTTGACTTAAAATTTTCGAAAACAGATATTTACTTCAAACATGGACTACTTGCCAAATATTGAAAGAGAAACCAATACAACAGGGGCAGGTAACAATAGAAAAAATTGACAAGATATGCCCCTTTTTTGACAGAATTTTCAAAAACTTTGACATTTTGTAATATTTCTGTCATTACTGAAGATGTTTACTTCAAACTTGTAATAGTTGTTAAATATCAAAAGAGAAAGGAGCAGGTGACCATCAAAATATTTTTGACACAATCATGCCTCTATTTTTTTACTTAAGATCTTTAGTTAAAGCAACTGCACTTTGACCTTGCTCATAGTACAACAACATAATGAGTTATGTTATATGTGACTGAAAACGTGAAATTTGTCTTTCAAAGGATAGAAAACATTGTGGGAAAAGGAGAAAATACGGGTTACTTTCATTTCCTCCTTTTCCCATAATGTTTTCAAAAGCCATCTTCTTCAGGTTCATTAAAACTTGGGGTTGTGTGGTAAAAGTTTAAACTATATGCTCAACAGCAATTTTTTATTAAGAATTTCGAAAGGTATTTTAATACATATTTAATCTTAACATCAGGTACATTATCAGTTTCTGTATTTGCAAGGATGTTGAACTTTCATTATGTCTCATACAAAAATAGTTATTTCATATCTATTGTGTTGTGCTGAGATGAATAGTGTTGAGAATATTACATGTAATACCAGTACTTTGTTTCATACAAAATGGTACTTAGGTATATTACTATTTATTTTTGCAGATGATATTAACTCTTTACCACACAATCTCAACTTTTAACGACCATGAGGAAGATGGCTTTTGAAAACATTGTGGGAAAAGGAGAAAATGCTGGTAACCAGCATTTTCTCCTATTCCCACTATGTTTTCAACCTACCAATGACAAATTTTGTCATTTGAGCCACCTTTAATTGGTAGTCTGCAAAAGCTTTCAATTTGGACCAGTCAAATATTTTGTCGTTTGGTAAAGACTTAACCCTTTCAGCTGTTTCTGATAACATAGATTAAGATAAGACATACGGAGTGTGCAGTCTGATCTTGGATATGCACTAGCTGCTTTTCAGTCAATTCTGTTAAAAAAAATCTTTGTGAGTTTCAAAAGATTATATATCAAGCTGTTACAAGAGGTTGGATTTTTCTAATTGGCTCATAACCCCATACCAAATGACAAAATTTTGGACTCAACCAAACTGAAAGCATTTGCAAGCAATAAATTAAATGTAGCTCAAAAGATGACTTCTGTCTTTGATAGGGTAGAAAACATTGTGAAAAATAGAGAAAATGCTGGTGATCAGGGTCATCAAAACTTTTGGATTGTGTGGTAAAGGCTTAAAGCCTTAGGGGATGTATGCAGATAAGATAGATATTAAAACAAATTTTATAAAGTTTTCCAATAATTATTCTCCAGCAAATTACCAACTGCTGATGGCTTCTTTTGTCTTGTAGTGGATCACTTGGGAAAACAGTGTGACAAATTGCTTATTTCAAGAGATTTCTGCTTTTGCCACAGTTTTTTCCCATGATTAGTATGAATTCACATATGCACCCTTAAGCACACCATCCTGAGTTTAAAGGACTCTGAAGAAGAAAATTTTTTAAAACATTTTGGGAAAATAAGCAAATGCTGGTTAATGGCATATTCTCCTTATCCCTTAAAGATGCCCGTCTACAGCCGGTGAGCAAAAACGCTGTTAAGTTTCAAACAATTTAGAATGGTACAGAAATCAGTCCTTTGTGTAAACATGGATAATTTACTGACATATATGGTGTACTTGAAAAAAAGAAACACAGAGATTTGTATTAGAAACTGAACATTGGTCAGAAGAAAACTGGCTGACGATCGGAGCTGTAAACAATGACGGTGCGTCATGGAAATTTATTGTTGGTTTCCGCCTAGAGTCGGATACGGTGTAATTTGCATATATAGGCCGCGACCTCCGTCTGAAAATCGAGGCTGCAACAGAGAAGCCTCCATTTTCCTTCGTTTACCTCATTAGAAACAGGACGAAGGTCAAATATAGTCACATGACAGAATGCATGATCATCATACAAATCTACCCGAGTGTATAACGGACATATCGAAATCTTCGATTCAAAAACCGGAAACGATGAGTCTGTTTACATGGAAGGCCGCAAGTCAGCGAAATGCATTTTCTATCGACCGTAATCTAAGCAACCTTGCAACCGTGAGGTGCAATATTTGGCATGAAGATATGAGAATGACTATGGTTTGATAAAATAAAGACAAAATGAGTTAAAACTGGCTAAAATGAGTATCAGGGCCTCTTTAATGTTTTGTACCCTATTAAAGACAGAAATCATCATTTGAACTACATTTAATTTGTCGTCTGCAAATGCTTTCAGTTTGGTCCATTTCAAAGTTTTGTCATTTGGTAAAGAGTTAAAGCCTCATTCATGTTGATTACCTATATTTTATTGGGATTTTTCAAGAATTGCCAGTTGCAAATTTGTTTCAGGGGAAAAAGAAGTTTAAAAAAAATTAGTAAAATTTACTATTTCTACAATCATTTTAGCTTAAACCAATGTATTTTTAAGATGAACAATATTCATTCACGTGATGTTTCTGAGAAGTTGTGCCTAATTGTTCAGTGATATTTCAGCGTCGCCACAAAAGAGGCAAAGTTAAGTCACTACTTACAAGGGTAAGTGGCGTAAGCCAGAGTGCAGCTATATTAATGTAACTGGATTAACATTTTAATGGGGATAATAATATTGTATCAGTGTTGGTAGATGTAGAATATTTTTCAATTTATGTTTTTTTTTTTCCTTTTCATGTTTTTTTTTTACTCTGCAAAATTTTTATATTTTTCTGTCTTATGGTATAACATTTTGTTAATCTGTCTCCATCTATTTCATTCATCTTGTAAGATAACATCCTAAATCATTTTTTTCAGAGAGTTTAATTCTTAACTTGATATGGATAACTAAGTGTTATTATTGTATATGCAGGTCAAGATCAGACTGCTGAATATGAAGTCTGATCTCAGATTTTTAGATTTTTTTGTCAGGTGTTGTGGCCAAAATAACTTTTAAACTCTTTACCAAAGAAGAAAATTTTATAATTGCCTATTTTGGAAGCAACTGCTATTGAAATAAAATTTGGCTTTAACAATTGGATCTGTAACTAGATGAGTAGAAAACATTGCGGAAAACAAAGAGAATGCTAGTCACCAGCATTTTCTCTCTTTCCCACAATGTTTTAAGAAGCCATCTTCTCCAGAATTCTTTATCCATGGCATTATTGGTGTTCTGTTAAACTTGCAATATTTGGAAAGTCTTTATTCCAGACTGAAATTGCAGATCTCATGTATTTATCATTCTATGTGCTAATTTGTACTAGAGACTTGAAGTTTGAATGTAATTTAAAAACCTTGCATGGAAAGTTCTTGGAATTGGTTATTCATTTAGCCTAATTTTGGTACTTTTTAGGGCCCAGGAAATGAGAGCAATTTTGTCAGTCTTTCGTTTTTATTTTATAAGCTTTGATTGGTAAAATGGTTGTCTTAGCAATAAACCTGGGTTTGTATCCATCAAACAGTCTTTATACAGTTTTAACTTTAAATTCTGAGGCAAGACATCTGATTTGCTCAGACTTGCTGTTTGGACCAGTCAGATGACAGCTAGTTTTTGAATTAGAATTGAACTTACTGTTTACTGGTGAAGACATCCTCTGAATTTCGATAATTTTTTTCAATATTGTAAGTATGATAATAATTGATACAACTGATGACTTTGAATTGGTATCCACATGTGGTGCTCTTGTTTCAGCATGTTTTGTAGGGCTTTATACAACTCATTAATAAGTTAACCCATTGCTATAAAAATATGACTTATCCTCACAGAAAACTTTAGAAAAATGTGAAGGGAGTAATGGCTTGATACATTAGAGATTGAATTTTATCTCAGAAAAATGACGCAACTCTGTAAATACAATTTGCTTATTTGTAAGAAGTTATGTTGGTTGCTGGGATATGATCATATAAGATCTTATATCTTCCAGATTTTAAATTTAACTCTTTCAGTACCATAGATGACACCAGAAGTTTTTGTGGACTGTGTAGGTCAAGATCAGGCTGCACAGAACCTGCTCTTTCCATTGCTATATTCTAGATTATGACCAAACTGTCTCTTGATCTTGCAGAGGAAATGTATTTTTAGCCTCTGAGAAAATGCAATTTATTTATTCAATAGTGAAAGAGTGAATATACTATATAGAAGCCTGTCAGCTTCAAAAACAAGAAGTATTTTGTTCCATTTGATGGAAGATGAATGCATGCAAGTCTTCAATTTTCAGAAATGGTTTACTTTACCTGGTTGAACATACTCAATCCGGGCCTAAGCAACATCTTTTTAACTATATTATTATCCCCTGCTGAAAGGTGGTGGGGAATATGGTAATAGTAGGCGTCATTCCGTCTGTCCATCCCTCCGTCCCACTTTCTTGTCTGGAGCATAACTCAAAAATTATTAGAGGTGTAAACATGAAACTTCACAGGTGGATAGATCTCATCAAGGAGAAGTGCAGTGTACAAGAACCATAACTCTTGGTTGCATTATTAGGAGTTATTGCCCTTTGTTATTTTTCTCACTTAAATTTTGTCCAGAATAGAACTTGAAAACTACATTATATAAACATGAAACTTCACAGGTTGATAGATGACATTGAGGAGAAGTGCAGTGTACAAGAACCATAACTTTCAGTGCCGTAATTTAGGAGTTATTGCCCTTTGCTATTTTTCATACTTAAATTTTGTCCGGAGTATAACTCAAAAAATAATTAGAGTTATCAACATGAAACTTCACATGGAGATAGATCTCATCAAGGAGAAATGCAGTGCACAAGAGTCATAACTCTTGATTACATAATTTAGGTGTTATTGCCCTTTGCTATTTTTCATACTTAAATTTTGTCCCGAGCATAACTCAAAAACTATTAGAGGTATAAACATAAAACTTCACATGTGGATAGATCTCATCAAGGAGAAGTGCAGTTCACAAGAACCATAATTCTTGATTACATAATTTAGGTGTTATTGCCCTTTGTTATTTTTCATACTTAAATTTTGTCCCAAGCATAACTCAAAAACTATTAGAGGTATAAACATGAAACTTCACATGTTGATAGATCTCATCAAGGAGAAGTGCAGTTCACAAGAACCATAACTCTTGATTGCATAATTTAGGTGTAATTGTCCTTTGTTATTTTTTTTTACTTAAATTTAGTTCAGAGCATAACTTGAAAACTACATAGGATATAAACATGAAACTTCACAGGTTGACAGATAACATGGAGGATAAGTGCAGTGTACAGGAACCATAACTTTCAGTGCCATAATTTAGGAGTTATTGCCCTTTGTTATTTTCATACTCTAATTTTTATCTGGGACATAACTTGAAAACTATTATGGGTGTAAAACTGATACTTCACATGTGCATAGATCACACTGAGGAGAAGTGCAGTGCACAAGAACCATTACTCTTGGTTGCATAGTTAAGGAGTTTTTGACCTTTTTATTTTTTCCTACTTTTATTTTGTCCAGAGTATAACTTGAAAACTACATGAGATACATAAACTTCACAGGTTGATAGTTGACATTACTCCTGAAAGTTGGTCAGAATGTTTGTCTTGATGATATCTCGGACGAGTTTGAAAATGGGCCATTTTGGGTCAAAAACTAAGTCACCAGGTCAAATCTTAGAGAAACCTTTACGCTTTAGAGGCCATATTTTCAGTCGGATACTCCTGAAAGTTGGTCAGAATGTTTGTCTTGATGATATCTCGGACGAGATTGAAAATGGGTCATGTTGGGTCAAAAACTAGGTTACCATGTCAAATCTTAGAGAAACCTTGTGTACACTCTAGAGGCCATATTTTCAGTCGGATACTCTTGAAAGTTGGTCAGAATGTTTGTCTTGATGATATCTCGGATGAGTTAGAAAATGGGCCATGTCGGCTCAAAAACTAGGTCAGTAGGTCAAATCTTAGAAAAACCTTGTGTACGCTCTAGAGGCCACATTTTCAGTCCGATACTCCTGAAAGTTGGTCAGAATGTTTGTCTTGATGATATCTCGGACGAGTTTGAAAATGGGCCATTTTGGGTCAAAAACTAGGTCACCAGGTCAAATCTTAGAAAAGCCTTGTGTACGCTCCAGAAGCCACATTTTTAGTCCAAAACTTTTGAAAGTTGGTCAGAAAGTTTGTCTTGATGATATCTTAGATGAGTTTGAAAATTTGCCATGTCAGGTCAAAAACTAGGTCACCAGGTCAAATCTTAGAAAAACCTTGTGGGCACTCTAGAGACCACATATTCCTTGGGATACTCATGGAAAATGGTCAGAATATTTGTCCTGATGATACCTCAGACAGGTTCAAAATTGGGACACCTTGTGTCAAAAAGTAGGTCACTGGACCAAATCTTAGAAAAACCTTGTGTGCACTTTAGAGGCCTCATTTTCAGTCTTAGACTCATGAAATTTGTGAAAAATGTCTTGAAAATATCTTGAACAAAATTTAACTTGGTCATGTTAGATAAAAAAGTAGGGCACCAGCGCTCATGTGTATTACATCATCACAACCAAGATTTTCAGCAACTTTATCAATCCAAGATGACTTTACTCAGGTGAGCACCTTAGGGCCCAATGGCTCTCTTGTTTGGGATATTACTCCTGAACTCCCTACCAAGCAATCCTGTGTTTTCGTGACCCTGAGGAAGAGGCCTTCTAAAAACATTGTGAGCAAAGGAGAAAATGCTGGTAACCACTTTCTAATTTGTCATCTGCAGATGCTTTCAATTTGGAAGGGTCTAGAATTTGTCGTTTGGGAAAGCATTAATGCTTTGAAATGGTTATCTTGGTCTTACAACAAACTGAAAATTCATTTTATTAATTTATTTGACTTAGTGAAGTTTAGAGCTTTACAGAATCTCCATCTGATAGAAGTTTTCTGTCATTTTATTGTAAAGATCAGTGTATTAATAGCAGTAATTTACTAAGATAAGAATTGATTTTGAAGTAAGCCTTTCAGCCTGTGGGGTGGGTTATATTGATTATGAATTATTATAGCTTTGACTCATTATTTCCGACAGACCAACATACAGTGTCTTGCAGTGGAATGTTTTTTGAAAATTGTATTGCAAAAGGTGAAATTTCTTGCAAACAGTAGTCTTCCAGTAGCCACTATGTTTTTTCATATATTAACCCTTTACCACAAAATCCCAGCTTTAAATGACCCTTAGAAAGAAGCCTTTTGAAAACATTATTAGAAAAGGACAAAATGCTGGAAACCAGCATTTTCTCCTTTTCCCACAATGCTTTATACCCTTGAAGGAGCAAATTTTGATTTTGGGGTCACATTTATTTTGACGTCAGCTTTCAATTTGGACATGCCTAAAATTTTACGATGTGGTAGAGGATAAATTTGACTCATATTTTACAAGGATGTTTTCAAAGTTCTCTATTGCAAATTTGTGCCATGAGTGGATGTGTAAGCCTGTAGTTGAAGATTCAGGAATTGTGGATGATCACATGCACACAAAAATTCTGAAATAATTATTTTACTTGGAGAAGCACAAAAAGAAAACCATTTAAACATTAGGTGGTATTACTTTTTTTTTAATAATTTCACCTGTTATCAAAATATTTCCTTATGTGGTATGCTGTAGCCATCATTGGAAAGGTCAAATGGCCTGTGTAGTGAAACCCTGTTTTGAGCCCTATTTTTATTGGGCAATATCTTCTTATGGTGGTGGATGCAAACTGAACATATTGAACTTGGCCTTGGATAAATACCCTGAGATTTTATAATGATTGACTGAAAATGCTGGCATTACCAGTTTTTCTCCTTTTTTGTCAGTGTTTTCTACCATGTCAAGGACAAACTCCATTATGTGAGCCACATTAAAATTGTGGTCTTCAAGGTGCTTTCAATAACAACAAGTGTGAAATTTTGTTGTCAGATAAAGAGTTGATACAGTAGTGTAGAATGCAAAAGGACACCAGACTTGACATTCTACAGGGAATAATCTCTGTGCTAAAGTCACTCATGGCAAGATACAGGTTAAATGTCATACTGAATTAGCAAAAGAATGAACCATTGGGTACTTGTCTTATATACCTCAAATGTATTGCAGTTTCTTTTCGAATGGTCAGTAATCCCAATTGATTAGGATTATATGTATATAACCCCTCCCACATATTTATGGGAAATATATCTACAAGCAGTGAAATTTTTCAGAATGTGGAAATTCTCAATTTGCCACTGTTGTGGTTTTTTTCCCCCCCAGGTCAAACCTATCCATTTATTAATGTTATTTTTCCTCCTCTTGAATTCTGGTAAAGTCCTAAATTTTTTTTCTTGGTGATCAAGTTCATACAGAGGATTGGAGGTGGGTGTAGTAAGAGTGTATGGTATGGCACATTATGTACAATATCAGCCAATCAACCATGGACTTTGTTTACGAGGTTGTCATGGTAGGTGACCCAAGACCAACTGTCTTTGTGCAGTTATAAGTAAACTGGTACATGGCTATTTTGCTCACATTGAAATCTTAACCCTTAAAGCAGTGCCTTTCATGGTCACAGTTGCCTTTGTGGTCAGTGTAGATTAAGATTATACTGCACAAAAGGGTTGAATAACCCTTTACCAAAACTGATCAGAAAGGCTTCTGAAAACATCGTGGAAAGTGGAGATAAATGTTGTTATTCAGTATTTTCTGCCTTTCCCTTTGCATTTTGTACCCTTTCAAAGACAAATCCTATCACTTGAACTACATTCAATAATATTATGAGATCAGTACATGTATGTTATATGTATTACCAAACCATAATATTTTAGGTATACACTGTACTCTATTACTTAGTTCAGAGAATACTCTACAGAAATATTTAACAGAAAAAGAAATTTCCTTTTTTAATAAAGAGGAAAAGGTTTTTCAGTAATGTGTCAAATTTCGTCTGCTGCAGGATATAAAAAGTAAGTATTTGTTTAGTAAGTTAGTATGATGAGTTTGAATTGGTTTGGATTTCCTGTTAAGAATGTGTTCATTAACATTTTACCATACAACAAAAATCTTGACTTGTCAAAATTGAAAGCAATTGCCGACCATAATTTATATGTGGCTCAAACCATGGAATTTGTCTTTGATAGCATTGAAAACATTGTGGGAAAAGGAGAAAATGCTGGTTACCAGCATTTTCTCCTTTACCCACAATGTTTTCAAAAGCGATTGTTCCCAGCATCATGAATATTGTTCATCACACCATTTTTAGCAACAAGACAAGTGCTCCTTCTCCAATGATGAGTTGGATTAACATTTATTAAAATCTTGAAATATATATGAAATTGAAAACTTCACTTTTCTTTATATGCAAAACAAGACAGAAAAAGGGACATTTGCTTGCCAGGTTACTTTTCATTATTTCTCTTCATATTGAACCACAAAAAGGTTTCAGTGGTCATGTTCCAGTACCTTTTGACACTGTCTATCTTGTAAAAGATTTTTTTTTTGTTTATTATACCTGAAAATCACACAAGACATTATCTGTGGCATATATCACTCACATTGCTGTACATTTATTTAATCCTTTACCAAACAATCCAATTTTTTGATGACCTTGAAGATTGAGCCCCTCAAAAATGTTGTGGGGGAAAAGAGCATTGTCATATGCAAATACTGTCATTTTGGCCATGTCTACAATTTTGCTGTCCAGTAAAGAATCATAGCTATAAAGATATCAAGTGGCAATTACACTTATTTTTGGTCTTGTTTTTAAACTTAAGATAATTATCGGAAAAAAGGGTAGAGGGTTTAACCCTTTACCACACAATCCTGACTTTTAACGACCCTCAGAAAGAAGCCTTTTGAAAACATCATGGGAAAAGGAGAAAATGCTGGTAACCAGCATTTTCTCCTTTTCCCACAATGTTTTCTACCCTGCTGGAAACAAATTTCAGTTTTTGAGTTAGGTTTATTTTGTCGTCTGCAAGTGCTTTCAATTTGGACCAGTCTAAAATTTTGTCGTTTGGTAAACAGTTAATACTCGGTTAACTCTTTCCCAAACGACAATACTTTAGAAGAGTCCAATTTGAAAGTAGTTGTAGATGACAACATTTATATGGCATAAATAATGAGATTTGTATCAGATAGTCAAGAAAACATTGTGGGAAAAGGAGAAAATGCTGGTTACCAGCATTTTCTCCTTTTCCCACAATGTTTTCAAAAGGCCTTCGTCTCAGGGTCGTTAAAACTAGGGATTGTGTGGTAAAGGGTTAATCAAGATCAAATATTTATATCAATAATATACCAAATAAACTTTACCTACATTTTAATCCAATAGTTTGATTGGGTCTTGAAATAGATCTACATACTTTAACTTTCAACCTGTTGTTGGAGAAAAAAAATGTAATTACTATGTTTGTAATTCTGTTGTGTAAGGTTCAAGATTTTGGTCATTAAACAGGATTGATTTGAGTTAAATATGGAGATCTTTTAGTTTAGCAGGGTTACCTTTACTGGAATTTAATGAAAGTATATCGGGTAAATTTGAAATAGATTTTTTCTTAATCACACTGTATTGTACACAGTATATTTTAGGGTTAACTTGGTGTTTTTTTTTTCAGAACAGTGTTATATACTAAACAAACTGCCAACCTTCATATTAATAAAAGAAGGAGGAATGGAACTTATAGTCAAAGGCATGAAAGCATGAAATTACAATAAAAGAAAATTTTCAAAGGATATTTAAAGGCTGGTTCAGATATTTAAAAATATATATGAGCCATACTCTGGCAAAGGGGGTTTTGTACATTCTCTGTGATGTGTTATACTATGCAGGTCATCACGATCACATGATTATGGATCCATAGCATCCAGTTTGTCAAACAACTAACTGAATCTGGAGGTAGTATGGTTCTTGGACATGTAGAGAATTTACAAAGAGCAAATGTTTGACCCATGTCAGCCTGTGTGAACTGCCCACATAGGGCAGGTAACCAACCCTCAAAATATTTTTGACAGAATTATGCCTCTCTTTTCTGCGAAAAATTTCTCTGAAAAGCAATAGCAGCCAAGCGTTGGTACTCACATGTGAGGCTCTTATTTCATAATTTGAATCTCTAGAGTCATCAGAATATTGTATATTAGTGTAAGAAAATCAGCCATGGCCTTACATTTTATTATGGAGGTACAGGCCTTTGCATGGAATGAAGAGTTACTTCATTTCCACATCACATTCTCTGTAGGCATGTTATGTTATTGTGTTGTAAGGATTAAATTTAGTCTTATGAAATAAGAGACTTATAATTACAGTACTTTTTTGAATAGTTTTGTAATGGAACCAAAAGTCCATTATAAAATTGATCTGTCTCTTCCTCTTTCAGAGTCTGAAACCATCAACTTCATTCTTTAGCATCAGGTACTTTAAGTTTTTCAGCACGAAATGAAGATACTCAACTGATGCTGAAAATACATTTACTGAAACACAGATTTTACTCTTATATGCTTGACTTAACAAGAAGATGGTATGGATCCAAGATCAGACTGCACATTTTGTGCAGTCTGATCTTGATCTATGCCATCCACAAAGGTTCCTGTTTTTGCCTAAGGGGCTGAAAGGGTTCTATGCAATGTAAATCAAAATTAGTCTAACATTAAATCTGTTCTTGGTCTACAATATCTGAATTTGCACCTCTTGGTACTCTTACCAAGTTACCAGCTAAAACCATTTACAGCAGGCAACGTTGAATTTGGTTTTTTAGTTGTTTTGTTTCCTTGAACATTTTCAATATTCTTTGATTTCAATTTTTATTTCCTTTGTATGCTTGCCACATTTAGCATTTGTTGTAAATGATGGTTTTTAAAAAAAAATTGCCATTACTGGTTTAGTAGACAAGTTGTGTTCAGTTCATACTCATGTCAGTTTGGATCTTTGTAAACTACTCATTACCAGAAAATTTAACCCTTTACCACACAATCCTGACTTTTAATGACCCTGTGAAAGAAGCCTTTTGAAAACATTGTGGGAAAAGGAGAAAATGCTGGTAACCAGCATTTTCTCCTTTTCCCACAATGTTTTCTACCCTATCAATGAGAGAAATTATCATTTAAGCAACATCTAAATTGTTGTCTGCAAATGCTTTAAATTTGGTCCCATCCAAATTTCTTTTGTTTGGTAAAGAGTTAATGTTGGATTGGTCAGTGTGGAAAGCATTTGCAGACAAAAATTAAATGTAGGTGAATTTTATGTGATATGTTTTTGAATGGAAAGAAAACAATGTGAGTTATGAAGGAAATGCTGGTTACTAGCATTTTCTTCTTTTTTACGATGCTTTCAAAAGTTTTCCTCTTCTGGGTCTCAAAAACAAGGGATTTTTTGACAACACAGTCATGAGTTTTGAAAACATTGTGGGAAAAGGAGAAAAATGCTGGTAACCAGCATTTTCTCCTTTTTCCACATAAGGTTTTTTTACCCTTCCCAATACAAATTCAAAATTTTTGAGTCACATATATTTTCTTGTCTGCAAATTCTTTGAATTCGGACCAGTTTAAAATTTTGCTGTCCTTTCAGGGTTAATGATCAACCTATTATGTTCAGATTGACAATATAAGCTGTCTTTTCTGATCTGTGATATTTCATTGAGGAATGAGGTCAGCAGCACTGAGATGCCTGATGTAATTTTAGGTTTACATGATGAGATGCTTGATATAATTTTAGACTTACATGACCATGAATTAGGAAATACGCCTTTTTATGGAAGCTTATGTCAGATACTTTAGTCATAAATAGTTCTTGTGACAATATTTATGTATGTCTGGACTAATGCCAGCCATTTATTGGCAGACTTTCACCTTTAAGTTCCCCTTCCCTTATCAGTGATTGGCAATGTTCCCTGTGTAGTAATGATTTGTTAGGCTTTTGTCTTTAAACAGAAATATAAAAATCTAGTGCATGTGACATTCAAAACAAAACATTTACAGTGTTTGTACTCATTTTTGTCAAATTAAAGCTGTCATGTTACAAAAATAGTTATGATTGATTGGTCTGTTTTGTTTCTTCCAACTTCTTTAATTTGGAATACATTAACTCTTTACCAAACGACAAAATTTTAGACTGGTCCAAATTCAAAACCTTTGCAGACGACAAAATAAATACGACTCAAAAATTGAAACTTGACTTTAGAAGAGTAGAAAACATTGTGGGAAAAGGAGAAAATGCTGGTTACCAGCATTTTCTCCTTTTACCACAATGTTTTCAGAAGGCTTCTTCGTCTGGGTCGTAAAAACCAGGGATTGTTTGGTAAAGGGTTAACTCTTCACCAGACAACAAAATTTTACCCTTAACCAAATTGAAAGCATTTGCAGGCGACAATTTCATTGTAGCTTGCATGGTGCAATTTTTCTTTGATAGGATAGAAAACACTGTGGGAAAAAAAGAAAATGCTGGTTACCTGCATTTTCTCTTTATCCCACAATGTTTTCAAAAGACTTCTTTCCAAGGTCGTTAAAAGTCTGCATTGGGTGGTAAAGGGTTAAATGAAGATGAAAAATATAGTAGATAAAAGGTTCAATTCTTTGTTACTATTTGACCTTGTGCATACTGATTACAACTTTAGAATTTTACTTAACCCTTTACCACACAATGACGCCTTTTAACGCCCCTGAAGAAGAGGCCTTTTGAAAACATTGTGGGAAAAGGAGAAAATGCTGGTAACCAGCATTTTCTCCTTTTCCCACAAAGTTTTCTACCCTATCAAAGAAAAGTTGCGACATTTGAGCCACTATGAAATTGTCGTCTGCAAATGCTTTCAATTTGGATAGGTCTTAAATTTTGCCGTGTGGTAAAGGGTTAAGACAGCATTGATCAAGATCAGACAGCACAGAAAAATGCTGTCGTAATTGATTCATGCTGTCCAGTCTGTTCTGAGAAATTCTAAGCAAATCAGCATCAGTTTTAGCAGTTTACCATTGTAGTTACACAAAAAAAGTCATCACAGAAGAGAAAGAATTGATACAATGATAAGTCTACAGCCGAGAACGAAATCTTGTGGGGGGGAATTCTTTTCATATTGAAGGCTTCAATGTTTGAAAATAAAAGCTCTTCTATTCTACACAGTTTGTCTCTGAAAGGGTAGAAAACATTGTGAGAAAAGGAGAAAATGCTGGTTACCAGCATTTTCTCCTTTTCCCATAGTGTTTTCAAAAGGTTTCTTCCTCGAGGTCTTAAAAACACCGGGGATTGTTTGTCAAAGGGTTAAACTGTTGGCAATCTGAGAACAAAAAACTGTCAATATCATTGAAATATCCATTTGCCAATACTTAGTATGTTTTTAACATGTAGAAAGTTTTCTAAAGGTGTAATGGTTGTGATAGTCGATATTGAAACTATTGTAGTATGAATTATTCATATCCATTATCAAATGGAAATAAGAGTAGGTGAGTTCTTCTGTTGCTGTTGTATCTCTTCAGGCTTGGATAAAATGATGCTCAACCAGAGGACAAAATTTTAGACTTGTCCAAATATTGAAAGTACTTTCAGACGACAAAGTCATTATGACCCAAAAACTAAATGTTTTCTTTGGAAGAGTAGAAATGTTGTTGGAATAGCAGAAAATGTTTGTTAACAGCATTTTCTCCTTTTTCAAATTTTTGTTCAAAAGTCTAAGTTATTCTAAGGGTCGTTAGAACTCAAGATTGTATGATAAAGGGTGAAAGCTGTGAGCCTGGAATTCATTGCTTATGCAGACAATGTTGATACAAGATCAGACAGCACAGAAGGTGTAGTCTGATCTTGGATGTACTCTGTCCGTTTCTCTATCAGATATTCTGTCATAACCACTCTTGGAACTACAATGCATCTTTGATAGGAGAATATCTATTATATTATAAAGCACTACATGGGTTAATCCTTTACCACACAGTCAGGACTTTAGATTACCCTGAGAAAGAGGCCTTTCAAAAACATTGTAGGAAAAGGAGAAAATGCTGGTAACCAGCATTTTCTCCTTTTGCTCACAATGTTTTCTACCTTTTTGAAGACAAAAAATCATCATTTGAGCTATGTAGTATTACAATTTGTTGTCTGCAAATGTTTTCAACTCGGACCAGTCAAAAATTGTAGATTGGTAAAGTGTTAATTTACTCCAAGAGGACCTCTCATGATTAACCCTTTACTAAACGATAACATTTTGGACTTGACCAAATTAAAACCATTTGCAGACGACAAATTAATTGTAGTTAAAGTGATGCTTTCTGTCTTTGATACATGTAGGATAGAAAACATTATGGCAAAAAGAGAAGATGCTAGTTACTAGCATTTTCTTCTTTTCACCAGTGTTTTTAAAAGCTTTCTCCTTTAATATTGTGTGGTAAAGGGTTAAAGTTGCTTTTACAGACTTTGTAGTAAGTTATCTCATAAAAGGTGCAAATCTTGGCTCTAAACTGTCACGCATTTCTGAGATCTATTGAATAGAGCATCACTGAAGCTTCATAAGCTGTATTACAACTGCATAGACCAAAGATCAGACTGCATGTTCTGTAAAGTCTGATCTTAATCTCCTCTATGCACAACAGTAACCAAAACTATAGTCAAATGCTGTAAGGGTTACAGACTATTGACTCAGCTAGCTACTGTCTGTTTTGATTCAGATTATTGCAAATCCTAGTTGGAGACAGCTATGAATAGATGGAAAACTTTGTAGTGTGTTTGATTAGAATAATGAAAATATTGATAGTGACATTTTGAAAGGGGGAGTTCTTTCCCTTTGCTCTTTCTGACAATACAGTTCTATGGCTTGATTCTTCTGTATAGTGTTTATTTAACCTTTAGGCGGCTAAGCACGACTCACTGACCTTTTTGCAGACTATGTAGATTAAAATCAGACTGCACAGAATCTGCAGACTGATCTTGGATCTACACTGTGTGATTTTTATCTCCAAGAAAAGTAAGTTTGAAGTAGCATTTTTGGATTTTTACTACCTTCTTGAAAGTTTAACTTGCCAGTATTAAGCAGGATAATGGTTAAGCTCTTGGTAGAAGTGGTCAATACTTTAGATGAATCAAAGCATTGAAAACACTAGAGTGGCATCTGTCAAGAAAGCCATTGCGTGGAATTGATAATTTGAAAGAAAAAGCGTAATATTATTCAAATATTGGCTTGAAAGTCAACTTACTAAGCAAATGAATACCTTTTTGGTTGAAGGGAGAGTATTCATGACAAAGTTAGGATTATTTGTGTATTGGTGGTCTCCTTTTAATGATTCAGGAGGAGTCAGGAGTAATGTCCCTTGACAGTAGGATGCATGATGGGTAGAGAGAGAAACCATATAAATATATCGAATGAAATTAAGTTTGTACCTGAAAACTATGATTTTGAGTTATCTTTGGCCGTAAAGATCTAATTCCCAATATTACAATCAATTATTTCAATCTATGAGGGGTGATCAGAAAGAACGTGGACCAGTGCCTTTATCGGAATATTGTTATAAAAATCAACTTGGAATGTTTACTGTTTTTCAAAGTAACCTCCTTTGTGTTCTATGCACTTATTCATTCTTGATTCCCATGCGCGAAACACGTGCGCGAGCCCGTCACGTGACATCACTCTCAACGACCCGGTCATGGCATGGGTTAGCTCCTCTCTGCTCTCGTAGCGCGTGCCACGTAGAGAATCTTTTAAAACAGGAAATAGCCAAAAGTCACATGGGGCCAGGTCTGGACTATAGGCAGGATGGTCTAATGTTTCTATGTTTAGTTTTTTCAAAACTTCCTGTACAAGTTTGGCTTTGTGAGCGGGAGCATTATCTTGATGTAAAATGACGCCTCTCCACAGAAGTTCCGGCTGTTTTTTTCGGATGGCCTGTATTAAATTCATTCGAATAATGCTGGCATAATACTCAGCATTGACTGTAGTATGTATAGGTACAACATGATTTAGAAGAAAACGTTGAGAAGAGAAAAACATGATGCACATAACTTTACCAACAGACTTAGAAAGTTTGGCTTTAACAGGGGACGGCGATGTTGGATGTTTCCATACACTGCTTTGTTGTTTAGATTCGGGCTCGTAAAAGTGTACCCATGTTTTATCGCATGTCACAATACGATCAGTAAAGTTTGATCCTTCTTTCCTAATGCGTTCTAAAATTTCAGAACAAATTTCGACCCTAACCCCCATTTGCTCGGGCGTCAGTAGCCGAGGCACCCACCTTGCACAAACACGCGACATTCCAAGTTTGTCAGTTAAAATCTCCTGTGCACTTCCATAGGAAATGCTAAATGTGTCAGCTATTTCCCTGACAGTAACTCGACGATCTTGCTTTACATGCTGCTGCACATCCGCGATAGTTTTGTCCGTTACTGATGTTGATGGACGGCTAGATTTAGGGTCATTTTCAATGGTTTCGCGTCCTTCTCTAAATCGTCCAATCCATTTACAAATACTGGTTTTCTTAAGTGCTGAGTCCCCATAAACTTTATCTAAATCGGCCTTAATTTCCGATGAAGACTTTCCGAGTTTAACGTAAAACTTTATAATTACTCTCTGCTCAAATAAAACGTCATCCGACATTGTGAACCGCTAACGCAGTATGTGATGTCATTGAAATGACGTCACTCTTTTCTTATTTGCCTATGACATCATTTAAACGCTTGAGTAAGTAACCAGGTAATTAATGTTCATCTGTGCAAATTTTTGTTATCTTAAGTAAAGTAGTTTTTGAAATAATCGGGTGGTTCGCGTTCTTTCTGATCACCCCACGTATAAATATTCATGCACAATCAAATGGAGTAGCGCGCAATCATGGGACAAACAAACCCAGGGACGAACTGGTTTTAGAACCAAAAAGCCTGAGACCAAGCGGTCAGTAGACAAATTTTGTGTATAACATTGCGCCAATAGAAGGCCATGATCTGGTGAAGCTATTTTCAATCAAAAAGAAGTATGGCCTCATCCAGTGTATTTTAATATGCCATTTCCAGTTACATATCTGAGTGCGATCAAAAAACTCATTTGTCTGAGAAAAATTGAGTTTAATTGGGTTTATTTCCTTCGGCTCTGCACAAAATACGATACACAGTCTTCAAAATTCAATATTGAACTCATAGTGGCATTGTCTTCGACAAATGCCACAAAAACTCACTGCTCCCAGAGTGAAGTTTAATTCTTGATTTATGCGAGATCTTTTTTATGCGATGGCCATGATATTGATGATGATTATAATGAAACTGATAATTTTATCAACTCTTTACCACACGATAGAATTTTAGACTTGTCCAAATTCAAAGCATTTGCAAATGACAAATGTGATGTGGTACAAAATAGTGAGGTTGCTTTTGAAAACATTGTGGACACCAGCATTTTTGCCTTTTTTTCTCACTATGTTTTCAAAAGGGCTCTATCTCAGGGTTTTGGGATTGTGTGGTTAAGAGTCAACTCTATAAATGTTCACTTGTACTTTGATATGATTTTGTTAGCGTCAAATTTAAATTTTCGAAGGGATTTAAGTAAATATGGAAAGGCAATGCTTAACCCTCATGACGCCAAGCATGACTTAACTTACTTTTGAATACAGTTCAGTTGGAGAACAGATAGCATTTATTATGCAGTCTGATCTTTAATCTATCCTGTGCAAAATTTTGAGAAAATATTCTTACAAATACACCCTTTCCTTTCAATTTGCAGGACTGTTAGTAATTAATTTTACACACTTTTTCCTGTACTTTGAGTTCTAAGTTGTAAATCATTGCTAGATAAGGGGATTTTGTTTGTGGGAGGTCAGGTCTAGTCTGCCTAGGTCATTATTAGAAGAGGTTTGAAGTTCAATTTCAGCCAGCTTATCATCTATGTGATGATAAAATTTATTTAAAGCTTACTTTCTGTTTGTTATCCCCATTGTAAAGGTATGGTTTGAAATTGTGTGCAGCAGATTTATTTAAGGAGGTATAATGATTTTATCCTAAACCACAAATCCAAGTTTTTAAGACCCTGAGAAAGAAACTGTTGAAAACATCAGGGGAAATGTAAAAATGCCGGCATCCAGCTTTTCTTTTACAAGCAAATTTCATTATCAACCACAGCTTAATTGTCATCTGCAAATGCTTGCATTGCATTTTGGACAGCTCTAAATTTTGTACTTTTAGTTAAGAGTTTACTCTCTACCAGATGATGGCATATTAGACTAGTCTATTATGAAAGAAATTTTCAGACGACGAAATGTGGCTCATAAAAACATTGTATGATGGGATATGATGTTTTTGAAGGAGGAAAACGTTGTAGGTAAAGGAGAAAATGCTGGTTACCAGCATTTTCTCCTTTTTTCACAATGTTTTCAAAACCCCTTTTTCTATGGCTTGTTACACCTAAGGATTGTTTTGTAAAGGGATATGGGATTGGTAAGTAGGTGGGAAAGATGGATAAGAGCAAAACTGATTTCAACTTTGGACGAAGTCCACAGTTTGTAGAAGGTGGCTTATCATGTTTAGCACAGATACTACATATTATAAATAGATTAACTTTTTCCCAAATGACAAAATTTTGGACTGGATCAAATTCAAAGCATTTGCAGACAACAAATTAAATGTTGCTAAAATGATGATTTCTCTTCTTTGATAGGGTAGAAAACATTATTGGGAAAGAAGAAAATACTGGTTACCAGCATTTTCTCCTTTTTAGCTCCACTGGCCAAAGGCCAGAGGGCTTATGTCATGACCCGGTGTCCGTTGTGCGTGCGTGCATCCGTCCGTGGGTGCATGCGTTAACTTTTATTACAAACATCTTCTTCTCTGAAACTAAACATCCAAATTTGATGAAACTTCGCAAAAATGATCCTGCCATGATCCTCTTCAGAATTTCTTGAAAGAATTTGATTCCTTCAAAAACTGTGGTTGCCATGGCAACAAAAGTGAAAAATATTGAAAATCTTTGAAAATCTTCTTGTGTGAAACCATAAGGCCCAGGGCTACCAAATTTAGCATGTAGCTTTATCTAATGGACCTCTAAGAAATATCTTCATATTATAGCCCTGGGGTCAAAATTGGCCCCATGCCAGCAATCACAAGTTTAGCATGGGCTTATATAGTGACTTCAATGTAAATAGTAATCAAGGGAAATAACTCCTGTTTATAAGATAAAGTTTGTTACTATTTACCTCCCTTGATTATCAAATTGCAATAATACGTGATTGATGTTGATATTCAAGTTTTTTTTGGATAGGACATGTTGTTTTCTACGGTGGCACTGAGGTGACATGTGCATTTTATTTTTTATTTTTCTCGTTCCCGCGCGATAATAATTTGTTTTCCAGAGGTTTTTTTTATAAAAAAAATTGCAAAAAACAAAATTCATTTTCCCGAGTTTTTTTTTTTTATAAAAAAAATTGCAAAAAATGAAATTCGTTTTTCCGAGTTTTTTTTATAAAAAAAATTACAAAAAACGAAATTCGTTTTCCCGAGTTTTTTTTTATAAAAAAAATTGCACAAAACAAAATTCGTTTTCCCGAGTTTTTTTTTTTCTTTTTTAATTAAAAAAAAATTGCAAAAAACGAAATATTATCTCGTTCCCACGAGATAATCAGCCAATCAAAGTTATCCATTATGTCGTTTGAACGAGAAAGTAAGTCGTGGTAATGACATAATCATCCAATCAGATTCTCCCTACGAATTCAAATCCTCCTGTTTGTGTTGTATACATTTACCCATATTATCTTTCTACTGAATCTACAAATACAGCCGTGTATGCTTAGTCCAAATGGTTTCCAGTTTATAATAGCGGTCTATATGCCTGATAAAATTAGGCCCAGGTGCGCTGTCCGTCTGTCTGATGAATCGTGTGCATGTTCTCTGTTCTACGCCTGCTGAATTGAAAGTAAATATGAGCCATGCTCTGTGAAAAGGGGCTTAATGCATTTACGAAAAGTATCGAATCATATCAGGCTGCGCATTCCGCGTAGGTTGACATTGGCCGAAACTTTTTGCTATCTTTAAATTTTTTGCATGTTAAAGGAACATTCTACATTAAGGCTCTATTAGTTGTTTGACACAATGGATGTTATAGATCCAACATTAGGTGATGTCTGTGAAAAGGGGGCTTAATGCATCTCCATGATCCATGATACCAAGGAGGACATCACCTAATTGTGGATCTATAACATCCACTGTACTGTGTCAAACAACTGATAGAGTCTAGAATGGACATTTTGCTGCTCTGTGATAAGGGGGCTTAATTCCCCTGCGAACAGTATCGACCCAGGTCAGCCTGCACAGTCCGCGCAGACTGACCTGTGCCGAAACTTTTCGCTATCAGTCAATTTTCTGTATGCCCAAGGACCAGTCTATCTAATGATTAATTTTTTTTTAAGTGGATATTAGCGATCCACAAGAATGTGATGGCTTGCTTGGTAACATGGTACCATGGATCACGGGAATGCATTAAGCCCCCTCTTGTCAGAGCATGGCTCATTTGTCAACGACTGGTCTGGTGCGTGTTTCTATTCCCGTGGAATTGCTAAAAGTTCTTTGAGAGTTGTCTTGCATACCAGCTTTCATAAAAAAGCAGTCTTTTGACGAAAAAAGAGGGTACCGAAAACAAATTATTATTACTTTCACAAACCTCCAACAGATTCGAGTGATAACAGCAAAGGGCCCCGTTAACATCACGATGGGTAGCCTCTTGCTTCCTAGTTGTCGTCTATCAAGATAAAGTAACGATTGGAAACCTTATACATCTGGGTATGTATAATATGGTCTGTAACACGCGAAGAGGCATTCGGACATTTGCGCACGGTGTTGTTTCTGATCAGCCTGCGATCAGCCTGCGCAGCCCGCGCAGGCTGATCCGAGACGGTACTTTACGTGAACATTAGATTTTGTCCTATAGTAGACTTGCGTGAAATAGAAAATCACACACAATCGGAAAGTGTTGTGTTGGATTAGCCTGGGCGGACTGCGCAGGCTGATCCGAGACGACACTTTACGCAAAAGTCCGAATGTCCCTTTTCACGTGTTGCAGGCTATATAGAACAACAAAATACCGGATCTCCTGCGTGGCTTAGTGGTGAAAATAAGCACCAGAAACCTTGGGTCATAGTCTAGGTTCAATCCTCCCTCGAAAGGCTATTTTTTGTGAGGGTGTCCTTCGGCGATACTCTACAGAGCCCAATAGATAGCAAAAAGTTTCGGCCCATGTCAGCCTGCGCGGACTGCGCAGCCTGATATGATTCGATACTTTTCGTAAATGCATTAAGCCCCTTTTCACAGGGCATGGCTCATATTTACTTTCAATTCGGCAGGCGTAGAACAGAGAACATGCAGACGATTCATTAGACGGACAGACAGCGCACCTGGGCCTAATTTTATCAGGCATATAGACGGCTATTATAAACTGGAAACCATTTGGACTAAGCATACACGGCTGTATTTGTAGATTCAGTAGAAAGATAATATGGCTAAATTTATACAACACAAATAGGCCGATTTGAATTCTTAGGGAGAATCTGATTGGATGATTATGTCGTTACAACGACTTACTATCTCGTTCGAACGACATAATGGATGACTTTGATTGGCTGATTAACTCGTGGGAACGAGATAATATTTCGTTTTTTGCATTTTTTTTTATAAAAAAAAAAAACTCGGGAAAACGAATTTTGTTTTGTGCAATTTTTTTTATAAAAAAAAAAACTCGGGAAAACAAATTTCGTTTTTTGTAATTTTTTTTATAAAAAAAAAAAACTTGGAAAAACGAATTTCGTTTTTTGCGATTTTTTTTATAAAAAAAAAAAAAACTCGGGAAAACGAATTTTGTTTGTTGCGATTTTTTTTATAAAAAAAAACTCGGGAAAACGAATTTTGTTTTTTGCAATTTTTTTTATAAAAAAAGACTTGGGAAAACGAATTATTATCGGGTGGGAACGAGAAAAAAAAAAAATGCACATGTCACCTCAGTGCAACCGTAGTTTTCAGGGAGAGTGATTTATTTTGATGCTAATAGTTATGCTCACATGAGTGGAATATTTAACTTAAAGTAAGGGTTCTGTCATTCAGTTTTCTTTCCAGAACTTTACCTTTCATGCCAATGAACAAACCTGCTTGTATTCACTGACATAATCTTTGCACTTACAAAGATATGTTTTATTTTTTATTGGGCAGGAGGAGGTTATGTTTTCCAAGTAAGTTTATTACCATACAGGCTTTTTATGCTGTATGTCTCCGTCAATGCCAATTAAGTGCATGATACCTTGATTTTACTCTTTAAGAAAGGACAAATTTTTTGACTGGACCAAGTTAAAAGCCATTGCAGAAGACAAATTGAATGTAGCTTAAATGATTATTTTTGTCTTTGATAGGGTAGGAAACACTGTTGGAAAAGGAGAAAATACTGGCTGACAACATGTTGTCCTTTTCCTACAACGTTTTCTAAAGCCTTCTCTTTAAAGGTCATTAACACTTCGATTTGTGTGGTAAAGGGTTAAAAAGCCAGTGGAGTGATACAGGGCCATCATGGCCCTCTTGTTCTCCTTTTTCAACAGTTTATCCAAAAGACTTTGTGTTCAGGATCGTTAAAATCGGGATTGTGTAGTAAAGAGTTTAAGCAATACCATGAGCATTTAGTTCCAATTTTTTTTTTCTTGATCCTTGATAACTGAAAACTTTCAACAATGTAGCCATTGGTTGCCATTGGTTGCTGTTCAGTAGTGTCTTCAGTAGTCCCGTTACCGAAGCTCCCTATGTTTTAATGACCCTGAGAAAGAAGCTTTTTGAAACATTCATGGGAAAAAGGAGAAAATACTAGTAAGCAGCGATACAGATCCCCAATGTAGAAATGGTGAAACCCAGGAAGGACATGGATACTTGTGAATTGACTAAAATGTTGTTGATAGGGGCGTAAAATCCTATTCTAACTGGTAAATAAAAAGAAAAAAGCATGTAAGATATGTTAGATAAAAACAATCCAGACTATCATGTCTATAATGTAAGGTTATGGTTTTATATTAGATGAAAATAATGCAGACTACGATGTCTATAATGTATGGTTTTATATTACATGAAAATAATGCGGACTATGATGTCTATAATGTAAGGTTATGGTTTTATATTAGATGAAAATAATGCAGACTATGATGTCTCTATTGTAAGGTAATGGCTTTATATTAGATGAAAGTAATCGAAACTATGATGTCTAGAAAGATTACAATGCCTCTTTTCTCCCTGTAAAGTTACATTAAAAACCTTGATGTCTTCCAAGTAATACTGCTCTGTCAGATGAATGTAAGACATTTTGTGTTTTGGGGCAAAATGTTTCCTGACTTTTTAGGACATGGTACCTTGTTTTTATTGTCAATTGACACTGTACAACTAAGATGATGTAACACATTTTGTCCTGTCTGATCTTATTGTAAACTTTCTACAATGGCACAGACTGTCTCCTTTAAAGTATGGATGAGCTTTAACTCTTTACCAAACGAGACAATTGTAGTTCTTGTCCAAATTGAAAGCTTTTAATTTTGCAGAAGACAAATGTAACTAACAACATGATTTTTTTCTTTCATAGAGTAGAAAACATTATGGGAAAAAGAGAAAATGCTGCTTACCAGCATTCTCTCTTTTTCCTACAATGTTTTCAAAAGGCTTCTTCCTCAGGGGTTGTTTAAAGTCAGGATTGTGTTGTAAAGTGTTTAAAAGACAGAAATTAAAGCAGAGGCTTTTGAAGTTTCCTCACTTGAGATCAATTATCTGGACCATTAGACACCGATTGAACAACCTCCAGCTGTTGTATTTGTTTTCCATCATAAAACTTGGGGCACCAAACCAAGATTTAACTAGTTATACTGACAGTGTAGATCAAGATCAGACTGCATAGAACATCCAATATGATCTTGGATCTACACTGTCACCTTCTGTGCCAGATATTCTGACGAAAGACAGCTTTCAAATTGTAATATCTGAATTATTAGTATTGACTAAGAATCTTCATTTCATTCATTTTGCATGACAAGGGTTCACATAACACTACCTTCAGAGGACATTTTTTGTCCAGCTGCAGACCAGTTTGAAAACATTGTGGCAAAAGGTGCAGTTGCTTGTAAGAAGCGATTTCTCCTTTTGCAACAATGTCTTACCCCAAATATATTTGTTGTACTTGAAAACTTTATTCATGATGGTTATCCATATTTGATAAAGGATATTTGAAAAATTTTCAGCTGCAAATCTACTGCAAGCCGTAATGAATAGATTAATACTCTGCCCCAACACTTCACAATTCTCACCATCCATCATCCCACTGTAATGAATAAGAAATATTTTAGAACAAGATGTTATTACTTATACAGGCACTGTGGTCTTATGATATTATGAATTATGTCACTCCACATCATCAATATGCATTAGTAACAAGATATTCCATGTCATGTTAGTTTTGACTAGGAGCTTGTTTGACCAGACCAGCCGTGAGAAATGATTAATGAAGAGAGGAAAAATGGGGTAGAATTGCATGGTGTTTATTCACGCTAATTAAGTAACAGATTGTCTGTGATCTTATTACTGGGTTTTCATTACAGGCAAATACTGTTTATTGATTTAAAGTTTTTTGTCAATATTAATTGTAGGTTATGGCGCTGAATTTTTTCAAACTGCAGGATGGCTCAGTGGATTAAGCCTTTATCAAACAATTTATTTTCAGACATACTGAAGAATATAGGACGTTTTGGCCACGGATGTGTTGGCCAGGACGTTTTGGCCAGCTGGAAGTACAAAGTAGGATGTTTTGGCCAAAATTTCTGAGATCTTGTGATTTCAGTTCTATAAACTATGATTAAAAGATTGTAGGAAAAGGAGAAATTTCTATATTTGACATGATTATATGGATAGGTTATTTGATTATCTTATTAATTTATTGGAAATAGTTAACTTCTTTGTTTTTCAATTGATTGGTGTTACAAATATTTACTTTCTAGTGTTATTTTACTTAAAAGCATACTCTAATATAGACGAAACTGTGTTTGATGATTGATTTTATTGCCAATTATCAATTTTGTCAAATAATGTTGATTGCACAATAACTTGAAACTGTACTTGAAACAAAGTAAAAAAAATTTAAGCAGTTTGCTATAGAAGAATGCAAATTAAAATCAAAGTGTGTTTTGGCCAAATGTTATTTTAAAGCAGAAAAATGCATAAAATGAGCTTTACAAGCTTTTCTCTTTTCTAAAACTGTACTTAAAGCATAGAAAGTTCATTTATTACTTTTTTCTATGTTAAAAAAACATTTAGCCAAAATGTACTACATGTACTTTGCTCTTTCAGGTGGCCAAAACGTTCATGGCCGAATTGTTCTGGCCAAAACGTCCATGGCCAAAACGTCTGTGGCCAAAACGTCTGTCCACCCATTTGCAATGTGCTACCAAGGATCATTCAGAGAATGCGACACTTGTGTTGTAAGCTTGCAGAAATAGGGGACACCTTTCAGAATTAGCGAGACTAATGCACTCAAGGCTTCTCAAATTAATTTCAAAGGGACAAAGTCCCATCAGTGTGCATTTTGATGGGACACTTTTTTTTAACCCTTTACCATACAGTTCAGAGTTATAACGACTCTTAAAAAAAAAGCCTTTGAAAACATTATGGGAAAAGAAGAAAATGCTGCTAACCAGCATGTTCTGCTTTTTCCACAATGTTTTCTACACATCAAGTAACAAAGTCTAATTTTTGAGTCACATTTATTTTGTTGTCTCCAAATGCTTTCAATTTGGACAAGTTTAAATTTTGTCATTGAGCTGGGCAGTGTCTCGGAATCTCCCCCTTGGCAGGATATTGTTGAAGAAGGAAGAAAGAATATTATATCTTATTAGATGTTGTAAAACATTTTTGTAAGCTCTTTTAACCAGTATTTTCTCCTTTTCCCACATTGTTTTCTATCCCTTCACAAAAAATCTCATCACTTGATCCACACTTAATTTGTCGTCTGCAAATGCTTTGAATTTAGACTAGTCTAAAATTTTGTTGTGTGGTAAAGTATTTACCATTCACAGGCTGATAGCTTGTGCATTGAGTGAATCATTCTCAAGTTTAGCACTTACTTATCAGCTTTTATTGAAAACTTAAATTTTCAAACCTTTCAGTCCACCTTATTCTTTTTGTCTGTGCTTGACAGTTATTTTTGTCAACTCTATTGAGGGACTGTCCTTACTGTTGAATGAATGATGTTAATTACTTTATAAATGTAAATCCTTATCCTATTGGCTCTTAGCATGTTAATCCTTTACCACACAGTCGCTAGTTTTACTGACCTTGACAAAGACAGCACTTGAAAACATTGTGGGAAAAGGAGAAAATGCTAATAACCAGCATTTTCTCCTTTTCTCACAATGTTTTCTACCTTTTCAAACAGCAATTTCGGTGTTAGAGTCACAATTATTTTGTCGTCTGCCAATGCTTTGAATTTGGACAGGTCTAAAATTTTGTTATTTGGTAAAGTGCTAATGGCTAAAACTGCTTTTGAGGACAATGTAGATTAAGATCATAGTGCACTGAATTGTGCAGTCTGATCATGGGTCCAGTAACTGTCCTATGTTCTGACACATATTCTGCCTAAAAAATCTCAGAAACTGCTGCTGGAGGGCAGGTTAATTGGTCCTCAGGTGTTCCTTTTCTGATGTTGCCATCTATATAATGTGACGAATGCCTTTGGTTTCATCTACCTATCGAATACTGTAGAGTTAGGTACAGTACCTCACTATAGACATTCTGGCAAATGCAGAATAATTATGTAGCAAAACGGAATATATCTTGCAGAAATAGATTGATTGTAGGGTGTGTTAAATGCCATTTTCAACATGATTTCAGCCATATTGTAGTGGCCAGCACACCTATATAACCATGCTTTCCTGGATTTTCTTTTTAACATTACTAAGGACAATATTCTTCCCAAACCACTGGCTGCTTTCCCACATACGAATTGTCGATACAATGATCAGCAGTGAGAGAGGAATAAATCCTGTTGCAATGACTGTCATAAAGAAAGAAATTTGCCAAGCTGGGCTTTTCATACCACTGTCCCCCTGGTTTAGCCAATCAGAAGTCGTGTCCTTCCAAATTTAGAACAATTTTGGAGAATTAGACAAAGAATGTTCTTAAGAATGGTTGGTGAATACTGACCCAGGTCGTAGCCACAAACAATTCAGTTTTGTAGACCTTTTTTTGAACGCAGAATAATTATAGTATTGAAACAGTATTTAGAAGGAGTGATTTCCGTGATTGCCACAATGGTTCCAAATGATTTAGCACAACTTTGGTTGCTCTTTGTGGATTGTTGAAATCAATCTCACAGAATAAGCAGTTTGATCTTTAATCTGCTCTATCACCTGTTTTGTGAGACATTCTGGCTGAATTACATGTATCTCATGTTTTTTTGCTGACTTAATGATAGGGCACCATAATGGGGTTCCTGTAACATCGCCTTTCATCGCCAAAAAAACGTACGGATTCGGCTAAGATTAGGTAATCTGTAATCGATCTGCCGATCCACGATGGTTGCCCGCATCATTTACGGATTACCTCAGTCTTAGCCGAATCCATATGACTTTGGCGATGAAAGGCGATGTTACATGAATCCCATTAGGGTGCCCTATCCTTAACTGTATTACAATAGACAACAAAACTTTAGACATGTCCAAATTGCAAAATTTGCAGCCAACAAATCAGATACTTGCTAAAATAATGGGATTTGTCTATGAATAGGTAGAAAACATTGTTGAAAAAGAATAAAATGCAGGTAAATAACATTTCCTCTTTTTCCAAAAATGTTTTCTACAGATTGTTTGGTAAAGGGTCAGAAAGCTGTTTACAAAATGTCTAACATGTTTGAATCATTCTGCACTGGGTAGCATTGTCAGTGTTGGTGGCAAGCAGTGGCAAGCAAAATTTTTTTTTGTTCACAATGATAAAATTCAATATTTAAATACTTGTGTTGCCAAGATGTTGTACAAAAAATGAGCTATTGACACGAATAACTCTATTGTATAGATTACAAAATATGAACTTTTTCTTGTAGCCCAAAACCTTATGTCTTAAACTCTATATCTGCCAATGCACAGAAGAAAAATAATTTGTATCATATGTACTTTCTTGCACCTTAATCCTTTGTAAAACAATCCCATGCTCTAACACCCCTTAGGGATAAAGCTTTTGAAAACTTTGTGGAAAAAGGAGAAAATCCTGGAAACATGCATTTCCTTCTATAACCACACTGTTTTCTAGCCTCTATCAAAGACAAATCCAAACACATGTTGACATGAATGGAGAAACTGCTCAGAGCAATTATACAACATGTTGCAGTATTTTCAAAAGTCTTGTATGGTAAGGGGTGTCTAAGGTTTTTGTCTGTATGACTGATGATGGTATGAGGGAAAAAAAGGGGGGGGGGGGGAAATGCCAGTTGAGTCTTGTTTGAGATTAGAAAAAGTGAGTCAATTGCTATCGACCCAGTCATTACTCATTGCTATTTACTTTTAAAGAGTCAATGAAAAAAAGTTATCATTGTTTGAAAACAGTTTGCAGTATGAAGTATGCAAAATATACAGCTATAAAGACATTTGCCTGTAAGGATTTTTTTCTTGTATCATAATGTTTCTGTCTGCAAAAGCCAAATGAGTGAAGTGAAACATTGAGACAAGTGAAGAAAATATGTACTTCACCCTTTCAGAGCCATAGGCAAAAACAGAGCCTTTTGCTGATGACATAGATCAAGGTCAGACTACTCAGAATATGCAGTCTGATCTTGGATCTATACCATCAGCTTGTTTATTCAAGCGTATAAGATAAGAATTATTCTAGGTTTCAGTGGATAATATTTTCAGCTATTGGAAGAGGTTGAGTTTGTATATTTGGTGCTGAAAGAGTTAACCTTCAACACACAATCCCAACTTTTAATGACACTGAAGAAAAAAGACTTTTGAAAACATTGTTGGAAAAGGAGAAAATGCTGGTTCCCAGCATCTTCACTTTTCCCACAATGTTTTCTACACATCCAAAAACAAATTTCAGTTTTTGAGTCACATGTTGTCATCTGCAAACTCTTTTAAAACATTTGGATCAAGTCTAAAATTTTGTTGTATCAGGGAAAGTATTAATGCATTACCATGCATCATGGATGGTCTTTATTTTAGTTGCAGACAGTGTAGAATGTGTGTAGGAGAAGGCAAAAAGCCCTTGATCTATTTCCATGTAGGCTTTTTCAAGACCTATCAAAGAATAGCATACAAGGCACAATGAAAAAAAATGAAAGAATACACTTTGTCTACACTTTCTTATTCTTTACCAAACAACAAAATTTTGGACTAGACAAAATTGAAAGCGCTTACAGATGACTAAATTAATATAGCTCAAATGATGATTTCTGTGTTTGATAGGGTAGAAAACATTGTGGGAAAAAGAGAAACTGTTGGTTATCAGCATTTCTCCTTTTCCCACATTGTTTTCAAAAGCCTTTTTCTTCAGGGTTGTTGGGATTTTGTCATAGGGGTTAAAAGATATTGAAATATTGTTAAAAAAGGAGTAATTGGACTAGTAGACTATGAGCCAGCAGGGTGTTAAAAGTAAAATATATCTTGACCTTATTTACTAAGCAGACATTGCATATGCTATCTACAGTGTTATTTTATCAATTTAGTTCCCTCAGACAGTGATATCAAAGTACTTAAAATCGAACTTGCCATGACAAAGTAGTAAAAGTATGACCAACAGACATATCCACCTTTTTAGTTGATACAGCATACATATGCATAAATTTAAACTTTTCAGCGCTATAGGCGAAAACAGAGGCGTTTGCAGATGACAAAGATCAAGATCAGACTGCACAGAACATGCAGTCTGATCATGGAACACTGTCGTTCACTTGTTTAGTCAAGCCAAATATGATAAAACTCTGAGTTTCAGTGGAGCCTATTTCCAGGCATCGAAGAGGTGGACATTCAATATTTGGCGCCGAAAAAGTTGACTGCCCAAAATCAGAGATATATTATTCGTAGTTAATCTTGTTTCACTTTTTACACTCATCGATTAAGTAATCAGGTGATTTACTAGCAATGTGAGTTACCAAGATGAATTAAATTCCCCATTTGGATTTGATATTTCAATAGGGTAGATGCACCTGTTATCTCACACTGTTGGTCAGTATTCATTTACAGAGGACCATAGTGTTATAGTGAATGAGAGCTCATTCATGCTTGTATTTGCTCAGTAAAACCTTCACCATCATCATTCTCATGCCTACCAGCCTTATTTGTGGCTTTATGTTTTTGTTAAGAAAACTGTAGTTGTCGTTTTTCCGTTGCTACATGTTCAGAATTATGTCATTTAACAGAGACAGAAGCTCTTTTGATATTTTAGATGGCCAGTTATCATTTGCCTTGTTTGATAGATGGTTAGTGACTCTCCTTATTTCTGCTATAGGCCTGTGCATGAGTTTTGTTTTTCTCTCTTTCTATCAAACATGTATATAAAGGTACCTGTCGTATGTCAAAAAGAAAATGCCTGCTGCAATATGCTTAGACTATGCTTAGCTCCACCTCATCCAATATCAGCATAATTGTATTATTGTGCATGAACAGATGAACATTTTTTTTTTGGCATTTGGTATCACGATCAAGGGCTTATTGTTATTTCCAGGATTTTGTTTCCCATATTTAAAAAAAAGGTTTCATTTTACTGTACTATTCCATATAAGTGATGCACCAATAATTACCCATCTGTAGGAAGAAATGATTTGAGTGATCTAATGGGGAGACATTTTCTTCTTTTCTGACCTGATTTCTTATTCCCAAAGTCTATGCTGTGAAGGGAAATCTCTGTAGTTCGACAAAAGTAAATCCTGTTTTGTAAAATCTTACCTTGGAATCATTTAGAGAATTACAAACCCAAACTGTTTCAAAAATGGTTTTATGCATGCCCTCTTTGCGTACATTTTGATTCTTTTTACAATTGTGGTAAAAATGTCATATTGTTAACAGAACAGAATCTTTATTGAATTTTTACAATGTTTACTGGTTACTTCCCCATGTCATAGACATGCAGTATGTGTTTAAACAATACAGAGTATAAGTCATAGTAATTATTTAGTTAACATATTGAAATATATTCTAACCAAGCGATGAGAAAGATGATGAGTTCATGAATGTGGTCCATGGGTGATAGTGGATAGACTTTAATATAGCATGGAATGATCTGTTGTAAAAATCATTGTTACCATTTCAATGAAAGGCAACTTCATATTAGTCTCGAACTCTATGTAGGGCCACCATTAGGAAAAAGATCTTTATTCACTGGGTTAAATACAATACCAATCGATGTGGCAAATTACTGTTGATTATAGGAGTGATAAATAAAATCCTGACGTCAATGAGTTCTTATTGGTCAACAGCAAGAAATATCTTTAATTCTAGCAAATATCGTAAGATTTTTAAAAAAGCTCAACATTTGTCACTATTAATGCTCTGATTTCCTTCAGAGACACAGCTTATAGATAGGATAAATTATAATGGTAAAGCACAATGTTTGTCATGGAATCTATTCTGTATCACTAAGATCATAATTGATGATTTTGTATGCTATGGATAAATTTTTGGGTACCAGCCATTTTACGCCCACAAACATGGCCAAGAACAGTTCTGTCAGTACTTTGATTCAAACAAAATTGCTTCTATTTGTGTGAAACAGCTGTTTTCACTAAAGATATGAGTGTATAAACCCATCTGAACATGTTTCTGACATATTAAATGTAGAAAATGAAATGAAAATTTAACCTGAACTGCTATTCATTGATATATTGTATGCAACAGTGCACTTCATGACCTTTGACCTCTATAACTCGCAAAAGCCCCGCTCGCCAGGTGGCAGACTTTCACAAAGTGCTCAGGAGACCTTGGGGTTTCAGAAAATTATAGTGCCGAAAATTCCCCCTGGGGGGGGGAGGGGGGGCCTATTGGTGGCTCAAGGTCTATAGGATCAACTGCTGATTTTACAAGAATGCTTTCAAAGGTTACTGTTACAGAAGTATCTTTGCTAAAAGTATCTTTGCAAAAAGTAATGTGTCATTTCTTCACCGGACAAGATTTTAGACTTGTCCAATTTGAAAGCATGTGTGGCTCAGTGGTAAAGTGTAGGACTTTTAACTTGGAGGCCCTGGGTTCAAGCCCCATCTGATCTGCTAGGGTTTTTTTTTTGTGGGACCAAGGAGTGTCATAGGGCAGGACACTTTAGAGTCCTAGCCTAGTACTGATGAAACCCAGGAAATACATGAATATGTGAGCTATCATGGTGATATGACTGAAATAATGTTAAAAGCGGCATAAAACACCATTCAGTCAAATTGAAATTGAAAGTATTTGTGAGAGACAAATATGGCTCAGATGATGGGATTTGTCTTTTGACAGGGGGAAAGCAATGTGAGAAAGGAAGAAAATACTGGTAGCTGACATTTCCTCCGTACTTGGCAGTATTTTCAAAAGTATTCTCCCTCATGGTAATTTGAACATGGGATTGTTTGGTAAAGGGCTAACTCACTTCGTGTTAACCGCTTTGAGTGTGACAATTACAAACTAATAAACTGACATGCTCAAGTGTTGCCTAATCAAATATTTCTGTGCATGTGGTCTTTTCAAAAACTGTTACATGTTTTAGCTCATTTGAGCATGTTTTCACGTTTGTCCTTCATTGTGACCTTGAAGACAAAATCAAGGAAGTACCTCATTAATCATTTAGATCAATTAAACTTGGATAAAAAAGACTTTCATGATAAAACATGAATAACCCTTTTATTGCACGATATTGTATGTTGGTTCATTTTGAAATATTTTACAACTGCGTTTTTGTCTCTTTCATAGAATGCAAAATTTTATCTTTGTCCAAATTGAAAGCCTTTGCAGAAAACAAATTAAATGTAGCTGATATTATTAGATTTGTTTTTGAAAGGTTAGAAAACACTGTTGGAAAAGGGTTGTATGGTAAAGGAATAACATATCCCCTTTTTGCAGAAGTGCAGCTACACACTTTGGTTTATTCATGTGGACTCATAGCTTGAATATCACAGAAAGCTTTTATTTACTGATATCTTGGGATCCTTGCTGCTGCATGCTTCCTTTGGCAGAGATGCTATGCACATATTTGGTTAATTATCTCTTTACCAAATGACAAGACTGGTCAAAATTCAAAGCATTTTCAGACCACAAAAAAAAAAAAAACCCTGTCTCAAAAACTCTGAAATTAGTTTTGGGAAGGTTAGAAAGCACTGTGGGAAAAGGAGAAAATGCTGGTTACCAGCATTAATTCTTTTCCCACAGTTTTCAAAAGGCTTTCTCTTCAGGGTCTTTAAAACATGCATTTGTGGTTAAGTGTTAAAGCAAAGTTTAATGAGTTTATCCCAATAGGCCAGTAAGTACAATGCCAACAAGTATGTTGTCTATTGAGGTCATTTGTCTTACAGTGCTTATGTACCTTAACCCTTTACCGCACAATGCCGACTTTTAACAACCTTGTGAAAAAAGCTTTTTGGGAAAAGGAGAAAATGGTGGTAACCAGCATTTTCTCCTTTTACCACAATGTTTTCTACCCTATCAAAGAAAATTGCACAATTTGAGCCACAGAGGAATTGTCGTCTGCAAATACTTTCAATTTGGACATGGCTAAAATTACATCGGCTGGTAAAGAGTTAATTCTCTTTTTGTCCAAAAGAGCAAAGCACTATCAGAAAATCGTGTGTTTCACTTCTTCTTTTTCAAAAATTGGTGGACAGCTTGAAACACTTCCCAATAGCCTGTGGTGTCTTTTTATACGTTTAAAGATACATCTTTACTCGTTTTCATCCATTTTTTTCAACCAATTTCATCTTTTTTTTTTACAAACTATAATCATTCTTATATCTTCATGCCAAATGGTGCATGGCTGCACAGATTACAATAGATAGAAAATGCATTTTATTCTCTGGAGGCTATCCAAGACATCACTGTGGTTGTTTGTGGTTTTAAATCGAAGACAAATCCCTTGAGTTTCTTGATCCCATACTTATATCGGTTTTTATCTATGTTTACACAGCTGACTGGATTCTACACATTTTCAAGTTTTAACAGCATTTGTTTACTCTCTGGCTGTAAAGATTTATCTTTGATAGCAGTTCCATGTTGTATTTTCGCTTCATATAGATCCAGCATCTTTGTTACACAACTGTCAGACATGGGGTTAGCCACCATCTAGCTATTGAGGGATTTCTGCATTTTGTTTGTCCAGAGAGATTCCGCAAACTCAAATAGTTGCAGTTTTAAGCTGATCATGCTCAGAATGTCTCCACAAAGCTGACAGTGCAGTTGAAGGATCAAACTGCAGTTTGAACTTGCTCTACAATGGCCACGAAGGCAACTGTTAAGTAAAGGGGCTAACACAAAAGATAAAAACTAAAGAAAAATAAGGTTCAGGGTTTTTTTTTTCACAAATTAACAGGAAACATTTATTTACAGATGCTGTAGGGGACATACTTTGATTAATGGAGTCTAGTGGGTTACAACAAGATATAGCCTGCTTTGTCAACAAAGAGCTGTCAGTGGAGCGCTGTTATCATTCATCAATAATTTTTACTGTTGAAAGATGTGAGTGCATGTTGAAGCATCTATTGAACCTCACAGTTAAAGCCACTGTGATATTGGTAAACTGCCTCAAAAACAAACATTTCATGGACCTTTTGTTACACGGCTTGGTCTGGTAGGATATTTGTAATTCAAAGTTTATTGAAAATTATATGCCAGGTTTTTTTTCTCTCAAAATGCTTGGTTATAGCAAATAAAATGGAAGCATTTACAGTAACTGGTCAAAAGGACCTGGTGCAGTAGTGAATACTAGAGATGTTCTATTCATTTTAATAATTTTTTTACTGTAAACCTTTAACAGACATTGGTGGAGATAAACATAATTTTTAATACAGTTTCCTGGGAAATAGATTATAAGTATCAGTTTCAATTTGAATAACTTTAAAATTCTGTTGTATGTGAAGGAGTTACTCTTATGGCAAGGTCTTCCATTTTGCGAAGGTAAAATTCATTACAAGCTCAATACAGTGACCTTTGAAGAAGAAATAAAGGCCAACAGACAATAAATGCTGTTATCACTGTTTAACTGATTTGCCTGCATGTTGTGGCAGGTTTATAGTTTTTATTGACATGATTATAACAGCGATTTACCCTGTAACAGCTTGAAGTTTGCAAATAAATTGTCTGGGTTTGATGAAAAAAAGTAGGATTGAAGTAGGCCGAAGGCTATAACTGATAAACAGCAGTTTTATTGCTGGCTTCAATTGAAAGAAAACTATGGAAAATATAGAAATGAAAGTACTGCTTTGCTACAAGACAAGAATGTGTGGTCTATAGGAGGTGGAAATAATTCTTCATGGATTTTAGGCTCATGCATAATGAAAGCCACCACAGATTTACCCTTACCACACAACCCTGATTTTTAACAAACCTGAGAACGTAGGCTTTTGAAAACAATGTGGGAAAAGGAGAAAATGCTGGTATCCAGCATTTTATCCTTTCCCACAATGTTTTCTACCTATTTTCAAGAGCAAAATACTATCATTTGAGAAACATTTTAATTTTCATCAGTAGATTTCTACAATATGGACAAATCTAAAGTTTTGCCATATGGTAAAGGGTTAACTCTTTGTGAAACTACAAAATCTGTACGTTTCCAAATTGAAAGCATTTGCAGACAACAAATTACATGTGACTCAAGAATTGAAATTTGTTTTGGGAAGGGTAGAGAATATTGTGGGAAATGGAGAAAATGCTGGTTATCAGGATTTTCTCCTTTTCCTACAATGTTTTCAAAGTTTTGTTTCTTAGGGTCCTAATGGTCATTAAAACATAGGATCATTTAAGGTTTAATCTAACTTTAATTGTCTTTTATCACATTGTTCTTGGAGACATTTTTGTAAACTTGAAAAGAAATAGGAAAATGTGTGATATTTGATGAGAAAGGTTGATCAGATATTAATCCCTTACCAGCAATCACAAGTTTTAGCAACCTTGAGAAAAAAGTCTTCTGAAAAATTTGTGGGAAAAGAAGAAAATGCTGTTAAGCAGCTTCTTGTTCTTTTCCCACAACAATTTGTAACCTTTCAAAAACAAATTCGTCTTTTATGCCATATTTGTTGTTCGCATATGCTTTTAATCTGGACAATTTGTCCTTTGGTAAAGAAGTAAGAGATAGATTTGTCCTTCACCAAACAGTTGTATGATTTTCTGATCCTGGATAGGAGGACTTTTTGAAAAAATTTATGGAAAAAGAGAAAATGATGGTATTTGTCCTTTTCCCACATTATTTTCTGCCCTTTCTAGGACAAATCCATTATTTGGACCACATGTCATTTTCTATCTTCTACTGCTTTCAATATTGACATTGTTGTTTGGTAAAGAGTTAAATTCCAATAGTGATTAAATCCGAACCAGTTAGGGGTACTTGATGTGTAAAAACTTGTTAATATTATCATTTGTATTGGGTAAAGTTTATCACCAGTGTGAAAATAATAGTGGACGAGAGGCGTGAGTTAATACCTAAACACCTGAATGCTTTCTTAGTTACTGGGGACGTTTTAAGTTGCAGGGCTTCTTATTGAATATCAATATTAGCTGAATAATGATATAGCGGAGGCTAAGTGATTGAAAACATTAATAGTTGATCATGTTTACAGATGAAATTGAAGATAGTTTCACAAAGGTTTATTTTTTATATAATTGTCCAGTGGACAATCGATTTTTGCATTCTTCAAAATCAAATAAAATCTGTCGGGACTGTAGTACTTTTGTTAGTATTGTAATAATAGTGGTTTGGAGTTGAATTAAACCCTGGGTGAATTAAATATGTTTTCTCTGTGAAATAAAATCTTAACATTGAAAATGGGGGGAGGGGTCAGATGGAGGGTATAATAAAACAAACAGTGTAGATGCAGCATCATGTGACATGGTTTTGGCAGTGTAATCTTGATTTGCTTTGGTGACAAAATATAATAATGTTGCGGATAGATTAGTAGCGATTCTTTGACAGGAATTGAACTTTTTCAAGCTGAAATTCTTTCTGAAATTTCCACTTGTAACAGTATATTTGCTTTGTAATATGGAATTCTCTATGTCATGAGAACTGGAATTCTTGCTGGTTGCTAATATCTGATTCACTTTAATTTCAAAGTGCTTTGGTGATAAATAGATTATGTTGTCTTTTTTTGTAATGCTGTTTAACTCTTTACCACACAACAAAATTTTAGGCTAGTCCAAACTGAAAGTATTTGCAGACGACAATTTATATATGCCCTAAATGCTTGTGTTTGTTTTTGAAAGGTTAGAAAACATTGTGGGAAAAGGAGAAAATGCTGGTTACCAGCATTTTCTCCTTTTCCCACAACGTTTTCATAAGTCTTATTTCCCAGGGTCGTTAAAACGCAGGATTGTGTGGTAAAAGGTTAAGTGTGAAGTTGCTCAGTGTTTCATATTAAGCTTCGCATAGCATACAGAGAGCTTTTTTTTTAAAATTTTTTTCACTTTTGATGCTTGATGATCGTACTTTAACTCTTCACTGAAGACATATATTTTTTACCCTTCCTAATTGAGACCATCTGCGGATAACTTGAGATAATTTCAAAATTAGAACAGCTTAGCCAAGGATCTTCAATAGGATAAAATACATTGTGTTAAAAGGAGAAAATGCTGGTTACCAGCGTTTTCTCTTTTTTCCACAATGATATCTAAAGCTTTTTCCCTCATGGTTGTAAAAAAAGGATTGTTTCGTAAAAGATTGACAATCATGCCTGTAATGGCACTAGATGCAAATGAAGTTATTTCTCTCTTTACCTGATATATCATAGCCTTGTCTGCCCTTTCTTGCAAATGGACAGCATATGCCCAACTATAGTGCAAGCGGAACAGAGTGATTCCATCATACTGTGTCTTTGACTGTTTATTATATATCTAAAATACTGTGGAAAATGGTGTCATAATGGTTAGTTTAAAAATGAATGACTTAAATGGAAGTAGAATGCAGGACTTTCACCTGAGATTGGATATATTTCGGCTGAAGAAAACGGTAATTATTGGCTTTGCTTAGTCATAATGTAATCATTAGACTTCTAATTTGAATATTATTTTACATAATTACAGGTAACATTTTACCTTGTTTAGGCAGCCATTTTCATCAAGGTGCAGATCTGTCCAGGGCACTATAGAGCAAATTGTGGCTAAACAAGGTGAAGTTGCTTATGATGAACAATTTCACTTTTACCTGAATTTTTCTCATTTATGTATGTTTAGAACAGAAACTGATGTTAAGTATCCAGTTTTTAACAACAATGCTGTCCATGTGAGTGCTGCATATTAGATTCAAGGGATAGGAAGTAAACCTTTGCTTTAATTGAGAAGTTTCTTAACTTTTGCTTTACCCCTTACCAAAAAAAAAGGTGTTTTAATGCCTATGAGGATGAATGACTGAAAATGTTGTGGGAAAATGAGAAAATGCTGGTTACCAGCATTTTCTACTTTTCAAACAATTTTTCCTACTTTTTTAAAAAGTAAAATCTCATTATTTGGACCACAAACATTTGTAGTATGCAAATGTTTTCACTAGGTAAAAGGGGGAAAAAACACTTGCTGTCTTATTAAAGAGATCATATATGTAAACATTTGGACAGCAACATAAAATGCTCATGGTGAGCAGCTTCTATTTCTCACTATGTTTTTACCTAGATTGTTAATAAGCTACCATATCCTATTTTTTGTGCTCTTGTCTTATAATGTATCAAAATTGCAATCATGGAAAACTTGTAGACAAGGTAATGTTTCAAGGAAATTTAATTACTGTGTATAGATTTCTCCATTAGCCCACACAATGGAGTTCTTTTGGAATAAAATAATGTCTGATATAGATAAGATTTCTTTTCAAATGATGAAAGACTTCTTTATTGACTTAATTACAACAAAATTGGCCTTGCAACGCCTACTGTATGATATATTGGTAAAATAAAACTTTTTTTTCCATTGCTTAACTCTTTACCAAACAACAAAATTTTTGATTGGACCAAATCGAAAGCATTTGCAGACGGCAAATAAAATGTTGCTAAATTGGTGATTTCTATCTTTGATAGGGTAGAAAACATTGTGTGAAAAGGAGAAAATGCTGGTTACTAGCATTTTCTCCTTTTCACACGATGTTTTCAAAAGGCTTTTCTCTTTAAAAGTCGGGATTGTGTGGTAAAGAGTTAATGCTTACTTTAGAGATTGTGACATAAAAGACTTTGTATGAGAGATTTTTAGAAGAAAAATGACAGACTTGAATCTTTCATATTTTTAATCTATGGATTTTTTATATACTAGTAAAAGGTCAAGAAATGACTTTTATATAAATATCCCTGTCTTGATGCATTCTGAGCATTACTTTCAGATACTCAATATGTTATAATGTACTGAACCTCGAACATCGCTATGACTTAAACTTGTGACAGCCAGAGCTTGTGTCTGTCCAACTCTGTTACTTGACTTAAATACTTTGTCTCAGCTCACAGTAATTGGAATTCTGGGACCATGTTCACCAAGCACTAAACTGCATTCTAGTTCTCAAAAACTCTAAAGAAATGCGGCCAAGTAACAAGCATTTTCTGCTTAGCCACAGTGTTTTCTACCCTTCCAAAATCGAATATCAGTGTTTGAGTAACATTTATTTTGTTGTCTGCAATATGCTTTCATTTTGGTCTAAAATTTTGTTAAGAGTTAATTAGTACCAATCTAGATAAAACAGGAAGAAAATAGAGCATGTAGGAATAGAGAAAAGATAAATGACCAAAATTTATGTTTATATTCTGATAGATAAACAGGCTAAACCCGTATCAAAATAGGCTCTCTCGTCAATAGTTGCCTTCGCGGTCAGTGCAGATCAAGATCAGACTGCACAAAAGTGCAGTCTGATATTTGATCTACACTGTCCTCTTTGCTGCAACATTCTTGGCAGTAGTAACCCTGAAATTAATTTGGTTTTATCTCTAGACTGAAAAATGACTATGGGGTTTCTTCGGTACTCTAATTAACCCTTATCCTGCAGAATAACTAAAATGAAATTTTCAATTCAATAGTTAAAACCCAAATTTCGCAATTTCAAAGTTATGTTTCGGGGAATGATATCTCCTTATCGGACAGTGTAGATCAAAGATCAGACTGCACGTTCTGTGCAGTCTGATCTTGATCTACACTGTCCACAAAAGTCGGTGAGTCGCGCTTAGCAGCCTAAGGGTTAAGGGTTAAATTGTAGTTGGTACTGCATGGTTGTATTCAGTAGCTTAGAAAATTCCATATAACATGGACACACAAAAACATGAAAACACGTAGAAATAGATTGCCCAAGTTCATTGATTGCTTCATCTGTCCTACTGTTTTCAAAATCTCTTTTGCATCAAAATCATTTTGTTTGATTTTGTTTTCAAAATAAGTCATTTTTATCATTTCAGTTGGAGTCCGCAGAAGATGCCAAATTAAGTCAGATACTGTATAAACAGAAGGTTCATCAACATCAGCTACAAGAACAGAGAAAAGCAGCCCAGCAGTGGAATATTTCAGCTAAACATTCCCCACAAGGTAGCTTGCTCCTTACCAGATGACAAATTTTAACTCTTAACCAAACAACAAAGTCTTAGACTTGACCAAATTGAAAGTACATGAAGTCCCAAAATATTTGTCCCAGTAACAATGAAAAATTTTGTGATTTTAAGCAAAGAAATTTGCTAAGTCCTACCTACCATTTTAAAGCTGGCAATATAAACTTTTGTGTAGAATACACAAAAATGTGGTAACGTTGTATGACGCCATTAATGACGTCATATGTTGTTTTTTTTAAGGATGGCCGAAGATGGTGAATTGTTAGACTCTTCTATGAGCTTGAAAATTAGCCTTCTTAACCCTTTACCACACAGTGACGCCTTTTGACGCCCCTAAAAAAGAGGCCTTTTGAAAACATTGTGGGAAAAGGAGAAAATGCTGGTACCCAGCGTTTTCTCCTTTTCCCACAAAGTTTTCTACCCTATCAAAGAAAAGTTGCGTCATTTGAGCCACTATGAAATTGTCGTCTGCAAATGCTTTCAATTTGGATAGGTCTTAAATTTTGCCATGTGGTAAAGGGTTAAGTAATAAGGCACTTAAAAAAGCATTACACGAGTAAAATAGTGCAGTCCAGAAAACAAATACAATGTTTAGTTTACAAATTTCAAGTGTTTGGTACAGTATCAGACAGACAGAATGAAAATGGAGGACGTCCCAAGACAGCCCAGTCTTATGAAAATGTTGCTAAGATTAACTCTGATCGCTACATTGATATTTTGAAAAAAAGTTTGTGGCTGAACTTTAAATAATATGTTTCATATTAAATGATTGTTGGTTTCAACAAGATGGAGCGGCACCCCATACAAGTAGAGCTGCTAGTAACTTTCTGACTGATACTTTTGGAAGGAGGCTGATTTCATTGAATACCACAGTACAAAGGCCACCTTACTCGCCAAATTTAAACCCATTAGATTTTTTTCTTTGGGGACTCACCAAGGACAAGATGTATGTTTATAAACCAGCATGTTCAACTGAACTCAGGACTTCTATATTCATGGGAAAATACTGAAGATTACAGAGGGCGCCTGCCAAAACGTCATTAACAATTTTTGACGTCATGTCAGACGCATACAGCAGAAAATGGGTGGACATGTAGAGCATGTGTGTTTTGAGGGACTGAAGGCAACATAGTCCTTAAAACTGTTGTCTATACAAAATTTTGGATGTTTTTAATAATACTACAAAGAGCTATATAGTTATGTTGAATATTTACTAGCAAAATTGGGCTTTGAAACTGGGACATATATTCTGGGACACCCTGTATTTGCAGATGACATATCAATTGAGGCTCATATCAAAAGATTTGCCTTTGATAGAATAGAAAGCATTGTGGCAAAAGGAGAAAATGCTGGTTACCGAAAGCCTCCTTCATCAGTTTTGTTAAAACTCGGGATTGTGTGGTAAAGGGTTAAGACTTATCCAAATCGGAAGCATTTGCAGATGACAAATAGATGTTTATTTAGATGTTGGGTTTGTTCATTAAAGGGGCACAAAACATTGTAGGGGGATAACAGGAACAATTTTGATTACCAGAAATTTCTTTTTAGCCCAGAATGTGTTTGAAAGCCTTCTTCATAAGGGTCACTAAAATATGGACCTGATTGCCAATGGGTTAACCCATTACTGTAAAATTGATGCCCATACATTTTGCAGCTGTGGGAGAAATGTAGGAAAAGGAGCAATTGATTGTGTCAAGCTACTGGGACTTTTCACTCAATTATTTCCTTACTGTTGAAAAGTCATATTTTCCCTATCTTCTGTCCTCAAAGACTAGCCATCTGATTGGCAAAGACAGATTTAATAAGCCAATCAGAAGGATAGAACTGAAATTCAAAATGATGATATTTAGAAAGGTGTTTGTGTGAGTTAACTACAAAACCAAGAAGCCTTATGAGCTGGACCTGTTCAGATACTAATGAAAAGGGGTTGCAGCAATATAAAGTTTGAAGTGTGCATATCAGGGGTTAAAGTCAGTTTTTGACCTCTGATACTTGCTGTACTACAGAAGGACTTATGGTCCTTGTATGAATCAAAGTACTTTTGATACTGATATCAGTTAAACCCTCAAAGTGCCTTTCACAACTACTGATGCTTTTGCAGCTAGTTTAGATCAAAATCAGACTATACAGTTTGTGTAGTCTGATTTATGATTCACACTACCTGCTTTGTTGAAACACTGTTGAGGAAATCATGCGAAATTTCAGTTTTTTGGGGTTCTTTTTCTGAACTTAAAATGTCTGGTTTATGTCTGTTTAGTGCTCAAAGTATTAACCCTTTACCACACATCTTGAGCTTTAATGACTATGAAGGAGAAGGATTTTGAAAAAATTGCATTGGTAACTAGCATTTTCTCCTTTCCCCACATTGTTATCTACCCAATCAAGGACAAATTTCATCATTTAGGCCACCTGTATTTTGTCCTCTGCAAGGGCCACCTGTATCTTGTCCTTTGCAAATGATTTCAATTGGTACTCATATAAAATTTTGTAGTTTGATAAAGTTTAAGTATCAGAAATATGGAGAAGTGAAAATTTCTTGTCATTTAAAAAATCCCTCCTAGCTGTTTGCAATTTCAATGCTGTTTTGGTCAGAATATCTTTCATAATAGGGGAATATTATATAATTAAATTCTTCCAGACAACAAAATTTAACACGTGTCCTTGAACATAGTTAATTGATCGAATTTGTATCTTAAAGGACAGAAAACATTGAGGGAAAAGGAAAGAATGCTGATTAAGGGTATTTTCTCTATTCCCAAAATGTTTTCAAAAGCCTTCTTCCCTGGAGTTTTAAAAAAATGATCATTTGGTAAAAGCTTAAAGTTTTGATATGCCATCAAATGATTTGGTTATGAAAAAAAGTAAAGTTTGAAGTTAAAATGCTGATTATATATAAATGGAAGTAAGCTTTATATTGTTGGATTTTTTCTTGAAATCATTGAAGCGCTGCTTGTGTAGCAATAAAATATAAATATGTTTACAGTTCTTAATTTCAGGACATACCTGATTGGTTAAGATTGTTGTTTTGGCTGAGATTTAACTCTTTACCAAGCGACAAAATTTTAAACTTGACCAAATCGGAAGCATTTGCAGAGGACAAAATTAGTTTAGCTCAAATTATGATTTCTGATTTTGATAGGCTAGAAAACATTGTGGGAAAAGGAGAAAATGCTGGTCACCAGCATTATCTCCTTTTTCCACAATGTTTTCAAAAGCCGTCTCTTTCAGATTCATTAAAACTCAGGGTTGTGTGGTAAAGGGTTAAGCCAATTAACATCTAATATTATGCCAAGTAACATCTAATGTTTTTTTTTTTCAGGAGGAGATAACTCCAATATTACAGAGACTGTTTCCCCAAGCCATAGTACTGGAAGTAGACAACCAGTCAGAGCCTGGAGTGTTCATGGAGGTAAAATTTTAAATAAAATTTTTTTACCAGGTATTAAAAAACTAGAATTTCTGATTTGCTTTTCTTTGTCTTAATCCTTTTAGCAAAGAGTCTCATGTGACCTGGATGACTTTTGAAAACATTAAGGGAAGAGAAGAAAATGATGGTAATGAGCATTTCTCCTTTTTTTCCCACAATGTTGTTTACCCATTCAAAGACAAACCCATTGATATAAGCCATGTTTAATTTGTTTTTCAACTTGTACAAGTATAAAATATAGTTTTTATAGTTCAGTCCATTGTTTCACAAGGGTTTGTAACACAAAGTTCATTAGATTGGAGTCATGATGAAGATCATTTAAAACAAGAAATATCTTTTAAAAAGAAAGATGGCGTAAATTTGCCAGCAAATGGGCAGGGGCCCTAAAAATACACGTCTACATTTTTAACCAATCACGAATTTCTAATTATTCATTTAATATCAGTATCAAAAAGTAGGTCAAAAGCAAGCACATTCTGCTACGCCGAAAAAACATTGTCCTATTGTGGCTGAAGTGAACTGAATCTGTAATTGTTCAAAATGGGAAATTTTCTAGCTTTAAGAGTATTTTCTGTATCAAGGTTCATGTTTTTACAAAGAAAAGGGGAAGTGCACTTCAACAAAAAATGGACCTGATAAAGTCCCATGTTTTATATATCCCAAGGAAAAGAACATTTGAAAACATTGTGGAAAAAGGAGAAAATGCTGGTAACTAGCATTTTATCCATTTCCTACAATGTTTCAATGACATTTCATAATTTGTGTAACATTTAATTTGTCGTCTGCAAATGTTTTCAATTTGGACCAGTCTAAAATTTTGTCATTTGGTAAAGAATTAAAGGAAAGAAAAAGCCCAATTACAAAATTCACAGATGCAAAGGTAGTATTGTCCAAAACTTGGAGGCAGGTGAGCAAACATTAGGGCACAATGACCATTGTACATTCAAGGTATTTAACCCTTTGCCACACAATCCCGACTTTTAACGACCCTGAGAAAGAAGCCTTTTGAAAACATTGTGGGGAAAGGAGAAAATGCTGGTAACCAGCATTTTCTCCTTTTCCCTGCAATGTTTTCTCCCTAATTAAAAAGAAATACCATCATTTGAAGAAAGTATGAATAGTCGTCTGTCAACTCCTTCTGTATGGACAAGTGTATCATTTTGCTGTATGGTAAAGGGTTAACTCTTTACTGGACAACAAAATTTTACACTTTTCAGAATTGAAAGTATATTGCAGACAATAGATTTAGTGTGGCTCAAAGGATGGGAAATGTCTGTGTTAGGGTAGCAAATATTGTGGGAAAAGGAGAAAATGCTAGTTACCAGTATTTTCTTCTTTCCCCACAGTGTTTTCAAAAGCCTTCTCATTGTGAAAATATGAACTGTTTGGCAAAGGGCTAACTCTTTACCAAATAATACAATGTTTTTATGATGCTGAGGAAGATTTTTTTACTAGACTTAGGCTTTTGAAAACATTGAGGGAAAAAGAGAAAATGCAGGTGACCTGTGTTATTCTCCTTATCTGACATTGTTTTCCTTCCCTGTCAATGACAAAACACATCATTAACAGAGCCACAATTAAATTGCTATCTACAAATGCTTTTAATTTGGACTAGTCTAAATTTCTTTTAATTTAGTAAAGTATTAATACCACACAATCCAAAGATTTAGGGACCCTAATTGAAAGGGCTCTTGAAAATATTGTGAGAAAAGGAGAAAATGCAGGTAACCTGCATTTTCTCCTTTTTCCACAATGTTTTTTCGCCTTTCACAGATGAATCCCATCATTAGAGCCACAATTGAATTGCTATCTGCAAATGCTTTTAATATAGACTAGTCTAAATTTCTTTCATCTCATAAAGAGTTAAGCCTGAGCTTGTAACAGATATATGGACAGAGTTACGCAGGAACCTGAACAGTTGAACAAACACAGTTCTCTGTGATAATCGATTAGTACCTTGTGTACACTGTAAGCAGCTTTTCCTGATTTGTTTTTCAGTTTTTTGTTTTTTTCCTTCATTCCCAGATAGGATGACCAATCAATATAGTGAGCCATATAGTTATGAATCCTTTTCATTGAATATAAGATTAATGTTTCGATGTGAGTTGAATAGAAGACAATAAAGATAATGTGAATGTACCATTTAAACAAAAATAATATCAAGTGCTGATGGTTATGAAAACATCATGACAAATGGGAAAAAAACTCAATATTTCTAGTTGCCATTATATCCTGAACAACATTATGCAAATGATAGCATGGAATACTTCCATGTAAATTATGGAAATTCAAGAGGAATTAAATCTTAAAGGGCCTTTTACATGTGACCCTTGCTCAGGGGGTTATAATACATCTCCTTGATGCATTATACCAAGTAAGTCATCACATAACTATGGATCCATAAAATCCATTTTGTCTGACGACTGGCTGACTCCTGAGGTAGAATGATACTTGGGCATGCAGTAAATTTACCAAAAGCAAAAAGATTCGGTCCAGCTCAGCCTGTGCATAGTCCTCGCATGCTGACATGGGTAGATACTTTTTGCAGATACATTTAATTTTCTTTTAAAGGAGCATGTCTCAGCTGTAGCTTTTTTTTGTTGCCAGTATAGATCAAGATTGTATTGCACATAATTTGCAGTCTTATCTTTGATCTACACTGCCCACTTTATTCAGACATTCAGAGATAAAAGCAACCATGAAATTGTACCTGTTTAGGTCTTATTTCTAAACTGAAAATGTTCAGTGGATTTATATGGCACTTAAAGGATTAACTCTGTACCAAACAATCCCGAGTTTTTACGACTCTGAGAAAGAAGCATTTTAAAAACATTGTGGGAAAAGGAGAAAATGCTGGTAACCAGCATTTTCTCCTTTTCCCACAATGTTTTATACTCTTCCAGAACAAGTTTCAATTTTTGAGTCACGCTAATTTTGTCGTCTGCAAATGCTTTCAATTTGGACCAGTTTGAAATTTTGTCATTTGGTAAAGAGTTAAGGTTGAATACATCAATACTGCATGTCATAACACTGTGATAGAAGGAGAACTTGCTCTTTACAGGCATTTCTCCTTTTGCATTACTGTTTTCAATTAAGGTCTTTTTAAAGACCAAACAGTATCAGTAGCTGGTGATGTGTTCAAAAGGACAGATAAATCAATTAGTCCTTTACCACACTAGAGTCTTAATGACCCTGATATAAAAAACCTTATGAAAAGATTGTGGGGCAAAGGAGAAAATGCTGGCTATCAGGATTTTCTCCTTTTTCCACAATGTTTTCTACCCTTTCATGGACAACTTACATTTGTTGAGCAATATTCAATTTGTTGTCTGCAAATACTTTGAACTTGGACAAGTGAAAAATTTTGTTGTTTGGTAAAGAAATAATAAGAGAAAGGGTGAAAGCAATTTGTTGTAGCAAAGAGGATTTCTAGGGAATTCTTCTGCATCAGCAATTTATTGGACCGCCTCAGTATATACCTTTTGTGTCTATTTCATACTCCACTTTTTTAACCACCTAGAGTCCCAATAAATGAAGAGAACCTTGTACTTAGCAAGCCTGAATTTTAAAAAACCCTGATTGATTGAATTGTGTTTTATACCTCTCTCAGCATTAATCAGGCCATGTCACTGCAACAGCTCACATATTCATGTATGTCCTTGGTTTGTCCAGCACTAGGATAGGACTGTGAAGTGTCTTATCCAAGGGCACTCTTATGCAAAACCCGGTGCTTCCAATGAAGCTCAAACCCAGGACGCCTACGAGTTTTGCATATTGCCAATGAGCTATGAAGAACGTCAAACAACCCGTAGAAAGACATCTTTAAAAAAAAAAATCAGTATGTGAAAAAGTAGCACATGTTGGTAGCCATTTTCCCACCATGTTTTTTATCCCTCCAAAGGCATATTTCATAATTTGAGCCACATTTAATTGTAAGTCTAAAATTTTGTCACCAGGAAGCCTAGTATATCTCACACAATATTGGAAAGTATAGACTCAAGATCAGACTGCACATTCTGCGCAGTTTGATGTGGATCTACTGTCATCAATAACAGCTTGGGTCAACTTTAATTCATGGTGCAAGAAGTTTTACTCTCTGAGCTGACATGTAGAAATGAAATTAACTATAATTAGAATTTGCCTGTAACCACAAACATCAAACAGGGTCGATCTGAGATTAGAATGCATGCTTTGTTTAGTCTGATCTTTATCAGCATTTTCCTCAAAAGCAGCTAACATAATTCCATACCCTTTCTAAATCTTTACCAAACAGTCTCCTGTTTTAAAGATTCTGAAGAAGCAGGTCTTTGAAAACATTGTTCGAAAATGAGAAAAAGCTGATATTCTGCCAAAAAATTCTTTTGAGCTACATTGAATTTGCCATCAACGAATGCCCCAATTTGGATTGAGTCTAAAATTTTGTAGTTAAAAGGGATGGACTGTTGTTTGTTGGAAATATGAACAAGGTGGGTGTGCTAGAAGTTCACCAGAAAATGATATTTTTGCCCTTACATCACTAAGTTTCTAAGCTACTTAGTCTTTTACAGGAAAATCAGAACCCATGAAAATCCTCTTATCACTGTACTCTCATAGTTTTGTCATTATCAGTCGCAGACAGTCCAAATTTGTGTTTTTTTCTGAACCTGGTGGTACTTGCTGTAAATTGCTGTTGCAGACAGCATAGATCAAGATTCAAAATCCTTTTCCCACAATGTTTTAAAAAGCCTTCTACCTCAGGGTCAGTAAAATGGGAATTGTTTTGTCAAAGATATGGCACAGGAAGAGAATACTTGTAAAATTGTTTAGACAAATGAAGAATTTGTTAAATATTGGCAGTGGTATTGCCTTGATGGGTTACATGGACTCTTAAGGTGTTTTAGATTATGGGCCAGAATTAAAGAAAGGTTTTTTGGAATGTAACATGATTGATAACATGCATTGATTATGTTGGATATACAAATAAGTACATTGATGTCATCATATCAATTTTGATCTAGTAAAAATAGAGGGTGTCAGTGACTGCAAATTAAGCCGCCAACTCATTGTTTGCATGTGAAGTATGCACTTTCGTACTGCATGTGGGGGGTCCAGTTTGCTCACATTTTCAGGGAATAGATTTAGTACTGTATATCGGTGTTTTAAAAAAAATAAAAAGCAGCAAAAATAACTGAAAATACTCCATTAAACTACTTGCCAAACCTTAAAATTTGAGACTTGTCTCAATCAAAAGCATGTGCAGAAGACAAAATAAATACTGCTTAAAAGATGGAATTTGTCATTTAAATAATCTTAAACATTATGGGGAAAAGGAGTAAATGCTGGTAACAACATTTTCTCCATTATCCCGTAATGTTTTCACAAAGCCTGTCTTCCTCTAGATTGCAAAACCATGGGATCCTTTGGTATAGGGTTATTTTCAAGATGCCATAAGAAACTATATAAAACGCAGTTTTCTTTGAAAAGAGTCTATTTTGACAACAGTTTTGTTATGGCAACAAAAAGATTGATTAAATCTGGGTTGAAAAAATATGTCAGGTTGCATGTTGGCCCATTAACCTATTATTTACCCATTTATAATGTTTCCTCTTTGGATTTATTTGAAATGGACTGGCTCAAAATCTACTTACAGGGTGTAAGGTTAACCCATTAACTCTTTACAAAACAATCCCGAGTTTTAACGACCTTGATGATGAAGCCTTTTGAAAACATTGTGGGGAAAGGAGAAAATGCTGGTAACCAGCATTTTCTCTTTTTCCCACAATGTTTTGTACCCTTTCAAAAAATGAAATGATCATTTGGATCATATTCAATTTGTTGTCCGCAAATGCTTTGAATTTGGATGAATCTAAAATTCTGTCGTTTTGTAAATACTTAATATGTTGGGTAATTTATATTTACTAAGACGTAGAAATTGTCTTAACTTTTTACCAGATGACAAAATATTAGACTTCTACAAAATGAAAGCATTTGCATACAACAAATTAAATGTGGCTAAAAATGTGGGATATGTCTTGGTTAGGGTAGAAAACGTTGTTGGAAAAGGAAGAAAAATACTGGTACCAGGATTTTCTCCTTTCCCACACTGTTTTCTGAAGCCTCAGGGTCATCATAAGTTGGGATTGTTTGACAAAGGTTAAAAGATTGAATGGTACACAGGTAAAGGGAATAATTGTCTTGAACTTGAAGAAGAGGTAGGTTTATTTACATAATTGTGTGGTAATAGATTTAAAGGCTTCTTCCAGATGGGGGAAAATTATTTTGCAAAGATTTAAGGCTTTAGTAAAATTTGTTTATTAACCCCCTCTGAAGGCGGAGGGATATAGTTTTAGCGTCGTCCGTCTGTCCTTTCATCCGTCCTTCCGTCCGCCTGTGTGTTCGTCAGGGACAATACCTCCAATACCATTGGACGGAACTTTGTGAAACTTTATACATGTGTACAATAACCTATTCCGCCAATATGATTTTTTTCTTTTTTTGATTTGATGCAAAATGGCCGACTGGGAGCGATTTTGAGTGACACAGTTGTGTAAATTTTTTAAAACGTCTTTTTCGGCGGGGGATATCATTTCAGCGAAATTGCTTGTTTGTATGGTGTTAAACAAGATTTTTATAAGCTGATTTCAGTTAAACTGTAGTGGCCATTACACCTGTCAATGCTTTTCATGTAGTTTCTACTGCTAGTTCTTTGCACAATATTCTTCTCAAGCCACTGGCTGCTTCCCCACAAAACCGTTGTTGATGATGAATCTAAACCATACAAATGGTATATGGATGACACAAAAACTTATCATAGTTAACCCTTCACCAAACAACTTGTACCCGAGTCCTGGTAGCTCAGTTGTTAGTGTACAGGACTTGAGAGCAGGGGGTTACTGGTTTGATCCCCACCTCAGCCAATTTCTGTCTGAAGATTGATGATAGTCATTGCGACGGGATTCATTCCTCTCTCACCGCTGACCATTGTTTCAAGGGTTATGTCAGAAAGCAGCCAGTGGCTTGGAAAGAATATTGTGCGGAGTGAATAGGTACACTGGCCACTGCAATATAACTGAAATAATGTTGAAAATGGCGTTAAACACCATACAATCAAACAACCTACAATTTCAATGATCCTGAGAAAGAAGGCTTTTGAAAATTTTGCGGAAAAAGAGAAAATTGCTGGTTACCAGCATTTCCCCCTTTTCCAATAATGTTTTCTACCTGTTTGATGACTTTGATGACAGATTCCACCAAATGAGAAACAAGTCATTTGTCGTCTGCTTTAATGTTGGCCATGTCTAAAATTTTGTCATCTGGTAAAGAGACTACAACACAGTTTAGTATCATTTAGAAATACATTATTGATATCTACAGAATGTTTTGCTTCTATTCTTGTCTGTAGCTGTTTTTGTGAGGGTGTGTGCAAGGAACGTGCTTATCTATCAAATTTGTATCTTACTTTCTGTTAAATTTGTTTACTTCTCTGAGCTTTTACAATTTGAACTGGGATAATCAATTACAGTCAATAGGCAATTTATATGCTGTATGTCCATTCAAGTTTAAACTGCTTTGCATAAATACATTTGAAATTTTCTTGTCTCTACCTTCCTCCCTAATTCATTACCATTCAACAAAGCTTTTGACTTGTCCGAATTCAAAGCAGTTGCATATGACAAATTAACCCTTAACCCTTTACCACACAATCCCAACTTTTAACGACCCTGAGAAAGAAGCCTTTTGAAAACATTGTGGGAAAAGGAGAAAATGCTGGTAACCGGCATTTTCTCCTTTTCCCACGATGTTTTCTACCCTTCCTAACACAAATTTCAATTTTCAAGTCACATTTACTTTGTCGTCCACATATGCTTTCCATTTGGACAAGTCTAAACTTTTGTTATGTGGTAAAGAGTTAACCACACTATCCAGACTTTTAACGACCCTAAATGCTGGTTACCAGCATTTCCTCCTTTCTCAAAGTGTTTTCTACCCTTTCAAAAACGAATTTTTATGGTTGAGTCATATTTATTTTGTCATCTCCAATTGCTTTTAAATTGGATAAGTCCAAAATTTTGTCATTTGGTAAAGAGTTAACCCTTTACCAAACAATCCCTGGTTTTCACGACCCTGAGAAAGAAGCCTCCTGAAAACATTGTGGGAGAAGGAGAAAATGCTGGTAACCAGCATTTTCTGCTTCTCCCGCAATGTTTTCTTCCCTTCCCAAAACAAATTTCAATTTTTGAGTCACATTAATTTTGTCGTCTGCAAATGCTTCCAATTTCGAACAGTCTAAAATTATGTCGTTTGGTAAAGAGTTAAAGCACTTGCGGAAAAGGAGAAAATGTATGTTACCAGCATTTTCTCCTTTTCCCACAATGTTTTCCAAAGCCTTTTTTGTCACACAAGAGGGTAAAGGGTTAAAGGGAATACATCTATTTAGATTTTTGTGTCAAACTTCAAACATAGTTTTATTACTGAATCGAGTATGGCTGAAGTTTTCAAACCAGCAATGAATGAGAAAATTCTGGTAACCAGCTTTTTCATTATTTCCTACAATGTTTTCTACCCCTAAACAGTGAAACGAAATCGCACATTTAATGAAAATGCAAATGCATTCAATTTGGAGAGGTCTCTAATTCTGTTTATGGGTAAACTGTATTCAGTGTGCCTTGTGTATAATGACTGCTGTGAAATTCTCTTTGAAAGGTACTGCTTTATTAACCTGATTGTGGACTTGCCATGATAATTTCAAAATTCGGTTGCATGAGATCCTGGTGACCAGTATTTATTCCTCTCCCACAATGTTTTCTACCTTTCCAAAGAATAATCCCAACATTTTAGCCACATTTGGTTAACCATTCTGCAATTGCTTTTAATATGGATGAGGTAGCGTGTAGGACTTGAGAACAGGGGGTCATGGGTTCGATCCCTGGCTCAGCCAATTTCTTTCTGAGGATTGATGATAGTCATTGCGACAGGATTCATTCCTCTCCCACCACTGACCATTATTTCGACGATGGCTATGTGGGAAAGCAGCCAGTGGCTTGAAAGAAAATTGCGCAGAGTACTGGTAAAAGAGACTCCAGGAAAGCATGTATGGGTGCACTGGCTGCTGCAATATAACTGAAATAATGTTGAAAACGGTGTTAAACACCATACAATCATTCAATGAATATGGATGATCTATAAATGTTACGCCTAGTAAAGTGATTACCCTTAGGCTGCTGAGCACGACTCAAGAACTTTTTGCAACATTGTAGATCAAGATCAGACTGTACATTCTGTGCAGTCTGATCTTGGATCTATGTTGTCTGATAAGGAGATATTTTTTCCCAAAAAATATCTTTGAAATAGCAAAACTTTGTTTTTACTGTTTGCTGGAAAGTTTATTTAACTTATTTAGCAAGTTACTCTTGCAGACCTTATAGATCAAGATTAGACTACAGAGAACTTGCATTCTGATCTTTTATCTACACTGTCTGTTACTTTGTTTCATATTCTTGCCAATATGAAAAATTCATAATCAGATTTGCAACGACACTCTTTTGGTTGTATTTTGTAATTGCCTAGGTGAATAGCATAAATTGAGTGCACTAAGGGATAGAAGGTAAGATTTAGATTACCAGTAAAGATTGTTAGTTGAAGATGTTTGAAATAGGTTCAAGATAATGGTGAAATTGATTTGTTTTTAATTCAATAAATCTAACCCATATTTGTTGACCTTTATGTTTTCATTTGTCGCTTTAAAGTGCTGTAAAGATAATTTTGAGCATAGGAAGAGTCATGTTTAATTTTCAGCAGGTGCTTTCAGAGAAAGCTTCAAGGTACTGATGTAGCCGTTTTGCTTGTGGTGTTGCTGTCATGCCAAGAACTTGACATTTTTTCTTATTTCTGTTGTTACCGAAGATATTTCTTCAAATAAGGGCAAGTTAAAACTATACAGGGAGTCCATTTCAGATGGGTATACAGTCCTAAAAGTTTGTTGACACAGCTATGCCCTTTTTTGACCCAGAATTTTGGCTGAAAAGGCATCCACAGCCGAGCCCTGGCACCACCATGTGGTCCTTTTGTCAATCCATTACCATACAAATGTGACATTTTATGGCTGTTGATAGCTTTGGAAAGCATTGTGAGAAAAGGAGCCATTACTTGCACTCATTAGTAGTAATCAGCTAGTAACTTAATACATAGTAACTTTTTATTATTATTCCTTATTATTCAACAGAAAAATTAACAAAACCCTTGAGAGTATTACATTTACCATATGACAGCTTTTTGATTCTTCCAAATTGAGAGTATCTGCAGGCAACAAATTCAAAATGAGTTGATTCCTCATAGAGTAGAAAATACATATTGTTGGAAAAGGAGAAATCAGTATTTTTTCCTTTCCAACAATGTTTTCAATAGCCTACCGTCAGGATTGTTTAAATAGGATTTTTACAGGGGGAAAAATGCCAAAGAAAGGTAAGAGTAATGACCTAAATTACCTGGAATTAACTCTGTACCAAAGGACAGAATTTTAGACTTGTCCAAGATGAAGGCATTTGTAGATTACGAATGTGGCTTAAACGATAAAATTTATCTTTGATAAGATAGAAAACATTATGGGAAAAGGAAAAATGCTGGTTACCAGCATTTTCTCCTTTTCCCAATATTGGTTCCAAATGCCTTCATCCTCAAGATTGTTAGAAATCTTTAACCTAAAGGGTTAAATGCTGTAAAGACCATACCATGTTGTACAGGAAATAGTTCAACTTCCTTCTTTTTTATGACAATAGCCTTTGATGTTTCTATCTAATGAAGAACTAATCTGTGAAGGCTACCATAACTTTGTGAAACAAATCAGTTTGAAAAAAAAAATCATCAATAGGAGCTTAGCTGTCTTTACTGGTATATGTCCTTTTGTTTGTCAGGTGAAATGGGGCTTCACATCCACCAAGATATTTGTACTTAACATGTTCATCACCCCTTTACCACGCAAGCCTGAGAAGAAAATAGCTTTTGAAAATATTGTGGGAAAAGGTGAAATTGCTAGTAATCAGCATTTTCTTCATTTCCCTCAATATTTTCTAACCTTTCCGATACAGATTCCAGCATTTTGTTTGTATATTATTTGTCACCTGCAAATGATTTCAATTTGGACTAGTCTAAAGATTTGTTGTCTGGGGTCAAGTGATTAGCAATAAAGACTAGCAGACAACAGTTTTGTCTTGTTGCAGACCACTTTTGAAACTATGTGGCTAGAGAGATACTGCTGAACACAATCAGTTTCCCCTTCTGCCACAATGATATCAAATGGTTTTTGTGTAGTATAAACCATAATGTAAGTTGGCTGGCCTTATTTTACTGGGCTTTTTCGAAGTCAGTATGCTGTAAGTATATTTGAGAGATAATAAGTAATAGTTATGGATCATAGTAATCCTCTGTGCTTTAGATTTAAGCTATTCCAGAAGGGATTGATAAGATGATCACATAGCAATACAGAGATCCAGAGATGAATCAACAGCAGGTTGCTTTTTTCCAGGGAGTGTGAAAAGGGTTTAACACTTTACCACACAATCCCGAGTTTTAATGACTCTGAAGAAGAAAGCTTTAGAAAACATTGTGAGAAAAGGAGAAAATGCTGGTAACCAGCATTTTCTCCTTTTCTCACAATGTTTATTACCCCATCTGAGACAGAAATCATCATTTTAGAAATATTTAATTTGTCGTCTGCAAATGCTTTCAATTTGGTAAAGTCCAAAATTTTGTCACTTGGTAAAGAGTTTAACTGACTTACCAAGAGGCTCTATTTAGTGGGTTGCCTTTTCTGTAAGAGGCTGATGGCACACCTCTAGACTTTGTTTTATATCTACTTGCAGATACATCAGTGAGTTCTGTCCATGCACAACACCATGGTCAACAGATGAACGACCTTTCTGTACAGGATGTCATTTCTGAGGGTGAGATTTGTAGTTTGACCTTTCTTGAACCCTTAACTCTTTACAGCGCTATGTAGTTTTTGACTTTCTCAAGTTGAAGGGATTTGCAGACAACAAACCTTCTGGCTTGGAATGATTCAATTTGTCCCTGGCAGGGTAGAAAACATTGTGGGGAAAAAAGGGAAAAAATGCTCTTCGTGATATACTGTATTGTTTGGTTTAATGCCATGGACAACATAAGGTACCCTTGCAATGTAGATCAGTATTAAATGCAAAGAACATGACAGTGACCTTTGATCTACTCAGTCTAGCTGATACTTAGTGAGATACTTTTGACAGAACAGCTTTAGAAGTTTGAGACTAGTTACAGCCAAGGATTTGGAATACACTGGACTTTTCCCACTGACTGAATATATCCATTTTAGTGTCTTTGGCATGCCAAGTGTTAAGAAATTTCTCAATATTGACAAGTTTCTCCAGAATTGCTTGTATATACTTGAGTAACATAATTGTAATGACAGTCCATTTTGTTTGTCCACAGACTATGACAGAAAGAGCACATCCAGTTTATTGGACTCGGAGTCCACATACCTTCCTGTAGAGAACATTAAGTCACCAACTACACCAAACCGACCAATGACGGCGCCATCAGTGTCAATGTTTTCAGTGCCAGTTGCGCAAAATATCCTTGATATTGTAACAAAGGGAGAAAATAGACCCGCCACAGCAATTGGAGATAATAAATATGACGCCTATGACAGAAGACCTATCAAACCTCTCAACCAAGAAATGTATAAGGGGCTCTTTAAACCTGACTTTAATGTGTCACAGCCCCAGCAGTCAGGGACTGGACCTGCAGTCGGGGCAAAGAAAAAAGTTCCTCCTACAGCACAAGCAATGGACTATGACACGAGTCAGGATGCCTCTCAGATAGAGGAAATGATCAATCCTCCAAAAGACAATGTTGAAAATATTCCAGCTAATGAATTAAGCATCATAAAAAGTGCAGCACAGAAGAAAACTCGAAAACCTTCTCACAAATCCAAAACAGAAGATGTTAAATCTGCTAAAGGCACAGAAAAACGTTCTGAATCACGCAGTGATTTTAGTTCGCATGTTAATTCAGGAAGTAAGACTTCCATACCGGTGGCAAAGAACTCGGTGTCGAGAACTCAGTCAGAATATGTGCCAGGTAGGTATTCGACGTCAACTCGAAGGCCTGCGACTTCAGAAAGTGGTAGATCCAAAACAGTGAAAACTCTCCCAGAAAAAGCGATTCAATCTGGGAGACTGAATGGTGTACGGAGTGATAGAAAAGACACACATAATGACAGTTTAGGTGATTCTGGGTTTATGTCCCGACCAAACAGTGATGCAGTTTTAGCAGATGGTACATATATTTCATCTCTTCCACAATTTATACCCATTGCCTTATATGTAGTTTTTGTGATTATTTATTTTTTTGTGTCATATGAAGGAGTAATTATTGAGTAGTTAAAACAAAAGAGTCTAATGTGCCATGCTTTGGCAAAAGCAGGTTTAACTCTTTACCACACAATCCCGGGTTATAACGACCTTGAAGACAAAGCCTTTTGAAAACATTGTGGGAAAAGGAGAAAATGCTGGTAACCAGCATTTTCTCCTTTTCCCACAATGTTTTCTACCATATCAAATACAAAGTTCATCTTTTGAGCTATGTTTAAATTGTCGTCTGCAAATACTTTGAATTTGGATAAGTCTACATTTTTGTCATGTGGTAAAGAGTTAACTCATCTTCGTGAAGCATTACCAAGTAGGTCATTACATGATTATTGGTCCATGAAATCCATTTTGTGCAACAATGGCCTGAATCCTGAGGTAGAAATTTAATGGTCCCTTGACATGCAGAAAATTTACTAGAAGCAAAAAGATTGCAGGTGTGTTAAACCCCCTGTTCACAGAGCATTGCTCATATCATAGAGCACATCAAAAATTTGGTGTCATCGAAGCAATGAGATGTCTCTGTATCTCAGAAAAAGTAACCATGACTGTACAGACTTACTCAAAACCTACAAAAATGTAGTACAAACCATTCAAATGAAATAAATTCAAAGAAAGGGTTGTTCATAAACACCTTTTCTCTGACAATGGTTTCATGTACTACTGTAGAGGCAAACTTAAAGTCGCACTTGTACAGTAATAGTTTAGCTGTAGAATACTAAATACTTCAAACTGACATTATCCCCTGATTGAAAAAAAAATTCAGAGAAGCCAATGGTACCCTTTTCCACACAATCCCAAGTTTAACGACCCTGAGTAAGAAAGCTTTGGAAAACATTGTGGGAAAAGGAGAAAATGCTGGTAACCACCTTTTCCATCAGTATTTCCCCCCCCTTCAAAGAAAAGTCTGACCATTTGAGTCACATTTTATTTGTCTTCAGCAAATGTTGGGTTGGTCAACATTTGTTTCATTTGGTAAAGACTTAAATGCAGTTCCCTCTGAATATCTGAAAGTTTTGGATGGTGTAGATCCAAGATCTCTCTTTCTTCAGTCTGATCTTGATTCATATTTTCAGCGAAAGCAAACAAAATATTGTCTGATGATTTGACTCAAATCCAAAAGATTTCTGCAGTAATATGTGCATGGTATTTAACTTTTTACCATACAACAAACTTAGGTACAAATTGAAAGCATTTGAAAAATTGAAAGCCAACAAATTAAATGTTGGTCAATTGATTGGATTTGTTTCTGAATGCTGGCTACCAGGATTTTCTCCGTTTTCTTTAATGTTTTCATAAGTCTAATTTTACAGGGTTGTTAAAACTCAGGAATGTGTGGTAATGGATTGAATTACAATGCTTTTCAACTCTTTGTTAAACAATAAAAGTTAAGATTTGTCAAAATTCAGAGCATAATGCAGAAGGCAAAATAAGGGTGGCTCAAATGATGAAACTTGCCTTTGAGTAGAAAAACACTGTGGGAAAAGGAGAAAATGCTGGTTACCAGCATTTTCCTCTTTTCCCACATTGTTTTCAAAATCCCTCATTCTCAAAGTTGTTAAATCTCGGAATTTTTCTTTGTGTATTTTTCTCAACTGTATGAAACTTTGCTTACAGATGTAAAGGCAGCTACAAAAATCCAAAGTTTCTGGCGGGGATATTACACACGAGAGTATGATGTAGATGCTGTGCGGGTTCGCAGAGAAATTCGGGCTCGTAGAGCAGAGGAACATATTGTTGTTCTAAGATCAGAACTTGACAAGTATGTATCACATAGTTGTGAGAAATATAAGGATTTATCCTAATAACTCCTTTCAAAACTATAGCTGTGTTTGTGACCAATCTAGATCAAAATCAGGGTCCATCTTCACCAACCATTTTTAAGTACATTCCTCTTCTAATTATTGATTTTGAAAGTGCCACAACTTCTGATTGGCTAAACCATTTGGTTTAGCCAATCAAAAGTTGTGTTACTTTCAACTTTAGAAAATTGTGAAGAATAAGAATTTTCTTTAGAATGGTTGGTGAATACAGACCCAGGGACCTCACTAAACATTTTTATCTGATCTTTGATCTACACTGTACACCAAACTGAGACATTCTGAGAAAAAAAAACAAAACAGCCAAGAAGTTGCAATTATATGGGTCTGGTTTCTTCACTGATAATATCTATTGTATGCATTTGGGGCTCTGTGTTAATACCTTCTGTGAATAACATATTTGTGCATGATTATCAGTCAAAAAAAGTTTCTGTTGTCTGTATAAGAAGAGCCAAGCCCTGGTAGCGTAGTTGGTAGCATACAGGACTTGAGAACAGGGGCTTGCTCATTTGAATTGCCAGTTCAGCCAATTTTTTTCTAAGGATTGATGATTGTCATTGCAACAGGATTCATTCCTCTTTCACTGCTGATCATTGTTTCCACAATGGTTAAATGTGAAAGCAGCCAGTGGCTTGGGAAGAATATTGTGCGAAGTACAGGTAACAGAAACTCCAGGAAAGCATGGATAAGTGCACTGGCCACCATGATATAACTGAAATAATGTTGAAAACAGCATTAAACAGCATACAATTAATCAATCAATGTAAAAGAGGACAATGGCAAAAGCTGTACACCCTGGAAAAATGCTGCAAAATGCAGTGTCTGATTGGGATCCATAATATGTTTTCCCTAAATACAGATATTGGCTTCAGTATAACTAGCAGTATTGGCAGTAGGGAAAAGCGGTTGCCCCTGTTACGAAGAATTATCAGATGTAACAATCTATCACACAACCCTAAGTTTTAACAACCTCAAAGAAGATGGCTTGCGATAACAATGTGAGAAAAGGAGAAAATGCTGGTATCCAGCTTTTCTCCTTTCCCAGTGATGTTTTCTTCCATTTATGAAATACACATTATTTGAGCCATTTTTAATTTGGTGTCAGCAAATGCTATCAATTTGGACAGATCTAAAATTTTCTTGTTTTGTGAAGAGTGAAAGGAACAATATTCTTCTTCATGCACACACAAGTTAAGGTCATTTAGCAGAAGTTGAAGAGTTTTGGGTCTTTTTCAATGATGTCAGTTTTGAAGAATAAATCTTTTTTCTCATAATCTTTAATTATTATACCTTTATTCAGATTTACATTCATGTCTAAATGATGATCAATTTTTGTCTCCTACAGACAGAGAAAACTCTATGACCAAGAGAAACAGTTAAGGACCCTACAGCTAGAGGCCATCAGACATTTATGGAAGGAGGTATTCATTTACCGTAGACTGTTATGTCTCGTGCAGTTTTTGAAGTCGTATTCACCCTTTATCACACAATCCCGGGGTTTAATAACCCTGAAAAAGAAGGCCTTTGAAAACATTGTGGAAAGTTGCTGGATGACCAGCATCTTCTCCTTTTTCCACAATGTTTTTCTACACTATCAAAGACAGAAATCATCATTTGAGCTAAATTTATTGTGTCTGCAAAGGCTTTCAATTTGATTATGTCCAAAATTTTGTCGCTTTAAAGCTAATTCACATAGACAGCAGTCAGGATAATGAATTGTTTAATTACGTGGGGTGATCAGAAAGAACGTGGACCAGTGCCGGTATCGGAATATCATTATAAAAAACAACTTGGAGTGTTTACTATTTTTGAAAGTAACCTCCTTTGAGTTCTATGCACTTACTAATTCTTGATTTCCACGTGCGAAACACGTGTGCGAGCACGTCACGGGACATTACTCTCAAGTACCCGGTCATAGCGAGGGTTAGCTCCTCTCTACTCTTGTAGTGCGTGCCACATAGAGAATCTTTCAAAACAGGAACTAGTCAGATGTCACATGGAGTCAGGACTAAATTTTAAGGGGCATTGGTTGGTGTTTCTATGTTTAGTTTTTGCAACGTTTCTTGTCCAAGCGCGGCTTTGTGAGCTAGGGCGTTATCTTAGTGTAAAGTGACGTCACCCCGCAGGACTTCAGGCTGTTTTTTCCGTATGGTGTTTGTGAAATTCATTTGAATAATGTTGGCATAAAACTCAGTATTGACTGCAGTATGTATAGATACAACATGATGTAGAGGAAAAAAAGGAGAACAGAAATACATGATGTATAGCTTTACCAAGTGACTTAGAGAGGTTGGCTTTACCAGCGGAAGGCGATGTTGGATGTTTCCATACAGTGCTTTATTGTTTAGATTCAGTCTCGTTAAAGTGTACCTATGTTTCATCGCTTGTTCCAATACGATGGGTAAAGTTTGACCCCTCTATCCTAATGCGTTCTGAAATTTCTTAACAGATTTCGACCCTAACCCCCATTTTCTCGGGCGTCAGTTGCCGAGGTACCCACCTTAAGCAAACACACGGCATTCCAAGATTCTCAATCAAAATCTTCTGAGCACTTTTATATGAAATGTTGTATGTGTCAGCTATTTTCCTGACAGTATCTCGATGATTTTGTTTTGCATGCTACTCTACACACGTTATGATTTTGTCTGTGATTGATGTTGATGGACAGCCAGATTTAGGGCCATCTTTAACAGTATCGCACCCTTGTCTAAATTGGTCCGATCCATGTACGAATATCAGAATTCTTTAGTGCAGAGTCCCCTTAAACTGTTTCTCAATCGGTTTTGATTTCCGATAAATATTTTCCGAGTTTGACGTAAAACTTTATGATTACTCTCGGCGCAAATAAAACGTCGTCCGACATTTTGGACCACTAATGCAGTATATGACGTCATGAGAATGACGTCACACTTTACCTACTTGAATAAGACGACATTTGAAAGCTTTAGTCAGTTACCAGATAATTAATGCTCATCTATACAAATTTTTGTAATCCTACGTGTAGTAGTTTTCAAAATAACGAGGTGGTTCGCGATCTTTTTGATCACCCCTCGTACATGTATGTAGTCAAGCGAGAAAAATATTTTATCCTTGGGAGCCAAAAATTACATATAAACTTACATTGTCTGTCAGTGGAAAACACCTCCCCCACCCCCAAACCTTTGAAAAAAAAAAAGAAAGATCCAGAGATGCAGTTCCAAAGTTGGCCAGAATATCTCATCATGGACAGTATTGCATGCTCAGTTGTGAGCAGTTTTCCTTTTGCAATTTGGGTATCTTGTCAAAAGTGGTGTGCTGCAAGATAGGAGAATAGGCATTTGCAGGTGATACTAGGTTAAGATATCAAAACTGTCAGTTGCAAATGGCATCTTTAGCTCAGCTGTTTTTGGAAGAAAATGTTGAGTTATTGTCATAGCCCTGTCTTCTATGTTAGCATCGGTGTCATCGTCTGTGTAGTTGTTGTGTGTTTAATAAGATCTCTCTTATTGTGTAAGTACTGAAGATATTTACTTCAAACTCAGACTCCTTGTTATCTTATTAAAAGGGGAATCCATACTACAAAGGCAGGTAACCATCAAAGTATTTTTGACAAAGTTATGCCCCTTTTTTGACTGAAAATTTTCACTGAATTTCAGTATATTTCTAAAAAGAAATGCAGCTGAGCATTGGCACCTGTATGCTGTGCTCTTGTTTGTATACAGTTAGAAACTTTTAAAACAAAGCAAATTTGTTAATCCTAAAGAATTCTATGGAATTGAGGGAGAAAGCTCTATTTGTTATGTGAGAGAAAAAGAAAATGCTGCAAACAAGCAATTTCTCCTTTTCTTATCATGTTTCCTACTAATTCAGACACAAGTCAAAGTCACTTTGTTGCCTACAAATGCTTTCAATATTCACACAACTGAATTTTTTTCATCTGGTAAATGCTCACTGTCTATTCACACTTTATTTACAGGTTCAGTCACTACAGAACTGGAAGAATGAAGTGTTGCAGTCACAGACTTTTATATCAGCAGAAACAAAGCGGGAGCATGAGTACAACTCCTACAACTCTAGTTTAGAAATACAGAATACTCTAGCGAGAGCTGAAATGCTCAACAGGATGGGAGAGACAATGGGGACCACAACTGTCTCCAGTCAGTATACACTAGATAGTAGAAAACAGCAAGAACTGGAGAAAACATGTGCCACTTTACAGTCACAGGTGCGTATGAGACTTTCCCAAATTGAAAGTATCCGCATAAAACCTATTCAATTTTGGTACGAATGAAGTGAAGTGGTCTCATGGAGAAGAAAACTTTTTGGGATAAGAAGAAAATGCTGGTAACCAACATTTTTTTCTATTCCCAAATATTTCAAAAGCCTTTTTCTTGTTCATCATGAAGACAGGATTTTTTAGAAAAAGGTTAAGATATGAAAATCTTTTGTTTTTTGCAGTCAGTTCTTACCTCCCTTTTTACAGGACTTTCATATGCAAATAAGTTCAGCTGGTATAGGATGTAAGTACTTTAGAGTGAATACTTATAATTTTAGGCTGTAATTGTTTCACCAGCCCAAAAACCTCAGATGTAGAGCATGAGACTTGAAAACATCAAATCTTTGGTCTCTTGAGGGTGTGGGTTTGATCTCTATGACTGGCTGTGAGATGTTGATGGAGGCCCCGTGAGATGGTGCTATACATCAAGCATGTGAAAGAACTTTGGATGGGTTTTGTCCTTTAGCTTGCTCTGACCACAATAACAGAACTAACAGGCTTCTGGTGGTGTTGCTGACACAGCCAACCAGTGACAGAATAAATAAAAGAAAAACAAAAGCTGTCTTCCTCAAGTACGTTGAAATATGGGATTGTTTGGTAAAGGTTTAACCCTTTTCCACGTAATCCAGAGTTTCAACAACCATAGGAGAAAAAATTGCGGGGAAAGCAGAAAATGCTGGTAACCAGAGTTTTCTCCTTTTCCCACAATGTTTTCATCTCATTCAAAGATCAAAGGCTTTCAATTTGGGACAGCTTAACATTTTGTTGTATGGTAATGAATAAATTATCATATTCTATACAATGTAGGTCAGTCAACTGCAGCAAGCTCTAAACACAGTGTCCAGTTTAGTGTTACAAAGTACAGGTGGTTCCATACAGGGGTATATGGGAAATACACAGAGACCTGAATCAAGTCTTGATATCACTGCCAACACAAACAAAGGAGGTAAGTTCAAGTCTTGCTGTGCATCACTAGACAATGCTCTGTTTTGGTTGGTTTTCTATATCTAACCTAACACCAAGTGGCTTTGTCTGCTGTTGTATGAAATCATTTTTGATGTAAACTCATTATGATGGCTACTTTTAGATAAATCACATTAAGTTAAACCCTTTACCAAACAGTCCTACCTTTGAATGACTCTGAGGAAATGAGCTTTTTAAAACATTGTCGGAAAATGAGAAAATGATGATGAGCATTATTTTCTCTTTCTTCTACAATGTTTTCTACCCTTCCAAATACAAACATCAATTTTTGAGGTACAATTATTTTGTTTTCTGCGAATCCTTCGAATCAGGAGGACATGTCTAACATTTTGTTGTCTGGTAAAGGGTTAAAGATATCAAGTTTTCTTTGATGGTAGTGGCACTTTGCTCTACTCTTTCACAGCCATAGCTTTTGCAGAATGTATAGATCAAGATCAGATTGTTAAGAAAATGCAGTCTGATCGTGGATCTACACCATCTGCTGTTGAACTCAAAATATAACCGAATAACCTCATTTGTACTAAAAATGATTTTTTAGCTGGGCTGTTTTCAAAGAAATATTGAGGTATAGTCATAGCCCTGTCGTTGTCTTTGTTCCTGTCATCGCCATCATCTCTGTCATTAGCATCGTGCGAAAACTTTGACATTTTATAATATCTGTGTCATTACTAAAGATATTTACTTCAAACTTGAACAAATTCAACTATCAAAAGGGGAACCCATACAACAAGGGCATGAAGTTTTTTTCAACACAATTATGCCCCTTCTTCAACAAAGAATTTTCACTGAAAATCAAGGAACCGCAGCCGGGCTTTAAGACCTGCATGCAGTGCTCTTGTTTAGCCCATGAAATAAAATAAATTTGTTTATTTGAGGACAGAAGAAGTAACTGCCTTTTGCAAACCTTAACAAATATCATAACCTAAGAAATAACATGTATGTTACTTTGCAGCATTTTCGTATTTCTGGGTAGTGTTTTGTAGTACTTTCATTTGCTACATCGTTTGTCTAGATTACGTCTATTTTTGGGTAGAGGCCTTTCTTTTTTAAAGAAAAACTCTATCTGTGATTATTTAACAGAAGAAATGGAGGATTTATTGGTGACGGGCGATTTTGACGAGATTGAGATCTCAGAGTATGAATCTCTAAACGATAGTCACTGGGGTAAGATCCAGGCTCTCTCTCTGTTGTAATGTTCCACCTATAGCATGCTACAGAGGTCTAGAATATTCAAGAGTGCCTCCTCTTCTCTTTTTTTATTTCCCATAACTCATAGCCCTTTTCTTCATGCATTTGCTTTTAGTCAGAGTCGCAGAAGACAACTGATGCAAATGAGCTATGCCCTGGGAAAAGTGGGTCTAACCCTTTACCAGATGACTCAAGATAGACATATCTGTGCTGAAAGCATTTGCAAACAACATTAAATGTCTCAAATGAAAACATTGTTGGAAAAGGAGAAATTGCTGGTTACAAGTATTTTGTTCCTTTCCCACAATATTTTCTAAAGGCTTCTTCCTCAAAGTCATTGAAACTTGGGATTGTGTGGTAATTGGTTAATGCATCCCCTCGATGCCTGATACCAAGAAAGTCACATAATAATGGCTGCATGAAATCCATTTTGTCTAACAACTGGCTGAATCCTGAAGTAGAATTGTCTTTGGTCATGCAGAAAATTTACCAAATCAAAAAGTTTTGATTTATGTCAGCCTGCATGGGTGTGGATTGTGCAGACTACCCTTCTTTGATACTTTTTGCTGATGCATTATATCCCGTTTTCCCCGAGCATTGCTCAAATTCATTATCATACATGTACAAAGGGCTCAAATCATTTTAGTTTGGTTTGCCTATTTACCAGAAGACAAGATTTTAGAATTATCCAAGCTTCTAGCATTTGCAGTCAACAAATGTATATGGTTCAAATGACGGGTGATATCTTTGACAGGGTAGAAAGCGTTGTGGGAAAAGGGGAAAATACTGGTTACCAGTATTTTCTCCCTTTCCCACAATGCTTTCAAAAGCCTTCCTCTGTAGGGTCATTAAAACACCGGATTGGTCAATAAAGGATTAATACTATTGGTTTCATAGAATCATTTTCAGGATGTTGTGGAAAATAATAATGCTGTATAAGGAAAAGCACTCTTGGATATACACATATTCACCAACCATTTAAAATATCTCTTTGTTCTAAATTTTAGTTGGTTGTCAGAATATTGCAGCCTTTCAGACAATCAAGCTAAAATACAAAAAAAAAACATGTAGGTTTGCAGGAGCTTCCCATGGAATGAAATTATCAGTTAAATTGGAAAGCCTGCATTTTAAATTATTATGTCTCACAGGGTCATTGAATGGGAAGTATGGTCATTTTGTGCAGTCTAATCTTGATCTACATTGGTCACAAAAGTAACTAAAGTTGTGATAGGTGCTTAACTCTTTACCAAACACTCCCTGGTTTTCACGACTCTGTGAAAGAAGCCTTTTGAAAACATCGTGGGAAAAGGAGAAAATGCTGGTAACCAGCATTTTCTCCTTTTTCCACAATGTTTTCTACCCTTCCCAAAACAATTTTCAATTTTTAAGTCACTTTAATTTCGTCGTCTGCTAATGCTTTCAATTTGGAACAGTCTAAAATTTTGTCATCTGGTAAAAGAGTTAAACTCTTTTCCAAATGACAGAACTTCAGACTTGAAAAGCATTCACAGACAGCAAAGTAAATATGGCTTGAGTATGGCTTTAAAGAATAGAAAACAATTTTAAAAATGGAGAAAATGCTGGTTAGCAGCAATTTTTTTTTCTTTTCCCAATTTTTTCAAACGCCGTTGTCTTCAGGGGTATGAAAAGTAGGAATTGTTGGGTTAAGGATTATCTTAGAATATCTATGCCAATCCAAGGACAAAATTGAAAATTTGAGTTTGAACAGTATGTAAAATGGTTGATGAATACAGGCACTGCTTTCTAGACTTCTGATCATAGTTCCTAAAGTTGGTGTTGGATTATATATAGATCTATAGTATTGTAAACATATCTAATAGCTTAAACCTTTACCACACGACAAAACTTGGGACTTGACCAAATTGAAAGTATTTGCAGACGACAAATTAAATGTAGTGCAAATAATGATTGATGTTTTTGATAGGAAAGAAAACATTGTGGGAAAAGGAGAAAAGGAGAAAATGCTGGTTTCCAGCATTTTCTTCTATTCCCGCAATGTTTTCAAAAGGCTTATTCCTCATAGTTGTTTAAACTCGGGATTGTGTGGTAAAGGGTAAATAAGTTAGTTTATATTCTCTTTATTAGAACTACCTTTTTAATACTCTCTTTATACTCTCTCTATTAACTCTCTACTATCCAACATTATTTTAGACTTCTCTTCATTGAAGGCAGTTGCAAACGACAGATTAAAGATGGCTCAAATGACAGACTCTGTCTTTGATGGGGAAGAACACACTGGATAAAAAGAAATTGATGGTTACCAGAATGTTCTCCTTTCCCCATGATCAAAAGCCTTTTTTGTCAGGGTCATTAAAACCTAGGATTGTTAGGTAAATGGTTAAAAACACTTTATGTTGGTTCAGTTATCTCTTTCACACCAGTTATGGGACTGGAAAAGTTTTTTTTTTTCTAGCTTTGTGAAAAGAGAGAAGGTGCAACTTGTTTTTTCTTACCTCTTTACCATACAACAGAATTTTAGACTTACTCAATTTGATTTGCGTGCAGACAAAGAATTAAATTTGGCTTAAATAGTGAAATCTGTTTTTGAAAGGGTAGAAACACTGGGAAAAGGAGAGAGTGCTAGTTACTTAACTCTTTACCACACAATCCCGACTTTTAACGACCCTGAAAAAGGAGCCTTTTGAAAATATTGTGGGAAAAAGAGAAAATGCTGGTAACCAGCATTTTCTCTTTTTCCCACAATATTTTCTGTCCTTTCTAAAACAAATTTCAATTTTTCAGTCACATTTAATTTGTCCTCTGCAAATGCTTTCAACTTGAACTTGTTGAAATTTTTGTCGTTTGGTAAAGAGTTAACTGGTACCCACTGTATCTCCCATAACTGTCAGATAGACTAAGGGCAATACCCGATTTATCAATGCAGTATTGGTTGCCAATCTTGTCATATGCACCAATCAGACAGAGTGTAACAGAATGTCATCCTTGCTGTTTTAAACTAACAGAGCAATTCTATGCTCAACTTTCACGACATAAAGTTATGTAGACCTGGGTCAATATAGCAAACTCGCTACAGAATTCAATCTTTTGTGATAAGGACTATCTTAAACATAAATGATATCAAAATTTTCATTTCCAAGTCTCTCGTTATTTCATGAATGAGGACTTTAACCAGGCAGATATCTGCCTTGTAACACTGGGTTTTTCCTGGTGTTGATATGAATATTGATAATAGGCTGCAAGTTAAGCTTTCTCCTTTTCCCACAATGTTTTCGAAAGCTTTTTCCATCTGGGTCATTAAAACAGTTTGGGATTGTTTTATAAAGCAAATTTGCAGCAAACATTCTGAACAATAAATTTCAAAATATTCATGTGAAATGGAAATGATAACACAAGTTAAATAAAATGCATGGATAGATCTTCAAACATTGTGACAGAAGGAAAAATTGATTGTTACAAACAATTTCTCCTGCAGTCATGGTGTTTTTTATAGTGCTTTGCTACTATACCAAAAAAATGTCCAGAGGAGCAAATGAGCTTAATATGTACTAGAAATAGGTTTGAGCACTATAAATGTGTAGTACCATGTAAAGACTTAAAATCACAGGTATTCATTTATCAAATTTTTGTAAGTGTTTTATTAAATTCTTTCTGATTTCTTACTAAAAACAGAAGAAATTTCTATACATGTATTCAAAAACTGAAAGCATTTCTACTTTGCAGGAGAAAACAAAATACTGATTTTTCATGGTTTTGCTTCTTTTTCCTTGACTACATTACACTGTTTACATTAAAAATCATTAAATCTTTCTCTTTTAAAATACTTACCTTTAAGTTGAATTTACATTATGTGCCTTTGATAATTCAGAAATGTTCTATTAAATTCAATTAATAAGACTCATGTACAGAGATATGAAGCCTGATTTTGTAAGAATGTATCTAATACTGGAAAGAATAGATTCAATATTAGACTGCTTGGAATTTAGAGTCTAATCATGCCCTACGGATTCAGATAAAGGTTTGGGTGATTTCTTTCGTCGGCGTAACTGAATATGCTGGCTTTTGATCTACTTTTTGGAACTGATAAAAAATGAAAAAATAGAAATTTGTGATTGGTAAAAAATGTAGATATGTTTATTTTAAGGGCCCATGCCTATTTGCAGGCAAATTTACACTGTCCATCTTTTTTAAAGATATTTCTTGTCTTTGTATGTTCTCTGCTTTAGTAGCATGACTTTAGCGGCTTTTGTTGATCGTTTATATACTTTGTTCTTGTACAAGTTTATCTGTTTAGTCTTCAATTCAATAGATTATTTAGAAGCTTCTAAAACTATTTCACGCTTTACCACACAACCCAGAGTTTTAGGACCTTGAGGAAGAAGACTTACCAGCAATTTCTCCCTTTTCCACAATGTTTTTTGCCCTTTTAAAGACAATTTACATCGTTTTAAACCTAATTTTTTGTCGTAAAATGCTTTCGATTTGGACTGGTATAGAATTTTATCATCTGGTAAAGAGTTATTGGTGTACTAATGTGCCCTTCAACTTGTGACATTTGAAAAATTATTTCAACCCCAAAAAATATAGAAATTTGGACCAAAGAGAGGTCAGCTGCATTTGCATACAAGTAAACATTGTGATGAATGGAAAGATTACTTGTTTGATTGATTCATTTTGATCAATGTTTTTATATAAGTCATCTTTTAACTCATTACCAAATGACAAAATTTTAGCCAGATCCAAATTGAAAGCATTTGCAGAAGACAAACTAAACATTGAACAGATTAGGAATTCTTATTTGAAAGGGTAGAAAACATTGTTAGAAAAGTAGAAAATGCTCGTTACCAGCATTTTCGCCTTTTCCCACAATATTTTAAAAAGCCCTTTTCTTTGAGGTCCTTAAAACTTGGGATTGTGTGGCACAGGATTAAGTCATTAGCAGAGCATCTTCTGGATTTGATGCAGTCAGTGAAGGAAGAAAGAAGTTGTTATTCTTATGATTTTCTGTACATTTTTTTTATAAATGCTAAATGCAGAAAACCATTTAGTGCTTTCTCTTTGTTCAGAATATCGCTCTCTCTTACAAAAAAAGGACCCACAAAAGTACTTTTATGATATTGCCAGTTGTCCCATTTTGTACAGAAAAGAACATAAACTTTAGTGCTTTCTCTTGAATGAGTACCACAGATAGTGACACAGTTCATGAAAACTCAGAACTCTTATTTCTGAAACATCTTAGTTTTGGCTTAGTCTTTATTCACAGCACATATAGTTCTGTATGCTGTCACAAATGAAATAATAGACATGGCTTTTTAGTTTGCATGTGTTTTGTAGAACATGTATTTTAGCTTTTATGTACTTTTCTTTTGATCTGTTTATTTTCTCTGGCTATCCTGCATGAGTGGAAGCTTGGATCTCCAAATCCCAGTTTATTGTTTTGTTCACTGCTTTTTGTTGGATTTTTTGTTTTGTTATAAGCTTGATTTTGGCATATGTTTCAGGAATTTTTTGTTATCGTACATAATTACAGGCCTCTGGTCCAAAATATGGTACAGTGTTATACATGTAGATAAAGTAATCTTTAGATCAGACATTTGCAGAGTAGAGATAAGACTCAATCATTAAAATTACAATCTTGCTCTTGTCTAGAATGTCTCAGCAAAGTGGATAGTATAGATCACAGATCAGACTGCACATTTTGTGCAGTCTGATCTTGATCTACACTTGCCGAAAAGGCAACCATAGTTGTGATAGAAGTTTGCAGGTTTAAGATATATCCTAAAGTTATGATATGCAAATGAAAAAAGCCTCACATTTTCATTCTTCTGTAGCTAATTAACTGAAACAGATTTTAAATCATTAGACACATGTAGTATTTCATGCTTAGGTACTTACATGCAAAGTGTATTGGGAGAAGAATCCTACTGCTCAAGAGAAAAGTAAGCTGTTACCACGTAAAAATGACTTCTAAGCCAGGAATGACCTTGAACTCTGGATTAATATGGTCATGCTGCTAAAATTGATTTAATCTTTGAAATTTGCTTTTAGGAATGGTTCCCCATTCTTTATCTCCATATCCATCTGAAGAAGAGGAAACATACTTTAAGACGGTTCCCCATCCTGGATTCCCAACTCCACCTAGAGGACTAAGACTGGAAAACAGGGGCAAGAATGCACTGGTATTAAGATGGCAACCATCAAAAGTCCTAGATGGAGAAGGCAGGGAAATGAATAAACCACTATTAGGTTTGAAGCCATTTTGTCCTATATATCCTATTTCATAATTTTACTCTCTGCTCATCGTTTTGAGAAATCATCATTCAAAGAACATTAAGCAAATGGATACGTAATAAATATGTGCAGATCTTATACCATAATTGAAAAGAGTATTAAATGTCAGAAAAATCAAGGAAAAAGTGTTTTGAAAAGCATATAACACATTGATATGAGTAATGGTTTCTTTGTATGATCCTTTTTCTGTTTTAAAGACTGTTTGCAGATGGAAGTATAGATCCACAGATAACGAATTACATGTAACTCAAAGCATGAAGTCTGTCTACCATAGGGGAGAAAACATCGTGGGAAAAGGAGAAAATGCTGGTTACAAGCACTTTCTCCTTTTTAAACAATGTTTTCAAAGGTTGCCTTTCTCAGGGTTGTTAGGTCTTGATTGTTTGTTAAAGGGTTGATGAATAGAAACCCCCCCCCCCACCCCCCAGTTTGGACACCTAAACGTACTTCAAATTCAAGGCCACTTGTGCAAAAGATATAACGTAAAATTGTAGACAGAGAAGGTCAAAGTTGCAATTGCATATTTTGTGCAATCCTGTCTAGATCTTCTTGCTTTCCAAGGCACTTAGTATAGTAATTTTAAGTTAGATAGAGTTAAAGATACATCCCTACAGATAGAAAAGAAAAATACTGTTAAAATTTATAGACTATAGGATAGTTCAGAGTTTAGTCAGTTGTGTAAACATAGATAAATTACCGATACTTATGGTGTAAAGGATAAAGAACCTAATGAGATTTGTCCTAGGAACAGAGTCTTAGTGTATAGACAACTAGTTTTTGGTCTAAGCTGTAAACAATAGCGAGGCGTCACGGAAATTTATTGCTTGATTCCACCAAGAGTTGGAGACTACGTAACTACGTAATTTGCACACAATTTCATTCTTCCGCCTTTTTTTGGTATCTATTCTCTTTGTTTACCTGATGATATTGTCTACTTCATTTAACCTGACCCAGGTCAACATTATTTACATAAACTGAAATTCTATTTTCACCCTCGGCATCACACAGGGCTGCCTTTGGCATATGTTTGGAATGGTCACGGAAATATTTCGTAACTTCAGCAAGTGCAAACTAAACTTCACGAATAATAGTCAGAGTTCTATTTATATTCCTACTTATATAATCAGCATAAAGGTCAGGATCAGGTTAAATGAAGTAGGTAATACACAAGGCAAAGGTCACATATAGTCACATGACAGCATGCATGATTATCACATGATATCCTGAGGCTATAAAGGACTTTTATCAGAAATATTTAATTTAAAACCAGAAACGACAACAGTGAGTTGGTTGATGGCCTCCAGAAAATGAAATGCATTTTCTGTCAGTCTTAATCTAAGCAACCTTGCAACCATCAGGGTCAACATTTGGCATGAAGATAAAGGATTGATTATAGTTTTATAGAATAAAGATGAAATGGGTGATAACTTGCTGAAAACAAGTATAGATTCGTCTCTGAATACCTGGCTTTTTGTAACACAAAATGCTCTATTTCTCTTAGGCTACAGAGTGTTTGTGAACGACAAACCAAAGGCCATGATAGCGGGAACCAAACAGAAGGCACTGATTGAGGGGCTGGATCCCACATTGACGTATAAGTGAGTTATATTGAGATGTTTCTTTGCAGTTTAGCCATATTAGATGACTGACTTCTTCAAAAGTTTGAATCGTAATAGAACAACCTGCTATAATCAACAGCCCTGATGTACAAATACACCCTTTTGGAAGGGTAGAAAACAATGTGGGTAAAGGAGAAAATAATGGTTACCACCATTTTCTCCTTTTCCAACAATATTTTTAAAGGGCTTCATTCTTAAGGTTGTTAAAAGCTGGGATTGTGTGGTAAAGGTTAAAAAAAATCTTACCTCATAATTTTATCCTGTAATTTTTGTAGGATAAAACTTACACCTGCTTTGATAAAGGTGTCCCATGATAAGTAAAAATTTTATGACATCTGTGAGGGTGGAACTGTTCATTTTGCTGTATTATTGTCTAAGATTTGCCTGTGATAAAAGCAGCACACTAATTGTGTAACAAAAAGGAGCAGCATACGACCTTTGATAAAAGGCACCCCTGTTGTTGCCATTTTAGGGAAGTTTTGGTCAGAATATGTCTCATAATACTGGACAGCAGAGGTTAAGTGGGTGCATTGTTTTATTCAAATCCTATTTACATGTTTTTTCCACCAAAACCTTTGTAGTGTGTGCTCATTACAATTGTCTAGATGAAACTATTGTAGTGAGTACCCATGACATAGGTGATATTACACTTTGAAGTCCAAAATGTTCCCCTTAACTGCATCTCTAGGACATTGTAGATGCAGAATCAGATTGTATATCCAGTCTAATCTTTATCTATACACTCCACTAAAAAAATTGAATTTTTGATCGGAATTCTATAGGACAATGTTTGGTGTATTAAACCACAGGTCAATTTTATTTTAATATCAGATTTGATCCATGTCATGCTAACAATACTGTGTATTTAAAACAAGTAGGACAAGCTTTTTCTTCTTTACCTACAACGTTCTCTATCCTTTCAAAGATAAACATCATTTGAGCTAGTTTTTAAGTTGTCATCTGCAAATATTTCCAGTTTTAAAAAGTCTAAAATTTTGTTGTCAGGTAATGGTTAAAATATGATATCAAGTAAAACTCACTTGACTCTGAAATCTTTTGCAGAATTTACGTGAAAGCTGTGTCAGACCTTGGTGAGTCAAACACATCTGATATTGTTATGGCGGCATTATCTAAAGGTAGTAGAAGGCGTTCCTCTAGCAGTGATAGTAATAGATCATTCGATAGTGATAGAGAGTCAACCAGTAGTGAACGTAGGCAACCACATAGAAAAGATTCACGTAGAAATCGCAAACCCAAATCATCTCATCCAAGTAAAAGTGAAAGAACGGACAAGGGAGAGACTAGTCAGAGGAGTGGACCTGTGGAGAGGCCACCATCCAAAATGGAACTTGAAGCAGAGGGCATTATGACACAACCAAAGTTACACACACATCGTAGAACAAGAAGTAAGGACTATCAGAACAAAGTGAATGAAGATATCAGTAACTTAAAGCCAAAACAAACACCCAGCAGTCCTGTACAGAGAACACAGAAAGTTTCTTCTCAGGAGTCGCAAGGTTTCAGTTTTGATGACAGAAGTAAGCATGAAAATATTGCAGATTCCCAGCAAAATCTGTCATCTACCTTCACAGTTGATAGTCAGAGTTCCTTACTAGTAGCAATGAGTAAAAATATGGACCTTGAAATGAGTGATTCTAAAGACAATGTGAAAGGTCACAGACGCAGACGTAGTAAAGATTTGAAGCAAGAACCTAGAGGTGATGTGTCAGACAGTTCATCGTCTGTGTCAAGTGTAGCAATATTGATGAGTGAGAAAAGTCAGAATGGACGAGACAGTCCCTCTGTCAATCTCCGCAAAAGTAGAGATAGGGATGCTACTAGGGAAGACAGTGATACTGGTTCTTTTCAGAGGGGCGACTCTAAAAGAGGTAGTAATGTTAAATTGAGCCCAACTGCTGGCAGCCAGGGGGTTCCTGTGATTGATGGTAGAAGAAGACATGGATCAGGTAGCAGACCTTCAAGTCCAGCCCACAGTGATATCTCAGACTCAAAAAGCTCTGTCTCAAACAGTGACAGACGTAGAATGCCAATTGCTGACCTTCTAGAACAGAGGTTTTCTGGTCGTGTGAATCAGAGTGCTGGCAGTAATGCATCATCAACGGCCACTCTGACCCAGAGTCAGGCTGATGCTAGTGCTGGTGATCTCCCGCCACCCATACCAAGGAGGGAAGGAAAATATTCAAGCCTAGAAAACTTGTCTTCAAGAGCTTCTCAAGATTGTAACAGAAGTCCAACTGAACGATTTTCACCAACCAGTTCAGAGAGGAAGAGGACCAACTCAACATGTTCAGAGAGCGACATTGTAACAAGTGGAGCTTCTTCAGCAGCTAGACAGCTCGATATGGACAGGAAGAATTCCAACACTAACAACCCAAATAGTGGTGGTATAGTTGCTAAACTTTTACAAAAGTTACAGACTTTTTCTAAATCCCAAGAAGAGTCACTGAGATCTAACAAAATAAAGAGAAAATCAGGAGAAATTGATGACTTGCCAAGAAAAGCAAGTGGAGACAGTGATTCTAGTGATGTGATAGCACCGGCCCCTGTACACAGTGATAGTAGCTCTGGAGCTCATTCTGACGACAGTCAACAAGTTACACGTCCAAGTCACAGGACACACAGAAGGTTAGTTGTGGTTCTCTTTTGTATCTGTTTTCATATAGGCAATTTTGAGCTCAGCTGTCTTTGAAGAAAACCGGCTTTGTCTGTGTCACTGATGTTGTCTGCATCCTGATGCAAATACCTTGACATTTTAAAATATCTCTGTCTTTACTGATGATATTGACATTGAAATTGGACTATTTATTAACTATCAAAATGGGAACCCATACAACAGGAGCAGGTAACCAAAAATATTTTGACATAGTTATAACCCTTTTTCGACTGTATGAAACTTTAATTAACCCTTTTCCAAAGAACAAAATTTGGACTTTTTCAAATTCAAAACATTTGCAGACCACACTCTAAAGACTAGTTCAAATCAGCTTGAGCTCTCTGATAGGGTAGAAAACATTATGGGAAAAGGAAAAAATGCTAATAATAGCATTTTCTCCTTTTCCCAGAATGTTTTCAAAAGCTTTCTGTCCCAGGGTTATGAAAACATAGGATTGTTTGGTAAAGAATTAATCATGGTTTTCCATATAGGAAAGATATTTTCAAAGTCCTCTGCTCTAGTTTTTTGTAATTTTTTACCAGACAACAAAATTTGAGACTTGACCAGATCAAAAGTATTTGCAAACGAGAAATTAAAGATGGCTGAAATGATGGAGCTTGTCTTTGATAGGGCAGAAAGCATTGTGGGAAAGGGAGAAAGTGCTGGTAACCAGCATTTTCTCCCTTTTCTACTATATTTTTAATAGTTTCTTTTCTAGGTTTGTTAAAACTAAGGATTGTGTGGTAAATGGAGGTAGTAAGTTTAGTGACACAAATTGACATACCAGAAATGCCTTGTTATCCCCCATCTTAAAGCTGGATCTTTTGCATTGTTTATCCCTTTTTTCATCAACAATACTCTCTCTCTCTCCATCTTATTTTGTTTTCCCTGAAGAAAAATACATGTATTTCCCTTTTATCAAAGTATATTAACCCTTTACCAAACAATCCCTGGTTTTTACGACCCTGAGATAGATGTCTTTTGAAAACATTGTGAGAAAAGGAGAAAATGCTGGTAACCAGCGTTTTCTCTTTTTCCCACTATGTTTTCTACCCTGCTAGAAACAAATTTCAATTTTTGAGTTACGTTTATTTTGTTGTCTGCAAGTGCTTTCAATTTGGACCAGTCTAAAAGTTTGTCGTTTGGTAAAGAGTTAATCCTTCACCAAACAATAGCGTTTTTCAACGACCCTGGGAAAAAAGCTTTTGAATTTGGACCAGTCTAAAATATTTATCATTTGGTAAAGGGTTGATGCTGAAACTTGCTTTGAATACGGTAATTTTGATAAAAAATTGTGGAAGGATCAAGGAGCAAGTGCTTGACACAGGCTCTTTCTCCTTTTCCTACACTGTTTCAGAACTTGTCTTCTATGTGCACTGACCATTATGATAATGCTGAAATATGGTTGAAATATGGTTGAAAATTGCAGTAACACAAAATATACAATTAATATGGCCTAAAGCAATTCAATTTGTTACTCACAGGTATTTCTTCAATGTGCCAAACTCTTTTTCATAGCTTATTGTGAACAAGTGTTTCACCACAAGTGTAGATGACCCAGAGAAAGAAGGCTTTGGAAAACATCATGGGAAGAGGAGAACACCAGAGTTTTCTCCATTTCCCACAATATTTTCTATCCCATTTAGGGCAAATTCCAAATTTGAGCCACAATTAATTTGTCATATGCAAATTCTTTCAATTTGACAAGTGTACAATTTTCTCGTGTGATAAAGAGTTAAGTTGAATGAATTTCAAATGCATAAATAAATATGCTGAAGCAAAGAACAGAGAAACTCCATACTGTGTCCATATTTCAAATCTTGCATAGAATAAGAGGAAAACAATGCTTTTGGATGAATGTTTTAGTATTGATTATTTTGTTTTCAATTAATTTTTTCAGCTCTATGGTTTTAAGTAAGCATCTCAGTCTGTATAAATTGGATCAAATATAACAGTAAAAATGTTGGGAAAATAAATGGAACATACTGTTTTTTATGGGCTAAACAGATTAATATGGTAATTTTATCACTGTGTGAAAGACATTGGTGATGGTTGGAATTGCAGGGAGTGTTTTATGCATCTTTTTAATAGAGTAAAAATGTTTAAATTTGTCTATATAGATAGCATTTGCGACAAATAAAATGCTGATGGAATTATTGAATTTGTGTAAGTAAGGATAGAAAACATTTTGGGAACAGGAAAAAATGCTGGTAACCAACATTTTCTCCTTTTCCCACAATGTTTTCTGGGGACATCTGTCTCTGGGTTGTTAAAACATGGGATTGTTTGGTAAAGTGTTAATGTGAAAGTAAAGAAACTTAATCCATTGACTAAATAGTCATTATCTCCTTTTGATGATTTTTCCGTATTTCAGTGGAAAAGAAAGTATTGTGGTGGATGGAGAATTTTGCTTGTTATGTACAGTTTCTCTTTCTGCCACAATACATAATTGGTGGTAGTGTGTTCGCCTTGAGACTGCTAAATAGATGAAGCACCTTTTCAGTTCAAAGAAACCTGACCAATTTAGAAAAAAAAAGAATAAGGACATTATAATAAACAACATTAAATGTGCCGCAAATAATATGGCTTGTTTTTGAAAGGGCAGAAAACATTGTTAGAAAAGAAGAAAGGTGATGAGAATTCAAAATCTAAAAGCTATAAACTTTGGCTTTATCCTTTACTACAGAGTCCTGTGTTGAGAAAGAAGGCTTTTGAAAACATTGTGGGAAAAAGAGAAAATGCTGGTTACCAGCATTTTCTCCTTTTCCCTAAATGTTTTCTACCCACTCATAGACGAATTCCATTGTTTAAGTTACATTCAAGTTGTTGCCTGCAAATGCTTTCAATTTTAGCCAGTCTAAACTTTTGTCATCTGGTAACAAGTTAAGACACTTGTTTGAAAAATGCCAAGTTGTTTTGAATTGTATTTTGTCTTGTGTGTTTGTGTGCAATGCATTTGTTGACATTGGGTTACAGAATGGGAAAGAAAGTGTTTTGGGGTGAAGGTTTGGTATAAGGATATTTTCATAACAGGAAAGGTCACCTCCCAAGACAGTCCTGTAATTTGACAGTCCAGAGGAGAAATGCTATTGAAAATATGCAGGAAAAGGAGGAAATGCGAGGTACCAAAGTACCGTTTCGTCAAAGACAGATCCAACAGTTTGAGCCATGTTTGATTTGTCATATGCAATTTGCCTTCAATTATAGCAAGTCCAAATTATGCTGTTTGGTAAAGCGTTAACCCTTTACTACACAATCTTTTTACAGCCATGCGGAAGAAACCTTTTGAAAACATTGTGGGAAAATGAGAAAATGCTGGAAACCAGCATTTTCTCCTTTTCCCACAATGTTTTTCACTCCATGAAAGACAATTTTCAATTTTTGAGTTACATTTAATTTGTCGTCTGCAAATACTTTCAATTTGGACAGCTCTGAAACTTTGTCGCTTGGTAAAGAGTTAAGAGATATATTTAACAGATATCAAATACAAAGGAGCAGTAGAACCTCTCCTGACAATACTAATTTTGATTCCTCCAAAGGAAAAAGCAGATTACACTTTTACAACAGAATCTTGTGACAGGCAATTTGTTACTCTTGCCACCTCCTTTTCCATTTTTAGCTCCACTGGCCGAAGGCCAGAGAGCTATTGTCATGGCGTTGTGTCCGTCGTGCGTCCGTCCGTCCGTTCGTTCGTCCGTGTGTGCGTCCGTAAACTTTTTCTTTAAAAAACTTCTCCTCAGAAACTATTGACTGGATTTTTACCAAATTTCACAGGAATGTTCCTTTGGTGGTCCTCTTTCAAATTCCTTCAAATAATTGTGTTCCATGAAGAATTCTGGTTGCCATGGCAACCAAAGTAAAAAACCTTTAAAAATCTTCTCCTCCCAAACCGCTATTTGGATAGCATTATTATTTTGCAGGAATGTTCCTTAGATACAGGTTTACAGAATTCCTTAAAAAAAAAAAGATCTGTCAAAAAACATGGCTTTTATGGGAGACTCATTTTCCTTTTATGGTATAAAGTAAAATCTTTGAAAAATTTCTTCTCTAAAACTATTCATTGGATTTCATTGTTGTTTTGCAGGTAAGTTCCTATGGTGGTTGTCTACCAAATTGTTTCTTCAGTGAGCTAAAATGCAGGATTGAATGATAATTGTTAAAAACTTCCTTTCGCCATTATAGAAATATCAGGCCGGTGGAGCGATACAGGCGCTCAAGCGCCTCTAGTTTTGAAAACGATGGAAGAAAAAATTTATGTTCTCCTTTTAAACAATGGCCTGTTCGTTGCTTAATGTACAAAAGGGGTTTGGATGGGTCCAAAAATAGCCTGTACAGTGAAGAGTCACCTTTTTTTTCGTAAAAATCTGAATATATAATACGAAATTGTATATTAATTTCATGTACAGTTTCCTGTAGTTTTGAACTGATTACCTGAAGTAAATTTGCAGCAAATAACTTTAAAAACATCCTTAAACCAACTGCCTCAGAACATATTATATTTGAAAATATACTGTCAACTGCTTTAAAAACATCCTTAAACCAACTGCCTTAGAACATATATTTGAAAATATACTGTCAACTGAGAGAAACTGAACCACAAATTTCTCTTTTTAGTACAATGTTTTCAAAAGTAGTCTACTGCAAGACAAAAAAGAAAATACTTCATCAATGGATTATGTGTGAAGCACAACTGGCTTTTGTCCACATTGTAGATTATGCCGTCAGATCTAGGTCCTTTGTTTTCCATATTTTTTTCTTTAATTTTTTTAGCTCCACTGGCCGAAGGCCAGCAGGCTTATGTCATGGTCAGGTGTCCGTTGTGCATCTGTCCGTGCGTCTGTGCGTCCGTCCGTGCGTGTGTTAACTTTTTTTTTCAAACTTCTTCTTCTCTGAAACTACCCATCCAAATTTGATGAAACTTCACAGAAATGATCCTGCCATGGTCCTCTTTAGAATTTCTTGAAAGAATTTGATTCCTTCAAAAACTCTGGTTGCCATGGCAACAAAACTGAAAAATATTGAACATCTTTGAAAATCTCCTTGTCTGAAACCATAAGGCCCAGGGCTACCAAATTTTACATGTAGCTTTATCTAATGGACCTCTATCAAATTCCGTCATATTATAGCCCTGGGGTCAAAAATGGCTCTGCCCAGAGATCACAAGTTTAACATTTTTCAGTTTAAAAATTCCACTTTTAATATCTTTTAACACAGATATTCGCGCTAAATGACCTAAGTTGTCGATGCGCCATAAAACAACATTCATTCATTCATTCATTGTATGTCTCTGTCAATGCCAATTAAATGCATGATACGTTTATTTTACTCTTTAAGAAATGACAATTTTTTTTTTTACTGTACCAAGTTTAAAGCCATTGCAAAAAGACAAATTGAATGTAGCTTAAATGACTATTTCTGTCTTTGATAGGTTAGGAAACGTTGTGGGAAAAGGAGAAAATACTGGCTGACAAAATGTTGTCCTTTTCTCTTGGTGTTTTTGAAAGCCTTCTCTTTCAGTGTCATTAACACTTTGATTTGTGTGTTAAAGGGTTAAAAAGCCAGTGGAGCGATACAGGGCCATCATGGCCCTCTTGTTTCACAATAAACTGGCCTTGAAATTGCAAAATTTGATATTATCAATATTGCTTCCCATTTCAGAACATCATCTGATCACAGAGGAATTCTTGTAAAAATCAGAGACCAAACCCCTCCATCACCCTCCCAAAAATCTGACCACAGTCCAGTCATCAGGGATTCATCAAAATCATCATCAACATCATCGTCCTCCAGTAATATTAAACGTCATGCATCATTCCATGGTATTCTCCCATCAAAGAAGGAAGATTTAGTCCGCAGTGGATCAACAGTGAGTTTTAGAAATTTTTACATGAGATATTTTATTTAGCATTACTAGAGCTTATACTGATTTACACAATTTTTACCTGCAACCTTTTATTCAGCTTAACTGAGGCTTATACTGATTCACAAAATGACTTGCTGAAAACAAATGTCATATTTTTATTTTCATATCTAAATTTCTGTCATGCTTTGATAGTTTTTAGTACTGAACTGGTTGAGTCTGTACCATAGAATTTCTGCAACATACATTTGTGTTTTTTGGACTTCAAAATTTTTTTCTCTTGAAAAAGTGTATGTTCAAGAAAGAAACAAGATTTTCATATTCTGAAGTCTACTGAGAATTCTTGTGCAATGAAGAATTTTTCTTTTGCATAAGAGCATCAATTGTAGGTTTTATACCATTTACTTGTGCGATTGATTTAATTCTTTCTTCTCATCATACTTTGTTTTTGTATTTTTCACAGGAAAACCTAGCTGAGAAAGGTCCAACACCAAACAAACAACAAAACATAGTAAGTAGTTAAGCCTTTACTAGACAAAAAAATAGTAGTCTTGTCCACAGTGAAAACAATTGCAGACAACAGGATAAATGCAGCTATAATGATGGTATTCATCTTTGAAAAGGTAGAAAAATTGTGGAAAATAGAGAAAATGCTGGATACCAGCATTTTCTCCTGTACCCATGATGTTTTCTACTGTATCAGAGAACTTAGCTGATATGCACCAATTCCAAAATTGTTGTCTATGCATAGTTTCAATTTTTGGTTTTTTGCTGTTTTGCAAAGACTTGGATTTGATTTTTTTATCTGTGAAGTAGACAGTTTGAAAGAATTATGAGAAAAGAAGTTACACTTATAATACGTGATTTTTGCTTACTTGCTCAGAATGTTTATTTATAACTCCATCATGGTATTTTCCTTTCTGTTAGTTAACCAAACTGAAGGTGTGGGAATATGCAATGGTTTAAAGGATGCAAAACCTTTGTTACATTGAACATACACAGGACTTGTTTGTATGGACAGTGGTTATTGCTAGCATACAAAACACTCATGTAGTCCTGACTCAGGTTTTTGTTGTAATGTTGGAAAGTAAACTGGTATTGTAATTTGACTCATAAACATATTTATGAATAAAAGAGCTTGCATGTTTCCAACAACTTCTTTTTTTTCACATTTTTTTTTCAATAGAATTCAAAGCAGGTATTTCCTTTATCTCAGAATTTTCCAGGCTAATGGATGAAATTCACTTGTCTTCAGTATAATAGACAAATTTTAAAATTGTGGATGTAGGGATAGAGGGTGGGCATCAGAGGTCATTAGTTTTAAACCTGGGTCAGCCTCTGAAACTACCAAAAAAGTTGCACAAGTACTGGGTCGGTGCTTATAAAACTTTTTTCGTGCTCAGCTCAGCTGAGCATGAAATTTCAGAATATTACAGAATTGATTTGATATCTCACAGAACAACTTTCTTACTATTCAGACTTCTGTTTCTTTCTTCTAACCAAATGAAAGTCGTTACTTCTTTGTCATACTTGCAGAAGCACCTATGAAGTTGTAAGCTTGCGTACAAACTCAGTTGAGCAGGGAATCAAGTTTTATAAGCTTTGGCCCTGGTTTAGGTTAAGCTTTCCAGGGAAGCAGTTGTCAAGAGTAATTGATAAAAGTTTTAAGAACATGTTGCCCTATGAGTGTGAAATATTTAAGTTAAACCCTTGACTGAACAATGCCATATTTTTGTGACTCAATTGAAGGCTTTAGAAAAAATTATGGGAAAAGAGAAAATGCTGGTAATCAGCATTTTCTCTTTTTCTCACAGTGTTTTTCACCTCTCTATAGACATTGTCTATCATTTGAGTAATGTTCAAACTGTTACCTGTAAATGCTTTCAATTTGAACAAGTCTGAAATTTTGACTCTTGCAAAGACTTTATTCTTTACCATGCAACAAAATGCTAGACTTGTCTGAATTGAGAAATTTGCTGATGACAAAATGTGGCTCAAATGCTGGAATGGGTCTTTAAGCAAGTAATAAACATTGTGGGAAAAGGAGAAAATGCAGGTTACCAGCATTTTCTCCATTTCCCACAATGTTTGCAAAAGTCTTTTGAAAACCTGAGATTGTTTGATGAAGAGTTATGCTAGATTCCATAAGAATTGTATTAGCACATCTATTAGCATTGTGTTGAAATTTTTTACAGGTACACTTACTAGGTAAAATGTTGAAGTTGGAATGTGATTAACCCATTATCTCATGATGCAAATTTTCTACTGTTCTACCCTTGAAACATTGAGAACATTGTGGCCAGTGGATAACAAGTTTAAAATTGAAATGAGGTCACAATGTTTTTTTGTAGCTGATAATGTTTTCAAGGAGCTGTCTTCTAGAGATGTGTAGATGTATATTTTTATGAGTGAATTGGTTAATTATGTTGTTTTATCTTGAGCTATAAAATGTAGGACCCCATTACCATACATGTACATGTACAACTGTTAAAACCAAATGACAAATTTTTGGACTTTGCAGAAGAGAAAAAAATTGAAATTTGTTATTAGAAGTAAAAAAACATTCTGGGGAAAGGAGGAAATGCTGCTTACTAGCATTTTTGCCTTACTCACAATGTTTTCAAAAGCCTTCAGCATGAGGTTAATAAAAGTCAGGATTGTGTGGTAAAGGGTTAAGACTCTTGAATGAGACTGTTTTTGAAAGACATGGGAAAAGGAGCAATTGATTCTTACAAGCAATTCTACAATGTTTTTGTTATCCTTCATAAAAAGATAACCTCATTTTCTTTGGGCAGTCTTTCCTCACATGTAATGGTTACCCTTGTTGAAAAGTGTCCTGTATGGTAATGGGACAAAGATGTGCCAGCTTTTTTGTATTAAAATTGAAATCAACTTTTTACCACAAAATCCTGAGTTTTAACGACCATCATGCAGAAGCCTTTTGAAAATGCTTAGGGAAAAGGAGATTATGCTGGTAGTTGGCATTTTCTTCTTTTCCCAAAATGGCTTGCAATACGCGAAAAGGGACATTCGGACATTTGCGTAAAGTATCGTCTCGGATCAGCCTGCGCAGTCCGCGCAGGCTAATCTGAAACAACACTTTCCGTTTTTATGTAATTTTCTGTTTTGCGCAAGTCTACTGTAGCACAAAATCCAATGTAGTCGTAAAGTGCTGTCTCGGATTAGCCTGCGCAGACTGCGCAGGCTGATCCGAGACGATACTTTACGCAAATGTCGGAATGCCCCTTTTCACGTGTTGCAAGCCAAATGGTTTCTATCATTATCACAGATAAATCTTACCATCTTATCAATATTTAATTTGTTGTCTGCAAATGCTTTCAGTTTTACCAGTCTAGAATTTTGTTGTTTGGTAAAGAGTTAGACTGTCCATTTTGATTTGGTGGTTAACATTCAAGAGTTGCTGTCAAGTTAGTTATGTCTTGCATTATAGGTTTTTGCTAGGCGGACATAATTCTTTCTCTGAGAATTGTGGCTGCTCTTAGAATTATTTAGTGTTGCTTTACAATCAATATTGTTTTGTTCTGTTAGACAGCCATTTGGATTTATACTTGATTTATTGCAATTTTTAGCTCCACTGGCCGAAGGCCAGCGAGCTATTGTCATGGCGTTGTGTCCGTCGTGCGTGCGTGCGTGCGTCCGTCCGTTCATTCGTCCGTTCGTCCGTGCGTGTGTCCGTAAACTTTTTCTTTAAAAAACTTCTCCTCAGAAACTATTGACTGGATTTTTACCAAATTTCACAGGAATGTTCCTTTGGTGGTCCTCTTTCAAATTCCTTCAAATAATTGTGTTCCATGAAGAATTCTGGTTGCCATGGCAACCAAAGTAAAAAACTTTTAAAAATCTTCTCCTCCCAAACCGCTATTTGGATAGCATTATTATTTTGCAGGAATGTTCCTTAGATACAGGTTTACAGAATTCCTTAAAAAAAAAAAGATCTGTCAAAAAACATGGCTTTTATGGGAGACTCATTTTCCTTTTATGGTATAAAGTAAAATCTTTGAAAAATTTCTTCTCTAAAACTATTCATTGGATTTCATTGTTGTTTTGCAGGTAAGTTCCTATGGTGGTTGTCTACCAAATTGTTTCTTCAGTGAGCTAAAATGCAGGATTGAATGATAATTGTTAAAAACTTCCTTTCGCCATTATAGAAATATCAGGCCTGTGGAGCGATACAGGTGCTCAAGCGCCTCTAGTTAGCTCACCTTAGCACAAAGTGCTCATGGTCAGCTATTGTGATCGTGCTGTGTCCGTCGTGCGTCGTTCGTCGTGCGTCGTCAGCTTTTTACCTTGTGTACACTCTAGAGGCCACATTTTCAGTCCGATACTCATGAAACTTGGTCAGAATGTTTGCCTTGATGATATCTTGGACAAGTTCGAAAATGGGTCATGTGGGGTCAAAAACTAGGTCACTAGGTCAAATCTTGGAAAAACCTTGTGTACGCTCTAGAGGCCACATTTTCAGTCCGATACTCATGAAACTTGGTCAGAATGTTTGCCTTGATGATATCTTGGACAAGTTCGAAAATGGGCCATGTTGGGCCCAAAACTAGGTCACCAGGTCAAATCTTAGAAAAACCTTGTGTACCCTTTAGAGGCCATATTTTCAGTCCAATACTTCTGAAAGTTGGTCAGAATGTTTGCCTTGATGATATCTTGGACAAGTTTGAAAATGGGCCATGTCGGGTCAAAAACTAGGTCACCAGGTCAAATCTTAGAAAAACCTCGTGTATGCACTAGAGGACACATTTTCAGTCCAATACTCTTGAAAGTTGGTCAGAATGTTTGTCTTGATGATATCTCGGACGAGTTAGAAAATCGGCCATGTCGGGTCAAAAACTAGGTCACCAGGTCAAATCTTAGAAAAACCTTGTGTATGCTCTAGAGGCCACATTTTCAGTCCAAAACTCTTGAAAGTTGGTCAGAATGTTTGTCTTGATGATATCTCGAACAAGTTTGAAAGTTGGCCATGTCTGGTCAAAATCTAGGTCACCAGGTCAAAGCTTAGAAAAACCTTGTGTACGCTCTAGAGGCCACATTTTCAGTCCAATACTCTTGAAAGTTGGTCAGAATGTTTGTCTTGATGATATCTGTGATAAATTTGAACACAGGGCATGTTTGGTCGAAGACTAGGTCACTAGGTCAAATCTTAAAAAAACCTTGTGTATGCTCCAGAAGCCACATTTTCTGTCCAATACTCTTGAAATTTGGTCAGAATGTTTGTGTTGATAATATCGCAGACGAGTTCGAAAGTGGGCCATGTGGGGTCAAAAACTAGGTCACTAGGTCAAATCTTTGAAAAACCTTGTGTATGCTCCAGAAGCCACATTTTCAGTCCAATGCTCTTTAAAGGTGGTCAGAATGTTTGTCATGATGATAGCTTGGATGAGATTGAAAATGGGTCATGTCAGGTCAAAAACTAGGTCACCAGGTCAAATCTTAGAAAAACCTTATGTAAGCTCTAGAGGCCACATTTTCAGTCCAATAATCTTGAAATTCGGTCAGAATGTTTGTCTTGATAATATCTTAGTATGAAAATGGGTCATGTTGGATAAAAAACTAGGTCACAAGGTCAAATCTCGGAAAAACCTTTTGTACTATAATTACAGTCCAATATTCTTTAAACTTTTGTTAGAATGTTTGTCTTGATGATATCTTGCATGAGTTTGAAAATGGGTCACATGGAATAAAAACTAGGTCACCAAGTTTCATCCTTGAAAAACCGTTTGTACGCTCTAGAGGCCACATTTTCAGTCCAATAATCTTGAAATTTGCTTTGAATGTTTGTCTTGATAATATCTTGGACTAGTATGAATATGGGTCATGTTGGATGAAAAACTAGGTTACTAGGTCAAATCTCGGAAAAACCTTTTGTACACCCTACAGGCCACATTTTCTCTCAAATACTCATGAAAGTTTGTCGGAATGTATGCCTTGATAATTTCTACATGTCAAGTAGGCCACTGAGACAAATTCTAGAAAAAGCTTGTGTGCACTCTAGAGGCCATATTTGTAGGCCCAGTACTAATGAGTGTTTGTCAGAGTGTTTGTTTTAATATCTCTGAAGAGATTGGAAATGGGTCATGTTTGATCAAAAGGCTCAGGTGACCGACCTCAGGGCCATCATGGCCCTCTTGTTATAAGCCATGCTGTGTGAAAAGGGGGTTTAATGCATTTGCAAAAAAGTATCGATCCAGGTCAGCCTGTAAAATCTGTGCAAGGAGACCTGGATCAAATTCTTTTGCTGTTGGTCAACTTTCAGCAGGTCAAAGGACCAGTCTATCCCATGATTGAGTTAGTTATAAGATCAAACATTTTATGGATTCATAATTATGTGATGACTTGCTAGGCAGATGTATCACAGAGATGCATTAAACACCCTTTTCCCAGAGTATGGCTCTTTTGTATTTTTGTTCTCTTATTTAACACTTTACCAAACGACATAATTTTAGACTAGTCCAAATTGGAAGCCTGGTTACGACCCCTGGCTAGGCCAATTTCTTTCCGAGGATTGATGATAGTCACTGACCATTGTTTCGACGATGATTATGTGGGAAAGCAGCCAGTGGCTTGGAAAGAAAATTGTGTGGAGTACTGGTAAAGGAGACTCCAGGAAAGCATGGATAGGTGCACTGGCCGCCGCAATATAACTGAAATAATGTTGAAAACGGCCTTAAACACCATACAATCAATCAATCAACCAAATTGGAAGCATTTGCAGACAACAAAATTAATGTGACTCAGAAATTGAAATTTGTTTTGGAAAGGGTAGAAAACATTGTGGGAAAAGGAGAAAATGCTGGTTACCAGCATTTTCTCCTTTTTCCATAATGTTTTCAGAAGGCTTCTTTCTCGGTCGTAAAAACCCGGGATTATGTGATAAAGAGTTAAGGCTAACTGTATGGCTGGCGTATCAAATTATTAAAGGCAAAGCCTAGTAGTGAAGTCGGTAGCTTATAGGACATTGGACCCGGGGGTTGATGGTTCCTATCCCTTGCTTGGCCAATTTGTTTGCTAGGACTGATGATAGCCATTGTGACAGGATTCATTCCCCTCTCACAGCTGATCATTGATTTGACGATGATTATATGGGAAAGCAGTCAGTGACTTGGAAAGAATAGTGTGCAAAGTACTGAACAGATACTCCGGGAAAGCATGAATAAGTGGGAGGGCAGCCACAATATTACTGAAATAATGTTGAAAACAGCAATTAACACCATAGTAACAAGGTCATTAAATTTCATTAAATTTCTACTAGTTATGAAACTTCTTGATATTTTTTATTGATGACAGTTTTGGATGTACAAGGTAAAAAAAAACAACACTAGAATTTTTTCTGTGGTAGTTTTTGTACTTTGGATTTTTGTGACTGATATTATTGTAGAAAATGAGAGTATTGTATTTTTTCATGCAGTGTACCTTTTTGCCTTGTAGAAAAACACTTGAAAACCAAAAATGTGGCAAATAGAAAATGTAAACAAGCAGTTTCCTTGTTCACCTGAACATTATCAGATGTGTTTATCAAACATAACTTCATGTAAACAATGTTCTAGTACATGTGTATGGAAATGTTTTCAAAGAAGTATAGTATAAATTTGTTTCAGGATTTTATGAGGTAGGTATGAGCCATGCTCTGGCAAGAGAGGGTTTAATGCATCTCCATGATGCATTATACCATGCAAGTCATCACATACTTATGGATCCACAAAATCTATTTTGTCTAACAACCAACTGAATCATGAGGTAAACTGCTCCTTTTACATGCAGAACATTGAGCAATAGCGAAAAAGTTTTGACCAAGGTCAGCCTGCACCGACTGTGCAAGCTGATATGGATTGATACTTTCTGCAAATGCATTTAAACCCTTTTACACAGAGCATGGCTCATAATGTTTATCATAAACTGATATCTGAAGTTTAATATGTGTAGTTTTGGTAGGTAGATCCAAGATCAAACTGTTGTGGTCTGATCTTGATCTTCACAGCATGCAAAAACTATATCAGTTGACCAAGGCATCCTTAGAGGGGATTACATGATAGGCAAGGTGTAACTCAGTAATTTTTCTGTAGTTTATAGAAACCTTTTGTTGTGGCTGTAGCAAAGAGATTTTGATTTCACTTCGACTTACAAATTTGTTTTTTTCTTTCATGTTTTGAAGGTAGAACTAGTCATATGTTCATATTTTTATCTCTGCTGTTTTCGAAGAAAATATTGAGTTATTGGGGTTGTTGTTTGCTGCTGAGCAAGAATTTTGACATTTTGTAATATCTCTGTTATTACGGAAGATAATTACTTCAAGCTTGGACAAGTTGTTACCCCTTTTTCAACCTAGAACTTTCTTTGAAAATCAAGCAACTGCAGCTGAGCATTGGCACCAGCAAACTGTGCTCTTGTTTCTTTTTAGCACAACTGGCCAAAGGCCAGCGAGCTTATGTCATAGCCCAGTGTCCGTCATGTGTACACATCTGTCTGTTTGTGTGTATGTTAACTTTTATTTCAATCATCTTCTCTGAAACTACCCATCCAATTTTGACCTTTGAAAGAATTTGATTGCTGTAAAACTCTGATTGTCATGGCATTACAAAACTGAAAGATATTGAAAATTTTTGAAAATCTTCTTGTCCAAAAGCAGAAGGCCTAGGGCTACCAAATTTGGCATCTAGCTTCATCCAGTAGACCACTATTCAGTGTTGTTGGTAGGTGAAAAATATTGGGGGACACCAGTGTCCCTCTGAGTAAAATCTTAGGGGAAATTCTGTAAAACAGAGGGACAAAGACCATTTCAAAAAAAGTTGACTTCATGCATGTAGAGCATACTTGTAAGCATATTACTACAAACCTCGTTGTGAACAAATGGTTTTGAAAGTTTTAAAGCAGACTTGCAACAAACCTGGCATATACCCATTGGAATCATTCACTCGTAACTTTGTGAATTTGCCCAGCCGTTCCCGAAATTTCCTATTTTTCTGTTTGGATTTAGAGCAAGTTTCATTTTGAGACCTCTATTTGCCATATTCTTGCTGATGTCGGTCAAATTTCCCCATTTTACTTTTCTAATTTAGGACATTTGTAGCTGACGACGTTTACACGTCATGATACATATAGACTGCTTAACATAATATTGTTAAATGCAACGCGACAATCATTGGAAAAAATTGAGAAGAAGTCTTGTAATTTTACATACCCTTTCAGACTGGTCACCAATATTATGATCTACAGTACATGATGAATAGTGGAAAAATCGAGACACAGTCTAAGATTCGCTATCCACTATAGAACAGAACAGAATGGAGTACTCTACACTCCATGTATTGGACAATGCATAGAGAGAAAATTAAGAACTTAGGTGTGCCTGATGTACAACTTAGGCCCTCATTTCTTTGGCCCTGCTGCCGTGGTCACAAGTTTTACATGGGCATATATAGTGAAAACCTCATAATCTTCTGGTTCTTAACCATATGGCCTAGGGCTACCAAATTTGACATATAGCTTCACTTAATGGACCTCTGATAACAGTCTTCAAATTGTAGCCCTCAGGTTAAAATTGGCCTTGTCCTGGGGGTCACAAATTTTACATGGGCTTAAATGATGAAAACTTTAAAAATCTTCTTGCTCCTAATCGTACTTATTAGCCAATGGAGTAATACAGAGCCATCATGGCCCTCTTCTTGATTTCATTATTTTACCGTACTAAGATTCTGTGTTTGACAAGCATTTTAGGTGCCAAAAGGGTGTTTATTTCACTTACTGAGCTGGTTAAGGGTTAATACTTTTTACGTAGTGTTTTATATGGAAACTTAGAGCTTTTTCACTTGTAGCATGAGTTATATTTACTTTTATAAATGTTTTTGTATTTTGCCTCCCATTAATTTTGCAATAATTTCAAATTTGTTTTCTATATAGTCAAGTGAGCATCATGATGAGCATTATTTTCTTCTTTCTTTGTTAATTATTTGCTGTTTCATGTTATGAATTTGATAAGAAAAGCAAACAGTTCTTTTCCTTCAATTTTTATAACTACAAAATGCACCTATATTTCTTTTTATTATTATAGGATATTACAGTTCCAACAACACCAACTCGACGTAACCGTCCTCGTTCACGATCAAGAAGTCCAGCTGGTTCCTCGTCACATGTCCCCATCATATCTGCTGCCCAGTTTCAGAAACAGAGCAGAGCTTCTTCAACTCCGCCCACTTGATTGAGTCATTCCGCCTACATGTTGTACTTACTCCATCTATGAATTATCATTGTTCATAATTATAGACTATTCTCATATTTTGATTCATTTTATCTTTATTATAGTTCTGACATTCTTGTATGTTCAAGCACAAATTGTATGCACACATCAAACTCTCCCACTTCAGCTCTAAATTTTAACATTCTTGTACAATGTTGTTGAATATGTCATGATAGAAATACATCCGTTATCATTCAAGCTTTTTCTAGATCCATTAACTCATTACCATTCAACAATATTTCAGACTGGTCCAAATTTGAAACTATTTGCAGATAACAAAATAAACCTGACTCGAACATTGAAATTTGTTCACAGAAGGGTAGAAAACATTGTGGGAAAAGGAGAAAATGCTGGTTACCAGCATTTTCTCCTTTTCCCACAATGTTTTCAAAAGCCTTCTTCTTCAGAGTTTCTAAAAGTTGGGGTTGTGTAATAAATAGTTACCTCTTTACCATACAACAATATTTCAGACTGGTCCTAATTGAAAGCATTAATTTTGCAGACGACAAATCAGATGTGACTCAAATGATTGGACTTGTTTTAGGTTACAAAACGTGGGAAACACTGCTGTTTACCACCATTTTCTACTTTTTCCACAATGTATTCAAAGCCTTCTTTCTTAGGGTTCTTAAAGTAACAGATCCTATTGTTAAAGGTTAAACATTAAGGTGATTTTGCAAAGATGCCAATTTATTTTTGGAGGTGAAGAAGTTAATCTATGTATGATATATAGCCAAAACATTGTGATTTTTGTCTTACTGTGATAAGGGCAATACTCACCAAACATTCTAAATACAGATATGCTTTAAGCCTTTACTGAACAATTCTGACTTTATCAGCCCTAGGGAAGAAAGCTCTTGAAAACATTGAGGGAAAAGAAGAAAATGCTGGTAACCAGCATTTTCTCCTCTTCCCACAATGTTTTATGCCCTTTCCTAGACGATCTTTTTTCATTTGAGAAACTTTTTATCTGTCGTCTGCAAATGCTTCTAATTTGGATGAGTCTGAGATTTTGTGATGTGGTATAAGGTTATACCATCCACCGTACAAATAGTGTGTTAGGTTATTAATCTTAAATTCAGACCTAGGCCTGTGAAGGCCTTTCTATTTGTTTAAATACATTTGTATTTTTAACATTCTAAGACTACATTTTTAATTGGTTGAGAAAAAGTATTTTGACCAATCAGAAGCTTTGTCTTGACAAGTGAAATTTCTAGAACTTCGTCATGAAATTTCAAATTTGAATACGAGATCTAGTATGATTTAGAATGTTTGGTGAATATGTTCCCAGACTAGAACACTTTTGTGATAGGGCAAGCTTGAACAAATCTGGTAATATGTGATAATTTCATTATTTTGCCTCTAAGATGACCGTTTCCTCCATTGAGATACCTAGTAACAATGTAGACAACTCTTATTAAAAACTAGAAATTCAAAACCGATGCTGATTATGAGCAGCCTTGCAATTAATTTTTTTTTTCACTAGGTTTTCTTTACAGTCAGCCATTTTTTTAACCTTACTTTTTGTATTCTTGTTAAAGCAAATTGATATTTTCAGCCTATAGGAAAAATCCAAAGTTTAATGACCTTAAAGGAAAGGGCTTTTGAAAACATTTAGGGAAAAGGAGAAAATACTGTTAAACACCATTTTCTCCTTTTCTTAAAGTGTTTTCTGCCACTTCAAAAAATGGCATTAAACACCAATACAAACAAACATAAGCATAGTTTTCAGAGGGTTAGTTATGTAACATTATTACATTTTTGGACATCTTTAGCATAGATGATTCCATGAAATTTTATGAAGAATTGGGTCAAAAAGGGGAATAAAGATAGGTGCACTTTTTGATATCCCAAAACCAGAACTGCTGCAAGTCGTTGTTCTCTTGTTAAGATAGATGTAAAGCTCATATTATTTTTGTTGCCTACTATTATTGCTTGCATTTGCTGTTGTATCCAGTAGCATATTGTATTTTAGATTAGATGGAACCTGTCAGAATTACACCAACTTTCATCCTCGGAACCCAGGTTTGAAGCATTACGTTACTCTCCATGCATCACGATTACAGAATGAATCAAAACTGGGTCACAGAGGATGACCAACTTTGTGCTTACAACAACTGTAATACCTTTAAGTCTTAACCACACAAGGAAAATTTATGCTCATCCAATTTGGGGAGCATTTGAATAGGACAAATTAAATTTGACTCAAATGATGGAATTTGTCTTTGATAGAGTAGAAAACATTGTGGAGAAAGCAGAAAATGCTGGTTACTAGCATTTTCTCCTTTTTCCACAATGTTTTCAAAAGGCTTCCTCCTCTAGGTCGAAATGTAATAGACTAAACATGTCTGTTTTACTGTGCACATGGTTATGTCTATAACTTCTCCTGTAGTTTTGCTGTCATTGTTGTGAAACTTTGAAAAATGATTTACCACAAAGGGTAGTTGGGCAAAGGCAGTTTTCAGTGTCAACTGCATGTTCCCTTGAACACTTTGTCTCTATCAAAGTACTTTGTATGGGTATGCAGTCACCTTTAGAAGGAGGTCTATTTACTTGAGCTTTTTGCTTCAGGTGAACTACTGTGTTTGAGAGTTTCCTTTCACCGGTTTTTCAGGCAGTTATTATACTTTTTCTAACTTTGTCTCAATTTTTTCCCTGAAATTTGAAATTTGTGCTTCAGATTGAACAGAAACTTATTGTCAGAGCCAGTCTGACACTTTGAAATGTATTCTTTTTGCAAGAAAACACCATCTAAATACTCATTTTTAGTTCATCTAAGTTTAGCTTAACATTCCTTATTATCTCCCGCCGAAGGCGGAAGGATATAGTTTTAGCATTGTCCGTCCATCAGTCCGTGTGTCCGTCTAGGACAATATCTCCAATATCATTGGACGGAATTTCATGAAACTTTACACATGTGTACAATAACCTATTCCGCCGTTACAGTTTTTTTCTTTTTTTGGTTCGATGCAAAATGGCCGACTGGGAGTGATTTTTGAGTTACGCGGTTGTGTAAATTTTTGAAAAGGTCTTTTTCGGCGGGGGATATCATTTCAACAAAATTGCTTGTTCTACATATGAGCCATGCTCTGTGAAAAGGGGGCTTAATGCATCTGCAAAAAGTATTGATTCATGTCAGCCTGAACAGTCAGTGTAGGCTGACATGGGTCAAAACATTTTGTTATTTGTGAAATTTCTGCCTTTCCAAGGACCATTCTACCTCATGATTCGATGGGTTGCTATACAAAATGGATTTCATGGACCTATAATTATATAATGACTGGCTTAGTATCATGCTTCATGGAGATGCATTGAAAATCCTTTTTTGCCAGAACATGACTCACATCTCTTTGTATTTTTCTGCATTTGTAAATTTTGAGGGGCCAAAACTCTGTGTTGGACGCAGTGAGGTTGTGTAGTTTAGGCAAATGACATTGTTTTCTGTATATTGTGTATTTTTATTCTTTACCAGACAACACAATTTTAGACTTGTCCAAATTGAAAGCACTTGCAGATGACAAAATTCATGTGACTCAAGTAATCGGATTTCCTGTTGTATGGATGGAAGACTGTGGGGAAAAGGACAGGATATTGGTTACAAGCATTTCGTCCGTTTCCCACAATGTTCCAAAGCCTTCTCCATCAAGGTCGTCTAAACTCCAGATTGTGTGGTAAAGGGTCTTGGTGATAACTCGTATTCTACTCATTAAATGTGCATTTAACTGACATATAGTTATAAATGTGTTCATACTTTTGCTGGATTTTTATACATAATTGTTATGTTGTACAAGTTGTTTCATGCTCGTTTTTGTTTCTTTGTTGTGTCTTGCCTTCTTGTTATGATAGACCTGTTTTAAATGAGAAGATGTTACTGAAATACATTACATTTCAAAGTGTAAGTGATTCTTAGCATAATTTCTTCATTTTACAGATTATGATAAGTTCTAAATGTTGCGGTATTTTCTTCAAACTCTCAAAAGGGGAACTCATACAATAGGGGCAGATAACCATCAAAATATCTATGACATAGTTATGCCTTTTTTTCGACTCAAGTTTTTAAAAAACTTGGGACATTTTGTAATATCTCTGATATTGCTAAAGATATTTACTTCTAACTTGGACTAGTTGTTAGCTGTTTGACACAGTTAGGCCCCTTTTTCGCCCTAGAATTGTCAAAAACTGACATATTATGATCTCTCTCTCATCACTGAAGATATTTCCTTCAAGCTCGGACTAGTTGTGCACTATCAAAATGGGCAGCCATAGAAAGGGGCAGGTAATTATCAAAAATAATTTGACTGGTATGCTCCTTTTGCCACTTATAATTTTCTCTAAATGCAACTACATCCAAGCGTTTGCACCTGCATAATTATGGTGCTCTTGTTTTAGGATAAGATGTAGGATTAGCAATCTGTGGGTCCTGGGTTCCATCCACACTCCAAGATATGAGAGTCCCAGCCCATCACTGGTGAAACCAAAGAAATACATGAATAAGTGAATTGTTGTTGTCTTGATATATGGTAAGTTGGATGGAAATATTTCTGCATTTGTTTTCAAAAGCTCTCAATAGCAGACACATCATAAGGTGTATGCATTTAGTAAAGGGTTAATTTTTTACCATATCACAAAATTTTAGACTGTCAAATTGATAGGATTTGCAGACAACTTGCAGACAATGTGGCCCAAACGATGCCCTTTATCCAAAATCGTGTAGAAAACACTTGGGGAAAGGGAGAAATGCTGGTTACCAGCATTTTCTTCTTTTCCCACAGTATTTTCTAAGCCCTTTCTAAGGCCACAAGGCAAGCTGAGTACAAACTTAATAAATTTTTTGATGGAATAAGTAACTTTTTATTTTTAAACCTGTAAAGTGCTGCTCTGTATACTGGTAATGATATGTGCTGTATCTTACAAATCAACATTCAAAGATCTATTTATTTTTAACATTATGAGCATTTTTTTTTTCTTTGGGTGTAAGAGATTTTATGAGGAAATGAGATACTGTTTCATCTTCCATGTAGTATTGTTTTGTGTTTGCCAAGCCTAACATGAGTTGCTTTTGCAAACAGTGTATATTAAGACTGCAATGAGAAAATGCAGTCTGATCTTTAATCAAAACTGTCCACTTTTTTGTAAGATTTTACATCTCAAACACCCTTTAAATTGTAATACCTTGTGGGTAATATCTATTAACAAGAAACATGAACTTTACTAATTAATATTTTCAATAGATAATCCTTGGAACAAAAATAGAGGCTAATGAGAAGCTTTAGATAAGCTTAGTCAAACAATCCTATTTTAACGACCCTTGGAGGAATGAAGCTTTGGAAATCATTGTGGTAAAGAGAAAAAGTGCTGGCTACAAGCATTTTCCCATAGTTCCGAAATTTTTCTACCATTCTTGATGAATTTTGTCATTTTGTGCAATTAAGAAAAAAAGACCTTCAGGCCTGTATTTATCAGGTATTCTTAATACCATTCTTAGTCCAAATCAAAACTTCAAAGCAACACAAATTCTGATTGGCTAATCCAAATGGTTATCAAATGGTTTAGCCAATCAGAAATCGCATTATTTTATTCCGTTTTAACGATTTAGTATTTCGTTTTCTCGAAATAGCATTTCGTTTTTACGATTTTGTATTATGTTTTCTCGAAATAGCATTGCGTTTTATCGAAATAGCATTTCGTTTTAATGATTTAGTATTTCGTTTTCTCGAAATAGTATTTCGCTTAAACGATTTAGAATTTCGTTATTTCGAAATAAAAAATGTGTAGAGCATGACACCTATCGGGCTCTGTAAATATTAGAATGCTTGTTCTGCCTATACTGATCATATGTTGGATATTGCAGAACCAATATCAGAGTGCTTGTTCTGGGTATACTGATCTTGATCTACACTGTCTGCAAAAGCAAGTTCAGTTATGCTCAGTGCTCCAAGTGTTAAATCTGGTGATAGTAAAGATGTTATTCTTGCAATGAATTATTAAATGGAAATATTATTGTATGTATCATACAAATAAACTGTGTAAGACATCCACAAACAAGTGTTTCATTTCTTTATTAACTATAGTTGCATTTAACTCCATTTGTTCCTTTTCGTTATGTTAACCCTTTACCACAGAATGCCAACTTTTAACGAGCTTCAGGAAGAAGCCTTTTTGAAAACATTGTGAGAAAAGGAGAAAATGCTGGTTACCAGCATTTTCTCCTTTTTCCACAATGTTTTGTTGCCTTCAAAAAGGCAAATTTCAGTTTTTGAGTCACATGTGTCATCTGCACATGTTCTCAGTTTGGACAAGTCTAACATTCTGTTGTTTGGTATAGAGTGAACTCTTTACCAAACAACAAAATTTTAGACTAGTCCAGTTTGAAAGCACTTGCAGAGGAGGGGGAAAAAATATGACTGAAAAATTGAAATTTGTTTGGGAAGGGTGAAAACATTGTGAGAAAAGGGAAAAAAAGCTGGTTACCAGCATTTTCTCCTTTTCCCACATTTTCAGGCTTCTTTCTCAGGGTCATTTAACCCTTTACCACACGGCAAAATTTAGACCTGTCCGAATTGAAAGCATTTGCAGACGACAGTTTCAATATGAATCATATGAAATTATTTTTCTTTGATAGGGTAGAAAACATTGTGGGAAAAGGAGAAAATGCTGGTTACCAGCATTTTCTCTTTTTCCCACAATGTTTACAAAAGGCCTCTTTTTTAGGGGCGTCAAAAGGCGTCATTGTGTGGTAAAGGGTTAAAGTCAATATTGTGTTGTAAAGGGTTAAACAGAATTTCTGCCTTACTTTAACCTACCCCCTCCCCATAGTTGTTGGAGGTAGATTTAACCCATATGACAGTTCATAGGTTTTTCAATAGGCAGTAATTGTCCTTAACCCTTTACCAAACAATCCCTGGTTTTTATGACCCTGAGATAGAGGCCTTTTGGAAAAATTGTGGGAAAAGGAGAAAATGCTGGTAACCAGCATTTTCTCCTTTTCCCACGTTTTCTTCCCTGCTGGAAACAAATTTCAGTTTTTGAGTTATGTTTATTTTGTCATCTGCAAGTGCTTTCAAATTGAACCAGTCTAAAATTTGTTGTTTGGTAAGAGTTAAATAAATAGAAAACATTGAGGGAAAAGGAAAAAATGCTAGTAACCAGCATTTTCTCCTTTTCCCACAATGTTTTCAAAAGCTTTTTTTCTCAGAGTTGTTGTAACTTAAGATTGTTTGGTAAAGGGTTAAACTGGAATCAAGTTGTCTGTCTGTTCCAACAGATTTGTCTTCCACAAGTTTCCCCATACAGTTTCATAAAGTTTTCAAACACTTTGGCTGAAATTTTCATGGAAACCTTCATACCATGAACTACCATGAACTTGTACATCTACAATTTTCATTTTGAGTGTATGACTGTTATAAGAGTGAAAGCCTTTTGAAGCATTTTCCTGGTTTAGTGGCAAGGCAACCGTGAAGGAGGGGGGGCAGGGTTATGTTTGTTGGCCTGCAACTGTTATAGAGTCCATATTTGCTTATCTGTGTTTCTAGGTGACAAATTTGATTTGGACAACTTCAAAAACATCCTATAGCCCACCAGTGTCAAGCAAAATATATGAAACCTTGAGAAAACATTGTGACAAACCAATCGGAAGAGTTGCCTATTAAATGCAGGTTCTCCTTTCAAAAAAAATTATTTTCATAGTGTGCACCAAAGAGAATACTTGTACTTGAGAAAAGGGAAAACGCCAATGTCGAGATGATATGGTTTATTGTTATTTTAATACTATTTTCAACATTGCCAGTAATATCATGGTGATAGGTCACTTTTTTCATGGTTTGATTATAACTGGGCTGGGGCTCTTAATTGCCTTGCCTAAGGTCAGCCCTTCCTAAAATCGAGCACCCTAGATTCCTTGAATTGTTAACCACTGAGCCATACAGAGCCACTCAATATGAAATAATTTAATATCAGTTGTTTTCATGAACATTGGCAAGTTCTGATTGGCTGAAAAATTTTTTTCATAGCTCCATGAAAAAAAAATCACGTGCAGGAACTACTTTTGCTGAAGGTTACTTTTGCGGGTCCTACACACTGCTGTGTTTATTTACTTTCGTTCTATTGGTTAATTTTCAGTATTGGGGATCTGAAAACTGCTTCCCTACTGTATTCATGCGCCATACAAACATGAGTGGAAGGGGCTTTAGAAACTCCAATGTTAGATTTAAAAATAAAGAAAATGAATGCAGTTTGAATTACTTCCGTGGGTGTATGTTGTATTTAATATTAAATTGTAAGGAATGAAGAGAATTTTATTTTTTTCATGGAGGTATGAAAAAAAAAAACCTAATCACACTTTTGTATGAAACCGCTTCGAAAAAAATAAAATTCTCTTCATTCCTTAAATGAAAATATTATGAAAATGTGGGAAACAGAGCAAATCTTTAAAACAAACCTCTTTTTTTTTTCCACAATATTTTCAAAAGTTTTCTACCGCATGTAGAAAAAGAAGGTATGGTTATTGATAGACAGGGTAGGAACAAAATGATTATTCTTTTTTTTTTATGTTCAGTTATGTTCTTGTCATCTGACAAATTAATGATGAAGATGTACTTTAAGGTTTTGAAAATATTTTAATGGAGAAGTTAAAAAATAAACCTCTGCTTTGCCAAACTCTATGTTCAATATTTAAACATTATCATTGCTGAAAAATTTCACAAATTATGACAGCCTTTCTTGCAGTTGACCTTTTAGTGTAAACATGAAAGTAACAATGAGCAGTAAGTCATCGCATGTAATAAGTAATTAACTCTTTACGACAAAAATGTAGACTTGTGCAAATCCAAAGTGGTTGCAGACGACAATTAAAATGTGACTCAAATGATGAAACTTGTGTTTGATAGGGTAGAAAACATTGTGGGAAAAGGAGAAAATGCTGATTACCAGCATTTTCTTCTTTTCCACTTTATTTTCAAAAGGCTTCTTCCTTGGGGTTGTTAAAACCTGGGATAGGGTAAGAGATTAATTTCTATTTCCTGTTACAATTGTCATTCAACTCAATAAAGACACACATCTTTTTTCAAATGCTTCACAATAGTGATACTAGAAAGTGTTTAGTAGGTCTAGCAGGCTACAGACAACAAATAGTACTTAACTACTTTTGAAGACAGTGCAGATTAAGACCAGACTGCAAAGAACATGAAATCTAAGCCGATATTTACACTAAGGCTCGATGGAAATTTATAAAAATTGGTATAGATAAGGTGCAACTTAACTCCAGTTCAGTTATTAACATGGTTATGATATCCTTACATTTTACTCAAAACTATGGCTGTTATAGCAACGGAAGTCTAGGTACACGGCGCAACCCACAGAATTTCGACGTCTGAATTTTTAGATCGCATGACTGAGCTCATATCTACTAATATACAGTGGCAAAACATTGTAAAAATGCACATACATTTAGCATGATCTTACATCATTGTTTGTGTTGGATTTCAACGTCAAATTCACAAGGGTTGTTTTAAAACTATTTGTTAACCAAGGCAACTAGATTTGTTTTGGAGAAAAAACATGACGTTGTCCGAAGCCATGGAGCAATGTCTGATGATAAAGTTCTGTGTTGTACTCCGAAAAACACCGAGACAAGAGAGATGCTGGAAAAAGCAGAGCTTAAGCCAAAGGTGTGCCGAGCCTTACTCTACGAGCGACATTGACATTTCAGAGGGAAGAAGATCTGTAGAGGATGATATAGGCCAGTAAAGAAAGCCAAAACTTGACAAGAAACTTATCAGTAGCATCAGCAATGTTATGAACGCAACAGATGAAGTATGAAACCAGAACCATATCAGGTGGGAACGAAAAGAATTGGAAAAAAAAACTTTTCCAGGGATGGATCCAGCTACAGACATGGTATAGAGTGCAAGGGTGAGAATTTGGAAAAGCTGTAGGGCGAGTCTTCCGAAATGATGTTGATAACGTCGGGCGGCGTAAGTTATACTGTGCCTTGGTCACTATGGTAATGTAGCATAACATGGTGTATCTAGACAACCAGGGAACCGATGTCCGAGATATTTTAGACCTAAGCTGTAAAAAAGTATGGCTACACTGTATTAGATAGTCATGAAAATATCATGTTAAACAGCTTAGTAATATGGATTGTCTACGTTATTTTTTAATTGCCCTCGTAGGTCACTGGGCCAAATCTTTGAAAAACTTTGTGTGCACTCTAGTAGCCATGTTTTCAGTCTGCTAGTTATGAAATTTGGTAAGATTATCTTAATTTTATATCTTGAAAAAATTTGAAATTTGGTCCATTTATTCAAAAAAACCTGCTGTACTATGAGGTAGAATGGTCCTTTGATCTACGAAAAATTTACCAACAAGAAGATTTTTACCAAGGTCAACCTGCTCTGGCTGCCTGGGCTGACATGGGTCTATACTTCGTGCAAATGCATAAAACTTCCTTTTGACAGAGCATGGCTGATATGTTTGATTTACTTTGTAGTCTATGATGTAATAGGTTTGTTTATTTATGGGTCAAAAAGAAGAAGATACCAGTGTATAAGAGAAATGATATTTATCAAAATGTTTCTAGAGAAAATCAAAACAAAGAATGCTTGAAAATGTTTCATGAGAACCATGACATACATTGAAGTATGCAATCACATGCAATTATTGACAAAATTATCACTTCCAGCTTTTTTCCTTTTTACTTTTCACTTCTGTTAAGATTTCATTTGCCTCCACTGGGTTAACAGCGTCTCTATAATGTTTCATAATGTCCTCTTCTTCCCAAGCCTTCTGAACTTGTGGATGTGCTTTCTTTTTCATCAATCTTTCTTTCACCTTCTCATTCTTGTAAACAATCTCTTGAATTCCTTGCAAATCTGCCCGCTCCCATCTTTCACTCCAAGGTCTCGGATTTAAAGGCACCTGTGTTAGAAAAATTAATCCAACATCATAGAAACTACCTGGAGATAACACCAACAGGGTAAATCAAGCAAACAAGAAAATGTCAATCTCATATTTTAACAACTCTCAGGTAGGATGCTTTTGAACAAACTGTGGAAAAAAGGAGGTGGGATGCTTTTGAAAAAAAAACTGTAAAAAGGAGAAAATGCTGGTAACCAGCATTTTCTCTTTTTCAAACACTGTTTTCTATGATTTCAAAGACAAATCTCATCTTGTGAGCCACATTTAATTTGTCCTCTGCAAATGCTTTCAGTACAGAAAGGAGGAACCGAGAATTTTCTGCTTTTCAAATAATTTTTTCTGCCCTTTAATAGAAAAGTACTATTATTTTTGTCTCGTAAAATTCTTCCTCTGCAAATCCTTTCAAATTGGAGAGGTCTGATATTTTATCCTTAGGTAAAGAGTTAAAGCATAGATGTATTTAGTGTTGAAGGACCTGTCAAATAATCTGAATACATTGATAATCCAAAATGCTGATTATCATAAAAAAGAGAATCTTTGGTGCGATTCATATTTGAAGCATTGAGATTTCCCTATGTACAAAACAAACCTTAATTGTGTTGACTTTGGCTGGTACTCCTTCCACTATCACATCGGATTCCATATTTTGAGGAAACGTACTGTATTCCAGTGGGCAGTCTCGGAGATAGAGTAATTCACGGTCCAGTCTTTTCTCCCTTTTTATTACCTCTATTTTTAGTAACAAAGGACAGTACATATCATATGTTACCTCCACACCTGTTGAAATACACAAGTAAATAGTGATTTACTATCTCAAAATGCTATGTAGAGGCACTTGTAATATTTTCAGACATACTCACGAAGGGTTTTTTAATCCTTTACCAAACAATTCCTGGTTTTAACTACCCTAACTTTTTACCAAATAATATCAGGGGAATAGGCCCTTTTGAAAACCCAGTTGGAAAAGGAGAAAATGCTGGTAACCTACACTTTCAAAGACAATTATCATCATTTCAGCTAAACTTTACATGTCATCTGCAAATGCTCTCAATTTGGTCCAGTCTACAATTTTATAGCTTGGTAAAGAGTTAAAGCAGAAGGCTTCTGAAAATGCTGTGGGCAAAAGGAGAAAATGCTGGAAACCCACATTTTTTCCTTTTCCCACAATGTTTCCTACTCCTCTTAAGACAAAGCATTTCACAATGTCTAATTTGCCAACTGCAAATACTTTTAATTTGGACAAGTTTAAAAGTGTGTTATCTGGTAAAGAATTAAGTATGTGTACAGGTAACAATTTACAATCAAATGGCATTACAGATACCAACACTGAATTGATGACAGTGGATAATGATGAAAAAATATAAGTTACATGATGCAACTGTCACGTAACCTTTTACCATATAATCCCAACATATAACGACCTTGAGAATTAAGCCTTTTGAAAACATTGTGGGAAAAGGAGAAAAGGCTGGTAACCAGCATTTTCTCCTTTTCCCACAACATTTTCTCCTTTTCCCACAATGTTTTCTACTCTTCTCAAAACGAGTTTCAATTTTTTAGTCACATTTATTCCATCAGCTGAAAATGTAATAACGTAATAATGACTCAATATAACAGAATATCCAAAAGCACTGACACTGACGGTAAATTCTGCAGTAGATTATCTTTACCAGATGACAAAATTATAGACTCGTTCAAGAATACTTTTGCAGACAATAAATGTGACTACAATTATCGGACTTGTTTTGGGAAAGAGTAGAAAACTATGGGAAAAGGAGAAAATGCCGGTATTTTCTTCTTTTTCCACCAGATTTTCTTATGTTTGTATTGGTGTTTAACGCCATTTCAACAGCACAGGTCATATCATAGCAGTCAGTGCACCTATGCATGTGTTTCCTGGCTTTCTCACACCAGCACTGACACAACTTCCGTTCCAAGCCACTGATTACTTTTCTCACATGCATCAGAGGTGAGGGGCAACAAATTCCGGAAAGAAAGTTTGCCTCATCTGGGTATCTAACCCACAACCACCAGGTCACCAGTCAGATATACTAACCACTATCCAGCCGGGCGGGCTTAAAGGTTTTAAAAGTATGTCAATAAATACCCTGTTGTAGTCTGCTCTTTTTTTTTTAATTATTGTATCAGCTCTTTACCAAGTGGCCGCAACAACTTATCCAAACTGAAAACATTTGCAGTAGACAAATAAAATAAGGCTCAAATATGAGAATTTGTTCTGAAGAAGGATAGAAACAATTCCATCATTTAAGCCACATTAAGTCAAAATTTTGCCATCTGCAAAATGCTTCACATTGGACTGGCCCAAAATTTTGTTGTCTAGTAAAGGGCCAAACTTTGCTCTTTTATTCATTCATGGTTCGCCTGCCTTTGCTTCTAAATTCGAGAATATAATGTTATGGTTGATTGATTGATTGTATGGTGTTTAACGCCGTTTTCAACATTATTTCAATTATATTGCTGCCGCCAGTGCACCTATCCATACTTTCCTGTAGTCTCCTTTACCATTACTCCACACAATTTTCTTTCCAAGCCACTGGCTGCTTTTCCACATAGCCATTGTCAAAACATAATGTTATGGACGACTGGTTAGATTATAAAAGTCCGAATAGTGCCCTTTTTCCCTTCACTAAACAATGGTGACCTTTATCAACTTTCAGAAAGAAGAATATTGAAAATATTGTGGAAAATGGAGAAAATGCTGGTAACCAGCATTTTCTCCTTTGTCCACAATGTTTTCTACCCAATCAAAGACAACTTTCACAATTTCAGCTAAATTTATTTGGCATCTGCATAATTATGTTTAGGGTTTGGACAAGTCCAAAATTTTGTTTAGTGGTAAAGGGTTAAATCGCTTACCTTGTTTTTCTATGACATTCCTCAAGGTAAAACAATGTTTAAGACCGTGGCCCCAGCGGCGTATACAAATCCCCAAAAACCTGCTCTGTTTACCTGGTGTAAATTTGTCCGCGACTGTCACTGCCACAATACTGCCTGCATGAATTACAAAAAATAACAGTTACAGAAAAAAAAAAATTCTTGTATGGACATTAACCTTTTACTACACGACAAAAATGTAGACTTGTCTAAATTGACAGCATTAACCCTTTACCACACAACAAAATTTTAGACCTGTCCAAATTGAAAGCATTTGCAGACGACAGTTTCAATGTGGCTCAATAATGCGATTTTTGTTTGATAGGGTAGAAAACATTGTGGGAAAAGGAGAAAATGCTGGTTACCAGCATTTTCTCCTTTTCCCACAATGTTTTCAAAAGGCTTCTTTAGGGTCGTTAAAAGTCGGCATTGTGTGGTAAAGGGTTAACAGAATACAATTTAAATGTGGCTAAAATGATAGAATTTTGTATTTGATAGGGTAGAAAACATTCTGGGAAAGGAAGAAAATGCTGATTACTAGCATTTTATCCTTTTCCAACAATGTTTCCAAAAATTTTCATCCTCAAAGGTGTTAAACTCAGGATTGTGTGGTAAAGGGTTAACATAAACAACTTGCTTGAATTTTCTTCTGTTTAATCCTTTAACCCTTTCCCATACAATAAATTTTCTCCTTTTCTCACCATGTTTTCTACCTTTCAAAGACAAATCTGATCATATGACACAGGTCTTATTTGTCATCTACAAGTGCTTTCGATTTAGTCGAGTCTAAAATTTTGTCATTTGGTAAAAAGTTAATGTATCTGCAAAAAGTATTGACCAAGGTCAGCCTGTGCAGTTCATGCTTAGCAGGCTTATCTGAGTTGAAACTTATTGCATTTGTTAAATACTCTGCATGTCCAAGTACCATACTACCTCAGATTTCCGCCTGCTGTTAGACAAAATAAATTTTATTGATACATAATTACTGTGTAAGTGGAAACTTTTGCGATGTGGAAAATTTTGCTATATCCCAAATTTGGAAAATTCGCAAACTTTTCTGTTTGTGTATTTTACCACAAGTATACCAACTATTAACGAATTTCTTCAATTTGCAAACATTTCCATACACAAAATATCCATAATCGGTAATTAGCAAATTTTTCGACACACATATATATCCACGTATACAGTAAGTAATAACTTGCTTGGTATAATGCATCACAGAAATGTATCAAAGAGATGCATCAAACCCCCTTTCCCAGAGCAAGTCTCAATTTTCTCTAGGCTGTTGTTCTAGCCCTGTAACAAAACAAAAGAACAAGGACTGAAGTTTGATACATACCAACATAGAATTCTGGAATATTAATATTTGTTCTTCTTCTATACATATCCTCCCTTTCTAAAATCTCACGAACTTTGTCTCTGTAACTTGAATGTGGGTTTGGCAAGAAATCAGGGAATTTTTCTCGCAACTCATCCAGGTTTTCCTTGTCCATTTTAGCTTCTTTCTTTCTTTGTAGATATAACTCCCTGTCCTTATTTAGTCTGGATGTTCTGCTGCTTTCTATTTCTTCCTGTGTTAGAGTATGAATATTTCCATGGCAACACACAGACAACTGCCCTCCTGTTGAAGAAAGAAAATTCATGAACATACTTGCCTTTGCACATGCAAAAATGCATGTTTACCTCTTAAATTTCAATTGCAACCTTTTACATTTATGATAAGATTTTTGTAATGAAAATTCCAGCACACAATTGCTACATCAGGCGTCTTTAACCATGTACCACACAATCCCTACTTTTAACTATCTTGAAAAAGGAATCTTTTGAAAAAAATGTGGGAAAAGGAGAAAATGCTGGTAACCAGCATTTTCTCCTTTTCCCACAATGTTTTCTATCCTTCCCAAAACAAATTTCAGTTTTTGAGTCGCATGTACTTTGTCGTCTGCATATGCTTTCAATTTGGAATGGTCTAAAATTTTTAGTTTGGTAAAGAGTTAAGAAATGGACACTGTTAAATAGCTGTTAATTGACACAGTGAGTACCAAGTACACATTCATTATGAGATGCTAGCACAAAGTTTTGGGGTAGTTATGGACCAATAAAGAAAAACAACCTTTACAAAATATTTGTGCGAGTTACACTCATTAATAAGAGTTTATTGAACGTTGAATTAAAGGCACTGGTATTCATTGAGTTACAGTGTGAAAAAAGTAATCAGTTCATAGGTACCGTAAATAATACACTTAGACATGATTATCCGGATACTAGTGACGGACGGTTACCCCAACAGTAAAGCTAAGAGGTCGACTATACAGTATGGGTCATTATACTTTCAATCAGAATGCTATTTACACCAAAAGTGAAAGATTTAATACCTCTCAAAATTCTCACAGACTGTAGGAGGGTTTGAAAAGTGTTTAGCCTCATTTTTACAAAAAAACTGTCAGGTGTCAACTCGCTCTCCAAGGTTTTGCTACTTTATATTTCGTCCACCGAAAATTCGCCCATTGACAGCCCTACCCTTGTGTAATGAACTACATATACGTAGATGTGAATTTAGGTGCTGTGCCCTATATTTATTCAATTCTGTGGTATGTTCCGGCGAGACCTATTGTTTCACAAGCTTTTCATTTTGCGCGCGATCTACATGTACACTTATAGGGGCAGTGAAAAACATACATTTAGGCATTTTTTTCCCTCGATAGGGATCCTTAATACATCATTATTTGTTCCAATTAATAAGCTGCGCTTCGGCATTTTGTTTTCTGCTCAATTGTCTTCTTACGTTCACTATCTGTGAAGAATGATCCTGATCTTTTCAGTCTGAAAAGACTCCTAATATCCTTATCCTGCTAAATAAGTGAAATAAAACTTTCAAGCATTTAGTAAAAACCAAGATTTTGCTATTTCGAATGCATTGTGTTGGGGAAATATATCTCTTAATCGGACAGTATTGATCCAAGATCAGACTGCACTTCTGTGCAGTCTGATCTTGATCTACACTGTCCGCAAAAGGTCATTGAGTCGCGCTTAGAAGCCTAAGGGCTAACTCAACATCAGAGAATCGGTTGAAAGGGAATAAAATTCCATTATTTAGTTTAATTATTGCCTGAATAGGAATCTAGGAAGAAAAAAAATTAAGGACAAAGGGGATGACTTCATACTACACTACTATCCATTTATCGATTTACGTGTTAATTAAATTTGTTTGCCCTAACTCCTTCTTCTACTTCAACATGCGCTTTTTGTTCAGCTTTAAACCGAACTGGGAAATCGTGAAAGATTAACGGTCAAAGGGAGAGAACTCGTGCAGATTAACCGCCATTATTTATTCCAGAGTCGCGTCCCTTACAGTTGTTTACAATAAGCATAAAACCAAAGACGAATGAAAATGTGATACTTGAGACGGTCGGAATACATTTCTTTTATGTCGAAGTGTTATCAGTTTTGATATGTTTATATAATAATTTCATAAAAAAAAAGTTAATGATGATATCATTACATTAGACGGAAGAAAGATAAGTAAAGTTATAGACGTAAATTTTGTAGTTAAGCAGTAGTCTCCCTTGTGTGTCATCACATTTGTAAACTCAACTACCGCCAAGATTTTTAAAATTGATAATATAGGTTACCAAAGTGAAATTCCGCTGATCAAATTAATTCTAACTTAGGTAAATAATTTAATAAGAGTAACAGAGAATGCAAAACTACTTAGAATTCTGGACGCACGTATAAAATTAAACGGACCTACGAGACTGGGCCTATGTAATGGTTTACCAAAATAAATATTGTCAAATGTTTTGAATTCTCGTGTTCTTTAAAATTTGAAATGTTTGACCAGTAGAAATACGAAAATAGTTAGATTCCAATGTGGTTTGAGCGCTAGCCGTTTACTAAATCTTCTCAGACAATCACATCCAAAGTGTTTTTTTGAGTTTGCCGTTGGGATTAATTAATCTCAATTCAAAACCAAAACGGAAGCCATGTTGTAGGCAGTTACTTTGATTACTGATACATCACAGCAGGCATTCGTGCGTAATTCTTTTCAGATGCAATCTTCCTTTCACTTAAACACACGAAACTTCAATGAAACTCTTCATTTTTCTTTGATTACACGGATTGTTTCATTAATATCTCTACTGCATACGGCGGATGAGGTTGTCGATTGTTGGGCTGATTCTACACTAAGGGAGGTCACTCTTTATAAAAATCACGAAATGTAATTAAGGGCTGAGTTTTTTCCCTTGGACCATAAAACTATAAGAGAATCCCATCGTGACTGTTTCCGAGATAATACCATAACATCGGATTTTGAGGGCTTCAACAATTTAAGTTAAATTGGTATTGGGAAAAAAAAAAAAAAAAAAAAAAAAAAAAATAATAATAATAATAAGCAAGTAATAATAAAACTAACAATAAATAGATAGATAAATAAAACAGAATTGAAATAAAAATAAATAAATAAAAAATAAAGAAGATAAAATTAAATAAAAAGAATATATATTGAACAAAGTTTAATTCATCGTATCAAGTTATGAAATGTGACCATGGTTCCAGAACTGCTAAATAACCAACAATTTTTCTGTCATTAACCGTCTTTTCGTATTGAAACACACGTACACAGGCACGCACACACTCAACTTTTATGTCAAAACCCTTTAAAGCTTAAACAAATTTCCCTTAAACATCATTTTAACAACATAATGAATGAGGGTAGTTTATTGGCCGAATCCTATTTTTCCTCTGACGTGTCTTTTGCAATTGGCAAGCTTAAAATTACCCGTACATTTCACTTAAAGGGGTAAGATGTCAAATTGCAGAAGGAAATATCCACGATTGGGATGTTATTTTGTGATTCTGTCATACAGTCCCAAATTAGCACTGGAATAAACCTTTAAATCGAAGGTAAGAAGGAGGTCATTGTTTCTTGTACAATATGATACTTAAAAATTGTTGAGTTTCTTTTTTTTTCCCATATATTATTTTAAATTTCGAAGTACATATAATAGACATATATTTCTTTCGTCCCAACATGGACGATACACACACACACACACACACACACACACACACACATGCATTTTGGTTCGGAAATTGGCATACTATAATATTTGTTTAAACTGACCGCTTGTTAGGTAACGTAAAATACCGATCGATATATCTGTAGGGATGAGCTGTCGTGGGGCGAATTTACAGAAGAACGAATTGTCTCAGGGCGAATTTTGTCCTGCAGAAGCAGCCAATTTTTCCCGCATAACTATCAGCCAAAATTGAGAAACCGTTTCTTGCAATTTTCAAATTTCTACGGATTACATGTGTAACTTGCTGTACTCATTTCATGTATGAATTTTTGCTTTATAGATCACAACTGTAGAATACAGTTAATTTACGATTTTTTTTGTCTTCCTCGTTGAATTCGCATAAGTTTGTGTTAAAGATGGAAAAGTGGTTCTTATGGACACCGATAAGTCATCATCATCAGAATAAAAGAATCTTACCATTCTCGGTAATTAGCCTATGTCAACTGGTTGTTTTTCATGTATGCAGATTTATAATTGTTTCTACCCGTATAATCATAATTTGGTGAATCAAATGTTGATGTTTATTTTGTCTGAAATCTGTTGTACCAATAGAATCCACCGTACCTTATGGGCTCTTGCCTACAACCTGTTGTGAAATTTTCGTCGCCTCGCCTGCTTTCAGCAGTATCCTATATTCTTTTTTTCTCAGAAAAACAATTTTTACTGATATAGTAATCACACATCTTTGAGAGACATTACACAATGTAGTGGCCTATTTTAGTGTTCTGCCAAGGCCGCGTATTTGCGATTTTCTCGCAAAAATATTCAAAATGTCGCAGATAAAATCAGTAAAGAGCGATTCCTGTAGCAAATAAAAAATTGCTGAATCAGCTACATAACTATTACAATGTAGTATTTTCCACGGGTGCCAAAGGTGCTCATATGCAAAATAAAATTTGATTGGACACAGACAGAAAACATCTGCCAAGTAGGCCTACATATATCATGTACAGTACTTGTCATGATAAAGTATCTTCTGCAATCTCAGTCAGAAAACTGTTTTGTCGCCACTGCCAAAAAGCCAGGTATCATACTCAGTTTCTATGGCCAACCAAAGCAAACGAACAATGAGAGCCTGAAGTCTTGAAATTGAAAGTCTCTAATAGAAAGAATCAATCATGTTAGTTGGATTTAAATCCACATTTTTGCCAGTGAAAGAGAACATGGCATTCAGTACATAACAATTAATAAGTGTGATTATGGGGGAAATAATTTCAATTTTTTATTTTCAAACCATTTCTGTGCCTACTAAATTTTTCTGCAAATTTTTAAAGATGTCTCAAACTGTTCTGGATGAGTGAGACATTTGTCTCTTCATTTCAGTCCTTGGCAGAACACTGCCTATTTACACATAGTCCAGTGGTAGAGTAGATATCTAGTTCTTTCTGTAAGCATCGACTTGTCTACGTTTCTGGCTTCCCAGAAGAAGCTTCAGTTCCATCAGTGTCTCAGTGACATCATACAAAACTCCAAAATTATCAGGAACTTTATTGGCACTCCAAGTAGACTGACCTAGATCCACTACACTGACAAATTTTATATCAATTGCTGTCTGACTTGATATACATACTATTACCTTCTTTAAAACCCTTTTATCATCTCTTATTTTAACCCTTTATCATACAATCCTGAGTTTTAACGACCCTGAGGAAAAAGCCTTCTGAAAACATTGTGAAAAATGGAGAAAATGCTGGTAACCAGGTTTTACTCCTTTTCCTACAATGTTTTTTTACCCTATCAGAGATGAATTGCACCATTTGAGCCACATTTAAATTGTCATGTGCAACTGCTTTCAATTTGGACAAGTTTAAAAATCTGTCGCTTGGTAAAGAGTTGATGCTAGAAAGGTCCTTGATAGCCGACACATCAGTATGGCCGCTGTAAAGTCACATGAGATTCTGATGTATGATTAGATATAAAATTTTAATCATCTATTTTATTTTGTCATTTATGACTGAACCTTTTTTTATAACTTGGACAATAAATGCAAGTAAATGACTGTGTCATTAGTTGTTTAAGTATTCAGTATGCCACAGTATGTATTTTTTTCTTTTAAAATTTACTAACCATGTAATTTTGCAGATTTTTTTTTTTTTTTTGAGGGAGCATAATATTACTATTACTCAGAGAAAATGTTTTGTTACAAAGCTTAACATTTTTTAAAATGTTTTTTTCAGACGTAGAAAATGAATTTGTTTGAAGTTCGATCTGTTTATACATGAAAAGAAATCTAACAGAAAATGGATTGGATCATAGCAGAGAAAAACATGCCAGGCTAGACAGTGGAACTGTTTCACCTCAACAGTCATGTGATCAAAGTTCTGAAAGAAATGAGGAGACTAGATGTAGACAACAAACAAATTCATTTCACAACCAGGCTTTGAATAAAACAATAGTGTCACAAAGTAACCATGCACAGTCAAAACCAGTATCAACAAACACTCATAAGAACCTGAATGCACCCTTTGTGAGTGTAAATTCTGCAGGAAATAGACACATACCAACCATACACAAACAGTTCTGGAATAGACAGTCCTACTCAGAACCTGCATTGAAACGCAGTAGTGTAATTAGCCCGCTAGTGGGTAACTATGTCAGGCAAGCATCTGCACCATTACCACAATCTATTCCGACTTCTTACCAATCACAGTGTAGAAACAGAACTGATTCTCCAAATGTTTTGAATAGGGCACAGACGTTATTTAGTATTAGCCCATTAACAACACAGTCATCTGATGAATTAAGATCTAGTAATGTGACTTCAGTTACTAGAAGTGAGCCAACATTTTCAATATGCAGCCCACTACCCAGTCCATTTCTCTTGGATTATGCAAACGCACTCACACTCACAGGAAGTCAAGATTTTAATATTTTGGATAGCAATGGTTTGTTTTTAGAGCCAACCATACCTAGAGCAGCAGGTGACAGTGACCAACATGCCTATACCAGAATAAGGTCAGATTCTAGGTCATCAGGTCAAAGTTGCAGCCATGAGCATGTGCAACCTCCTTCAGCAATACCATTATATAACCACATCCTAAGAGAGGGCCATTCAAGTGATAAAACCTTGATCAGTATGAACCGACATTTGAAGGGTAGTGATAGAGAACCACCATTGAAGAAACATTGTGATAAAAATTTACAAAGCGTCAGTAGTAGCATCAGTAGTAGATACAATCTAACAAGTTACAAACCTTTTGACTTTATAACAAAACCTTCCCAGTCGGCCACTGTTACATCAAGTACATTGCAATCTACACAGGAAAGTAATAATACTAATAAGAGTAAATTACTGCCAACTGTTTCCAAAGATGTTTCTGTACCGAGGGCTATCAAACAGTCCAAACTTCCAACACCTGGAGCAATCAAGAGAGCTGGACCATATTTATTAGGTTAGAAATAATGACTTATCCCTATACCTCTTAATCCCGAGCTTTAACAACCCTGAAGAGGGCTTTTGAAAACATTGTCGGAGAAGGACAAAATGCTGGAAACCAGCATTTTCTCCTTTTTCCTGCAATGTATTCTCCCTATTTAAAGACAAATGCTATCATTTGAAAATCATTTAAATTCTCAGTTTCTCATCTCTAATTTCCTTCAGTATGGACAGGTCTAAACTTTTCCATGTGGTACAGCCTTAACTCTAGGACACAATCCCAACTTTTAACAACCCTGAGAAAGAAGCCTTTTGAAAACATTGTGGGAAAAGGAGAAAATGCTGGTAACCAGCATTTTCTCCTTTTCCCACAATGTTTTCTACCCTTCCCAAACAAAATTTCAATTTTTCAGTCACATTTATTTTGCTGTCTGCAAATGCTTTCAATTTGGACCAGTCTATAATTTTGTCGTTTGGTAAAGGGTTAAAGGGTCAAATCTTTACCATATAACAAAGTTTTGCACTTGTCAAAATTGAAATCATTTGCATACAACAAGGAAAAAGTCAATGCAACTCAAATGATGGGATTTGTCTCTGAAAGGCATAAAACAGTGTGAGAAAGGAGAAAATGCTGGTTATCAGCATTTTCTCCTTTTCCCACAATGTTTACAAAATCCTTATCTCTTCAAAATAGTACTCCCATGTCTTTACTCCTGTTTTCAAGCAAATATAATAAATTTCAGCATCCCTGTGATTGGTAAATAATATTGCCCTTCAGGGCATAAATGTATATTGGACAGGCTAGGGGAGAATTGACCTTTCTGTCGATTTTGATTGACAGGTCATATCAGCCAATCAAAACGCAGTATAGCGCATGTAAACAAAAAGGTTGAACAAAGTGACAATCTAATTTATGTAATTTAGTTTTTTTTTTTTTTTTCATTTAAGCCAAAGAAGATTGGAATATAAAGTAATTATTTCAAAATGGATTAAAGTCGCAGATAAGAATCATGTGTAAAGTTAATTGTTACACTATGTACCCTGAAAGGAAAAATTAAATTTATCCATTCCAAAAACCTAGATCTACGAAAGTGCCTTGGGTAGATTTAACCAGGATTTTGAAAAACCAGCTACTTTACCAAACAACAGAAAAGCTGTTTTTGTTTTTAATTTAATCTTTCGCGAAAGAATGATTATGCCAAAGTGTTTTGTTTAATTACCTTTATTGAAATCTAACTGGATGAACACCTTTCAAATTCAAAACCATTAATCCTAAACAGTTGTAATCGTTATACGAAATGAACAACAGGAAGAAGTATATTTCATTGACAGCCACTTGTCATCCTGTTTCATAAATAAGTTGACATTACGAACGTCATCCTATTGTTCTTGTTGTAATAATTTAGGGAGCATTTATATTTTAATTTTTATTCCAGTTTCATTTAGACGACTTAATGTGACTGTAAACGGCACTTTTGTCTGGTTTGAACGATTGTTTTTTTTTTTCCCACGATCGTCGCATGATTGATAAATGCACATCCATTCAAAATCAGTATAACCTTTATAATCACCTCAAGTGACCAAACATACCCCCAAGTTCAAAGTTTTTAGAACATACATCTGTTAAAAATACGGCAAATCACTTAATTGATCATTTACAATAAAACTAATTGATTTTTATTCAAACAGGTATTAGAGGTGTTAATTAAGTCTTTCAACAAAACATTAGATTCGTCTATTTTGAAAACATTTGCTGTCGACAAATAAAATGTTGCTCCAGTGAAGAGATTTGTCTTTGAAAGAATAGAAAACACCCAAGGAAAAAGAGAAAAGTTTTCAAAAATCTCCTTCTAGGTCATTAGAGAACGGGATTGTGTTAAAGGGTTAAATTGTAAATCCTTTTATTATATTGTTTACAGTCAAATTGACATATTAAATACTGACGAAATGTCTTAAAATCTTATGCCCCTATTAGTAATTATAGATGTTGCCAACAGTAAGCTACTCAAAATGTATTTTTATTTGAAATGCTTTGACCGAACATAGAATTACGACCATATTTGATCTATTATTACTTTGATTTCTCATAAAAATGGTGTTCTTTAAAGTATTTTTTCTTGTGCTGTTGTTGATTTAGTTCAAATTGATAGGAAAGTTGGTAAAAAAAGTTGGGGTGATTAACTTAGAGCAAAACATCAGCTAGAATAAATTTGAAATAAACTCTCTTACTGTATTCGACGCCATTTTCTGGTTTGTTTGTCAGGCGTAGCAACCGAAATACCACGTTACAGAGGTGGGTGTGCTAAACTCACGTTTACAGAAAGGTCAATCAGTATTATCGAAGTCATTTGACCAAAGTGTTGTTTGGATTATTAAAAATACCACATGACAAAAGCATACAATTGTCCAAACTGAAAGTGTTTGCAGACGAAAAAGTAAATGTTGCTCAAATGATAGAATTTGTTCGGGTAGAAAACACTGATAAAGTAGAAATGCTGGTAACCATTTTTTTTTCCTTTTCCCAGTTTTTTTAAAACGCTTTTTTCTGAGGGTCGCTAAAACTCGGGATTGTGTGCTAAAGGTTTAATACATTTGTTGATCAAACTGTTTCTTGAACTTTTGAAACTTGTATTCTTGTTGTTATTTCACATCTGTTAAAGAAAGTTTTTTTTTCTTGTTTAAATTTGATACAGGTCCTCGAATTGGTACCTCACCAGTACGAAGTATCGTCCAGTGTTTGGCCAGAAAGGATGGGACTGATAACTTTTATGCACTTAAGGTAATTCTCTTGGACACCTTTGCTTCATGATTATGTAGTTTATTGTCATTATTTTTTCAAACCCTGAACCCTCCATTCCCTAATTCACTCTTTAACAGATGACAAAATTTTAGACTTATCTATATAGAAAGCATGTGCAGACAACAGTACAAATCTGACTCAAAAAATCGAAATTTAGCTTCTGAAGGGTAGAAAACATCCTGGGATAAGGAGAAAATGTTTTTTTTAAAAGTATGCTTTCTTGGGGTCATGAAACCCGTGATTGTGTGGTAAAGAGTCATAGTGCACAAAAAGTAAAACAATCAAAATTAAAGGTAAAATATACTCAAAAAGAGTATTTTGTACATTTGTTGCAATGTATTCAAGCTTCTTTCTACATCCAATTTTCTTTCATTCAAATTTGATCACCTTTTGTACTAAGGTCCTCTATCTTTATGTCACACAACAATACTTCAGACTGGCCCTAACTTAAAGCATTTTACAGGCAACAAATTAAATGTGGCCCAAATGATTGGATTTGTGTCTGAAAGGTTAAAAAACATTGTGGGAAATGGAGGAAAATGCTGGTTACCAGCATTTTCTCCTTTCCCCACAATATTTTCAAGAGGCTTCTCTCTACGGGTCATTAGAACTCGGAATAGTGTGGTAAGAGTTGATTAGATTTTTGCCCTTTAACCAGACTTAGCTAAAATTATATTCTGGGCAATTATTTTAAATGGTTGCGTCTTTACAGATCTTGACTCTGGAAGATTCTCAACGTGAACGGCAGGATGACAGACAGGGTAAAATGTTAATTCACACAGAGTACAGTCTGCTGTGTTTGCTGAAAAATCAAGATGGTGTGGTTCACCATCATGGCTTGTTCAAGGTAACATAACTCAATTTGATAAACTGTGGGCAGTTTTTTAGCTCACTTGAGCACAAAGTGCTCAAGGTGAGCTTTTGTGATTATGCTGTATCTGTCGTGCGTTGTCCGTCATGCAGTGTGTGTCGTTCGTCGTCCAGGCATCAACATTTACCTTGTGTGCATTCTAGAGGCTACATTTTCAGTCAGTTACTCATGAAACTTGGTAAGAATGTTTGTCTTGATGATATTTTGGACAAGTCAAAAATTGGGTCATGTCAGGTCAAAAATTATGTCGCTGGGCTACATCTTAAAAAGACCTTGTGTGCACTTTAGAGGCCACATTTTCAGCCTGAAACTCGTGAAACTTGGTCAGACTTATTTTCTTTATAATATCTCGGGCAAGTTCACAGTTGGGTTATGTCAGGTCAAAATGTAGGTCACAGGGTTAAAAATAAGAAAAATCTAATGTACACTATAGAGGCCACATTTACAGCCTGAACCTCTTGAAACTTGGTCAAAATGTTTGTCTTGATGAATATTGGACAAGTTTGAACTTGGGTTACATCGGGTCAAAGAGTAGGTCACAGTGTCAAATCTGAGAAAAACTTTGTGTGCACTCTGTAGGTCACATTTTCAGCTCGATACCCTTGAAACTTGGTCAGTATGTTTGTCTTGATGAATATTGGACAAGTTTGAACTTGGGTACCATCGGGTCAAAGAGTAGGTCACAGAGTCAAATCCAAGAAAAACCTTGTGTGCACTCTATAGGCTACATTTTCAGCTAGATACCCTTGAAACTTGGTCAGTATGTTAGTCTTCATGATGTCTTGGACAATTTTGAAATTGGGTCATGTTTGGTCAAAATGTAGGTCACTTGGCCAAATCCAAGAAAAACCATCTGTGCACTGTAGAGTCCACATTTTCAGTCCAATACACATGAAATTTGTTCACAATGTTTGTCTTACTGATATCTTGAAGAAATTTGAAATTGGGTCAGGTTGAGTCAAATAGTAGGTAACTGGGCCAGATCTGAGCAAACTTTGTATGCAGTCTAGAGGCCTCATTTTCAGCCTGATACTCATGAGACTAGGTCAGAAAGATTGTCTGTATGAAATCTCAGACAAGTTTGAAATTGGGTCAAATCAAATCAAAAGGAAGGCCACTCAGCCAAATCTTAGAAAAAACTGTTTGCAGTCTAGAGGCCACATTTTCAGTCTGATACTCATGAAACATCAGAATGTTTGTCTTGATGATATCTCCAGCATGTTCAAAAGTAGGTCAAGTTTGTCTGAAAGTAGGTCACTTACACGCACACGTTTTACGTCATTAAAGTCAGGATCTCTTCAGCTTTATCAACCATAGATGACTTTACTCAGGTGAGCACTTTGAGGCCAATAGCCCTCTTGTTTAAATTCTAAGGTTGTCTTTAGAAAATAATGTGGCATTTCAAAGAAACATTCAAAAATTTGAGTCACATTCAACTTGTCATTGAAATTTGTTGCAAATGCCTTCAATTTGATCCAGTCTAAAATTTTGACATCTAGTAATTGATTAAACCGCTGAAGAACGGAATAGACCAAAACAACATTTCAGGGAAAATCAAATACAAGCACGAGGAAAGTTACCTCAATATTCCTTTTAGTTCCTTCTATTTTTTAAATTCCTCTTATTATATACCTCCAACTTTCAATGAGAAAATATTGCAATTTATTTGAAAATGTTAAATGAAATAAATACATAGTGGTTTCGTGATTAGTAACATAATTTTTATGAATGATGGATGAATATTATTGTAACTTATTGACCAATCAAATTGCAAATCAGTATGTACATAGAGATTTACAATCATACCATATAAAACTTTGCAGACTTACTTGAAACTGTGTAGATACATTTTTTTTTTTTTTTTTTTCGTGTGTGATATTTTATCTGCATGCAATGCTTGTATTTGAGCCGGAAAATTTAGTGCTATATGATGAAGCCCCTTATAGTTCAACTGGTTGATTTTTCTTTTTGTTACAAGGATGAGGCCTGGGAAGAGAGAGAGACAGAGTTAACCAATCAAACAGTGTATACAGGATTGCGTAAGAAACGGCTGTGTCTTGTGCTAGACTGTTTAATACCTCACAACTTTAGCAATGAGAACAGCGATCTGATTAACCTACAGCACTACGTGATCAAGGAGAAGAAACTGTCTGAGAAAGAAGCTATTGTGATCTTCTTTGATATTGTTCGAGTGGTTGAGAATCTACACAAGGTAAGGAGGAGCTTTTTTATATTCTGCAACATTGATTCCAGACAGTCCTGTGTTTTGACCTTGAGAGGAGGCTTTTAAAAACATTGAGGGAAAAGGAGAAAATGCTGGTAACCAGCATTTTCTCCTTTTCCCACAATGTTTTCTACCATTTCAAAGAAAAATCCAATCATTTGAGGCAATATTTAATTTATAATCTGTGAATGCTTTTGATTTGGACAGGTCTTAAATTTTGACGTTTGGCAAAGAGTAAACTCTTCAAAAAAAAGGTTTAACGATATTGAAAATATCATTGAAAATGGAGAAAATACTGGTAGCCAAAGTGTTTCCAACCTTTTCAAACACAGATTCTAACATTTGAGCCATAATTGATCTGTTGTCTGCTAATGATTTTCATATGGACAATTCTACATGTTTAGTGGTCACTGTAAAGTTAAATTTAGACTGTTTTATACCTGTTGGAAATCTCATACAAGACAAACAAAATTGAAGAAAGGGAGAATATCATTTTTAATGGAAAAGAAAATATTGTGGAAAAAGAGAAACTTTTTGTAACTAGCTATTTCTTCTTTGCTGTGATGTTTACAAAAGCACTCAACTGCACTGGTGTTTTTCGAGATGCTTTTGCAGAGAATTAAGATCAAGGTTGGACTATACAGAATATGTAGTCTGATTCCCCATTTCTCATTGTTGCGGTACTGACATTCTCCATTGTTTATTACAGAAAAACATAGTCCATCGGGATCTCAAGCTTGGCAACATGGTTCTGAACAAGCGATCAAGAAGGATTATCATCACAAACTTCTGTCTGGGTAAACATCTAGTCAATGAGAAGGACCTACTTAAGGACCAGAGAGGAAGTCCAGCCTACATCAGTCCAGATGTCCTCAGTGGTATGTCAGCCTGTTTATTGAATAGTCCTACTGCTTAAATCTTTAGCACAAAATCCCGAGTTCTAATGACCTTGAGGAAATGGCCTTTTGAAAACCTTGTAGGAAAAGGAGAAAATGCTGGTAACCAGCATTTTATCCTTTTGCCATAAGGTTTTCTACACTCTCACAGACATTTACTATCATTTCAGCTAAATTTGATAAGTCGTCTGCAAATGCTTTCAATTTGAAACAGTCTAAAACTTCATTGTGTGGTAAAGAGTTAAAAGGCATTTAAAACATGATGGGAAAAGCAAAAAAAGCTGGTAAGCGGCTTTTTTCTTTTCCCACCCTGTTTTCTAACTTTATCAAAGGCTACTGCTATCATTTGAGCCTGGTTGAATTAGTTGCCTTTTGACATAGTCAAACTTGTGTTAAGCAACTATCCAGGTGAACATATCAAAGTGGTTGTTACAGATAGGTGGGTAACAAACTTTTTTCCAAACAAAGACAAATTTAGACTTATCCAAATTTACAGACGACAGATAAAATGATTCTCAAATGATGGGATTTTTATTGGAAAGGTTACCAGCATTTTCTCCTTTTCCAACAATGTTTTCAAACACATGCTACATCAGGGTCGTTTAAACAGATTTTAACCCTTTACCACACAATGACGACTTTTAACACCCCTGAGGAAGAAGCCTTTTGAAAACATTGTGGGAAAAGGAGAAAATGCTGGTAACCAGCATTTTCTCCTTTTCCCACAAAGTTTTCTACCCAATCAAAGCAAAATTGCACCATTTGAGCCACTTTGAAATTGTCTTCTGCAAATGCTTTCAATTTGGATAGGTCTAAAATTTTGCTGTGTGGTAAAGGGTTAAGTGGTAAAGGATTAAGACAAAAATCTGTATTTGGTCTGAAAATGTTTCTCCATTGTGGTGTTTGAGGGTTTTTTATGGAGCTTTGAATAGTAACTGAGGTACACAATGACCAGTTCAATTATTGCAAGAAAGTCGAAGCAATGGTCAGTGGTGAAAGAGGAACGATTCCTGTGACAATAAATACCATCAAACTCCAGAAAGAGTTTTATACTGAATTGAGACTAGAGCTCTCAGTGTCTAATTTGCAAACTTTATGTTATAATATGGGCTATTTTTGAAAACATCATGGGAAGGGAGAAAATGCTGATGAACTGCATTTTCTCCTTTTCCCACTATGTCTTCTATCCTTTAAAAGACTAATACAATTGTCTTAGCCCTGTTCAGTCTGTAGGTTGCAAATACTTTAATATTCATGATTCATGATTCAAAACTTTTGTCCCTAAGTAAAGAGGTCCTTAGGTAAAGAGGCAGTTTTTTTTTTTTTTTCAGGTAAACCATATTTGGGTAAACCCAGTGATATGTGGGCCCTGGGTGTTGTTCTGTTTACCATGTTGTATGGACAGTTTCCATTCTATGATAGTGTACCACAAGAACTCTTCAGGAAAATCAAGGCTGCAGACTTTAAAATTCCAAAGTAAGAATCAGATACATTGATGTAATATGGAAAAAATATATGCTCAGTTTCTTTATAGCTCAGCTTGAGCACAAAGTACTCAAGGTGAGCTTTTGTGATAGTGCTGTGTACATCATCCATCCAGGGTTGCATCTAGAGTGCGGGATTGCCGAAATCCTGCATCAAAATGAAAAAATCCCGCGAAAAAGAAATTTGTTTGCGCACCAAATCCCGCACTAAAAGGAACTAGCCCACAAAAATTGCATGATTGTGCACACCATAATCGGGGAAAAAGAGAGAAAAAACGACTTGGGGGGAATAAAATGTAACAAAATTTGCATGGTCACCCAAATAATCATTCAAAACTTAAGATCATAAACTTAAATCGTAGACTCGGGTTATTTTGATCATATCAATAGATGCTTGTCATCTGTGTTATGCAGACAAAAAGCCTCACTGCTGGGCCCACGCTGTCGATTACTGAATGCGAGAATTTAGGAAAAATGTGTCCAAAAAATGATGCACTGGGGAATCTGCTGGCAACAAGTGATGTCTTAAGGCTACAAAATTCTTGAAAGAAAATAACACTGTCATAAACAGTGAGTATTAAATATGACGGACCACCCGACACTGTTTATCACAACCTAACAACCTGGCGTGTAATGAAAAGCGAGATAATGATGTCAATCCACTGATCTAGGGTAAAATGACATGTTTTGAAGTGACCTACAACCTTTATTGACAATTTCTTGAAATATCATATGGAAATACTTTTGAAAAAATTAATTGACATGAAAAAAGATCGATGCAAAAAACCGCGAAAACCCATGACACAACAAAATGTCTATTTGATATCGTCTGATCAGAGGCACTTCAGACTGTCTTTTCAGCTTTGGTAGTGAATTTAAGCAGTAAATTTACATAAATATCTGTATGAAACAATAGATGGAAGCTAAAATCTCAGTCTAACACTGAGGTAAAAATTTCGGTGAATTTATGAAATGAAAATGTTGAACAACATAGGATAGATACGGTAGGATAGGGATTAGTCTACTTGTCTTACAGTGATTATACTGTAACAAGTGTGAAAGAAGAAGTTACGAGACATTCATCTTAACAAAGAAGACTAGAATGTAATAACCCTTTAATGGATATAATCATTATTATTTTTCCAAAGACAAAAACAAATAATACATTAAGCCTTTACCACATTATGGGAACAGCCATGAAATTTGTCCCCCCTCTTTACACTTGAAAGGGGGGAAGTGCCCCCCTTTTTTCTGAAGATGATGGGGGCCAGCCCCCCTATTTGAAAATTTCTAGATGCAACCCTGTCCATCCTGCGTCATCCAGGCGTCAACAACTACCCACATGATTAGTCCAATGCTCTTGAAACATGGTCAGAATGTGTGTCTTGATAATATCTTGGACAAGTTTTAAATTAGGTCACTTTGGGTCAAAAAGTAGCCTGTAATCATGACTTGGTCAGAATGTTTGTGTTGATGATATTTTTGACAGGTTTGAAACTGGGACACATAGGATCAAAAAGTAGGTCACTAACTTTATGTGTTTACAACATCCCAACCAGGATGTGTTCAGCTTTATAATTTCAAGATGACTTTACACAGGTGAAGGCTTTAGGGCCAGTCTTTGTCTTGTTTCCAATGCCATTATCTGTTTGTTTTTGTATGCTTTTCTGAAATTATTGATTCAAAAATAGTTATCATAGATGATATTCAAAAGAACTCAACAAATGTACATACAAGAGGCACCTTTTTGATAACTTACCTTAAATGAGCAAAATTTAACCTAATATCAAAGATGTCTCTGAGATTTGACTGATTTATTATTATAGTGATATGAGAGTGTCTGAAAATACCAAAAATGTTGTACAGAAATTGTTGATTATGGACCCACAAAGACGTCTAACAGCATCACAAGTGCTCGACTCCCTCTCAACTGTAATAGCAACCTGGTATGTATATTGTTTATATCTTATTATATCCCCCCCCTCCACCTATAAAATAGAGGGGTTGGTACTAGTATACTGGTTTCACCTTGTTTGTCCGTCCATCAGTGTGTCCATGTTTTCGTTTCTGTGCTTGAACTCAAAAGCTGTTTGACCTAGGACCCTGAAACTTTATTCAAGTGTTGCTCATGACCCAAGGAGGTGCCTTATTGTTTTGGGGTCACTTGGGTTGAAGGTCAAGATCACAGGTGACCTTTGTTTGAAAATTGTTTCCATGCTCTAACTCAAAAGCAATTTGACCTAGGACCCTGAAGCTTTATGCAAGTGTTGCTCATGACCAAAGGAGTTGCCTTACTCTTTTGGGATCACATGGGTCAAAGGTCAAGGTCATGGGTGGACTTTGTTTGAAAAACGTTTCTGGCTCTAACTTAAAAAAGCAGTTTGACTTAGGACCCTGAAACTTTATACATACATTCTCAATTTGTTTTTTTGTGCCAATAATGCCTTTTTTTCACTTTCACTCTCTCATGCCTTACCAGATTGGCTTTAGAATGTTACCTTGTCAGATAAATTGTCTGACAATAGAAATTTGTTTAAAATTTATCTGTTATGCATTGCTAGGCAACTGTTAGATTCGTACAAAAAAACAAATCAGATTCCTCCTTTTTGTATGTAATACATCTTTTTTATTGTACCTAACATAGTCCTTCTGTATTTTCACAACAGGAGGGCAATGTCTACACCAGTAGGTTCCCTGCAAGTTGTACCAGATATAGATGATGTAAAAGAACCAGAAAAAGATCAGTCTGTGCCAAGTAAACCACCAGCTCCTGTTAAAGTGCCTGAAAATGAGAAGAAAGTAGTTCTAAGTGAAGTGGTACATACACCAGTTGTGTTATTATGTCCATCTCCTCAGCGTTTGATTGGTCGCCGTCGGCAGCTTCATCCACCAATTAGACAGATGAGTAGTGATGCAGAACCTTTAACAGCAGCAGAACTACAGGCTCATAGACAAGTGTTCCAGCATATGAACTGAACATGAAAACTGTAATTTAAAACACATATCAAACATTACGATGCATAGCACATTGTTTGTTACCATTGCAGACAGTGTAGAGGAAGATCAGACTGCACAGAAAGAGCAGTCTGATTGTGGATCAAGATATTCAGAGAAAAATAACCTAAAAACTGCAATATCTGGGTCATTTTTTACTCTGACTCAGAAAATAATCATTTCATTAAATTTTTTGACAAACGGTGTTACTTACTGAAAATGATTGTAAATATAGGAATTTGTGTAGGTGCTTTTTTATCCCCTTTGTACATTTTGCCCCCTGTTTTACACAGATACACTTAGAGGCTTTCAGATGCTTTCTTAAGAATTTATGTATTTATTTCTGTTTAATTTTTATCCAAAACCAAAGTTGAATGACAATGTGTATCTTGAATTGTAAGCTGTGACATGCCATACTTAAACCTTTACTAGATGAGAGAATTTTAGACACCTGTATATTGAAAACACTTGCAAGCAACATACTAGTATTCAATGAAGCTAAAATGATGGAACATTTCTAGGAAAGGGTAAAAAACATGGTTGGAAAAGCAGTGCTAGCTCTGGCCCAAGTAAAATAATGGCCAACAATTTTTCCTTTAAAAAAATAATAGACAAATTTAGCGCGCAATGTTGGTAAAAAAAAAAAAAACATGCACATGTAACTTGATTTTTTTACACAAAGTTTAAAACTTTCATTCACATAATTATGTCCATTACAATACTAAAAAAAAAATGATCATATATATTACTTTTCTTACTTTGTAGAAAATATTGTGGGAAAAGGAGAATTGGCAGTATACCATTTCTTGGGATAGTGCTCCTTTTCCAACAGTATTTGCATAAAAGCATAGAGACTTTTAAGTCGTAGTTTCTTTTGATGAATGGTTATTTCTTTACAAAACAACAAAATTCTATTTTAATCTTACATTGTAGAAAATCTTTTGGGAAAAAGGAAATTTGTTCTACACCATTTCCTGGGATAGTGCTCCTTTTCCCACAATATTTGCATAAAAGCATAAAAACTGTTAAGTCCTGGTTTCTTCTTTACCAAACAATAATTATTTTTATTATTGTAATAAATAATGTGCACAGATAAATGGGGAAAATTTTCTATCACATAATGAATTACCTCCCTTTATGATCTGTTGACCTTAATTATTTTCAAATTGGGTCAATGAGGTCGGTAAGTCACACAATGTATTGGAAACTACTTAAAAAGTGATTCACTTGATAGAATCTAAACAGTGAAGGAGACTGCGATTATCTACATTAGCCTTTAAGCAAACACCTTTTTTTTGCCGATTTTTAAAGAGAACGGCGGTTTAAGGAAGTAATGTACACGAATTATTTATGATACCTAATTGGTTACATTAACTCGCTATTTTCAGCAGTATTGAAATCCAAGGCAGTGTTCCCACTAGCTTTTTATTTCAAGGGTACACTTACCCTCTGGGCTGAAAATCTGGGGGTAAGATTTCATATTAGAGGGAGGTAAAGCAATCCATATTGATGATTTGCAGCAAAGAAGTCTGCTTTATTCGGGTATCTATGTAAATATACTGCTTAAAGTCATTAAAAAGCTGAAAAAGCAGTCTGAAGTGACTCTGACCGGACAATGTCAAGGAGTCATTTTGTTGTGTCATGGGTTTCCGTGTTTTTTGCATCGATCACTTTTTCATGTCTGTTAATTTCTGGATAGGTATTTCCGCATGATTTGACATAAATTTGTCAATAAGGACTACAAGTAACTTCAAAACCTATCATTTTACTCAAGATAAGCGGATAATAGTCTTTTTTGTCCATATATTCTCTTACGCGAGGTCTCGCATGTGACCAATATTTGTTATGTGAATTTCATTTCTGTAACGTGATTTACGCAATAATTTGTGCGAGTGGGAACACTGCAAAGCATTCTATCACTGCGTCGATTAAAATGGTCAATCAAAATTTAAAGTGAAATAAACAGTTATAATCGCTCTTTGTTCTCCAATTAGCGGCTTAGAATAACAACCGGTAACGTGACACGCGTTATGAAATACACCAGGTCATAATTTTCATTTTCCCCATTGTGACCTGCCGATTACCTAAGGTTACGTCTGCCAAGGTGTAAAACAAGCTAGATCTATTACCACACATTTCCGGTGCAAGTTGAAGTGTGATCCAAGCAAGTACAGGAAATTTTACCCGACTTTTTTGGGAATAAAGTAATCGACAATTTTTATCAACAACTGGGAGAATTAATCGACAACTGGATTAATTAATCGACAATTGTCGATAATGTCGATTGGCAGCGCGAGCACTGGAAAAGGATAAAATGCTGGTTACCAGCATTTTCTCCTTTTCCCACAATGTTTTCCAAAGCTGTCTTTGTTTGGCTTATAAAAACACAGGATTTTTTGGCTAAGGGTTAAGGAAAAGAAGTATTGTAGGCAGAAAAAAATAAATGTAATGTTGAAGGCTTTTGCAAACAGTATAGGAAAAGTAGAAAATGCTGATAACCAGCATACCTTAAAAAGATTGTTGACTAGATAAGTCAGCACATATTTGCAGTCTGCTCTCAGTCTACTCTCTCTGCTGCTATTATCAGTAATTTCACCCTTCACCAAACAATTCCAAGTTTTGCGACCTGGAGAGAGAAGCATTTTGAAAACATCGTTGGAAAAGAGAAAATGCTGATAACCAGCATTTTCTCCTTTTCCCACAATGTTTTCTGTCCTATCAAAGATAATTCCCTTCTTATGACCTTCATTAGATTTATAGTCTGCAAATCTTTTCAATTTGAAAAAGTCTAAAATTTTGTCATCTGGTGAAGAGTTAAGTTGAATAGTCAAGACAAAATACATGTACCAACAAACTGAACAAAGTCTGTATTTAAATTGGAAAATAATTTGAACTGATAGGAAATACTTTTAACCCTTTAACACACAACCCTGGGGAAGAGACATTTGAAAACATTGTGGGAAAAGGAGAAAATGCTGGTAACCAGCATTTTCTCCTTTTTCCACAATGTTTTTTAATCAAATAAAACTTTCATCATTAGAGACATGTTTAACTTGTCTGCAAATGCTTTCAATTGACCAGTCTGCAGTTTTGTTGTTTGGTAAAGAGTTAAATTGTTAAGGATGTATATCTGTGTAAAGGTATTTACATGAACTCTTATGTATGCTTAGTGGACATAAAGTATTGCATTTCAGTGATGCCAACCTTGTAGGTCATTTCTTTTCTTATTTTCATTAGTTGATAGATGCATAGTTACATAGTTTTGTATTTCTTAGAGGCTTTTGGAAAGTTATAGCCTTAGTAAGGAAATAAATGTTTTCATTCACACACACAAAAAAAGATGCTAACTCCTTTACCACACAGTCTCAAGTGTGAAGTCTTTTGAAAACATTGTGGGAAAAGGAGAAAATGGTAGTCACCACCATTTTCTCCTTTTCCCACAATGTTTTCTGCCCTTTCACAGACATATTCCAGACAAATTTGATTTTACTTTAAGTTGTAGTCTGTTCTAAAATTTTGTTATCGGTAAAGAGTTAAATGCAATTACAAGAGAGGTTTTCTTTTTTCTGAATATGACAAAATATATAAAAAAAAAAAAAAAAGTGTAGATTCAGGTCACACTGTACATTCTGTGTGGTCTGATCTTGATTTATTCTGTTTGCAAAAGCTACAAGAAAAGTTACTGTTGGCTGACTGTCTAGGTCAAATATACTCTATGGGTGATGGGAGTAACTGAAACTTTTCATGGAGCATAAGGTGGAAATTTAGGAATTTAGGGGAAAAAATGAAAAATGGTAGACATTAGATCGAGATATTACATATTTCACTCATATAAAAAAGAAAATTTTGTCTCCACATATTGTTACATTGCAGAAAAAATAAACTTCTCTCACAGCATATGTGAGCCATGCTCTGTGAAAAGGGGGCTTAATACATCTGCAAAGGGTATCGACCAAGGTCAGCCTGTGTAGTCCAAGCAGGCTGACATGAGTGGAAACTTTTTGCTGTTGGTCAATTTTTTGCATGTCACAGGACAAGTTTACCTCATGATTCATTCGGTTGTCTTACAAAATGGATTGTATGAATCCATAATTACATGTTTGTGATGACTTGCTTGGTATAACACATCACAGAGATGCATTAAGCCCCCTTTTTGTCCGAGCATGGCCCATATGTATAGAGAATGTTCACACGAAGAATGCATCTGACGGTTGTGGTAGAAAACCTGATGACAAACCAATTGCTATGCAGCTACTAGTTTTTACATCTTTGTGTTTTATAGACAGCTTGTAGACAGCTTTGAGAACAGAGGGGAAATAGAAAAATCATTTTAGGTTTTGGTTGGTCTAAGTTCAGTCATTGTTGCAAAAAGGAAATCTCATAAGATAATGGATAGATAGACTGTAACCGAGAAAGCTATTAATGGTGCATGTAACCTTTGGTAAATGCTTTAACCCTTTGCCACACAATCCAGAGTCTAAATGACCCCAAGGAAAAGGCTTTTGAAAACATTGTAGGAAAAGTAGAAAATGCTGGTAACCAGCATTTTCTACTTTTCCCACAATGTTTTCTACTCCTTCAAAGACAGAAATCATCATTTGAGCAGTCTCTAGTTTGTCATCTACAAATCCTTTTTAACTTGGACAGGTCTAAAATTTTATCGTGTGGGAAAGGGTTACTCTTTTGCTGCGATAAACAAGTCTACAATGAAAAGTGAGTTTTTTTTGTCATAGTTAAGATTCTACAAGTGGATGATGTTGATATGGAAATCAGACTATGTGTTCTTTGCAGTCTGATCTTGGTGGATACATTCAGTAAAGTTTAGCGGCAAGCGTTAAGTTGTTGTTGCTGTAAGATTTTGTGAAAATCATGTGTTAACATTTTATATCTACAGATATATGGAAAGTATCGAAGTTAAATTGCTTAAATATGTACAAAACCAATCATGTTACTGATTTTATTGATGGGATAGAGTTATAGATTTTGTTAAATTTTCATCAATAAAATTATGTTATTTCACACAATTAAGATAGACTCGGCTGTATATATGTGTGTGCGTCACTTAACCCCTTACCAGATGACAAAATTTTAGAGTTGTTACATTTTGAAAGCATTTGCTGATTAAAAAATTAAATGTTACTTAAAACATGAAATTGGTGTTTCAAAGAGTAGACAACGTTCTAGGAAAAGGAAAAAAGTGCTGGTTACTTTTATTTTCTCCTTTTCCCACAATGTTTTTAAAAGCCTTCTTCCTCAGGGTTGTATAAACTAAGGATTGTTTGGTAAGGGGTTTAACACAGGTGAATTTTAATCATGTCTTCAAACAAAAAACATTGTATACATGTATCTTCAAAAACTGCAGATTTTTTGGAGGGGTTAATTTTTGTCAATATTACTTGTCAAGTAGATAAACAGAAAGAGGAATGTGCTATTTTGACCATGGCCAACTTTATGACCTTAAATAAAAGCAAATGCTTCACTTCCACAATGTTTTTTAGAAAGTTGTCTCCTTCAGAACAAGAGTAAAGCTATCACCTCAAGTACAGTCACATTGACATATAGGAATATAGTGGAAATTACGACTTTGCATCGAAGCCATGCTCTGTGAAAAGGGGGCTTAATGCATCTGCGAAAGGTATCGAAAATTTTTTCCATAAATTGTAAATTTTCTGCACAGCAAGGGACCATTGTACCTCCAGATCTGATTGATTGTTAGACTCAGTGGATTTTATGAATCCATGGTTTTGTGATGACTTGCTTGGTCTAACGTATTGTGGAAATGCATTAAACCTCTTTTTGCCAGAGCATGACTCAATTATGTTGATTTCCCTGACCATGAAACATTGTAACCAGTGGAAAGATTGCTTATTCTGAGCAACTTCTTCATTTGTGATAATGTTTCCCGCAGCATAAGGTACTGCAGAAGCTATAAAATGTTTGAAAAAGAAGAAAAGAGTTTTTAAAACACCATTGGTTTGTAATATTGTATGTACATATCTATTCTATTTATTATATACATAATATATATATGTAGTTATTTTTTGCCAGAATAAAGATAATGCATGTTTATTCATGTTTAGATGGAGGGAAGATTTTGGTTATCTTTTATGAGTAGCAGTAATAGTAGTAGTTGTTGTTGTTTTTGCTGCTGCTGCTACTGTTGCTTCTGATTCCTGTCCTCACACAATGGAGCTATGATACTTGCATTCATTTTGCTCATGACTTTTTAATTTTTCCCGGCTCCAGGTCAGCAAACTGAAGATAATGGCAATCCCCTGGAGTCTGGAAGCCCAATTCCATTATTTGTTACCCTTTACCACACAATCCTGACTTTTAATGACCCCCAAGAAAAAAAGTTTTTGAAAACATGGTGGGAAAAGGAGAAAATGGTGGTAACCAGCATTTTCTCCGTTTCCCACAATGTTTTCTACCCTTCCCAAAACAAATTTCAATTCTTGATTCACATTTATGTTGTCATCTGCACATGCTTTCAATTTGGACTAGTCTAAAATTTTGTCCTTTGGTCAAGAGTTAATAGCTATCTGCCAAACAATTCTGTGTTTTTGCGACCCTTATGAAGAGCATTTTTTGGAAAACGTGAGAAAATGTTGGTTCAAAACGACTTTAATCATTTAAGCAGTATCTGTCATTTGTAAATGATTTCAATTTGGACAAGTCTAAAATATTATCATCTGGTAAAGGGTAGAAACGGATAGAAAAGAGACTTTACTCTGTATGAAAGCCAGGAATTCACTGATACAATCTCTAGCAGTATTACTGAAATACTTTATCTCTTTACCAGACGATAAATTGAAAGCATTTGTGAACAACAAATTCAAGTTGAATCAAATGCCAGACTTTTCTATGAAAGGGTAGAAAACAGTGTGAGAAACAAAGTTACCAGCATTTTCTCCTTTTTTCAGTGTTTTCAAATGCCTTCTTTCCCAGGGTTCTTAAAACCTGGGAATGTGAGATAAAGGGTTGAATAAAAACATTAAAGAACAACTGACAAACAATATTTACTCAAATAGTTAAAAAAATTACAAGGATGTCTCAGTGAAGATTTCCTTGCTGTGAAATTTTGGTTTATAGAGTTTATGAATAGCAAGAAACATAAATCACAGGAGTTAGCAACAGCAAGGGCAATAGTATCAGTTCGAAAAGTGACCTCAAATATTATATGGGAATGGTGTCAAGTAGGGAATTACATCAGATGGGGTCTGGTATCAGGCAGAGATAGCTTCAAGTGGAGGAATTGTATGTATGTCACTCACAACTCAGCCGAAACAATAACTCGTAACTTTATTAGCGGAGTCCCAATAGTTTAGTCAGTAGGGTACAGGACTTGAGAATGGGATTGCTGGTTTGATCCCCAGCTTGGCCAATTTCTTTCCAAGGATTGATGATAGTCATTGCAACAGGATTCATTCCTCTCTCATTGCTGACCATTGTTTCTACGCTATCTATGTGGGATAGCAGCCAGTGACTTGGAAAGAATATTGTGTGGAGTACTGGTAGAAGAATCTCCATGAAAGCATGGATAGGTGCACTGGCTGCAGTGATGTAACTGAAATAATGTTGAAAGCAGCGTACAACACCATACAATCAATGAATCATAACTTTAATGACTGATCACCCAAAGTTTGCCAAATGATCAGTTAAATGTTGGGACCACTGTGGACCACTATAGTGCAGTTTTCAAAAAAAATGAAGACAAAGCGTGAAAAGGGGGTTAAATTCAGAATCACTTATTTGATCAAAATTTTGTTCAAAACAGGTTGGTATTATACTGAATTTTGCAAAATGAGAAAGGGTTTTAGTGTATGGTTTAAGCTCAATTCAAGTTTTCAGTATTTCTTTTGAAGAAACTAACAATTTTTTAACAACAAGCTTTGAATTTCAAACTTAACTGATATAGTAATAACTGATTTCTTGGGCATATATTGTCAAATACAGTAGCATACAGGACTTGAAACCAGGATCTGTGTTCACTGTACTGTAGAAGTTCACAAATGGCATAATTGGAGGAAAGCATGTTGTCTCAGGATTATGCTCTAGTTACTCATCCTTCCTTGCGCGCAGATACAATAAACATGCCACTTCCACAAGCTGTACATAGCAATGTAGCACCAAACCTTCAATAACCTATCTTCTTTCCTGGCAACATTTGTACAACCCTCCCGATAAGAAAAAGGTTTTGCTTACAGTCACCACAAAATATCAATGTATACTTAGTCATGCCACTAAACATAAAATCAGACTTCTGGCAATTTTATAGGTTCCTTTGTCTGTGAAGTCTGGACCAAGATAAGGGTATTCTGTTGTATCGAAGCTTTATGGGCAGCATGACTTGATGACATCAAGCATTTAAGGCTTCCTGTTCTAGATTCTTTGGGAAATCTGTGTGGAGACTTGACCACACTAAACATAAGTAAGATTGTCTAGAATGACTGCTTGACATAATGATTTGTCACAAAACCCTTGATTGATGGGTTAATGATCTAGCCCTTGTGCTCTGAATAGATTTTTTACGTCCATTCCTTTTCCTGTCAATAGTTCAATTAATTTGCTGAAATTTGACCAAAGTCCTGTACTTGCCAACAGCCATACAACTTGCAATTTGAGCCTGGATTCTTCCTGTATTGAGCATGACAGGGGCTCTCAAAACATTTCACTTATAAATGTCTAAATTCAAAAGCAAATTATGGAGAGAACTAACTACTGTCTCTGCATAAAACTATGAAGGTTTGGTCTATTAAAGGCCCAGTAAAGGCAAAAATATCAAAGCAGGTGTCATAATACATTTAAATTTAAATCATACCATGTAAAAGTATGAAAAATATTGTGGAGATGAGTCTGTTATTGTGTGGTCGGGCCATATTATAGTCGCTGGCAGAAAAAAGAATTTTAAAATCAGGCAAAAAGTAAACAAAAGACACAGCTACCTGGTAGGTTTTAACCTAATTTTGAAATTAATTTCACTGTCAGCAACTAACACTTGGACCGACCGATGACAGATTGTCATCTTCACAATAGTTTCCATACTTTTAAATGGTATGATATAAATTCAAATGCATTTAAACACCTGCTTTGTTTACTTTTGGGCTTTATTGTTACTTTAAACAGATCAGTATTTCCATGTGAAAAACAACATGCCACCCTTCTTTGAGCTCTGAGCAATGGCTACATAGATCTATTGACTTTGAGCTTTCCGTTGTCATTTTTAGAAAGGGGGTCAATATACAGTGTTATGACCTGCATAGGCTTTTACATTTATTTTCCTTCTGCAAAAAAAAAAAAAAAAATGAAAAACAAACAAACAAAAGAAAACCACTTTTGTATTTTTGAACTGAACACTTTTACTTGAAGTGATGCTGTCACACATGCTAAGCACTTCTAATCAGTTGGAAACGAAATTGTGATGTTTGAAGATTAACCATGCAGGCAGTCCGATCTTTGATACACATTCTCACTCATTATATTAGCCAATTTGGACAAAAACTAACCTATATGCAGTTAGTTGCATCATAAGTAAAAATAAAAGAATATACTTTTCATAAAAATCAGAATCAAAAGGGCTCAAAAAGAAGCTCACATATTACAGTTGTGGTCTGAAAAACAAATTTAGTGATTTAAGGTAGTAGACCCGTAATAGAAAACAGCTATTTCCACTATGACATTATCCTACAAAATTTGCTATGATTAAAAATGAGTATTATTTTACCACTTTAACCGAGCCACTTTTTCGTTTTTTTCCTTCTTAGAATTATCATTTATAAATCTAAAACCACTATATTCTCATAATAATTACCTCCCTTTTCAGGAAACTAACAAAAGTATCAACAAAATAATTTCAAGATAGACATCAAAGGAATTTCTGGTCGGTTAAAAATGTGCAAATGTATTATATCGGTATAAATCCTTATTTATCAACTAACAAGAAATTTTATTCAATGTTGCACTAGAAGCATTAGGGGTCTACTACCTTAAAGGTGGGTATTTAGATTTTTCACATCTCACCACATATATATATATATATATATATATATATATATATATATATATATATATATATATATATATATATATATATACACACACACACACACACACACACACACACACACACACACACACACACACACACACACACTGAAATTTATATGAAAAAACAATACAAATCATCAATAATTAAGAATCATAAAATTACAAAAAAAATTTTTTTTTGATGGTGTTCCCTTAAAAGGCTACGTAGCCTCTTAAGGTATTTTTAGATTTCGCGCCAGAAATCAAAAAAGCATTGTGGGAATGTCAAGTGACTGGCACGTGACTAATGACGCTTAAATTCCATAACATAACAAACATGTAATTATTTTCCATAATGTCTTCTTCTGACGCTATGTTTGAAGCTTCGTCTGCGTATTTCCGGTATGTAAATGAGCGAGTTGCTCATGTAAAAATAGACCGTGTTTCCCGTCGGTGTCGACCTGGGCCGTAGTAAATCTCTAATTTCTCTTGTTGTCGGATGGTTTTCGACTACTGGGGTTTTATGAATGAAAATTAAAAGGCTTTGGGAGTATAAGGATGATTTTTTTGTATTTCTGTAAAATTTTCGTCCCAAAATCTGAGAGGCCACCTTTAAAATGATATTTGTGATATTCCCGTGTCTTCTTGGTAAGTTCCTTAAAAAACAAATGAAATCTCCACACATATTTAAAAATACTGCTTTGTGTCCCGAGTGATACATTCTGAATGATGAATCATAAAATGTAGTATGAGTATCATTTTCAGCATTGATGGCTTGAAAACTGACACCTTCTATCGCATTCTCCGACGAGAAAGTGTCTCCATCAATTAAAATTGTTGCGGATGAGTTATTTTAATCACACGAAAAGATTTTATCACATAAATCCTACCCCGGCAGTGTATTAAACCCATGACTTATTTTTGATACACTAGTGTATTATCGTTTTTTGGGTTCCGATTCTGATCAATGGTGAGCAACAACCACGGTAAATGTCGGAAATTGTACTACTACGCCGCGGAGAAATGACGTCATTGTGGCTAAGGCGTATGGACATTGTTGCTAGGACGCCTGACTGGACAGTTTTTGATTTTCATGTTTAAAAAAAACCCCCAAGAAATGCAGGGAAAGCTTTTTAAAAAACAACAAAAATTGCTGAATTAGTTGCACTTACCCTCTCCAGAGACTGCTTTATTCTACTTTCATGGAGCTATCTACTTGTGTATTTACACATTTTTACACATTTGAAACTGAACTACAATTATGAACATTGACCCGTGAACGGTGTATAGGTAAAAGGTGATGAGGCTAGATATTTTTTTGTCTGTCATTCGTTTTGTGTGATAAATAGAATCTCACATTTGTGTTTATATGTGTTATCTCCCGCTAGATGGCATTCTATAAATACGCATCTATCTAATATGGGCATTATTGGTACAGAACCGGACTACTTTCCAAAATAACAACCGTTACTTTGAATTTCAAAATGAAACAAACGTTTACTCAATAAAACGCTACCTGGTGCGATTCATTCAGCTGTGATCGGTTAACATGTAACCTATGCATCAGCCATTTATTAAAACAGCCCCTACATGCTTGGGTAATAGGTTAATAGCTTCACTGTAAGCCCTACTTTTCCCGAATATTCGGGGGATGGGTGATGCGTCATAGCAGACAGGTCGAATCTTCGAAGAATATGACATGCGCAGACAACGTGTTTATATGTACATGTATTATAATTTTTATCAAACTCGTTGACTAAAATGTATTTGACGCTCGCCAAGGCTCGCGTCATACAATTTTAGTCAACTCGTTTGATAAAAATAATAATACAGCCGTATTTAAGATGGTTTTATTTATTTATTTTTTTTTTGTAAAAATCTATTTTTATGGTAGTCTTGATTTTCTACCAAGAAGTAGAGACCTATATTAATGTTTTTGAAAAGTTATATTTACTGTACAAGCATCTGTTTACTAACAGCACTAGCTTAAATTTCAATTTTCAATTTTTCTGTCTGCATTTTTTTTACAGATGCTCTTGATAAAAGGTTCCAACTCATGCCTTGTGATTGAGATAGGCTAGCAAAATATGTCTCATTTTTAAGACAACACTTTGTTATTACAGGAACAGAACAACATTGACTTCTATCCCAAAAAAATGAAAGAAATATTCAAACTAGAAAAATGGTAAAAAGAAAATATGTCTTGCAAAAAGCGTTACACTCGGGACATTTTTTAGGGGGTTTTCAGTCATAACTTTTGAACGGAAAGCACAATCAAGCTGAAATTTTGCAGCAGTTTTCTCAACATTAAAACACAATTTTAAAGTGTAAAATAAGATTCAGGTGTGAAATAATTTGCATTTTATGTGGAAAAAAGAAATGTCTCCATTATTTTGAAAACTGCCCTCTAGCAATTTGATTAAAACAAGTTTTTCTCTGTTGAAATAGCTCACCATCGATTGGAATTCATACCAGCAACAGATAAAAATGTCAGAGGGATGTTTTAACGTTTTATTTGCTCACTGAGCACAAAGTGCTCAAAGTGAGCTTTTGGGATCATGATGTGTGCCATGTACGTAGTCCGTGGTCCAGCGTCTACAATTACCTTATGTGCACTCTAGAGTCCACATTTTCAGATGAATACTTATGCAACTTAGTCAGAATATTTGTCTTGATAATAATTATCTGGAAAGAGTTTGGAATTGAGTCACGTCAGGTCGAAAAGGTCTTTGGGGCAAATCGTAGGAAAACCCTTTTCGCACTCTACATTACGGGCCACAATTTAAGTCTGTTACCATTGAAAGGTGGCCGAGATGGTACTCTTGATAGTATCACTGACAAGTTCGAAAGTGGGGCATGTTTGGTCAAAAGGTTGGTCACCACCTTGTGCAACAATATTTCCGTCGTGTCACGGCGACCAGTGTAACAACCCATACATTCCTCGATGGGTTCTTTCACCAGCACTTCGCGCAATACTTTCTGTGACATTGTCCGTTTTCCTACTTTCCTACATAAACATCAACGAAACATTTCTGGTGGTGAGGTACGAATGGATCTTGTCGCAGTGACGATTACCGGTCCTCAGAAGGAGTTCTTCCCAGCTGATATAAGGTCTTATGATCCCTTGATTACAAGCCCAGTGCAATACCGACTGAGTCGCGTGACTTGGTGGCAAACACTTGGTCGTTAAGGTACCATTATCCTCCGCTAGGTTGCATTTTTCAAATACATACCTATTTCATTTGAGCATTCTGGGTACAGAATCGGACTTCTTTTCAAGATGACGATGCAACGAATTTCAAAATGAAATCTGCGTTTATTCAAAACAACGCTAACCGGTATGATTCATCCAGCTATGGTTAGCTAGCATAATTACAATCTATGCACTAATCATCTATAAATACAGCCCATATAAGCCTGGGAAATAGCCCTAATATTAGCCAAGCATGATGCGGACAGATTTTTTGTTGTTAAATTCTTTGAAAAAACCCTGCACGAATCGATATTTTCCTTATATCTATATCAGAAACTGTATAGGGATTGCAGTAAACAAACGTATTTTTTGAAAATTATATTTCCTGTTTGAAACCATAGTACTTTTAAGAAATTTGAAGTGATAAACAGGCTTGATTTCTCTACATACGTATTATTCATAGCTAATTTTCGCTTACTACCTTTTAGCGCAGGGTTTTGGGTTTTGTGCACCGCGTATAAATATTCATCCTGTACAGGATAGTGATGTGTCATAGCATACAGGTCAATCTTCACATAGTATGTCATGAGCAGGCAACAGTCAATGCACAGTGTTGTGTATTTTACTTTTTCTTTCAGCGTAACTTTGTGTGCACCCTAGATGCCACATTTTTAGTTGGATACTCATGAAACTTGGTCAGAATGTTTGATTTTATGTGACCTACAAATTCTAGCCTATGATTTTTCTACAGTGGGACTTGAGTATTAGTGTCCCTTATTCAGTTTTCTTGTCGATATTTCAGCTAAACTTTATAAAATGGATCTGTTTGGGCAGAACTATTTCAACTCTAGTTTATCAAACGTTTCAGTTTGAATACTTCCCTCACAGTGTTAACCTTTACCACAAAATCCGGAGTTTTAAGGACCCTGAAAGAAGAAGTCTTTTGAATATATTGTGGGAAAAGGAGACAATACTAGTTACCAACATTTTCCCTTTACCAATCTTCCAAAAATGTATTCAGCATTTTCTCCTTTAACAACAATATGCGCTACCCTTTAAAGGACGAATTTCATGTCTGAGCCAAATGTAATAATTCGTCTGCAAATTCTATCGACAAAAACAAATCCAAAAATTTGTCGCCCGGTGAAGAGTTGATCCCGGTAGCGCAGTCGGTAGTGTACAGGACTTGAAACCAGGATACGTATTTACCAACCATTCTCAATAATAATCTCGTATGTCTTATTCTCAATAATTTTCTAGATGTGAAAGTAACACAATTTCTGATTGGCTAAACCAAATGGTTTAGCCAATCAGAAGTTGTGTCACTCTCAAATTTAGAAAATTCTTGAGCATAAGACTAATAATATTCTTAAGAATGTTTGGTGAACACGGACCAAGGAGTCACTGGTTCGAATCCCAAGGCGAATTTCTTTCCAAGGATTGATAGCAGTAGGCGCGACCGGATTCATTCCTCTCTCACCACTGATCAATATTTCGACGATGTTTATGTGGTAAAGCAGCCAGTGTTTTGGGAATTATATTATGTGAAGTACATGTACTGGTAAAAGAGTTTCCAGGAAAGCACGGATATGTGCACTTGTCGCCGCGATATAATTGAAATAATGTTGAAAACGGCGTTAAACACTATACGATTAAACAAACACACAAACAAAAGGCAAACTGGATAGCAGGAAATCGACCTTGCGCCTGTAGACGTTGTAGACGTGCTTTTTCAACGACCGTAAGGAAGCGACAGGAACTCTCGACTGTCAACAGGAAATGCTATAATCAGGAACTCTCTAAGGTACATCAAGCGTTTGCCGAACAATTCCGTGTTTTAAATAGGACCGTCAAGAACTCTCGCATGTCAACAGGAAATGCTATAATACGGAAGTCGTTAAGGTACTTAAGCGGTTGGTTAACAAATCCGTGTTTTAAAGGAGGCTGCTTTACCCTTATCCTGTTTAATAACTAAATTGAAATTTTTTAGCTGATAGTAAAAACCCAATTTTGGCTGTTTCAAAGGTATTTTTGGGCGAATAAGATGTCTTTATCGGGCACTGTAGATCAAAAGTCAGACTGCACATTCTGTGCAGTCTGGTCTTGATCTACACTGTCCGCAAAAAGTCAGTGAATGGCTTAAGGGTTATTTTTTATGCCATAAATCAAACGTTCTTCCAAAGCACAGATAAATTATACATATATTGTTCTACGAGAGTACAATATACATAAACAATACAATACAATTATTTAACAAAGATAAACCTGCAGAACGCAAGCAAACCTTATAGAGCTCCTCTGCAATTTACGGTTATTGCATGTATAAAGTACAATGTAAAGAACAAGTCTAGAAAATGCACAAAAAAGAAAGAGATGCATGGGAAAAAAGGGAGGACAGCTGGATGTGCAGTGTAAGGCCTACTGGTTAAAATGTCATCTAAAAATAAAACATAGAGACAATAAAAACTTTCAAACTAAACGTCACTGCTGGTAAGTGTTTGCTCTGCTTGGTAAAAACGATATGATATGTAGTATATATAAGAGTAATAGGATGTAGTACATGTATATATACTTGGTAAGAATATTTAGGTATTATGTAATAGATTTATACAAACTATTAAACATGCAAGAGAAAGAAGGAGGTCACTAAGAATGTCTTCAACTGGTTTCTGTGGGAGAATACTGTATTGTCACCGATAAGGCAAAAGAATCAATACACTAAAAAGCACATCTTCCACTTGCACGGATATACTTATGTGCTGCAGCAACTATTCTTTTATTAGCATGCAGGATTATCTAGACGTTCATTTTCATACAGGATGGTTCGAAGAGAGAGACTTTTGTTACATCATTTATTAGTCATTATAAATTGGACAATTTAGAAAAAATATTCAGTTGATTCCTCTGAGCCAGATTTACAGGGTGTGATTGCACTAAGTTTTACAAGTATATATAATAATTAGGAGTGACACACCTGTCGCGCAACCTAGCATGGATAATCTGAATTTTTCTTTCACCGAAGAAGTATAGTTGTCTTGGAGTGGGTTTGCCAAGGTTTCAGTGACACTTTCTTTCTTTCTTTCCTTCTTTCTTTCTTTCTTTCTCTCTCTCTTTGTTTGTTTGTTTGTTTGTTTCTTTCTTTCTTTGGGGGCAGTTCCAAACTGATTTCATAATAATATGGTGTGAAAAATTATTATAGACTAACTGGACAAATATACCAATCATATTTTAAGAAATTGTTGGAAAATTACTCATGTCGGTTCTGATCTTTTCTTGACTCTTCGTGTCTTTTCGTTGCATTTTTACGTTTCTAAGGTAAATCTGAGTTGGGATGTTTCGCACCCTACATAAAAAAATCTGCTAGTGCAAAAAGTGCATTCTGGACCCGTATTCATCCACCATTTTCATATCATTCTTATTCCAAAGATTTTTTTTTTTTTTTCTTTTATTTTTTAAAGTAAAGCAATTTCTGATTGGCTTAACTAAAACTAACTTGCGTTACTGTCTTTACCGAGAAAACGTACTGAAAATGTATTGTAGAACGTGCCTTGAACTTGTGTCTACACTACCTGATAAGGATGACATTGTGGCGAATTAGACATGTCTTTGGCTACCTAAAATTGTTCCGTTCTGAATTAACCCTGTATCACACAACCGAGGACGAAGGCTTTTAAAGACATTGTGAGAAAAGGAGAAAATGCTGGTGACCATCATTTTCTACTTTTCCCACAATGTTTTCTATTCTTTCAAAGAAAGATACCATTACCTCACCGACGTACAATTCTTTGTTAGAAAATGCTTTAAGTATTAAGTCAAGTCTAAATAACTTATCCAACGATTACGTGTTTTAGAGCCCTGAGGACGAAGCTTTTGAAAACATGTTGGAATAAGTATTTTCCTTTTTCCTTTTATGCTTCCTATCATTTCAAAAAAAAAACAAAAAAACTCGTATCATTTGAGCCACACTAATTTTGTGTCTGCTAAAGCTTCCAATATGGATAAGTATACAAATGTTTGTCTGGTAAAGAGTTTCAACTGTCCTTAACTCTTTAAACAAGTAAATAAATTGCAATTTTTTTAATGGCTACAAATCTAGTTTCACTTCAAGATGAAGGGACAGTTTGGTCATAATCTAAATTACAGTAGTGGACAGTGTAGATCAGAGATCAGACTGCATGTTCTGTGCAGTCTGATCGTGATCTACACTGTTCACAAAAACTTCTAGTGTCTTCTGCAGTAAAGAAAGATTAAAGGCTTCAAATAAAAGACGTCGAATCTTTAACCACTAGAATTCTTTAAAACGAACACGCCCCTCCCCCTCTTCCATAATACCAGATTCTTTCATGCTCGCATCGTAATGATTTGATAATTGACAAGCTAGTCCATTACAAATGGTATGCACTACTTTACATGATATAATTCTTAGTTTAGTAACGTTATAGTTAAACAAACAAACTGCGCATGAGTGCGCTGTAAACGGGAAGTATAGTGACCGTCTGTGAAACGCAGTTAATAAAAAACATCAGTGATCGAACGAGAGAATTTATCTGTATATTCGGACGAATTTATAGTACGTTCCAAGCAACGTAAGTGGTATTGAAGTTAAAATAACAATGTATGCATGGCGGTGGATTGTTTTATTATTGATTTTGGACTTTTTTCTCTGTGCCTTCTCCAGGGAAAGAGAAGTTGAAGTCAATACCACTTTTGGGAGCTTTATTGGCATATCTGATGATAGAGTAGTGTTCAATGAACAGAAAAAAGGATGTATGAAATTTTTAGGAATTCCTTTCGCTCTTCCTCCGACAAATGACAGGCGTTTTTCGCGGCCAGAACCGGAAGTCCCAAGACAAACCAAATACAATGCCACTTTCTTTCGACCACATTGCCCGCAGTCTGAGATATCAAATCCATACATCAAATATTTCAATTCAAGCGAAGACTGCTTGTATTTAAATATTTTTATACCGGGTGACTCGATCAAAAATGAAAGTAAGTATCCGGTTATGATCTGGATTTACGGAGGAATCTTTGCACATGGCGGCGCAGATTATTACTTTGGTGATATTTTAAGTGCATTCAATAATGTCATAATTGTGACATTTAACTACCGCATGAACGTGTTTGGATTTCTGGATGATGGCACTGGCGCATTTGCTAACAATGGACTCCATGACCAAAAACTGGCAATAACGTGGGTACATACACATATACGATCATTTGGTGGCAATCCTGATCAGATCAGTTTATTTGGTGAATCGGCGGGTGGAGTGAGTGTGATTTACCAAACCTTTCACAAGGAAAACCAAGGTAAAATCAAGAGAGTTATAGCCCAGAGTGGTAGCCCACTGGCGTCCTTTGCGTTCCAACCATCTCCAATAACGTTGTTTGACGACTTCAGTTCCAGACTTCAATGTAAGCTAAAAACTTCGTTTGAAAAACTGAATTGCCTTCGTAACAAATCAGCATCCGAAATTATATCGAAGCTAGATGCACTTGATCTGTTTTTACCATCAAGTGACGGTGAGTTCTTGAAAGGAGATCCTAGATTGATTTTAAAAAAAGACAATCTTGACAAACGTGACCTTGTAAAGTCCTTAATGGGGGTTGATTTTATGACAGGGATTAATAGTAAGGATGGTGCTTCCCTAGTTTTAAACTATTGGTCTCGTTATGTCAAAGGTATGTCGTTGGAAGCTGGTATACAAAGGTACATGTTCGAAGGGGTCGGCGTGCCCCTACTTCTACAACGGACTCTGAACAATCCAAACAATGCCATTACAAGTGCAGTTGTTCACCAGTACACAGATTGGTCACACCCGAAAGATGCACAGACAAACAGGGACAAACTCGTCGATCTATCAACGGACCTTTTCTTTTTAATACCAGCTGTTCGAATGGCGGACATACACGCCAAGAAGTCAGTGAAAACAAAAAACACGTATTTTTACCAATTCAGCCACAAACCTTGGATTATGAAAAAGCCGACTTGGTTAGATGGGGCCTTACATGCTTGGGAAATCCCATACGTCTTTGGTTTAACAGATTCGCTGAAAATACCAGCCGGAATCGATCCAGACGCAGAGCTAGAGAGACCACATGAAGAAGTTCAACTATCCCTTGCTATGATGAAATATTGGACGAATTTTGCGCGAACAGGGTAAATTGCCTTTTTTGTTGTTCGTTGTATGGGAACTACTCGTATTTGTTTAACTCAACAATACTACAAATTTTTAGGCATATCCAAATTGAAAGCATTTGCAGAACACAAAGTAAATGCTACTCACACTCTGAAACTGTCTTTGGAAGGATAGAAAACACTATAGGAAAAGGAGAAAATGCTGGGTCCCAGCATTTTCTCCTTTTCCCGAAATGTTTTCAAATGCCTTCTTCCTCAAGGTTACAAGTCGGGATTGTTTCGGCCGAAAGCGTCTCTTCAGCTTTAATATCAAAGGGCTAAAATTCCTGAGCGATTACGTGTTTCAACATCCTGTTTAACTTGCACGTGATGTGGTGCTGATATCGATCTACATGTAAATTGACCGAAAAGGCAATCATAATTTGATCTGAATTCTACGGGCAAACTCTTAACTTTTTACCAAACTGCAAAATCTTATATTCGTCAACATTCAAAGCATTTGCAGACGACAACTCAAATGAGACTTAAATGGTGGGATTTATCTGTGTTGGTCTATGTTAGATTCGAAAACATTGTGGGTAAAGGAGAAAATGCTGGTCACCAGCATTTTCTCCTTTACCCACAATGTTTTCGAAAGGCTTTTTCTCAGAGTTGTTCATAGTCGGGATTGTTTGGTAAAGGGTTAACCAGGGAACCAAATATTAGACTCATCCAAAGTAATAGCGGTTGCAGCGGACAAATCGGAATTGACTCAAATGATGATGGAATGTGTCTTTAAAAGGGTAGGAAAAAATGAGGGGAAAGGAGAAAGTGCTGATTACAAATATGTTTTCTTTTTCCTCAATGTTCTCAAAAGCATTAATATTCTCATTAAAACACGGGATTGTTTGGTAGAAAGTTTAAACTAACGCGTACACGTTTGACTGTCCACACATGCGATTTCGATCATTACATTCTAAAAAAAATGTATGGCAGATGACACTTAAAGATACATCACTATACGTTTTCATCCAGTTTTTAACTCATTTCATCTTTATTTTATCAAACTATTATCATTCTTGTATCTTCATGCCAAATATTGTCCCTGACGGTTGCAAGATTGCAAATATTACAACCGATAGAAAACGCATTTCATTTTTCCAAGGGCCATCATGGAAATCACTGTTGTGACGTTTCCGGTTTTAATAAAAAATTTCCGATTTATGTTTTAATCTCTTACACCAATACATGTATATCGGTAAGTTATCTATGTTTACACAGCTGACTAAATTTTGAACCATTCCATGGTTTATCAAATTTTTACAACATTTTTTCTCTCTGGCTGTAAGGATATGTCTTTAAAACATCCTTGTAAAGTACAGTTTATCTTCAAGAACCACGATTGGTTTATATGAGTCACGATCTAACCTTTACGTCATAAACGACCCCCATGGAAAAGGAGCTTTGAAAACATCAAGGGAAAAGGAGAAAATGCTGGTAATCAACATTTTCTCCTTTTCCCACAGTGCTTTTTACCCTTACAAAGAAAAAGATTCTAATGTGTGCAACATTTAGTTTGTCGTCTGCAAACGCTCTCAATTTAGAGCTGTCTAAAATTCTGTCGTTTGGTAAAGAGTTATAGCATACAGCCTTGGAATCAGAAGAAATTACTCATTTTCATTTTCTCGTTCTGCAAAATTGCATCAAATGTCGCCTGTTGCAAGACGAAATAACATCGTCTGTAGATTGTAATGTTTCTAATGGCCTTGGTCTAAAATGGTTGATCTATTTTAATTCTACTTTACTTCATGTAAAGATATTTTTCTCGTTATTTCATTAATTTATTTAGTTGCGTCTTTTTAATTCAGTGATCCAAATTCTTCGGATCTTGAGGTGTATGGATATCCAAACTGGACCAAATACGACTCATCGGCCGAGAGCTACATTGACTTCACGATTAATATGACGTCACACTCTGTTCAGCGCCACCTACATGGATCACGTGTACATTTCTGGAGAGATCTCTTTCCGATTCTGCAAAATCAGTGCTCCGTCAAAGACAGCTCGCGCTGTGTTACATCCTCAAATACAAGCTATGAAGTGCAGAATACATCTTCAGGACATCAAGTTTCATGTTCGTTTTTGACAGTGTTGCTTCTGCTAACTGTATCGATTTCACTAGTGAGCAATACTGTAGAAAGAAAATAAATAGCAATCCATATTGGACATGTGTCACATGTCTTTCATGCTGTTTGTGACAGAAAAAAAAAAATGTTTTTACTGTATTTTTTTTTTTTTTCGACGTAGCTGAATGTGCTGGCTTTAGTCCTACTTTTTGGTTCTGATATCAATGCTGATAACCATGTTCTATTATTTCTGACGAAAAAAAATCCATAATCTGAGGTCTACACATTTGATTTGTTTTCTGGGGTTTTTTTTAATCATGGACAAGTCTAAGGTTGAATTGCCTGGTACAAGGTTACAGAGCAAATACGAAAAGAACCGGGATCCATATTCACCAACCATTCTGAAGAACATTTGGTTTAGCCAATCAGAAGTTGTGTTACTTTCAGATTTAGAAAATTCTCGAGGATAAGACTAAGAATGGTTGGTAAATAAGGTATTCCAATTTTTCAAGGCGTCGCTCGTGCGAGTATCTCATATGACATGGTACAGTGTAAATCAAGGATCAGATTGTTCGTTCTGCTGTCCGATCTTTATCTATAACTGTCCATAAAAGGCACTAATTACACCATGATTTACAGTCTCCGCCAAGTAACCTGGAGTTGTCCTCATTATAATTATATACTGAACCGCAAAAGAAACGTCGCAATTTTAATAATTCCATATGGTATCGAAAACAAAATATTTTTTTCTTTTCTTGATAATACAAGTTTTTATACCAAAACAAGGTAAAGGTAAATCACATTTTGATTCAATTTTCGCTTGATTGATTTTCAAAAGATAGTGCATCACGTTCGTACCTTGGGCTTCTCGTGGGACACACTTGGCGGCAAAAATTGTGAAAATTTAAATGTTCCTGATTTTCGTGCTTTAATAGGGTATAAAAGGATTGAAAATTTTAATCATTGTCAGTATCAATTTTGACACGGAAGCTATGCCACGTTTGAGTCCACAACAGAGAGAACAAGCTATTGGTAGACTGCATGCTGGGCAATCCGCAAGAGTTATCGCCAATGACTTCAACTGTTCTACCCGGACCATTGAACGTCTTCGGACACGTTACAATGACACAAACAGCACAGATGACCGGCCAAGGAGTGGTAGACCTCAAGTGACAACACTGCTTCAGAATAGAGGGATTGTCCGTCACCATCTGATGACTCGGTTCGCGACAGCAGCTGAAACTGCCCGAAATACTGTCGGAACACATCAGCGACGAATCAGTGATGATACCGTCCGTCGCCGATTAGCTGCAAGAAACATAAGATGTCGCCGTCCCGCTAGAGGTCCTGTTCTTACGCCACGTCACCGCCGGGAACGTCATCAATGGGCTTTGCACAGACAAAATTGGCGTAATCAACAATAGCGAAAGATCCTGTTTTCTGACGAAAGCCGTTACTGCATATCCACAGCAGATGGCAGAACAAGAGTGTGGAGAAGGAGCGGAGAACGTTTTGAAGACAGTTGCATTCTGGAAAGACTCTTGGGGCGGTGCAAACATCATAGTATGGGGTGGAATTGGATTAAACGTGAAACTTGGTCCAGTTGTCTTCCAGAACTTTGGTCCGGGAAGAGGCAATGGCGTGACAGCTGCCCGATACATTGACCAAGTTTTGACACCCCACGTTTTGCCACATTTCGCAAGTCATCAAAACAGGACATTCCAGCAAGATAACGCACGTGCACACACAGCAAGAGTCACAAGGGACTTCCTACAACGGCATAACGTCAATGTTATAGATCGGCCGGCTTTGAATCCAGATCTTAACCCTATTGAACATTTATGGTACGAAGTTCAAAGACGGTTGAATGTAAAGCAGCCAAGACCCACAACTGCAGCTGAACTTTCGCTAGCGTTTCAAAGAGTATGGGCACGTATTCCAATGGCATTCATCAATCGCCTGATCAACTCAATGCATCGAAGATGTGTCGCCGTGATTAGTGCTGGTGGTGGACATACACGATATTAACTTTAATAGTGCAAATAAATCATCAAAATGCTATGATGTTGCGCAATTGAGACATTCAAGTAAACATGATAACCTAGAGACAGTAATTTCATCATTGAAAGTTCGTGAAATGAGTTTATTCAATAAAAAATTCATTTTAAAATAAACGTCTGTGAATCTGTATTTTTGTGCGACGTTTCTTTTGCGGTTCAGTATATATGAACGAAGTACAGATATACTGCAGGAAATGACACCCGGATGTACTTTAAACAATTAAGTCGTCCATGTGCGCAGTGAAGGGATGAAGAGCATTCAGTGGGCGAAAAAATGTGTTTCATTTAGGTTAATCATAAAAACAAGTATAATTGAGCCATGCTCTGGCAAAAGGGGGGCTTAATGCATTTCCGTGATGCTTGATACCGAGGGAGTTCTCACATAATTATGGATCTATAAAATCTATTTTGTCTTACAACCGACTGAGTCATGAGATACAGTTATCCTTTGGCATGCAGAAAACTGACCAATAGCAAAAAGTTTCGGCCCAGGTCAGCCTGCGCGGACTGCGCAGGCTGACCTGAGTCGATAGTTTTTGTAGACTCACTAGGCTCCCTTTTCACAGAGCATGGCCCATATTGTTTAGTTTCATGCACGTATTTAGCTTGAATGACTGGCTGAACATTTTACGTCATAGAATTTACATAGATTCCTGCATAGGTCATGCAAGAAGTTCTAATTATTGACTCGGACACGCATGTTTAATCTCATTGGTTTATTTAAAGATATGTATATATCATAGTTTAGTAGATTTTTATTTATTACGCACATGCGTAAAAGTAGACGCTAATGAAGTTTACGTCAAGTAGTATTTACCTTTTACCACACGGAAAATATTTTAGACTTGCCTAAATCAAAATGATACTAAAACCAGACGGCATACAAAAAATGTAACTCAAATGATGGAATTTGTCTTGTAAAGGTTGGAAAACATTGTAGCAAAAGCAGAAAGTGCTGGTTACCAGCACTTTCTGCTTTTCCTGCGATGTTTTCAAAAGTCTTTTCCGTTGATACGAGAGAATTGTTTTGCAAAGGGTTTATGATGTCCGAGTAACATCAAAAGGGAGATGGTATAATAATGTCATGGTTGCCATACATCAAACTTGATATTTCGGTATTCCTTTGATCACAAAATCTGTCATTGTTGCATATTGTCCGGCTCATTTGCTTTCATTTATGGTACCCTCAAAACTATTTAATAGTCATAGATTTATTTGGATTTTTTTTTGCACATATCTTTTGTACTATTTTGAAAAAGCTCTGCTCTTCTATTTCAAACAGAAACAAGCGGCCCGGTTCAAGCGCAAATAATTTGCGGTCTCCTTATCACGGTCGAACAGATCTTTAGCAATACATGTGATTTGGTGATCAGTTCAGTAATCACTTTTGACAAAAAAAAAAAATGCCTGAAAATATAATTGGAAACAGGGATAAGACTGGAACCCAGGATAGGAAACAAGGACTGTCTTCACAAGGCGTTGCCCACCAATTTATGTGATCCAAATGAATGTTACTACATGCAATTTTTTGACTGGTTACAATATTGGTTGACTTGTGAAGCACATTAAAAAAGTTTATTTGTTTCTTTACTTGCTAGAATTGTACTTTATCGAGTGAAGCTGAATACGGGTGATACCAACGAAAAATAAGCAAAGATATATTCTTTAGATATACCCTCTGAAAAAATCTTCGCAAATTAAGCTTTGGTGTTAAGCACATAGAACTGCCAAGAATCATGAGTCCACAATTGTTTTGAACGCCTGACAGAATGCTCCCTCAACCCCTTTAGCACAACTATGAACGAGGGTTAGCCCTGGCTTTATGACCAGCTCACAACAATATAAAACTCTCTTACACATGTATGATTAAAAGTAGTTTCTATTTTCGGTGATAGTTTCGTGACCTTAGACATGACAGGGGTTAATTGATTTTTGCATTGTCATGACGCAGTAATAACATGTATATAGTACAAACGGCAAGACTATGATTATTCAAACACGCAGTAGTTCGAATAAATCGATTAATTCGATCTGATTGCAGAAAGGCACATTTCTAGTGAAAACAATGTAGCAGTATTTCTTGGCCCGTTTTAACCAACCATTTGAAATAGCATTCTAAGTCCTATTCCAGATTTAGACAGTAACGCATTTTCTGATTGGCTAAACCATTTGAATTAGCCTATCAGAAATAACGTTACTTTGAAATTTAGATAATTCTTGGGAAAAAAAAAAAAATTAAGAATGCTATTAAAACGTTTCGTGAAAATGTCCTAGATGCTGATTGCCCGTGGCAAGGATATAGAATGTCGGGTCACCAGTGCAAGGTTAGGGGTCTGCCCAAAGTCATGTTGGAAACAAGAACTTTCAAAGGCGAGCCCAGACACACATCTGTACGCCCGGGTGTAGCTTTTCTTTTTTTTCTTCTATTTTTCAAAGAAAAAAAGAGGGATAGGGAAAGAATTTTCGACTGAGTGACAAAAGAAAACTTGACACAGCAATTTACAAAATATTATCAGAAGAGGCGTTTTCTACGTTCGAAAGGACAAAAATACGACTTTCAGTATGAAGGACCCCAAGACTTCTCTTAATTATAGGGCGTACACCAGTTTCCCCTTCAGGAACGCTGCTGGTTTTGACTTCCGTTCATGGTATTCAGGGTCGTTAAAAATTAATTTACCGGCATGGGATGGTTGAGTCTAACCCTTTACAGCACAGTCCAGAATTCTAACAACCTTATCGATAAAGGCTTTTAAAAACATTGTGGGGGAAAAGGAGAAAATGCTGGTTACCAGCATTTTCTTCTTTTCCCTCAATGTTTTACATTCTTTCAACAGAAAGTTGCATCACTTGAACCACAATTGATTTGTCGTATGCTAATGCTTTCAATTTGGATAGGTCTAATATTTTGTCGTTTGGTAAGTAGTAAACCCTTATTCTACAGACAGTGTGGGTTAGGATAAAACAGCATTAATCGTGCCGTCTGACCTTGTATTCGCAGTTCGAATTTTACGTACTTTAAGGCTTACCCCGACCTTGACCTTCTGTTTCGTTGAACTCTTACCTACACATTTTTCAAATGTTCAAAAAATTCAAATATTTCCATTTCTTGATAAATTTTTTTTGGAGGAAAGGGGGGGGGGGGTTGTCAGATGACTCCCATAAGAAAGTCCAAGGAAATTTCTGCATATTACACCTAAAACAAAATTGAAAATTGACAATGCAACAACTAGACCCTTTCTACCCACAGACTAAAATATCATTCAAGATGAATAATTTAGCAACCGGGCAGAGTATTCCGGCACTCACTATTACAATATTCAATTATAATTCAAAATTCCATGACTAACCATGCAATTGCCTTAAATATTCTGTCTCGGCCAATTAGATGCCAAGTCTTAATCCCTAGGCTGCTAAGCGCGACTCACTGACCTTTGCGGACAGCGTAGATCAAGATCAGACTACACAGAACGTGCAGTCTGATCTTGGATCTACACTGTCCGATAAGGAGATATCTTTTCAAGATGCAATATTTGGGTTTTTACTATCGGCTTGAAAATTTCATTTCATTTATTTAGCAGGATTAGGGTTAAAATGGAGACCATTTAGAACATGGGTAAATACGGCCTGTTGAAGAACGGAAGTGAATATTGTGTTAAACAAATGAACAACGCTCTGGTAAAAGAGGAGTTAATACATTTCCGTTATGTATGATATCAAGCAAGTTATCACAGAATTAGTGATCCATAGAGCAAATAGTTTCGACCTAGGTCAGCCTGCGCAGTCCGCGCAGGCTGACCTATGTCGATACTTTTTGCAGATGCATTATACCTCCTTTTCACAGAGCATGACTGAAATGAAATGAACATACTTTGTAAAGTGCTCAAGATGCAGCTTTTGCAGTGTCAAAGCTGCTTTTATAGGGAGAATATCTGGCAAATAAGCGGATAGTGTAGATCCAAGATCAGAATGCACATCCTGTGATGACTGATCTTGATCTACACTGTTTGCATAAGCAATTAAATGCAGATTCACCGCTAGAAAAGTTAACCTTACGTAAAACTAAATACTCATTACAAGGGATAGAAAATGCATCCCCGTGAAACCTTATACCAGGCAAGTCATCACATAATTATGGATCCATAAAATCCATTTTGTATTACAACTGACCAAATAATGAGGTACACTGATCCTTTGTCATGCAGAAAATTTACTAATTTCAAACAATTTCGACCAAGGTCAGCCTTCGCGGGTTGCGCAGTCTGACCTGGGTCGGTACCTTTTGCAGATGCATTAAACCCCCTTTCACAGAGCTTGGCTCACTTATTTGTTTTATCTAGAATGCCTCTTCTATAACATTTACGTTCCAGCACTAGGCGGTGATCGACCGGTCATATTATCAAACTTGTCTTATATCACCATATTACCATTTGCCATTTATAGTATTTGCTTGCATATCATAAATATGCATTAGTTTATCGCGTCATCACAATACCAACATGGATGGCCGACATTTGTGTAACATTTGTATGGTGGCATATTTCTGCCGCGAGATACGAGATAGCTATGACGATAATTTTAGAAAACTATCGTGATAAAACAAAGTTTCCTGGAAATATTATCTAGATAAAAATTTTCATGATAAAAATATCGCGATAATTCTACCTGTTATCATGATTTTTTTTGCTTTCGTGCCCATAACTGACATTCACGGTATCTATAATTAGATACGGTTTCGGAACATCTTCGTCTACAACCTTATGAATTCTCCTTTTCCCTGAATAGTTTTAAAGTATTCGTAGGAGGCATTTCGAGTCGTCTTTGTGATTTTACAGACTTCTGTTCATTTCGAGTCTTGTCAAAATTTACCAATTAAGCTACAACTATTAATTATTCGAACTTTTACTTACTGCAATCTTGTGACGTAAAAAACTACCGAGTTCATCCAAATGATAAATTTTCTATTTATAGATATCGAGAAACAGGTAGAACTATCACAATAATTTTATCTTGCATGTCAGCTTCGTGCACGATTGAGAATTTTTGCGTTAAAATATTAAATTTATCGTGATATTTTTTTCAGGAAACTTTTCACTATCTCGATAAAATTTCCAGGAAACTTTAATTTTTCGCGATAGTTTTGTAAAATTATCATGATAGCTATCTCGTATCTCGTGGCAGAAAATGCCACCATACATTTGTACTACTTTTTTTCTTCTGCCACCCAAGGGAAGCCAAGCCTCAGTAGCTCAGTCGATAGCGTACAGGACTTGAGAAAAGGGGGTCGCTGGCTCGGTTCCCGGCTCGGCCAATTTCCTTCCGAGGATTGATGATAGTCATAACGACAGAATTCATTCCTCTCTCATTTGTTTCGACGATGGTTATGTGAGAAAGTTAGAGGCTTGGAAAGAGTATTGTGTGTAGTATTGGTAAAAGAAACCTCAGGAAAGCATGGATAGGTACACTGGCCGCCACGATATAACTGAAATAATGTTGAAGACGGCGTTATTTAAGACCATTCAATCAATCAATCACCAAAGGGAAGGGTCTTAGTCAATACGAGGAAACTTATTTCTATTGTATTTGAAAATGACTGGAAAAGTTGAAGATCTTAAACAGGAAGTCAGTACTTGTGTCCCACTTTTTCAGACATTCCCGTCTTTTAAATAAATGAACCATTTCTGTACAGTTGCGAGAATGAGGACAGATCGAGGATTAACTCTTCACCTGGCGACAGAAGTTTAGACTAGTCCAAAATCAAAGCTTTTGCAGATGACAAATTAAATGTGGCTCATATGATTGGCTGTCTTGGATAGGTCCGAAAACATTGTGAGAAAAGGGAAAAAAATCATGCTGTTTACCAGCATTTTCCCCTTTTCCCACAGTGTTTTCAAAAACCTATTTCCTAAGGGTCATTAAACGTGGATGCTTGGTAAAAGGTTAATACATGTGAAACTTTGTTGCAATAGGCGCAGAACTTTTTCGTTACGGCTAATTTCACTGTTTGCTACAATGTTTTCAAAAATGTTCTACAGCAAGGCAAAAATAATTGTCTGCACCGGTGACTACGAGCGACCTCCTTTTGCAGCAGTGATTTTACATGTATTCCTGTAAATACTTTGCACCATATTTCACAATGATATTTACAATGACGAGTGCTGTAAGTCTGTTTCAGGATGTATTTACAAATTCTTTACAAGGCCAAATATTTACAAATACCAAATGCTGAGATATACCATCAATATTTTCTTTTTCCACATTGAGAAGTACACAGACACCAATAAAGATGTAGAAAACCTAAATAATTTACAAGAAAAGGCGCGTGGCACTCTCAAAAACAGTTTGTTGTAACCTTTCATCCTTTGGTTCTCCTTTAATTGTAGTTTGTCCATTTTCAAATCGGGAACCGATAAAACTGCATATCTACAAACGCCTTTCTTTGTATATGAGTTATTAGTATTTAATGACATAATATATGCTCAGTGAAAAGAGAGTTAAAGGCATCTGCTAGAAGTATCGGCCCAGGTCAGCTTGCGTAGTCCGCGCAGGTTAACCTGGGTCGAAATTTTTTATTTTGGTAAATTTTCTGTATGTCCAAAGACTATTCCACTTTAGGATTCAGCCGGTTGTTAGACAAAATGGATTTTTATGGATCCATTATTACAATTGGCTTGCAACACGCGAAAAGAGGCATTCGGACATTTGCGTAAAGTGTCGTCTCAGATCAGCCTGCGCAGTCCGCGCAGGCAAATCCGAGACGGCACTTCACGATTACATTAGATTTTGCGCTACAGTAGACTTGCGCAAAACAGAAAATTACATAAAAACGGAAAGTGCCGTCTCGGATTAGCCTGCGCGGAGTGCGCAAGCTGATCCGAGACGACACTTTACGCAAATGTCCGAATGCCCCTTTTCGCGTGTTGCAGACCACATGATGACTTACATGTACAACACGGAGATGTAGTTAACACCCTTATGCCAGAGCATGGCTCATATGTTTACCTTTTTTATTGAAATATTTCGAAATTTCTTCTTCTTCTGGAGACGAAGTTTAGACGCTTTCAGCGAAGTTACAGTCAATAAGAACTGCATCCGTCATTCGAATGATATATTATAAGTTCTAAGAAATTGAATCTTCTTCCTCATTTTATTTAAAAAAAAAAAAAAAAAAATGTCGATCTTGAAGAACACTTGACTACTCAACTATTAGCATTGAGGTATCATAGGTCCTAAGAAGATGAATCTTCTTCATTTTATAAAAAGGTATCGTCGATCTTGAAGAACACTTGAGTACTCAAAAATGGTAAGTTCCGAATACACAGTTCTGTCAGTTAAAATTAAATGATTTGGATCGCATATGATGCGAATATCTATTACGTTCCGTCAGCTTTTCTGGGCTGTTAGCCATGTTTGAGACTATCATCACATTATGGGTTCTGTAGGTAGGTATAAAATCCGTTGCCGTAACGGTAGAGCCATACAAAACAGCTTCTCGGTCAGTCTGGTTGGCCGATTTTCTTTTGTACTTATCACCAACACCAACTGTCTTAGACCTGGACAAACGATGCTGACCTCTTACATGGGGTACCACGTGATCAGAAAATTCTTTAGAGGGTAGCTGATGTCCATGCACTATTTGAGAACTTTGATTGTGACTTGTCGACGTCAATCTCTCCCTGATTCGATCTGCAATCGAGTTGGAGTAGTTGAGGGAGGTCGTCGTGGTTTTCAGGCCGTCAAGAGTTTTTCTGAGTGTTTTATTAATAGTGTCGAGATCAGCTTGCTTAGACCCAGAATTAGGGACAAGAGTGGAATACGATGTCGACATCGACTTATGACTCTTGTAAAGACTCGAGCTTCTTTTTATCTCGCTTTGGCTGCGACTGGCCTCATCTGTTGTAAAATGGCTTTCGTATTTTAAAGTCTTTCTTTCTGAGGGTCTATTTTCTTGTTCGTTAGAAATAAATTGTCCATATCCATGAAAAGGTGAATAAGATGATTTCTTTGACTGATGGAATTCTCTTGTTTTTGTTAGACTTTTCAAGGATCTCGGATTAGAGGATGATTCAAGTAATTTGACTTCCTCCAAACTGTCTGAGGAATTTCCCGCGTCGCTCAAAGTATCATCCAAAACTGAATAAGGTACGTGATGAGTATTGTCTTTTACACTGATTATGTCTGATCTTCGACTTGCTGCAAGATCAGAAGCTGACGTTGGGCGACGACGCAGAAGCCTTTCTTTAGAGTCATTTTGAGGCGTAGCCCTAGACCTTCCATATGATGATTTTGGTCTTTCTCTCATTGAGCGGTTTTCTGAGTACAAAATAGCATCTTGAAGGTTAACACCCGTTTCTTTTTTACTCTTAGTTTTCAGTTTGTCCTTTTTGACATATTTATCTTGTTCAAAGTTGTCGCTTTGCGATAAAGTACCAGGGGTTATTCTTTCAACAGTATTTTCTGCATCTCGATCTGAATAACCAAATCGACACCTATTCGTAACAAAAGTATTATTTTCTATGGTAACCGGTTTATCAAACTCTTTTAGTGGTTTTGAAGGAGATGTTTTCGCAAGGACTTTTTCAGATGAGCCTACACTTTTCGATCTGATAACAGGTTTTCTTTTATCCCGTCGTTCCAGTCTTGTCTTAAATGTTTCATTTCTTTTTAAGCCAATATTTGACGATACGGACAGCTGTTCGGTTGGCAGCTTGCTCTTATCAGTTTCTTCTAATCCACTGACAGTGACAGTCGTTGTTTTAAGTTCATTTCTTGATCTGCCTTTGGCAGATTTCGGTCTGTTAGACCTCATACTTGGATAATCATTACCCGTTGTAGTTGAATTACTATCGTGGTTTGCAGGAAACGATTGTGAGATAGTTGCTGACATTTTGCTGTCTTTAACCATAATTTTTTCCTCATCAAATACCACATTTCCGTTTTTATGTATTTCATCCATTTCCTTGCCAGATTCAGCTCTTCCTTTAATAGTCGCTTCACTTACTTTGTCAATAGCAATAGTATCGATGGCACTCTTGTCATACTTGTAGTTATCACTATTAAGATTGTTTACGACGGGCGAACCAACAACAGCTGACGGCAATCCTAGGTCAGTCACTGTGTCAGACAATTTTTTACTGTTTTTAATATTCACCTTTGGTTGTATTGTATAGTCATCTCCGACTACGGCGTTACCCGAATGAAACAGGACTGACTCCTGTGATTTAGTGTCGGTTTCACAAGATTCTTGTGATTTTGACTCTGAAGCGGTTTCACGATAACTTGATACTCTCTTCTTTAGCTTACTTTTTGTTTCTCCTCTTTGTTCTCTAGCATTACCGGGTAATGATTTTGAGCGACGTTTCTTTTTACTTCTTTTTTCATTGCCAGTATTATTACCGTAATAAGCACGACAGTCAGCCATATCCAAGCGGTAACAGGACATTGTTGGAGATCCGATATTAGATTTGTTCATCTCTGGAATATCATTACCAAAACTTTTAGCTTCAGTTGTATCATACGAAAATTTGTGGTTAGATGGGTTCGATTTTAACAAAATCTCATTCTGAACAAAAACATGTTCATCTCTTTCACTCAGACAGTTCACTAGAATATCTTTCTCAAAAGTTTTATTGTATTCTGTACCTTCTACATCGGTCAGTTTAGAGAGGGTTTGATGTCCAGTAATAGAAACACCTCCTATTTTCACCAAGGCATTGTCTTTTAAAGACTTTCTCATCTTACTTAGTGATGCAGTTTGATCGACTTCACTTGAAGAGAGCAGGTAATTCCCTTTTGTAAAATTTATATCTTCTTTTGTTCTTTGGCTGCCACTTTCCCTTTCTTCAAATCTTCCTGTGGATTCCAAGCTCTCAAAATTTCCTTTCGTCTTCTGTACATCTGATATGTAATAAGAATCAGTTTGGTTTATCGATTGTCCCATTGACTCTGAAGGTTTAGAGGGCTTTGAAAAACTCTCTGATCGGTTTTTGTGCCATTTATCACCTCTGCACTGATTTTCATCTTTGATATTTGTGTCTTCAGATGTATCATTTTGAAGTCCTTCAAGGCTAACTGAACATACATTCTTCATTGACCATAAGGCTTCTTTTCGATCAAGGTCCAAAGAGCTCCAGTTATGTTCGTCCTTATTGAGATTCTTTTCATGAGCACACAGAGCATCATTACCATACCTTTCTACATTTACTTGTCTGTTTATGGTGTTCTTTATATAATCAATTTCAGGCTGCTCCTTTTTAACTTCGTGACTTTGCTGGAAGATAACTGTTTGAAAATCTTTCATCGCCAATTCAGCATCGTTTTCTAACCATAAAACTTTATGATTTTTGTCAGAAACATCTCGTATTAGTTTGTGCGCTTCATTTTGTTTCTTTACATTAGAATCGGATTGTAAAACAGAACTTTCAGTTGTAGATAGGTCTACTTGCTCAATCGTTTCGTTTGAGTTGGATTTTGCTTTAATTAACTCGCGGGCTTTAACACCTGAACACTGTCTGGTATCAGGGGTATGAGAGAATGAAATCTGAGTGATAGCTTTCATTTGAACGTCTTCTGAATTATTGTCTACGTGATTTGATAACGACGGTGTTTTCAAATCTATTGCTTTTATATTAGAGCCAATTGTAATGATGGAAATTTTCGGTTCGACCAGAGGATGTGAATTGAACTTGATCCTATCGGAAAATGATTTTCCATCTTCAGAATCACGTGTTTCCCTTTCATCAGGAAGATGATCATTAATGTTTTCAGGTAATATCTCGGGACAAATATTTGGACTTGCTTCAATCACTGTTACATTGTTTTCATCGTTACTTTCTTTCATGGTAGAAATTATAGTAGCGTGTGCAGCACTCGTGCTGTTTTTAGTTGTTATTAATTGGTTTTCTCTTCGAGTTTCATTTTGTAAATTTGTATCTGATAGACTTATATTTTTAACGATGGTTCTTTTCGAGTGAAGTTTCTGGTAGCTTTCGGAAGAATTCACATGTTCACAAGTGTCTTCATTTATGATACTGAACCTCTCTTGGGTCGTTTCCTCATGCTCGTCAACTGTCTCCTTCTCGTCTGGAATTCTTATTTGCAAAGTCAGCCTACGATCACAGTTTTTCTTTAGAATCCCTCGTTTTGGCATGGCATTATAAGTTGGTATTGGTGTTGGTGCTCGCAATTCTGAGAACTTACGTTTGCGATGCCGGGACTCGGGTATTACTTTTTTAGAGATCTCATGGTGTAAAGAAAGTTTGGCGTTTGTTAAGTCTGTTTTATGGACTGTATCTTCATTGAAAGACTTTTCTGTATGCGCTGGAACAGCTTGTGGACTTTTTTGCAATTTATTGAAAGTTTCACCGCTACAGTTGCTCGTAAAGCGTTCCGTATCATTTTGTACATCACCATCTTTAAGTCTCTGTAGTGTAGGTTTCCAAGACGTATTGGAGTTTGTATATTTTATATCGCTGACAGTGGACTCTGTTGTCACAGTGTTTGCACTCCTTTCGTTCTTGAGACTTGTTAAAGCGTTGGGTTCTTCCAGTCCATGAAACTCAGACGGTATCACTTCTTCTTCTGCTTGAAAGTCGGGAACATTTTCCTGTTTCTCGTTTTTAGTATGATCGCCAATGTTATTGTGATTTTTCGCAAAAGACCTGACACTTGACTCAACTAAGCTGTTTAAATCTTTCATAATTAATTCCGCACTTGCAGTGTCTGATACAGTACTTTCTGACAAAATCTGGTAACTTTTTGCAGTCGATTCGACTGAGTTGTCTCCAACCGGTTGTTTGATATTAGGTGGGTTACCATTAGAAATATTCAAGTCTTTCGAAGTTTTTGTGGAAACATTATCATTAATCTGAGAGTCTTGTAAAATATTTGTACTATAGTTGAATCTTGCATTGGATGGTATGCTTTTGCAACGGTACAATGTCGTTGCCTTTTTCTGTTCTATCTCTTCTGTACCTTGTGCTGTTTGAGGTCGTCTGTTTAAATTGTTTTCATCAGTATTTGACAAAAATGACGTTGGATAATCATGCGGTTCGGCCGATTTAACTTCAGTTATAGTTTTAATTTCAGATAAATTGTCCGAGTCCTCAAAATCAGTCAATGTAACTGATGCAAAACTGTCGCCATCTTCATCTTCCGAATCTGAGTGTTCTGAATCCCAAGTGCTTGTGCCTAAGTCTTGCTTGTTTACTCTTTTAACTGTCTCAGATAGAACGAAAGTTTTGTTTATTGGATCTACAACGTATGACATGTTATCCGATGTACTTGTTTCAGATTGGATCTCGTTTGTTTCTTTAGAGTCATTGCATTCTTTGGTCTTTGGACGGTCGTCGTCAGCATGAGAATCGTCCGTGTCGCTATCTTCCAGATTAGTTATATCTGATATTTCTGCATTCATATCTTCCCAACATCTACTTGGTTTTCTGGAAAGTGAGGTAGCTGTTGACTTGGTTGAATCATTGCTATGCTTTTTTAAACCATCGAGTTGATTTGAACGGTCTGTGAAAGTGTTTACCATGCTATCATTCCGGTTTACCTTCTCATGTATGGGTTCCTTAGATTTAAGTGGAGCACAAAATGTTTTGTGTCTTTTAATCTCTATGGTTTTCGATTTTTTCCCGCTCTTCAAACTTTTACTGCGTGTAGCTGTATTATTTGTTTTATTTGAAGGCTTAGAAACACTGTCGGTTCCAACTGTGAACAAGGTTACAAACTTTGGATAGCTTTCTCGTTCTGATGTATTTTGACTTTCTTTTGTAGTGACGTCTTTCCTTGCTAGACTGCCGTCTGAATTACCCATTTTGCTGGCTATTACAGTTTTGGACATTACCTTCTCAGAAGTTTTCTTTATCTTTTCCTCTGAAGGTTTGGTGTTATGTGACCCTGATTCAATATCATCTAATGATTCATCATTTGAAACTGTCCGACGTCTGGAATTAAATGGAAAGCAATATGAGAACCATAACTGTAAAAGAAAATATTGTTCTTAAAGTGCTCTGCGAAAGAAAATCATCTTATGTTGTTTTTCCCCGAGAGAAACCTATTTCAAGCAAACTTTGTGGTTTCGATTGTTATGCGAGAATTCGAAAAGTAAAGCGAGTTTACTGAAAGTTTTAGTCTTGATTGTACCCGCAGATTCCCATACAAATAATATAAAGGATATCCTTTTTTTCGGTGAAAGATCGAAATTTATTTCATCTCGTGACATCATATAGCAATATTTTCACAGCGCCACACGTGAAAATATTACCGTATTAAGCTCACGAGGTGAAATAAAGTTAGCTCGTTTACCGAAAAAAAAATCTATTTGTTTCATGCTTGTAACATGCTTTTTTATTTCGGGGGGGGGGGGGGCTTTAATCAAAATCCAGTTGTTTTGTGTACCATCACTTAACTCCAAGCCGCTGCTGCTCAATGTAACGAACAGTACCAGGAATACAGGGGTATTTAGTTCGAAGCCTGGCCCTTCTAAATTCTCGACCAATTATAGTCATTGCTGCAGGATCGATTCCACTTTCATAGTTGAACATCGTCTTGTCCTCGTTTACATTGGAAAGGCCTGTGCGGCTCGGGAAAGGGTGAGCTGTTATTTACTCTTATAAAAAAAAATACTTCAGTAACGCTTCTAAAGAAAGGAACTTCTCTTCAATAAATGAATAAATACCTACATGTATTTGAAAACAATAGAAACATTACTAATAATAATTCTATTTTCTAAGAAGCTTTTTACGTGTATTTGTGTACACGTACTGAACGTTATTTTCATATTGGTCATCCATATTTTCAGACGGATATTATCAAAGTTGTCTGCTGCAAGATTGTCTCAGGGGCTAATAAGATAACCTTTTACAAAACGACAAAATTTTAGACTCGTCCTTATTCAAAGCATTTGCGGATGACAAAATGAACGTGACTCAAAAATTGAAATTCGTTGTGATTACCGGCATTTTCTCCTTTACCTACACTGTTTTCAAAAGTCTTCCTCCTCAGGATTGCTAAAACTCGGGATTGTGTGGTAAAGGATTAATCCGACTACAGCAACACCGGTAGCATTCTAATGATCGAGCATAGTTTATAGAATGTTCTTTCATTTACTTCCTTTATGGAATGTTTCATCATTTACTTACTTCATGAAATGTTTTATGGTTTACTAACATAATGGAATGTTCTATAATTTACTTGCTTCATGAAATATTTTAGGGTTTACTTACATAATGGAATGTTTTATCATTTCTTTACTTCATGAAATATTTTATGGTTTACTAACGTAATGGAATGTTCTATAATTTACTTGCTTCATGAAATATTTTAGTGTTTACTTACATAATGGAATGTTTTATAGTTTACTAACATGATAGAATGTTCTATCATTTACTTACTTTATGGAATGTTTCATCATTTACTTACTTCATGGAATGTTTTATGGTTTACTAACATAATGGAATGTTCTATAATTTACTTGCTTCATGAAATACTTTAGGGCTTACTTACATAATGGAATGTTTTATCATTTCCTTACTTCATGAGATATTTTATGGTTTACTGCCATGATGACATTTTTTATCATTTACTTACTTTTTGGAATATTTTATCATAACTTACCTCATGGAGTGTTCTATCATTTACTTACTATTTGGAATGTTCTTTTTTTACTTACTTTATTGAATGTTTTATCATTCACTTACTTTATGAAATATTCTATGGTTTACTTACATGACGGAATGTTCTATCATTCACTTACTTTATGGAATGTTGTATCATTACTTACTTTATGGAGTGTTTTATCATTTACTTCCTATATTATTTACTTACTTTATTGAATGTTTTATCATTCACTTACTTTATTAAAAAGTTTATTGTTTACTTACATGATGAAATGTTCTACCATTCGCTTACTTTATGGAATATTCTATCATTACTTACTTTATGGAATGTTCTATCATTTACTTACTTTATTGAAGCTTCTGTTATTTACTTTCTCTATGAAATGTTTTATAGTTTACTTACATGGTGGAATGTTCTATCATTTACTTACTTTATGAAATGGTTTATGGTTTACTTACATGATGAAGTGTGCTATCATTTACTTACTTTATGGAATGTTCAATCATTTACCTACTTTACGGAATGTTATATCATTACTTACTTCATAGAATGTTCCATCATTTACTTACTTTATAGAATTTTCTATAATTACCTGTTTTTTACATTAAAGAATGTCTTATGGTTTACTTAATTAATGGAATAATCTGTACTTTATGGAATGTTCTATCATTTACTTACTTTATAGAATTTTCTATTATTACTCACTTTATAGAATTTTCTGTCATTACATTCTTTATAGAATGTTTCATGGTTGACTTACATGATGGAATGGTTTATGCTTTACTTACTTGAAAATATGGAATGTTTTATGATTTATTAACTTTATAAAATGTTTTATGGTTTACTAACTTTATGGAATGTTTATGGTTTACTCACATAAGGAATATTCTATCATTACTTACGTTATGGAATGTTCTATATCTGTCACAACTTACTTTTTGTTTCGTTTCCACAGATACAGACTGACGATCGAGGTTATTATGACCAATCCAACAGTGCCAGACACAGCTGATAGAACAAGTATAGTGTTGTTTGAAACCATTTTTTTCTGCAATTATCACAAAAATGATTTGTTTGGACGGTGATTTGCGTCGCGCTCAATTATTTCAGTTGAATCAAGGAGACAAAATTCATTTTTTTTCTGGTGACGTTCAGAACTTTCCTGGGTTATGCTGGTTCCATATCGTCTTGCTGAAGAAAAAATACATGACCAACGCTGCGAGCGGGAAATAGTCTTCCAAAAATGTTATTGGCAGTTGTTCTCAATGCAGTGGCAGTTCTGACTGCTTGTATGAGCTAGTTTCATTTCGTTGGTACATTTTCAGTTCCAGTCATTACATCGAATTAACATCGAAACCAGCCATAGCCTTTCAAAGAGTTTTGTTTGAAGTATTATGAGAAGAAAACACCAAGAACACATGGTAGGTACACTGGGTGCCGCAGTAATATTGTATCATTGTTAAAAAACAGCTTAAAACTCAAATTAATAAAAAATATTATATTGAAATGACCCTCATGATTGGATTTAATTTATGCACGTGCCAGAGAGAGAGGGAGAGAGAGAGAGAGAGAGAGAGTGTGTTTCCACTGTTTAGGTAAATTTACCTTAACGTTGTAGACTGTAAGCCAACATTCTCCTTTTTTATGGGCCATCCACTAACAAGGATCTTCTAGCCCAGTCTCCTTTAAGAAAAGGTCGGTGGGGTTTCCATAAAGTTCAGAAAATCATATCTCCTTTTTATCCGTTGAAAAAATGTGGGACCCCGAGCCTGTTCAAAATGGCAGTCGTGATCTTGTAGAATTCCATCCATAACTTTAATTGCACAGATGTTGCAGTTTGATCCTATGTCTATCAGGGCTGTCCAATACTTTGATGTATATTCTTATCTTCTTAACCCTTTACCAAACAATCCAGTGTTTTAACCCTTACCCTGCTGAATAAATTCAAATGAAACTTTCAAGCTGACATTAAAACCCATTTTTTTTGTATTTCAAAGATATTTTCGTGGGAAAGATGTCTCCTTATCGGACAGTGTAGATCCAAGATCAAACTGCATGTTCTGTGCAGTCTGATCTTGATCTACTTGTCCGCAAAAGGTCAGTGAGTCGCGCTTAGCAGCCAAAGGGTTAACGATCCTGAAGAAGAGGCCTTTTGTAAACATTTTGGGTAAAGGAGAAAATGCTGGTAATAAGCATTTTCTCCTTTTCCAAAAATATTTACTATCTTTTCAAGGAGAAATCTCATTATTTGGTTTACCTGTAATTTGATGTCTGCAAACACTTTTAAAACTGTCAAGTCTAAGATTTGGTCATGTGCTGAAAGTTAAGCAATTTTCAAACTGCAATCTTGAAATTGTCCAATTCACCTTTTTCGTATTAACTAATACAAGTATACTAACTCTTTCGCGCAAAATAAGGAAGATTTAGACCAGGACATCTCAAATTCAAGTAAAAGTTCAGGAGAGTTTAAAGGATTCTATAGAATATCGGACACTCGGTATCCTACTCGGTTGTTCGACCCCTAAAATGTAAAACACAAGATCAGGCCAAGTCATAACGGCGGTTTGCCATGGCAAGCAATTTGTTTCAAGATGTACCATCTTTTTGGTCGAGACCAATTTCCTGTAAAAAATCCACGGTGTGTGAAAGATTTTTGAACGACCCTCGTCGAATTTTTAAAAGAATACCAATAATTATTGAGCAAAACACAAAATATTTAAATACCCAATAGTGACTATAATTACATGAATTGTTCCTTTCTTTTCTTGTCTAAAGCTCCGTATATAGAACAGTGTGCCAAATAGATCAAATGAACTTTTTTATTCAGTAAAAAAATATAAATGTATGAGTGTACAGATATATGGTTACCAGCATTTTCTCCTTTTCCCACAATGTTTTCAAAAGGAATCTTTATCAGGATCTTCAAAACCCAGGATTTTGTGGTGAATGGTTAAATTTGGAAATGTCTGAAATTTTGTCCTTTGGTAAAGCTTTTAAAGATTTGGGTTATGAGTATTTCAACCTAAGCAGAATTATACAGATATAATTGTCATACATTCTTACATGTGATTTCAAACAATATACTAACCTACCATTACTGTGCAATTATAGAACGTTAAATTGGTGGTAACCAGTAGAGCATAATTAGTGACAATGAAATAAATAAAGTCAACTTGCTTATTTGTCTAGGAATAAAAATGTTGGTTCGCTACGATACGGCAGGGATAATACGTAAATGTATGTAGCAATACATAAGATCCCTTGAATACAACAATCACTTTATTTGACATTACATAGATTTCTAATGCCTTTAAGTAGTGTCTTGCTATGATTTATTTTGGAGAGAGAGAGAGAGAGAGTAGATTGCACTTTTCATCATCTACCAGGTTGTCCCAATTAAAATTCTCTTTCACGTCAATGCAATATATGGATTCTTTTAAAGTATGGCGTTGCCGTAAATTGTGTTTGTAACAGGCAATTGCTTCTTTTCCATTTTTCCCATCGATATTTTCAAGCGCTATATAACTGAGTGTCTGACATTGATTAAATGTAAGCGGCCCCTGCCACATGAAATGAGGCTTACTCTAAAAATAAGACAGCCAGGGTTTTCAGTGTATTTCTTTATAAATAAACCTCGGGACAAACAGAAGTGTTTCTCCCACTAAAATTTTAATGATCAAACTCAGCCTGGGATGAAAAACGAGGGGACTACCATCGGGATGGGAGGTAACTCAAAAATACTCGATGTCGTCCATTATTTAGCTCCCCTAGTCAAGTTTATTTTTGAAAAAAAAAAAATGGAGCAAACGCTGTTTGTAACATACAGTGTTTCCTTTGGCCATTTTTTTTTTTTTCGACATGGCTATTAACTCTTTCAGAAAAAAAGGTTGTTTTTTTGGATGACGAAAATCAAGATCATTTTTCACAGTACAAGTTCTGATCATAGACCTATACCATCTTTTTGTATAGTCTAGTCCATTAACCCTTAAACTTCTGAACAAGTCAAATGAAAATTTCAAGCTAACAGTAAAACCCCAAATATTGCTATTTCAAAGATAGTTTTGGTGGGATACATATCTTCTTAGCGGACAGTGTAGATCAAACATTCTGCGCGGTCTGATCTTGATCACACTGTCCGCAAAAGGTCGTAAAGTTGCGCTTAGCAGCCTAAGGGTTAAAATACAAACATGTCTGGGTTTCAGCGGATTTTAGTGTCAGCTCTTGAAAAGGTTCGAGTTTATTTAGGTACTTGATGCTGCATGAGTTCATGGCATGAAATCTTTACCTTGTAAATAATGATTGATTGATTGTATGGTGTTTAACGCCGTTTTCAACACTGTTTCAGTTATATCGCGGCAGCCAGTGCACCTATCCTTGCTTTCCCGGAGTGATTGTAAGGTGTTTAATGCCGTTTTCATCATTATTTCAGTTATATCGCAGCAGCCAGTGCACCTATCCATGCTTTTTACCAGTATTCCCCACAATATTCTTTCCAAGCCACTGGCTGCTTTCCCACATAACCATCATCGAAACAATGATCAGCTGTGAGAGGAGAATGAATCCTGTCGCAATGGCTATCATCAATCCTAGGAAAGAAATTGGCTGAGTTTGGGATCGAACAAGTGCTGTCTGCTCTTGAGCTACTTTGCCTTCATGAACAATTGAATCTATTTTCAGTGCAACATGGATTAATGCATAAACATGGTGATAACCTAGATTTCACAAGAATTTTTTGAAAGCTGTTTGCTAAAATTTTGCTGTGAATGGTTTTTATCAGAAAATGTCTGAAAACAACTTTTGACAGTAAAATATCCACTCTGCACAAATGTCCAAGATAAAAAATTCGACGATTAATAGCATTGTTTTCAACAGTTTCTTTGATTGTACTCATAGTACATGTATCTATGCTTGCTGTATCAGCTGCTGGTACAGGGCTGTTGCTGGGAGAAAATAGCTGGTACTTCCTCTGTGTACTTTACCAGTGAGTTGTAAAGTAACAAGTCTGAGCTCCAGTCTGATTTCTCCCTTATTACATATTCTGTCTCGTTACCACATGACAAAATTTTGCACTGGACCAATGAAAGCATTTGCAGATGACAAATTAAATGTAGCTAAAATGATGATTTCTGTCTTTGACAGAGTAGAAAATATTGTGGGAAAAGAGGAAAATGCTGGTTAGCAGCATTTTCTTCTTTTCCCACATTTTCAAAAGCTTTCTGCTACAGGGTTGTTAAAAGTTTGGATTGTGTGTATATGGGTTAACTACGTCAAATATGACAGTAATAATTACAAAAGAGACTTTTAGATGGCTGCTAAATCTATAAAAGACCGGGATTAGGAGAGTACAAGAGGTGATTAATACTTTAACACACAATCCTGACTTTTAACAACCCTGAGGTAGAAAGAAGCCTTTTGAAAACATTGTGGGAAAAGGAGAAAATGCTGGTAGCCAGCATTTTCTCCTTTTCCCACTATGTTTTGTACTCTTTCAAAGACAAATCCCATCATTTGAGCCACATTTTAATAGTCATCTGTGAATGCGTTCAATTTGGACAAGTCTAAGATTTTGCTCTGTGGTAAAGTTAAGAAATCATTGCCTTCTGGACCAAGGCTACCATAGAGTCTGTAACATTGTTATGTTTTGAGAGTATCTGTGATTTCAGATGAGGTTTACTTGATTAGGTGTTAAAGGACATTTTCACCATCATTTCAGCGACAGTCAGTGCACCTGTCCATGGTTTCTGAGAGTTATTGTACCAGAGCTTTGCAATATTTTTTCTTGCCAAGCCACTGGCTGCTATCCCATCCCATAACCATCATCGAAACAATGATCAGCAGTGAAAGAGGAATGAATCCTGTGTCTCAATAACTAACATCAATCCTTGGGGAGAAATTGGTCAAGCTGAGGGGTTCAAACCAGTGACCCGCTTTTCTCAAGTCCTTTACCATTTGCGCTACTGGAGCTTGGCTTTTAAAGGGAGATAGAAAGAAGAGCAAAAACATTCTAACGTAAGTCATCATTTATATCTTCATTTATATCTTCATCAACAATATAATACAATGAGGTCAGCCTACAATCCTTATCTCATTAAAAATTTGTAGCCCTAAGATTGCCAAGAAAATCAAATGGTTCTAATATATAGGACCCAAAATATTTCTTTCTAGCCCTTTACCACATAATCCCAAATTTTAACGACCCTAATAGAATGCTCTTGAAAACATTATAGTTAAAGTAGAAATGCTGGTTGCCAGCATCTTCTTCTTTTCATACAATGTTTTCTACCCTTCAAAAGAAAATTCAATATATCTAGCCAAATAAAATGTGTAATGTTTACAAATAATTTCAATAGAGACAAGTCTAAAATTTTGGCATTTGGTAAAGAGTAACAATACTGCCAAAAACCAGCAATGCTTTTGGTCTTGTGGCAGAAACCATCTGATTCATTGATTGTTTGCTTGGTGTTTTTTCGCTGCTTTCAACATTATTTCAATTACTTCAGTCATATCACTGCAACAGCTCACTTGTTCATGTAACTCTTGGCTTTCATAAGTCCTAGGCTACAACGCTGAAGTGTCTTGCCCAAGGACAGTGGTTACCAGCACTTTCTCTTTCTCCCATAATGTTTTCCAAAGTCTCCTTTCTTAGGGTTGTTAAAACTTGGAATTGTATGGTAAGGGGTTAAGATATAACGAACATTTTTGACTCGCAGCAGACCACATATGAAATTATTGTGGCCAAGGGTATGTGATGTACCCTAAAATAATTAAAAAAAAAATACATGTATACATAACATTTCAGACCTTTTACAAAGGATAAGCAAATAGCCACTTCTGACTCTTTCCTTCCAGTATCCCAGGCAAAAGAAAACAGAGGTTTTTACTGACTGCACAGATCAAGATCAGACTTTACAGAACATTCAGTCTTATCTTGGATCTATACCATCTGCTTGTTGGTCAAGCCTGTAAGTTAATTTTTTTTTTCCTGAATTTCAGTGGATGGTTTTTTTGGCCATCAAAAGATGTCAAGTATATATCTTTGACACTGAAAGAGTTAACCATAAGAATTTAGATCAAGATCAGACAGTTCAAAACAGGCGGTCTCTACGGAAAATTTCTGCCTACAGGTTAAAATAAGCACAGATCATGCCTTCAAATAGCAAAAAGGAACGGGCACTGACATATAGACAATGTAAATAAATGAGCCATGCTCTATGAAAAGGGGGCTTAATGTATCTGCAAAAAGTATCTACCCAGGTCAGCATGCACAATCTGCGCAGGCCTACCTGGGCCGAAACTTTTTGCTTTTGGTCAATTTTCTACATGTCCAAGGACCACTCTCCCTTATGATTTGGTCATTTGTTAGAGGAAATGGATATGATAGATCCATAGCTATGTGATGACTTACATGTTAAAATGCATCAGAGAGATGCATTAAGCCCCCTTTTCCCAGGGCATGGCTCGAATATATTATATTTTGTTGCATCACATATTTTCTCTTGTTTAGCTCTTTACCAAATGACAAAATAATAGACTAGTCCAAATTGAAAGCATTTGCAGATGACAAAAGTAAATGTAGCTCAAATGATGATTTTCATCTTTGATAGGGTAGAAAACATTGTGGGAAAAGGAGAAAATGCTGGTTACCAGCATCTTCTCCTTTTCCCACAATATTTTCAAATGACTTCTATCTCAGGGTCGTTAAAAGTCGGGATTGTGTTGTAAAGGGTTAAAGCTTTTGAACCCTCTCTCAAACACAGAGGAAATTATTCTCCATATCTCAGCAAGTTTTCAATGGGTAGAATATAACGTGAAGACTCAAAGAGAGGAGCTTGTCAAAAGATCGAATATATATATGAGCTATACTCTAGCAAATGAGAGTTTTATAGGATCTCCATGATGGACTATACCAAGCAAGTCATCACATAATTATGGATCCTTCAGATCTATTTTGTCAAATAACTAACCAAACCATGAGGTAAACTGGTCTTTCAGCTGCTGAAAATTGACCACAAGCAAAAAAGTAGGGCCCAAGTCAGCCTGTTCAAACTATGCAGGCTGACACGTGTAAATACTTTTTGCAGATGCATTAGACCCACTTTTCACTGAGTATGGCTCATAAAATGAATGTATATACTTGGGCCATGCTCTGGCAAATGGGGGCTTAATGCATCTCTGTGATGCATGATACCAAGCGAGTCATCATAGTATCATACATCCCTAAAATCCCTTTTGTATAATAACCTACTGAATCATGATGTACACTGGTCCTTTGACATACAGAAAATTGACCGATAGTGAAAAGATTTGGCCCAGGTCAGCCTGTGTGGACTGCGCAGGCTGACCTGGGTCGATACTTTTCGCAGATGCATTAAGCCCCCTTTTCACACAGCATGGTTCACTTATACATGAATATACACACGAAGGAGACACAGAATGATTCAATACAGAATGTAAAATTTATGTACATACATGTACATGTATACAGATGTAGAATGTATAATTTATTTGTATACATGAATACAGACAGTAAAATTTAAAAAAAAAAAATGTAAAAAATTCTCCATGGTTTCTATATACAAATATAAGCACCTTACACAAAATCTTACATAAAACCTAAGTAAATAATAACAATCACAATAAGTTTATTTACAAACTAAAATTTCATGATCTTTACACATTACTATTAAGATATGGGTTCTTTTTTTACCACAGCCTCAGCAGATAATTTGGTTTTAATCCTTTCCAAAATGATTCCAAGTTTTAAGGCCCCTGAATAAGACAGCTTTTGAAAACATTGTGGGAAATGGAGAAAATGCTGGTAACCAGCATTTTTCCCTATTCCCACATAGCTTTCTACCCCATCAAAGACAGAAATCAACATTTGCACTACATTTAATTTGTAGTCTGTGAAATGCTTTCAACTGGGTTGAGTTCTACTTTTGTCAGTTGGAAAAAGAGTTAAAATATTGTCAGCTATTACTCTATAACCTTTCTATAAAAAATCTCCTACTTGGTTTCTTGCATTCAGTTTTAGTTTGTTCTTAAACAAACAACAATATTTCAGACTTGTCCATATTGAAAGCATTTGCAGATAGCAAATTTTATGTGGCTCAAATGAAGGGATTTGTCATTGATATAGAATAGAAAATTGTTGAAAAGTAAGCAACGGCTGTCCTCTGATAGCATAGCTCACCTTATCTGGAAAAGTTAACAGTTGCGGTTTGAAATCATTCGGTGTGGACTATAGGATGTCCAGAAAAATTTCATCTTGAAATTTCAAAATCTGTGGCCTTGACCTTAAGATCATGGGCATGGGCATGTCTAGGGTATTACTCAATGAAACCTGTATCTATCATCAAGCCAATATGATCCAAATCCCTAATTTAGTTTGATAAATATGAGTTCTGAAAAATCTTTAACTCTTTCAGCGCCAAATAAATAAACTCAACCTCTTTGGACGGCTCTAAATACAACCTCTAAATACAGTCTAATCTTGATCTTTGCCATCCGCAAAAGTCACCATTTTCGCCTATGGCACCTAAAGGGTTAAAACTTTGATGTAAAAATAATTGAAGTCTATGACCTTAACCCTTAGGCTGCTATGCGCAACTCAATGATCTTCAGTGGACAGTGTAAATCAAGATCAGACTACACAGAACATGCAGTCTGATCATGGATCTACACCGTCCAATAAGGAGATGCTTTTTTCCAAAAAAGTAAGTTTGAAATGGCAACAATTGGGTTTTTACCATTGGCCTAAAAATTTTGTTGAATTTATTCAAAGTATAAGGGTTAAGATCAAGGGTGTGGGCATGGTACTGCTGAAAGAAACTTTGAACCCATATTTATCACCATACCAAAAATGAGCCACCAAATGGTTTGGAAAAAGTAAACTCTTAAAAAATTTTTATCTTAAATGTAGGCAATGAAATAATGCAAATGCCAACGCTGGGGGTGGTGCAATAGCTCTTCCAGGACTTAATCCAGGCAAGCTAAAAAAAAAGGGGGGGGGGGGTTGGGCTTTGTGCCAGCATTTTCTCCTTTCCCAAAATCATTTTCAAGACCCTTCTTCCTAAAAATTCATAAGAACATTGGACCATCTGGTAGAGAGTTAACCCAATACCAAAAAAGAAAAATCCTGTTTTTATGGCCCAAAGGAAAAAAAGTTTTTGAAAACATCCTTTCCCCACAATCTTTTTCATTTCTAGACAAATCTTATTATTTGAGTAATATTTAATGTCATGTCTGCAAATGCTTTTGAACAGGAAAAGTCCAAATTTTTTTTTTGTATGGTAAAGAGTTGAAAAAGTTTGTACGGTAATGGAGTGAACTGTTAACACAAAATCCTTTAAATCTCGTAAATGAGTACTTCAGTTGGTATGTATACAGCATTTTCCAAACTTTCGAAACTCTTTCTGGCTTATTGCAGTGATTGTTGTAACACTTTAAAAGCTAATTAAATGAAGTGAACATTCACAGTCAGTGCTTAAGCTGCAGATAATGCAAGGCCGTTTTAATCAAAATATCTAGTAAAGAAGCCGATGGTTTAGATCAAGTTCAGATTACACATTTTGTACAGTCTTACCTTGATCTTCACTGTCCACATAAGCTATCAAACCCAGGTTCAGAGCTACAAGGGATAAACCTTATCTACATTGAGGAAGGGCACATCGAACTGACAAAATCTTGCCTGTATTTTAGAAATTTGCACACAAAAAATGTTAAAATTCAAATTCAAGATTTAAAGATATGCATAGTCAGATCTGTAAAAAAAAAAAACATAAATGTATACTGTAAATACATGTAGTGCACAGATCTTGTATAAAATAGATTAAAAAGATGGTAAGAGTACCGTATTTCCCCTAAGTATTCGGACACCCTAAATTTTCAGACAGCATTAATTATTTGCCAAAATAATTTATTTTTTGTTCCTAATTTCGGACACTTAGTAAAATGTCTGTCCCTTAATTTTCGGACACGAAATTATAATGGTTTAGAAGTTCGACGAAGACCCACAATACTCTTTCCCAAAGGACAAATTTTAGACTCTTCCAAACTGAAAGAGTTTGCATGCGACAATTTTAAATTTTAAAAGTTATTAAAATGGCGGAAAGTTCTCCAAAGGGGTAGAAAACATGGTGAGAAAAGGATAAATTGCTCGTTACGAGCAATTTTTCCTTTTCCCACAGTGTTTTCGTAAGACTTGTACTGCAGACACGTAAAAACAAGGGCTTGTTTGGGAGAGGGTTAATTAGCAAGTACCCAAGAATCGTAAATCGATTTTTGTTTTAAGGATTAATCCTTTGTATCGCATCTGATGATCGTGGTAAACTGAATACAAGTGCTAATTTGTGTTACACAGGCTAGATATTTATGTCAAAAACCGTGATGCATTACAGTCGTAAATTTTAGCGATAAATGCTGTAAGATACACTTTTAATGCATAATGGTATTGATAGTTGTAACGCCCTTTACACAGTTCCACATGTTGACAAGGAGACAAGAATGTGTATGAACGACGTAACCCAGTTTGGTTAGGTCAAGATTAACCCTTACCAATTCACGACTCTGATATAGGATTGTCTAGAAAAAAAAAAAAACATGTGGAAAAAGGGAAAATATATTTTTCTACAATGCTTTCTAACCCATTAAATACTCTTTTTTTTTTTCAACATACACTTTTGATTGTTGTTGTCTGCAACCGTTACCAATTTGGAACAGTCGAAAACTTGATGTTTGATATGGAGTTTGTCTAGACAAAATGGAGCTGTTGCGGAGGGGGGCATGGACTAAGATCTGACTGAATAAAGAATGGAAATTGCTCTTGTATTACACCGTGGATCATGTAATACCGACCCTAATACAAGAGACCTGGGCTGTCGATGACTTTTTCAGTATTCATCTTGTGTACAGATTTGCTGTCTTGGGTGATCAGGTAGACGTGGTTATATGTAGAACTAAGGGGATATGACTGATTTTTTTTTTACTTTCACATTTGAAAGAGCGATGTTAAATAAATATATTTTTTCAAATTTAAATATTTTCCAGGTGTAGATACAGAATCGCATTGATTGGTAAAAATTGACAAGAATAAATGATTGGTTATCACTAATCCAACCAATCAAATTACTAACAAGCGAGTATGTGCGGTACTTGATCAAACATTCGGCGGCATACTACGTCATTCTCTTTGATCTTGGATTGTGTAGGGGAAATAATTAAAGGGTATTTCAGTGAGAAAAACATACTGTCATTAAACTTTTAATTGGGAACTACCGTGATTGACAGGTATTATTTGTCATACTTACTGTTAATTGACACCGCAAAACTGTAGATAATGGATCGTTAATAATTAAAATGTTCTTTGATACAGTGCGTTAGGAACCGAAGTTTTCGAATAGAGATTTCCATCATCAATTCATCCCTAAATTTTCGGACAGTAAGACAATTATTTTTGTAAATTTTCGGACACCAAAATAAATAGTTATTTTTTCCCGTCCAAATACTTAGGGGAAATACGGTATATCTGAAAAGCTTTATCAAACAACAAAGTTTTAGACTTGCCTAAATTGAAAACGTTTGCAGATGATAAAATTGTGACTCAAAAGTTGCAATTTATCTCTGGAAGGGTAGAAAATATTGTGGTAAAAGGAGAAAATGCTAGTTATCAGCTTTTTCTCCTTTTCTCACAATGTTTTCAAAAGGCCTTCTTCCTTAAGGTCACTGAAACACGGGATTGTTTTGTATAGAGTTATTCCCAAACTTGGTATGAGCCTGCAGAGAATAGCATTTAAAGACAGGGTGGGAAAAGGAGTGATTGCTTGTATAAAGCAACGGCACTTTTTCCAAAAAATGCATTCCATAATTATTATCACAAAAATCAGTTTCCTTTTTATGAAGTATTTCTCAGGAAGTCTTGTAAATTACATTTACCAGTGGTATATCAAAAATTTATCTGCATGGCCAAGTTTTGATTCTTTACCACACAACAAAAATGTTGACTTGTCCAAATTCAAAGCATCTGCAGATGACAAATTACATGTGGCTCAAATGATGGAGAATATCTGATATGTTAGACAACATTGTGGGAAAAGGAGACAGCATTAGTTACAGCATTTTCTCCTTTTCTCGGAATGTTAAATGAGGCTTCTTTCTCAGGGTACTTAAAACTTGAGAGTTAAAAATCTTCTCATTGCTTTGACAAGGTACCAGTAATTTCAGGTCCTCTGCCATTACCTCATACAAATGGAACACATAGCAGAAATATGCTAAAGAAAGAACATACAATTTTTTACTTGTATATGTATCAAGATCATTGTCAGAAAAACACTAATTGCTTGCTTTAGCCGCATTTTCATGTGTGATCACTTTTAGGGACATAAACATGTTTTTGTTATAGTAGAGAGTTCTGTTTTACACTTTACCAGACAACAAAATTTTAGATTTGTCCAAATTGATGGAATTAACAGGCAACAATTAAATATTGCTCAAATATCTTTGAAAGGGAAGAAAACATTACTGGAAAAGGAGGAAATTTTGGTAACCAGTCTTTTCTCCTTATCCCACAATGTTTTCAAAGTCCTCTCCCTCAGGGTATTGTCTGGTAAGGGTTAAGCCTTTACCAAACTATTCCAAATTTTAACAACCCTATGGGAGAAAGTTTGTAAAAAAATGGTTGGAAAAGGAGAAAATGCTGGTAACACACATTTTCTCCTTTTTCCACAATGTCTTTTCTCCTAAACCTGGAGAAAATGCTGGTAACACACATTTTCTCCTTTTTCCACAATGTCTTTTCTCCTAAACCTGAAGCTCATCTGTCAACTGCAGATCTTTTGCTTATGGAAGTCTGAAATTTGTCCTGTGAGAGAGGGTAAATAAAGCTTTGTTGAATCTTATTCATGTACCGGTAGTTTATAATTCTCAACTGCATCTTCTGGAAAAGGCTCAAAAGAACAATATAAATATTAACAGCAATAGCTGAAATAGGCAACAAGAAATTGTTCTTTTCCCACAACATTTTCCATTCTGTTGAAAAATGACTTTCCCAATCTTAACTCTTTAACACACAATCCCGAGTTTTAATGACCCTGAAAAAGAAGGCTTTTGAAAACGTTGTGGAAAAAGGAGAAAATGCTGGTAACCAGCATTTTCTCCTTTTCCCACAATGTTTTCTACCCGATCCAATACAGAAATCACCATTTAAGCAACATTTCATTTGTGTTCTGCAAATACTTACAATTTGGTCCAGTCCAAAATTTTGTTGTATTATAAAGAGTTAACCTGTTTGTCTTATCTGTAATTTGTAGTATCATTGTTTTCCTAGGTCTACAAACTGCATAATAGGTTAAGTCTGCTCAAGTTAAAAATATACTCAGCGTCAATGAAAAGTCACCAGGTACTAAAGTTGGGTAATTTTCACCTTGCCACAAGAGAGAAATTTTCAATTATGTTGAACGTTATTATACTCATTTCCCGACCCGTATCTGACAAATTTCACGTGCTTGCACATCTGAGTAGTCCATCTTTATTTGCACGTGCAAAAATGAATTCTAATCAATTTTCTGAAGGCAAACTATCCAAGGTTCACTTTCTTTTTGTCTCTTACCTGGTGACTTTTCATTGATACTGAGTATATTTGAGCCATATTTGAGGGGGCTTAATGCATCTGGAAATAAAAAAAAAAAAAACAAGTATCAACCCATGTCAGCCTGCACAGGCTAACATGTGCCAAAAGTTTTTGCAATCTTTCAATTTTCTGTATGTCAAAGGACCCTTCTATATCATGATTCAGTCCATTGTTAAACAAATTGGATTCTAAGGATCGATAATTACATGATGACTTGTTTGGTTTAATGCATTACAGCATTAAGCCCCTTTTTGCCAGAGCATGGCTCCATTTTATACAGTGTTCAGAAAACATGCAAAAATCATGACAACAGGACAAAAATACTATTGTTTTTGCCATTTTATGACCAAAATGAATGAATCTTAAACATGAAAATATTTATCTGCCATTTTAAACACACATAGGGACTCATCAATCTTGCCATTTCAAAACAGTTATAATTGATTTCGGCATGTACAAGGAGTGGACTAGATGTGCTCTCTAAGCAAGTCCATTTTCCAAACAAATGATGAGAGTCAAGCTTTTTCAGAGTTAATATTTTACTTAACAATCTAAATATTGTTCCAGTCATTTCTGAGTATTCCAGTCCATTACCACACAAGCACAAATTTAAATGTCAATAAAACGCTTATGAAAACACTGTAGGAAAATGGAGCAATAACTTTTATAACAAACAGCTTTTCCTTTTCCCTAAATGTTTTCCATATCTTTCAAATTTCACATATTCCTTTATTTCACATGTTACTTCTTTGATGTTCCTTTACTATCTTTATGTAGGTCAAAATATAGTCCATGTTGTACAATCATCATGTATTCAACTAAACAAATCAGTGTATAAACCTTTTACCACACAGTCCCAAGCTTCAATGACCATAAAGCAGAAGAATTCTGAAAACATTGTGGGAAAGGAGGAAGACTTCTGAAAACATCATTGGGAAAGGAGAAAATGCTGATAACCAGCATTTCCTCCTTTTCCCACAATGTTTTCTAACATTTATGATATAAATCCCATTGTTTGAGTATCATTTTATTTGTCCTCTGCAATTGTTTTGAATGTGGACCAGTCTGAAATTTTGCCCTTTGGTTAAGAGTTAACATAAAAAGTTAATCTTGATATAGAAATATACAATATTTCTCATTTTTTGTTGATTTATGCTAATGAAGAAAAATATTTATGACCATTTATAAGGTACATTTTAGAGGTATAAAAACAGCTGACTCTACTGCTTCTACAAATATTACAATTAATCTATTGCACTGTTCTTCATGAAAAATATCAATGGTTTAACAACTATCCCTCAACATACTTCAATCACAACAAACCTTTTCATTACCCATGCTCTCTTTTATATTGATGTTTATGATTCTGTCACACTTGCAGACTGACACTTACACTGTATACACCCTGTTTCAAGTGTAATGCATCTCTCAATGTTTACACTGTATACAGTGTATTTCAAGAGTAAAGTACCTCTAGAGGGTTACACTTGAAATGATTGTACTTCAAGTGTAGCATATCTCTTGATTTTTACAATTTTTACAGTGTCTTTTCAAGTGTGAAGGACCCCTTGAGGTCCTTACACTTGAAACAATTGTATTTCAAGTGTAGTGTATTTCATGATTTTTTTTTATAGTTTATAACATATTTCTAGTGTAAAGGACCTCTTGAGGTTTACACTGTAAACAATGTATTTCAAGTGTAATGTATCTCTTGATATTTAATCTGTATGTAATGTATTTCAACTGTAATATCTAATTGACATTTATACTGTATAGAATGTATTTCAACTGTAGTTTATCTCCTGACTTTTACACTGTATATGATGTATTTCAAGTGTACTGTAGTTTATTTCTTGATTTTTACACTGTATATATTTTACTTTAAGTGTCATATATCTCTTGTATTTTAACTGTTATAATATATTTCTTGACATTAAAACTGTATTGATGTATTTCTGTTGTAATAAATCTAATGATATTTACACTGCATACAATGTATTTTCAGTGTAATACATAATTATCTATGCAACACTGTACTTCAAGTGTTACATAAACAAAACAAACTTTTCTGTCTGTATGATAGACCAAAACAATACAACTGCAAATACCGTTTTGGCCAGATTATCCTAAACACATCAGAATGTAGTTTTCAGATCACACTGTATGATCTGTGCAATCTGATCTTGATCTTCATTGATTTCAAAAGCACCTTCAGCTGCCAAGCTTTCCATATCAAATGGCTACAATACACTCTGAATAGACACGGACACATGTATAAAGTATTGCAAGTAATTTTTGCCATTTTAACATCAACTTGAGGTATTTATCACAACACTGTAGAATATTTCATCATCCGTAATAATTTGTTAAACTTCTATCCCCTACATCACTTCTCAATGTACATGTGGCAAAGTCTCGACTTCTCATAGGGTTAAAACGAACCACTTCAATTCTGTCCACTGATTCCACACGCTCCAAAGTCGGAGTCTCAAGGGGACTCGTAGGAAGAGGAAAATCCTCATGTGTTGGTTCAGAAATGTCTAAAGTGGCCTTTGACCTCCTTTTGTTCACGATGGCAAGTCTAACTATCACAAGGAACAATAAACATATCACTCCAAATGCCACACCCAAAACCAAATATAGCACTGCTTTCTCTCTGTTTTCTGAAAGTAATTTATATAACATTACACAAAAATTTACAAAGAAAGGTTGACTCTCTACTAAGTGACAGAATGTTAGACTTGTCAAAATTGAAAGCAACTGCAGGCAACAAATGAAATGTGGCTCACATGGCAGGATTTGTATTTGAAATACAAGAAAAGGTTAATCTTTTTTCCAAAATGTTTTCAAATGCTGTCTACTGCAGCCAGGAAAGAATTTTTTTTTTCTGAAATAGATTGTATAGAAAAAGAAATTGTGAAACATTTAAAGAAGAATACGGTTGGAAAAGGCTCAACTAGTTGTTACAAATACATTTTCAATTTCCTACAATGTTCTTTACAGCTGCTGCCTTAACTCTTTACCAAACGACAAAATTTTGGACTATTCCAAATTGAAAACATTAGCAGATGAGAAAATAAATATGAATAAAAAATTGACCTTTTTTTGTGGAATAGTAGACAACATTTTGGGAAAAAGAGAACATGCTGGTTACCAGTCTTCTTCTTTGGAGTCCTTTAACCCTTTACCAAACAATCCCCGGTTTTTACGACCCAGAGGAAGAAGCCTTCTGAAAACATTGTGGGAAAAGGAGAAAATGCTGGTAACCAGCATTTTCTCCTTTTCCCACAATGTTTTCTACTCTTCTACAGTCAAGTTTCAATTTTTGACACACATTCATTTTGTCATCTGCAAATGCTTTCAATTTGGACATGTCTAAAATTTTGTCGTTTGGTAAAGAGTTAAACACGGGATTGTGTATAAAAGGGTTAAGGGGTATAACAAAGTAATATTTGTATGGGAAAGCAGAATAAGTGGGCATAAAATGTAATATTTGTATGGGGTAACAGGATAGAGCTAGAAAATATCAAACATGCCTACGTATCAAATTTTTAATACTTTAACCTTTTCCAGAATCTGGACTGCATTTATTATTTACAATAACCTTTTTAACTCTTAACCAAACGACTGGTCCAAATTGAAACCATCTGCAGACGACAAATTAAATGTAGCACAAATGAATGGATTTGTTTCTGAACGGCAAGAAAACGTGGTGGAAAAAGGAGAAAATGCTGGTTACCAGCATTTTCTCCTTTTCCCACTATGTTTTCAAAAGTCTAGTTTACCAGGGTCGTAAAAACAAATGATTGTTTGGTAAAGGGTTAAGAAACAAAGTAGGGTTTAACATTTAAAGTTGTTTGAAACCAGGAAAGACAACAATGGAGATCAGACTGCTTGAATAAAAAGCTATTAACAGTGTACCACACAATCCTAACTATTAACAACCCTGAGAAAGAAGTCTTTTCAAAAAATTGTGGGGAAAGGAGAAACTGCTGGTGTGCAGCATTTTCTCCTTTTCCCGCGATGTTATCTACCCAACAAAGACAAAGTGTATTATTTGAGCAACGTTTGTATTTCCATCTGCAAATGCTTTCAATTTGGACAAGTTTCAAATTCTATTGTGTGGTAATGAGTAAATTCTTTCCCAGACTACAAAATTTTGGGTTTGTGCAAAGTGAAACCATTTGCAGATGGCAAATTTAAATGTGATACAAGTGTTAGGATTTGTCTTGGAATTGGTAGAAAACATTTTGGAAAAAGAAGAAAATGCAGGTTACCAGTATTTTACTCTTTTCCCACAATGTTTTCAAAATGCTTCTTCCTCAGAGTTGTTAAAACTTGGATTGTGGATTTGTGTGGTGAACTGTTAACTCTATCACACAACAAAATTTTCAACTGGACCTTATAGAAAGCATTTGCAGACGATGTTTTTAAATGATGATTCTTGTCTTAGAAAACACTGAGGGAAAGAGAAAATACTGGTGACCAGCATTTTCTCCTTTTCTCTCAATTTTTTCAAAAGCCTTCTCTTTAACTCTTTACCACACAATCCCAACTTTTAATGACCCTGAGAAAGAAGCCCATAGAAAAGATTGTGGGAAAAGGAGAAAATGCTGGTAACCAGCATTTTCTCCTTTTCCCACAATATTTTCTACCCTATCAAAGTCAGAAATCATCATATTAACAAGATTTAATTTGTTGTATGCAGATGCTTTGAAATTGGTCCAGTCCAAAAATTTGTTGTTTGGTAAAGAGTTAAGGGTCTTTTAAAGTCGGGATTGTTTGGTAAAGGGTTAAAACAGGAACTATGCACTGAACAATATGAATATGGTGCAAGGCCTCAAATAATGGTAGCAGCCGTCTGATTGGATAAGATCACCTATTTTAACCAGTAAGAATAATGTTTTTAAGCTCAGTAGCAACGACTGCAAGATGAAACAGGTAGTAGATTGATTGTATGGTGTTTAACAACATTTTCAACATTATTTCAGTTATATCCCAGCAGCTAGTGCTTACCTGGAGTTTCTTTTACCATTATTTCCCGCAATATCCTTCCTAAGCCATTGGCTGCCTTCCGGCACAACCACTGTCAATACAATGATCATAGGTGAGAGAGGATAGAATCCTCTTGCAATAATTATCATCAACCCTCAGAGAGAAAGTGGCTGAGCTTGGGATTCACACCAGCAACTCCCTGTTCTCAAGCCCTGTATATTAGCAACTGCGCTACCAGGGCTTGGCATGTAACAGGTAGATTCACATGATATACTTCAAAAGTAGTCAAATGTGTACAAAACTTATATTGCAACTGAAATTTTGAAATACTTGCTTTCTGTAAAAGAAACACATACTTACTGGTTATAAAATTAAATGCATTCAACCAATCAGTAAGAAGTCCCACGGCAGTAGGTCCTCGGTAATCTGACTGTGAGTTATTTACACATATAGTGCTCACCTCTGTAAAAAATATGTTTACATATAGTCATTGTGTTGGAGGTACAGTGTTCACAAATTTCAAAATATTTTTTTGTATTTTAAAATTAAATTGAATGTAAGAATCCGTTTTAACCCTTTACCAAACAATTCTGTGATGACCCTGAGGAAACAGGCTTCTAAAACATGGTGGGAAAGGGCCCAAAGGCTGGAAATTAGCATCCTCTCCTTTTCCCACCATGTTTTCTAGCATTTCAAACATAGAGCCCATCATTCGATAAAGATATGATATAACGTCTTCATAGCTTTTGACTATGACGAGTTTCAATGTTTGTCATTTGGTAAAGGATTAAATAGAAATTTGTAGCTTTACTAGACATTTTCACACCATTCTTTATGTAACTTAGACTAGTCTACATCAAAGTTATTTATAACTCATGATTTAAAGAGAAATACATGTACTAGTATTTAAAGCAGACAACTTTGAAAACATCCATGTAAAATATAGATAAACTAGAGCTGCCACTGAATGTGACTTAATACCCCCGCCAGCGCTTTGACAGAAACAGGCAATTATTTGTACACATACAGACACATGGACAGACACACGGACGGACACACAGACGGACAGACAGGTTGATTCCAGTATACCCCCGAAAACATTTGTTTTGCGGGGGTATAATTAATGCTTTAACCAATTACCAGATGAAAACATTTCAGACTGATCAAAATTCAAAGCATTTGCAGACGACAAATTAAAGATTACCCAAATGACAAAATTTGTACTTGAACGGGTAGAAAACATTATGGGGAAAGGAGAAAATGCTGGTTACCAGCATTTTCTCCTTTTCCTGCATTGTTTTCAAAAGCCTTTATTCTCGGGGTCATTAAAAGTCAGGATTGAGTGGTAAAGGGTTGAGTCCTTACTATACGACAAAACTTTATACATGTCAAAACTGAAAGAATGCAAATTAAGTGTGTCTCACATGATGAAAACTGTCCAAAGGGGAGGAAAAATCATGGGAAAAGGGAGTAAATGCTGGTAACCAGAATTTTCCCCTTTACCCACAATGCTTATTACCCTTTACCAGACAACAAAATTTTAGATTTATCCAAATTGAAAACATTTGCAGACGACAAATTAAATGCAATGAAGATATATAGGATCTGACATGAGTTGGTGTTTGAGATAAAATTTTACTGAACGAGTCTAGGGAAAATGTTATTAAGTGAGCCTTTGGCGAGCTTGGTAACATTTTTTCTTGAAGAGTTCAATAGAATTTTAACACTAACGCCAAAGAATGTCAGGTTCTTTTTATCACATAACGATATTTCACAAATTATAGATCAAAAGATGCAAAACTATCTATAGATGCACCTGTGGTAATATCCATTAAACCATTCACATCAATGAACAATATGTACAAAATGACATCACACAATTGTAGTGGTAAATGTGTATAAGATAAGAAAATTTGTTATGGGTATATTACACTGAAAACAAGGGAGGTTATGTGATAAATTATGATTTTCATTTGAAAGTGTAGAAAACCTTCTGGGGAAAGGAGAAAATGCTAGTTACCAGTATTTTCTCTTTTTCCCACAATGTTTTCAAGATGATTATTTTACAGGGTCCTTAAAGCTCGGGATTGTATGGTAAAGGGTTAAAAGCCTCCTTCCTCAGGTTTGTTGAACCTTAGGTAACAGCTTAATATATGAATAGATCTACACATATAAAAGATCATGACAACAGGGGAATTTTCATGATAAAAGCAATTTCTCCTTTTGCTTCACCATTTTCAAAAGTGGTATGCAGACTGAAAAAGGCATCTACCTGTTGTCACAAGTTAAAACACGGACTATGACTATAAAGATGATACTGACTGGTGGTGCAGAGTCAAATAACCATTTTGCCAAATACTGAAATTATTCCTTCACAGAATGTTTTTCAAAAGTCGTATGTGACTGGTAAACACAGGCATATCTAATTGAAGCCATGAGTGGAAGCTGGCCAAGCAGGAAAATGTAGGGAATTCTGCAGTGTTTACTTTTGTTTTCTTAACCCTTTTCCAAACAACAAACTAAAAGCATTTGAAGACGGCAAATTAAATGTAGCTCAAATGCTGATTTCTGTCTTTGATAGGGTAGAAAACATTGTGGGAAAAGGAGAAAATGCTTGTTTTCTTCTTTTCCCACAACATTTTCATAAGCCTTCTCTTTCTGGGTCGCTAAAACTTGGGATTTTATGGTAAAGAGTTAATACAGTTACCATAGAAACTCATGTTATTTTAGACAGCACTGTATATTGTTCAAACTGTAAACAGTAAGTTCATTTGATAGGTCTTTTACACTAAAATGAAGGGAATTTGACCAAGGTGATGGTGGAAAGTCTGTCTTCCACACGGCAAAAACATCCTCTATTGCTGTCTTTGTGTAAAAACTCTGATTATTAGCACATCTATATCACTAAAACTACAAACCGTATTCAAATTTTGTGTCATCATTTTGTACACTTCCTTTTTCTTTGGTTTTCCCTATACTGGGTGGGGGCAGTTTAGAGCCTGTTTGACCTGGATACTGAGCATCTGTAATCGACATAGAATGTACCCCTTTACCACACAGACCCTCCCTGGTAACCAGCATTTTCTTTTTTTCCAATAATGTTTTCTACCCTTCCAAACACAAATTTCAATTTTTGCGTCACATTTAATTTGTTGTCTGAAATGCTTTCAGTTTGTACAAGTCTAAAATTTTGTCATTTGGTGAAGGGTTAAGGACCATATTGACTTCTTTACAACAAGACAAAAATCTAGAGTATTACACATAGAAACCGTTTACAAAAAATTAATTAAATGTTTCGTAAGTCTTTTTTTCTTACGGTCTTTAACCCTTTACCAAACAATCCCTGGTTTTCACGACCCTGAGGAAGAAGCCTTTTGAAAACATCGTGGGAAAAGGAGAAAATGCTGGTTACCAGCATTTTCTCCTTTTCCCACAATGTTTTCTACCCTACCCTGAACAAACTTCAATTTTTGAGTCATATTAATTTTGTTGTCTGCAAATGCTTTCAATTTGGACGAGTCTAAAATCTTGTCATTTGGTAAAGAGTTAAAACTCTGGATTGCTTGGTAAACAGTTAACTCTTAACCAGACAACAAAATTTAATTTTGTCAAAACTGAAAGAATTTGCAAATGTCAATTTAATGTGGCTCAAATCTTTTTTGTTGTTGTTGTTGAATAGAAGTGAAAACATTGTAGGGAAAAAGATAAAAAGCTAAATATCAGTATTTACTTCTTTTCCAACAATATTTTCACTAGCCTTTTCCCTCAGTGTTGTTCAAACAGGGGACTGTATGATAATGGGTTAACCCTTTACCAAATCATCCCCACTTTTAATGACCTTGAGAAATAAAATTTGTGGGTAAAGGAGAAAATACTGGTAACCAGCATTTTCTCCTTTTTCCACAATGTTTTCTAACCTTTCAGGAACAAATCCAATCACTTGATCCGAACGTAATTTGTCTTCTGAAAAAGCTTTCAAAAAAGGTAAGTCTAAAATTTTGTCATGTGCAAAAGGTTAATAGTCAAACCTGCATTGGCAACCAATAGCATTATCACAGTTGATCTATTGTAAGAACAAGTAAGGGCTGGTATAAATGACAGGCTGGATAACCATGATTTTGGGATGAAAAAGCAATCCAAGCTAGAGGAGCCATTACACAATTAATACGAAATCTTCTCTAAAAGCATATTGATTTCTGTCTTGAAGCAGAACACTTCCAGAGAAAAGTTGTGACTAATGAAGAAAATGCTCATAACATGCTAAAACAAAGCAATAACTCCTTTTCCCACAATGTTGTCCCACATCATTTAATAAATTCACATTCTTTTCTTTGAATATATCTTAACTCTTTCTTTACCAGATGACACAATTTTAGTCTAGTCCATTTTCAAAGCATTTTGTAGACCTCATATAAAATGTGTCTAAAACTAGAGCTGTCACTGAATGTGACTTAATACCCCCGCCGGTGCGTTGACAGAAACAGGCAATTATTTGTACACAGACGGACGTACGGAAGGACACACGCACGGACACACAGACGGACAAACGGACAGACAGGGTGATTCCAGTATACCCCCGAAAACATTCGTTTTGCGGGGGCATAATGACGGAATTTGCCTTTGAAAGGGAAGAAAACGTTGTTGGAAAAGGAGAAAATGCTGGTTATCAGCATTTTCTCCTTTTCCAACAATGTTCTCCAAAACCTTTCTTCTTTGGATTGTAAGAAGAGGCAATCGTTTGGTAAAGGTTTAATTTGTGGAAGGATTAAAAAAGACCTAATAAAATTCCAACACACCTGCAGGAAAATCCTCTTTCTTCCCAGGTAACTCTGTATTAGTTATCACTTTAGTATTTGATGTAGAGGATATTGAATCTCTATGTGGAATGATTTGACTGGAATTGGGCTGAACTGCTGCACCATCACTGGGCACTTTCTTCCTGTCTGACTTCCTATGTTTATGTCTGTGTAATGGTATAAGCACCCTTTTTGGAACTGAAATAAACAACAAAAGTCAAATGTACTGAGGATATGATTTTGTAATTCACAGAGTATCTCATCATCCTTTTCTATAAACGTATATTACAGTCACTGATAGAAATTGTCTCACTAGGTCAATTCCATGGAGAATCCACAACATTATTTTGTTGACAAAAGAGTTATCATATTTAGATTAACTCATTACCTTCCAAAACAAATTTGCAACATGTCTTTGAACACACTGTTTAAGTAAAATACAGACTAACAATAAAGGTTCAATACATAGATACAAGTAACAACATTTTTTTGAAAACGGACAAACTTTGTGGTACAAATAAGAAGTCCATATGCCATAATGCTGTTGAAAGTGTTTTTTGCTGTAAGATTAAAAGGTCCTCTGCAGGAGGTGATGGTTACCAGTATTTTCTCTTTTACCTACAATGGTTTCAACAGCCTTCTTTTTCACGGCCATAAAAACTTGAGATTGAATGGTAAAGAAACTCTACCTGGAGCACTGACTGCAGCAACAGAAACTGAGAATCAGATTACTTGATATATCACATGCAACACATCGCAATGGAGGTTTCAAAGGTTTTAACTTTTTGAATGTGGATTAAATACTTTAACAGTTATTGTAAATCATGACCAGATTGCAGAAAACATGCAGGTTGATGTTTGATTTATACTGCTTTTTATTAAGACTTTATTTTTTAAAAATAGATTTCTCCCTGAGTATTCTTTTTAAGCTGATCAATTTGATGTGTGGAAAGGACCATTTCACTTACATTGCCATGTCAAAGTTTGTACTTACCACATGTGTATACAATATTGAGGTATTTATAAACTCCAGCAGGACATGGACTCCCAAAGACATACTCCTCCGCTTCCACAGTACATCTCTTCCTACCATGACATGACTTCATGAGTTCATCTAGAACATCATCCGACTGGCAAGCTGAAGCACAAAAACCAAGAATGTACAATGTATTAATGCACAAAAGCCTTATTTAATCCTTCACCGCACAATCCCAATTTTAACAACCCTTAGAAAACATTGTGGGAAAAGGAGAAAATGCTGGTAACCAGCATTTTCTCCTTTTCCAGAATGTTTTCTAACCTTCTAAAGGCAAAACACATCATTTGAATAAAATTAAGTATGTAGTCTGCAAATGCTTTCAATTTGGACAAGTCTAAAATGGCAGTCAAAATACCTCTGTAATGAGTAATGAGTTTTATATACTGATGAGAACTTTGTTATTTGCAACTCTCAACTGAAAAGGTTGTCAAAATTCAAAAAGAAACAGGCATGAGGGGAAAACTCACCAAACTTTGCACACATTTGATTGATTGTATGATGATTAATGGCTTTTTCAACTTTATTTCATTTATATCGCTGCAGCCAGTGTATCCATCCATGCTTTCCTGGATTTTCTTCTACCACACTTAGCACAATATTCTTCCGAAGCCACTGGCTGCTTTCCCACATAAAACTTGTCAAAAATCTGATCAGCAGTGGGAGAGGAATGAATCATGTCACACTATCATAAATCCTTGGAAGGAAATTTGCCAAGTTGGGTTCTCAAGGCCTGAATGATACCCACTGTAATACTGAGGCTCGGCTCTGCATGCAGAGTTAGATATGCAAAATTTGGGGTGAAAGGATGTACCGATACAATTGATCCATTTTCAAAATGTGGTGTTAGTCTTTTCTTAAAGATATATCAAAATAATTCTATCCAGAGACAAAAGGGGTTAGAAATGAGCTGGGTCATTCAATCTCACACTCTGATCAATACTGGAGATCTTGTGAACAGAATATTGTCCCTCTATATTGGTCAATACATCATCACATGAATCAGTGAATCACATCTAGCACATACTGCCTAAAGATGGTTTGTTTCCATAAACCACTAAAATAACCTCTATATTGCCTGCACTTTGTCAAGCTACAAGAGATTCTGCTCAAGACTAATGAAGGCTGCTGAGAATTAATCCTTGGCGAGGCCGTAATTATTAACTCTTTACCTAAAAATCTCATGTTTAAACGACCCTGAGTTAGCAGGCATGGTGGTTCTGCTTTTTCCAGAATACTTCCACCCTATATTAGACAAAGTCTATCACTTGAGACAAATTTGAGTTGTCATCTGCAAATGCTTTCAATTTGGGCAAGTCAAATATTCTGTAGTTTGGTAAAGAGATAACTTTTTCAGAGCCAAATAGATCTATATAGAAACCCCATTCCACTGAATGGCAATTTTGCTATGCTTCCAAATTTTGGTCAAAACACTGTGAACAGGAACAGCAACAGGGCAACAGAAATGCCTTGAGTGCAGTAGAAGCGTATCAGAAGCTTCATGATCGCCACTTCACCTTGCTCAAAATTTTATGAAGTGGGATTACCACAGACTCGGAGTGCCACAAAAGCATAGCAAGAAATTCATGAAGCCTAGCAGATGTGTCTTAGAGAGACCTCAAGTGCCGCAGAAGTGCAACAACATCGTGACAGGAAAGTGACCAGCACTTCGAGATCATTATTGAAGCATACTATAAAGGTACTGGAAACACCTAAGTCTCAAAATTTTGAATATGTCGGCACTTCCCCGGTGATTTGGAAGGTTTTGTAGATGCGCCATGATTTGCCAAAAGCGCAGTGGAATCGCCGCTCAGTGGACTAGCGTTTAGGGAAATACCCCCATTCCACTGGGCGGTGATTCCGTCCTGCTGGTTACCAGCATTTTCTCTACAATGTTTGCAAAATTTATTGCTAAAGGTCATTAAAACTCAGGGTTTTTTGACAAAGGGTTAAGGATTAGGCCTTTAATACCAAAGATGTCATGTGTGATTCATAACACAATGGGGACACTTGCCATTGAGCAGTCTTGTGACATTTTTGTTTTTATAAGTATCACAAGTCATAACCCAGAATGCAGTATTTCAAGACCACAGGCCCAAAGCTAAAATTACTGGTAACTCTCACCTCCAAAAACAACTGATCCTTGATACCAATGGGCTGAATACCTTGGATTACTAGCCCTGGGCATCCCTACTGAACATTAGCATTTTCTGTTTGCAGTATCCTTTGACTCTTAACCCTTTACCGTACAATCCCGAGTTTTAACGACCTTAAGGAAGAAGCCTTTTGAAAACATTGTGGGAAAAGGAGAAAATACTGGTAACCAGCATTTTCTCCATTTCCCACAATGTTTTCTACCCTTTCCAAGAAAAAAGTTCATAGTCTGAGCCCTTTTTGTCATCTGCAAAAGCTTCCAATTTGGACAAGTTTAAAATTTTGATGTTTGGTAAAGGGTTAACCCTTTACCATACAGTTCTGAGTTTTAACAACCCTGGGGAAAAGGCTTTTTGAAAACATTGTGGAAAAAGATGAAAATGCTGGTAACTAGCATTAAATTTTTCTTCTTTTCTACAATGTTTTCTATCCTTCCAAACACAATATATTACTTTTGAGTCACAATTATTTTGCTGTCTACAAATGCTTTTAATTTGGGCGGTCTCAAAATTTTGTTGTGTGGCAAAGAGTGTAATCTACTGTACATTTAACGAAGGAAGGAAATGTCCTACTATTTTTTTTGTCACGAACCTTGAAGCCCACATCCTCACACATGGGACATGAAGCTGCCTAACCCCAATAGGAAGGTGACCAAACCTATATTTCATGCTGGCACTCCCACCATCACAGGTATCCAAAACCAACAACAATCCTGCTGAGAACCTGTTCAAACCTTTACCACACAATCCTGAGTTTTCACTACCCCTTGGAAGAAGCCTTTTGAAAACATTGTGAGAAAAGGAGAAAATGCTGGTAACCAGCATTTCCCCTTTCGCCACAATGTTTTCTACCCTTTTAAGGTCAGGTTTTGAGCCACACTTCTTCTGTTGTCTGCAACAGCTTTGAATTTCAATGAATGTAAAATTGTGTAGTTTGGTAACAAGTTAAGTCTTTAGCACAAAATTATCTGAATTGAAAGTATTTTAACTCTTTACCAAACGCCAAAATTTTAGACTTGTCCAAATTGAAAGCATTTGCAGATGACAAAATAAAAGTGACTCAAAATTGAAACTTGACTTTGGAAGAGTAGAAAACATTGTGGGAAAAGGAGAAAATGCTGGTTACCAGCATTTTCTCCTTTTCCCACAATGTTTTCAGAAGGCTTCTTCCTCTGGGTCGTAAAAACCAGGGATTGTTTGGTAAAGGGTTAAGTCTTAATCAAATGACAAAATTTTAGACTGGGCCAAAATGAAAGCATTTGTAGACGACTGTTTAACTCTTTACCAAACAACAAAATGTTGCAGTCTCGTCCAAATTGAAAGCAATGGCAGACATCAAGTCAAATATAGCCCAAATGATGAAATTTGCCTTGAAAGGATAGAAAACATTGAGGGAAGAGAAGAAAACGCTAGTTACCTGTACTTTCTCCATTTCCCACAATGTTTTCGAAAGCCTTTCCTTCCAGGGTCATTAAAATAAGGAATTGTTTGGTAAAGAAATAAAATAGGTCTCAAATAAGGTTTTTCCTTGAACAGGTAGAAAACATTATAGGAACAGGAGAAAATGCTACTTGCAAGCATTTTCTCCTTTTCCTACAATGTTTTCAAGACCCTAGTGATTGTTTTGGTAAAGGGTAAAATACTATGTCCAAAAATCAAACAGTCTCAAGCTATGTTGACATCTACCAGTATTATGTGTTAGGTGGTTTAAAAGTCATCTTTCAACTGCCTATCCCACTTAATACTCAACAGGTCAGCTTGTCTTTGTACAATAAATCCTTTTACAAATATTTTTGGAAAAGTAGCAATTGCTTGTAACCAGCAAACGTTCCTTTGGTCACTGTATTTCACAATAGCTTGTAACAAGCAATTAATTTTTCCTCTCTGTGTTTTCTGCAAAATTTGATAGCCATACTCCCATTTTGTTCAAATCAGCTTAAGTGTTTCTATTTTGAGTCATCTGAACTGTCAGAACTCAATTTAAACCTTATCAAAATATCTTAAAAGGTTTTCGAGTTATAGAGCAGACACGATTTGGGACAGATAGACAGACGGACGCACGGGAAAAAGCAATATGTCTCCCAACCCTGACGGGGGGAGACATAATGATCCTGAAGAAGACAGCTTTTTAAAACACTATGGAAAAAGGAGAGAGTGCTGGTAACCAGCATTTTCTCTTTTTCCCAATGTTTTCTACCCTATGAAAGGCAAATTTTATGTTTTGAGTCACAGTTTAGTAGTTGTCTGCAAATGCTTTCAGTTTGGACAAGGCTAAAATTTTGTTGTTAGGTAAAGACTTAAACTACTGGTAGCCAGTATCATAAATTTTGGCTCCCTGTGTTGGAAAACAGTAACTACCATTCTCACCATGTTATCCATACATTGCATGAACAGTGTTTTTGTCAGACTGTCTCCATTGTGTAATTTGTATTCTTTATAACCCTTTCACAAGACATCTGTAGTTGCTTTGGGCCAGTTCTGGTTGAGATCAGATTGCACAAAATGTGCAGTCTGGTCTTCAGTCTACAGTGTCTGCCTCGCAGAGACATTCTGAACAAAAGCAACCTTGAAATTGTAAAAAGATTTGGGTCTTATTTCTAGTTTATTAGGTTTATTCCTTGCAAAATTGGTTAAATAGGCCTAAAACTTTAAAGTTTGATAATACAGAAACCAGTCGAGCCAACTTACTTTTTTGTAGAGATGAGGTATTGCGCATCATTTCAGGACATTTTGGGTCTCCCACCAGGGTTCTACCAAACAGTCCTGAATATATAGCTATTCTTGTAGATTTGCTGCATCTTAACTCTAGCTGATCCCCCTCACATACTGTTTCACTAGAAAACTCATCTGAAATTAGAAGAATAAAAGTCAGTTATTTTTAGCATTAATTTTGTTCACCACACATTCCCAAGTTATCCTTTGGTTGGGCTCTTTATCAGATGACAAAATTTTCACTCATCAAATTTGGAAGAATTCACTGACAGAAGATCAAATGTGGCTCAAAGGATGCAATTATTCTTGAAGGGGTAAAAATCATTGTGGGAAAAGGAGAAAATGCTTGTTACCAGCATTTTCCCCTTTTCCAATCATGCTTTCTAAAGCCTTCTTTCTCACGGTTTTTAAAATTGGATTGGCTGGTAACTGGTCTACAAAGTCATGCTTTTCATTTCCCTCTAACTAATCATACGATTTCACCATATAAATCAAGTTTCATTTATTACTCCTGTGACAGTTACTATTTCTAGGCAATGATTTATCGAAAGACTAGCATACCTGTAATGCTGAAAATGCCATTTCCATAAATCTTTATGTGTCTGAAAGAAAGCCTAAACCCTGAGACAACAAAACACAACTTTCAGTGTATTGTGACCAGTACAGATCAAGACCAGACAGCACATAATTTACATTATCATCTTTGTTCTTAGCTGTCTGATATTCTGTTCGATAACATGGTTAAAAATTTTATACACAATTAGAAATGAAACAAGAGCACTGTATGTGGGTTCCAAGGCTCAGCTGAAGTTGCTTTTAGAGAAAATTTTATGTCAAAAAAGGGGCATAACTCTATAAAATACTTTGATGGTTATCTATCCTGTTGTATTTGTTCCCCTTTTGACAGTAACAACTAGTCCAAGCTGGAAGTCAATATCTTCAGTAATGTCAGAGATATTACAAAATGTCAAGTTTTTGAAAATTTTAAGTGGAAAAAGGGGGATAACTGTGTCAAAGATATTTTAAAGGTTACTTGCCCATGTTGTATAAGTTCCCTTATTGGTAGTTAACAAGGAGTCCCGAGTTTGAAGTAAATATCTTCAGTAATGTTAAATTCATTATAAAACGTTTCTGCACAATGACAATGCCACAGGAGATGAATGACGCAGACAACGATGTCAGGTTTATGACATTACTTCGACATTTTCTCCAAAAACAGCAGAGCTTATAGAAGAGTAAAAAAATAATTCTAAATTTATCAAAATATATCTTCTCTGCCACACAATAAAATGTTTTCAATGATCCATATAGAAATTATTTTGCAAACAACAAATTAACTCTTTACTGCCAACGGCAACATAAAAAAACTTTTAGGGGTAGCATAGATCAAGATCATAATGCAGAGATTTTGTAGTCTGATCTTTAACCATTACCTGCCTGATGCAACACTATAATGCAAGTCATCTTTATATGCAGCGAAAACTCTTTGTTTAGAGAGAAGTAGACTTTATCTATTTGGCAGTGAAAGAGTTAAATGAAGCTCAAATGATGGTGTTGTCTTGTAACATGTACAAAAACATTGTGGGAAAAGGATGAAATGCTTGTAACCAGCATTTTCTCCTCTTCCCACAATGTTTTCAAATGCCTTCTTCCTCATGGTTACTATAGAGCTTTCTTCTTTAGATTTGTGTGAAAATGCAGATTCATTTGGTAAAGGCTCAAAACTTACTTGGCCTGCATTTAAATCCGACTTCTAAATACTTCCTGGTTCCTGGGCAGGGATCTTCTTGAAATGTTTCTGAGCTGGTGACCAGATTACACCTCCTTTTATCTTGACATTTGTCCAGCACTACCTGAAAGAAGAAAATTTGCCGAACATCCATTAAGTTCATGTTTGAACAAAGTTACAATTTTGATAAACTTTATACCTGGTGACCAAATTTGAGACTCATCTATATTGAAAACCATAACTGATGACAACTTAGATGTGGCTCAGATGGTGGTACTTCATTTAGACAGGCCTGAAAAACTTTATAGGAAAAGGAGAAAATGCTGGTTACTAGCATTATCTCCTTTTCCAACAATGTTTTCAATGTTCTCTTTCTCATGGTCAATAAAACACAAGATTGTTTCGTACAGTGATAATATATAAAAAGATTTTTGAAAGCATATGGCAAAAGGAACATGAGCACTACATGCGGATGCGAATGCTCGGCTGCAGTTCTTTTTAGCAAAAATTCTAAGTCAAAAGATGGGCAAAACTGTTTCAAAAAGAGTTTGATGGTTATCTGCCCATGTTGTATGGGTTTGCTGTTTGATAGTTTACAACTACAGTCCAAGTTTGAAGTAAATATATTCAGTAATGACAAAGATATCATACAATCTCAAAGTTTTTGAATGGCGACACATTGATCAGATGTCAGGGCTACAACAATAGCTCTACAATTTCCTTGAAAACAGCTAAGTTAAAAATTGCTTAAGTGCTTTGATAGATAAGACAAACTGTTCATAATAAAGACAGCAAATATCTGGAAAGAATTCCACACTAAAAAGTTGCCCAAATATAAGTGGACAACAGATAGAAAGAGGCTGATTCCAGTATAGATCTAATCCAAAATAATTTGTTTTAACCCTTTACCACACAATCCCGAGTTTTAACAACCCTGAGGATGAAGCCTTTTGAAAACATTGTGCGAAAAGGAGAAAATGCTGGAGACCAGCATTTTCTCCTTTTCCCACAATGTTTTCTACCCTATCAAAGAAATATCAAATAATTTGAGCCACTTTGACATTGTCGTCTGCAAATGCTTTCAATTTGGACAAGTCTAACATTTTTTCATGTGGTAAAGGGTTAAGGGAGTTTAACTCTTTACCAAAAACCAAAATATTAGACTGGTACAAAGTGAAAGCATTTGTAGAGGACAAAGGTTGCCCAAATGACAAAATTTGATCATAAAAAGGGTAGAAAACATTGTGCAAAAAAAGGAGAAATTGCTGGTTACAAGCATTTTCTCCTTTTTCCACAATGTTTTGAAGAGCCTTATTCCTCAGGGTTGTTAAAACTCCGGATTGTATGGTAAAAGGTTAAAAGAAAAGTGGGATAAGAACCTAGAAGGAGATAGCCTCTGCTAGGTATTTCAGGAAAGTGTTACTGCTATTTCTGAGAGATTTCTCAATTATCTGACATCACAAAAAACAACCTGTTTACAGATTCTCTCTATCCTTTATATCTGTTAGATAAAGTTCGACCCGTCACCAAACAATCCCGGATTTCAACAAGCCCTAAAGACAAAGGCTTTTGAAAATTTTGTTGGAAAAGGAGAAAATGCTTTCAGTAATATGAAAGTGCTGCAACTGCGATTTCTGAAAGATTTCTTTTATCTGACATCACAAAAAACAACTTGTTTACAGACCCTTTCTAATGAGAGATCCTCTCTTTGTATCTGTTTAACTCCTTACCAAACGACAAAGTTTTAGACTGGTCCAAATTGAAAGCATTTGCAGACGACATTTAAATCAGACTGAAAAATTGAAATTTGGTGTGGGAGGGGTAGAAAACATGGTGGGAATAGGAGAAAATGCTGGTTACCAGCATTTTCTCCTTTTCCCATCATGTTTTCAAAAGGCTTCTTTCTCGGGGTCATTAAAAGTCAGGTTTGTGTGGTAAATGGTTAACTTCAATTCATTACCAAGCAATCCCAGGTTTTAAAGACACCCCAAAATAAAAGCTTTTGAAATCATTGTGGTAACCAGTATTTTCTCCTTTTCTCACAATATTCCCTATCCTCACAAAGTAAAATCCCAACAAGTCACATTTAAGTTTTTGTCTGCAAAAGCTTTCAATTTGAAAGAGTCTAAAAATTTGTCGTCTGCTAAAGAGTTAAATTTGTTTCAAACTACTGTGCACAGAGATTATTTTCTCTGTAAAACATCTAAATAGAAAAGCAAAAAAAAAACAAATTCAACAACCTGAAAACAGTGTAAAAAGTTGATTATCAGATATCTAGTCTTTTCTTGAAAAGTTATTTAATATTCCTTCCTGTTTCATAAATGTGGTATAGGAATTGTTCCTCCAAACAAAAAAAAAATCACCTTTTCACTCTTTTTCCCTTAGACTACTTGGTCCTTTATCTCACAATCATGACTTGTGTTTGTAAAACCCTGAAGAATAGCTCTTTGAAAATATTTTAAAGAAGGGAGAAAATGCTGGCAACCAGCATTTTCTCTTCCAACAGTGTTTTTGACTCTTTCACAGGCTGATTTTATTCTTTAAGCCACATTAATTTTTTTTCTGCAAACAGTTTCAATTTGGACAAGTCAAAATTTTTACTGAAAGGCAAAGGATCAGGTTTTAAAAACCTGTGTTTTTTTTTTTAAATTCCTCTCAATAGAAATGAAAACCGTAATTGTGGTAATTTCAAGGGTGTTTAACTCCTTACAAGACCACAAAATTTCAGACTTGGCTGTATCAAAGAATTTGCAGGCAATAATTAAACACGTCTTAAATGATGGAATGTTTGAAAGGATAGAAAACATTGTGGAGAAGGGAGAAAATGGCAGTCACCATCATTTCCAAGGCTCCTTTCTCAAGGCTTTTAAAATATGGGTTATTTTTGTTGTAGGGTAACCCCCTGGTATGTGAAAACAAAATCTGTCAAAATAGTGTTTGTCACTCATCAGATCTGATCAGTCTGATCTTGATCTACAATGTCCACACAGCATTAGCACATGAGAAAGAGATAACTCGTATTGGATTTACTTAGATTGAAAGAGTTGTGAAAATATTGTAGGAAAAGAAGAAAATAATGCCTCTTCTTCTTTTCCCACAATTATTTTAAATGCCTACCTCCTCAGCACTGTTCTAAGATCCTAGGAATCCTGTGCGGTAATAGGTTAAAGAAATGATTCACTTGGCTCCAGTGCATTATTACACTGTAACACTGGCTCTGATTGGCTTATTTCATTATTCACTTCATTGGCCAGTTGCAAACATTCAATAACAGTGGACTGAAACCCTTATACTGTTTTTTCGAAGTACTTTCCGAGCAATAAAATGTGAAATTTCAGAAAAAACAAGTCTATTAAAACAAAAAAAAAAACCAATGTGTAAAAAAGAGAAAATGCTGGTAACCAGCATTTCCTCCTTTTCCAACAATGTTTTCTACCCTATCAAGAACAAATTTCGTTATTTGGGTCACCTTTAATTTGTCGTCTGCAAATGCTTTCTATTTCGATCAGTCTAAAATTTCATCGTCTGGTAAAGGGTCAAAAGGGAAGATTTATGGTGCATCAAGCTTACATCTGGCAAAGCATCTTGTTTTTGTCCTAGAGTGCATGTGGGAGTGCTAGAATTAGATATATATTATCTGATTTTTCCTATCTCATTCCTACCTACTGTTGATCTTGAAAGATATCATAAAAAATGTTGCCTCTCTACAGGGGTTGTTGCCAACATAATCATTGTTGTTACAGAGCTTATCATGAAAAAAGTGTATCCTGAAGATTTCTACAATTAGTTTTCTCTTTGAAGTACAACTGCTACTAATGATACTTTACAGAGTTTACTATTTGTTCTGTAAAAGAGACAAAATACAAATGAGCCATACTCTAGCAAAAGGTGGTTTAATGCATCTCAATGATGCATGACAACAAGCAAGACACCATATAATTATGGATCCATAGATTGAATCATGAAGTACATTGGTCTTTTGGCATGTGGAAAATCCACTATAGCAAAAAAGTTTGACCCATGTCAGCCTGTGCAGGGTCTATACTCTTTGCAGATACATTAAGACCCCTTTTCACAGAGCATGGCTCAAATGTAATTGCAGCAATTTTAACTCTCAGTGCGCCAAGTAAACACAATAGACAATTACAGTCTGCTAGAATGAATCAAATCAATGCAATTTAAAGGCTGCTTTACATGAGAATATCTAAATGCAGATCATGCATGTCACGCACGACAAAAGAGAATAAAGTCCCGCATAAAAGTTTAAAATCATCCGATCACAAACGTGCGTGTTGACAAGAACAAAAACTGTGAATCAACACACTGACTGAAAACTAACTTCTATTGGGAGTAGAATTACTTTTAGAAATCGGAAATTCCAACGGATAATACATGTACTGTTATAAATTAGCAATCTGAATGGCCACAATAGTTTCGCGGTATTTTCGTTCATGTGGGAGCTCCTAAAAAAAATAATATTGCCATGCAGTGCCACATCAGTAATTTCGCAGCCTTTTCATTTATCTGGAACTGCAGCACGCGAAGATCGTAAACATTTCCACATTTGGGAAATTTATTCAAATGAAGTTTCAATTCCATTCATTTTAATCCTTACGCAATGGTCGAGTAAACATTAATAATTCAGAAATAAGACTCGTACTTCAAGTAAGCGAGTCACGGTTCTCATGTGACGCTGACCCCAGGATTTGATGCATGAAAATAGGAAATGACCAGTTTTGGACGCTCAAAAATATCTGCCTTAAAGCATCAATCTCATGCATGAGATTATGGACTAAAACTGCAAATAAATTAGCTTGTGTGCATCTGGCAGAAAATGGACATAAACACAATCAGTATCAAATGTGAAGGGTGCACATGGCCGTTTATCACAGCTTATCAAGCTGGCAAGTCATATATGAAAAGGTGTTAAAGGTGTTAATCCACTTTGTAAAATGACATATTTTAAAGTCACTTGCTACCCTAATTGACAAATCCAAATGAAATCATGCTGTTACACTTCTCAAACAAGAGGGCCATTATGGCCCTGTACCGCTCCACTGGCTAATAAGTAAAAACCCTACAAGCAAAACATTACAATACTTGGCCAATTGGTTTCGAACTAGAAGATATACAGAAATTTTCACCCCAGTGCGAAGGCATTTTTGACCACACAGCTTTAATTACTTCAGTCTTGGTAGAGGTCCACAAGATAAAACCCCATACCAAATAATACAGGTCTAGAATGAGAAGATTTTCAAAGTTTCCTCAATAAAAAGCCCTGTAAAAGATGAGATCTCTAAGACAGGGCTATATCTGGTAGCCCTAGGTCTTATGGTTAATAACAGGAAGATTTTTAAAAATTTTCCCTATATAAGCCTGTGTAAAAATTGTGACCCCTGGGGTGGGGCCAAATTTGACCCTAGGGCTATAATTTAGGCACTCTTGGTAGAGGCCCACTAGATAAAGCTACATGTAAAATTTGGTACCCTTAGGCCTTATGGCTTGGTACAGGAAGATTTCTAAAATTTTCACTACATAAGCCCATGTAAAACTTGTGATCCCAGGGACTGGGCCAAATTTCACTCCAGGGCTATCATTTGGGCACTCTCGGTTGAAGCCAACTAGATAAAGCTACATGCAAAAGTTGGTAGCAATAGACCTTATGGCTTGGTACAGGAAGATTTCTGAAAACTTTCACTATATAAGCCCATAATTTGTGACCCCTGGGGCAGGGCCAATTTTGACCCCAGGGCTATAATTTGAAGACACATGCCAAATTTGGTAGTCCTAGGCCTTTTGGTTTCAGTCAAGAAGATTTTCAATATTTTTCAGTTTTTTTGCCATTGGTAACCAGAGTTTTGACTGAACTGAATTCTTTCAAGAATTTCTGAAGAGGACCATGGCAGGATCATTTCTGTGAAGTTTCATCAAAATTGGATGGGTAGTTTCAGAGGAGAAGACGTTTGAAATACAAGTTAACGCACACATGGACGGGCGGACGCACGCAGGCACGTCGGACACCGGGCCATGACATAAGCCCATAAGAATCTGACATTCATTGGTGTTTGAGATAAAGTTGTACTAAACTCACCAAGAAAAAATGTTATTAAGTGAGCCAAAGGCTCACTTAATAACATTTTCCCTTGACTCATTTAATAAAATTTTTGTCTCAAAAGTCAACTCATGTCAGATCCTATATACTCTTTTAAGCAGACAGTACAGACTGAAGATCTGACTAAATGATCTGTACAGTCTGATCTTGGTCTCATGCAAACAGCAAAAAGCTTCTACAATGGCCCTGAAAAGGGTTTATTCAAGATTAAATGTCAGTAAAGAAGACTTTACTCAATCCTTGGAAAAAATCCCAGAGTTCCAAGTCCAAACCTTACAACCCCTGAATTACAAACTCATTGTACTACAAGGACCCATTATGGCTTGGATTCTGCTTTTGAAACTTAGCCAGTAAACAGCATGTATGGATGGAATTTACTAAATAATGTATAAACAGTTTGTCTGAAACAACAAACAGGTGTGGTAAATATTTAAAATCTGTTAAAATTTGAACCTGTAACCCTTTACCAACCAATCCCGGATTTTAATGACCCTGGGAAAGAAGCCCTTTGAGAATATTGTGGGAAAAGGAGAAAGTGCTCTTTTTCCCACAATGTTTTCTACCCTATCAAGTATAAATATCAGTATTTCAGCAACATTTAATTTGTCATCTGTAAATGCTTTCAATTTGGTCCAGTCAAAAATTGTGTTGTTTGGTAAAGGGTTTAACCCTTTTCCAAACAATCCCGGATTTTCATGACCCTGAGAAAGAAGCCTTCTGAAAACATTGTGGGAAAAGGAGAAAATGCTGGTAATCAGCATTTTCTCCTTTACCCACAATGTTTTTTACCCTTCCCTAAACAAATTTCAATTTTTGAGTCACATTAATTTTGTCATCTGCATATGCTGCCAATTTGGACTAGTCTAAAATTATGTCATTTGGTAAAGAGTTAAGATACTACAGGCATTGAGACAAGGATGTACTTCAACCAACTGACTCAGATGTACTTTAAGACTAGTCCACAATGTACAGCATATGATAGCTCAAAAAATGCAGGGTTTTTTTTTTTATCTAAAGCACAAGTCTCATGTTTAACCTTATTATGCCCATTGTCTTGATACCAGCATTTTCTGTTTCCCCGAAGTGTTTTCATAAGCTTTTTCTATCAGGATTGTTCAATCTTGGGATTGCAAGGTAAAAGGTAAATCCTAGTGAATATCAACCTGAGAACTCTAACAAAATTATCCTAGATAAACCAAGGCGAAGGTCATTCAATGTCTCTGCAAGATAATTTCTTCAGTACAAAAGGCCAGACAGCTACAAAAAGTATGCAATCAATATACATTACTTACCAAATATAGAAAGAACCAGTAGAACCTAATCCAATCCATGACTAGATGAATTAAGACCTAATGAATCTCACTTGCAACATCAATCAAATGGAAACAGTTGTCTTCATCACTGTTTCTACCTAAAACACATAATCTTGTTCAGAGTTGTTCCAATTTCTAAAATTTTTCAAGCAACAAATACAGTATAACCGTTAACTCCTTACCAAATGACAAAATTTTAGACTTGTTCAAATTGGAAACATTTGCAGACGACAAATTCCACATAATTCAGAATGTCAAATTTGTCAATCATAGGATAGAAAACATTGTTGGAAAAGGAGAAAATGCTGGTTACCAGCATTTTCTCCTTTTCCAACAATGTTTTCAAAAGCTTTCTCTTTCAAGGGCATTAACAGTTGTGATTGTGTCGGTAAAAGGTTAATGGAAATATCCAGTATTTTAATGACCCCAAAAAGAAAGACTCTTTAAAAAATTTTGGAAAAGGAGATAATGCAGGTAACAGCCAATGTTTTCTAACTTTTCAAGTCATCAAACTTACGTTGACCTGTGTTAACAAGGATGTTTGTTTTACCAGTATGTTCATACTCTGACACAATTTGACGTTCGATGTAGTTATCTGTTGATAGAAATTTCTCTTATGCCATGATATTTTCAAAAAAGGTCTTTAGCATGACAAGAAAAGTCGTCTGAAGGTCATTGATACCTAAGTGACTCTTGATAATTGCTTCTCCAGAAGGAACCAATGAAACATCAAAATAAGACCACAAATAGATTTTTGCAAGACTCTAGCAAGTTCTTGTTATTTAGAAATGCAGTTAACGAGCAAAGGAAGAGTGAATTCAAGGTGCCAAAAAAGATAAAAATCTGCTGGGAAAAAAAATTAGGGGAAATATTTTCTCTGGTTAACCCTTTTCCGAACAACGCCGTAATTTCAAAAACCTACAGGAATATAGGTTTTGAAAACATTTTGAGACAAGAGCGGCAAATTGTCGCAAGATACGCCCGTCCCACCGCCAGTTGTCGAGGGGGGATAGTAATCGTAAAGGGCAGGTAGAGGAAAATAGTAGTGCAGCAGAAATCATGTAAGTGATTGAAATAGGCATGAATGTCTCCTCTAATGTGAAGGAAACATGCATATAAAGTTGCAGGTCATTCCAACATGAAAAGACAAAGTTATATTGTAGAGAAGCATGAAAAGCTGTAAAAAAAAAATAATGAATAGGGAATAATTCCAAAAGGGCATTAGGTAAGGTTACGGCTCCAGTGCATTGCACTTTTCGTAACTGCAACAAACATGTTTACCAAGTCTCAAGTCAATCTGACTTGAGGTGACAAAGTTCCGTTCCGGACAAGCAAGAAATACTGTAAAAATGAAGATCAAAGTGGGATTACTCAAAATCCGCGCTAGGTAGAGTTATTGTTCTTGCGCACTGTACTCTGTAATATTGCAACAAACATGCATACCAAGTTTGAAGTCATTCTGACTTGAGATGACAAAGTTATATTCCGGACAAGCACTAAATGCTGTAAAAATGACGATCATACGGAAATAAATCAAAGACAGCACAAGATAGAGTTACAATTCTTGCGCACTGCACTTCCAAATATTGCAACAAATAAGCATACCATATTTCAAGTCATTCCTGCTTAAGATGACAAAGTTATGCTCCGGACAAGCAAGAAATGCTATAAAAATGGAGATCAAAGGGGGAATAACTCAAAATCTGTGCTAGGAAGAGTTATGGTTCTTGTGCACTGCATTCCGTAATTTTTCAACAATCATGCATACCAAATTTGAAGATATTCAGACTAAAAATGACAAAGTTATATTCCGGACAAGCAGAAAATGCTGTAAAAATGACAATTAAAGGGAAATAACTCAAAGACAGCACGAGGTAGAGTTATGGTTCTTTTGCACTGCACTCCGTATTATTGCAACAAACACAAATGCCAAGTTTCAAGTCAATCGGACTGGAGATGACAAAGTTAAGCTCCGGACAAAGAACTGGACTGTAAAAACGAAGATCAAAGTGGAATTACTCAAAATCCGCGCTAGGTAGAGTTATTGTTCTTGCACACTGTACTCCGTAATATTGCAACAAACATGCATACCAAGTTTGAAGTCATTCTGACTTGAGATGACAAAGTTATATTCCGGACAAGCACTAAATGCTGTAAAAATGATGATCAAAGGGAAATAACTCCAAGACAGCAAGAGGTAGAGTTACAATTCTTGCGCAATGCACTTCCAAATATTGCAACAAATAAGCATACCATATTTCAAGTCATTCCTGCTTATGATGACAAAGTTATGCTCCGGACAAGCAAGAAATGCTATAAAAATGAAGAACAAAGGGGGAATAACTCAAAATTCTAGCCAGGAAGAGTTATGGTTCTTGTGCAATGCACTCCGTAATTTTTCAACAATCATGCATACCAAATTTGAAGATGTTCAGACTAAAAATGACAAAGTTATATTCTGGACAAGCAGAAAATGCTGTAAAAATGACAATCTGAGTGAAATAACTCAAAGACAGCACAAGGTAGAGTTATGGTTCTTTCACACTGCACTCCATATTATTGCAACAAACACAAATGCCAAGTTTCAAGTCAATCAGACTGGAGATGACAAAGTTATGCTCCGGACAAGCAGAAAATGCTGTAAAAATGACAATCTAAGGGAAATAACTCAGACAGCACAAGGTAGAGTTATGGTTCTTTCGCACTGCACTCCGTATTATTGCAACAAACACAAATGCCAAGTTTCAAGTCAATTGGACTGGAGATGACAAAGTTATGCTCCAGGCAAAGAACTGGACGCTGCCCACCCACCCACCCAGATGCCTGTACGCTATGGGTGATCCCATAATACGTCCCGTCTTCGACGGGCGCATAAAAAGGAGGAAACAAGAGGGCCAAGATGGCCCTGTATCGCTCCACTGGCTTTTTAACCCTTTACCACACAAATCAGAGTGTTAATGACCCTGAAAGAGAAGGCTTTCAAAAAAACATCCTGAGAAAAGGACATGTTGTAAGCCATTTCCCTTGATTAATGTTTAAATTGAAGTGACAATATTTTGAAGCCCATGTTAAACTTGCGATCCCTGGAATGAAGGCAATTTTGACCCCAGACCTACAATATGAAACTAGAATGTGTGGTTATAAACAAAAAGATTTTTTAATCTTGCCCAATAAAAAGTCATGTAAAACAAGTTTGCTAAATAAAAGGCCCTGTAAAATATGTGATCCATGACACAGGTTTATCAAGTTTTCACTATAAAAGCCAATGTAAAACTTGTGACCCCTGGTGTGGAGTCAAACTTGACCCCCAAAGTTAAAATTTGGGCCCTCTTGGTAGAGGCCCATTATATAAAGTTACATGCAAAATTTGGTAGCCCTAGGCCTAAATATGGCTATGTACAAGTAGATTATTAAAGTTTCCTTATATAAGACCATGTAGAACTTGTGACCCCCTGGGGTGGGGCTACATTTGACCCCCTGGGCTATAATTTGGGCACCCTTGATAGAGACCCCCTAGATAAAGCTAAATGCAAAATTTGATAGCCCTAGCCCTTATAGCTAGATGCGAAAGATTTTCCTATATAAGCCCGCCCATGTAAAACATGTTACCCCCCGGAGCGAAGTCAAATTTGACCCTCGGCTATAATTTGGACACCCTTGGTACAGGTCCACTAGATAAAGCTACATGCCAAATTTGGTCGCCCTAGGCCCCATGGCTAGGTCAAAGAAGAATTTTAAAGTTCTCCCTATATAAGCCCATGTAAAACTTGTTATATAAGCCCAAGTAAAACTTGTTACCCCCGGGCAGGGCCTAATTTGACCCCAGGGCTATAATTTGAACAATCTTGGCAGAGGTCCACTAGATAAAGCTACATGCCAAATTTGGTAGCTCTAGGCCCTATGGCTAGGTAGAAGAGGAATTTTAAAGTTCTCCCTAAATAAGCCCATGTATAACTTGTAACCCCCGGGGCGGGGCCAATTTTGACCCCAGGGCTATAAATTGAAGAAACTTAGTAGAGGTCCACTAGATAAAGCTACATGCCAAATTTGGTAGCCCTTGGCCTTACGGTTTCAGACAAGAAGATTTTCAAAGATTTTCAAAATTTTTCAGTTTTGTTGCCATGGCAACCAGAGTTTTTGAAGGAATTAAATTCTTTCAAGAAAGTCTGAAGAGGACCATGGCAGGATCATTTCTGTGAAGTTTCATCAAAATTGGATGGGTAGTTTCAGAGAAGAAGACGTTTTAAAAAAAAGTTAACGCACGGACGGACGGACAGACGCACGGACGGACGGACGGACGACGGACAACAGGCCATGACATAAGCCCGCTGGCCTTCGGCCAGTGGAGCTAAAAACTGGTACTTTTGTCCTTTTCCCATAGTGTTTTCTACCCTTTTAAAGATAAGTTTTATTATTTGAGCAATGTTTAACTATTTACCACACAACAAAATTTTGGACTCAAGCAAACTGAAAGCATCTGCAGACAACAAATTAATTTATGTGTCTCAAATGATTTTTTCTGTCTTTGTTAGGGTAGAAAACATTGTGGAAAAAGGAGAAAATGCTGTTTACCAGCATTTTCTCCTTTTCCAACAATGCTTTCCAAATCCTTCCTCCTGAGGGTCGTTAAAACTCGTGATTGTGTGGTAAAGGATTAATTTGTCACCACCAAATGCTTAGACAAGTCTAAAATTTTGTCATCTGGTAAAGAATAACCCCTCACAAAATCAAGAATAAAAAGAAAATGCTGGTAACCAGCATTTTCTCCTTTTCCCAGAAATTATGTTTTCCATTCCAAAATCCAATTTCAATCTTTGAGTCATATCTATTTTGTTGTCTGCAAATGCTTTCAATATGAACCAGTCTAAAATTTTATCATAATTATGGTGAAGAATAAAACACTAGGGGTCACCTTCACATTTCACTAATATTTCCTCATAGCAAACCTAAATTTTGTCATTTTAAAGAACTATTAACAATAACACTCCTTTTTCATCAAATCACATGAAACATTTCAAACTACAATGATAAATTGATCAAAATTTTTAAAATCCATCACTGATTATCCACCATTATCACAAAACCACTGACAGGTAAGAACAGTCAGTAACTCTCCTCTGCGTCATGAATAAACTCACTGGTTATACCTCATACAGACAGATCTGCAGCATGACTTGTGACTCTTTACCAAAATAAAAAAAAATTAGACTGGTCCAAATTGAAAGCATTTGGAGACAACAGATTCAATATGGCTCAGGTAGTAGAATTTGTCTCTAAAAATGTAGGAAACATTGTGAAAAGTGGATTACCTGCAACTTCTCCTTTTCCCACAATGTTTTCAAAAGAAGGTTTCATCAGGGTTTTTAAAACTCAGGATTGTGTATGATAATGAGTCTATCAAATGTAGCAACTGCTACCTGTAAGCAAGTTTTCCATTTGTCACACTGTTTTTTTTTTAAGTATAGATATGACTGATTGTTTTCATCTAAACTGTAATAGCCATTTTTTAAATTTTGCTACCCCCCCATGCCCTTTCTACTCCGCCTTTGTACTTATAAGAGTCTAAACTTGCAGCATGAGGTAAAGGAGAAATACTATTTTAACCTATCTCACAGCCTAATTTACATTAATTAATGTCTAATTTTATATCTTAATTCATGCATCAGCATGTCCTAAAATACTACTTTAAATGTGAAAACACGAAAGTCAACAGTGCCCTGTTTTAACTTCCATGAAATATTTTTGTCAGTTCTCTCATTTCAATGTACTCTAACAAGAACACCTGCATTTGGAAGCATAACCATGTCTTAGCTATTTTGAGTTGAGTGGTGCTTCGGGAAAAGGTGGTTTAATGCCTCCTCATGATGCATTATACTTAAGAAATAATCTTCTTTCTATCGTGGTTTATCGTTCAATAAACCACGGTTGTGAGTTATGAGGCACAATAAATAATCCACGAGGGCGATAGCACGAGTGGTTTATTCATTGCGCCTCATAACTCACAACATGGTTTATTGAATGATAAACCACGATAGAAAGAAGATTATTTCGATTCTAACATGACCAACACTATGAAAGGAAAACAAGTTCATACTTAGAGTAAATGCGTGGATGCAGATTATATTCCATTGAATAACTTACTTTATACAGAATGACGTCACTCTATATAGAATGACGTAGATTTTACCACGCTTTTGTTGCTCTGTGTTTATAGAGCCGAATTCACGTGTCATGTTAGAATAAGCAATTCATTGCATTATATGAATTTTGGGAAAGGGGATTTAACACATGATGCATTCTACTAAGCAAGTCACTGCAATGTATGATTTTTTTTTTTTAAATCTGGCTGAATCATGAGGTAGAATGGTCTTTTACTATCCACAAAATTTGACAATGGCAACTTTATACCAAGGTTAGCCTGCGCATATTGTGCAAGCTGATATGAGTCAATAATTTTTGCACATGCATGAAACAACCACTTTACTGTGCACGAAGCATATGTACGAGGGTTGTTCGATATGTAATGTGTATTGTACGATATCTCAAAAGCATTCGACTCAAATAGTGAAATGAACATTACAACCCTTCAAAGTATTCTCCGCAGTTTGAAATACATAATTTCAATCTCTGAATCCATTTCTGAAATGCATCACGGTACGCTGATTTAGGTAGACCTCTGAGGCACTGACTGATGGCTGAGCCAAGGGCTTGTCGGGACTTGCAACGACGAGCAGATAAGAACTTTTTAAGTTTTGGAAAAAGGAAAAAGTCGCATGGGGCTAGATCTGGAGAGTATGGTGGGTGTGGCAAGACAGTAACCTTCTCCGACTTCAAAAATTGCTTCACAAGCTCAGATGTATGTGATGGAGCATTATCATGAAGTAGACGAACATGCCTAAATCCTGACACAGGGCGTCGTTTAAGATAATATTTCTTGACCTTTTTTAGTATAACATCTCGGTAATACCGACCTGTAACACTTTTGCCCTTCGGCACCGAAATTTGTACGGCTATACCATCACATGAGAAGAATATGCAATACAGAACCTTCTTTGTGCTTATGCTTCTTTTGGCAACTACAGGCCTTCTACCGTGTTTAGTTAGCCATATTTTGTTTCCAATTTTTCTTACTGGTTCGAAATAGTGAACCCATGTTTCGTCACCAGTAACAATGTTTGCAAATTGTCTTTGATTGAATTTGGGAAACATTTTGAGCAACTGCTTAGCGGTTTGTACTCGTACTCGTTTTTGGTCATCTGTCAATATATGCGGTATCCATCTGGCAGAAATCTTTTGTACTTTCAAAACATGCTTCAAAATGAAATGCACCCGCAATAGCAATATGCCAACAGCGTTGGCAATATCACGAATCGTGTATCTGCCATCACTTTCAATTTGACTTTTGAGACATTTGCCTTCCCTGTTGAAGTCACAGGTCGGCCAGATTTTGCTGCATCTTTGACGGACTCTGACTGCCAGTCAGAAATTTCTTTCTCCCTCCTACGAACTGTCTCATAAGATACCTTATCAGACCCATAAACTTCCCCCAATTCAGTAAAAATCTGCATTACCGAATGACCGAGTTTTGTGAGAACTTTTATATAAGCTCTAATTTCTTCAATATTCTTAATCCGTTTCCCAACCATTTTTACAACAGTGGTCAACGACTAGCTCTATTGAAATGACTATAAGTTTAAAACTATGTGGAGCTGAAGACTCGTGTTTATACCGTTGGAAAGGTATTGGATAGAGCTATTCAAGCGTATCATCATCCACGAAATCGTGCAAAGTGTTATCGCGCTGTGGTACAATACACATTACATATCGAACAGCCCTCGTATTAAAGCTACTAAAAAACAAGCTTTTAAACTTGTTCATACTGCAAGCATTTGAAGATAAATATGGCTCAGAAGATTGGATCTAAGCGTGCAAAAAAATTGTGGGAACAAGAGAACATCCTGCAATGTTTTTCAACTCCCTTTTGCCTCAAGGTGTTAACAACATGGGATTCTTTGGCAAGGGTTAAGGGTGACTTTATTGGTCTTATAAAACTAAAAGCAACTTCTGATGCTTTTGCACTAAGGGTAGAATCAGGCTAATTCTTTAACAAACAACAGTATTTCAGACTTTTCAAAATTGAAAGCATTTGCTGACAACACACTTAACTTGACTAAAAGGCTGAGATTTTTATTTAAAAGGACAGAAAACATTGTGGGAAAGGAGAAAATGCTGGTTACCAGCATTTTCTCCTTTCCCAACAGTGTTTTCAAAAGCTTTCTATTCCAGAGGTCTTTAAAACATAGAATTTTTTCGTTACCAGTTAGAACTGATGGATCATGCAACAATTTCACACTGTCATCTATCCACAGGTGGCCCATGCAGATTTTGAATTATCACAGGATCCAGATTTACAGGAAACAGAAGAAACAGAAGAATGGATCTGCAGATGAGCCAAACCAAAAGATGGGTTAGAAATTCAGATCTTAAGTAATACAGTAAAACTAGTGCAGGACTTTTGAAATAGATTTTTTTCCACTGTAGAAAAATTCAAAGCTGATTTGTGGCCAGGTTATGCAATCAAACATGTCTGCTGCTGATAATGCAACAGATACCTTTAAAGAAGGGCACCACATCCTGGTGCCAATGCTTGGCTGCAGTTGCTTTTAGAAATAAACTGATTTTCAATAAAAATTTGAAGTTAAAAAAGGGCCATTACTGTGTCAAAAATATTTTGATGATTACCTGCCCCTCTTGTATAGGTTCCTCTTTTGGCCACTTAAATAGCTACTTTTCAAATTTAGAATCAGAAGCATAATTTTAACCATTCACCACACAATCTTACTTTTAAACAACCCTGGAGAAAATATTGTGGAAAGAGAAGAAATTGCTGGTAACCAGCATTTCCTCCATTTCCCACTGTTTTCTACCAGTTCAAAGACAGACATCATCTTTTGAACTACAATGACTGTGTCATCTGCAAATGCTTTCAATTTGGTCAACTTAAAATTTTGTCATTTGGTACAGTGTCACTGTTACAGACCAAGATGGCTTAACATACCAAAAGATTGACTAAATTTGTACCTTACAATTCTTTCTTATCTTAACCCTTTCCTTAACTCTTTACCACAAGACAAAATTTTGGAATGGACCAAATAGAAAGCATTTTCAGAGCACATATTAAATGTAGGTCAAATGATTACTTCAGACTTTGAAAGAGTAAAAGACATTGTGGGTATGGGAGAAAATGCTGGTTACCAGCATTTTCTCTTTTTCCCCACAGTGTTTTCAAGTCTTCTTCTTCTGAGTCGTGAAAATTTGGGCTAGTGTGGCAAAGAGTTAAATAGCAAAATTTTTATTTAATCTACTAGGAAATTGAAAAAAATATATCATATTGTTATATCAGTAGAACTCCACATGAAAATATACAGACTGATGCAGAAATTACTTATTAACCCTTTACCAAGCAATCCAAAGCTTTCACAACCCAAACCAGCACGCTTTTGAAAACAATGTGGGAAAGACAAAATGCTAGTAACAAGCATTTCTTCTTTTCTACCCTTTTCTAGGAAAATATCATCATTTGGGTCATACTTGATCTGTTGTGTGCAATTGCTTTCAATTTCAACAAGTCTAAAAGTTTGTCGCTTGGTAAAGAGTTAGAGAATTATGCTTTACTTGAGGTACATCAGAGAAAGTAAAATGGGGGGGGGGATGGTTTATCCAACTAATGTGAAAACAAAAAAACAAAATATATATCGGAAATGATATGATCTTGAGTGTTTGTTCAAATGTCTTTCCCTTCACCAGATAATCCTTAAGGACCCTGGAGAAGATTGGCTTTTGAAAACTTTGTGGAGAAATAAGAAAATGCTGGTAACCAGCATTCTCTCCTTTTCCAACAATGTCTTCTGCCCTGAAATCATCATTTGAGCTCAATTCAATCTGTCATCTGCAAAAGCATTCAATTTGGATGAGTCTAAAATTTTGTTGCCTGGTTAAGTTATCCATTGCCAAACAAAGGAATTTCAGACTTACCAAAATTGAAAGCTTTTGGAGACAACAAAATACTCACGACTTAAAAATAGAAATTCAACTGTGGATGGGTAGAAAAGATTGTGCCAAAAAGAGAAAATGCTGGATATCAGTATTTTCTTCTTTTCCCACAATGTTTTCGAAAGCGTTCTTCCTGAATGTTGTTGAAGCTTGGTTCTGCATTTGCACTTTTTTCCAAACAAGTGATTAAGTTTAACAACCCTGAAGAATTGGGCTTTTTAAAACAATATGGGATAGAGACAATATGGTGGTTACTAACATTTTGACCTTTACCCACAGTGTTTTCCAAAGCTTTGACTATCAGGATTGTTAAAACTTTGGAGTGTTTGGTAAAATACTAACAGATCGAGATTCCAATGAGAGATCTGAAAGAGATCATCACAGGACCATTTATGTTAAACTGCAATGAAACTGAACTTGCAGATTTGTATACAAAGGAGTGGCACTGTCAAATGGGTGTTTAATACATCTCTGTATTGCATTATATCCAGCAAGTCATCACATAATTCATGATCCATAATATCAATTTTGTCTAACAACTGAAAGAATCATAAAGTAGACCGGTCCTTTAACATGCAGAAAATTGACCAATAACAAAAAGCATTGACCTAGGTCAGCCTGTGCAGGCTGACCTGTGTCAATACTCTTTGCAGATGCATTTAGCCCCCTTTTCACAGAGCATGGCTCAAACATTTTTAAGGTTTTCCCGTTTATTTGCTGGGCACCCTGACAAGTCTACTTTTGGTTTATACAAAATTATGTAATTGTTTGGAAGACATTTGAAGAGGACCATTATAATTCATTTCTGTAAAGTCTGGTTAAAACTGGTCAAGTAAAGAGATTATAATTCTGGACACAGGCACCGAGCCATAGCTGTCAGCCTAAGAAGGTAAAAGAAGAGTTACTTCCCTTTGATCATTTATCACTTGATTGGATTATACAGAAATGGAGCATGCTATGCCAACTGTCCGGGAGATATTTATAATTTTATTGTGGCTCTAGGGATGGGGTTTGTCTATGAAAGGATGAAAATACTGCAGAAAAATGAGAAAAAATTCTGTTTAAACCTCTTTCCCAAACAACAAAATTTTAGACTTGTCCAAATTGAATGTATTTGCAGACAAAAAATATAGATGAGGCTTATATGAAGGAATACTTCTTTAAAAGGTAGAAAACACTGTGGGAAAAGGAGAAAATACTGGTTATCAGCATTTCTCCTTTTCATACAATCTTTACAAAAGCATTATTTCTCAGGGTCATTAAAAGTCCGGATTGTACGGTACAGGGTTAACAGCATTCTCGTCTTTTCCCACCCTGTTGTAAAAAGCCAACTTCCTCAGGTCAGAAAAACAATGGGATTGTGTCATGAAAGAGAGAAGAATTGGACAAGATATTTCCAAAAAAGCCTTCTGCTTTAGAAATGTTATTCCATGATTCTATCATATGATAACTATTAACCCTTTACCAAACAATCCTGGGTTTTCACGACCCTGAGAAAGAAGCCTCTGAAAACATTGTGGGAAAAGGAGAAAATGCTGGTAACCAGCATTTTCTCCTTTTCCCACAATGTTTTCTACCCTTCCGAAAACAAATTTAAATTTTTTAGTCACTTTAATTATGTCGTCTGCAAATACTTCCAATTTGGACTAGTCTAAAATTATGTCATTTGGTAAAGAGTTCAAATTATGAATACACAAGAAAATTAGTAATAGAAACTCTCAACAACATTCACTTTACCACACTTGCAAAATACAGACTTGTCCAAACTGAAAGCATTTGCTGATGACGACTTAAATGTAGCTCATATGATTAGATTTGTATTTGATAGGATAAAAAACATTGAGGAGAAAATGCTAGTTACAAGTATTTTCTCCTTTTCCCAGAATGTTTTCAATAGGGTCGTTAAAACTCAGGATTGTGTGGTAAAGAGTAAGAGTGCTAAACACATGAAATGGGTAAAATCAGTCACATGAAAGACTACTGGGCCCCCGTTTTCACCATCCATTCTTCCGTTATTAGTCTTATTCTCCAGAATTTTCTAGATATGAAAGTTTTAACTCTTTACCACACAATCCCGACTTTCAACAACCCTGAGAAAGAAAGCTTTTGAAAACACTGTGGGAAAAGGAGAAAATGCTGGTAACCAGCATTTTCTCCTTTTCCCACAATGTTTTCTACCCTTCCCAAATTAAATTTCAATTTTTGATTCTCATTTATTTTGTCGTCTGCAAATGCTTTCAATTTGGACCAGTCCAAATTATGTCGTTTGGTAAAGAGTTAAACCAAATGGTTTAGCAAATCGGAAGTTGTCTTTCTTTCAAATTTAAGGTATCTTTGAAAACAAGACCAAGTCTGTTCTTAAGAGTGGTTGGTGAATACAGACCCTGAATAATGAAATTTAAATGCTGCTTTGCCTGAATATTTCATAAAAACAGCAGACAGATAGCTCAAACTCAGACAAGAAGATCAAGATCACATCCTTTGCAGTCTGATCTTAGACTTCACTGACTTAGAAAACTCCTATTGATGCTAAAAACATGTTATGACTAACTGACCTCAGTCATATGATGTGGGCTGTTTCTCCTCAAGAAAACAAGATGCCAGGTCACACTAGTGCAAAAGGATGCATGGTGCCCCATAAAAATGATAAGTTGACTTCAACCCTTTCCCTACTGTACACAACACCAGAAGCTTTTGTGGACAGTGTAGATCAAGATCAGACTGTACAGAATGTGCAGTCTGATCTCTGATCTACACTGTCCACTTCTTTATTTTAGATTAAGGCCAAACTGTCTCTTTATCTTGCAACCGAACCATATTTATAGTCAATGAAAAATTGTAATTTAGATACTTGGTAGTGACAGAGTTAACCTCTTTTCTTTGTTTGGTGAAACTTTATACAGAGTTTTTCCTAATGTTTTTTTACTGTAAACATATGACATCTGAACCAAAGATTCATTTGTATATCATGTGCATAAACAATATGGAGGTATTCAATAAACTACTGTAACTATAGAGATTGCTCACAAAGAGCAATTCTCCATTTGCCATGGTGTTTTAAATGTCATCAAGTGCAAATGCATTTAAAATCCTATAGTAACCCTTAACCAAACAATCCCATGTATAACAACCCTGAGGGCGACACTTTTTGAAATCACTGTGGAAAATAATGCTGGTACAAGCTTTTTTCCTCTATTTCCCACAATGCTTTCTATCCTTTCAAAGACATTAGTGTTATCATTTGGGACTGTTTTAACACTTTACCACACAGTACAGACTTTAAACGACCCTGAGGAAGAAGCCTTTAGAAAACATTGTGAGAAATGGAGAAAATGCTGGTAACCAGCATTTTCTCCTTTTATCACAATGTTTTCTCCTCTATCAAGGAAAAGTTGTGTCATTTTGCCACCTTTAATTAGTCGTCTGCAATTGCTTTCAATTTGGACAAGTCCAAAATTTTGTTGTTTGGTAACAGGTTAATATCTGAGTACAATGCTTTCAATTGGGACAAGTCTAAATTTTGGCTGTCTTGTAGAGATTTTACCCCTTACTTCTCATTTTAACGACCCTGGAAAAAGGAGGCTTTTGAAAACATCATGGGAAGAGGAGAAAATGCTGGTTACCAGCTCTGCTTTTCCGACAATGATTTCTATCCTTACAAAAACAAATTTCAATTTTGAAGTCATATTTATTTTGCTGTCTGCACATGCTTTCAATTCGGACAAATCTAGAGTTTTGTTGCCTGGTTATCAGCTAACACTTTACCATACAATCCTGAGTTTATAAGGCCTGATTGTGAAGATTTTTGAAAACATTGTGGGAAAGGGAGAAAATGCTGGTAACCAGCATTTTCTCCTTTTCCCAGAATGTTTTCTGTACTGTCAAGGAAGAATTCTGTCATTTTAGTTACCTCTGATTTGATGTCTGCAAATGCTTTCAACTTAGACAAGTGTAAGATTTTGTCTTTGGCAAAGAGTTAACTCTTTCACTACTAAATGAATGATTACACTTTTTCAATGGCTACATTATATATATAGTTCCACTGCACGATGAAGAGACAGTTTTGCAATGATATAAAATAAAGTAGTGGACAGAATAGATCAAAGATCAGACCACACATCTTTGCAGTCTGATCTTGATCCATACTGTTCAAAAAAGCCTAAGGTATCGTCTACAGTATGGAAAGGGTTAATTAACCCTTTACCACACAATCCCGACTTTTAACGGCCCTGAGAAAGAAGCCTTTTGAAAACAATGTTGGAAAAGGAGAAAATGCTGGTAACCAGCATTTTCTTCTTTGCCTACAATGTTTTGTTCCCTTCCTTTAACAAATTTCAATTTTCTACTCGCATATATTTTGTCGTCTGCAAGCGCTCTCAATTTGAACCACTCAACTTTAAGCTGACCACAAGATTTTGGACTGGTCAAATATCAAAGTATTTGTAAACTACAAATCAAACATGGCTTAAATGAAAAGATTTGTCTTTGAAAGTGTGGGAAACATTTTGGGAAAAGAAGAAAATACTGGCTACCAACAGTCTCTCTTTTTTTCCAGCATATTTTCAAAAGCCATCTTCTTCAGGGTTGTTAACACGTGGGATGGTATGGTAAAGGATGAAAGTCTTTGTTGTCACAATGAAAGTGATCTGGCAACAAGTTTAATTTCATTTATTTCTTCCCCCTCCCTGATCAACTGATGCCAGACCATTTCCCTCATTAAAGACACATTTTATTAACCTGCTACAGAAAAAACAAAGAACACCACACATGGGTGCCAACCCTCAGCTGCAAGTGCTTGATTTTCAATGGAAATTCCAAATTGTAAAAGGGGCATAACTGTGTCAAAAATATTTTTGATAGTTACCCTCCCCTATTGTATAAGTTTCCCTTTTGATGTATGACAACTTGTCCAAGTTTGAAGTAAATATCTTCAGTAGTAGCAGAGATATTACAAAATGTCAAAGTTTTTGCACAATAACAATGACGCAGACGACGCCACTAGGGCTATGACAATAACTTGTCGTTTTCTTTGAAAACAGCACAGCTAAAGATGAAAACAGTGTCAAAAAGAAGCAATTTCTTATAGATCTATTTTCCTTACAAAAAAGGAAGTCTCTATCAACAAGAAAAAAGAAAACTGAGTAAAGACATAATAGACAGTTTTAATCAAGAAAAAAATACTGTTCAATTGTTGCTAATCCAAGTCAAATTTGTTAGAGAATATAACAATTATGTGACAGTGTAGATCTAGGATCAGACTACTCATTCTATGCAATCTAATTTTGATACACACAGTCTGAAAATAGGCTAGTTAAATTGTGCTTCCATAAGGTTTAACCCTTTACCAAACAAGCCCTGGTTTTCACGACCCTGGGAAGAAAAGCTTTTGAAAACCTTGTAGGAAAAGGAGAAAATGCTGGTAACCAGCTTTTTATACTTTTCCCACAAGGTTTTCTATCCTTTCAGAGACAAATTTCATAAATTGAGACACTTTTAATTTGTCGTCTGCAAATGCTTTCAATATGGACCAGTCTAACATTTTGTCGTTTGGTAAAGAGTTAAATCTTTACCAGACAACATAACTTTAGATTTGCCCATTTTGAAAGCATTCCCAGAGATCAAATGTGACTTAGATAATGAGCTTTGCCTTTGTAAGGGTAGCAAACACTTCAACTACCAGCATTTTCTCCTTTTCCCAGATTGTTTTTAGGAACCTTCATCCTACAGGCCATACTCTTTAACCCTTTACCACACAGCAAAATTTAAGACCTATCAAAATTGAAAGCATTTGCAGACGACAATTTCATAGTGGCTCAAATGACGCAACTTTTCTTTGATAGGGTAGAAAACTTTGTGGAAAAAGGAGAAAATGCTGGTTACCAGCATTTTCTCCTTTTCCCACAATGTTTTCAAAAGGACTCTTCTTCTGGGGCGTTAAAAGGCATTACTGTGTGGTAAAGGGTTAACTGTGAGAATTTATAACTCACATAATGAAGAAATGAGTAAATATATGTATCTCAAGGTAGTAGATTCTACTAGAAGGCAACAAGGTCATTCAGAACTTTTGAACTGGAAATTACAGCATTCCAATGTCAAAACTACCTCCATATATCATCAATCAATCAATCGCACACCCTGTCTGTCAAAAACATGTCCATATTTTTCTTTTCTGCATAATTATAAGTTATATGTTTGCCCATTTCATAACAAAATATAAAGTGAATCTAATTCTTGCAACCTATATGGCCATTTGAACCCTTAACTCTTTACCAAATGACAAAATTTTAGACTGGTCCAAATTGAAAGCATTATCAGACGACAAAATTAATGTGACTCAAAAATTGAAATTTCTATTAGGAAGGGTGGAAAACATTGTGGGAAAAGGAGAAAATGCTGGTAACCAGCATTTTCTCCTTTTCCCACAATGTTTTCAAAAGGCTTCTTTCTCAAAGTTTTGAAATCCCGGGATTGTTTGGTGAAGACTTAACTATTTCACTACTGAATAAGTTAACTTTATCAAAGACTACTAATACACTTTTACTGCAAGATGAAGAACCACTCTAGTCATAACCTAGAATAAAGTAGTTGACAGTGTATATCAGGGATCAGACTGCACGTTCTGTGCAGTCTGATCTTGATCTACACTGTTCACAAACTAAGGTTCTTGTGCCATCTACAGTAATGAAAAAGTTAACCAAATAACACAATTTTGGACTCTAATTGAAAGTATTTGCAGACAAAAGATTAAATGTAATTAATGATATAAAGTCAGTCTATCAATGGGTATAAAACAATGTGGGAAATGGAGAAAATGCTGGATACCAGCATTTATTCTCCTATTCCCACAAAGTTTTCAAAAAGCTTTGTCCTCAGTGTCGTTAAAACTTAGGCTTGTGTTGTAAAGGTTTGATTGAATGAATGAACAAATTATATTTGAGCCGTGCTCTGTGAAAAGGGGACTTAATGCATCTGCGAAAAGTATTGACCCAGGTCAGCCTGCGCAGTCCACGCAGGCTGACCTGGGCCGAAACTTTTCGCTATTGGTCAATTTTCTGTTTGTCAAGGACCAATCTACCTCATGATTAAGTCGGTTACTGAAAAAAGTGGCTCCTTTGGATCCATAATTATGTGATGACTTATCTGGCATCATGTATAACAGAGATGCATTAAGCCCCCTTTTGCCAGAGCACGGCTCATTTACCATTGATCGATGACACCTATGGTTAATAGGTCACATGTAAGGTAAATAAGCTTGCGAAATGATACATAAAAAGGAGTTTGTAAGTTCATTTGCATACTACCTCATTAGCTCTTTCACTACCAAGTAAATGATTTACGCTTTTTCATTGGCTATGAATATAGTTCCACTGCAAGATGAAGAGACAATGTGGCCTTAATCTAAAGAAAAGTAGTGGACAGTGTAGATCAGAGATAACTCTTTCGTTACTGTTGATGCCACCAGAAGCTTTTGTTACAGTGTAGATCAAGATCAGACTGCACAGAACATGCAGTCTGATCAACAAAATATTGTTCGGGAAAGAGTTAATAAGAACCATAAAAGCTTATTTTAGCACTACAAAAGGCCATTACAAACCACACAGAACCATGATACTGAAAATATTGTGTGATAAGGAGCCATTGGCTTACAAAGTAAAGTACCTGCTCTTTTTACCATGCCATTTTCATATCATAACTACTGGAAGGGGATTAACAGTAGATATATAAACTGTAATAAGTCACACTTCCAAACAATGATTTGAAAACTAAAATCAGATCACTTCCTGAAATTAAGTTGGCAGGTGACTTTGGGAGAAAACAAGCAATTTCGGTGAAATGACATCCCCCTCCGAAAAAGACCTTTTTTGATACAAACATATTAGAGGTATTGTGTTTTGCATGTAGCCCCCTTTTTTCATGACGTGGCATTCCATGAAATAAAAACAAATAACTGTTGTCTCTGGCTTGTGATAAACAATATAAATATGAAGTTTCATGACATTTAGTCCTGTAGTTAAAGAGATATTGGTCCATAATGAAAATATACATCAAGCCCCCTTTTTCCATGGCACAGCATTTAAAAAAAAAAAACAAGGGTATATAACTGTGGCGTTGCATGATCAATCTGGGTGAAACTTTTTGTCCTGCATTTCAAAATGGTGGTTGATAAATGCGACAAGTTTGATGTAAAAACTCTGTATAGTTTTCAAGATAAGACTGAAAACATCAAAAAGTTACTCGACCGCGTAACTTAAAATCGCTCCCAGTCGGCCATTTTGCATCGAATCTAAAAAAAAATATATTAATATCGGCGGAATGGGTTATTGTACACACATATAAAGTTTCACGAAATTCTGTCCAATGGTTTTGGAGATATTCTCCCAGACGGACACATGGACAGACGGACGGACGGAAGGACAGACAGACGGATGGTCGGACAACGCTAAAACTATATCCCTCCGCCTTCGGCGGGGGATAATAATTGCTTGTTCTAAGCTGTTTTTCCTTTTACCACCATGTTTATAGGTGGTGACCTGCATAACAAAAACATGCATGCTGTATACTGTTAATAAAAATCTGATTCAACTTGACAGCTTTGTAAAAGCCATATGGATTCATGCTATAAAAGAAACCTGTTTTTGTTTAAGTCTTTACTAAACAATCTCATGTTTTATTGAACATGAGGAAAACAGCATTTGAAAACATTGTGGCCAAAGGAGAAAATGCTGGCAACCAGCATTTTCTCCTTTTCCCACCATGTTTTCTACCCTTTTTGATACTAATTCCATCGTTTTTTGGCACAATAAATTTGTCATCTGCAAATGCTTTCAATTTGGAGAGGTCTAAGTGCTAAAGAGTTAAAGCCAATATTACAAGCACCAAAGCAAACGGAAGCAAAATAATAAACTTCAAGAACTTGCATTATAAATATATAACTTATGGTCAAGACCTTATTTCTATCCAAAAGAAACATCAGGTTGCTAACAAACAAAGGCCACATTTCCTGCTAAATATTTACACATCAAATGATTAGTTTTAGAAACAGGATAAAAAACATCCCCTATTCATCAACAACTTATTGTTAATCATGACTATGTCCAATCCTTCATTTCAAAATCTGGCCCCATTCTGGACAAAACGTTTCATTCTTCCCATCATTAGCGTATGCTTGATTTTATCCTATACTCAAACTTGTACCTATATAACATTTGTGTTATTATTCTTTTAACCCTTTACCACACAATCCCGAGTTTTAACGACCCTGAAGAAGACAGCTTTTGAAAACACTGAGGGAAAAGGAGAAAATGCTGGTAACCAGCATTTTCTCCTTTTCCCCCAATGTTTTCTACCCTTTCTCAGACAACTTTTCCCTTTTGAGCTACATTTAATTTGTCGCTTGCAAATGCTTACAAATTGGTCAAGGCCAAAATTTTGTCATATGGTAAAGGGCATAGCAACCAGCATTTTTCTCTTTTCTTCTACACTAGACTGATAGTCATTAATTCTTGTTTGCAATGATGTCTTCCAAAGTAAGTAATGGCTGCTGTTTAAAGGTACAGCTCCAAATTGGAAAAGCCATATTTCAGGTGCAATATTTGCCAACCATTGTAACCATCATTTCAATTCTGATTTCCAAGACAAGCAATCTTACTTTTATTTTTTATATAGAGTATCTCAACCAATCATTATGGCTAGCCTTTAAGAACAAGATTTAGAAAGTGTCATAAATATGACACCCACTGGTTATTTTCTGAAGGAAGATAAACAGTTCCTTACTTTTAGAGAAGTTGTTGCTAGACAGTCTGTATCTTCTGAGAGGGCGGACATTTTTAATCTGAGATAGTTTTGGCTACCAATATCTGGAGGACACATCTTTGTACTGGAAACTTGGCGGCCATACTGTGCAGACACAACACTTATAAGCATTCTATGTGGGCAGGACATTTTCACTGGCTCCCCGTCACAGCTTGCTTCTCTGAAGATTTGTAATGACTTTGACAATGAACCTGTAATTGACAACAAAAAAACATGTCAAAGAAATACTCGTAACGGTATGTAACCATATTCATTACTTTTTTTATTGTTTATCAAACAACAAAATTTTAGACTTGTCCAAATTAAAAGCATTTGCAGACGACATAAAAAATGAGGCTCACATCAAGAGATTTGTCTGTGGTAAGATGGAAAGCATTGTGGGAAAAGGAGAAAATGCTGGTTACAAGCATTTTCTCCTTTTCCCACAATGTGTTCAAACTTCCTTCATCCGGGTTTTTAAAACCTAAAATTGTGTGGCACAGGGTTAATTTCCTTGTAAGCAATACCAACATTAACATTGTTTTACCTCCATAGCCAAGACCTCTTATAGCATTTCCTTACTGCAGACTGGAAACCATCAACTGCCACTTTGACATCACTGTTTTTTTTTTTTAATTTTCAAAAACTTACCTGCAGGTTTGTAAAAGGTCATTGATTGTGTGGCAATCAGTCAAATTACCTTTCAATTCCATGACTGAAGACTTGTTCTACCTTTCCCCCAAGACCCATGGTGGCAACTTACGTTACATGCCATGGGATAATCTCTTCTGAAATCTTTGATCGATGACAAGCTTTTGGATAATGTTTAAATTAAAAGTATTTGCAGACAACAAATAAAATGTTGCTAAAATGATAGGGTTTTTTGTGAAACTGTGGATAACACTGTTGAAAAAAGAAAAAATGCTGACTTTCAAAATTTTCTTCTGTTTACATAATGCTTCATCCTCTAGGTGTCAACACAGGTGATTTGGTAAACTGTGAATTTATAATGTTCTGCAACAACATTAATTTTTTGTTTTGCAGCAAGTGAATTGTGAATTATTAGGAATACGGGATATTGCTGGTTTTGATTAATTTCTCCTTTTGTCATGTTTTTGATTGTATTTACGTATCAAAGCTTGAATAAAACTGATAATCCCTATTTACAACACTGATTTCGAAGTTTTCTACCACAAAACAATTTCAAAAGGACACAGAATGAAAGGAGGTACATAACATTGTCAAATGCCTAAAATAGACAAATGAAATAATAAATTGTCAGCTGTCTTGTTTGACAGGTTAGTTTTGATGAACAGATAAGCAATACCTTACTTATATTGTGTCTGTTTTATGAAATATTCTATTACATTTTCCCTTCACTTAAATCTTCTTTTCAGATTTTCTTAGAGAGCAATCTAAGATCAGACTACATGTACAGTCTGACCTTGATTCACAATGTCTGGAAGCTTGGTTCAGCACATAACCATCGTCGAAACAATGATCTGCAGTGAGAGAGGAATGAATCAGGTCGCAATTACTGCCATCAATCCTTGGAAAGAAAGTGGCTGAGCTGGAAATTCAAGCAAGTGGTACCTGTTCTCAAGTCCTGTATGCTCATTATGCTAACAGCTGCACTCACATTTAGGCTCTGCTTTTTACAGATAGAATAATTCAGTCCAAGTGAATTGAAATCTAAAGCCTACCTTGGCCAGACAATCTTACATATCAGTAGATAGCTTAGACTTAAGATCTTTATTTCAGTTTGGTCTGAATCTACACTACCCACAAAGCAAATTTAACCTTTACCATATGACAAAATTTTAGACAGATCCATAATGAAATCATTTGCAGTAACAAGTTAACTGAACGACAAAATTGTACACTAGTCCAGTTTGAATGAATTCAAAGATGACATGATGAATGTGGCACAACTGATGGGATTTCTATCAGAAAGTGCAGAAAACTTTGTGGGAAAAGAAGAAAATGCTGGTTACCAGCATTTTCTTCTTTTCCCACAATGTTTTCAAAAGCATTCTTCTTCAGTTTCTGGGTTGTCTTTGAACAAGAAGAAAAAAATCTGTATGACCGCAAAGATGCTATACAGCAGCATTTTCTGTATTTCTCTCAGTGTTTTCAAACTTTTCTTCCCCAGAATCATAAAACAAGAGGGCCATGGTGGCCCAGAGCTACTGACCTGAGCATGTGTATCTACAAGAGCATCAAATGGAGTAAAGTCACCATAGAGAATATTTGAAATGTTTTTGTATATAAGATATTATCACATCTTATATGAACAACATAACAAGAGGGCCATGATGGTCCTGTATCGCTGTACTGGCTAATAAGTAAAAAAACACTACAAGCCAAACATTACAATACTTGTCCAATTGGTTTCAAACTAGAAGACATACAATTTTTTTTCTATAAAATCCTACGAGAAAGTTATGACCCCAGGGCAAAGCTATTTTTGACCACAAAGCTATAATTACTTGAATCCTGGTGGAGGTCCACAAGATAAAAGCCCCATACCAAATGATACAAGTCTAGAATGTGTGGTTATAAACAAGAAGATTTTCAAAGAAGGCCCTGTAAAACATGAGACCAATGAGACAGGGCTTAATTTAGTAGCCCTAGGTCTTATGGTTAGTAACAAGAAGATTTATAACGTTTTCGCTATAAAAGCCCATGTAAAACTTGTGACCCCTGGGCTGGAGCCAAACTTGACCTCAAGGTTATAATTTGGGCCCTCTTGGTAGAGGCCCACTTGATGAAGCTACATGCAAAATTTGGAAGCCCAAGGCCTTATGGCTAGGTATGAGTAGATTTTTAAAGTTTTCCCTATATAAGCCCAGGTACAACTTGTGACCCCTGGGGTGGGGCCAAATTTGACCCCAGGGCTATAATTTGGGCACTCTTGGTAGGCACCATTTAGATAAAGCTACATGCAAAATTTGGTAGCCCTAGGCCTGATGGCTAAGGTATGAGAAGATTTTTAAAGTTTTCCCTATATAAGCTCATATAAAACTTGCGACCCCTCCCGGGGTCAAATTTGACCCCAGGGCTATATTTTGGGCACTCTTGGAAGACGCCCACTTGATAAAGCTACATGCCAAATTTGGTAGCCCTAGGCCCTATGGCTAGGTACCAGAAGAATTTTTAAGTTTTCCCTATATAAGGCCATATAAAACTTGTGACCCCCGGGGCGGCGCCAAATTTGACCCCAGGGCTATAATTTGAAAAAAATTGGTAGGGGTCCACTAGATAAAGCTACATGCCAAATTTGGTTGCCCTCGGCCTTCTGGTTTCAGACAAGAAGATTTTCAAAGATTTTCAATATTTTTCAGTTTTGTTGCTATTGCAACCAGAGTTTTTGAAGGAATCAGATTCTTTCAAGAAATTCTGAAGAGGACCATGGCAGGATAATTTCTGTGAAGTTTCATCAAAATTGTATGGGTAGTTTCAGAGAAGATGTTTGAAATAAACGTTAACACACGCACGGGTGGGCGGACGCACAAACGGACGGACACATGGATGCACGACGGACACTTGGCCATGACATAAGCCAACTGGCCTTTGGCCAGTGGAGCTAAAAATCATTCTGACCTGGCAACTTTCATGTGTTGGACTGAAAATCAGGCCTGTAGAGAACACACACATTTTCTAATGTTTGTTCCAGTGACCTACTTTTTGTCCCAACATCACTTTCAAACTAGTCCCAGATATCATCAAGACAATCCTATTGACCAACTTTCATGAGTATTACACTGAAAATGCCTCTAGACTGCGAACGAAGTAATTGTTGTTACTAGCATGATACAAAACTGATGACATAGGCATATAAAGTACACAGCATTATCAAAAAAGTTTGCCTTGAGCATTTGGTGCTCAGGTGAGCTATAAAAGGGGACTGTATAGTAGATGATCAAGATTGTGATAGATGGTTCAAGTGAAGGGCTTACCTGTTACAAGCAATTACCTTATGAAAGATCACATTACACCTTTATTGTCTTGTGTAAGACTGTTGAGGACCTTAAAGTCGTTACAGGTTATTAATTTGACAATGAATGAGGCATAAAGAAAAAAAAAAATTATTGAAAACAATAGACAACAGCTCAGTCTGAAGGTTTTTATTACAATTTTATGTCAGTCTTAATGATTCCATCACAGGGTTTGATTCAGTCAAAAAATGTGCTGATAAATATGATCACAGTTAATAACCTGCGCACAACTTTTTACTCTTGCAGCACTACACTGTTGCTTGTAACCTGCAATTTTTCCTTTCGCGAGGATGCTTTAACATTTACTCATGATCAAGACTGAACCTTTTGGAGACATGTTTTTGTTTTTGTCTTGCAGCAGGTAAACAACTTTTGAAAACTTGTAAAGAGGGAAATTGCCCATGATGTGCATTTTCTCCTTTTGTCACCTTGTTTCATATGACTGTATCCATATATTGAATTTTGATTCTTATTGGATAAACCACAGCTGTTTTCAAAACTGTTGCTGCCAATTTGCTTTTGGAGGTAACAGGTTGATTTCATCTAGGTTACAACAATTTAACAAAGATACGCAGCAAATTTAACATTTTCATACGTTTCAAATGCAACTATGTAATATAGTAATGCACAGCATATTTTCTATCTAGGTGGCAAGGATAAATATTAAATTGTTTCTCCAATTTCTAAATCCCTTCGCTACAATAAAACCGCACCCTAGGGTATCAATGTAACACTGGCGAACAATTAGTCAATCTTAATTACAGACATTATCCTGTGTAAGTTATTTTTCATTTCACTTCAAATGGATGCCTGAATTACATTACAAAACATGATAGGACAATTAGTATCCTATTTATAATGCATTTGTATATAATCCTTGTGGTCTATCCCTTTCAGCTGTCACTTTTATCTATCTCTGAACTTCTGTTAAATTGATTCAGTCTAACTCTTTACTGGATAAAACAATTTAATCTTACTAGCCACCTCTATTAATCAGACAACCTGTATAAGTTGGCATACATTGAAGTCATAGAAAAAGCAACTTTGTGACAGGCTAATCCTATGTTGAAACATAACTGTACTATGTAAGCATCAGAGAAGGTTTTTGTTGGAGAAGGCTTTTGAAAACACTGTGGGAAAAGGAGAAAATGCTGGTAACCAGCATTTTCTCCTTTTTCCACAATGTTTTCTACCCTAACAAAGACAGAAATTTTCATTCTGAGCTACATTCAATTTATCATATGCAAATTATGTTTTCAATTTGAATTAGTCCCAACTTTTGTTGTTTAGTAAAGAGTAAGGCAGTCAAGCAAACACACTTAAAAGTGAATACAGCTTGAACTTTAGATCTGAAGCTTAAGGTACAGAAAAACAATTCTTTTTTAACAACTCCAAAGGGGGGGGGGGGGGGGGAGAAGAGAGAACCAAGAGCACCTCAGGCAGGTGCCAATGTTTGGCTGCTGTTGCTTTTCAGTGAAAATTACAAGTGGAAACAGGGGAATAACAGTGTCAACAACATTTTGAGGGTTACCTCCCCTCCTGGTATGAGTTCAAAAACCATGAATATATATACAAAAAATGTCAAGGTTTCCTCGATTCACAGACAATGACACACCTAAACTTTTTCTTTGAAACTGTTAAGTTAAAAATTCTACTGATCAGTATTTTCTTCTTTTTTTAACAATGTTGTCTGCTCTTTCAAAGACAAATCCTATCATTTCGAAGCACATTTACTTGTCTGCTGCAAATACATATACTTTCAAAGTGGACAAGCCTAAAATTTTGTCATGTAGCAAAGAATTACATGGTAAGCCAACATACTAGCTGAAAACAGGATACAGGTCTTTCTCTTCACCAGATGACGTAAAGTTGGACTTGCCCAATATGAAAACATTTTCAAATGACAAAGTTCCATGTCCCTCAAATCATGAAATTTGTCTTTGAAAAGGTAGATAACATTATGGGACAAAGGAGAAAATGCTGGTTACCAGCATTTTCTCCTTTCCCCATAATGTTTCAAAAACTGTTTTCTTCAAGGTCTTTAAAAACACAGGATAGTGTGATAAAGCATTAACCCTAAGAGCACTGAATAAACCCAAAAGACACTTTCAATCAAACAAGCAATTTCACTGAAATGATATCCCCCGTCGAAAAAGACCTTTTCAAAAACTTACGCGACCGCATAACTCAAAATCGCTCCCAGTCGCCCATTTTGCATCGAATCAAAAAAAGAATAAGAATATATCGGCTGATTGGTTATTGTACACATGTATAAAGTTTCATGAAAATCTGTCCAATGGTATTGGAGATATCGTCCCGAACGAACACACAGAAGGACGGACAGACAACGCTAAAACTATATCCCTCCGCCTTCGGCAACTATAGTTGTGAAAGGTTAAGCTACAAGTATAGTCAATTATAAACTGTGGACCTTCAGTTCACTGCATACAGACATGCTGAAGGACTAAAGGGAAACAATTTCATCAAAAAACACTCTAAACCACCCAACCGAAAGTAAAAAACAGTTTAAACAGTTTATGGTACATATGACTCACACCTTTTGTTTCCTCATGACAAATCAAATACCATAGAAAATACCTTCAAAATTTGGAATGCAGAAAAAAATACATTAAGATTTTAATATCTTTAAAAGTTTAAATGGCATGATACTTAATGTATCAAGTTCTGTTTGTTTGTTAACATTCCTGTTAACATAACCCTGGCTCTACAGGAAACACCTATTTAAGTCTATGCTCAATTAGGCCAGGGATCAATTTAGTTTGAAAAGTAATCTTTTCAGCCCATTTTATGTTTTCAAAAGTAATGTATACTTGACCTCTAAATGACCTTGGTACCATACTGTGTTCAAATCTGGCAAAAGAAAGGTTGAAGAACTTGAGTTAATGGACACAAAAGTGTAACAGGGTCTCTGACAGATCCTTAACCCTTAAAGCACATTTCACAACTATAGTTGCCTTTTGCGACTAGTGTAGATCAAGATCAGGCTGCACAGAATGTGCAGTCTGATCTTTGGTCTACACTGTCTGCTTTGCTGAAACAGTACAGGCAAAAAGCAACCGAGAAATTACAGTCATCCTAAACTGAAAATGTCACTTGAGTTCATTAAGTGCTTTAACTCTTTACCACACAATCCCGACTTTTAAAGACCCTGAGAAAGAGAGCTTTTGAAAACATTGTAGGAAAAGGAGAAAATGCTGGTAACCAGCATTTTCTCCTTTTTCCACAATGTTTTCTATCCTTCCTAAATCAAAATTCAATTTTTGAGTCACATTTGTTTTGTCGTCTGCAAATGCTTTCAATTTGGACTAATCCAAAATTTTGTCGTTTGGTAAAGAGTTAAGGGTTAACCCTCTCCCAACACACCTAATGGATAAAGCTTTTGAAAACATTGCAGGAAAATGATAAAATCCATCCATCATCTATGTTATTATTATTATTTTTTCCAGAAATCAACATTTAAGTCTATACCAAATATTCCCAAGTTTTAACAACACTAAAAGTGAAGACTTTTGAAAACAATGTTGGATAAAGGACAAAATGCTGGACACCAACATTTTCTTCTTTGACAATGCATTTTACCCTCTCTAAGACAAATCTCATCATTTGAGCCAAACAAAATTGCTGGTCTGCAAATCCTCTCAATTTGGAGAAGCCCAAATTACGACAAAATTTTGGACAGGTCCACAATGAAAGCACTTGCAGACGACAAATAACAGATTGCTCAAAAGACTAAAATGGTCCTTAAAAAAACATGGTGGGAAAAGGAGAAAATACGGGTTACTAACATTTTCTCCTTTTCCAACAATGTTTTCAAAAGCCTTCTTCCTAAGGGTTGTTTAACCTTTTACCACACAACCCCGAGTTTTAACAACCCTCAGGACGAAGGCTTTTGAAAACATTGTGGGAAAAGAAAGAAAATGCTGGTAACCAGCATTTTCTCCTTTTCCCACATTGTTGTCTACCCTATGAAAGACAAATTTCATCATTTGAGCCACATTTATATTGTCGTCTGCAAATGCTTTCAAACTGGACAAGTCTACATTTTAGTCGTTTGGTAAAGAGTTAAAGTCATGACTGTTTGCTAATGGATTAAGGTAGAAGACTGGATATCATTTTACCGCCAATAGAGACATAAATTGCTATAGTGGACAGTTTGGATCAGATAACATGCAGCCTGATCTTCGAGCTACACTGTGAACTTCTGCATTCTGAACTAGGATAGAAATGCCCTTTCATATACAAGAAAATTAAAGTTTTAGCAGACAAAAAGGTTGAATTCATTTATTTGGCAGCCAAGAAACGACATTATTATACCTAATTTTGCTACAATGCAATTTTAGACCTACAAGAACTAAATGTGTGTGACATACTGAAGAAATATTCACCAGGAAGAAAGTACTCATATTTTAAAATGCACCAAGACATGTGAGAAAAGCACCAAATTTGTTTCATTGTGAGTGCTTCTTCTCTCTTAATATTTAACTCTTTACCACACAGTCCCGAGTTTTAACAACCTTGAGAAAGAAGCCTTTTGAAAACATTGAAGGAAAAGGAGAAAATGCTGGTAACCAGCATTTTCTCCTTTTCCCACAATGTTTTATACGCCTCCCAAAACAAATTTTGATTTTTCTGTCACATTTGTTTTGTTGTCTGCAAACGCTTTCAATTTGGACCAGTTCAAAATTTTGTCGTTTGGTAAATAGTTAAAGGACTGTTTTCTACAGGGACAAAAGCATTGTAACAAGCTCAACAAAACCGACATGATTAGAATAGAACATTGATCTCTCCCAAAAAAGTTACATTAACCCTTTACCACACGATGAAATTTTAGACTGGTCCAAATTGAAACCATTTACAGATGACAAAATCTAGATGGCTAGATAATATTGTGGGAAAAGGAGAAAATGCTGGTTACCAGCATTTTCCCCTTTTCCCACAATGTTTTCAAAAGCCCTCTTCTTCAGGATTGTTGAAAGTTGGGATTGTGTGGTAAAGAGTTAAGTGTCTGTCTTTTTGAATTCTTTACCAAATCAAAGAATTTTACACTCATCGGACATCCATATATAACGCCTGTACAGCAATGTTCAGCTGTTTGAGAAAATGAAATCTAGACACAATGACTATCAGAAAGAGCTTGGCTGAGCTATGAGCTGACCTGACCCAGGGACCCCTGGGCTATAGGATTTATGAGAAGACATCAATTTAAAAAAAAAAAAAGTTGACAATTCTTTTTAAATAAGTAATATGAGATTCACAATGTATCACTTATATGTTTGGGATAAGGGTAAGTCCAACTAAATAGCCATTTTGATAGAATTTCAGGATAAACTATCCAGCTTTTCTAACCCGCTACCTCTACATTGTACAGACAACTTCTTCTCTGTGCTACAAAAGAACACTTTTTAAACAGATAGAAAATGCTTGTATAAGACCATTTCTCCCTTTTCAAATATTTTCACACTTAGTTAAAATTGTACTGTTCCACTTTAACTCTTTACCAAAGGACAAAATTTCAGACTGGTCAAAATTGAAAGGATTAATTTTGCAGATGACATGAAATTTAGCTGAAATGATGGTACTTTTTAAGGAAGGTATTGAAAAGCCTTGTGGATAATAAAGAAAATGCTGGTTACCAGCATTTTCTCCTTTTCCCACAAGGTTTCCAAGAAGCCATTTTCTAAGGTTGTTAAAACCCGAGATTGTGTGGTAAAGAGTTAAAACAGCTTACAAATCACAATAATCATCCATTAATGTGAAAAAGGATGTTTTTAACGGCATCTACTGTAAATTTGTTTCTGGAGGTAATGAGTAAAGACAAAGTAAAATTAAACTTAACTCTTTACCAAACGACTGGACCAAATTGAAAACATTTGCAGACAACAAAATAATGTCGTTCAAATGATGATTTCTGTCTATGATAGGGTAATAAATATTCTGGGAAAAGGAGAAAATGTTGGTTACCAGCATTTCCTCCTTTTCCCTCAATTTTTTCAAAAGCCTTCTACATAAGGGCCGTTAAAACTCGAAATAGTGTGGTAAAGGGTTAAAGACTTGAATGAAGACTTCACAAAAAAAACCTTAAAAGGAAGGTAATTATTTGAGAACCAAACACATTAATTACGTCTTTTTATTCATTCAGAGAGATCAAAGACGTCTTTAGCGGATACTATGGAAACACTATGACACCAGAATCCTACAACTGCATACACATGTACACAGATTTAAGTCTTGTGGCAGCAAGACAATTAATAACCCATGGCTGAGACTTACTGGTAATAAATTTATCTTGTGGCCACAATGTAACACTTAGTGGTTTATCTTGTGGCCACAATGTAAAAGCTGGTGGTTTAGAACTTTATTAGTTTATATCTTGTGGCCATAGAAAATTATCAATAGACAACAAATTTCATGGAGTGTCCTGGACCCTCACTTTTATTGGATAATTTTCTTGAGGCCACAAAATAACACCTTGTGGTAAAAAGTTGCCTGAGGTCGCTCCACCTTTTGTTAATGTTTACCTAAGAAAATGCTAATGACCAGCATTTTTTCTTTTGGCCCAAACTGTTTTCTACCCTATTGAATACAAATTACTTCATGACTGTGGTATGTCTTCTGCAAATGGTTTCAATTTGAACTAGTCTAAAATTTTGTTATCTGGTGAAGTGTTAATACCCTTGAAATCTTTGCTGACAGCTGTTCAAACTTGATGTTTCAGAAGGTGAAAGATCAAGGGTACATAACTCCATCATGCTTTGTGATACATGTCTCAAAAGTACATCTTGCACACCATGTGTTTGTGTGTAAGGGGGTATGTGAATTCTTTACCTCTTCACTAAAACCTGCATTGTTGATGAGACAGTTTAAAATGTATATCATACCCATAGATAAACTGGGGTATCACCTTCTGGATAAAAAGATCAACTGCACCATGAAGAGACACAAGAAATGGGTGATTCCAAGCCCAAACAAAATCCTCCCACCCACAGCCCTAATAACAGTATTTGTTGGAGAAGGGTGTATTTATTACCATGTGACAGATGTCCACAACCATGATATTCACCTACAACTTCATATATAAAACTTTAGAATCTTCCACAGGGCTCATCTTTGTAGAATAGAAAGACACTATTGGTAAGAAAAAAATTAATCAAGCAAGATTTACAAGTAGTGACAAAAGATTGCTATTCTTCATGTATTATGATTTCAAAGCATATTTGCAACAGACATGACTACACATAACAACTGGACATTTATCTTTTTCCAAACAATACACCTGAAGAAAAAAAAGCATATTGAAATCATTAAAAGAAGAGAAAATGTTAACATGCAAATTTTCCTTTACCCATGATGTTTTCTACATCCCAATAATTGAGTTTAATTTGGTAAGGTCCAAAATTTTGCGACCTGGTAAAAAGTTGACTGACCACCAACTGAAACAAACTCATAACCAAGGACTTTTGACAACAGATACATCCTTGTAAACCACTGATAATCAACATAAACTTTTGATATAAACATTTTGGCAAACTGAGAAATATAAACTAAGCTTTCAATAAGCAATTTCTCCTTTTTGTCACAATAATCTCAAAAGTGGTTTGCTGCGAGAAAAAAAAAATCTGCAGAAGGTAAGGAGTTAGAATGAGTTCCACAGATGTTTTTGACAGCAAGAATAAAACCTTTCAAAATATGATCTCCTGCCCTGGTGAGGCTAATTGAAAAACACAATCTGTTGATTGATTGAAATCAGTCTTTTCCTTGCATATGGTCGGCATATGGTCTACATACAACATTAGTGACCATAAGTTTTTATTTACTCCTAAGGATAATGCATAGGCCTTTTCCAGGACAGGAGAAACAGCAATATCCTTTAACCCTTTACCACACGGCAAAATTTAAGACTTATCCAAATTGAAAGCATTTGCAGACGACAATTTCATAGTGGCTCAAATGACGCAACTTTTCTTTGATAGGGTAGAAAACTTTGTGGGAAAAGGAGAAAATGCTGGTTACCAGCATTTTCTCCTTTTCCCACAATGTTTTCAAAAGGCCTCTTTTTTAGGGGCGTCAAAAGGCGTCATTGTGTGGTAAAGGGTTAAAACCTTTTTGGTCAAATGTATCTCACAAAATATGTTACACTGTGAAGGTTAATTGACTGATTGATTGAACAGTGTTTTATGCTGCTTTCAACATTATTTCAGCCATATCACAGCAACAGCTTGCATATTCATGTATATGTATGTCCCGGGTTTCATCAGTCCTAGGCTAGGGCTCTGAAAGGTCTTGCCCAAGGACACTCCAATGAAAAACCCAGTGCTTTCAGTAAGGCTTGAATCCGGGCCTCCAGGTTACAAATCCTGCACTTTACTACTAAGCCACACAGGACCCCTACAGTCAAAAGCCAAGTTAAGTATGTTCAGTTCAGCAATCAACATGGATGAAATTTTAACCGTTTACCAAACTGTTTTAGTTTCAACAACCATGAGGAATGAAGGCTTTTGAAAACATTAGGGAAAAACGAGAAAATCCTGGTTACCAGCATTACCAGCATTTTCCCCTTTTCCCACAATGTTTTCTACCCAATCCAAAACAAATTTATTACTTGAGTTATATCTAATTCACAAACTGCAAATGCTTTCAATTTAGATGAGTCAAAATTTTTGTTGCATGGTACAAAATTAATCAAGCCCAAAAGTTTGTCACTTACAATAAGCTTTAACTGTTCAGCTCTGTCCCAGACAATCCCTTTAACAATTTTGAGAAAGAAGACTTTGTTTTCCATCTTATCAAAGACATCTTCCACAATTTGAGCCACAGTTTGTCATTTGCAAATCCTTTAGGTTTGGACAATTTTAAAATTTGTTGCATGGTGAAGGGTTAAAACATTGCTGCAATAGGAGAAATGCTGTTTATTAACAATTTCCTCTTTTCCCGCAATTTCTTAGTGATCAAATCAATTATTTGAGCCATTTTCAATTATGTTAACTATCTGCCAGTTTTCCATTTAGACAAAATCAATAAACATTTATGTTGTATGAGCAAGAGGAGAATCATTACTCACAACAAGCAATCAGTACATTAGTCATGAGGTTAGCCAAACTAACCTGCTCAGCTGCATGGCAAAAACTGCTGTTTGCACATGGTTACTAAATTTTGTTGAAATTAAACCTTTTTCAAACCTGCAGTATTTCCATGTATTAACCACTCGAAAGGATTTTGAAAACATTCTCAAAAAAGAAGAAATGTCAGTTATAGCATTTTTTTATTACTTCAACCCTAAGAATGCTGTATAAATGAAATGGTACTTTTCAATTAGGAGAAACAGTCTAAATATTGCTATCACAAGGTTCTTTTGGTCTGAGTATGTGTAAAAGTACCAGGCAGTATTGATCTAAGATTAGATTGTGCATTTTGTGCTGTCTGATCTTGCCAAAACTGGCCAAAAACACAACTTAACCCTTAAAGCGCCTTTCATAACTACAGTTGCTTTAGCAGCCAGTGAAGATCAAGATCAGGCGGCATAAATTGTGCAGTCTGATCTTTGATCTGCACTGTTCACTTTGCCGAAAGATTCTTGACAAAAACTACTCTCTAATTCCAATTAATTTGCTCTTTTTTCTAGACTGAAAATGCCCATTGGGTTTATTTGGGGCTCTAAAGGATAAGCTGGTTCCAGGACTTTCAGGGTTAATTTGAGCATCTTTAAATTTTGGGACTGCAAATGCTTTCAGTTCAGATAAGTTTAAAATTTTGTCGTCTAGTAAAGAGACACAGTCCACCCTGTATGAAAATGGGTTAAGGCACACTGTTTGCTGTAGGGGTGGGCGGTATAAAATGTGTATTCATGGGATAATGGTTTTGAGAGTCACAATTTATCATATCAGAAAGACAAATGGGGCAGAGGTGTGATGGGTCACCACTAGACAATTGAATAATCTACCCTTCAATAGGGGGTCATTTTTGTGACTGACAGCTGGGGATCTTAAACCCATTTCTACAAATGACAGTCTACAACTACATGTACCAAGAAACTAAAACTACAGATAAAATGGGAGTAATCAAGACCTACAACATATTTTCAGGGTAAAAGGCACCTTGTGAATTTTCTGTAGAATTGTGTTATCCAGACAATTTTGATAGGTGACCACAACATAGGCTTAACTGAAGAACTAGGATAGTGTTCAAACACAACCCAAACCCCCACCTTTATTTTTATCTTAATAATGCAAAGGAAACAAAAGAGAAATAAAGGATCAAGAATTTGGAGAGATTAGAAAACATTATAGGAAAAGGAGCAATTGATTGTTACAAGCAATTGCTCCCTTTTCCTTCAATGTTTTGAAATGCTGTGCATGGCATGATTTCAGAGAAATGTAATCTGAGAAGTAATTGGTTAATTGATCAACTGTCACAGGAATGTTCCATATATCACACCTTATCAACTTTGGCAGATCTTTACCACTTCCCACATGGAAGCATGTATAGCAGAACCTAAGAATACGAAGCTTTGTGAAAATATTTAGAAAAATGGTGAAAAAATTCTATTTCATGAAAATTCTCCATTTATTGCAATAGTTTCTTGTTATTTCAGTTTTTACTTCTGCTCTACTCATCTGTTGTTGTTTTTCTCAATTGGCAATGTCTAACCTACTATGTGGACAGCCAAGGCAAAGCCATAAGCCATACATTATTGTCAGTGCTTATGTAGCAAAATTTACTTTGGGTCCATATTCACCAGTCATTCTTTAAAATATTTTACTCTTACATCCAGAATTTTCTAAATTTGAAAAAAAAAACACACAACTTATGATTGGCTAAACCAAATGGTTTAGCCGATCAGAAATCGCATTATTTTCAAATTTAGAAAATCTTAGATACAAAGACTATGAATGTTCTTATGAATGGTTGGTAAATGCGGCCCCTGAACATCATTGCCTGGTCAGGTACGAGGGTCCTCCAATAATGAGTGAGACTGTTGTCATATCTCAAATATTGTCTGACAGATATTAATGAAACTTTGCACATATATTGCCTAACATATTAGCAACACAAAAATTACGCTAATGACGTTACGTTATGACGTCACAATTATGACGTCACTTCCTGTGACACAAACAACTCCAACATGGCCAGCTTCACAGCAGAAGAACAACGTGCATATATAAAAATTGAGCATTATAAGGGTAGCACTGGAACAGAGATTTTTCAAACCTTACAAAAAGTTTGTGGGGACCAAGCTATTTCTCGTGCAGCCGTGTTCCAGTGGATTGCACAGTTTAAGGAAGGAAGGACTAGGGTGCAGAAGCAACCCAGCCCAGGTCGGCCAACAAAAGCAACAAGCGAAGAAAATATCCAAAAGGTAAAGGCTGTAATGGAGACTGATCGAAGATACACATGCGAAGAAGTAGCCAATGAAATAGGGATAAGTCATGGGTCAGTACATACAATTTTGACAAATAAGTTAAACATGCGACGTGTTGCTGCAAGGTTGGTACCCCATGCACTGAGCTTGGAGCAGAAACGGGCAAGAGTAGATGTTGCCAGTCAATTACTGGAAAGATTAAAACAAGAGGGCCATGATGGCCCTGTATTGCTCCACTGGCTATTAAGTAAAAACACTACAAGCCAAACATTACAATATTCAGCAAATTGATTTCAAACACGAGGACATGCAAACATTTTTCTATCTAATCCTACGAGAAAGTTGTGATCCATGGGCAAAGCCAATTTTGATCGCAAAGCTATAATTATTTGAATCCTGGTGGAGGTCCACAATATAAAGCTCCATACCAAATAATTCAGTTCTTGAATGTTATAAACAAGAAGATTTTCAAATTTTTCTCAATTTGGGCACCCTTGATAGAGACCGCCTAGATAAAGCTAAATGCAAAATTTGATAGCCCTAGCCCTTATAGCTAGATGCGAAAGATTTTCCTATATAAGCCCGCCCATGTAAAACATGTTACCCCCCGGAGCGAAGTCAAATTTGACCCTCGGCTATAATTTGGACACCCTTGGTACAGGTCCACTAGATAAAGCTACATGCCAAATTTGGTCGCCCTAGGCCCCATGGCTAGGTCAAAGAAGAATTTTAAAGTTCTCCCTATATAAGCCCATGTAAAACTTGTTATATAAGCCCATGTAAAATTTGTTACCCCCGGGCAGGGCCTAATTTGACCCAAGGGCTATAATTTGAACAATCTTGGCAGAGGTCCACTAGATAAAGCTACATGCCAAATTTGGTAGCTCTAGGCCCTATGGCTAGGTAGAAGAGGAATTTTAAAGTTCTCCCTAAATAAGCCCATGTATAACTTGTAACCCCCGGGGCGGGGCCAATTTTGACCCCAGGGCTATAAATTGAAGAAACTTGGTAGAGGTCCACTAGATAAAGCTACATGCCAAATTTGGTAGCCCTTGGCCTTACGGTTTCAGACAAGAAGATTTTCAAAGATTTTCAAAATTTTTCAGTTTTGTTGCCATGGCAACCAGAGTTTTTGAAGGAATTAAATTCTTTCAAGAAATTCTGAAGAGGACCATGGCAGGATCATTTCTGTGAAGTTTCATCAAAATTGGATGGGTAGTTTCAGAGAAGAAGACGTTTTAAAAAAAAGTTAACGCACGGACGGACGGACGGACGGACGCACGGACAGACGCACGGAAAGACGCACGGACGGACGCACGACGGACAACAGGCCATGACATAAGCCCGCTGGCCTTCGGCCAGTGGAGCTAAAAATGAGGATGATATGTTTCTTAACAGGATAGTGGCATTAGATGAGACTTGGATACGAAGTTATGAACCAGAACAAAAAAGACAATCTTCAGAATGGCAAACGCTGTGGTCCCCACGACCCATTAAATTCAGGCGAAAACAAGGAAATTTGAAGATGATGATGATTTTTGCCTATGATAATCACGGCATATTAGCTGCAAATCGGGTCCCGATCGGGAAAACAGACAATCAAGAGTATTATCGTACATTTCTGATGTCTGCCTTGAGACCTGCCATTCGCAAGAAGCGACCAGAGCTGTTTGAACTTACACCATTAATTCTGCATGACAACGCCGCCTGTCACAAGGCAGGTAGGGTGATGTCACTTTTGACGCTCTATAACTGGGACATTTTACCGCACCCTCCATATTCTCCAGACATGAGTCCTCCAGGCTTTGATCTTTTTCCTAAGTTGAAAGAACCATTGCGAGGTGTGCGTTTTGAGGATTTAGACGCCCTGGAAGTAGAGGTGGCCAGTCAAATTCGACGCATTAACTCTGGTTGCCTAGCAACGGGAATAAGAAGACTTCCTCACCGATGGAATTCTGTCATTGAAAAGGGAGGAGCCTATATTGAAGGAATGTAGGAACATTGGATGAGTATTAGTTCAGGTATTTCTTCAATAACTACAGTCTCGCTAATTATTAGATGACCCTCATAGCTCAGTGGTTAGTGTATCTCGCTCATGACCTGGTGGTTGTGGGTTTGGGACCTGGTCGAGGCAAAATTTCTTTCTGGTGATTTTTCGCTTCTCACCACTGTTGCATGTGAGGAAAGTAGTCAGTGGCTTGGAAAGAAGGTACCAGAGTGAGAAAGCCAGGAAACACATGTGTAGGTGCACTGACCGCCGTGATATGACATAGCCTGTTAAAACAGCGTTAAACTCCAATACAAGCAAACCTGATCATCACTGGCTATCCTATGAGGGGGTGGGGCTTAGGGAACATGGCTTTTAACCATATTTTACATAATTATAATACAAAGCAAAATATACCCCAGCTGATAAAATCCTAAAACAGCATTCCCATGATCCTGTAGGGTTAGGCGCAATGCCATTAAAACTACCTTAAAAGTTGCCAAGTCTATCTTTCGTTCATTTTTTAACTGGTTTTAAACTTTACTTTTCTACAAGTGACAAACACTTGTACTGACAACACAATTACATGTACCAATTGTCATCTTCACGATATGATTTAAATCAAAATGTATTTCAACACCATCATTGTTTACTTTTGGCAACTACTGAGCCTTTAATCATTTTTGCATGGTAACATATGCTTACACAGCAAAATTTACGCTGATACCAGCCTATAATGGCATCCCCATAATCCTATGGGGTTAGGGAGAAAGCAAATGATATTTGGCCATAATTACTGTTACCAGTACTTACACCAGCAATCAGACTCAAATAACATCCCCATGACATGATAATGCATAGGATTTAGGAATAAAGGTTATTGCTATTTCTGTCTTTGGCATGGCACAGTCAAGACATTGTTCAAATCCCTCAATGTTCCCTGTTTGTAGACAGATGCCAGTAACCAAGACGACTCACAAACTGAGATCACAAGAAATTCAATCTTAAGTACAGATGGCATTTTAATGCTTGTAAAGGGTGCCTATGGAATTATTGGAATTCAGAGATAGAAGCTCTTCATCAGAAATAGTCAATTATCATAATGGGAGGGTTGCATGTCATGCTGCTGGATTTGAAGCTCTATATCTTTTAGCCCTTTATCACACGTTCACAAGTTTTAATGACCCTGAAGAAGAAAGCCTTTTGAAAACATTGTGGGAAAAGGAGAAAATGCTGGGTACCAGCATTTTCTCCTTTTCCACAATGTTTTCTACCCTATCATACACAAATTCCATTATTTCAGCCACATTCAAAATGTATCAGCAAATGCTTTCAATTTGGTCAAGTCAACATTTTTGTTGTGTGTTACAAATTTAAAATGTTACTCAAAGATTACCTCATACAGTTCAAAATATTTCAACCATGTAACTCTGCCAGATAACAGCCGCACAAGACATCTCAGTCGGTTTTATACAGGACTTGATATCAATGGATTGCAGATTCAAATCCCCAGCTTAGCAAATTTCTTTTTGAGAATTTATGATAGTCATTTCAACAAGATTAATTCCTTTCTGGCCATTTCTATGATGGTTATGTGTGGAAAGCAGCTAGTAGCTTGGGAAGTGTGCAATCAATATGTAAAAGAAAGTTCAGGAAAGCACAGGTAGGTGCACTGGTCCCTTTGATACAACTGAAATTTGTTGAAAACAGCATTAAACACCACTTATGAGGGCTGTCCCAAAATAGCGTGGACAACTCTTTATTTTCCGGAACCCGGCGTTTTTTTTCCATGATATTTTTACCGATGTTATTTTAATCATTTGATCATCTGAAGAACAAATAATGAGGTAGTTATATACAGTTGAGTCTATTTTACATACAAATATTATTTACAGGTTACGTTTTGCAGCCCCACCCAAGATTTTATCAAAGGTTTTAACTGTGTGGCTACTTTAACCTTGAATATCAGAGGTTTTCGATAGAACTGCGCGAAATTGAATAATGCATGTTGCAGTTATCAAATATGACGTCATTCCTGAAAAGAAACCATTCACGTGGCCTTATTTTGAAAAATTTCATAGCGAAAACACAAATGGAAGCTTATTTGGAAAGAATAAAAAATGTCGACGTCAAAGGAAATGGCGGCCCACAGAAATGTGATGGAATTTTGTGTTGACCAAAAAATGACACCGACACAGACGTTTAAACAGTTGCAAACTACGGAGAAGTATAAATCTGTTTCTCGCTCGCTCGTAATCAAATGGCACAAAAGATTTTCTGAAGGATGGAGAAAGGCAAAATGTGTGGAGTCGGGTAGACCAAAAGAAATAGCCGTATAGTAGACAGCGTCAGGAACGTCATCGAAGGGGATCGGCGAATGGCTGTGCGAGAGATTGTGGAAACTGTCGGAATCAGCAAGTCATCTGTTCACAGGATTTTACGTGAGACACTAAACATGTCGAGAGTCTGTGCAAGATGGGTGCCTCGCTTGCTTACTGCAGATGAAAAGGAAAGACGTGAATATGTTTCCAGGCACTTTTGAGACGGTATGCGAAAGATTGGGACTTTTTGAACAAGATTATCACAGTCAAGGAAACATGGCTGCATTATTATGATCCCGAAAGCAAGCAACAATCAAGTGTATGGAAACACCCAGATTCCCCACCTCTAAAAAAGGCCAAGGTAGTTGAATCCATGGGCAAGCATATGTTCATCATGTTCATAGACAGACGGCGTTCTTCTATGCCACGCTGTACCACTGGGTCAGACGGTAAACTCCACATATTACATAAAGGTAAAGTTTATTAATCTGTCCACACTTTATACTTATTTCCATTTCATTCATGAACGGAAACCGCTTCTAAATAACTTGTTCATTCAAGCTATTTTTAAATCAAAATTATTGTTTACATAGTGTCCACAGCTTGAGCTCGTCATCATTTCAGGTCATCAGACGAGGCCTCATGCGTGCGATTCGAAAAAAAGCGACCAGGGCTTATTGACAACTTAGAAAATATTATCTTCCACCAGGATAACGCTCCCTGCCACACTTCTAAATACACGCTATTGGAACTGGATCTTTTGGGTTTTCAAAGACTTGAGCATGCCCCTTATAGCCCTGACCTAGTCCCGTTAGATTTTGCCGTCTTTCCTTATCTTAAGTCACAGTTACGAGGACATAGGTTTGAAAACTTACATGAGCTTAAACAAGAAGCAACTAGAGTGTTTCGCGGACTACAGACCAGCTGGTTTACCAACGTATACGACAAGTGGGTTGTGCGGCACCAAAAATGCATCGATCACCACGGCGAGTATTTCGAAAAGGAATAACGTTAATGACGTTGACGTCATAATTATTATGAAAGTGTGGGCCGGGGTTATATGATTGGTGCAAATTAAACTTCTCTGTGCTAATTATATTTCAAGCTAGAACGTTGAAATTTCACATAGTCTGTCATAAATCCTGTGTTCATATGCTCTTAAGAGCGTTTGTCTCTAATGTTATGATAAACGATTTTATTAGTAGAGTCCACGCTATTTTGGGACAGCCCTCGTAAAACTACATGATAATATTACATTAGCCTTGTCCAAAATGAAAGCATATTCTGACAGCAAGCAAGATCACTTGTAAAAGCTACCAAGACCCCTGATTGAAGCAAAAGGGAACAGTGATAGATTCTTTTAATATTTCAAAATGAAGTGAAACTACTGGTCTATAAATAAAGTACAAGTTTATATAAATCCGATCAAATGTTTGATAAAAATTTCATTATTTATGAGTACCTGTTAACTGTTTACCACACAATCCAGACTTGTAACAACCTCAAGGAAAAAGGCTTTTGAAAACATTGTGGGAAAGAAGAAAATGCTGGCAACCAGCTTTTTCTTCTTTTCCTTCAATGTTTTCTACCATATCAAAGACAAATTTTATCATTTGAGCCAAATTTTAATTGTTGTCAATTTGAACCAGAGTAAAATTTTGTTTTCCGGTAAAAAGTTAACACATTACCCCCTGCAGAGAATTTGTTTCGTTTTTCAGCGTACCCCTTTGGGGTAGAGAATATGCCAAAAGGAGTAATTGCTCATAATGAAGTATTTCTACTGTTTGTTTGTATTGGAGTTAAATGCCATTTTAACAGCTGAGGTCATACCAAAGTTGTCAGTGCACCTATGCATGTGTTTCCTTGCTCTCTCACACCAGTACTGATACAACTTTCTTCCAAAGCCACTGACTGCTTTTCTCGCTACATCAGAGGTGAGAGGCAAAAAAGTACCATGGGAAACTTTGCAAGAACCGGGAGGCATTTCTGGTTTTGACACCGTTTGAACCTTATTCAGTACCCTGAGCCCTTTCCAAAACAATACCATGTTTTTAACCCTTTACCAAACAACAAAATTTTTTACCTGTCCAAATTAACTCTTTACCAAACAACAAAATTATAGACTGGTCCAAATTGAAAGAATTTGTAGACGACAAAACTATTGTGACTCAAAAATCGAAATTTGTTCCGGGAAGGGTGGAAAACATTGTGGGAAAAGGAGAAAATGCTGGTTACCAGCATTTTCTCCTTTTCCCACAATGTTTTCAAAAGGCTTCTTTCTGAGGGTCGTTAAAACCCGTGATTGTTTGGTAAAGAGTTAAAAACATTTGCAGAGGGCAAATTAATGGTGGCTCATATGATGAAATGTGTCCTTGATAGTGTAGAAAACATTAGGGGTAAAGGAGAAAATGCTGGTTACCTGCAGTTTCTCTTTTTTCCACAATATATTTCAAAAGGCTTCTTTCTGAGGGTTGCTTGAACTCTTGATTGTGTGGTAGAGGGTTAAATACACATTTATCAATTACCTGTGGAAACATTGTGGCAAAAGGACTCGTAAGCTGCTCATTGGTTTGATATATCAACCCTTCACCAAACAATCCTAAGTTTTTACGACCCTAATGAGGATGGTTTTTGAAAAAATCATTGAAATGGGAGAAAATGCTGGTGCCCTTATGTTTTTTACATTTTCAAAGACAAATCTTGTCACAGGAGTTGCATTTTTTTTATGGTCTGTAGACCAAAATGCCTTTGATTCCATTAAGTATAAAATTTTGTCGTATGGTGAATTTAAAATTATGTTGACTAACAGATATCCCAATGATTTTCAAGGATGTCAGCTTCAAATTTGTTTCCTTCAGCAAGACTCGTCCAAATTGAAAGTGTTTGCAGACAACAACTCATTTATGTGACTCAATCAATGAGATTTTCTTGGATAGGGGAGAAAACACTGTAGGAAAAGGAAAAAATGCTGTTTACCAGCATTTTCTCCTCTCGATGGCCTTTGAAAAACATCAGGATTGTGTGGAAGTGGTTTCAAACATGAGATTGTCCGGTAAAGAATTAGGGGGCAAGACACATTCTACATGTACAAAGGGATCGGAATTTCATGGCCCCATTCAGGATGAGAAGATAATGCCCTGATTTTTTTTGTACTTTACAAAGGAGGGATGAGCAAATAAAGGGGTTGAGTGTTAATTCTTTGGGGTATTCTATTACCCTAACAACCTGCCCCCTTTAACCCTTCATTTTGCAGCTTACAGGAAAAAATAAATCTAAGCTAGCCCTAAATTACCACCATTTCCTCCTATTTCCACAATGTTTTCAGAAGCTTTCTTTCTTAGACTTGTTAAAACTGGATTGTTTAATAAAGGGTTACAAACATCTGATGCAGAAAAGTGTATACAAGAAATGTCTTAAAAAAAGAAAGAGTAAATTTGCCAGCAAATAGGCAGGGAGCCTTAAAATGAACATGTCTATATTTTTCACCATTAACAAATTTCTATTTATTCAATTGTTATCAATAAAAGATAACAGATCAAAAGCCAGCACATTCAGCTATGCAGAAAAATTGTGGCATGGATTTTTTGTCGAAGTTGTCAAGATTGTTTTTCTGCATCCATCTGCTATGGTTTTACCAGATCGAAGTCTCCTAGTAAGAACAGTCTTAGGATTGATGATAAGTCACTACCACAGTGTTCATTCCTCTATCACTGCTTCGCCCAGTCTGGTAGCTAAAAGGTTAGCATATCTGACTTGTGACCTTCTGGTTGCAAGTTCGACACCCAATAGAGCCAAACTTTCTTTCAAGCAAATTTTTCTTCTCTCACCCCTCATGCATGTGAGAAAAGTAGTCAGTGACTTGGAAATAAAGTTGTGTCAGTACTGTTGTGAGAAAGTACGGAAACACCTGCGTAGGTGTACTGACTGTAGTGATGTGGCCTAAGCTGTTGAAAACGGCATTAAACTCCAATACAGTCACTACAATTTCTCACTGCTTCACATTGGTCTGACTGTAATTTTGCTGGAAAGTAGAAAGTGGCTTTGTGGCTTGGAAAATTAAGTTGTGCAAAGTAGCTGTAAAAGAAATTCAGGAAAAGCCTAGTTAGGTGCACTTGCTGTCGAGATACTGTTAAAAATGACATTAGAAACAGAAAGACAAACAGACATTTCAAATGTTTTAAACTTTTTAAAGGCTGACTAAGTCGATGCATCCAGTGCATCTTTTTGACACCAATATTTGGCCAAAAAACAATCCCTTAAATCTTTTTGAACTGTCAATGACAGGAGTGTCAGACCACTTTCCATAGAGAGAGGATTTATAAAATATGCTGAAAATGTTGTTTACTTTCTACTCAAGTGGCCCTACTCACATATAAAAAGACGGTAGACAGGTTTTAATGTTTGAATCTCAATTAACCCTCTACCTCATATGAAGGTCTAGATCATAGTGGTCCGTAGTTTGACTCCTGTCACCCATAGACTAAAACAAGGGATTTAACTATATGCAGCCCGTTACTCGCCCCCGGTTACAAAAAAACAACGTATCTTTTCTACCCCATCAGTTATTCTCCTAATTTTTTCTACAGCTGAGTGCTAAAACATTTTTCTACCAGAAAAACACAACTGTTTGTCAGTGGCTAATGCAGTCTGGCTGATACATTCGCTCGAACTTGTAAACTCGCTCAAAAATCTTCGCCATTGACACGGGTTCATACATTCGATACTGACGTTCGCACATATAAACCAATGAAATTTCTCGTTCCAAACAGTGTCACCGTACTGTCACGTGACAAAAAGGTGTGAGCAGCTGTACGAAATTTCATTGGTTGAATTCACAACTGTTAGTACATATCAACCGATGAAATTTCTCGTTCCAAACAATGTCACATGACAGAAGTTAGCTGAAGCTGTTTGAAATAAGAACGTGGATCACAAATTCAACGAATTCTGAGGCGTTTCGTCTTTATTGAAGATAAAGACTATAGGTCAGTAGTATTTTTAAACATGTTTAAAGGGTGGGTGCCGCTAATGCTGCGTTTCATTGGATCTAAAGTGCATTTCATATCTTGAAAACGGATGTACAAACCCGTGTCAATGGCGCAGATTTTTGAGCAAGTTTACAAGTTTGAGCGAATGTATCAGCCAGACTGCATTAGCCACTGACAAACAGTTGTGTTTTTCTGGTAGAAAAATGTTTTAGCTCTCAGCTGTAGAAAAAAATAGGAGAATAACTGATGGGGTAGAAAAGATACGTTGTTTTTTGTAACCAGGGGCGAGTAACGGACTACATACAGTTAAATCCCTTGTTTATAATATATAGTCTATGGGTGCCAGGAATCAAACTACGGACCCCTATCGTCTAGATAAGTGACGGCAACATATCTCACTTGCTGACTGTCTTTATTCAAAGGACAGAATATTAGACTTGTCTATATTGAAAGCATTTGCAGACAAAGTCAACAAAAGCTGTCTTCCTCGGGTCCATTCAAACCTGGAATCAACTGGTTAAGGGTTAATGTTTGAAATCTCTGCAAAACCTATTACTTCTTGTAGGTCTTGATAATGTGACATTTCTCTTTCAGTTCTAACTAAGATATTAATGCCAAAACTTAAGATTCATCCCTATTAACCCTTTACCGCACAATCCTGACTTTCAATGACCCTAAAAAAGAAGGCTTTTGAAAACATTGAGGGAAAAGGAGAAAATGCTGGTAACCATCATTTTCTTTTCTAGTTTTCTCACAGTGTCTTCAAAAGCTCCTTTCTCAGGTTTGTAAAAACACAGGAATTGTTTGATAAAGGGTTGAAGCACTCCTTCTTTATAAAAGCCAAAGCTGTGGGTACCTTGTATTCAAGGAATTACAGATATCTCCATTAGACAATGTACACTTTTCCCTAAAATTGATTTGGCAAAGGAAGTAGGCACTATATTGACTTTTTTATCCTATAATCTGGAGATTAACTTTTAAACCAGTCTCAATCAAAACATTTTAGAAAAAGAACAAATAATGGGGATTAGCATGATTCAGGATTACCACATAGCCACCCAACAGACAACTAACAAACTTTGTCTTACAGCAGACAACATAAGAATAACAAGAGTCATGCTCTGGCAAAAGGGAGCAGAATGTCATTAAAGCATCTGCAAACAGCATCGACATGGGTCGAAACTTTTTGCTATCTTTACATTTTCTGAATGTTCAAGGACCATTCCTGCCTCCTGATCCAGACCAGTTGACTGATATATAAAATGGATTTTATGGATAATTAATTATGTGGTGACTTGCTTGGTGTTTTGCCATGCAGATATACATTTAACCCCCTTTTTCCAGAGCATGGTTCAAATACTTTTTACTTTCGAAAAATTGTGGCAGTTAGAGCAATTTTTTGTTTATACTGAGAAACTTATCCTTTTGTCACAACGTTCTCAAGCACGGTGAATATTCTTGAATAACACATCAATGTTGATTGGTTTATTTCCTGTCAAAAGGTGAAACTGACTGATTTGTCTGCTGCCAGTTTACCAAAAATATCTGTTTGCAGATAAGAGTTAAATTAGACCATTTGAATGAAATTACCTGTAGTCGATGAGAAAGGGCAGTAGAGGGTATGAGAAAATTTTACCTTAAACCCTTTACCACACAATCCTAGGTTTTAACGACCTGGAGAAAAACATTAAAAACATGGAAAAAGAAGAAAATGCTGATAACCAGCATTTTCTCCTTTCCCCATGTTTTCTACCCTTAAAAAAGCAAATTTCAGATTTTGAGCCACCTTTGTCTTCTGTATATGCTTTCAATGTGGACAACTCTACATTTTTGTCATCTGGTGAACAGTTAACAGTTGAAAAAGTAAAAGGTCTCCTCTACAGGGACAAAAATCGGCGTATTTCTCAACAAAATTAATGTAATACATAAACTCTTTACCAAACGACAAAATTTTAGACTGGTCCAAAACCAGAGCATTTGCAGATTTGACAAACTAATCAGAATTGTAATGACAATGTCATTAATCATTTAATGATACTGACTTATTTGAACTTCAATTAATGGATTGGCTGCAGGTAAGTAAACTTTCGACAGAAAAAGCTGGGGGGGTGGGGGGGGGTAATCTGGATTACCTTCCCCTAGCATTGCCCTACCGAATTAAGCAAAGCACAATGGCGGCCTCAAGCGCACATGTTTTCATAGGAGTTTTTTCCCATTTCATGTGATCCAGTTTGATTAGTGAATAAAATGTGATCAATTTTGTCCAAAATAATACATAACTGAATCTAAAATATGCATTTCCAGTATGGAGTATAAAATTACAGTGTAGACTGTCCGGAATACCGCGTTGAAGGTGACTGTCCCAAAGTACAGCTACTTAATTCTGATATGCAGTTTTCTTGCTAGATAGGAACCACAATCAAAATCAAAGTGCTGTCAGCACTGTAATTGGTCGACACTGAATAACTACAGTGGTTTGAAATCACAAATCAAATGGCAGTTGTTTGAACTATGTATGGGATAGACATTTTATAACTGAGTCACGTAGAAACTCTCCGTCCCTTACAAATTAGTACATGTAGTTTAACGGAATGCTAAAGATGTATGTCTGCCAGTCGACAGCAATAAAACGTAGAATGTAAGTGACTATTCCGACCAGAAATACCGATTTTCAAGCTTTAGATATCACTCATCATGAATAACAGTACCTACCAACCTTTTATAAAAGATTAAGAAAATATAAATACATGTATTATTTTCTTTTGCAACTTTTGAAACTATACTGTAACATATTGTCAGATATTATCAATAATATCCATACTGAATGATGGACATGATGAATATGTCGTATAGAATGTGCCTGTATTATGGCTATCAAAGTGATTACTTTTGGCTGCTTGCATTTATCTTGACAAATTGTCCTACCATACGTTTTTCTGCTGGCTAAATTGTCCTTGGCAAGATTGTTCTGTTCAAAACATCGGCTGGCCAATTTCTCCCACATTACTTTCAAAGGATGTAGTATCTACTAAACCCTCAACCCTTTACCAAATGATGTAATTTTAGACTTGTCCAAAATGAAAGCATTTGCACATGACGAATGAAATGTAGACCAAATTAATGATGATTTGAATCTTTGAAATGGTAAAAAAAAACATTGTGAGAAAAGGAGAAAACGACGGTTATTTGCATTTTTCCACAATGTTTTTAACAGCCTTCTTCCTCGGGGTCATCAGAAACGGGAAAGTTTGGTTAAAACACTCAGTTTTGGCCTTTTATAGTCAGAAAAACAATATCCAAACATTACAATTTCAGTGTCGAGTTTTTTCTTTCATATGAATTATTCATAAACAGACAATTAAGATATTCAATATGTATGTCTGTGATACTGATCTGCACTGCATTCAAAGGACAGTCTGATCTTGATCTTTTATTGTCTTCAAAAGAGACTATATATATGTCACTGGAGAACATGGGCCATTGTATTGAATTATTGTAATGAGCAAGAGCATCACTACAGTAAACCTTGTGCTTTTAACCTGGAATATGGAGAGGATGAGTGTCAACCAGAATGCTGATGAGACAAACATGTTACTGAGAGTTTTACACTTAAGCGCTCAATTAATGAAATAGATCTGATAAGCGTGGAAAAGCAACCTAATTATTGCAAGGTCATTGCTGTCTTGACTACGATATCTCAAGTAATAGGAATAGCAGATCCAAAATTTGAGTGACTGCATGTTCTGTGCAGTCTGGTCTGAATCTGGTCTGAATCTGTGCTCTCCGAAGAGGCTTTTTCCCTGGTCAGTTGATTCAGACATGGAGAATATGACGTTAAATGAGTTTTTTGTATTGCAGTGTCAAGGTTTTTTCCATCTAAGAAAATGATCTGTTTAACTCTACCAAATGACAAAATGTTGAAAATCTTTCAAATGATGAAAAAACGCTGTGAGGAAAAAGAGAACATGCTTAATACATGTATGCTGTTTTTCCCACTACATTTTTAAAGCCCGACAAGATTGTGTGGCCAACGGTTAATACACTGATTCCAGTCTTAGGTGTCATCAAAAAGAAACATGTTAGTGAGCGTGTAAAATGGTAGAGCCGTAGCTTTAGGGAGAGGAATAGGGGTTATGAAAACAATTTAACCTTTAACCTGCTAAATAAGTGAAATGAAACTTTCAAGCTGACAGTAAAAACCCAGTTCTTTACCATTTCAAAGGTATTTTTGTTTTGGAAAAAATATCTTCTTGTCGGACATTAAAGATACAAAATCAGACAGCATGTAGTATACAGTCTGATCTTGATCTATGATGTCCGGAAAAGGTCATAAATTCGCGCTTAGTAGCCCAAGATTTAATATGCTGAAAGATGCATAATCAAATATATGCTGGTCAGTATAGTGAATAGACAGTCTGGTTTCTACGGTTGAAAGCGTGGGATAACCAGACCATTCTGAAAATGTATACGTAATGGCTTCTCCACTAAGGTAATAACTCTTAAACAACTCTACATCCTTTGTCCCACACTGCTTCACACGCTTCACCTTGCTTACATTAAACTACCAACGGCAGATTACTTTTTAAACAGCTATCACCACCAGCATGTACATCAGTTTGCTCCAAGGCAAAACAATCTAAATTTTCAAATTCTTTTAAAGCAATGTTTCCTTACATATTCCGTTTCACTGCAAGTATATCCTTGCTCGAGGCCAAATGACCTATCATCGTTTTAACACAAGGTGTGCTCTTAACATAATCCAGATACTCCTAGATTTGCTCTTGTTTCATTCATAAGTTGTTGCTTTATCACTGACACCATTCCTTATGGCTTATTAGGGTTAAAAGTTCAACGTAATAAGGTCACAACAGCTAGTATTAGTGTTATTAGACTGTAGGAAAAAGCTGTCACGAGTTGCAGTTAGATCAGTTTGCCCTCAGCAGACGGATTTCCGAAAGTTGTGGTCTCTCTAATCGTCCGGCTCATGCCGACCGATTAAAAACTCACTGCCATTACTTTATTGTAACCAAGGCATTGTCAGTCTAGCCTTAGTAACAGTCTGATTTGATCAAGTGAAATAATATCCCGATATCCCGTTACCTCTTGTGAAAGTATAGTTCACAAAGGTCATAGAAGAAATTTTCCAGTTCAAGCAGCAACATTTCTGTAAGGTTTTTAACTAAAAGCAGGCTGAGTGTTGTTGGTACTCATTCAAGTTGTCTCATGGAAACAAATTTTTTTTATGTACCAATTTTGTTAAGAAATGATGTGTCTCGAATTTTATAAGACCTCTGATAATATTATTGTATGATTGTATGATGTTTAACGCTGTTTTTAACATTATTTCAATTACATTGTGGTGGCAAGTGCACCTATCCATGCTTTCCTGGAGTTTCTTTTACCAGTACTCCGCACAATATTCTTTCCAAGCAACTGGCTTCTTCCCACATAACCATCATCATAACAATGATCAGCCGTGAGAGAGGAATGAATCCTGTCGCAATGACTATCGTCAATCCTCGGAAAGAAATTGGCCGAGCCCAGGATCGAACCAGCAACCCCCTGCTCTTGAGTCCTGTACGCTACCGGGGTTCGGCTCTGATAGTTTCAGACCCTTTACTACACAATCCCGAGTTTTAACGACCACCTTGAAGAAGAAACCTGCAGAAAACATTGTGGAACAAGAGCGGCAAATTGTCGCAAGATACGCCCGTCCCACCACCAGTTGTCGAGGGGGTATAATAATCGTAAAGGGCAGGTAATGCAACAAACATGTTTACCAAAGTCTCAAGTCAATTTGACTTGAGGTGACAAAGTTCCGTTCCTCACAAGCAAGAAATACTGTAAAAATGAAGATCAAAGTGGAATTACTCAAAATCCGCACTAGGTAGAGTTATTGTTCTTGCACACTGTACTCTGTAATATTGCAACAAACATGCATACCAAGTTTGAAGTCACTCTGACTTGAGATTACAAAGTTATATTCCGGACAAGCACTAAATGCTGTAAAAATGACGATCAAAGGGAAATAACTCAAAATTCGTGCTAGGAAGAATTATGGTTCTTGTGCACTGCACTCTGTAAATTTTCAACAATCATGCATACCAAATTTGAAGATGTTCAGACTAGAGACGACAAAGTTATGCTCCGGACAAGAAGAAAATGCTGTAAAAATGACGATCAAAGGGAAATAACTCAAAGACAGCATGAGGTAGAGTTATGGTTCTTTCACACTGCACTCTGTATTATTGCAACAAACACAAATACCAAGTTTCAAGTCAATCGGACTGGAGATGACAAAGTTATGCTCCGGACAAGCAGAAATTGCTGTAAAAATGATGATCAAAGGGAAATAACTCAAAGACAGCATGAGGTAGAGTTATGGTTCTTTCGCACTGCACTCCGTATTATTGCAACAAACACAAATGCCAAGTTTCAAGTCAATCGGACTGGAGATGACAGAGTTATGCTCCGGACAAGCAGAAAATGCTGTAAAAATGACGATCAAAGGGAAATAACTCAAAGACAGCATGAAGTAGAGTTATGGTTCTTTCACACTGCACTCTGTATTATTGCAACAAACACAAATGCCAAGTTTCAAGTCAATCGGACTGGAGATGACAAAGTTATGCTCCGGACAAAGAACTGGACGCCGCCCGCCCACCCGCCCGCCCGCTAGCCTGCGCGCCCGCCCGCTAGCCTGTACGCCATGGGTGATCCCATAATACGTCCCGTCTTCGACGGACATATAAAAAGGAGAAAATGCTGGAAACCAGCATTTTCTCCTTTTCCCACAGTGTTTCTGCCTTTCAGAGACAAATTTCACAATTTGAACAACATATAATTTGTCATTCCCAAAAGCTTTCAATTTGGACATGTTTAAATTTTGTTGTTTGGTAAAGAGTTAGTGGTAGGTATTCACCTATCAGATTTTATGGTTCATTACTGATACTATTGTTGGGTTATTGACTCCATATATCATCCACATTGGTGAAAAGTTTATAGAAAATGCCAGAACTTAATTCTTTACTACAGAATCCCATATTCCAATGACGATGATGAAATGGACTTTTGAAAACATTGTGGGAAAAGGAGAAAATGCTGGTATCCAAAATTTTCTCCTTTTCCCACAATGTTTTGTTACCCTTTCATAGAGAAATACCACCATTTTAGCCGTTGTCAATTTAGTTTAAACATACATGTATTTATTTTACATCGATTGAGAAACAAGTTCTTATAATTTATGCTAATCTCTCTAGATTCTGCTTCCAGGGAACTACACCAGTACTTGCGTCGAATGTGTGAGCCAATGAAAAATCCCAAAGTTGACACCCGCTCCCGGGTATCGAACTTGGGACCTTATGGTTACGTGGCCAACACTCTACCCCACAACCACGGTCACCACATGTTGTCAATTTGTCATCTGCTAATGCTTTGGATTTGAAAGGGTCAAAATTTTGTTGTCTGGTATACTAGTATAGAGTTGAACCCATCAAGTCTGAGATACTGATACATACTGTATGTCACACAGTGTGGTGAGTCACAGAAACTGCTTAGCTGGTTCAGAAAGTTGTGAATCTTCTGAGGTCCAGATTAACTCTTTAACAGACAACCAAAAATTTTAGACAAGTCCAAACTGAAAGCATTTGCCAATGACAGAGTTAACAATACTCAAAGCCTGAAATTTTTCTTTTGAAGGGAAGACAACATTTTGGAAAATGAGAAAATACTGATTATCAATATTTTCTCCTTTTCCCACATTTTTTTTTTCAACAGCCAATCTCTTCTGGCCATAGAAAACTTAAGATTGTTTAGTAAAGACTTAAAGGGGGGGGGGGGTTTTATAAAATTCCGAAATTATTATGGCTTTTTCAATTTGTTCTATGCTTTCAACCATCGTATTATTACCCAGTAGAACATTCTATAAGGTATGAAGCATAAGATGAGAAAGTCAAATGTTTAAAATATTACAAAACAGTATGTTGGAGAGGATGTTGCATAACCTTCAATAAAGAAGGGTCAAGATTCAATAAAAACACAACAGCTGGGAATCTTTTGATCTTTTCTTACAATTTTCAACACTATATTGCAAAGTAATCTCACCTGTTCCACAAAATTTCTAATCCTCTGCCAAATGACAAACTTGTAGACTGTTGTCGAAATTGAAAGCATTTGCAGACAACAAGATAAAAAAGACTGGAAAATTGATATTTGTTTTGAGATGGATAGAAAAACATAGTGGGAAAAGGAGAAAATGCTGGTGACCAGCATTTTCTCCTTTTCTCACATTGTTTTCAAAAGCATTTTTTTTTTCAGGAGTTGTGAGGTAAATAGTTAATCCTTTCGTTTCCCAATTGATTTCGTGTTCATACAACCCTGTTGAAGACAATCCTGCTTTTGAAAATATTGAATGAAAAAGAAAAACATGCCTGTAGCCAGCATTCTCTTTTTCCCACAATAATTTCTTCCCTTTCACAGACAAATACATGCACCATTGTGTGAGCCCCATCTAATTTGTTATCTGCAAATGATCAATGCTCTGTGAAAAAGGTGCTTAATGCATCTGCAAAAAGTATCAACCCAGATCAGTCTGCGAAGGCTGACTTGAGTCAAAACTATTTGCTATTTGTCAATTTTCTTCACGCATTCATGTGAAAAGACTAGCATACCTTATAATTCGGTCAGCTGTTATAGAAAACGGATTTTATGGATCTGTGTGTGATGACTTGCTTGGTATAATGCATCAAAGAGATGCATTATACCCCTGTATGCCAGAGCGTGGTTCAAATACACACTTGAATCTTTACCACACGACAATAATGCAGACTTGTCCAAATTGAAAGCACTTGCAGACAAAAAATTAAATTTGACTCAAATGATGGAATTTGTTTTTGACATAGTAGAAAACATTGTGCGAAAAGGAGAAAATGCTGGCTTCTTTCTCAGGGTTGTTAAAACTCTGGATTGTGTGGTAAAAGATTATTATTGTTAAGTGAAAAATTTTACTATCTCCCTCTTCTTTGATGCATCAGGGCCAATCATTGGCAAATGGCTCACTCTTTACAAAATAGCATAATTATTTAGACTCATCCATATTGAAAACAATTGCAGAAAACAAATTTAAAAGTCTCACTCATTTGGTAGAAACTGTCTTTGAAGTGGTTGAAAGTACTGTGGAGAAAGGGGAAAATGCTGGTTACTAGCATTTTCTACTTTTTTCCACAATGTTTTCGAAAACTGTCTTTCTCAGGGTTTTCAAAACATGAACATCTTTACTAAAAAGATGAGACATTATATTTGTAATAAAAAAATCCATGTCTGATTCCTGTATGTGGCTGTGGTCAAATATCATTATTTCGGCATGACTCTACAGATTTCCAGCACAGGAAGGTGAGACTCTGGAAAACTCCTCAACAGGTAAGCTGTCACCATGGTAAAGCTGAAATATTGTTGATAGTACCATGAAAGTCCATTCAATACCAACAAACCATTACCAACCATCAACCTATACCCCTGTATGGTTTTCACCACATTCCCTTTACCACATATGTGCAGTAGTTACATTTGGTACTGTGGCATTGTTGAACTCAATCAGTGAGCACCAGTGCAATGTATGCCAGTTATGCAAAATTATGATTCGTCTTTTGATTTTTTGTTTGTAACAAAGAGTAAAAGCAGATTCACTGAGAAAGGGTTAAAGATGATTTTGTTTACAGATTCGTAAGAAAATCTATTACTACTATGGCTATCAATTTCACTGTTTGTTACAAACAGGCTTGATTATCAGTAAAGAAAGGTAAGTTTTCACCAACTTCATCTAAAGCCCCTGTCACACCAAACTAGATCTTGGAATGTTTTACCATGTCTTAACAAAATCTGTAAACGGGTTGTGGTCGGGTAGAACTGTAATTTTGACCTAATAATACCTATGCCCCTGTGGCACCAAACTAGATCTTGGAATGTTTTACCTGTCTAAACAAAACCGTAAAACAGGTTGAGGTCAGAGCAGCAGGTGTAATTTCGGTCGGTTTGCGAACTTGCTGCCAATTGATGCCCGACTTCACTACATAGTAACACAGCCCTTATGGGCTCAAAGTTAGACAGTTCCGTTTGTAGTATGTCCATCTTGTTTTAAGTACGATGTCACTCAGTCAAATTACAGGACGGGATTGCAAATTTTTTTTGAGCAGGCTCAAAGCTCTGGAGTACCCTTCCAGTCCTACCCCATCCATGAAGTTCGTACACAGATTGTAAATTGCTGCCACTATGTCTGCTTCATTCGAACATTTTTAGTTCGTTTGGCAAAAATTTTCGAAACATGGTGAGACAGGGATATTAGGTCTACGCTATTTCCTCCAAAAACTTGTGACCTGCTGCCTGACTCTGTCAGGTATGGAATCTTTCATATAAACCCTCTACCACAAAAATCCCAGTCTTAATGACCCCAAGTAAGAAGTCTTTTGAAACCATTATAGGGAAAGGAGAAAGTTATAGCAACTACTGTTTTCTACTCTTCAGACACAAATTCTATCATTTGATCCACATTTAATCTGTTCTTTGCAAATACTTCCGTCTGGACCAGTCTAAAGTCTTGTTGTTTGGTAAAGAGTTTTTTTCATGCTGAGAAAATATTCAGTGCATGGCCTTTGAAACAATTGTATTGGCAAGAACTGGGTTGAAATCTTCACAAGATGACAAACTTTTAGACTAACCCATATTGAAAGCATTTGCAGATATCAAAGCAAATTTGGCTCACATAATGAGATTTATCTTTGGCAATTTTAGAACAAAGCATGACATGAAAGGAAGAACATGCTGTGCACCAGCATGTTCTCCTTTTCCCATAATGCCCTTTTCTTCATTCTGGGCCGTAAAAACTTAGAATCATATAAGGTTTAAACCATCTGTTAGCTGAAACCTTCAAGAAAAGGTTTTATAACCTGAATCTAACCTTACATAGCTGAGTTACCTGAAGATGCATTTAGTGGTACTTGGCTAAGTTAAATAGGGGTCAAGGGTCATCTGACATTAGGTCAAATTGTGACAGCATGTAACAAGATTTATGACAAGCTGATTGTTTTAAACCTGGTCATCCATAGATATACAAACACCTTTGATGTCACCTACAAGGCCAATTACACAAATAATACACAAGGTATGTCATGTTTAACATCAATCAGGATATGCGGTTCCCTCCAGTAGAAACTTTCCTTGCATCTACAGGAAGCAAAAATGGCTACACCTTTAGCATTTCAGTCCAAATCTTGACAATACTGTTAGCCCAGCACAAATGAAAGTTTCAGTGCCGATACAGTTGGCAGCTCTTGAAAACAAGATGGAGAAGAGTGAATTTGCTGGCAACAAGTAATTGCATCTTTACCTGACAAAATTCAGACTTGCTTAATTGAAAACATTTGCATAGGATGAATCAGTATGGCTCTAATGATTGATTTGTCTCTGGAAGGGTAGGAAACAATGTGGAAAAACAAAAAAATGCTGGTTACCAGCATTTTCTCCGATTCCCGCAATATTTTCAGAAGTTTTCATCCCTGTAGTCCTTAAAAATTAGGATTGTTTGGCAAAGTGTTACCAGTAAACCCTTTTTGAAAAAAAAAAAAAGACATATTAATGTGCTTTGTATGTTTTTCCTACATGAGCATACATAAAGTGCTTGTTTTTGTTTGTCTCTAATTAGTCTGTGTGAATTATTGGAAAATAAAAAGCCCTTACATTTTATATTTTAAGAAATTACATCTTCATTTCAAAACAAACTTTAAAAGTATTGTATACATGAGGTAATAAAGTTTATATAATGTTACCCACAGGCCTTCGATAATACATGTAATTGTTTTCTCTTAATGTTTTTATTTCTTCCAGCTATGTCTGTATCAAGGTTGTTTTATTTGTAATCTGTGTACATTCTAAATTAATTTTCCTTACTCATGGGCAATAGGTAACATCTCCTGAAGCAGAAATCATTTACCCTTTGGCTGCTAAGCCCAACTCACCGACCTTTTGCGGACAGTGTAGATTAAGATCAGACTGCACAGAACATGTAGTCTGATCTTGGATCTACACTGTCTGATGAAGAGATATTTTTTTTTCCCGAAAAAATGAATTTGAAATAGCATCATTCAGGTTTTTACTATCGCCTTGAAAGTTGCATTTAATTTATTTAGCAGGATAAGGGTTAAAAAAAAAAACAACTACAATCCAAACAATAAACCAATAATCTTTTCTTAAAATTATGCTCATTTTGTTCATTTTAAAACTCTGCTATTATTGCTATAAGTTGGTCTTTTAGCTTTTTGCAAACCACAAATTAAATGACTGGCTCAAATAATAAAATTTTCCATGGTAAGTTACAAAACAGTTAAGGAAAGGGACAAAATGCTGGTTACCAGCATTTTCTCCTTTCCCCACAATGTTTTCTAAAGCTTTCTTTGTCAGCCTTGTTATCCCCTGCCAAAGGCGGAGGGATATAGTTTTAGCGTTGTCCGTCCGTCCTTCCATCCGTCCGTCTGTCCATCCGGGAGAATATCTCCAATCCCATTGGACGGAATTTCGTGAAACTTAATACATGTGTACAATAACCCACTCTGCCGAGACACTTTTTTTTTTTTATCCAATGAAAAATGGCCGACTGGAAGCGATTTTAAGTTACACGGTCAAGTAAATATTTCAGCGGGGGATATCCTTTCAACGAAATTGCTCATTAAAACTTAGGATTGTCTTGTAAAGGATTACAGTTTTGCTTTTATTACCATACAGCCATAGGTTGGAAACATGCTGTTCCAAAATTCAACAGAAAGTTCACCTGTCTGATTGATTGTGTCAAGGCTAGAAATATGAAGATCAATAAGTAACTGGTACTAAGTTACTAACACATACAGTTCATCAGAAAACTAAAGAATCTTTATGAATTGTTATTATTTTATTCCCAAAACACCCAAATGTGATCTGTGATCTGATGTCACAGTATTATTTTCCAAGCGGTCTTCTTCTTCCTGCAGATGACTGAAGAGTGTCAGTCCATTAGGTTGATGTGAGGATTTATCTTTTGTACCAGACAAATGCTGAATGGAGTCAATCTGATCAAACAATTTCTGTCTTATATAAAAATAACTGTTCTTAACTCTTCACCAAACAACAAAATTTCAGACTGGTCCAACTTGAAAGTATTTGCAGATGACAAAATAAATGTGACATAAATAACAGAATTTTTCCCTGATAGAGTAGAAAACATGGTGGGAAAAGGAGAAAATGCTGGTTGCCAGCATTTTTTCCTTCTCCCACAAGGTTTTTACAAGCCTTCTTCTTCAAGGTTGTTAAAAGTCTGGATTGTGTGTTAAAGGGTTAAGTCCCAAGTAATACTGTCTTATACTACTTAACTCTTTACTACATGACAAAGTTTTAGAATAGTCCAAATTGAAAGCATTTGCAGACAACTAAATAATAGTGACTCTGAAATTTATTTATTTTTTTTTTTTTTTGGGGGGGGGGGTTAGAAAACGTAGTGGGAAAAGGAGAAAATGCTGGTTACCAGCATCTTCTCCTTTTCTTACAATGCTTTCAAAAGGCTTCCTTCTCAGGGTTGTTCAAAGTCGGGATTGTGCAGTAAAGGTTTAAGCTGAAATAAAGTTTCAACAGCTGAGACTACCATGCAAAAGTCACTTTACAAACTAGAACCTAATTTAGAACGAAATATCATGTAACTGGAAACAAAACTTTTAGCCACATTGTCTATTATATATATCATCTCCCTGATTGACCCCTTCTACCTTGGATTTGGGCCCACCTGAACTTTGATGCAAAAACCTTTGATCTTCTTTTACCTGCAGTTACAATGTTTGACCCTTTACCAAACGATCCAGTTTTGACTACCCTCAAGAAGAAGGCTTTTTTTTAGCACTTTGGAAAAAGAAGAAAATGCTTGCTATCAGGACTGTTTTCTTTCCTTTCCAAGACTACTGTAGCTACATTCAAAATAGATCTTTCAAGAAGTACTAGCCTATGATTTTGTCATGATAAAATGAGTTTTTACTGTTTAAATAACTGAATAAAAGAAAGCTTTTAAAAAACAATTTGAAATCATCTGCAGACAAATGTACATTTTTGTCATTTGGTAAAGGGTTAACTCTGCCTGCTTTTTTGTTTCTATGGAGATGACCTTTGCCTTTTTCCTCAGATGCATTATCAGGGTTTAATGATCCAGAGAAAATGGCTACCATTATCTTATGTAATATGATGTCTTCTGATAGAATCAATGGAACAAATGATAAGACTATTATGTCTGTCTCTGGTGAAGTCATTAACCCTTTACAAAATAACCCCATGTTTTTATGACCCTGAGGAAGAAGCCTTTTACATTGTGGTAAAAGAAGAAAATGCTGGTAACCAGCTTTTCCAGAACAATTTCCATCATCTAAGCCAAATCTGATTAGCTGTCTGCAAAATGCTTTTGATTTGGAAAAGTCTAACTTCATGTCGGCTGCTTAGTTTAACCCTTTACCACACAATGCCAACTTTTAATGACCTTGAGAATGAAGACTTATGAAAACATTGTAGGAAAAGGAGAAAATGCTGGTAACCAGCTTTTTCTCCTTTTCCCACAATGTTTTCTTCCCTATCAAAGACAGCTTCCACAATTTTAGCCACATTTTATTTAGTATCTGCATATGCTTTGGGTTTGGACAGATCTAGAACTTTGCTGTTTGGTAAAGGGTTTAACACTAAACTGAAGGCATAAGCAACCATCCAATTTTAAGTATCTGAGTCTTATTTCTGGACCGCATATATCCGTTGGGTTTCCCTGACACTCTATAGATTAAAATTGTTGCACTTAATGAAGGAGCTGCTTTTGTACAAAAAAATATGCCTTGAAATTGAAACCTTTTTCTGGAACTTCATTATAAATAATACATATCGACAGACACTATGCAACTTAGTGACAGATTAAGTATGGATTGTAATCATTTGAACTGGTCCTCAGTGGCAAAGTTCTTGCAATGTTTCTTCAATAGAGGAAATAATAGCTCTATCCCCACAAGGTAACCAGTATTGCCCTTGGACAAGGCACTGCAGAGCCCAAATCTTGTACTGGTGAAACCTATGAATGTAACTACTTGTACCAAAGCTATGACTGGAAAAGTAAAATACTATCGAAACCAGAGAAAGAAAACATTAAAAATTTTCAGTTCATATGATGGACCAATTTATTGCACATACAGCTAAGGCTACTTTTGTATGAGTATCCAAGCAAGTGATTGGACAGTTGTAGTAGATCCAGGATCCATTATCTTCATGCACCTTGCAATCTGCTCTTAATGAAGCACTTCATGAAGAGTAGCTCACTTTGTAAATGTTGCTCTTTGCTTGCTGAAAGTTTATTGATAGATTTATTAACCCTTTAACACACAGCAAAACTTTAACCTGCATTTTCTCCTTTTCCCACAATGTTTTCTCCCCTACCAAAGACAAATTTCCTCACTTGAGTCACATTTAAATTGGTGTCTGCAAATGCTTTCAGTCTGGACAAGTGTACATTTTAGTCGTGTGGTAAAGAGTTAAATGTTCCTCAAAAAATGTGTCTTTGAAAAGGTAGAAAACAATTAGGGAAAAAGAGAAAATGCTGGTAACCAGCACTTTCCCACAGTATTTTCAAGAGCCTTCTTCCTCTGGGTCGTTAGAATTGTGTGGTAAAGGGTTACATGGCATTTTACACCACTTTTAACATTATTTCAGTCATAACATGGCAACAGCTCACATATTCATGTATGTCCTGAGTTTCAGCTTTACTAAGCTAGGTTTCTGCACAGTCTTGTCCAGGGATGCTTCCACAACAAACCCAGTGCTTCCAGTGAGGCTAAAAATCAGGCCTCTCTGTTACATGTTCTAAATTTTTACTGAGCCATGCATGAACCCTGCTGCAAGTTAAAGAATAAAGAGATAATAAATTCAAAAAGCACTGTCAATAAAATACAGCGAGTCAAGTCAAATTGAAACAACTCCCAGTATTTGATAGAAATCTATCCAACAGTTCATTACTGTTTTATCACTGTTTTATTTGAAACTATCACCATTCAAACATGGATTTCAAAAGGGAATTCAAGAGTTAATTCATAGTTAAAACTCATTCATACATGCACTGGTTCATACACGGTCAATAACTGAACCCATTCACATCTTCTCATTTTTTTTTGGTCCCTGGAGCAAACTGCTCTTTTTACTTTGAAACAGACAAGAAATCATAGCATTGCCAAAGTTTTTGACCTGGAGTTCAGTTATGTAACTCTTATCAAACAACAAAATTTTAGACTTGTCCAACTTGAAAGCATTTACAGACGACAAATTAAACACAGCTCACTTAATGACAGTTTTCCCTTGAAGAGTAAAAAAAAAACATTGTGGTACAAGAGAAACTGCTGTTACAGCATTTTCTCCTTTCACCACTTTGTTTTCAAAAACCTTACTTCTCAAGGTCGTTAAAACTCAGGATTGTTTGGTAAAGGGTTAAAGTAGCTCTTCATGGAGATATATTGCACTGAAGTTCTCTGACTTTCCTACTTCCTGATCTATGCTTTTTATTCATTTCTATACCCTGACAACCACAATCTAGAGAAAACTAAGTGATTGCTATAAAATACAGCTTTTCATAATTTATTCTAGTCCTTTTTTACTATATCTTCTTCTAATTCTTTACAGCACCATTAAGTTTCAGATGTGTCCAAAATGAACTAATTTTCCGATGACAGAATAAACTAGAGCTGTCACTGAATGTGACTTAATATTGCCGCCAGCGCTTTGACAGAAACAGGCAATTTAACAAAAAATTTTCTAAGTTCAAGGGGAGATTACCCTTGAATCATAGGGAGTAGATGATTGAAAACTGCGTCTTGCACAACTTCAGTATACGATCAATGTATCAACAAACTTTCAATACAATAGCATTAAAACTGTAGGAGGAGTTCACAACACAAAATTACTAGTATTTTGTACACAGACGGACACACAGACAAACACACAGACGGATGGACAGACAGGCTGATTCCAGTATACCCCCGAAAACATTCGTTTTGCGGGGGTATAATAAGGCTAAAAATTTTAAATTTGTTTTGGATAGTGTAGAAAACCTTGAGGGGGAAAAAGAGAAAATACTGGTTACCTGCTTTTTCTCCTTTTCTCACAATGTTTTTAAAAGCCTTTACACTCAGAATTGTGCAGTAAACAGTTAAATATGATGTATTTGATAGGAGAGAACAAGAAAAACAACTTGCACATTGCATGTCTTACTTTTTCCATATGCTGATCTCACAAAAAAGAAAAAGAATTAAGCATATTGGCTGATAATTCTTAGTTAACAAAAGGACAATACAGATCTATAACTTTCATTTAACAAAATGACAATATTTCAGTGAAACAAAAGGAAAATAGTCTGATTGTTTTAGAAAATTTAATCATTAATTAAATGGAAAACACAAAGGGAAGTTCAAGAAAATGAAATGTTCATTTCAAGCTACCGCTTCTGATCCCACTATGATGTATAAATGATGACAATTCTCCCATCTCCACAGGTATTCTTATAAAAGTTGGCAAAAAACTACTTTTACTGCGGGCAACAGACATTTAGATTTAGGGTATGACCTGACTGATCTTAACCTACTTCTGTACAGATTTTTATATCCCTTCAACTGACCCCTTGGGAATAAGAACAAAATGCTTCATGGAAATGCCCCTTTCTCTCCAAGCTCTTTCTGAAAAAAAAAGTGATATGGTTTTCTTCTGATAATTCTTTGAACCCTTAGGCTGCTTAAAGCACGACTCACTGACCATTTGCGGACAGTGTAGATCAAGATCAGACTGCACAGAACATGCAGTCTGATCTTGGATCTACTCTGTCCAATTAAAGATATTCTTACCAATAACATAACATTGAAATAGCAATATTTGGGTTTTTACCATCAAATTAAATTTTTTATTGTAGTTACTTAGCAGTATAAGCGTTTAAAAAAAAATCATAATTTTTTGAAAGGTTTAAAAATAGGATGGTAGTAATTGGTTAATTCTTTACCAAGCAACCCAGTTCCTGTGGTTTTGTGACCGTGAAACTTTAAGAATTTGTAGAAAAAGCAGAAAATGGTAACTGACATTTTCTCTTTTTCCCACATTTCACCCCTTACCTTTGGTGAAGAGTTAATTATGTTAAAACAGTGTATGCTTGTCAACCCTTTACCACACAATCCCATGTTTTAGTGAACTTAAGAATTTAGTCTTTTGACACCTTGTGAGAAAAGGAGAAAATGCTGGAAACCAGCATTTTCTCCTTTTTTCACAAGGTTGTCTACAATTTCACAGACAATCACCATCATTTCAGCTAAATTTAGTATGTTGTCTGCAAATGCTTTCAAATTGAATCAATCTAAAATTTTGTTGTTTGGTAAAGACTAAACCCTTAAGCTGTTAAGCCCGACTTACTGACCTTTTGCAGCCAGTGTAGATCAAGATCAGACTGCAGAGAATGTGCAGTCTGATCTTGGATCTACACCGTCCGTTAAGGAGATATTTTTTCTCCAAAAAATAAGTTCGAAGTGGCATTATTCGGGTTTTAACTAAGTGCCTGAAAGTTTCATTTAAGTTACAGAGCAGGATGAGGGTTAAGCCGCATTCAAACTGTCGACTGTATATGCTCTTCATATGGACAAGTCTAACATTTTGTCGTCTGGTCAGGAGTTCATACATCCATGGATACTATGAAGGCCATAGGAGAGGCTCGACAATAAAAGTTACCTGTGTACATGACAGATACAGATCGCAGCAAAGTTTAATGTGGATTTTTACCTGGTCGTTACCTTTCGTTATGAAAATCAATATAACCTATAAACCACAGTACAAACCCCCTCTTATAATACCAAACCGCAATGTTCAAACACTGGCTAATAACACTTACCTACAGAATGTACCGATGGACAGATCGACAAAATCGCCAGAAGAAGAAGATGATGAATAGTGGCTCTAGGATGCCCCTGGAGTCGTAAGGGCATGTTTACACACTCCGATCTGCTCCGAGTTGGTCTTTGTGCAACGAATGTTCACGTGATATTTTTGATAAATCCACAAAATTCATGTTATTTTCGCGTTGACAGCGCATAGCTTTATTTTCACACGTTTAACCGCAAGTTTACATCCATGTTCCGAATTTCAAACGTGAAGAAAACAGAAGAATTTTTATAGATAACAGCTCTATCTGATTCGCACACCCATTCACTACTTTGACATGCCAGAATTGGCGTGTAGTACAACAAGATTCTTAATTGCTGTCACGTGATGTTTACTACACTCCACAAGTGGGCGTGGTTAAAGTGAATTACATTAAAACGCGGGAAAACGAGTTTCAATGATGACGAATTCATTGTAAATTCTGCATGAATTACTTCGTATTCAAAGTATGCTTGGCTTTAGAAATTATCTTCATAAAACTGACTCATGAAATCATTGTCCAGTAGGAAATGAAAGAGATATATGCAGGGGACAAATTAGTAGATCTATTTCAAAGAAGCGACAGAGACGATTATGATAAAAATACATCTATAGATCTGTGTAGATTTAGGCTCAAGACTACTTCAATATCGCTTTTCAGAGAAGGAAAAAATGCCCAGGGAAAAATAAGAATAGTTTTATTTTTTAATGTAGAGCCCCAGTTCAAAAGAAAAATTGCAAATTTAATGCGTTAATGGATTTTTGACAAGACCTATAACTTAACTTATCGCGTGACTCAAAACCTCGAATGTGTCAAAATAGGTGATTTACTCAAACTCACTGCGTCAACTCTTATCTTTCTAAACCAAACTTGATGGAAAAAGCTTTACTATTGATAACAGTTTTCATATTTTCTATCAAAGGACACAAAGTGATATCACTTCCAATCTTGTCTAAAAAGTAAAGCAATAAAACATAGTATAATAATTTCTTAAACTCTTAAACCCTTTACCACACACTCCCGATCTTCTCAAAAGTCCTTTGAAAAAATTGTGGAAAAAGAAGAAAAGAGAGACAAATTCCATTACTTGAGCCACAATTTATTTGACGTCTGCAAATGCTCCCAATTTGGACTTTCCTAAATTAATGTCGTCTGGTGAAGAGTTAACCGTCCAATTACTAGGCCGCCCTCGGCTTTTGAAAAGTGGTTACAACCATGGAACACCAAAGATCGTTCCACGGAGTGCCAAGAGTGAGATTCAAAGTAACCCCCCCCCCGCCCCCCCCCCCACACACACACGAAAGAACAATCTGATGGATTTAATTCTGTACCAGACTACAAAATATTTGGCGTGTCCAATTTGAAAGCATTTGCAGACGACAAATAAATTGTGGTTCAAATGGTAGGGTTTCAAAATGTCTTTGACCTTGCAGAAAGTATTGAGGAACTTAAAAATGGGAGCATTTGCTCCTTTTACCACAAGTTTTTTTTAAAAAAAAATTTTTTAACGTTCTTATTTTTTTTTATCGTTATGGTTGTGCGTTCTGTGCAGTTAGTCTTGATCTCTTCAGTCTGCCATAGCCCATGTTCACGAAAGAGTTGAAGACTTCCACATCCCCATGAAGGAAAAGAACAACTCGAACACATGAATCGAAGGTAAAACAGTGTAGCAGTTGCAGTGTGGGCGAAGTGGTTTAGATTGATGTTTGAAATTTACAAGAAAGCCGATTAGCGAGGCATAAATTTATTAGCTCTCGTGGTTAACCTTTGTCAACTACCGCCTGTTTCGCTGAATGTTCTCACGCAATACAAATAATCGGCAACTAAACGATTTGACATGGATATAATTAGATGAAATAGGCACACCTTGATTTTTGAATGAGAGGGAAAAAAATGGTATTCGGGGTTTTTCCAATTCGTAATTGGATTTGTCAGACGTTTGACAGTTATTGCCGTCAAACTTGAAACAGAACGAGTACAACTACGAATAAATAATCATAACATGTAAATAAATAATCATTACATATGGAGTTTGCAAACGCTAAATATTTTTTTGGACCGACATACTGTTTATATCGTATAAAGACGGACAGATAGACAGACGGTTTGTTTTAGGAGTACAGGAGATAAGGGTGGTAGCACAGAGAGTCTGGCTGCTTAGCGACCTTGCATCTCAAAAACTTGATTCAGTACAATACAAATACAACATAATACAATACGATTCAATCTAATTCAACTCAATTCAATTCAATTCAATAAAAGCGTTTATTGTCTGAAACATCATTACAATATTTACAGCAAAAAGAAAATGTGTATGAAAACAGAAAACATGGATTTGACGAAGAACACTTGTAACCGATTCACACAAGCGAAGATTTTAGCCAGCGCCCACAGATGCACCAAGCTTGTCCGCAACTAGATCAAAATATTAAGGGCTGTTTTGGTTGTTATTGATCGTCCCCATCGCCACCGATTGCCTATATGGGCGACCCCCTCTAAAGAGTGATTCACACTTGTTTTAAGTGAGGATCTTAGCCGGTGTAATGCAGAGAAATGACCCTCCCCTACAAAATGACCCATGGAGAGAGGGGAAAGGGGAGTTCTGGCACAGTTGGCTTAGTGGACTGCTCATACCAGTCTGTTGGAGTGGTTGGTTAAAGCTGCCTAAACGCAATGTAAATACTATGCTTTCGCAAGCAGCCAATGCAAATGCAAATACTATGCTTTCGCAAGCAGCCAATGCAAATGCAAATACTATGCTTTCGCAAGCAGCCAATGCAAGCCAATGCCTTATTTTCATCGAATTCCCATCAATTCCCATTCTTAGCAGGTTAAACAAACAGCCAAATCAGGAATTTGGGGAAAAGGGGAGGTGAATTCCAAAAAAAAACTTTGCGCTAGGAAAAATAATTTTCCATTCGACAGCCCGCAGCCGAAGCCGCAGCCGCAGCCGCATGCCGCATGCCGACAGCCGCATGCCGACAGCCGCAGCCGACAGCCGCCTCCCGCAGCCGCATCTCATCGAATTCCCATCAATTCCCATTCTTAGCAGGTTAAACAAACAGCCAAATCAGGAATTTGGGGAAAAGGGGAGGTGAATTCCAAAAAAAAACTTTGCGCTAGGAAAAATAATTTTCCATTCGACAGCCCGCAGCCGAAGCCGCAGCCGCAGCCGCATGCCGCATGCCGACAGCCGCATGCCGACAGCCGCAGCCGACAGCCGCCTCCCGCAGCCGCATCTCATCGAATTCCCATCAATTCCCATTCTTAGCAGGTTAAACAAACAGCCAAATCAGGAATTTGGGAAAAAGGGGAGGTGAATTCCAAAAAAAACTTTGCCCTAGGAAAAATAATTTTCCATTCGACAGCCCGCAGCCGCAGCCGCATGCCGTCTCCCGTAGCCGACAGCCGCCTCCCGCAGCCGCATCTCATCGAATTCCCATCAATTCCCATTCTTAGCAGGTTAAACAAACAGCCAAATCAGGAATTTGGGAAAAAGGGGAGGTGAATTCCAAAAAAAAACTTTGCCCTAGGAAAAATAATTTTCCATTCGACAGCCCGCAGCCGCAGCCGCATGCCGTCTCCCGTAGCCGACAGCCGCCTCCCGCAGCCGCATCTCATCGAATTCCCATCAATTCCCATTCTTAGCAGGTTAAACAAACAGCCAAATCAGGAATTTGGGAAAAAGGGGAGGTGAATTCCAAAAAAAAACTTTGCCCTAGGAAAAATAATTTTCCATTCGACAGCCCGCAGCCGCAGCCGCATGCCGCATGCCGACAGCCGCCTCCCAAAAAGCCAATAAAACGTTTAAAAAATATATATAATATACTAATTAAATAATAAAACCACGAAATTATTTTATAGTTTTATTATTTCGTCATTTCGTCATTTCGTTATTTCGTTATTTAATTATTTAATTATTTTTTGATTGATGTGTTGTTGGCTGGCGGCTGGGGCTGGGGCTATGATAGAATAGTTTCTATTGACGCTTGTTTTAATTCAATCTTAGGATATCTGTAATGATTCAAGGTTATCGTATTTATCTTATCATCTAATAATATTCTCGTATCTAACTCAGGATTTAAGGCTATCTTTGTTATTTCCTCAATATTTAGTTTATGGTCTTTATTTCTAATATTATTAAACGTTACGTGTTTTTCTTTACCTTCATAAATACATCTCTTGTAATCTTCTAAGGTAATCTCCTTAGCAATTCCTCTATGAATTCCTTTACATTTAATAGTTGTATCACTTTCATATTTAATGTCATTATCATCCTTTTTTTTATGTTCTGTAGTATAAGAGTAAGATTTAGAACATAAACCAGCAAACTCCGTAATTATATCCCCACCAGTTTCATCTTTAAGCATACCTATTATTTTCTTATTTTTACCTATATAATCTTTACCGATAGGATGATCCTTATCAAAGTTACTAGTATCAAAATACTTTTCGATATCGGGAGTGATTTCCTTAAATATATCTTCACTCTTTATGTGTAATATAAAACTGTCTGTATCTGTATATAACATTTTCATCCTATTCCCAAATTTAGGATATAAATACTCATAATAATATCTATACATTATCAACTTAGAAATTTCGAGAATGACAAAACCAACAAATATAGGCTTCTTACAATCAATAACTTTTTTTTGACAGTGAACAGCGACTAAGTCTTCACTAAATATATTTGCTTTTAGAAACCGCGGATCTCTATTTAGTTTTTCTGCTTCTTCTTCATTATTAATAATTTTAATGTTACATCTTTTTCTAGGATTTTCAACCGTTTTACCGTATATAGAATTATTGAACAACTTCCAACAATCTTGCTCAAATTTAGAAGTAGCTTTGCTTCTTTTCTCAGTATTTTCATCAATATATTTTTTAAGTTTTTGGTTTGTGACAAATTCATAACCATGATGAAATTTAGTAACCTTAACACCGTGTTTAATATAAAACTTCAATAAATCGCAATAAATCATATACTTCTTTCTCTTATCAAAATGACAAGCTAATTTCTTAACCTTATCTATTTCAATGTGTGTAGGAGCGAAAGGAAAATTATTCCAATAATCGTGTTTATCCTCAGGAAATTCTAAATCAACGACTAAAGCGCATGGTATCGTTTCCCATACTTCTTCTATTTCTGGTGACTCTACTTTACGTTTTATACAAAAAGGTAATTCGTAGGACATAGCAAATCCATATAAATTGTTTACATCCGTATAAAATATAAAACTACTTTCCTCGTTAGGATTGTAATCTTTCATATATTTATTATTAGCTTTAGCGTGTCTCACGTTACAAAATGAAATACCCCCTCTAATTCCTTTTTCGAAGTCTCTGTAGATATTATCATCTCTTATCAAGTGATATGTTTGTCCTGTTTTTTTTAACATGGATGACCAAGAAAGTCCTGGTAAAGTATAAGAATGTAAAGGATCATCACCGTTTCCTTTAATACAAGTTTCCCTAAATTTCTCAAATGCATCAGTTAAAATTAATACGTCTCTTTCGCAATAAAATTGTTGATAGTCACCTATTGTTTTACAATCTAATATTTTCCATACTTCTAAAGCTTCTTTGTAATCATTCTCACTAATTCTTTTATTATTTAAACAAGAATCAAAGCATTCTATAGGAGGCAATTGTGTTTCTTTTAATCTTTCTATAGAATCTATATAATCGTAAGGAAAAGTACCTTTACTTTTTAGCAATTCGATAGATTTATCGTTGAAATGGTTTTGCATTTCAATCATTTCACTAACTTCTAAATTATCTCCTAGAGCAGCTATTGATCCTTGTAAAAATCTATAACTATCCAAAAATCTTATTTCACAAGAAATTCCATTCACCTTAATCCATTTTGAAAATGAAATGTAAGTCTCCTCATTAGAAGGTATTGCGTTAAAAGTACTACTACAATAACTAGCTAACGAAACAACGAATAAATGAGCATCAAATCTACTTAAATTATGGAAAAACACGGGAATCAAAGAAGTTTTCTTACATTCTTCGTAAAACATTTTTAAGCATGTATCAATAGAATCCATTAACATTTGAACAAATATTTTACTAATATCCTCTCCATCTTCTTTTATAGTATATGAGATCATATGAGATTTACAAACTTCTTCGTTACTACTTTTTACGTAAAAACTAAAACCAGATGGTGTAAGTGTTTTTATAAATTTAGTTTTTACATCATCAGTATTTCTACAAGGTATATTAAAAGTTTCAAAGTCAGCATATATCCAAATTAAAGGAGGATTTTTAATTGTTCTCGGAGGTTTATATTTAATAATACTTTCTTCAAATTTAGGCATTTTTAAAATTGTAGTGTCATCACATTTCTTTTCATGTTTATCTAAAGATTCTTGAGAATAGTAATGTTTTTGGCAACTATAGCATATAAACACTTTCCCATTTTTTTTATTCAGTTGCATTGAAAGTAATCTACTTAAACTATCTTCATTCTTTATGAGGTAATAATGATTTTCGTAATATATTAAAGAAATTCTTATTACGTTTTCGTTACAATACTTTTTACCATTATAAATAATATCTGTTCTTTTAATATCATCGTCAACATCATAAACTACTAAATGAATATGAGGGTTATTTTTTTGAAACTTATCAATATCTTCTCCACTAACTGGATAATCAATACCATCAAAATTAGCGTATTTATTTGGGTTATTGTTATGAATATCGAGTAAATCTTTCGTTATTCTATCACTATTTTTTTCCCTCGGATTAAAAAACCTCAATATACTCCAATAAAAACATTTATTATCTGTATTTGTCATAGAAATTGTTGCTTTTTTATCACTTATCCATTTAGGAAGTTTATGAGTTTGACACCTACCTTTAAAAGGTATATAAGTAGAATAATTTACAATGATTCCTTTATACTCACATACCATCCAACCACTTCCTTGAAATGCTTTACCGCTGTAACGTTCAATCACTTCTCCAATCATATCATTTAATAATTTCCTCTTGTTAGACCATTGATAATTAATATTAGTTTTCGAATTGAAATATTTATTTTCTTTTTGTTCACCGTTTTTCATTTCAATGACTAAACTAAGCGTAATTTTTTTCCTACCATTTTCTTCGAGTGTTTTTATTAAGCTATCGTTAAATTTGGTTAGGTAATTCTTAATATTTACATCATTTTCAAAAGACTTTCCTTTAATAGTAAATAATATACTATTGTAATACCCATTTAAAGCAGAATTTAGTTTCTTTTGTTCAATGGTATAACCCCCTCTAAAAGGAAACTTACCAATTGTATCTTTATTAAAAAAATTTTTTTCTACTCTTTTAAAAGGAAACTTACCAATTGTATCTTTATTAAAGAAATTTTTTTCTACTCTTTTAAAAGGAAAAGATTTAAAAGTAGTTTTATTAATTATATTCCCGGGATCATTCATTTTATATATATATTAAAGTTGTTTAATATATATATTCAACTAATATTGATGTAAAAAAGAAATTTTCGAAATGAGTTAAAGAAAAAAATCTACATAATAAAATGGGAGAGGAAATAAAAAGTATAAAACTTACAATACCAAAAGTTAGAGACAATGTTCAAAAGAAAAAAAAGATGTTATTTAGCGATTTTTACCATATGGGTGAAAATTCAATAATTTACGGAATTACATCATCATCCCCTATATCAAGAGGAACAATATCGGATTTTGGGGATAAGGTTTTTATAAACTATAATGAAGAATTCAATAATTTCTTGTCTACCATAATTGAAGGGTGTACCGCTGAAAGTAAACAAATTATGGATAAAGATTTTAATGTTAACGATTATTTAGATGATTATCAATCTAACGGTTGTGTTGCAGTAAAGATGGATGGTCAAGACGATGATGATTTTTTTATAGATGTTAATGGTAAGTCTATTGATAAGAGTCTTTTTGTGGATTATGTAATCACTAAAGGAAAGTATGCTTTAGACATTAAAGGATTATGGGGTGATGTAGATAAAACCGAAGGTGGTTTTATAATGAGAGTAATCGGTGTTAAAGTGATTGAAATGGAAAATAATCTCGATGCAGAAATGAAACTCAAAAAGGAAAAAAGGAAACGAGCATTGAATTAAATGTAATATATAATAAAAAATTATATATATATTATTCTTTTTAATATATATATAAACAACCACTTCAAAGTTTTTCTTCCTCACTACACATATAAAATTCATCAAACTTACATCTATATCTTCCTTCATCTCTTTTACTGGTTTGATCAATTACAACAAAACCGAATGGTTTATCCCAACATTGCTTAGTTAATCTTTTAAATTCTTCTTTAGACATATCTTTTTCAGCATATTCGTTAAATATATAACTAAAATTCTTTTTATCTTGAGGGAACATACATAAAAAATTAGCATTTTCTCTAATGGTATTTTTATCTAAATTAACAAAATTTTGTGCCAAGAAGAAACAATCTACATTACTATGTCTACCATGAGTATAATACATTGATGCTTTATGTTGTTTTTCACCGTGTAAATCATCAAATATAATTAAATTTTTTTCTTTTCTATTTAATTCGTTAGGTAATGGTATATCATCATTATCTTGATAAAAAGATATCTCTATTTTTGTACCTGGTTTTTTATTATAAACATTCTTTTTTTTAATATGTTTAAATAATTCATCTTTAATTATAACTTTATCTTTATTTCGATAAAATATTCCAAAAACCTCATCAATTTCTTCTTTTGTTAAACCAGCATCAGCTGCTTCTTTCATTAATGAATAAACTGGTTGTTGTACACTTTTAGTAAATATCATTAATTTTTCATAATCTAACCATCCTGGTTGAAATAATAGATTTAATAATAAAACAGTTTTACCACAACCAGATTTACCAACGATAATTCCTCTAATATTTTGTGGTAAAAGTTCTACATTGTTTCGATTGTCATATGTATCATCTATCGCATAATAGCTTTGTATTTCCATTTTAATATAGTATTTTATTTATATATTAAAATGACACAAATGTACTGCGTTAAATGTAAAAAGAAAACTGATTCAGAAAATTTATCCGAGGAAACTTCGAGAAATGGGAGAAAAATGATGAGAGGCACTTGTGTAGTATGTGGCACTCGTAAATCTCAATTTATGAAAGGGAGTGTAAGCGGAGGGGGATGTAATCAAAAAGGAGGAAGTATGTTAAATACTTTAATTAACAAATTACCGATGGAAATGCATCTACCTGGTTATAATTTTGCAGGGCCTGGTACAAAACTAAATAAAAGATTAAATCCCGATTTAACACCGAAACAATGGAGTAAACCAATCAATAGAGTAGATAAGGCTGCCTATAATCACGATGTTTGTTATTTAGCAAATTCTGATACTAAAACGAGAAATAGCTTATGCGATGTTGACATGTTAAAAGAACTAAAAGGTATTGTAAATCCAACATTAAGTGAAAGAATGGCTAGGGGCATCGTTTCAACTTTAATAGGTACCAAAGTAAAATTTGGAATGGGCAATGATAATAAAAAAAAAAATTAGCCGATGAAATACATAAACCAGTTAGAAGGCACTTTAAAACTAATAAAGTAACGGTTCCTCATATTGATCATACTTGGACAGCCGATTTAATGTTTCTACCAAAGAATATGAAAGAAGATAATGATAATATAGAAAACTTTTTAGTCGTAGTAGATGTTTTCAGTAAATACGCTTGGGTTAAACCAGTGAAAGATAAAACTAGTTCTACGGTCGCAAAAGCATTTAATGAAATATTTAACGAATCAAAGAGAAAACCAAAAAAATTATGGACAGACAGAGGTGGTGAGTTTACTGGTTTAATCGATAATTCAAAAGATCAACAACCTACTAATTTTCAATGCGAACATTGTGGGTTTTACGCGAAAAGTAAGAATGGTTTAACTCAACATCAAAGCAGTCATTGCCCCGTATTATTCCCCGAAAAGGCAAAAGAAGATAAGACTAAACTAGGTAAAGATATCACATTATACCACACTGAAGGAAGAAATAAAGCAGTAATAGCTGAAAGATTCGTTAAAACTATAAAAGAAAAAATATGGAAATATATGACTAATAACGCTAAAATGAGAGTAATAGATATTTTACCTCAGTTAGTTAAGGAGTATAACAATACGACTCATTCAACGATTAAAATGACGCCTGTAGAAGCTAGTAAAAAGAAAAATGAGGAAACCATTTATAACGAAATATATAAAGAAGAAACTAAAACGAGAGAATCTATCGAAAAAGAACTTAAAAAATTAGATATTAACGAAGGTGATCGAGTTAGAGTAGCGAGAATTAAAAAAGAAGGAGCAAAAGGTTATTTACCTAACTGGTCTGACGAAATATTAAAAATAAAAAAAATTAATAAAAATGATACACCGATAACTTTCGAATTACAAGATGCGAAGGGTCATAACATTAAAGGTAAATTTTATAAACAAGAAATACAAAAGACTGATTATGAAATGACTGATGATATGGGAGATAATAAACCGAGACTTAAATCTAGAGTTATGGAAGGTATTGAAGCTGTGGCTAAAGAAGCACTGAGACAAAAACTAAAAAAACAACGAGCTGCTCAAAGAAAGAAAGAACAACAAACGGGTAAAGGTTATAATGAAATAGAATATGTGTTTGATAATCTCCCTAATACATCATTAACTAATATTAAATTAGAAGAAGTTTGTAAACATTTAACTGGATGGAGAGGAGTATTTTCGAGAGATAAACTTCCCTCAACCCCAAATTATCCGATAGATTGTGGTATATTAAATTTAGATGATTCAACAGGCCCAGGCACTCATTGGGTTTGTTGGTATCGTAATAAACAGACAAAATTTTATTTCGATAGTTACGGGATTCCCCCTCCTACTGAAATAATAGATTATCTCGAGTCACCGTTATATTATTCGACAGATCCAATACAAACACCGAATACATATATTTGCGGGCATCTATGCGTTTTTGTACTACATAATTTAAATGATGGTCATCATTTACAACGTATACTAAATTATTTAAACCACCTTAAAGATAACTAAATACATATTTTAATCTATTTTTAAAATACGTATTTAAAAATGTCACTCGTACAAAAACACGGAATACATAATAAATTAAGTGGAGGAAGGGGAGATGTTGATGATGATGATGGTGTTTCTATCAATTATATAAATAATCATTTCGTTAGAAGAGATGGAAAAGAAGCGATGATTGGTAATTTAAATATGGGAGTCAATACTATAACTAATGTTATCGATCCCACTGAAAACGATCATGTTGCTACTAAAAATTATGTCGATAATATTCAAGGAGGGGGTTTTATGGAAAGAAATGTAAGTGGTGACTATGTCGCTAGTGATAGTTTGAATATGGGTAATCAAAGAATCGTTAACGTAAATCCTCCTATAGATAATACTGACGCTACTAATAAAGAATATGTTGATACTTTAAACGATGAAAGTAAAAGATACGCTATAGCTATTTCACCTTTTGTTATTGAAGGTGGAAGTGGTAATGGTGGAAATAAATACGTTTCTCAAAATAATTTATTTATGAGGGATTTTACTTTAAAAGATTTAGGTGAGCCTGTTGATGATGCTGATAGTGTTACTAAAAAATATGTTGATGATAATAGCGCTTTTACTAAGAGAGAAGGTGGAACATTTGTTGCTAAAGGTCCATTACTTTTGAGAAAACAGAGGGTACGTGGTGTTAGAGACCCGGAAAATGATGGTGAAATTGTTAATAAAAGATATGTTGATGAAACGGCTGATAAAATTGTTAATGAGTTTATTGAAAAAGCGAAAGATAATCGAGGTAGATTTACGAGTAATTTAGATATTAATATGAATGGTAAAAGAGTTGTTGGTTTACCCTCTCCGAGTGAATTGAATGAAGTTGCTAATAAAGAATATGTTGATAGAGTAGGTAATAATGCTAAAGAATATACAGATAGGTCGAGCGCTTTAATAAATGATAGAATAAGAAATCTCCCTCAAGAAGCTTTTTTAAGAGATAATGGAAGATATGTGCCGACGGCGCCCATAAGTATGGCTAGTCAAGCTTTAAGCGATTTACCTGAACCTAAAGAAATTAATGATGCTGTTACTAAACAATATGTTGATACAATTATTGCTGATAATGTAAAAGATGGAGGAATACCAGGAATTCGTGAGGGGACCGTATTTTTTAAGGAAAATGGTAATTATCAAGCAACTCAGAATATTAATATGGGGTTTAAACAATTATTAAATTTAGCAAAACCTATTAATCCATTTGATGGTGCTAATAAACAATATGTTTTAGAAACTATTAAAGAAGGAACTGACAAGGTAAAAAAATATTCTAGAATTTTTTATGCTACAGGTATTTGGAAAGATTTTTCTAATAATAAAGAACCATTTCCTTTTTCTTTTAATGGTGGTCGAACAGGAAGAAAAGAAGGAGGTTGTTATTTCCCAACAACAGCAGACTTAAGAGAAATTATTTTTTCTGTTTCTTGTCCTAATTATTGTACTTTTCTTAATATGGAGCATAGTGGTGATGAAAATTCAAGATTATTAAATTTACATTATGGTGCAAGTAATTTTAGAAATACTGAATTTATTTCTGAAAAAGATTTAGATGATCCTTTTAATGCTACCATAAGTTCTCCATTTAGAATATTAAGAGGTCGATATTTAAATATCAACCCTACAATAAATTTTTTTCAAAATGCTACAATTTTAGATACTCGTGATAAGACACTAAAACCTTTAAGTAGTATATCAGATGTTGATATATATATAACTTTAACTCTTTTAGAAAAAGATTTTGAAGAGGATTTTGAAGATGAATATGCACAGTTATTTATTATTTAATTATTAATATATAACTTATATATATAAAGATAAGTTATATATTTTTTTTAAATTAATATTTCACCAACTTTACCCATTACATCAATATATTTTTTATAATATCTTTCATAACTATCATCTTGATATACTTTATTTTTTAATAATTCTTTTATACTTCTTTCTGTCATTATAACATTAAAAACATCAATTACAACATCAGGTTCTTGTAATTTTCTAAGCTCTTGTTGAATAGTTGTGAACTCACTACTTATCATATCACATTCTTTACAAGGGTCTTTTTCCATCAATTCTTCAAGTAATGATTTAGCTATATCTTTTACATCACCATCTAATTTTTGTTCTTGAGAATTTACTACTTTTTCGAGTGTGGTAGTAATATAATTAATCTTTTCTTTCATTGTTCTCATATTCCTAATATAATATTCTACTTTATAGTATAAATATAATACTTTTACTTTCGTTATTTCTTCACGCATTTTAAAAAGATATTATTTTTCTTTTAATATTCGAATCATGTTTACAAACGGGGCACTTATCCATTTTCTTAATAGTAATACATTTATCACACATACATTGATGCCCGCATTCGCAAAATAATATATTGGGTTTATTATCGCAACATATTATACATACATCTTCTATAAATGTCACCATTTCATTTATAGCTATATTTTCTTCACCAATATCTTCATTATCACTATCTTCATAATCATCGTATTCATAAAATGGATATTCATATGGAAAATCATTTGGAGTATTAAGGTCATAAAGTTTGAATATCTCTATTCTTATGGAAGTTATAATTTCATTTTCATCATTTGAAAAAAATCCTCGCCTAAGGAATCTATTTATACATCCATCTAAAATTTTCATAAAACCATAATCATCATCACCTTCATGACTAGAATCAAACAAAATGGTAGTTGAATATTTATTAACTGAAATAGCTGTATTAAAACCTAAGAGCAAACCAATATGGATATAATCGAAATCTTCATTACCCTTTATAACGCTATAAATATAATAAAAAAAACTTTTATAACTCGTAAAAAAACTATTTAATTTCGTCTCTCGGAAAAATTTATTTACGATATAAACTTCTTTATCATAAGCTTCAGGAAAGTCTAAAAAGTACAACTCTCTAATATATTTTCTATTATTTAAATGTTCGTTTAAAAATTTATATCGCGAAATTATCATTTTTTAATTAAAATGTATTTTTTTAAATTAAATACAATTATATGTAATAGTAACGTAGGGTACCCTTCCAGGATATTTTTTTATTATTATTCTTATTTCTTTAACCACCTCATCTTGTTTCATTTCATAGTAATCTCTAACAACTTTGTCAATTCTTATTATTCCATCATTAAATTTTTTTTTAAAATTACTATTATAATCCACTCTAAAAAGGGTTCCCGTATACGATCTACTCTTTTTTGTTAAATTATTAATCGTAAATAATTCAATATCAACCTCTATATTCTTAGTACTATTATATGCCACCTCACCATTAAAAATATGGTAAAAAAAATCTTCGTAAACAAATAAAACTCTATAAAGATCATAAAGTGGAAATTCCTTATTTATACTATAACAATAGGTATTAGGATCTTTATAAGTAAATTGTATTTCTTTATGTTCCCTTAAAAATTCACATAGTGCCTCTGTCATTTTTAATTAAATATATTTTTATTTAAATAAATACATTCAAATTTAATATATATACATTATTTTTTATATATATTAAAATGTGTAGTAGAATGATAACAGTTTCTGATAATAAAACGGAATTTAATAAAAGTCTCAATCCACCTATTTACTCTGATGCTCCGTGTGAAATAGCATTATTTAGCCTCGAAACATATAACTCAATACCGAATGTTAATAAGACAAATAATATCTTTAGATATTCCGCAGATAATGGTAATAATTGGGAAAACTATGAAATTCCTATTGGATCTTACGATATTATTGATATTAGTAAAACAATTGGTGAGCATTTAAAGGATAAAGGTTATTATGATGAAGACAATGAAGAGTATCGAGTTAAAATTACACCTAATCTTAATACACTTACGAGCATTATGGAAATAGATGCTGGTTTTGAAGTAAATATGGCTGGAAGAAATTCAATTGGGAGTTTATTAGGATTTGATAAAAAGAGATATCAAGCTGGAATTCATAATAGTGAAAATGTAGTTGATATTTTACAGGTTAACTCTATTAATGTAGAAACTAATTTAGTAAGCGGTAATTATTTAAATGAGAATTTAAGTAATAGTATTTATAATTTCTTTCCTCAAGCTGAACCTGGTTATAAAATTATAGAAAAACCTTATGAACGCGTATATTTTCCTATGAATTTAAATTTTGTACAAGATATATATATTAAATTAACTGATCAAAATGGTAATTTATTAAATTTACGAGGTGAAAGACTCACCATTACTTTTCATCTTAGAAAAGAAAAATAAATAATTTATAAAATGAGTCAATCTGAATATGTTACGAGAAATATATATTTGACTGACGGACAACTAAAAAAGTTGGCTAGAGATGCTAAAAATAATTGCGCGAGTAGTGTAAAACTTACAAGTAAAACTATTAATGAAGATGGAGTTGATTTTCTGTTGCCATTATCTCAAGCTAATAAATTAGATACTGCTAGACAAAAAAATACTGGTGTACAATTAAAGATATCTAAGAAAGTTTTAAAACATAACAAAAGTATTCAAGAAGGTGGATTTTTAGGCGCATTATTGGGTGGTCTTTCTAGAGTTGCGGTACCCCTCGCTAAAAAAGCATTGCCCGCTATAGCTAAAGGAGTATTAGGTGCTGCAGCCGGATCTGCGATTAGTAAACTATTTGGTGATGGTTTGTATTTGAAAAAGGGTGGTCAAGTTCTTCAAATAGAAACTGATGGAAATGGATTGTTTTTGAAACCTTATACAGGAAATGGATTGCAACAACACGGGGATGGTTTGTTTTTGCGACAACATGGGAAAACGTATGATGGAAGTGGGTTGATTTTTGGTGAAAATTCGCCTTTAGGCTTTTTGAAAGGAATTCCTTTATTGGGGCCCGCTTTAAACGCTATATTCTAATTTTTCTTGTATATATTAAAATGAGTATATTTGAGAAAGGTAGAAAATTAGGAAAAAAGATAACTAAAAATTATAATAGTATAATGTGGCTTCCTCATGAAACGGGTATAAGTTTTCCTCCGGTTAAGGACTCTTCTATAAGATGGTTAATTAAAGCGCAAGAAAATATTAAAATAAAAAGTAAAGAAGGTAGAAGGGTATCATTAAGATTTGGTTATAAAATGAGTAAAGGAGTTGTTTTAGTTACTCCTTGTCATTTGTGGAAATATTTTTTTGCTCTTCTAAATAATATACAAAGTGATGAAGAATGTGACAATATAGTAGTCTTTTTGTTTAATTTTTCTAACGAAGATATTATTATAGAAGCGGGGCAACATTTATGTAATTTACAATATTTTATTTCGTATATATAAAATGGTAGATATTGATAAAAATGAAGGCGGGGATAAGTTGTATCCTGATCTTCCAAAACCAACTGCTCCTCCATCAATTGAAATGGAGGTTGTAGATAATGGTCATTCTTATAGACTTAAAAGAATATCTGAGGCTTTAGATTTTCTTAAAAAAGAAATAACTGAGAGGGAAAGATTAAATAAGAAATATAGTAGGATGGCTAAAACAGTTGATAATGTTGAAGGTGTATTGGTTGGTATTTCATTAGCTTTAGGTGGAGCTGGAGTTGTTTTGCTTTCAACTGTTGTAGCGACACCTATTGCTGTTGGTTTGGAATCTGCTGCTGGTGTAATTGGTCTTTCTTCATTGGTTAGTAAAGTATTTGTTAGGAAAACTACTAGTAAAGCTGAAAAACACCTAAAAATACAAACTCTTGCCGCTGCTAAGCTTAATACTATAGACAATCATGTATCAAAGGCTTTGTTGGATAATCTTATATCTGATTATGAGTTTAGGTTGATAATGGATGAAATGAATAAATACGAAGAAATGAAGAGTGAAATAAGAACTAACTTTAAGAAGAAAGTAACGCTCGAAGAAAAGGAAAGTTTGATTGAGAGAGGGAGGGAAGAAACGAGAAATTCCTTTCGGAGGCTCGTTGAAAAGAATCATGGTGGAAAGCTTCCCTTTTAAGTTACCTAAATTACCTAGTTTTAGATGTAAATGTCAATGCGAAATAGGAGATAGTGATGATGAATAAATATATAATATATGTATTGTATATTATATATTTCTCATGCCCTCTAGAAAAATCTCTCATGCCCTCTAGAAAAATCTCTCGTGCCTCTAGAAAAATCTCTCGTGCCTCTAGAGAAATAACATTATTTATCATTATTAAAAATGTCATTTTATAAAATAAAAGACCCTGCAAAAAGAGATGCTCTTATACGAGAGTATTTAACTGTTAAAAACAGATTACGTACTAGATTTGAAAATGAAAAAATAGGTAAAGCTGGGTTTGAAAAAAATATTGGTGAATTATTTAAACCTATAACTGAAGAAAGTAAACGAGTTGAAGAAGAAATAAAAGCGTTACCACAAGCTATTACACAAGCTTTGCCTGCACCACCTCCTCCTCCTACTGTTTGGGATCAATGGGTTAGTCCTTATGCTTTAGAAGATAAAGTTGATGAGGATGATGGTGAGGAAACAAAAAAAAATATACAATATAATATTTTTACCGAAGAAAGGAGTAAGGAATTAAAGTTAAAAAAAGGAGATAAAAAGGGTATAATTGGAAACGAAGAAATATCTTTAGACCTAGCTACAAAAGATGTTGTGTTTATGGGTAAGACATATAGAAATAGGAAAAATTTATTTGAGCTTATTGTACAAAAAGAACCATCAAAAGAAGCTATAGATGATAAAGATGCAATGAGAGATTATGCTGACATACTCGTTGATTCGGGTGTATTATATAAAAATAATGACTATAAACAATCTTATCCTAATAATTTAATAAAAGGTATGATCAATAAATGGAAGAATGTTTATTCTCCTATATGGTATAATAGATTTAAATATATGGATGAAGATAAATTAAATCAACCTGAAATACAAACACAAATGGCAAATGCTTATAAAAAACTATCAAAAGATGAAAAAGAGGGTAAAAAGAAAAGTGAATATGATTCTGACACATTTAAACTTATACAAACCGCATATGACAATAGAGAAAAAAGTGATAAACCATCAACTTCAGGTAAAGGAATTAAAGGAGGTAAATATAATAATCCTATCATTATTCCTGAAGGCATAGAAGATTTAGCTAATAGACTTAGAACTTTATGGGCTAGTAAATTAGCTGGTAATACTGGGCTAAGAAATGAAATAGTTGCTATATGTGATGCTTTAAGAAGCAAAAGCTCTATAAACCCCCGAGATTATGCTGAAATTATGAAACAATTATAATTTTATATTAAAATGTTAGTCACTTCTGCATATCATGATTATGAACCTAAATATATTTACGGTGGAACAAATTTCTTTTCCCCTATCATTAGTTTTGGAAAGAAAATGTTAGGCAAACTGTTTTCATCAGGCGCTAAACAACTTGCTAAAAAAGCTGCGACAAATATTATAAAAGATGTTGGTAAATCAGCTTTAGAACAAGGTGGTAAAAAGGTAAGTGAAAAAATTAAATCACAAATTAGTAAAATGTTAAGTGGTAGCACAAAGGAAGCTTTACCAATAGCTACAACATTAAGTATGGATGTGCCTCATGCTAGTAAAAATGAATATCCTGTTTTAAGCGAAGGATTTGGGTTAAAACTCATTTAAAAAAAATAATATGACTATATTAAAATGAGCGAAACACAAAAAATATTAATGTGGGATTCACATGTTTTATTGGATGAATCAATAGCTTCATATCAATATCGAGACCATGTACCTCAAGTTGGAGCTGGTGATTTAAATGGTACTACCGCAATTAATTTAACGATTGAAAGTTTAAATATTTTTACTCATCCTCATAACAGTTATTTATATTTTGAGGGATTTTTATGTAAAAATCTTGATACTAATGAAAGATATGTTGATGGTGATCAAATAACACTCGTAAATAATGGTTTAATGTATCTATTTAGCCAAATTAGTTATACTATTGGAGGTCAAAGAATGGAACTCCTTAATTTTCCTGGTCAAGCTACTACAATGTTAGGTTTACTAAAATACTCTGACGATTTCGCTAGAAATCAAGGATTGGATCAATGTTGGTTAAAGGATGATGGTGAAGGTAATTTTGGTAATACTAATATATTAGGTAATGCAAGAAGAAAATTTGTTATGAGTGCTAATCCTAAAGGCGATTTTTGTTTTTCTATCCCTCTTCGCCATATATTTGGCTTTTGTGAAGATTATGATAAAGTATTATATGGCGTTAAACAAGAATTGGTTCTCCAACGAGCTGCTACTGATAATGGTGCTATTTATAAAGGAAGAGGCGCTGGTGGGGCAGCTGATACAGAAAATGGGAAAATAGTATTAACCAAGCTTACGTGGGTTGTTCCTCAAGTTATACCTGATGATGTACCAAAACTTGCATTATTTAAACAAATTCAAGATAAAACGGAAATAAAAATAGGTTATAGAACTAGACGTTGTGAAAAATTTGACGTGCCACAATCTGATAATTTTACTTGGAAATTAGGTCAAAAACTTGCTGATGAAAGACCAAGATACTTAATTGTAGGTTTCCAACCAAAAACATATTCGAGTGATCAAAAACACAATACAGCTCTTTTCCATTGGAAAGACAGAGACGCTGATAATCCTATACCAATAACAGTAACTAATACCTGGGTTATTATGAATGGTGAACTTTATCCTGATAGAAATTATGATTTAAATTTTAGTAAAAATAAATATTCTAAAATATTTGGCGAAGCTCGAAGATTTAAAGAAAATAGTTTAGGTATACCATCTGTTTTATCAAATGGAAATATTAACCCGATAGACTTTAAAACCCTTTATCCTTTGTTTGTTTATAACCTAACTAAACAAACTACCGTATTAAGAGATAGTGTTGCTGAAATACAAATAAATTTTACACTTTCAAGCGCGCCAGAAGTTAACACTATGACAGCGTATGCTCTAACACTATCTGATAAAATAGTACAACTTCAAAGTGACGGTGGTAATTTGATAAATATATCAATGTAATAGGTAACTATATGTAATATATTCTCAATAATATATTACATATATTTTTCATGTAAACAAACTTCTAAAATAAAATTCACTCCTCCTCATTCTCCGTTTCATTCTTCTTATTATTTTTCCATTTATTTATATATTTTTCGATATCAGCATCTTCATACTCTCTAAATTCTTTCTTGGATTTTAACGAAGATATTGCAGTTTCGTAGTTTTTTGGTATGATTCTATAAGAATATTCTACTTTATAATTTCTACCTATTATATCTTTTTTCCTGATGGTTGTTAAATACGAAAGCTCAACACGCCCCAGCATTTTATAAAACCTTATATAACCCTGAGAATCACCCACTGAAACTGTTTCATTGTTTTCTTTTTCTTCTTCTTTTTTCTTTAATCTTTTTTTAAGCTCTTCTTCTATTTCATTTTCATCCACAATAATTCCTTCAAAGTATAAAGTAATACCATTATCCTTATTTTTTGAATATATATCACACCTTATATCATGTTTTATGCTTTTCTTCATCCGATTTATGTCTTCTTGAGTTAATGTTTTTTTATTTTTATACCTTACAAAATCATACGGATGTTCCCCTCTTCCATCAATTGGACATCCATTTTTATCTAAAGACCAAAAATCAGATTTTATAATGATTTCATAAGAAGAATCACCCCCATTCTTTTCAATCATATTTTTATCAAACAATGTATGTATAAACTTCATTTCTAGTCTTGCTCCATCTTTCATATACCTTACTATATCTCCAAACTCAGTAACATTATATAAATAACATAGGTTTGTTATAGGCAACCTAAATTTCAAATATGAAGAAAAAAAGGTAGAAGGATCATGCGGAAACCATGTAAGCCAGTTAGTTGCAGAACACCCACACCTATCTATCTCCGTGCTTCTCACATAAACATTTCTAGGTCTATTATCTGTTTTCGCATAATCAAACTTACTCGCTAAACTCTTAATAGTACTTTTATCAACCCCCGTATATTTCTCTCCTTTGTTAGCACTAGTAAATGAATATGCTTCTGGTTTGTTCGAATACCATAACATATAGTATTTCCTCTCCATCCAATTAACTAAACCAATCTCATCAACCTCTTCTACAAGCTTTTTATCTTTAAGAAAATTGTATATCTCCTCCTTCGATTTTTTAAAATAACCCTTGATTTTATTTTCCCTTAAAATAGTAATTAATTCACTCAATTTATATTCATCTAATTTCTTAATTTTACACGCCATTCTATTTTATAAAAAGGAATTTTTTCTTTAAATAAAACTTCCAAAACGAAATTCACCTCCCTTATTTCCCATTTTCATTGTTTCACAGGTTATTTAGCCAGCTAACAATGGGAATTAATGGGAATTAATAGAAACTATTCTATCATAGCCCCAGCCCCAGCCGCCAGCCAACAACACATCAATCAAAAAATAATTAAATAATTAAATAACGAAATAACGAAATGACGAAATGACGAAATAATAAAACTATAAAATAATTTCGTGGTTTTATTATTTAATTAGTATATTATATATATTTTTTAAACGTTTTATTGGCTTTTTGGGAGGCGGCTGTCGGCATGCGGCATGCGGCTGCGGCTGCGGGCTGTCGAATGGAAAATTATTTTTCCTAGGGCAAAGTTTTTTTTTGGAATTCACCTCCCCTTTTTCCCAAATTCCTGATTTGGCTGTTTGTTTAACCTGCTAAGAATGGGAATTGATGGGAATTCGATGAGATGCGGCTGCGGGAGGCGGCTGTCGGCTACGGGAGACGGCATGCGGCTGCGGCTGCGGGCTGTCGAATGGAAAATTATTTTTCCTAGGGCAAAGTTTTTTTTTGGAATTCACCTCCCCTTTTTCCCAAATTCCTGATTTGGCTGTTTGTTTAACCTGCTAAGAATGGGAATTGATGGGAATTCGATGAGATGCGGCTGCGGGAGGCGGCTGTCGGCTACGGGAGACGGCATGCGGCTGCGGCTGCGGGCTGTCGAATGGAAAATTATTTTTCCTAGGGCAAAGTTTTTTTTGGAATTCACCTCCCCTTTTTCCCAAATTCCTGATTTGGCTGTTTGTTTAACCTGCTAAGAATGGGAATTGATGGGAATTCGATGAGATGCGGCTGCGGGAGGCGGCTGTCGGCTGCGGCTGTCGGCATGCGGCTGTCGGCATGCGGCATGCGGCTGCGGCTGCGGCTTCGGCTGCGGGCTGTCGAATGGAAAATTATTTTTCCTAGCGCAAAGTTTTTTTTTGGAATTCACCTCCCCTTTTCCCCAAATTCCTGATTTGGCTGTTTGTTTAACCTGCTAAGAATGGGAATTGATGGGAATTCGATGAGATGCGGCTGCGGGAGGCGGCTGTCGGCTGCGGCTGTCGGCATGCGGCTGTCGGCATGCGGCATGCGGCTGCGGCTGCGGCTTCGGCTGCGGGCTGTCGAATGGAAAATTATTTTTCCTAGCGCAAAGTTTTTTTTTGGAATTCACCTCCCCTTTTCCCCAAATTCCTGATTTGGCTGTTTGTTTAACCTGCTAAGAATGGGAATTGATGGGAATTCGATGAAAATAAGGCATTGGCTTGCATTGGCTGCTTGCGAAAGCATAGTATTTGCATTTGCATTGGCTGCTTGCGAAAGCATAGTATTTGCATTTGCATTGGCTGCTTGCGAAAGCATAGTATTTACATTGCGTTTAGGCAGCTTTAACCAACCACTCCAACAGACTGGTATGAGCAGTCCACTAAGCCAACTGTGCCAGAACTCCCCTTTCCCCTCTCTCCATGGGTCATTTCACTACGTAGAGGAATGACCCGGGTCATTGTTCTACGTAGAGAAATGACCCCAGACTGTAGAGAAAGGACCCCCCTCTAGTAGAAGTAGTTGCAGCAGCAGCTGTAGTAGTAGTAGTAGTAGAAACATCAGCAGCATCAGCAGCAACAACAATGTTAAGGCAAAAAGGGGGTAGTAGAAGTACGAGTAGTAGTAGTAGTAGTATCAGCATCAGCAGCAAAAACAATGTTACAGGGGAAAAAAGGGGGGTCATTTCTCTACGGGGGTCCTTTATTTTCATGAGGGGGTCATTCTACTACAGCTAGAGGGGGGTCCTTTCTCTACGGTCTGGGGTCATTTCTCTACGTAGAATAATGACCCGGGTCATTCCTCTACGTAGCGAAATGACCCATGGGTCATTTCTCTGCATTACACCGGTGCCCACAGATGCACGAAGCATGTCAGCCGGTAACTGGATCAAACTATTACGGACTGATTGATTGATTTTCCGCTTATTTGTCTTCGCCACTGATTGTCCATGTGGGCAACGCCCCCACCCAGAAGACTGTTATTTATGTTACGGGGGATAGTGCAAGGTACAGGACGAAATCTGTCCTGATTACGCCTGGTTCTTTAACGTGCTCGGTGAATAGCACCTCGATTTAACGTCTCATCCGAAAGACTTGGTAATTTTAGATGGCCAGCCGTGGCTGCATTTACCAGTCGTTTTTAATCTTACTCCAGTTGTAACTTTCAAAGCTTTACATCTCATCGATTGAGGCGGTCTGTCTCAGCCAGTCAGATGAAAGTCTTTGAATAAATGATAAGATTTCAGTTTAGAACGGTAGGTGAACACGACCCATGGACACGTCCTTCTAATGTGATGTGCCAAGTGCACAAAGCATGGAAGACAGTCATGTATCAGATAAGGTGTAAATATCATGCCTAAATTTCACATTTGTATGCAATTTGAGTTCCTATCGGCCTATCTGATTGTCTAATTTAATGCAAATTTTAAAGTAGACACTTTCATTTCATGAGAGAATTAATGGTTTTAATACAAAAAATCGAATTGTATCTCTCTACTTTTTTGTTTTTGTTATTCCAAGAATTTTATGTAATAAAAGTCACAGCATGGGAGTAATTTGAAGAACCTAAAAAAAAAAAAATCAAACATTACTTTAGGCCTTCTAGCTCCCTTTAATGTTCCAAAAGAAAATTTTAGTTACAGCTTGCCAACTGAAAAATCGTCATTCATTTTTTTCCCATTTTAGCCTTAGCCCATAATACTAGCATATTGTCTGAATGTTTTTGACACTACTTTCAGCAATATTCACGATATCAGGTAACAGCTAGACTGTCCACGTATTTACTTAGTCACACCGGCACCAGGCCAAAGCGGTGATTTATACAGGATAAACTCACGCGACTATCGCTACATAAGGGGTTCGAGCCCAACCTGCTTTCGAAGTCATCGGCTGCAAGTTAACCCACACAGTACCAAATAAACACGACGGACGAAGTTCGTCTAGGAATAAGGCAAAAAAAAAAATGCCCGATATTTTGTCCAGAATATCTCGGCAAAGCTGAAAGTGTGGCCTAAAGATCAGACTGCATTTTTCAAGTAGCCTGATCTTCATGTTTACTGACTGGCAAAGCAACTGTAGTTTTGATAGGCGATCTAAGGATTACTTTTTAATTCAGGAGAATACTAGATGAATTGAATTGTTAATAGCAACCTCTGTCTCGTTATGTCATGAAGAAAAACCTCTGAAATCTGGTTTAGGATAGTCTTTATGGTCGAACCAAGTACAAACATGTATAATTATTTCATAGAAAAAACAGGCTTGGTCGTTTGATTTACGAAAAACACTGAATTGAAAATGAATGGTGTTAAATTTCGTTCAGGTGCAGCAAAGGTGAGATGTTGAAGAGTACAAGAGTACAATAGTGCGTGAGATTATACTTTTCTATGTGTGGGCGGAGGTAGAGCCTAACTTTCTAGTAAACAAGAAATATTGTGTTACTCACATTGCTCAGGTTCGATACCAAAATACTACAGTAGTTTTTACATTCTCTTTTGTTCATTTTTTCTACAGTAGTTTTTACATTCTCTTTTGTTCATTTTTTTACAACCCTTTTCGGGGGCGGGGCGGGAGTGTTAAATGAGGGAGTTGGCAGTGGTAGTTGTTCAATTGACTATACGTTTTTTTTTTTAAAAAAGGTCCTGCTATTTGGAATTATACCGCCAAAAGCACAGATGGGTGTCCATGGCCAAAAGAAAAACCCTTCCTGAATTATCTTTCTTAAACATGTTTTTAATTTTTCTCATTGATCATAAAATGTGCGTTTACTGAAAATTAAACGAATGCAGTCTTCTGATATCATCGATCTGTTTAAGAGGATTAATATTTCGTCATCAAAATCGTATTACTAGGCCATTCACAAAAATGCTGTTTGACAAGGAGAGAATATTGGTGAATCGCATTTTCTCCTTTCAAAACCATGTTTTCAATATTTTCAAAGACTATCATGCAATTTGAGCCATATTCAAAATGTACAAGTCTTTATCCCTTTACCATATGATAAAATTTTAGCCTTGTCCAAATTGAAAGCATTCGCAGACGACAATTTCAATGTGGCTCACATGGCACAATTTTTATTTGATTGTGTAAAAAAAAACATTGTGGGAAAAGGAGAAAATGCTGGTTACCAGCATTTTCTCCTTTTCCCATAATGTTTTCAAAAGGCTTCTTTCCCAGGGTCGTTAAAAGTCGGCATTGTGTGGTAAAGGGTTAAACTTGCCGTCAGGTAAAGAGTTGCGTGATGTAACAAATATAGCAGAGAGACCTGTGCAAGGAATATCCCGGCAGAGGAACACCTGATTATTCCAGTTCTAATACAATTTGCCACAATTTCTCCTAAAAAATCAGACATGTTGATCAGAGGTGGCAATACATGCTCTCTGTGGCCTGATATTGTTCCATACCGTCAGTATAATCAGTGTAAGTCTTGTTCAGCGTTGTTTTTGATGGTTAAATATCTTCCATAAAAAAAATGGACATGTATATAAATCGGGTTTCAGTGGAAAATAACTCTTTTTAAAAACAATAGGTATTTGAATAAAGGTTACTTCCCCTGAAACAGCTCTCTCTCTCTCTCTCTCTCTCTCTCTCTCTTCCCCCCTCACCCCCCCCACACATAACTGCGTCATAACATGTACGATCAAATGCTCTGTGAGGGTAAGTATTTCATATAGGTGTTATCACAATTATCACAAACTGGCGTTGGAAAAGTTTTGAAATTTTGGAAACGACAATGTTTACTAAGCAACAAATACGCGGGGAGAGAAGGGGGGTTGCCTGTTACGTAGGTATTGAGATGAGATGGGGCGCGATTCCAGGAATCTGACTTTCTACATTTTGATACCTATGATGGCTAGGTCATTGTTTGAAAAATTATATCTCCTGTGCTGAGAATTAATGCCACATCATACTAAGTAAATGCATGCCAAATGCAATAGGCACTGTGTCAAACCATTTCGAATTAAATTACTGTGGTATAAACTATACTCCGTGACTCGGTTTCTGCGGGAAAGCACTCAGTAGACTGAAATGAATGAATCTAGGAAAGAGCTGGGAACGCATAGACTGAAACACAGGCTGCCTTGTAAACTGGTATCAGTCCGTTAAATAGAGTATTTTCAGTTAAAAAAAAAAAGACCATCAAATAAAACTGCAAAAAAATAATACACTAACATTATGGTCTGAATGTCTGATTTAACGTCTGTCTGTATTTTCAGATGAAGGGCAAGTAACAACTCATATTTCTGTGAGTTTACTATAGTTGTGTACCTTGTTTATGAGAATGACTCAAATGCAGGGCCTGAATGCCAGGCTAGCTGCCTTGATGTAATTGAAATACTGTTGATATAGCGTTAAAAACCAAACCAAAATTCTGTCTGCCCTTGTACTATTTAGGATCCATCTTTTATCCTTCATTGCAGTGGAATATTTACTTCGTTCGTTCACTATGAATATACAGAGATATAGAAATCTACTATTATATAACTTATCCTGCAATGCACAGCTGAGAGTCTAGCTATAACTAGCATCCACATATATGCAATCTGATCTTAGTCTACACTGTCTGCTTTGCCTATAATGACTACAGTAATATCTAATACCATCAAACACGATTTAGATTTATTTCTCTCAGTAAATTTTGACGAGTTCATTTCATGTATTGGCTTTTGTAACTATTTCCTACAGGGGAGAAAGGTAATAAAGAGACGTGCCTCAATCGCATAAAATATGGTCGTTCAGGACTGCAGTATAGACCTTATCCGCATATTCATTTATAAACCTGTTGAATGAACTTTCTTCAATACTGGGCTCGTTCATACTCTCGCGCAGATGTAAGCCGGGAAACAGATATATACTCTCTACAAAGGAGAACGTCGAAAAATTACGATTGAAACCTCTACTAGAAATTTGACGTAATTAATCAAGGATTTCTCCTTTTCTTATCAAACTTTATCTATAAATATTACTTAAATAGAAAAACATTTCATTCGCCCTACTTGTAGATAGAAAATAAATAGGTGCTTCAGCTGAAAAAATGTGCGAATGAGCTCAAGTTCGAAGATGTCTCTTTTCGAAAACAACAGAGCGAAAGCCGGGCGAGAATAACAACAATCTTAAAATAGTAACACTCCCATGATCAAAGTACTGTAAGCGCTCTGGTATTTAAAAGGATGTACCAACCCGTCATTGGCACTATCGGCGCGAAAGGCCAGTTTCAGATGCATTTGAAGACCTAGATCAGATTAGACCTGAACTCATGTTAGTTATCAAATATTTTCAAGGATGTTTTCAAAGTTTTATACTGCCGAAAACTAGAGGTAATGAGCTATGGTAGATCTATGTAAGTAAATGATTTTGAGACGCGTCTGTAACATCGGAACGGTGTGACAAGTGACTTCATATAGGAGTTTAAATTCTTTAAGTGAACTAACGTATCTATCCTTAGATGGCTGAATCAATAAGATGGACCTTTGGATCAGGTCAAACATCCGAAATACTGTTATTTCAAGGTTGTTTTGGTCAGAATATGTAAACATGAAAGTAGCGGACAGTGTAGATGGAAGATCAGACGATACGTTCTGTGCATCCTGATCTAAATCTACATTGTCAGCAGATATAACTTAAGTCGGTTCCAGCACTTTATGGGTTAAATAAGAAAGCTGTCTTGCTTTGTGAGATTTAACAGGATTTGTTCTGTCAAAGATGTCACGTAATCGTACTCACCGACCGTACCAAATGTTGTTCTCAGTTTTAAATTCGAGACTACCAATCTGATTGGCAAAGACAGAGTGTCTCGGCCGATCAACTGGCTAGTGTGGGAATTTAGCAATATACTAGTAGTAAACTTTTTTGCTTTTTGTGAATACAGGGTCGGTTTTCACCAACCATTCTTAAGAACGTTCATAGTCTTGTTCTCCACAAATTTTCTAAATTTTAAAGTAACACAACTGCTGATTGGGTAAACCATTGGGTTTTTAAGAATGGTTGGTGAATACAGACCCAGTTCCTGGTATTGCAGTTTCGTGAGCTATGATAGCTGTTCTAATCGGCCGCAACACCTTACTCTTGTCCAGTGGAAATCCTGGGCCCGGATTTACCAACTTTTTTAAATATCATTATTAGTGGCAGCAGTTGATTTATTTTGAAATATTGAAAATTCAGAGGAATCTGGCTAAGAGCGCAATTTAGAATGGATAGTGACTAAGGGGGCCTGATATCGTAAGTGACGTCAGATTGGAAATTGAATATCACAATATTGTTACCTTTGAATTTATTTGCGAAAGAGCTTTGGACAGTTTTCTAATCGATACATACGAGCGTAACTCTTTATCAGATGGTGAAATTCTTTAATCGTCTGAATTGAAAGTACTGGGGACGACAATTCAACTTCGACTCAAATGATGAAACTTGTCTCAGAAAAGATGGAAAACATTTTGGAAAAAGAGGAAAATGCTGGTTTCCAGCATTTTCTTAGTTTCCATAATGCTTTCAAAAGATCTATATAAAAAGCGAGGTGTTTTGCTAAAGGGTTAACGAGTTTTTATCAAAAAGATTGTCGTTTGGAAAGATGTTTACAGAGGGTGCCATTGCTCGGCTAATCTTAATCCGTTGATACCTTTGAGGCAAATAGCTTTGACAAGCTCTGTCAAATGTAAAGGTTGAATCTTTTGAACTATGTCAAGACTTACTTCCACCTTCCACGAAGCGGTTAAAATATTTATCAGACGACACAATTTTAGAAAAGTCTATATTGAAAGCATTTGCAGACGACAAGTAAACTTCGACAGTAAAAACCATGGTTGAGAAACGACAAAATGCAATATACCAGCATTTTTTCCTTTTCCCATAATGATTTCGAGAAGCTTCTTTCCCAGAGTCATTAAAACAAAGGACTGACTTATTACCACACAAGCACGACTTTTCACTATCCTAAAGAAAAGGCCTTTTCGAAAATAAAAATATGTGGGAAAAGGAAAAAATGCAGGTAACCAGCATTTTTTTCCTTTTCCAACATTCTTTTTAGCTTCTCAAAACAAATTTTTAATTTTGAGTTACGTTTGATTTGTCGTCTGCAAATGAATTTAGACAAGTGTAAAATTTTGTCGCTTGGTAAAGGGTTTAACGCACTATCAATAGAAGCACCATTCATCAACCCGTTAACTCCAGCAGGTGACTTTTCGCTTAATTTGCAGCAGACTTGCTCCTTTTACCAATATGTTTTCGTAAGAATTGATAAATTAAACTTTTAACTCATTTCATCTCTATTTTCGACAGAAACTTTCAAATTCTCTCGCTGAAGACTTGTTTAGGAGGTACATAATACGTGGGGTGATCAGAAAGAACGCGGACCACCCGATTATTTCAAAAACTACTTTACTTAAGATAACAAAAATTTGCACAGATGAACATTAATTACCTGGTTACTTACTCAAGCGTTTAAATGACGTCATAGGCAAATAAGAAAAGAGTGACGTCATTTCAATGACATCACATACTGCGTTAGCGGTTCACAATGTTGGATGACGTTTTATTTGAGCAGAGAGTAATTATAAAGTTTTACGTTAAACTCGGAAAATCTTCATCGGAAATTAAGGCCGATTTAGATGAAGTTTATGGGGACTCAGCACTTAAGAAAACCAGTATTTGTAAATGGATTGGACGATTTAGAGAAGGACGCGAAACCGTTGAAAATGACCCTAAATCTGGCCGTCCATCAACATCAGTAACGGACAAAACTATCGCGGATGTGCAGCAGCATGTAAAGCAAGATCGTCGAGTTACTGTCAGGGAAATAGCTGACACATTTAGCATTTCCTATGGAAGTGCACAGGAGATTTTAACTGACAAACTTGGAATGTCGCGTGTTTGTGCAAGGTGGGTGCCTCGGCTACTGACGCCCGAGCAAATGGGGGTTAGGGTCGAAATTTGTTCTGAAATTTTAGAACGCATTAGGAAAGAAGGATCAAACTTTACTGATCGTATTGTGACATGCGATGAAACATGGGTACACTTTTACGAGCCCGAATCTAAACAACAAAGCAGTGTATGGAAACATCCAACATCGCCGTCCCCTGTTAAAGCCAAACTTTCTAAGTCTGTTGGTAAAGTTATGTGCATCATGTTTTTCTCTTCTCAACGTTTTCTTCTAAATCATGTTGTACCTATACATACTACAGTCAATGCTGAGTATTATGCCAGCATTATTCGAATGGATTTAATACAGGCCATCCGAAAAAAACAGCCGGAACTTCTATGGAGAGGCGTCATTTTACATCAAGATAATGCTCCCGCTCACAAAGCCAAACTTGTACAGGAAGTTTTGAAAAAACTAAACATAGAAACATTACACCATCCTGTCTATAGTCCAGACCTGGCCCCATGTGACTTTTGGCTATTTCCTGTTTTGAAAGATTCTCTACGTGGCACGCGCTACGAGAGCAGAGAGGAGCTAACCCATGCCATGACCGGGTCGTTGAGAGTGATGTCACGTGACGGGCTCGCGCACGTGTTTCGCGCATGGGAATCAAGAATGAATAAGTGCATAGAACACAAAGGAGGTTACTTTGAAAAACAGTAAACATTCCAAGTTGATTTTTAAAACAATATTCCGATAATGGCACTGGTCCACGTTCTTTCTGATCACCCCTCGTATGTAAAGCCGTTTGTGACATTCGTCCCATAAGAATGTCCTTATGCATGGGCTTACCATAGCACTGGGGAGACACCGTCAAGACATAAATGAGTGAGCCGTTGCCGTGACATGACTAAAGTATTGTTGAGAGGGGCGTAATACATCATTCACACAAATTTATTAGACGTCTTTATCGCGCTTTGGCAGGTATCTAAGAAAGGCAATTCTTGTTATCTAAATTACTGGTCATAACGTTGTTATGTCCCTTAGCAATCTATTTCATGATTGTATGGACAATGTAGGACTGATATTATTGCGATAAATTCACCATCTGGTTATTCTACATTTATGTTTAATTTTAAAATTGGTCGGTATAGACAGAAGGAACGCCTTGGGATTAAGGACTGAAACGATACTTAAGATTTATAAATTACTAAACATGGCTCCCGTGCAAAAAAGAGTGTGGTGGAAGCCCTTATTAACGCTTTTGAAAACATAGTGGGGAATTCTCAGTAATATTTTCTACCCTTCTTAAGACGAATTCCATCCGTTGATCCAAATTTGATTTAGGGTCTGCAAATGCTTTTCAGTGTTGACAGGTCGATTATTTTTTTTATTTAAAGATTTAACTACTTTTGATACTCCAATTCGTCAAAGAACCACTGATAATCCCTTATTAGGTGTGACCCTCTGCCGCTCAGAAGTAATTAAAGCAATTTAAAGGCGTTGGATTCCTGGTTCGATCCCCGTTGGGAGTACTGGTCACGTGGGTATGTTCTCGGACAAGGTGCAGCAGAGCTCAATTCCATTAACGGTGAAACTGAGAGAAACCATCACTGAATGGACCGTAGCTGTGATAGGAATGAGTCATTTTTAACAGTATCACAAAAATAAGTGTCAAACAAACAAATGAGTTTTATTGATTCATGAATGTGAGCCACTTTAAACTTTGAAACGTTTTCGTCAGAATGTCTGGGAGGGTAGAACACATCATAAGTTTCTGAAATTTGTCGTGTCCATCGGTGCCCCAACAGCCATTTCCGAAAGTTTGGGCTCAACTTGTTTGACATTTAATAATTTCACTGCATCTTTGTAAATTTCACTGTATCTTTGTAAATTTAACAGGTGTGATAATCATGCTGTGGTAATAAAAAATATAACGTTCTTTACAGATGGAAGTGGTGGATTAAAACTGGAAAACACTGCATAGATACATAGTAATGATGTATTTCAATAAATAGGTGGTGATACGGTGCAAAAACCAAATTTTCAAAATTACTCGCGTGTTTTGTACATGGGTAAAATACCAATTTCAGAGAGAGAGAGAGAGAGAGAGAGAGAGAGAGAGAGAGAGGAGAGAGAGAGAGAGAGAGAGAGAGAGAGAGAGAGATATTTATGGCTATTGATATTTGATATTTGTTAAGAATTTTTGGAAAAGTAATTCCAAGATTGAACATTTCTCTCATGCTATAAATTTTAGTGAATGTTTCTCGTTTAACATACAGTCAATGTAATGTTAATATCATTGATATCCTGACTCTGTAATTAATCCCTCTTTTTACTATACTGGACCATTTTTCAAAAAGTGTAGAACAGCAACAAAGTGCACAGTGCAGTCTGATCTTTGCTGTCATGCTCCATTTCTCTTGTAACGGTTCTGCAAGATACCTTCATAAATATACATGCTAATTCTCTTTTTTTTTTCCACTTTATCAGCGCCAAATATAATGGACAAGACCTCTTTTGACGACTATGAATACAATCAACTAAAACCTAGAACGGCTTTGTTTGTGCTGCAGTCTTTACCAAACAAGTAGACGGTATGGTACAAGATCAGATTGCATGTTTTTTGCAGCCTGATCTTGATCTATACCGTTTTTTGCCTATGGCTTTGAAAAGGGTTAAAAACCGTCTGTAACAGTGATTTACGTTAGACCTTCCGTGGCCCAGTGGTACAGATGTTTGATATATTGTCTGACTTCGATCTAGGACGAAAATGATCCTGGGCTAGCAGAGCCTCAGTCTAGCTAGGGTGATACAAAAGTTATTAACCCTTAGGCTGCGAAGCGCGACTTACTGACCTCTTGCGGACAGTGTAGATTCAAGATCAGACTGCACAGAACGTGCAGTCTGATCTTTAATCTACACTGTCCGATAAGGAGATATATTTCCCATAGAAATATCTTTGAAATAGCAAAAATTGGGTTTTTACTATCGGCTGAAAAGTTTCATTTCACTTATCTAGCAGGATAAGGGTTAACTGACACGTAATATAAAAGCCATCTACAAGTGCCGACTGATAAGTTGTGAGCCTTGTATTCAAGAAGTTATTCAAGCAGGGATGTCCTTTTTCATCCCTACTATTCTCTAAGGCTATGTACCCGAAGATTGGTGTCATTTGGTCCCTTTTTGTCAAACAGGTAGACAGAACTCTAAAGTAAACAAGGCAAGTGACTCTTTTGAAAATGGACAAAATCGCCGGAAGAACAAGTCTGTCATTGCCACGGCTGCCGTTTACGATTGTGGCTTTGAACTGATTCCGCCCTATTCGCCTAATCTCGGTTCATTAGACTTTTACCAATTTCCAAAATAGCAAAAGGCCATTTCCGGTACCCACTTTCGGTCAGATGATAACGTCATACATGCAGTGGAGAACGTACTGAATAGTCAAGAAAAAGACGTCTATAAAATTTGCATTGAAGTTCTTAGACATCGCTGGCAAAAGTGTATAGATACTGAAGGGCGTTATGTTGAAAAATAATGCAATATATCCGCAAAAAGTCAAACCCTTACATACCAGGCTCACAACTTATCAATCAGCCCTCGCATATCAACATTCTAATAATTTAAAGAAAATTAACCCTTATCCTGCAGAATAACTAAAATGAAATTTTCAATTTGATAGTAAAACCCGAAATATTGTTATTTCAAAGGTATGTTTCGGGGAATAATATCTCCTTATCGGACAGTGTAGATCAAAGATCAGACTGCACGTTCTGTGCAGTCTGATCTTGATCTACGCTGTCCGCAAAAGGTCAGTGAGTCGGGCTTAGCAGCCTAAGGGTTAACTAGGATACCATTAGAAACATAGATATATCGACATGTAATTGTGGTATTAAGAAATTCAAATTGTGAGATGTATAATGAATATTGCTGTGATAACATGTGTGCAAATCAAAGCAACAAAAAACACAGGGCATAATAATTTTAGCGAGATAGATCTACTCTGCTCTATTATCTAACTCATGCCAAATTTACAGCCGAAGACTTTGACAATATCTTTTTAAATTTTTTTAATACACGAAACTTTGTAAAAAGAAATCGGTGACAAATGGGGAAAAAAATGCTCAAATTCTCCATTTGCAACAATGTTTTCAAAGGTGGTCTGCTGAAACAAGCAAAAAGTCGCTAAGAAAAAGTCAGCTGGAGAAAGGTAAAAGAGTCATGTTCTGAGAAATGGTGGTTTAATGTATCTGCAACAAGTATCGACTCAGGTCAGCTGCGCAATCCCCACAGGCCGACCTGGGCCGACACTTTTTGCAATCGGCTAATTTTCTTCATGCCAAAGGACCAGTTAATCTCAAGATTCAGTCCCTTATACAAAATGGATTTATAAATCCGTAATTATGAGATGACATGGATGGTATAATGCATCATGGAGATCCATTAAACCCCCTTTTGCCAGAGCACAACTGGGATTTGTTCAGGAGAGTTTCATTCTCCTGAAGAACTAGCCGCTCTGCTAGAGCTACATGAACTATTCTTAAGCTGTCTGTTTGCGTGAACGTATGTTGTCCTAGCAACAGTAAAATTTTCCTTTTCAACAACCCCGTTGACCGGTTTCACTTTCTTCTCTAGACGGTGTTGCAGTATTTTGTCTGATACCGCATGATCTAGACTGTTGTCATTTCCGGTATCTATTTCTAGACTAGTTCCCTCTTCATTGAGAGAAGGAGTTGAAAATTTTGGAAGGAACACATCAACAAACACTTTCTTCCGTTTAGATTTTTCTTCTGGGTCATAAAATGTCTTACCGGCTTCAATAAATATTGCTCCTTCATCTATATTATCTTTGGTTGGTTTTGCTTGTCGCCTGGACGACCTCGGAGAGCTGGTTGGAGTAGATGGGGGCGCCTTTCTGCCCTCACTTTTGCATGTAATAACTCCATTTTCTTCGTCCTTACTGTCTTTATGATAGGAGCATTCATCTTTACATTTTGCACACATATAACAAACAGTACTACTCGTCTGTTTTGGACTATCAATCTTGCTGAACAAATGATCGGGAACCTTGAAAGAATTGTCATCGTCAAAGCTGATTTGGTTCACGCGTTTTGAGATCCTTTTTCCGACTAGCCAAGCATCTTTGTGACTTTTGATGAGATTTACATTAGGGTTTCTATTGTCTTTATTCGTATCACTACGATTTTTATAAATACCCGCTATTATTTCACGTTCACCTTTAGTTAATTCAGCCTTGCTTCTCAAGAACATACGACCAGGACTAACATGGACGCCATCTGAACACCAATTTTTATTTCCTTTCGCAAACTTTCCTTTCTGCGACAAGTTAGCGATTTTTCTGTAAATTGTAGACATGGAACTGTCAGTATTTTCCTCTGTCGTTGACCAGTCATAGAAACCCGCCATGCTGACTTGAGAACGAGGCGTGGCTGTCATGCTGATGTGCGGCTGCGCGGACTGTATCCTTGGAGACGGGGAGAAAGCGTCGCGCACCGAGTATGACGTTCGTGGTCTCTGGCTCACGAATGGTCTATAGCTGAAAAAATTGAAAAAAATAGGTCTGATGAGCACGTAAGAGTATTGTAACAACATACAAATAGGCATTTAAATCTTAACCAGATGACAAAGTCTTAGACTTGTTCATATTGTAATCATTTGCGGACGACAATTTAAATGTAGCTCACGTAGTGATGTTTGTCATTTAATGGATAGAAAACATTGTGCCAAAAAACCACCCTCCGGCATTTTCTTCTTGTCCCTCATTTTTTTTTTTTTCAAAAAACGATCTTCTTTAGATGTATCGCTTGGTACAGGGATTGGTAGCTACTCAAGAGCACGAGGCTCGTTGGTTCGACCTACAAGTGTTCAAATCAAAACCCACTGTGTAATTATGCATGCAAGAAGAGTGCAATCGCCTCGGCAAGGATTATTCTTATATGAATTAACAAATAAACAAATTTAATTTATAACGTGGTTTAACTCCAAACTTCAAATTTTAAGATCGATTTTCTGGTAATCCGCCATCGCAAATGTTAAATGTTTTACGATCAGCTAAAATTACAACATGGCATAAATGACATGTTTATGTATATCTATCTATTTTTCATGGCTTGATTATAAACTGAAATCGATATCCTATAAGTTATTAACTCTTAAGTCATGTGATTAAAATCTGTTTCGAAAGAAAAATATCATAGACAAATTACAAGCAACTCTCTCTCTCTCTCTCTCTCTCTCTACACACAAGGAAGAGTTTAAAGAAAAAGAAAATGAAATCAAATAAGAGAAATAATATAAACCAGTACGTAAAACCCAGTCAAACAAAACGGAAATAAGCAATTCATGATCGTCTTTTTCCTGAACTAAAATGGGGTCATTCCACAATTTCTATCAACTGGAATCGGTACTTTCCATAGAATGCAATTCACTGTATTTTAACAACTGCACGCATTATACGATAGCTGACACTTGCAATTAGAATAAAGTGAGACAGAGGAATATCTGGTATGGGTTCACCTTTTGATTCTTTAGACATATCTGGTATGGGTTCCCCTTATGAAAGTGTAGACATATCCAGCCTGGGTTCCCTTATTGGTAGTTTAGACATGTCCAGTATGTGTTCCCTTTTTAATAGTTTAGACAGATCTAGTATGTGGTCCCTTAAATTGATAACGTTAGTTTAGACATGTCCAGCATCTGTTCTTTTTCTGATAGTTTAGGCATGGAGATCTAGTATGAGAGTCCTTTTGATAGTTTAGACAGATCCAGTCTGTGCTCCCTTTTAATAGTTTAGACATATCTAGTATGGGTTCCCTTTTTGACACTTGTCATTGCCTGAGTTTGAAGAAAATATCGTTAGTAATGATAAAGGTACCAGAAAATGCAAAACTTTTTGCACGACGACGGATAACAGCTAGCCTGGGTCCAAGCGGTATTAGATTCTTATCCACTATTTATCGCGATCTACTTTCACGATTTATATATATTTTTGGTAATAAACGGATAATCAGTTCTGTAATTATTACCCGTCATTTTTTTTGACAAAGTAACGCCCAAATATAAAAAGGAAACGAGGTCTGGACTGGAATCTAGGCCCGATAAATTCTGGTATTGTTTACAATTATACTTCTGAATTACATGCACACGTGATATCGAACTTGCCCGCTACGATACAAACATTATAATTGTTGTACTCTATAATTAAAACAAGGTCAACGTCTCTCATATGACCATATTTTGTATCAAAAACAAATTTCTATATTTGTTTTTCTGTTCAGTGCTCTTTCTTTGCCAACATAACTATGTCTATTTACAAGCATTACTCCGTGACCCATTGCTGGCTTAGTTTCATTCTTAGTCTTGTTCTAGATTTAGAAATTTAGAGAGTATGGACCATTCGGTTCAGCCAATAAGAAGTTAAAAAATTCTAGATAATAAGACTAACAATGTTCTCAAGAATGGTTGGTGAATACTATCGCATTTCTTATCTCGTATCCCATGGCAGAAATATGCCACCATAACATTCCAAGAAGAAGTTATCCTTGTTTAGATAGGATAGCCAACACGAATTAGGGTGTAACTCTATACCAAACGGCAAAATTTTTTAGACCTGTCCAAAATCAAAGCATTTGCAGACTTGCATTCATTATTTCTACAATTAGATACGGTTTCGGAACATCTTCATCTCAAACCTTATGATTTTTCCTTTTCCCTGAATGGTTTTAAAGTTGTTCGTAAGAGGGATTTCGAGTCTTCTTTGTGTTAAACAGACTTCAGTTTATTTCATGTGTAGTCAAAATTTACTAATCACGCTACAATTGTAATTCGAATTTGAACTTACTGCCATCTTGTACAGTAAAAAAAACTACCGAGTTCATCGAAATGGTGAATTTTCTACTTATAGACATCGAGAAACGGGTAGAACTATTACGATAATTTTATCTCGAATGTCAGTTTCGTGTACGAATGAGAAATTTTGCATTAAAATATTTAGTGATCATTGTAAAAATTTCTAGATAACAAAGTTTGTCGTGATATTTTTTTTCAGAAAACTTTTCACTATCTAGATAAAATTTCCAGGAAATTTTGATTTATCACGATAGTTTTCTAAAATTATCATGATAGTCATCTCGTATCTCGTGGTAGAAATATGCCACCATAGGATGTCTTCCATGGATCAGTGCGTCAAAAGTTTGATTTGTCATAAAAAGCATTTAGTCCAATACTTATTATTGCCAGTCTATCAGATAGAGTTATTTCACCGTGAGCACTCTTCTGCATATTTGGTAACAAGTCTCGCGAGACATTGCGATACTACTAGGTCAGATACAGTGCCGGTAATGTAGACAAAACATTAACTAACCCATGACGAGAATAACAAATGAGAAATAAAAGTCTGAATATATATTTTAGACACTTCATCGCAATGAAATGTGCCTATGTTAGCAAAAATAGTTGTATTCGATTGTATCTCGTATATGAACTGCCATTGAATTTTGTCTACACGTGGTCCCGGTAATAGGTCTCAAGGCGCCTTTAACTTGAAGAGTTCCATTCATGGAAATAAGAAGTATTCTGTCTGGCAGCGCTTGTCATATACGGGTGTCCACGGGCAAGGTAATATAGAATCCTAGCCTAGTTTTGGTATGGCCCTAGATTATTATGAAGAATGGAGCTGTATCCGTGATAGGACCGACAGCAGACGAAAACGACGTTGCACTATTTTCTTTATATCGACAGCTGTGATTCTATCATGAAATTTTACAAAAATACTTTCATTCACTAATGTCAATTACAATTAAAGCACTGATAAACGTATAAGGGGGATGACAAAGCAGTTTATCTAGGTTAAAGGCACCCGCCATTCTTTCACCAAGTACTCGTTTATCTTCACGCCCACTTCAAAAGTAAAAAAAAAACAATTGTGACACCTGCTTAACACCGTCTTTCACTCGTTTTTTTTTTTAAAGAAGAAATCGGCTGAAATTGTTTCAGATCATGTTAAAAACGTGAAAACTGAGAAACTGCTAAACGTGGGAAATTTCTTTATACGCTGCAAACTTTTCTCTTGGTCGTTGTTACATCCGATATATGCATTTCGATCAAATTTTTCTTTTTTCATTCGAAAATTTTCAGTGATGTGGGAAAGCAGCAAGTGGCTTGGGAAGAATATTGCACGAAGTACTGGTAAAATGAAACTCCAGGAAAGCAAGGATAGCTGCATTGGCCGCCGCGATATAACTGAAATAATGATGAAAACGACGTTAAACACAATAATTCAATCAATCAATTTACCAAAATTTTAAGATGTTTTTGCCAACACTTGAATGTACAGTGTATTTTGTATCTGTCGATATCATCATCATCATCATCCAAGCATTTGTCTTTTCATTTTTCCTTTCAAATCTCACGATGAAAATGAAAATCAATATATAGGATTGAATTTAATCATACGCGTTTAACGCTTGCTGCTTCGTAGACGAAAGTTGATGCTTTTGCAGATGGCTTAGATCAAGATCAGAACGCACAGAATGTGCAGTCCGATCTTGGATCTACAACATCCGTCTGTTTAGTCAAGCATAATTACATCTTATAAAAATCTTTCTAAATTTTAGTTCAATGTATTTCCAGACGTCAAAAGTGGTCGAGTTTATAAAATTGGCTGAACGGGTGAACGATAAAATTTCTTTTGATATTGTATCAGTAGAAATTGGATTTTTCTAATTAGAAATTGGATATCTGTAGACAATGCCGCCCAAAAATCAATTCGGATAAACTTTTATCTCTGGATGAGTTGAGAGAAATAATAATGCCACGATTTGGATTAAGCCCAAGACGTCACACATTAGAACATTAACCCTTAAAAACTTAGGTATTAGTTAAATTACTTTTGCATACAATGTAGAAAAAGACCAGACTGCACAGAACTAACAGCCTAACCTTGGTTTTACACTGTCCGATTAAAACGGTTATGCTTGCATTTGCCATGTATAATTGGGCCATGCTCTGTGAAAAGGGGGCTTAATGCATCTGCGAAAAGTTTCGACCCAGGTCAGCCTGCGCCGTCCGCGCAGGCTGACCTGGGCCGAAACTTTTCGCTATTGGTTAATTTTCAGTATGTCCAAAGACCAGTCTACCTTATGATTGAGTTGGTTGTTAAAGAAATTGGCTATTATGGATCTATATCTATGTGATGGCTTGCTTGGTATAATGCATCACGGAGATCCATTAAGCCCCCTTTCGCCAGAGCGTGGCTCAATTATTTTTGCCAGGTTTAACATGTCCATTTCATTAATTCGACACTCTAAAGGTTGGAATGTACAAGAGACATGCTCTGGCAAAAGGGGTTTAAATACATCTCCTTGATGTATTATGCCAAACAAGTCCCCTCCACATAACCATGGATCCATAACATTCATTTAACTCTTTACCAAACGACGAAATTTTACACTTGTCCCAATTGAAATCATTTGCAGATAACAAAATAAATATGACTCAAAAATTGATACTTGACTTTGGAAGAGTAGAAAACATTGTGGGAAAAGGAGAAAATGCTGGTTACCAGCATTTTCTCCTTTTCCCACAGTGTTTTCAGAAGGCGTCTTACTTGGGGTCGTTAAAATCAGGGATTGTGTGGTAAAGGGTTAATCTAATAATCAACTGGATCGGGGAGGGGGGAGGGGGTAGAACAGTCCTTTAACTCGCAGAAAATTTGCAAATAGCAAAATGTTTCGATCCATATCAGCCTGAACGGACTGCGCAGGCTGAAATGGGTCGATACTTTTTGCTGGTGCATTAAACTTTCGTATTCACAAAGCATGCCTCACATCTTTTTGAAGCAGAAAGCGTTTGAAAGACATTACCTTTAATTTACTACATGTACTCTTTTAAACAAGTAAGAAATAGTCCATTTCTTAAAGTCCCTTTTTTCACGTCATTTAGTACAAGATTTTAGCGGTGGGTAAATTTACAGATCAGAGAGGGTCCTGGATCGGACCTGATATTATAGCGTTCTATACTGCTTTCATATATGCCTATAAATATGAAATAGAACCATTTGAATAATTTGGCTGAAAACAAAAAAAAAAAATAATTAGTAGCACAGAAAATACGACAAACCCCCCCCCCCCCCAAACAAATCTTCAGCCGACTACTGTGAAATTAAGGTTGGATTCAAACGAGCAGCGCACTGGGAAAATGGGGAAATGGGGTTGGGTGTCAATGCCTCTCCGTGTACAAAGCAAGTCAACGTGTATTTATGGATCTATAAAATCCATTGTCTACCAATCCCCTGAATCATGAGATTGAATGGTCCTTGGACACACAGAAGTAACAGAAATAGCAAAAAGTATCGACTGGCTGACATGAGTCGATACTTTCTGCAGATCCATTTAAGCACCATTTTACTGAGCATTGCTCATACAGCTGTGTCAAAAGAGGAAATTGCTAATAATGAGCAACTTTCCGAAATATTTTCTGAAGTTGTCAGCTGCAAGACGAAAAGAGAAAGTCCTTTGCAGATGGTGATGTGTTAAACAATATTGATTGAAGTCGAATATTAATGCATTAACTGATAAAGGTCAGAATAAAATCATAAACAAGCTTGTTGAAAACTAGTAAAACATCGCCTGACTACGTTGTCAATTAGATAATGGAATAGTAATCAATATTATTACAATATTTTTAATACATTTATCTATTTATTACATAATATATAATCTTTTTGGTATTAATATTGAATATTGAATAAAATTAATAACTGAGAAAAGTATATGGAAAGGCGAAACGGAGAGAGAGAGAGAGAGAGAGAGAGAGAGAGAGAAGTAGAAAATAGATAAACCATTATCCATTCTTTATGACGGCCCAACTCTATCACAAAGACCGTTTAGGTAAAAAAGCTAATTGTACCTTTTATTGCTTTATCAAAGTCGTTTTTTGGCAACATTTTACGGCATAATGTATAGGTTTAAGCCTACGACTCATACTGCGCAGTCTGATCTTGATCTACTCTTCCCGCTAGAGTTACTGAAGTTCTCTTTAGCATTGTTTAGATGAATGCTTAATTACTAGGCCCTCATTCACGTCTTATTAACCGGAAATTGCACCACCGGAAATAACATGCAGGTAGAAAAGCAAGCCATTAAACCCGTTACCACGTTATAATTATTTACTTTCCTGCAGTAGACATATTTTTCAAATTGAATTAATTCGTATTTAATTTTTTTCTCCCATTCTTTTCTTCCATACAACTCAACAAAATTGCTTTTATTTTCTTTAGAAAACCTGTTGTCTCTTGCATGCGAGTCCCGACACAAAGTTTTCGTACGCCCAGTAACGTTATTACTCTGTGTAGTTGTGGATTCATAATTTGACGACGGTGTAATCTTTGGTGCATGTACATCGAACAGATGTGTGAAACACTAAGCAGATACATTAGACAGTTATACACAAATTGTTTAAAACGACTTGGAAAAAAAAAAATGTGCAACGTATTTGTTTTCACTGACAAGTAAACGTATGCTACATACATGTATCTTACCAAGAAAGAAACTCTACCACCGTTTTATACTAATTGCAGTTGCGGGTGTGATTTGAATAGTCGCCAGTTAAACAAACAGATAAATTTGATTGTTTAAGTATATTGAAGTCATTAGGTATGATTAATCTTAATGACACATGTTTTGAACTCATTTCAACACCGAGAGAATATTTTTTGTGACTATCGTACAGACACAAAATTGAAGGACAAGTCACCCAAAGGACAAACGTGTTTTGTTCCTGACTTTCTGCAACTGTGATACATTTTCCTGTCGCAATCTTTTAGTTCTCTTAATAATTAAACTGACAATATTAGGTATAGACTAAGGGAAAAAAATAAAATATTTTGTCCTACAGACAGTTTCTGATGTAGAGTCTAATAAAAAAAAAACTTGACTTGTATGAACACACGATATGAGCAGCTAGCATGCTCATATTGAGACACTATCTAAAACCACGCCGAAGACACCGAGTTTGTGTCCAATAGGCAAAATGTTTACATTCCCACGTCAGCTGTTCCTGTCTTTGTATTAAGGAATGTTGATTTACGTTGCTTTCGATAGTTTATCAGACATAATCACGGCGACAGCTCATTTATGCCTTTCCTGAGTTCGGTTACAGCAGTGCAATATCATTGCTTGAACACTTCCACTTGATGTGTTCATGTCCCGCGACGTTCCTATGTTGCAGGATTGAAAGAATTCAATTATTCAAAATGGATAAACATTTGTGTCCGAACCCAGTTTGTTTCATTGGTTCTTGCTCATGGTGTCCATCTCTCTATTCGCCATCTTGATGACAAGGCTATCGTGTTCTTGGCTGGTCAGGGGTCGTTTCAGAGTGTTTATCACGGTGACAGTAAACTTGTTCTTGTGTTTCTATGATTCCTACTGTAGGAACTACATGTAATAGTAATTACTAGCCCCTGTCGTACACGATTTACGCCTCTGTGGAGACTAAGCTCAAACTGTGATTTAACTCTTTATCAGACGGCAAAATTTTACCCTTGTCCAAATTGTAAGCTTTTCCAGAGGACAAATTAAATGAAACTCAAAACATCAAAATTTGTTTTTCATAAGGTCAAAAACATTGTGGCAAAAGGAGAAAATGCTGGTTACCAGCATTTTCTCCTTTCCCCACGGAACTATGCGGTAAAGGATTAAAAACAAAGGGAAGCAAAACATCACAAAGAAAAATTTAGGGAATGTATAAAATATTAAAAAACTAGTGTAATTAAATCATAATATTTGTGTAAAAAAAAGTCACAATAGGAAATGAGACAACGTCATAAATAAGGAAATAATTCAGCATAAAAAAATTAAAACTAAATGTTTTTTTTTTTCACATCATAAAGGAACCTTTTGAGACAATAAAACAATGTCACAAATAACAAAATGGTTGAAACATGAAATATTCAGAAACTAGCGTATTATTTCATATCATAAAGTAGTCATAAAACCTAATAAAACGAACCATGTGGAAAATCACGAATTGACATCCAGTTGATGTGGGAGACAATAATTGGCCTGCAACATGCGAAAAGGGACAGTCGGACATTTGCGTAAAGTGTTGTCTCGGATTAGCCTGCGCAGTCCGCGCAGGCTAATCCGAGACGGCACTTTACGACTACATTAGATTTTGTCCTACAATAGACTCGCGCAAAACAGAAAATTGCATAAAACGAAAAATATCGTTTCGGATTAGTCAGCGCGGAGTGCGCAGGCTGACCATGGACTACATTTTACGCAGATGTCCGAATGCCCCTTTTCGCGTGTTGCATGCCATACTGTAGAGGTAAAACGAGGTAAGCACAATCAACCTTTGAAACTACCCAAATCAAAGCTTGAGTACTGTTTCCAGGAAGCAACTTATGAGAACGATGGAACAAATTGCAGAATGTGTTTCACAATCCATAAAAAATTCAAAGGGCGACGCTGTGGCAAAATGGGGGATTAAACCATCTCCGTGTTGAATTATACTATATTATATGTATCAATAAAACCATTTTGTTTAAAAATTGACTGGATCATGGGGTAGAATGGTCCTTGGACGTTCAGAAAATTTATGCGTAGCAAAATGTTTCGACTCATGTCAGGCTGCACGGTCAATACTTTCTGCAGACATATTAAGCCCAGGTTTTACAGAGACACAAAAAGGGAATTTAAACAGCAGAAAAAGACATTGCTCGTAACCAACAATTTCTCATTTTGTATAACTGCTTTTCAAAGTATTTTGCCGTAACATGATAAAGGTCGTCTCGTGGAATATTATTTAAAACAATTACGAACTGATCAAAATTGTATTCTTACTGAGCACAAGGCTAGTCCTCGGATTAGATGAGACAATCTTTGAGATTTGTTCTCAGAAAGCTAAGAGTAGCTCCAGTGCTTTTTTTGCAGTCAAGATCAGATAGCCCAGAACGTGCAGTCTGGCCTACTTTACACTGATGCACATGTATTGATATATTTTAGCAATACAGTTTTGAAAGTACAAAAGTTAGATTTTTAACACTGTTGGAAAACCTATATTTCCTTGGTGTTTTTGGTTTAAGGATGGTTTTAGAACAGATACAGGTACATCTATAACGCAAGCAAGTGTAAATGTAGTTCATGTCACGTAGTAAGAAAATGACCACAGGACCGACTTTCGCTGATCCAACTTTCAATGCAAAAGTTTGTTAGACCAAGTCCTTTGCAGCTGCTCAAACAGTGAATCCATTTTTTACAGAGAGAGAGAGAGAGAGAGGGGCAAGCAGGCAGGCAGGCAGACACAGACAGACAGACAGACAGAGAGTCTTTTGAACGAAAAGTTACATGGAAAATAGTACCTCTATCTCTAAAGACAAGCACCAAAAATCATTTTCACGAAGGTGTTCGTTTTCAGCTTTTCTGCCTATAACTTTTGTGAAGACTCAAAGATCCAATGAGGTTAACCAAAACTGTCATGAACATTGTATTAATACCAAGCTCCACAATCTACATTTAACGACAAATTTCATTTGATCGAGTCAAAGAATTCCTCATTTGAAATAGAAATTGTCACCACATGTTTAAAACTCTACACACAATTTCAACAAATTAAATTACGAGCTATTTAATTCACCCCGTGCATTCCTATTGTCTCTTTAAATTATTCTGATAATCCATTGTGTAAGCTGACCCTTCTGAAAACAGACATTTTTGAGGTCAGTGAAAAATATCCAAACATTATAATTTTAGGACCCTTTTAGATATAATATCTAACATACCATCGGATAGTGTGTATCAAAGATCAGACTGTGCAGTCTGATCTTGATCTACACTGTCTGCAAAAGCTCAAGATTCTAATCTTAGCCTACTTAAAGTTCATTAAATTCAGATATAACACTGAAAAAAAGTCCCTATATTTACACATCTCAACTCAGAGCAATAGCTTTTTGATAAGTATCGTATGTTAAAGAATTCTACACTTTAAGATATATCTACGGGTGTTTATGGGGTCGATAAGGTAAGGTTAATTCATTAATCAAGAACAAAAACTTTATCTGACGAGTAGAAATCAGGATGGTAGAATATCCGCGTCACCAAGATGTGGTGCATTATTGCTCTTCCATCACAGTGTTTGTTTTTCAGTCAAAATCGAGATTCTGCTTTCATTTAAATATATCTCCTTAGCCAATTTTAGTCGTTGGCCGAGCCCTGTCCCCGTTTCCTCAGTGATAACTGGTATGGCTAGTATATCCAGGGGTTGAGGGCTCAAACCTGAGGTACTGCCTTATTTCACGACTGATGAAAGTCATTGCAACAATTTTTTTTCCGATCTCCTTTTGGCACGGCCTTTACAGACAACACAAATTTTCAAATTTGCGCCACATTTAAATTGTCGTCGGCAAATGCTTTCAATATTGACTTGTCTAGAATTCTGTTGTTTGTAAAGAGTTTAATGTGGCTTTACGATAGATTTTGTCTTTGAGACGATAGAAAGTATTGTAAGAAAAGAAAAAAAAAAAAATGCTTGTTACCAGAATTTTCTTCCTTTCCCACAAGTTTTCAAATATCTTCTTCTTCAGGGTCATTAAAACATGGGATTGTTGATGAAAAATTAAAACGTACAACAGCCAGTGACTTGCAACATGTTTTTGCCCTGCTTTCGCAAAGAGTCGTTTGAACCGCTATAAAATTGAACCTCGTGTTACCCAATTTCCATATAAAATGAAAAATACAACTACAAAGTTTCGAAAATATTGATGAAAAAAGACCAATAACTTGCTGATTTTTTCGCTATATCTTTACATGTCGTTGAAAAAGACGCCCTGTTTTTCGTCAAATATAATCTCCCCTTCAAGAAGCACTTGATGTCAGCGCTTTGATTAAACTAGCAAGTATCATTAGTAATGGAAATAACTATTAGGCTGCCTGGCCTAATGCACATTTCGGGACAGTGTAGATCAAGCATTACACTGCACAAAACGAGCAGTGTGGTCTTGAATCTACACTGTCCGGGGCGGTGAGATTTTTCTGTGAAAAGAAATTTGATAATGCAGTTACATTTGCCTTTTTAACTATTGGGTGGAAGCTTTTATCTTATTTATTTAGAAATCAGGTAACCGTAGCCTGTACTTTTTTGCAATAGATTAATAGTCAGCACCAAAGGCGACAACAGGGACTCTGAAAGAGTGTATCGATCTAAATCAGAATGCACAAAACTTGCAGTCTCATCTATAAGCTTAATCATCCGTTCATGTAGTCAAGCCTACAAGACCAAATTCTGTCTGAGTTTCAATGGATTGTATTTTCAGCCGTCGAAAGCTCTCGACTTTATATAATGGCCTGCAACACGCGAATAGGGGCATTCGGACATTTGCGTAAAGTATCGTCTCGGATCAGCCTGCGCAGTCCGCGCAGGCTGATCCGAATCGACACTTTTCGTTTTTATGTAATTTTCTGTTTTCCGCAAGTCTACTGTAGCACAAAATCTAATGTAATCGTAAAGTGCCGTCTCGGATTAGCCTGCGCGGACTGCGCAAGCTGATCCAAGACGACAATTTACGCAAATGTCCGAATGCCCCTTTTCGCGTGTTGCAGGCCAATTATATGATCAATGCTGTGTGAAAAGGGCTTAAAGCATCTGCAAAGAGTATCGACTCATGTCAGCCTGCAATGTCCGCGCAGGCTGATATGAGTCGAAACCTTTTGCTATTTGTAAATTTTCTGCATGTCAAAGGACCATTCTACATCAGGATTCAGCCGTTTGTTACCAAGACAAAATGGATTTTATGCGGATCCATAATTATGTGATGACTTGCTAGGTATAAAAGATCACGGAGATGCATTAAATCGCCTCTTGCCAGAGCATGGCTTATATATTTTGCGTTGAAAGAGCTAATCCTTAGAGTGACGAATAAACCCTGGGGACATTTTCAGTCTAGAAAAAAAGGACGCATGTTATTGTAATTATTAAGGCGCTCTTTCTAGGAATGTCCCAGGAAAGCGGACAGTGTAGATCAAAGATCAGACTGCACGTTTTGTGCAGTCTGATCTTGATCTACACTGGTCGCAAAGGCAACTACAGTTGTGAAAGAAGCTTTAAGAGTTAACATTACCTATAGAAATAAATAAAAAGAAATTCTACCTTCTTTATGATACATCCACGTATCGCACCATGGAGAATACAATGCTTTATTATATTCCTGCTTTATTAGCCGGTAAGGTTAAGTTGATTAATCAAGAACAATGACTTATCTGACCAGAAGAAATCGGCATGATGAAAAAACCGCGTCATGAAAATATGTCGTTTAATTCTTTATTAAGCAATTCCTAGTTTTAACGACGCTGAGGAAGAAGCCTTTTGAAAACATTGTGAGAAAAGGAGAAAATGCTGGTAACCAGCATTTTCTCCTTTTCCCACAATGTTTTCTAACCTTTCAAAGTTAAATCCAATCAGCTGAGTCGCATTTAAATTGTCATCTGCAAACTTATTCAATTTCGAAGAGTCTAAAATTTTGTCATCTGGTAAAGAGTGTATCTTTACCCAACGACAAAATCTGAATCAATCCAAATTGAAAGCATTTGCAGATCTCAAATCAAATGTGACTTAAATGATAAGATTGTCTTTAAATGGATAGAAAACATTGTGGGAATGGGTGAAAATTCTGGATACTAGCATTTTCTCCTTTCCAAACTTCCAAACTGTTTTCAAAAGCCTTTTTTTCCAGGATTGTTAAAACACATGTTTGTTTAGTAAAGGTTTTTTTTTTTCACCAAATGATCCTTTGTTTCAGGATCCTGAAGAAGGAATCTTTTGAAAACAATAAGGGTAAAGGAGAAATTACGACTGGCTTTCTCTCCTTTCCAACACAACAGCCATTTGGTAAAGATTTGTGGGCCAAATTGATCTCCGCTGATTGCAGGTTTGCTTGAATGGGATTTGAAGCCTTTTCATCCACATCTAAGCAAACATCTGTGTTTTTTGGGGGGAGGGAGGATTCAAAGGTTCGAAACAGGTGCTTTGAAGAGTCAAGCCCAAGGATACTCCGACGTGACTAGTAGTATATACTTGGGCTAAACCAGAATATCAACTCCTTAGCCCCTCAGCCACAATATTATGTACCCCTGAACGCTTCTGAAGAAGAGAACTTTTGAAACACTGCGCAAAAGAAAAGTCAGAGGTCAGCTGATATTGATAAGAACTTTTCAAGTTCAGTGATGTGCGATGTCAGGCTTATGTTTGCGGAAGATCAACCGGAAATGCACGGTGCACTACCGTAAACAGGATGTCTCGCATTGTCACAATGAATGATAAATCAAATAAGCTATCTTTTCTTTTGAAAATACATGCGTTTTTGATGTATTAAACTTAACCAGAAAGAAATCGTATCTAATACCGAGCAGTATGGTAAGAATCATGTTATATGTGCTGTATTCTGCGATATAAGTAGCTTTCACAGATGCCCATTTGAAGTCAGGCTTCATCGACCACAGATCTACCGTAACATGCACCCCTTGTTGGTCTAAACTTAGCTTGTATAGAATTGGGGTATTCTTCAGTTATGTCCCTTGATTCCTCTCCAGTACTACATAGGTCTTAATAAGGGGGTTACTTGGTTTTTATCCTTGCTTTTCTTGCACTACACAAATATTTTCTTGAGATAAAATCTCAACAGAATCTGGTAAGATTGTTTTAAAATTCCATATATACACATTGTCTGATGATTGAGAACAGAAATTGCTTTGAAATTACATGGGGACCTTACATATAACTATAAATTAAATTTTATTTATCACAACATCCCTATGGGAATCAAGGATAAAAACAAAGGAATAACGGTTAAAGGACCAATCTGTAATTTGGTTATCCTTAGTCTTTATCTGGTAAGGGAGATAATTTGACGTATAGGAATGGCCCTCATTGGATTAACTCTTTACCAGACGACCAAAATCTAGACTTGTCTATATTGATAGAATTATACAGGCGACAAATCAAATATGGCTAAAATGATGCCGTTTGTCTATAGCAAAATATGAAACATCGTGGGAAAAGAAGAAAATGCTAGTTACTAGCATTTTCTCCTTTTCCCTCAATGTTTTGCAAGGCACTATTTCCCTATGGTCATAAAAAACAGGGCTCGTAGAGTTGAGGATACTCTTTGTTTAGATAGGCTATCTCAGGTTTCCATCGTTCGAATTTTTGTCTGTTTACAAATTATTGAACAAACACATATTATAATCCATTTATTATTTTTAGGTTCGTAAAAAACTTGGTCTTGACTCAGATATTTGTTCCCCCTTTTCTGTAGCTTACCTTTTTGTCAGATAAAATATCAATTCAATATGATATAATTATCCTTATTAAAATTTAAATAGCGAAGAAAATCCCAAGAGAGTTTTACTTTAGCTGGAAGGAGAGAGAGAGAGAGAGAGAGAGAGAGAGAGAGAGAGAGAGAGAGAGAGAGAGAGAGAGAGAGAGAGAGAGAGAGATCTTTGACAAATGCTTTGTTCTGTTTATACCTTCTGCAGAAGATTTATTACGCATATTTAGTAGCAGAGGTATAATTGCTTATGAATGGCAAATATTTCCTGTGTCACAATGCTTCTTTCCTTTTTTTCTTTTTCCTTTAAAAATGTACTTTAACCCTTGACCATAATAACCCTGAGGAAGGAGGCATTTGAGAATATTGTGGAAAAGGGGAAAATGCTGGTAAGGGCTACTCAATGCAGATACAAACATTCCTATAGTTATCTCAGGCTGATCTTCCCTCCCACTGAAAGGACTTACAAGATCAGTGAGGAAGGAAACAAAAAAAAAAAACATTTTAAAGCATGTGCACAGTATACTAGTGTCCTCACTGAGTTGCGCATAGGGGCATGATGGTTACCGAACGATTCATTTACTTTACCAAACAATCACGTGTTTAACGACCCTGATGAAGAAGGCTCTTGAAAACGTGAGAAAAAGAGAAAATGCTGGTTACCAGCATTTTCTCCTTTTCCACAATCTTGTCTACCCGTTTGAAGATATATCTTTACTTGAACCATATTGTGTTTGTTGTCTACGAATGCTTTTAGTTTGTTCAAGTCTTAAACTTTGTCATTTTTTATAGAGTTAATCGGTCATATAATGGAGGATTTTGGTTGTTGAGGTCATTTTGGCTAAGTTAACCTACTTTCGGTTTTGTATAAGTAGAAGAAATGTACACAAGGATGGTGGGTGTGGTCCTTGTACAATAAACAACGTTACTTATTTCAGTGTCCCATATCTCGTTCAACTCGAAGAACCCTTCCTCAAACGGGCAGTCTGAGTAGAATTTAAAATCAACGTCTTTTGATACTAAGGGAGCAACCTGGCAAAGGAAGATAACTCTGTGATTGCAAATTCATAGTCCTCGATCGAATAGCTTATGGGTCTCATAAGTTAGTTGTCTCGATATATTGCAATACACGTAAAATGAACGGAGTGTTTCATTTTCAAATTACAAGTTGTCAGACATACGTTCACATTGTTCCATTTAAAATTGTTAGGAAATAAAGGTGAACGACTAAAATGTGCTCAGGACCAATGCTTGACATTCTGCAAACCCTGTTTTATTTGATCAACAGATCATCTGGGGAATCGGAAATGTGCGCATGGGCGCTTCGCTTGTTTCCAAATGCGCCCATTTGTTGTTTTCAGCAATATTGTCTGGTTTTGAACAAAAAATACTCATGACAATTTATAATTCTAGCCATCAAAGAAAAGTCTACAAAAGTATTCAATTACCTCGATTTTAACTTTAAAAGAGTGGGATTAGGGCAGATTCTGATTTGCAGCATATTGCATTACAAGGACTTTCCATGCACAAAAATATCTGGCATAACAGAAGTTGCATTTCAAGAGATTAAAAAACCATAATGATATTTGAAACTACATTCTGTTCATCAGAGTGGTGGTATACAAGCACTCTCCTTATATGCCGTACCGTTTTGTTGACTTGATATTTTCTTCCCACTTTTTTTTGTGATGAAGATCACAATTTCTCGGAGTATTTTTTGTCTTGTATGAACAGAAGGGGTCTAGCGGTGCTCGGTGGTAAAGTGTAGAACACGTGACCTGTAGGCCCCGGGTTCGAGCCTCAAGCAGTCAATCAATCAATCAGTTGCATGCGCAGAAGGACAGCTTATGAAGGTTAGAACTATCAAAATATTAGCATAACTTGACATAGGATCACATGTCTATTATTGTAATGTAAACAGAGTTAAAGACCGCTGACACCTTTTGACTCTGATTTAAATCTTTACCACACAAAATCTAAAAACCTCTAAAAAAAAAAAGGCATTTGAAAAGATTGTGAGAAAAGGAGAAAATGCTGGTAACCAGCATTTTCTCCTTTTCCCACAATGCTTTTCTATCTTTACAAAACCAAATTTCGTTTTTTGAGTCACATTTCCTTTTGTCGTCTTTAAAAGCTTTCAATTCGGGCAAGTCTGAAATTCTGTCGATTGATAAAGAGTAATACGTGTCTGGATGATTTCAAGCCTCTATCTGGCAAACAAATCAGAACAAACTACAAAAATACGTTAGAATTTTGCAGTTTCCATTAACCTTTGACCTGAATGATGCAGTGTGCGTACCGCAAGTTCAAAAAGCAAATTGTTCATCAATGCTTTAACTTTTTTAGGCTGATCTACAAGGTCCTTTTTCTTGTCGGAATGTATCAAAATTCGCCACCCTCCTCTAAAATCTTTAAAAAAAAAATTTTTATTTTGCTAAAACTGTAAAGCATGGAAGCATAAATTCAGTGGAAAAGGAGCCTTTTCAGTTCTTTTGATATTTCAGACATAAATTCTTTCTTATATAATTGAGTGATCGAGAGTTTGCAACAAAATTCTTGGTTGAAGTAGTCTTCGAAAATCTTTTACAGCTTACCCTAAATAGTAATAATTAAAAAAAAGATTTAAACAAAACAAAAATCTTACCTACACATTCACGAGTCAAACTCACGTTCACAAATAGAGACTAATCCTACAACCCATCACTTTTATAATCCAATTAAGATACGTTTTCACAAACTGTGCCATAGAAACGATAAGTTATATTTGCCTGTATGGAACATATCAATATATAGAAATTAATAATGCATAAACAAACCGAGAACAACGCAACTGAGCACAATGCCTATTGTTCGCACCCGCAACCGACGGAAAACCCACAACTGAGAAAACAGCAAGTGACACCGTCAGGAATTTTTATCCTCATTAATTCTGCTGAACTTTCCACGGTTAAAAAGGTTATCAGTATAGATGATAAATGTTCAGTCTTTGACTTTTTTCAACAGAACATCTTTTTTTTTTGGGGGGGGGGGGGAAGGGGCGATTACAAAGATTGACATGAAATATCACAATCGCAGAATCACTGGCAAAGCGATGTTTTCAAAATTATGATATTTTAAGGCTGTGTAGACATTCTTTTTACTCTAATCAGTGCCCCAGATCAATAGGTAGTAGAAGGAAAGTAAATAATTTCTTACTCTTTATACCATTTTAATTGGAAGATAAATTACCATTTATGTACATTGTTAAAACAAGAGCGGCAAATTGTCGCAAGATACGCCCGTCCCACCGCCAGTTGTCGAGGTGGTATAATAATCGTAAAGGGCAGGTAATGCAACAAACATGTTTACCAAGTCTCAAGTCAATTTGACTTGAGGTGACAAAGTTCTGTTCCAGACAAGCAAGAAATACTGTAAAAATGAAGGTCAAAGTGGAATTACTCGAAATCCGCACTAGGTAGAGTTACTGTTCTTGCGCACTGTACTCCGTAATATTGCAACAAACATGCATACCAAATTTGAAGTCACTCTGACTTGAGATGACAAAGTTATATTCTGGACAAGCAGAAATGCCGTAAAAATGACGATCAAAGGGAAATAACTCAAAGACAGCACGAAGTAGAGTTATGGTTCTTTCGCACTGCGCTCCGTATTATTGCAACAAACACACATGCCAAGTTTCAAGTCAATCGGACTGGAGATGACAAAGTTATGCTCCGGACATGCAGAAAATGCTGTAAAAATGACGATCAAAGGGAAATAACTCAAAGACAGCACGAGGTAGAGTTATGGTTCTTTCGCATTGCACTCCGAATTATTGCAACAAACACAAATACCAAGTTTCAAGTCAATCGGACTGGAGATGACAGTTATATTCCGGAGAAGCAGAAAATGCTGTAAAAATGACGATCAAAGGGAAATAACTCAAAGACAGTACGAGGTAGAGTTATGGTTCTTTCGCACTGCACTCCGTATTATTGCAACAAACACACACGCCAAGTTTCAAGTCAATCGGACTGGAGATGACAAAGTAATGCTCCGGACAAGCAGAAAATGCTATAAAAATGACAAAGGGAAATACCTCAAAGACAGCACGAGTTAGAGTTATGGTTCTTTCGCACTGCACTCCGTATTATTGCAACAAACACAAATACCAAGTTTCAAGTCAATCGGACTGGAGATGACAAAGTTATATTCCGGACAAGCAGAAAATGCTGTAAAAATGACGATCAAAGGGAAATAACTCAAAGACAGCACGAGGTAGAGTTATGGTTCTTTCGCACTGCACTCCGTATTATTGTAACAAACACACATGCCAAGTTTCAAGTCAATCGGACTGGAGATGACAAAGTTATGCTCCGGACAAGCAGAAAATGTCGTAAAAAATTACTATCGAAGGGAAATAACTCAAAGACAGCACGAGGTAGAGTTATGGTTCTTTCGCACTGCACTCCGTATTATTGCAACAAACACAAATACCAAGTTTCAAGTCAATCGGGCTGGAGATGACAAAGTTATATTCCGGACAAACAGAAAATGCTGTAAAAATGACGATCAAAGGGAAATACCTCAAAGACAGCATGAGGTAGAGTTACGGTTCTTTCGCACTGCACTCCGTATTATTGCAACAAACACACATGCCAAGTTTCAAGTCAATCGGACTGGAGATGACAAAGTTATGCTCCGGACAAAAAACTGGACTCCGCCCGGACGCCCGCCCGCCCGTACGCCATGGGTGATCCCATAATACGTCCCGTCTTCGATGGGCGTATAAAAAGAGAAATTGGTGTTGTGCTATATGATTTAAAACTAAGGCAAAAAAAATCATCATGCTTTATCAATTTTGACAAATATTTTCGGTGACACTTGGCACTGTTCGGTTCCGTGAATCCGCGATTTCTCCTGATACATCACAGTTTAGTACAGGCTTCTGAGATACACCACGCTAACCACATTGATAAATTTTAATTGTATGTAACTGTGGAATCCCCAGATGTAACCATAAGAAGTGAACAACTTCAAAATACAAAGTGTTCCTTGTTCATAAAACGGTTTTGGGGCGATTCCATACCGCGCCGAACTCCAAAACAAGTACATGTACAAGTACAAGTGACATAGAAGGTTGCAATTCGTTCAGAAAGTGATATATAAGCGTTTCAGTGACAATAAAGCCGATCAAGATCCCGAAATTGGTTGTAGACTAAAATCAGACGAATTGCGTATCCTAGACAGCATTTGCGTATTTGATACGCTTCAAAATAAGCTTCGTTGCGTATTTCCTATTCCAACTTGCGTAAAATAAGCAAATACGCAGCTTATCTGGCTCTCTGTCTAATGCCAAAGAATTTATATAGACAGTCCAAGTTTATACAACTTTGTAACACTTCTACTTTTGGGGACTTGCGAGTTAACATTTTCGGTCAGAACCAATAACCAAATAAAAAAAAAAGTAAGTCTTTGTAGCATAAAAGTAGCATTATTTGTCTGAAAACCTTGGGTTTTTGTAACAGTAGGCAGTACCATAGGGGTCCGTAGTTTGACTCCTGGCACCCATAGCCTATATAGTATAAACAAGGGATTTAACTGTATGCAGTCCGTTACTCGCCCCCGGTTACAAGAAAACAACGTATCTTTTCTAACCCATCAGTTATTCTCCTAATTTTTTCTACAGCTGAGAGCTAAAACATTTTTCTACCAGAAAAACATAACTGTTTGTCAGTGGCTAATGCAGTCTGGCTGATACATTCGCTCGAACTTGTAAAGTCGCTCAAAAATCTTCGCCATTGACACGGGTTCGTACATTTGATACTGACGTTCGCGCATATAAACCAATGAAATTTCTCGTTCCAAACAGTGTCACCGTACTGTCACGTGACAAAAAGGTGTGAGCAGCTGTACGAAATTTCATTGGTTGAATTCACGACTGTTAGTATATATCAACCGATGAAATTTCTCGTTCCAAACAATGTCACATGACAGAAGATGGCTGCAGCTGTTCGAAATAAGAACATGGATTAAAAATTCAACGAATTCTGAGGCGTTTCGTCGTTATTGAAGATAAAGACTATAGGTCAGTAGTATTTTTAAACATGCTTAAAGGGTGGGTGCCGCTAATGCTGCGTTTCATTGGATCTAAAGTGCATTTTATATCTTGAAAACGGATGTACGAACCCGTGTCAATGGTGCTGATTTTTGAGCGAGTTTACAAGTTCGAGCGAATGTATCAGCCAGACTGCATTAGCCACTGACAAACAGTTGTGTTTTTCTGGTAGAAAAATGTTTTAGCTCTCAGCTGTAGAAAAAAATAGGAGAATAACTGATGGGGTAGAAAAGATACGTTGTTTTTTGTAACCAGGGGCGAGTAACGGACTGCATACAGTTAAATCCCTTGTTTATACTATATAGTCTATGGGTGTCAGGAGTCAAACTACGGACCCCTATGGACAGTACAAGTAATATGTGTCTTTATGGTAATTAGAAATCTGAAGTTTAGAATGTTCAATCCTCTATTGAAATTATAACATTGCATGTATTTTTACACCAGGGAACTTATGCGGTTATATTCAAAGAGATTGGTCACGATATACCTCAACTTCCCATTCCTGTCTTGTTTCATTGAATACAAATACGATTTCTCATAATCCCGTAAGCAATAGCTGTAAATAATTTTTAAAAAAATCATCTTTTCTTTCAAATAGTTATGCTTTGTGTCGTTTAACAAGCTAGCATCATGTCTCAGGGCCTTTGTGCAAATTGATAAATTGTTTTAAACCTTATTTTTTTTGGTGTGAAAAATTTGATAGTGGAAAAAGGCTTGACAAATATCCACTAGTAGGCGTTTTATATCAGGAATTTCGCCTATACATTATAGAACAGAACAGAAGAGATATTTTATTGGACGAGTACAAGTGTACATAGTCAATATTGCATAATTTATATAACAAAGCATTTGTCAAATTAACGTTTGTACCACAATTGGTATGAAGGGAGAGTCATCAATAATTAGAAGCAAGCGTCATCAATTAGTTGTATAACATTGTAAGTTAGACAATATAACATAAAATATTTGATAATCATTTTAGATAACCAATGACGATCATACAAAACACATAAAACAATACCGTTCTCATTTTTATGGTTTTGTAGAGGCATTGTGAAGACAAACAATCTGAATCCAGATGAGACCTTCATAAATATTGGATTAAAATGACAGAAAGTAAGAGAAACAGCGTTAAAACTAAAAAAAAAAAAAAACCGAAATCTAAACTGAAGGAGGAACAGCTTTCATTTTGTAGTAATTTTGTCGCAAAGTAAGATAACCGTTTACTTCTGAAGATGCCCCCCCCCCCCCATTTTGTAACGTTATACCTTACTTTCTCACACAGACGACCTTTTTTTTTGGTCTTGCAGCAAACCACTTTTAAAAAGCATTGTCGGAAAAGGGGAAATTACACATTACAAGCATTTTCTGATTTTGCCACAATGCTTTCTATTATATATTTTCAAAGTCATGTGTAGCGAATTTGTTTCAGGAGTAACCAGTTGATGCCCGTCATTTTATGATACAATGAAACAAAGTATTTCATCGTTTATTGCTTTCGCAAATATTTATATTATGGGCCAAGTCTGAAGTGGTTATGGATGTTTCTGCAATTGAAATATGGTTAAAATGTTTGATTTTGCTCTTGTTACGGCGTCATCTACAAGGAAAACTTTAATACTACTCGACAGGATACAGAAAAAGTATGTTAGAATTTAGATATTACCCTGTGATATCTTTTCTGGTACATCTGATTATGATTGCCATGTAAACTTTAAAAGAGAAAGTAAACAAATTTTATGGAACATCCTGGGTCTCTGTGAGGTACGATCGAAGAAATTTGGTAAAGCATCAACAATTAGAGGCCTAAAAATCTACCACACTGTCAATGGGATAAAACATGGACATCGGGACGGATTCATGATTCACAAAAACACCGTAAATGCTATCAGTGGTTGCAGATCAATTTACAGCAGAGCTATTAGTTATTGATCAAGTACTGAAAAAGGACATTATTGTAGTACAAGGAGACTGGAATGCAAAAATAGGCGAAGACGCTCATTCGAATGGGAAAGGAACACGCGGACAGTGTTATGACACCAAAACCAGTGAAAGAGGCTTTTAAAAGACTCCTAGAGTGTGTCTGCGACAATGATCTGAAATAAGTGCATACACAATACAAGCATCAAGACAATGGGCATGGCACAGCCAAGGAGGAGAATACTGCCACCAGATTGATTACATCATGATTGAACGCAGATTTCAATCTAATGTGATCATTGCAAAGACAATTAAAGCTTCCCAGGAGCAGACGTTGCTAGTGACCATGACCTTGTGATGATGCTAATCAAACTACGCCTAAAGAACAATAAAAGGCAGGGCGGTTTTAGAATTAGATTTAACATTTAAAAACTCAGAGATCCAACCATCAAGGCGAACTTCAAAGCTGCAACAGGCGGAATATAAGTATATTTGGTGCTGAGTTAATACGTTACTATACATGCTATTTCGATAACTAAGCCAAACTAAGACTTGTACGAATTGTAGAGCGGGCAGACGTTGGAATGAGAGGAAAACATTGTATTTCAATAGCATGGAAAATATTTTGGGGACAGTGTTATGTAAATAGGATATACATATAACCTGTTTTCATTGTCGCTTTCGCTCTATGTATACAGAGTATTCTAGAAACATTGTGGTTATTTTTAGAAACAGGCTGTTAGTAAACAAGTTGTTTACCAATCCATGTTGTCATCTTTCTAGAAAAGACTAATCTAGAATTTTCCAAGCTGATATAAATAGGAGTGACTTACTTGGTAATTTGGGATTTTGAACTTAGACTTGTGGCTTTGAGGATACAGAATTAGTGAAAAGTGTTGGATTTAAATTGGAATATAGATTTGTAAGTTGGAATTATTTATTTCTTAAACAGGTTGCTCCTTTCTATTTACAAGTTAAAACTATTGTTAATTTAGGTTTTAGGAACCAGAAATTTCATACTTTTTGTAGTCTAAACATAATTCTTAATTTTGAGAGACTTATTCTATTTCTTGTTCTAAGATTAAAAATTGTCAAAATTTCATTCAAACTTAACTCTTATTGTTCTCTTTTGTCTTTATTCATTAATAAATATTGTTAATTGTGAAAGGCTTGTTAATGGTTTTTTTCTCGTTACGCTTGTCTCGTAACAGAAATCGGGGGCTCGTCCGGGATTGGCCATTAAGCCATTAATCCCATTTGTTGTCCAAAAACGGACTTTCTGCCTAATAAGGCTTTGAGTCATCAATAAATGATGACTTTAAGAGGGTGTGTGTTACGGGAGACCACTCTTTCATGCATGGCTTCAACCCGGTTTAAATACAATACCTAACAACTGCGTTAGGGAGAATTCTGTTTAGCTCAGTGGTTATGGTATTGGCCTTTCATCCGGGCGTTCTAGGTTCGAATCCTGCCCGGTCCCTGTATTTCTGCCATGCATTTGTTCATTTGTTTCTTTGTTATGGACTTTGTTCGTAAGAACAGCAACAAATGCTTAAAACAAGCAATAATTTCTTGTTCCTTCTTTCGCAATAATTTCAAAAGCTGTCCACTGCAGAAGTCGAAAAAAGTTGTAATCGTGCACTGATTGGTTAAAAGACTACGCCGTCAAAGAAAAGGGATTTAGAAAAAGAACAGAAAATCGGAAAGTCGGTGATTACAGTAATCAATTCACCCTTCTCCCATTAACTTCTCTTCAAAACGAACAAAACTTTAGACTTTTCAAATTTGAAAGCGGCTGCAGACTACAAAGTTAATATGGATCAAACACGCTTTTGAAAGCATATAAAACATATTGGGAAAAGCAGAAAATGCTGGCTATCAGCATTTTCTACTTTTCATAAAAAAGTATCAAAAGTCTGTTTTGTTAGGGTCGTTAAAAATCGGAATTTTTTGTAAAAGAATTTATCGTTTTGGAACAATTTATAACACTAAAATGCCTTAAAGAATACGGAAAAAATGGCCTCTGAGAAACTGAACGTAGGAAAAAATGATATATAATGAAAAATGGGCAACTTCTCAGTGCGACCATTTTTCATTTTAGCTTTCCACGTTGTTTTCGAAATTTATAGCGACAAGAAGGCAACTGTAAGATTGATGATTGTTGTTCATTGTCTGGAGAAATGATTAATGCATTTGACTTCCAGATAAATAGTTACGCGTTTACCTGGGGTTCGATTTTGTAACTGAATGCGCACCATCGATTTCAACAAGTCAATAAAATACTGATTAAAAAATATCCATTCTAACAGTGAACAATGTACTTAGTGCATCTTTGATTAGAAATTGATAAAACAGGAAGTATTTAAGATATAAAAGTGCTTTATTGCAGGCTCTTTTGAAATCACATATCTTGCTTCTTCTTCTCCTTATCATCCTCATCATCATTATCATCTCCATCAGCAGCAGCATCCTAATTAATATATCATTAGCAGCATAGCATAATTAACACCGTCATTGCTTCTCATAATGGCTAAAGTTGTTGTCATTTTTATTGAAGTATTATACAGATGATACAGATGACAATAGTGATAATAATGATGATGATGAACGCAAGAAGTTATAAATGATAAATTTAGGTGTATACGCTCTGGACCGACTACGAAATTAACAAAAGAAACAGACAACAATAGACGAATATGGCTTGCAACACGCGAAGAGGGGCATTCGGACATTTGCGCAAAGTGTTGTCTCGGATTAGCCTGCGCACTCCGCGCAGGCTAATCCGAGACAGTACTTTACGACTACATTAGATTTTGTGCTACAGCAGACTTGCGCAAAACAGAAGATTACATACAAACGGAAAGTGTCGTTTCGGATCAGCCTACGCGTACTGCGCAGGCTGATCTGAGACGACACTTTACGCAAATGTCCGGATGCCCCTTTTCGCGTGTTGCAGGCCATATAGACTTACTTCCACTGCATTTTGTATTCCTTAGCCTGGAACGGTTTCGTATGTGGGTACAGTCTTCCGTCCAAACAAAGATCCATCTTCATTTTAGGCTAAAGGTCAAGGTCATCTGCTCTGTACAGAGAAAAAAAGGAGATATGTTTACAATTGGAATCATCTAATGATGGACGTTGACATAGTCACGTTTAGATCCTGACGCGGAAGACTTTTGAAAACATTGTGAAAATATAAAAGAAGAAAATACTGGTAACCAGTATTTTTTTCTTTTTTCCACAATTTTTTTTCTACCGTATCCAATAAAAATCATAACATTTGAGTCACATTTCAGTTGTTGTCTGCAAATACGTTCAATTTGGACAAGTCAAGAATTTTGTCGTCTGGTAGAGAGTTTAGGGGCTAGTTTTGAACCTTTCTCTATAAACAACGCGTAGTTACTCTACAGTAATCATATAGGTGGAGGGAATGATCAATAGTGTTTTGGCGTCCAAAGCATTAATGAGCCATGCTCTGTGAAAAGGGGGCTAAATGCATCTGCAAAAAATATCGACCCATGTCAGTCTGCGCAGTCCGCGCAGGCTGACATGGGTCGAAACCGTTTTGCTTTTTGTAAATTTTCTGCTTGTTAAAGGACCCTCCTACCTCCAGATCCAGTCGATCGTTAGACTAAATGGATTTTACATAATCCATAATCATGTGATGACTTGGTTGGTATAATGCATCACACAGATTGATTAAACCCACTTTTGCCAAAGCATGGCTTATTTCTTTTTTAAATACAAATTCTAACATTACACGTGAATTCGTCTATAAACACAGTGCAACGAAAGCCTGGTAAAATAAATCTACGTTATTCTATGCAGAGTGACGTCATTCTGTATAAAGTAAGTAAGTTATTCAATGGAATATATAATCTGCATCCGCGTTTTTACTCTAGTATGAACTTGTTTTCCTTTCATTAAAAGTTGGTCATGTTAGAATCGAAATAATCTTCTTTCTGTCGTGGTTTATCGTTCAATAAACCACGGTTGTGAGTTATGAGGCACAGTGAATAAACCACTCGGGCTATCGCCCTCGTGGTTTATTTATTGTGCCTCATGACTCACAACTGTGGTTTATTGAACGATAAACCACGATAGAAAGAAGATTATTTCTTAAACAAACGACTTTTCCTCTCAAAGTTATTAACCCATTACCACACAATCCCTACTTTTGACGACCCTGAGAAAGAAGCCTTTAGAAAACATTGTGGGAAAAGGAGAAAATGCTGGTAATCAGCATTTTCTCCTTTTCCCACAATGTTTTCTACCCTTCACAACACAAATTTCAAATTTTCAGTGACTTTTATTTTGTCGACTGTAATTGCTTTCGATTTGGACAAGCCTAAAAATTTGGCGTTTGGTAATGAGTTAAACAGCCCGACTTCTGCAGTCGACCGTATTTATAAGTGCATGTACGATATACTAGTAAGCGGTGTTCTGGAAAAAGGGGGTTAATGCATCCAGATGTTTTATGATACCAAGCATGTCGTTACATATGAATCCATTTTGTCTAACAACCGGCTGAATCTAAACGTAGAATGGTTCTTCGACATGAAGAAAATTTACCAGTGGCAAAAAGTTTCGATCTAGGTCAGGCTGCGCGGACTGTGCAAGCTGACATAAGTCGATGCTTTTTTCAGATGCACTGAACCAGCATGTCTGAATAAATGCAATATTAACAATGGCAAGTTTCGTCGGTCAAACCTCACCATATTGGACAGTGTATAATTAAAGAATAGACTACTCGTTCTTGTGCTGTCTGATTTTGATCTACGGTGTCCGCAAAAAAACGCATTTAGTCATGTTAAACAGCGTAAGGGTTAATATTTGAATTTAATGTTAAAAGATGTTCTCCATTCAGTATTAAATAGGATTAGATGTTTAAACTTTCAATTTAAACCTTTAACACACAATCCCGAGTTTTAACGACCACGAAGAAGAATGCTTATGAAAACATTGTTGGAAAAGGAGAAAATGCTGGTAACCAGCATTTTCTCCTTTTCCAACAATGTTTTTTTTATCCTTTCATAGAAAAAATCCCATCATTTCAGTAACATTAAACTTGTCGTCTGCAAATGCTTTCTATTTGGACAAGTTCAAAATTTTGTCGTCTGGTAAAGTGTTAATTGCTGAAATACCTCTGTTGATAAGTTAACCCATAGCTGTACTTTTGAACACTTTCAAGACAATAAGCAAAACCAAAAGTACTTGCGGACGGCATAGATCAAGATCAGAGTGCAAAAAACCTACGTTCTGATCTTGGACCCATATCATCCACTTATTGAGTCAAGTCTATAAGATAAAAAATCTTAATATCTTTTTGAGTATCAGTGGATTTTATGTCTTCATCTATCGAAGGATTTCGAATTTATAATCATATTTTGCGCTGACAGAGTTTGTTTTAGACCCACAGCACACTAGTAAAGGTGTCAAAATGGATTAAAGTGTTAGTAAACGAACAAATCTTTCTTTAATAAAATGCTTAGAAGGAAATATGACGAAAAATGAGTAATAATTCGTTTATCCATAATGTTTGCAATGTTTTCAAAAGTTATCGACTGAAGGGGCGTGAAGTTGTATCTGCACGGCAAAGGACCCTTTACCACACAATCCCGAGTTTTAACAACACTGGAAAATAGGACTTTTTGAAAACATTCTGAGAAAGAAGAATATACTGGTAACCAGCATTTTCCTCTTATTCACGTTTTCTACCCTTCCGCAAAACATATTTCAATTTTGAGTCAAGTTCATTTTGACGTCTGCGAATGCTTTGAATTTGGATGAGTCTAAAATTTTGTCGTTCGATAATTAGTTGTGGGAGCTAATACTAGTAACTCATAATAATTGAGTATTGGATTAGAGACATAAGTCGGGCCAACAGATAGTAATAATGTTCATTAATCTCTTTTTGACGCTTTACCCTTGGTAGATAATTGTTTTAGACTTATAGATGACAGTTTTTTAACATTTTGGCAAAAGGAAGAAATTTGTCCTAAACCGTATTCGACGTATATAAGATTATGGTAAATATTTAAGGTCTACGGCCCCTAACTCATCGGTAATCATCGACATTTTCGTAAAGGCTATTCGGCCAATTTCGGCAGCTTCCGTCTTTTAATATGAGAGTTAGGGGCCGTAGACCTTAACTACAGAATTTGGACTCTCCAATTTTAAATTGTTGGTAATGCCGCGTTTTCATGCACATATATACTTAGATAAGTACATGGTTAAGTAAATGTACTTATGCTGTTGTGTGAACGCATTTACTCTTAAAGTATATTCCTGGAGTAAACTTGGGGTAAAAAAAAGTTGAGCTCAAACAAGAGTATATTTATTATAGGTCATCATAACCCAAAAGCGAAGTATTTCAAGTGAACAGACCCCAGCCTTACACATGGCAGAAAATTAATGTTTCTTTACTTCTCTTTTTTTTAATTACTGGTGATGTGGTGAAAAACCCAAACCAAAAACTCTATCCGTCGTTTTATTTTTTTAAATCCATCTTTTATTCTCTATTGTATTTGTAAACACTTCTTAAACTAATAACCACATATATACCGAATGTCAAACAAGTAAAAGTATAGAAATGTTTTCTATCCCACATTTATTTTTCTGCGTTTTTAAGTTATCCCGGAATACGAAAATATGGCTGTTTATTTTTTGAGAAGAGTTTGTACTAAGATTTATGTCTCCAAAGTATGTGCAATCAGGGCCCTTACTCACCAATCATTAGATTAATACCCTTCTTACTCTTATTCTAGACTTAGAAAGTAATACAACTTCTGATTGGCTAAACCAAATGGTTTAGCCAATCAGAAGTTGTATAATTTTCAAATGGTCGATTAATTTCAGATGATTATTCCTTTTCGGTATCATTTCAATAGTAATACAGTGATTACCATTATCATAACGAAAAAAAAAAAAACATGTCAGGTTACCGTCATCATAACGAAAAAACATGTCAGGAACATTCATCACTGATTTCTGTTACAGCTGATGTTATTCGATGATAATTTCCCTTTCGAATACTGGTAATTTTCTTGCCGATTATTGATGATAGTCGCTGCGACAGAATGCATTCCTCTCTCGCCGCTGATCGATGGTAATGTGAGAAGGCAGCCAGTGGTTTGGGAAGAATATTGTGCTAGGTACTGGTAAAAGAAACTTCAGAAAAGCATAGATAGGTGCACTGGCCGCCACTATATACATGTACATGTATAATTGAAATAGGTATACTGTTTGAATAGGGTTAAAGTCCATACAAACAAACGAAATAACCATGTATTTAGTTTTTAAGCGTAGTGAGATTGATCACTGTTGTATAGAAACCTTCAAACTTGATCTTTTTCTCCCAGTAGATCAAATTCGGTAGTTCACATATTCTCTTTGTGACCTGTTTCTTGTAGAGGAGAAACACAGTAAAGAGAAGTGCAAACACTGAATAACAGCCTGATAGGGCTGCAAAATAAACACCATTATCTAAGGCATATGGTGGCATATTTCTGCCACGAGATACGAGATAGCTATCATGATAATTTTGGTTAATTATCGCGATAAATTAAAAGTTTCCTGGAAATCTTATCAAGATCGTGAAAAGTTTCATGATAAAAATATCACGATAAACTTAATATTTTATCGCAAAATTTCTCCACCGTGCTCGGAGCTGACATGCGAGATAAAATTATTGTGATAGTTTTATCCGTTTCTCGATATCTATAAATAGAAAATTCATCATTTGGATGAACTCGGTAGTTTTGACTTAAAGGGCAACTACAGCCAAAATCTTTTTTTTGGATATATGAATCCTTAAATGAAAACCATCTTAAAATAGAAAAAGCGCATTTCAATGTCTATCGTAGAAAGAGAGTTTTAAGCGAAGATGTGGTTTGCACACCTGTGCGAGTTTATGAAATGTTCGATAAACCGGATGTGATGTCACTCTTATTTCGGCTTCTGTGTACTTTTTTTTTCTCAGCCTTATCCTCCCTCATGTCATGAGACGACTTTTTTCGTCACAAAAATTCCTATCGTATGCCGGGTGCCGAGTTTAAGCCCTATTTCGAGCCAGGAGATGACTATTTATTTGTCAGTCTGCTGTCTGTCTGTCTGTCTGAACTAAATGACATGGCTTAATATCAGATCTACCGTTAATCCTCAAAAAGTTAAATAAACCTTCATGCCGATTGCAAAATTTTGAATAGTGCTAGTTTTTGGAGAAACAAAAATAGATGTTTCCGCATTGGACACTGTACATAAGATCAGTCTGATCTTAATATACACTGTTCGCAAAAGGTCATTGAGTCGCGCTCAGCAGCCTTGGGGCCCCACAGAAATTTAAATGAGGTAAGCAATAAATGGTAAATTCACTGTTGATTATCGATCTCTTTCATGAGAAAGAGAGAGGGAGAGAGGGAGAGAGAGAGAGAGAGAGAGAGTAGTTAGAAAAGAAATTCGACAAGCAGATTATGCGTTTTTTTTTTAATTTAAGATCGTATGAAGGAGGAAAATACAAAAGTTATGATGTTCGACTTACCCATTTAACCTCTGTAAAATTCCAAATTCCATTTACATTATTTACGAAAAAGGGTTCAATATGGTCATGAAAACAAGAGTAACTTTGTACATGACATGTTTATGACAAGTGCTTGTTAACCTCAAGCTGCAAGCCGGGTAAATAAAAAATATGTCAGACCACAACGGTGCGATATCATCACAAAAGAGGCACCAAATTAACCCTTTGTCCTTGTACATGGATGGAACACACAATTCTTTTCTCAAAATAAAAGGTTGGCGCACTAAAATTTTGTGTAAAGTTTGTACGCAGTCATAAATTTTTAATTTACGCTGCATTTTCATGGTCAGCATCTCTTATCTCGTATATGATTACAGGGAGAAACACGGGAGAAGACAGTTAAACAATTTTTGTCCACGTTGGTATTTCCTTTTAAATTGTACGCCTTACATGTCTCAGTATTTAGGAAATGGACTGACCCTGTATTTTGCAGACGATCAAAAATGTTTACTGCATGATATGGAGGACAGGAAGGCAGGAGGCAATTCAGACAATCTTTTAACGTTGTTGTTGATGAAAGAAACAAATTTGAGATTATGAAAAAAAAGCACGTAGGAAAATAAATGAAGATCGAGTGAAAAAAAATTTTTTTTAACTTTAACAGCAAATTCAGGATGTGTGCTGGATTTAATGTTGTTCGTGAATGTTAAAGAGAGGATAAGATTTCTAAGGCAGATCAAGGCTTTTAATTCTTTCCAAGCTGAAGGAGACATGTAAAATGCTGACACTGATGGTGTAGATTCAGATCAGACTGCGCAGGATTTGTAGACCGTTAAATGATCGACGGTGTCCTATATTTGGTAGAAACAGCCTTAGAAATTAACTCGAATGATTTCCTTTTCACATTGCAACGTTCCTTCTTCCTTCTACGACCTAGTAGAAGAGAATTTTGGCATGATTCAATTATCTTGATTTATTATTTCTTTTTTTATATTTATCTATTACAAGTCGTTGATTTGGTAGTGGTACAATTGAAATAACATCAAGAAATAAATTTCAAAATATTTATGTTCGTTACCAGAAGAATAACTATTCACTTTTTTATAAGTACTTTCTCCACTAAGCTAATTCATTCAAAATTTCTTTCCTATGATTGTAGATGTAAGAGCGATATACCCCCCTCACGCCAAACTCGTTCTCACTCTGTTCCGGATTTTTTTGCTGATCGGACTGAAACTGTCTTCAGACGAAGTGGGCGTATTAGTATCCTTTTACGAAGGGTGCTCCAGAACTTTGAGCCTGCTCAAAACTTTTTGCCATCCATCCCGTCCTGTGATTAGACGGAGTAACAACGTACTTAAAGCGAGATGGACGTACTACGAACGGAACTGATGTACTTCGATCCTATTAGAGACGCAGTGCAGTCGGGCAATAACCTGCAGTGCGTTTGCATTTTACCGACCGAAATTACATGTCCTATCCCAGCCAGTTTTTCGATTTTGTTGACCGGGTTAAGACTTTCTGGGAATAGGTTTGGTGAGATAGGGGCTTCAGCCGTTATCAGGCCAAAATTATACGTTCATCCCCGACCGTAACCCGTTTTCCGATTATGTCAGGACGGGTTAAGACGTTGTAAGACCTAGTTTGGTGTGACGGGTCTATAGAGATTGAAACTCTGCAGTACACAAGTGATTGAAACGTGAAATAGCGATTTATATCTTTATAAATATCATGCAGTTTTCTCAATTTTCTGTGTAAGTTCATATATAGCGACTATAATTATCTTCTCACGCTTCTGAGATCACGGCAAACTACCGGAAGTCACATTTTTTTCAATTAGCGACTTTCACACAGGTGAAAATCTGAAAGTTTAAACCTCAATATCTCGTGGAGTAAACATCACAGAACGCTAACAAGATTTTTGTTAACATACTCTAGTGTCGTTTTATCCGATTTTGAAATGAAAATTTTGGTGTGGAGTTACCCTTTAATAAGATTGCAATCAGTAAAATTTCGATTCATTAATTAACAATTGTAGCTTAACTGGTAAATTTTGACAATGCCCGAATGACAGAGGTCTGTAAAATCACAAAGACGACTCGAAATGCCTCCTACGAACAACTTTGAAACCGTACAGGGGAAAGGAGAATTCATAAGGTTGTATACGAAGGTATTCCGAAACCGTATCTAATTATAGATATCATGAATGTCAGTTGTGGGCACGAAAGCAAAAAAAAAATCATGATAAGAGTTAGCATTATTGCGATATTTTTATCGTGAATTTTTTTGTTTTATCACGATAATTCTCTTAAATTATCATGATAGCTATCTCGTATCTCGCGGCAGAAATATGCCACCATACAGGCATATGCCTTACCTTACAAACCAACAAACTGCACTAATTTTGGGCCCCGCTTCGGTTTTTGCGCATATCCAAGCGGGGAAAAAATTATACTCTCTACCAAGGAGAACATCGTAAAATTATGAACGGGAAATCTGCTCGAACTTTGACGTAAATTTGAACTATTTCTCGTTTTCTTGTCAATCATTCTAAGTGACTATTACAAAACCGCAAAAACATTAAATTCGCCATACTTCATGATTAAAACAAAAAGACAGTAACAGCGATAATCTCTACCAATTAGCCCAAGCTCGAAACAGTCTCTTGGTAAAAACAACGGTGCGAAAACCGGGCGAAAAGACAGCATTCTTAAAATAGTAACAATTCCATGATTAAGATAATCAAAGTGCTGTAAGAGCTCTGATTTTCAGAGGGATATTGAAGTCCTGCATTGACCCTATCATTGCCATAGGTGATTTTTAGATGCACATATTTGCAGAAATCATTGGTCAAGATCAGACCGCAATGTTCACAGGCTTTTTACCCATTAGATTGAAGATGAAACATGTTTACCTGTTGAAACCATTTCAGGTGAAGATCAACTATTTTCTTTTTTTCCGACACCCATGGGTACGTGTGCAAATTCACTTAGTGCAGCAAATTACAGATATCTATGGGATTTAATTTTATACACGAGGCCTTACCTTCAACATTCATTGCTAAATTTATCTCTAGAAATTATATATGATGCATCATGCATAAAAAAGGTGTGGAATTTTGTCAAATCACACTGCAAGGAGTATCTTAATGCACGACCGCAATGGACCATCCACCCATGTGGATGCTGTATGTGGAGGGTATAGTACATGATCAGACAGCACAAACGTGCAGGCTGATCTTATTCTGTGCTAACCGTCTCTCTGTCTGTGTTTTCAGCTATGTTTTCCTCAGTTAAACGTATTAAACTTAAAAAAAAAAGTCCTCGACAGGATATGAATTAACCATTTGGCACATAAGCAGGGCACCATGCGCTTTACCGAGCAGTGTGTGTCATGACCAAACTGCACAGAACGTGCATACAACATACAGTCTATCTGTACTGTCTGATATGGTGAGATTATGTAAAAAGAATTTTGAAACCGTTTATACTATTCGCAAATTTTTTTTCCCATTTTTCAATCGATTCACTTCGCAGTTTACAGAATTAACAGTGAAACACTTATTATTTAAACATGTCATTTAATCATTGAAATCGGTTTATTCTAAGTATATAAAATAATGGGTCGAAGAGTTCTTTTAAAAAACAGTGTAACAGTTCTGGTTGCTGTAACGAGCTACCAGACCTTCAGCTGCACTGTTTTCACAAACTTTACATTGTGCATGCGTTAACTGTTCTTCTCATAGCCCTTTAACATACGATAATAAAATATGAGTGTGTTTGTGAGAGAGAGAGAGAGAGATTTAAGAGAGAGAGAGAGAGAGAGAGAGAGAGAGAGAGAGAGAGAGAGAGAGAGAGAGAGAGAGAGAGAGAGAGAGAGACAGACAGACAGACAGACAGACAGAGAGACAGACAGACAGACAGACAGACAGACAAGAAATCTGTCAAAGAGGTCTGAAGCATAATTCGTTCAAAGAAGTACATGTAACGATTTAACCCTATAACACACAACCCGAGTTTTGACGACCCTGAAGAAAAATGCTTTTGAAAACATTGTGGGAAAAGGAGAAAATGCTGGTTACCAGCATTTTCGCCTTTTTCCATAATGTTTTTCTCACCTGTCTAACACTAATTCTATCTGTTGAGCCATTTATAAATTGTCGTCTACAACTGCTTTGATTTTGAATACTTCCACATATTTTGTCGTCTGGTAAAGTATAACTATTGCTTTACCTTTAATGTCCTTACATAGATGTTTGAAGCGGTATATTCCTTTCACGTATGCAGAGCTTTTCTCTCGTTTATCAAGTCATAAAAGCGTTAAAAAGATTTACGGTATTTCTCTGTCGTCAACATACACCATTTTAATCACCAAAAGAAAGCGTTTCATCTAAAACCATTGACTCGTTACTTCCTTTCCGACAGTTAACTTTCCTTTCCGTTCCGTTCTCGTCCGTTACAACATAACAATAAGTTACATGTAAAATTATTGATTCGTTATCTTTTCCTACAGTTTGCATTCCTTTCCGTTCCGCTCCCTTCCGTTACAACATAAAAAAACAAGTTCGGTTGATTTCACTTGTCGGGTACGGAAACTTTTCAGATCATAAAATACAAATAAATCACATGTTACTTTGTATCTCACGGAAAAGAATATCGATTTATAATGGTCTTCAATATATTGATTGATTCAGCTCAGAGTTTTATTGTTTAAACTTGAGACTGCTAAATAAATGAAACTGATCTGTTCAGCCTACAGAAAAAGATCTAATTATTGCATTTTCAGTTTGCTAGGTCTGCCTGGGATAGGTTGGTATCACAAAATATCGGTCAGTGTAGCTCCTAAATTAGTCACATTCTCAAATTCAGTCTGATCTTGATCCACAAAAACACCTTAAATTATCGCCCGCATCTTAAGGATTAAGTAAACATGGCGTCAGGTTGTTTTGTTTCTTTTTACACTTTAACCTACGCAATCGTTTTTCGTAATGTAACACTTTTGAAAACATCATGTCAAAAGAAGAAATTGCCCGAAACGAATGATTTCTCCGCTAGCAAAAGTGTTTTTTTCATATATTCATGTTTATATAGCCATAAATTATATATATAACCATAATTCATATCTATACATTTTTTTAAATTCGTCTGATGCAAACTTATTTCAGGACGTAATGGGTCAGTCAGAGGCGTTTATCGTTATAAACAATGGTAGCGAGATAAATAATAATAGGTATTGTCTTACAATCAGAGATGGTTGATAAGAACACACAAACAAAACAAAGAATGCAGAATGTTGAATCAAGCCAACATGGGAGTAATCAGAAAAATTCAGTCTAAAGACAAATAAATTTGGTTTAAAAAGTACAGTCTGACATTAATCAAATGTTATTGAATACTATGTAGGTTAACGACGTTGGCAGAGTCTTTAAACAATTCTTTTAAACTACAATCAGGTGACTCACATCTTTTTTCTTTTTTCATTATGTCACTCACACACACCATTATTTTTTCAAAGCTACAACCAATAAGCTTTCTTTTTTTTTTCTGGGCTTCTTTTTCTCACCAATTACAGCTTGCCTCTTTGGCACCACAAATCTTTTCGAGCCAATGATACATACGTTTTTCGAGCCATCGACGCAAAACTTGTTTTCGAGCTAACATCGTAGAACGTAATTTTAGCTCCATTTATGAAAAAAAAAAAAGAATGAGCATCTAACGCATATCTTTTTTCTATTGTCCCATGAGCAACCATTACTTTGCCTTAGTCTGACGCACAGCAATCTTCCATATAACGACAATGAACAGTTACTTAGACAACTGATACTTACCATAATGTTTAAAACAACTGACTAACTGGATTCTGTCGAAATCGCTGACAAACAACAGTCTCTAACAACAACTGATATAAAACATTTTTTTCCAAGTATACTTTGCATATGACATTATTTCTAACCAACTTATTTAAGAGCGGCGCTCTGGTAAACGGGGGTGGCTTAACTATTTTCCATACGACCAAAATTTAGACTTGTCCAAATTGAAAGCATTTGCAGACGACAATTTAAATGGGGCTCAAATGATAGAATTTGTCTTTGATAGGGTAGAAAACATTGTGGGAAAAGGAAAAAATGCTGGTTACCACCATTTTCTCCTTTTCCCACAATGTTTTCAAAAGGCTTCTTCCTCGGGGTCGTTAAAACTCGTGATTGTGTGGCAAAGGGTTAATGCATCTCCTTGATACAAACCATCACATAATTATGGGTCCATACAACCCACTTTGTCTAACAACCATCGTATCATGGGGTAGACTGGTTTTTTTACATGCGTAAAATTGACTAATAGCAAAAAGTCTAGGCTAAGCTCAGCCTGCGTGGACTGCGGGTTGATACTTTTTGCAGATGCCTTAAGCCCCCTTTTCACAGAGCATGTCCCATATACTTTCTTAGATATACTATCGAATATTTTTCAGCCTTGCAGCCCAAGTTAAATTTATGGCTTCTTATCACCTGACGCGTATCCTGTCCTTTCAGCAAACGGAAAACGTTCTGTCGTGGTATCTGGCACACAAAGTTGTACAGATAGCACCATGTCGTTTCGTCTCGCACAAAGACATTATGTTCTCGCATATGACACACACTATTGTGTCTATGCATCTGACCCACAAGAGTCTGCCTTTCATCTCACGCAAATTATTGTGTCCGTGCATCTGACACACACAAGTCTGCTCTTCATCTTTCGAACAACATTTTGGCCGTGCGTCTGACAAACAATATTGTGTCCGTGCGCCTGACACACATTATTAATCTGTGCATCTGACACACAAGAGTCTGCCCTTCATCTTACGCACGTGTCCATGCATCTGGCGCACGTTATTGGTCCGTGCATTTTACACACAAGAGTCTGCCCTTCATCTTATGCACTTAATCGTGTCAGTGTATCTGGCGCACATTATTGTGTTCGTGCATCTTGCGCACATTATTGTATTCTTGCATCTGAAGCACAAATTTGTGACCGTGCATTTGACACACTAGAGCCTGCTCTTCATTGACGCACATTATTGTTTTCGTGCATCTGACACTTATGAGTCTGTCCTTTATCTGACGCACATAGTGTGTCCGCGCATTTCACCTGGAATGTTGTGTCCGTGCATCTGACGCACATTATTGTGTCCGTGCATCTTACACATATTGTTGGTCCTTGCATTTGACACAGAAGAGTCTGCTTTCATCTTACGCACAACATTGTGTCCGTGCATCCGACGCACATTATTGGTCTGTGCATCTGACACACATTATGGTCCGTGCATCTGACACACAAGGGTGTGCCCTTCATTAACATTGTCACTGTGCATCTTACACACATTATTGTGACCGTGCATCTGACCCACAACAGTCTGCCCTTCATCATACACACAACATTGTGCCAGTGCATCTGATACACAGTATTGTGCCCTTGCATCTGACACATTATTGTGTTCGTGCATCTGACCCAAAAGAGTCTGCCCTTCATCTTTCGCACAAAAATGTGACCGTGCATCACACACATTATTGTGACCGTGTATCTGACACACAAGAGTCCGCCCTTCATCTTACGCACAACATTTTGTCCGTGCAGCTGACGCACATTATTGTGTCCGTGCATCTGACACACAAGAGTCCGCCCTTCATCTTACGCACAACATTTTGTCCGTGCAGCTGACGCACATTATTGTATCCGTGCATCTGACACAGAAGGGCCTGCCCTTCATTCTACGCACAAAAATGATACTGTGCATCTTACACACATTATTGTGACCGTGCATCTGACCTACAACAGTCTACCCTTCGTATTGCGCACAAAATTGTGTTCGTGCATCTGACGCACAATAATGTGTCCGCTTTTTGACATACAAAATTGTTTTTGTGCATGTGTCAAACAAGTCTGTCTTTCAACTTTACGCACAACATTGTGACCGTGCATCTGACCTACGATAGCCTTCCCTTCTTATTTCGCATAAAATTGTATCTGTGCATCTGACGAACAAGAGTCTGTTCTTCATCTTTCGCACAACATTGTGTCATTGTATCTTGCGTACTCTATTGTGTCCGTGCATCTGACCCACAACAGTCTGTACTTCATCTTACTTACAAAATTGTGTCCATGCATCTGACGCGCACGCGCAGCATTGTGTCCGTTCATCTGGTGCACAACATTGTGTCCGTGCATCTGACCCACAATACCATGCATTGTGGCTGATGTACATCATTCTAGGATGTTTTGCACTTGACGCTCAACATTTCTATTTTACGCACCACATAAGGTCCTCGCATCTGACGCACCACATAATGTCCTCCCATCTGACGCACCACATGTCCTCGCGTCTGACATACAATTTGTCTACAAATTTGTGCCCATGCATTTTATGCACATCATGTTTTTGCATTTGGCATACAGGCTTCTCCACTGGCCACTGATGCCGCGGCAAATCTGAAAGCTATTGACCACTATCTCTTTCTCTCTCCTCTCTCAAAGTTATGGAGGATTTTAAAAATAAAATTAGTATAATTTGATAGTGATGTATGAATCTAATCGATAAGTATTTCAAAAAAGCCCGACTGTGCTTACAATAAATATTAATTAATTCATAATTGTTTACATACTGTGAAGCAATAAATTTTGAAATTATCGGATTACTGGTATCTTGCTGTCTTCTATCAAATAATAATAACAATAGAACAAAAAGAGAACAAAAGCAGCAGGTAGGGGCGGTATCACACATTTCTATACATTTTCTATCAACTCTTCACCAAAAATATCCGATTTTAAAAACCATTAGAAGGACGGCTTTCGAATACATTGAGGGAAGAGGAGAAAATACTGGTAACCAGCATTTTCTCCTTTCCTCATAATGTTTTTCAGCCTTTAAAAGAAAAAACTCCCTTTTGTCGTCTGAGAATGCTCTCAATTTATTAAAGTTTGAAATTTGGTCGTTTGGTACAGAGTTAAGATTGCGAAAAATGTCGAATTTATTTTCTTAGCTGCAACAGGACCTCAACAGTACAGGGTGAAGCACAGGGACTTGCTTTTTTTCTTCAGAACTTCGTCATCTATGACCAAATGGCTTGCAACACGCGAAAAGGGACATTCGGACATTTGCGTAAATTGTCGTCTCGGATCAGCCTGCGCAGTCCGCGCAGGCTAATCCGAGACGGCACTTTACGACTACATTAAATTTTGTGCCACAGTAGATTTGCGCAAAAAAGAAAATTACATAAAAACGGAAAGTGTCGTTTCGGATTAGCCTGCGTGGACTGCGCTGGCTAATCCGAGACGACACTTTACGCAAATGTCCGAATGCCCCTTTTCGCGTGTTGCAGGCCATATGAGCCATGCTCTGGCAAAAGGTAATTTATTGCATCTCCATGATGCATTATACCAAGGAAATCATCTCATAATTATGAATCTATAAAATCTATTTTGTTTCATAATCGACCGAATCCAGTGATAGAATGGTCCATGGTCCGCGGACTGCGCAGAGTGACCTGAGTCGATACTTTTTTTGCTAATGCATTAAACCCCCTTTTCACAGAACATGACTTAACATGATTGGACGGAGACATTTACAGTAGGTCTATTATGTCTTGATCGACTCTTTCGACGCAAACACCAAATCTAGAATCTTACAATATCAGACTGCAAAAAAAAATGTTCTGTGCAAAGGGAGCTGAACTCTTTACCAAACGACAAAGTTATAGACTGGTCCAAATTGAGAGCATTTGCAGATGGCAAAATAAATGTGACTGAAAAATTACAATTTGGCTTGGAAAGGGTAGAAAACATTGTGGGAAAAGGAGAAAATGCTGGTTACCAGCATTTTCTCCTTTTCTCACAATGTTTTCAAAAGGCTTCTTTCTCAGGGTTGTTAAAAGTCGGGATTGTGTGGTAAAGGGTTAACGCATCTGCAAAAAGTATCGACCCATGCCGGCCTGCAAAATCCTCACAGGCTGATATGGATGGAAACTTTTTGCTATTAATCAATTTTCAGCATGTCCAAGGAACTTTCTGCCTTAAGATTCAACCGGTTGTTAGCCAAAAATGGATTTTATGATTTGCCTGGTATGATGAATCACGGAGATGCACTAGGCCACCTTTTCAAAAAGCATGACCCATATATGGCTTGCACCACGCGAAAAAGGGCATTCGGACATTTGTGAAAAGTGTCGTCTCGGATCAGCCTGCACAGTCCGCACAGGCTGATCCGAAACAGTACTTTACGACTACATTAGATTTTGTGCTACAGTAGACTTGCGCAAAACAGATAATTACATAAAAACGGAAAGTGTTGTTTCGGATCAGCCTGTCCGGATTGCGCAGGCTGATCCGAGACGACACTTTACGCAAATGTCCGAATGCCCCTTTTCGCGTGTTGCAGGCCATGTGTGTGTGCCTGTGATAAATAGATGAATGTTTTGATTTTGCGATAAAATTTGATTTTGCAATATCGGATTGTGTTAACCCGATCTTTGAAGTTGACTGAGTAAATTAAAAGTAAATTAACGTTTAAAGATATCAAGCACACATTTTATGATGTTAAAACTTTACAACTAACCCTGTACCAAACGACAAAATGTTAGACTGGCTCAAATTGAAAGCATTTGCAGACGACAAATCAAGTGTGGCTCATATGATAGGATATGTATCAGACAGGATAGAAAACATTGTGGAAAAAAAGGAGAAAATGCTTCTTACCAGCATTTTCTCCTTTTCCCACAATGTTTTCAAAAGCCTTCTTTCCTCGGGTCGTTAACACATGGGGTTGTAATGTAAAGGGGTTTTTAAAGCTTTTTTCCCCCTTAAATCCAACTATTTTATCTTTCATATTTATCGTTTGATATATGAATTGGATTTAACGCGATTGTACAATTTCAGTCACTACGACCACCATGGATACTGTCTGGATGTCTCATCAGCTCTGAGACGTTCAATTTTACATACTGAAAAGAGAGTGATGGATATGGTTGTATAGTTATAGTGTCACCTGTTTTCCCCCTTACAGAATTTTATTACCGAGTATTTCACTGAACTGATATTTTATGATCCCTAGGTCGGATATGCGAGACGGTCAGGTACCGAGGATCATGTATCATGATTGATTATTTAGCCCATCCCTTTACTTTATCTACTTTAACTCTTTACCAAACGACAAAATTTTAGACTGGTCCAAATTGAAAGCACTTGCAGACGACAAAATAAACGTAACTCAAAAACTGAAATTTGTTTCCAGCAGAGTAGAAAACATTGTGAGAAAAGGAGAAAATGCTGGTTATCAGCATTTTCTCCTTTTCCCACAATGTTTTCAAAAGGCTTCTATCTCAGGGTCGTAAAAACCAGGGATTGTTTGGTAAAGGGTTAATAGTTTTTATGTACAATATCAGGGTCCGTATTCACGAACTACTAGTATTTCTTAAAAATAGTTTTAGTCTTATGTTATACAATTTTCTAAATTTGAAACAATCACAATTTCTGATTGTCTAAAAAAAATGGTTTAGCCAATCAGAAGTTGTGTTACATATAGATAAAGAAATTTTTGAGTATAAGACAAAAATGTTTTGTTGAATACGGACCCAGTTCTGTTCATTTTACAGCAATGGCTCTTACATGGGCATAGGAAGGCACTATTTTCACGAAAGAAAAGGGTGTTTCTGGAAAAAGAAAAAAGTTCAAACGTATGAGGGTGTTGGGTTGGGAGCAACGATGATTTGTTTTCCTCCACCGATATCATTCAGGGGTGCGGACTAGTTCCCTGCTCCTACCGCGGCCTACTTTTTATAACATTGCTTGAATATTGATCTTGAAACGATATTTTGTCTTTCTGCCATACAAGAAGTTCAGATATCGAGGATTACTGATATCTTTATATTTGACATGTTGCATCTTACTAAAACGCACAGAAGACTCAAAGGAGAAACCTATCTAAAGGAAAAGAGAATGTCATTTCTGACAGATATAGCAGATATTTTTGGCAAATATAATAATGGCTACTTTTTAAAACAATCCACAACAGAAACGTTTGGATATTGTACTTGGGAAATATAGATCTTTACCAAACACCAAAATTTTAGACTTTTCCAAAATAAAAACGTGTGCAGATGGCCAACTAAAAGCGACTGGAAAATGGAAATTTATTTTTGTAAGGGTAGAAAACATTGTGGAAAATAGGTTAAAATTTTTTCAAAGGCTTTCTTTGTTAGGGTCGTTAAAAATCGGGATTGTGTGGTAAAGGGTTAAAAATGTCTCAGGATACCTTTATAAAAGAAACGGTTAGCGAAATAAAATCCAGAAATCGATTCCACTAATACCTCACATCTTGACAAACACAATAAAAAAACAGCCGACAATAAAGCATATCGAAAGCAGGTGATAAACTGAGATATTACTTTAATCTTAGCCCAAGACGGCATTATTTTTTTCCTTCCTTTTTGCTTATTTGCTTTGTTTATCAGTATTTTTTAAAAAAAGAAATAGAACTTTTCAAACAGGTAAAAACAAGACCTAGTGTAACACCAGAACGGAATGCTTTCAGCGAAACACTAGAACGGAATGCTTCCGGGTCGTGGTACCCAAAAGTAGTCCCACTTGAAAATTTGATATCAAGCACTTCTGCCACACTACTTTTATCCTGAAAAAGGACAGGACAGCTCTAAATTGTTTTACTGAAGTTAACATGATTAATTTAATTAATTCTTCATACGCTAGTTGCATTCCTTTCAGGACTATTTTTATGTGTGACCTGGCAAAGAGGCATGGTCTATCACAAGCAAGGACCTTGACTCACACCGATTTTTCCGAGTGTCGGTAAGAAGAGGAACAGCAAAGAAGTTCATTGCTCACGGTACCATCTTCTGCAACTTTTTGTGGAGGACATTGAATAAATATTTGATGGGAGAAAATCCGCTAGGCGCCTTCTTCGCCAGGGAATCAGCAGCAACCGGTAGAAGATAGTGATTATCACTCTATTTTTAGTGAGCCAAAATTTAGCGGTGTAATACCATTTATGTTTTCGTTGTTTTCTGGATGCTCTGTGCAATATGATATTGAGTCTATAACGTGGGCAAAGCAATTAGTGTTGAATATACAATCCTTTGAGACCTCAAGTATTTAACTTTTTTCAGCACAACCCCGAGATTTAACAACCCTGAAAAAGAAGTCTTTTGACAAAATTGTGGTAACCAGCATTTTCGTCTATTTCCACAATCTTTTCGATCGTATCAAAGACAGAAATCATCATTTGATTTACATTTAATTTGTCGTCTGCAGATTCTTTCAATTTTGTCTTGCCCAAATTTCGTCCCATGGTAAGGGGTTAATGTATATTATAACTAAGAGATAAATTTCATTACAACTACATAACAAGCTTTTTCTCCTCTGATCACAATTCATTTTTACAAAATATGATGTCCAGGTACTCGCATTAACTTTTTACCAAACGTCAAACTTTTGAGTAGTCCAAATTTTTTCGGCATATGCAGACGCCAATATAAATTTGACTGAAATGTGGCTGTGAAAGAGTAAAAAACGTTGTGGAAATAGGGGGAAAAAATGCTGGTTAACTAACGTGCAATGCTTTCAAAAGCTTTCTTTCTCAGGGCCGTTAAAACTAGCAATTGTGTAGTAAAGGGTTAAGCATGATTATTTTGATCATCTTTGTCTTGCAAGAATGTTTTCTAAGTCTTCTGCGAATATGTTTCGATAGGTAATGAATCAAAGAATTTCATCGTGTTATAAAAAAAGCCACCCCCTGTGGGCTTTCCTCGACCCTACCTGGACACACAAGGGTGGGTATAGGCATAAGGTAATTTAGCAATATTTCTATAAGTCAAGGATAAGGCCTTTTGTTCCTGTACTACATGTTTGTACACAAAGTACTCAAATACTTTCTTTCTAAAACAAACATTGTTTAGTATTATATGGCCATAAAAGGATTTTTAACCCTTTACCAAACAATCCGGTGTTTTCACGACCCTGAACAGGAAGTTTTTAGTATACATCGTAGGGAAAGGAGGAATTGCTGGTTTTCTATTATTTCATGCTGGTTTTTCTACTTTTATGAAAAACATAGTCCGTCATTTGAGCCACATTGTTTTGTCGTCTGGAAACGATTTCGATGTGGATAGGCGTAAAAAAATTTCGTGTAGTGAAGTTAGGACAACCTCGCCCACTACACCTATCATCGAGACTGTCGGAAAAAATGGCGGCAAGGGGCCTTGCTGCCCGCATACAGAAACACAGTTGCGTAGACTTTGCAAAAAAAAAAGAGAGACAAATTTGCCAAAAACGTCATCAAGTATTCTGGGGCGTGGGGGTGGGGGAAAGACTCTCCTGGGAAATCCCCCTCCACTCTCTCTGCACTTGGCGCCTCGGTTAACTCTCTACCACACAACAAAATTTTACACTGGTCTAAATTCAAAGCGTTTGCATACAACAACCTCAATGTTACGGATATTAGGATTTTTTTTCCGATTTTTGGTGAAAAACACATTATTTCACATTATTTTTGTTTGGTAAAGAGTTATGCTATGTAAAAAAAGGGATGCACGGTAATGGGATCATCATCAATAAATGAGCCATCCTCTGTGAAAAGAAGGCTTAATGTATCTGCGCAAAGTATCGACTTAGGTCAGCCTGCGCAGTTCGCGCAGGCTGACCTGGACCGAAACTCTTCGCTATCGGTCAGTTTTCTGTATGTCCAAGGACTAGTCTACCTTATGATTAGGTCGGTAGTTTAAAAAAATGGCTATTATGGATCCATAATTATGAGATGACTTGCTTTGAATCATGTATCACAGAGATGCATTAAGCCCCCTTTTGCCAAAGCATGGCTCAATCATATAGTGATTCTTTGTAATGTCCTTCTCCTAACATAGTCTAAACTGTCAAACTGTTGCTTTGTCGGTGTCGTTTTCAGCACGAATCACCATTCTAAATGCCAACATGTGACCCCTCAACTTTTAGCACGTGCATCGATGGTTTGCCAAATTTTATTGTAGTTGTTGTTGTTGTTGTGTGTGTATGTTTGTACATTATCTCTTTACTGTACGACAAAATGTAAGACTTGTCCACTTTGAAAACATTGGCAGACGATTAATGAAATGTCACTCAAAAACTGGAATTTGTCTTTGGAAGAGTAAAAAACGTTGTGCAAAAAGGAGAAAATTCTAGTTACTAGCATTTTGTCATTCTTTTTTATGCACTGAAAAACCATCTTCATTATTGTTCTTTTTTTCCCACAATATTTTCAAAAGCCGCCGTCCTAGTGTGCTTAAAAGTCTGGGATCCTTTGCTAATGGGCTAAAAACTATCGATAAAAAGGAACCAAAGAGTGCAAACGACTTGCCCGTTGTGCATTAGGCAACGAGTACTCCAGTAAGCTGATTTTGTAACGCCAACTTGATAAAGTCTTCCAAACTGATAATTCAAACAATAAATACAAGCACTTTTGAGCTAATGACATTCAATGAGCCTGTTTGGGGCACTCTTATGTCATGTTAGATCTGGAGCCGTATTTACCAACCATTCTTAAGAACGTACTTTGTCTTATTCTCCAAGGTTTTCCAAATTTGAAAGTAACACAGCTTCTGATTGGCTAAACCATTTGGTTTAGCCAATCAGAAGTTGTGTTACTTTCAAAATGGTTCAGCCAATCAGAAGCTGTGTTACTTTCAAATTTGGAGAAGTCAGGAGAATAAGACCAAGAATGTGCTTAAGAATGGTTGGTGAATACGGTCCCCGTACATTAAATGGATCTACACTTCGCAACGACTTGACCGATTGCATAGTGTTTTACGCCGTTTTCAACATTATTTCAGTTATATCGTGGCGCCCAGTGCACCTATCCATGCTTTCCTGGAGTGTCTCTTACCAGTATTCAGGACAATATTCTTTCCAAGCCACTGGCTGCTTTTCCACATAACCATTGTTGAAACAATGGTCAGCGGTGAGAGAAGAATGAACCCTGTCACAATGAATATCATCAATCCTCGGAAAAAAATTGGCCGAGCCGGGAATTGAACCAGCTTTCCCCCCCCCCCCCCCCCCCCTTTGTTCTAAAGTCCTGTACGTTAAGGACTGAGTTACTGGGGATCGGCGACTTGCTCAGAGCTTGGTATAGTGGTATAATGTCTTAAGTCTTAATTTCTAAATCTTAAACCCGATAGTAAAAACTAAAATAGTGCTATTTCAAAGTTATTTTCGGGGGTGAAATATCTGCTTATCGGATAGTGTAGATTCAAAATCATACTGCATGTTCTGTGCAAACTGACCTATACTGTCTGTAAAAAGTTCTTGAGTTGCGCTCAGCAACCTAAAGGTTAACCTGTTCATTAACCTTTGTCCTGCTGAATAAGAGAAATGAAACTTTTAAGCCGATTGTAAAAACGCAAATTTTGATATTTTAAAGGTATTTTTCTGGGGGGGGGGGGGGGATGCCCTTATTGGGCAATGTAGATCAAAGATCAGACTGCACGTTTCGTGCAGTCTGATCTTGATTTACATTGACCTCAAAAGGTAAGTTAGTCGCGCTTAGCAACTTAAGCGTTAAATAAGCCAAATGAAATCTTCAACCCGATAGTACAAACCAAAATGTTGCTATCTCAGTTATTTTTTTTTGGGGGGGGGGGTATCTCCTTATCGGACAGTGTAGATTCAAGATCAGACTATGCGTTCTGTGTAGTCTGATCTTGATCTATACTGTCGATAAAAAGTCCTTGAGTCGCGCTAGATAGCCTTGAGGTTAAACTATACATTAAACCCTCTTTTCCAGAGCTCTGCTCATAAAGTTACATGTCTAAGTTAGGAAAAGGTGCGGATAGGAGAAACTAAAAAAATCGCTGTTCCAGAGAGAGAGAGAGAGAGAGAGACAGACAGACAAACAGGCAGACAGACAGGCAGGCAGGCAGACAGACAGACAGACAGACAGAGACGGAGACGGAGACGGAGACACAGAGTGATTAGTAAAATAGTAAAATACGTAGCATTACCTCTTCTTTATTTTGGATAGTTCTGAATTATGTTAATTCCATCCTCAAACGAAATCTCCTCACTAATATGAGCTCTGTAGAGTCTACTTCTATTATGTAAAGTGCTTGTGACAGTATTTGAGGAAGGCTGGTACCCGTGTCAATAAAATGGAAAGTCAAAAGCGATAGTTGTATATATTCTATATGACATACGAACCCTCTTTAAACGATGACATTGGGCCGCACGAATATTTATCCCATAAAACGTTTATAACACTAGTGTTTTTTCTATACTTAGCCTGCTGAAGATAGAGCATTGAATTCGGTGAGCAAGAGTTTATTTCTGCATTCTAAATCTGTTATAAATCCCGCTGCTTTCTACTAAACCCTTTCGCATTCGCTGCAGAGGTATATACGAGCGTATGAAATATCCTTAACCCTTTACCAAACAATCCCTGGTTTTTACGACCCCGAGATAGAAGCCTTTGGAAAACATTGTGGGAAAAGGAGAAAATGCTGGTACCCAGCATTTTCTCCTTTTCCCACAATGTTTTCTATCCTGCTGGAAACAAGTTTCAGTTTTTGAGTTATGTTTATTTTGTCGTCTGCAAGTGCTTTGAATTTGGACCAGTATAATATTTTGTCGTTTGGTAAAGAGTTAATTAAGCAAAGACAGCGAAAGGATCAATAACGAAAAGACAAAGGTTGTATTCGATATACATGTATATGAAAAAGAAAAAGATCCTTACCTATCACACAATCACAAGTAAAGAAGTAAAGGTATGGGATAAGTATCTAAGCAACCAGTATTATTAGCCCAAATAAAATATGATAGAGATTAGAGACTCTCTTTTGGAGCAGATAAAGAAATTTGAGGAACTAGTTATTTGCACAGGAACTAGAAAACATATCAGCCATACGCCGTAAAAAGTGGGTATAATGCATCTGCAAAAAAGAAATGGACTATTATCAGCCTTCCTGGTCCACACAGGCTTACGTGGACTGAAACTTTTTGCTATCTTTAAATTAATTCTCTGTATGTCAAAGGACCAGCGTACCTCATGATTCAGGCGATTGTTAGCCAAAATGGATTTTATGGATCCATAATACTGTGATGACTTTCTTGGTATAATGCGTCACGGAGGTACATTTAACCTCGTTTTGCCAGAACATGGCTCATAATTATGCATGTTCTCTTGCTTGAGAATTAAGTTCAAAGCGTGTAGCCAATGTACAATATTACAGTATTATACGCCCTTCTTGCTGGAAGGCTTTCAAAATGGAGCTGGCCAACTATTTGGTTTTCGTCTGCAAATGAAAGAGACTCGTCTTTAGAGATAATTCAGTCTTGTGGGGACGAAGTGCTATGGAAACCCGTCCTGCCTTTACCCTTTGCCAGACAACCCCGAGTTAAACGGCCCGGAGGAAAAAAGCATTTGAAAACATTGTTGGAAAAGGTGGAAATGCTGGTAAGCAATATTTTCTCTCCTCAGTTCCGATAATGGATTCTATCCTTTAAAGGACAAAACCATTATTATGAGTCATAATAATTAATTTGTCGTCTGCAAACGCTTTGAATTTTGGGCCAGTCTAAAATTTTGTTCCTTGGTGGAGACTTAAACCTTTCCGGAGTGGTGAGTCCCTGAACATCCGCTATCCCTATGTTTTATCATTTTTAAACGTGTTCTGGTTTTTCATACAAATCATAGTCACAGTGTTGGTCGCGGACGAGTGGGCTACGTTTTTGTAAACCATGCCAGACCCGATGTTAAGGCCGGTGTACCTTTCTTCTTCCGAATTCAAAGACTTACCTTTAGACATGTGTGTCAATGAATATAGGATTAGAAGTGAGTCATGCTCTTTGAAAAGAGGGCTTTGTGCATCTGCAAAAAGTATCGACCATGTCAGCTTGCGCAGTCCGCGAAGGCTGACGTGGGTCCATTTTTTTTTGCTATTTGTGGGATTTCTGCATGCCCAAGGACCATTCTACATCAGGACTCAGTCGATTGTTAGACTAAATGTATAGACATTGTATGATATCCTCTAAATAAATGGCTGTCTGTATTTCATTGCTCTTGCAATATCGCTGTGGTTGTTAATTCATTCATTCAGGGTTTCTGCAGTTTTCCACGATATATCAGTCATGTCTCGGCGGCCAGAGCACGTATCCATCCGTATATTCCCGGAGTGCTATCACCAGAACTACGCACATCAAGGTATTGATCAAAGTGTGGAGAGCCCGACTCACGCAGCAGCTATAAGAGAGGTCACTGAATCTTCCGACGGGTTACAAACTATAGTTAACCCTTTTCCTGCTAAACAAATTCAATGAAACGTTCAAGCAGATAGTAAAAACAAATGAGCCGTGCTCTGACAAAAGAGGGCTTAATGCATCTCCGTGATGCATGATACCAAGCAGGTTATCACATAATTTTGGAGCCATTATATCAATTTTCTCTAACGAATGACTGACTTCTAAGTTAGAATGGTCCTTGAACATGCAGGAAATTGACCAATTGTGAAAAGTTTCGGCCCAGGTCAGCCTGCGCGGACTGCGCAGGCTGGCCTGGGTCGATACTTTTCGCAGATGCATCAAGCCCCCTTTTCACAGAGCGTGGCTCAAATGTTTTGTTTTTTCATAGGTATTTTTTTGCAGAAAACGTATCTCCTAATCGGACAGTGTAGATCAAAGATCAGACTGTACGTTCTGTGCAGTCTGATCTTGATCTAGACTGTCCTCAAAAGGTCAGTGAGTCGTGCTTAGCAGCCTTAGGGTTAACAGATACTGAGCTTAAGGAATGCCGTTCGCATACATATTTTTTCATTCAAGTAACACCGATTGTTAAGTGTAATGATTGACTGAATGTTTTTACGTCGCAATTTAGAGTATTTAAGTTACATCACCGCAATAGCTCATCTGCTTCCGGGTTATCTCCAGGTTTAGGCCAGTGCTCAGCAGTTCCAACTTGAACACTCACTACGAAACGCCAGAACCACGAAGACCCTTCAGTCTTCATCGGCTCAAGGTATGGAACTTTCAGTGGTGAAAGAGGAAAAGATCGTGTCGCGGCGGCTTTTATCAAAGCCTGAAAAAGTATTGGTATATGCTGCCAAGCCAGGGACTCAGACTCGCGACCCATGCATTGCGTTTATGCACTACCTACGATCGACTGCACTATACAGTTATACAAAGAGTAGCCGTGTAAAGTTGTAGACTTAACAGCAAAAAGTCGCAGATTTACAAGATTCAATAAATATTTACTTTAATGTGTCAAACATAGACACACTGCGAACTTTTATCGAGAGTAAATAAACTGTTATCCTTTCCTGTCAAAAATTAAACAGTTTATTGTAACGTCCCAATTTGAACCAGAGGTCTGAACAAATATGATCACGTGATCAATTCAGACAACAAAATCTTAGACTCATCCAACTTGCAAGCACTTGCAGACGACAACTAAGTTGTGGCTCCAGTGATGAGGTTTGTCTTTGAAAGGATAGAAATGGCCGATGCTCTGGAAAAAGTTGGGCCTAATGCATCTTCATGGTGCATTATACCAAGGAAGTCGTTACATATTTTATTGATCCATGAAATCCATTTTGTCTAATAAGCAGCAGAATCCAGATATAGAATGGTCCTTTGACATGCAGAAAATGTACAAACTGCAAAAAACTTCGACCAATGTCAGCCTACACGGACTACCCAGGCAAACATTTGTCGATACTTTTTACAGATGCATTAAGCCCCCTTTCCAGAGTATGGCTCAGATTTATTTTTGAGGGAAAAGAAAGGATGCTGTTTACCATATTTTTTTTCCTTTTCAAACCGTGTTGTTGATAATCCCCTTCCTCAGGGTCGTGTGGATCATTCCGTAAATGGTTGACCCATGGTCATACAGTCTTAAACAAGTGTTAAAAATAACACGAAAGAGCAGTATTTGGACGAATATAAAAAACTGTTTTAAACATGAGAAACAGCGCTGTAAAAGAGGCGATTGCTTATCATTATCTCGTTCACTCTGTTACTGTTTGCTAAAATTGAACATTACGACAGAGGCGTGTAAGTCCGGTATTTCAGTCGACAGATAAGAAAAACTCATAAATTGTTTTTTTGAATTTTCGTTCATTTGTCGTCGCCACCGGTTTCTAATACGCTCACAGAAGGCTGACATTAGTTAGGTCACGAGGGACAGTGCAAGATATATGACGAAACCAATCCGAAGGTGCACCTGGTTCTTTAACGTGCTCGGTCACACAGGATCTAGGTTTAAAGTTTCGTTCGAAGGACTTTAGATCGCAAGCCGTGGGAATCGAACTCACACCCTAAAGTGGCCGAGATTCGTCATATACAAATCTCATGCTCCAATTGAGCTATTCTGTCTGGTAGAAAGTAAAACAATAGATAGAGCGACATGACGACTTTTGAGCTACTTTTACAATTCATTTTTCTACTAGCGACTAATACCTGGACCGACTGTTCAATAACAAACTGACACCTTTAAAACAATTTCCATACTTTATGATGTATTTAAATGCATTTTAACATCCATATTGTTTACATTTGGCCGCTACTGGGGCTTTAACCCCTAAAGCACTGGAATCGATTTGAGTCGTTTTTGTGGACAGTATAGATCATGATCCGGTCGCACAGAACGTGATGTCTGATCTTGGATCTACACTGTCCGCTACTTCGTCACATATTCTGATCGAAATAACCTTTATCCCTTTACAACACATTTCTGAGTTTTAACCACTCTGAAGAGGATTTTGAAAATTTTGTAGGAAAGGGAGAAAATGCTGGTTACTAGCATTTCCTCCTTTTCCCACATTTTTTTTTTCTATCTTATCAAAGACAAATTCCATCATTTGAGCCATATTTAAATTGTCGACTGCAAATGCTTTTAACTAAGACAAGTCTACTTTTTTGTCGTGTGGTAAAGAGTTAAATAACAGTAATACTGATGTTTGTCCAGATTGAAAAGGTCTATTTCATTAATCAAGCGCTGTAAGGGTTAAATTTGAAATTAGTTCTACAATTCGTTGTCTGATAAAGTGTAAACCAGTAACGTAAAGGAACATCAACTCGTCAATTTCCGGTATAAATGAAGAGCTGGACGAGTGTCCTTGGGTTTTGTGGATTTGTATCGTGTCCCAAAATGTTTTTAGGCCCTTTGGACGTCTTTTAAGACCTTTCTTACATTGATATAATGCTCAGAAGGGTGTTTAATAGTGCCCGAAAATCAGCTGGTTGCGACTGCCGACTTACTATTACTCGGAACGTTAACTCGTCACCACTAGTAATGTTAACTCGTCATTTCAATATTTTCTTAAAATCTCACAAACTATTAGCTGTTTTTAACTTGAATGTCGCAGAACTGATTAGAACAATGATTACAAATGGTTAACAAGCAAATTTGATACATGTACAAGAGATGTATAGATGTAAAATGAGCCCAAAGATTTTTACAAGCTTATCTAATTGAATATTTTGATGAAAGAATCATACAGATTTCTAGGAAAATTAAACTTTACATTAACTTTTTTTTGAATTAGGTAAATATTTCGGATTATAGTTTTTGCAATTTCATTGTTTGAAAATTAAAAATGGAACACTTGTTAAAAATATTCTTAAGGACATATTATATGTAATAGTACTCTGTTCGATGAGCAAAATAATAATGTGCAAGTAAACCAAGGGTCACACAATTAAGTCATTTTTTCAAACCTCTGAAGTCATTTAAAACAATCAAACAAGATTGCTTGATGCATACAAGTAACAAGAATTTTTGCTACTTTATGTTTGGTTCAACAATTATCTGTTTGACAAAAAAAAAAAAACATGCTTAAAAGCACATTTTAATTGTTTAAATTTCTCTTCATCTTGTCTCAAACTGCAAGCTACACTTAGGATATATTCAATATCAAATGATTTAACCTTTACATTTTTGCTGACTTCATTTTCACATGTTACCTTTTACACCTTTAGTCCTTTATTGGCTTAATTTTAGTTCTCGATGTCTTTCTTTACCCTTTAAATAGCTTTTCATTCCGTTTCATGTAGAGCATAATTAACTTCTCTTTACTTAGCAGTAAGTGTAAGGTTTTCACAGATTTTTGTGCTTCGGTAAGAGTGTCATTTTTATTGTCTTCAATATCTTCTATTTGTAGAATTTACGTTTAGCTACTACTTTTGGTCTTGTTTTACATTTGTTTCAGTCTTAATCTTCAGTCTCTCTTGCTTTACCTTATTTTAGAGGTAATGATCCAGACTTAAGAGCCTTATACACAACAGTCATGTTTCCTATCGACTATTTTCAAACAGCATGTTTTGGCTTCGCCAGATCCTCTTGGACCGGTAGATCTTGCTAAGACATGGTTGTATTTTAAAAAAAAAAGAATGAAATGAATATTAAGGACAATAGATCAAAATTTAGCATAGAAGAAGTTCTTTAACTATATAGATGAAACTCTTTGAAACGAAACTTTGATGTAAAATCTGTAGCTTTTTGTTGAACACTGTAGTTTGAAGTTAGATTCGATATGCACAAAAATGTTAAAATTGATATCCTAAATTATTATTTAGTGTATGACAACTGTTATTTAAACAATTTTATCAATAAAATATGACACTGTTTCACGAGATTGCAATATACTGAAAAAGGAAACTGTTTTTAATTAAAATAAGCAAGGATGCAGGATTTGTTGCCAGTGTGGTCTTGTACCTTCTAAAATACTTCTAAATAGACTTAATTGCTGCCGAGATATATATTTGGTTCACATAAGGTCAGGAAAATACGTTTATTATGGTTTATTTTTATGTCAGTGGGTATAATATCATTCGAAATTTTCGACTAAAGTAGGGGAACACTAAGTCGTCAATTGGGTCCTAACTCGTCAGTTTTATTGCACCTTTATTTCATTGCTTTCAAAGGTTCTGTCCTATCAAAGAGAAGTAAATCTTGTCAGAATAATTATTCTAGAACATCAACACGTGGTTCTCACATCACTCATGTGTCTGAAAACTTTACTGGAAGCGTTCGCCCGAGACAGCTGAAATAGGAACTTGTCGTCGCCCAAGTCGACCCAATGGTCTGAATTTTGGTGGTTTTTTTAGAGGCTTTAAAGTCTGACACAAAGCAGTGGATGTGTATGTTATCTTAACCAGAATAAAGAAAATGTGTATACCTCTCAAAAGATGTGTGCCAGTAAACTTTCATGGGACGTCATCGAAGAAGAGATAACAAAAACAAAAAGTGACGAGTTAAGGTGCCTGCCGAGTTACTGTTCTTTTACGTTATTATTCTTGATATCAATGCTGGACGATTTTAAATAATTATCGCTAGATGCACCCTGGATTCGGTAACTTGACACAAAGTAAAACTGTCGTGGAGAGAAGTTAGATATATTAAAGCACTTTTTGCTATCTGTCAATTTTCTGCTTGTCAAAGGACCAGTGTACCTCATGAGTCAGTCGGTTGTTCGAGAGAAGTCTATTTATGGATCCCTAATTAGATGATGCCTTGCTTGGTACAATACATTACAGACATGCATTAAGCCCCCTTTTGCCAGAGCATGACTCATCTTTATTATTACTTTTTTAATTCATTGCAGATGATTAGGAATATTACACAGATTTGTTTGGTAAAGAGCTATTCTGCCCCGGGGCTGTTTCTATACGAGGATTCTTTGAAAGTCGTCTGCAACCAATTTTTTTTCGGGGGGGGGGGGGGGGAATGGGGGAAAGGGGTGTTCATGAATCAAACGTAGATAAGAGATAACCGTAGCAGCTTTCACCATAAAAACTTAGTAAATAGCTGGACTCGGCAGAATGAGCCTTTCAAATAAGGTATTTGAAGATGCTTTCATTTTAGTTCGTATTAGATCTAGCCGATTTGTGTACTTGAATTAAAGAGTAGCCTAACACTTTTGTGGTTAATTTGGTGGTCAGGTTATCGATTCTATAGTCTCATAGCAGTAAGGAGGTTTAGAGCAGCAATGAGTGACATAAAATTTTCTTTTTTTGTTTAGTTTTTGTAGTCTTTCGAAATCTAAATGCGTAATGTTATCTTAAAACTTCATCATTACCAAAATGCTGAGTATTTCTCTTTATTTTTTAGCCATTCGATACCGCTGAGACGCCCCCTGAATTAAGCAATATGGCGACATCCATGGGTAATCTGTCTGGAAAGATTGCGTTGATTACAGGTCACGGTTTTATTACTCTGTCTTTGTTGACAACATACGATTTCGAAATAAAAGCATAGTATTCATGTAAATGTATTGTTTGCATGTTAATTTGGTGCGATCTTCTCTTCTTTGCGAGTTTTGCAACATAGACGTAGTGGCGACCAATTTTATTTTGCCACATACAAGTTCGCCCAATATTGATTTCGTTCCTTGGAATTTCTACGATTTACTTTCAGTATCATATTAATATACTGCTAAAAGAATCTCGTGATTCTTATTTTAAAGGACATACTCCATGTCATAAACTTGATTGTTTGTATAAGTATCAATAATTGTGCTGCTATATTTCAATGTCTTCATTTTTATTACAGCCCTACTACTCACTTGAGATTTGGTGTTGTTATTTCCTCCATCACATTTGCTTGTTTTGAATGTTTGTTTTAGCTTTTTTGTCTGCAACATGATTTTCTTAAAAAAGCATTCAAGTAGTAAAATAATGCCTCATTATTACTATTGCAATTTTAGGGGCAAGTTCTGGTATTGGTGCAGCAACAGCCAAGCTTTTCTCTAAACTTGGTGCCACACTAGCTCTTACTGGCAGAAAAACAGAAAATCTTGAAAAAGTTGCAGCAGAATGTTCCAAAAAAGTATTTATTTTTAGTGCCAATTATTATTTCTGTAAAGTAGCCCTGTGACATTACACAGTCGTCCTTAATGGTACCGTGTCATTGATTATACCGCGTGTTGTATATTGGGTACTCGAGGCAAATCATTATTTACATTTTACACTTTACCTAACATTGAGTAACACATGTGTATTAGATAATATCCTGTTGTAAAAATGAAAGTAGAACGTAAGCTGTTGAATAAATATTGAACTGGTTAAATCCGTGTTTCATATGTTATTATCAGGCCATCAATACATTACACCGCGGTTGTCCGAAAAATACCAAATTTGCATACGTAGCACCACCTATCCACTGTTTACTCCATCAAATCCAAAGCAGAAGTGTTTTTGCATGGCATTGGTTAAAAAATACCAGATATGTCTTCATTAGTGATAAGTTACTGTCAATATTTACAAATTGCAATAATAAAGCACAATTTTCCTTCATATTTTGAAAATAATTACTCCCTATTCTTTATATAACTGATAATTCATGTTTGACAATTGAAAGTCGTCTGCTGTGACGTCATAGCCCTTGCCGGAAACAAAAACTATGGTACCTAATTCATTTTTAGCTCCACTGGCCGAAGGCCAGCGAGCTATTGTCATGGCGTTGTGTCCGTCGTGTGTCCGTCCGTCCGTCCGTCTGTTCGTCCGTTCGTCCGTGCGTGCGTCCGTAAACTTTTTCTTTAAAAAACTTCTCCTCAGAAACTATTGACTGGATTTTTACCAAATTTCACAGGAATGTTCCTTTGGTGGTCCTCTTTCAAATTCCTTCAAATAATTGTGTTCCATGAAGAATTCTGGTAGCCATGGCAACCAAAGTAAAAAACTTTTAAAAATCTTCTCCTCCCAAACCGCTATTTGGATAGCATCATTATTTTGCAGGAATGTTCCTTAGATACAGGTTTACAGAATTCCTTAAAAAAAAAAAGATCTGTCAAAAAACATGGCTTTTATGGGAGACTCATTTTCCTTTTATGGTATAAAGTAAAATCTTTGAAAAATTTCTTCTCTAAAACTATTCATTGGATTTCATTGTTGTTTTGCAGGTAAGTTCCTATGGTGGTTGTCTACCAAATTGTTTCTTCAGTGAGCTAAAATGCAGGATTGAATGATAATTGTTAAAAACTTCCTTTCGCCATTATAGAAATATCAGGCCTGTGGAGCGATACAGGCGCTCAAGCGCCTCTAGTTTAAAAATAAATTTTGTTTTCTTACGATTTTCCAAATTACAGGAGTTAATGTGGTACTGTAGTGGACTCCCTATGGTGCACCTGTAGTCAACATGGTAGCTTGACGTGGATATTTTTGTCTGAAAAACATGACTTAAACTTTGATAGCAACATTTATTGTAACTTTAAATGCATCATTTTATTACAGTATTGGAAAATAATACATGTGAGTTCTTTCTCTTGTAGTAAGTTTTCAGCGAAATTAAGTACTGCGGTACCAGCGAGGACCATCCTATGTACTAGTAATCAGTAGAAAATAGGTTTGATTTGGAACAAGAGGTTCATCCTTTTGTCCTAGGTCTCATCCTTTGCCAAACAACTAGTGTTTTCTCCTTTTCCCAAAAAATTCTCCATCTGTTGACTTACCTGATTATTTGTTGTCTACCATTGCTTTCAATATGAAAAGGACATCTTGTAGAAAGATTGATCCTCACTTACAGTGCTGGTCATATAGGAATTACCTTATTGAAGACACAAAAGATCCTCTACCTGCTACTTATGAAGCCAGAAGAAACAACATATATGTGAGCTTATGCTGTGTTTTAACTGAAGCACTGTCTAAAATTTAATATTATACCATTCAAATGAAGAAATAATCTGTATGCCGATTTGATTAACAGAAGTCAAGTTAGACACACATATACTTAGTTGCAGATGAGGTTATCAGAGATAAATAGTAACTCTTAAGATAACTGATTGTAGGTACAAGTACCTCTCCAGACATTTTGTTTCTGTGTGTTACAGCAGACTACTTTTGAAAACCTTTGAAAACACTGAGACACAAGAAATTGCTTGTTAAGAACAATTTCCCTTTTGCCACTATGTTTTTATGTGTGTTCATGACTTAATGTTGATGATCACTGCCATTTTGAAACTCGTTCACTGCAAGTTCATCCCTTTACCCTATGACAAAATTTTGGACTTGTCCAAATCAAAAGCATGTGCAGACAACAAATTAAATGTTGCTGAGATAGTGGGATTTGTCCTGAAAAGGCTAGAAAACATGGTGGGAAATGGAGAAAATGCTGGTTACCAGCATTTCTCTTTTTCCTACAATGTTTTCAAAAGCTTTCCTCTTCAGGGTTGTTGAAACTTGGGATTGTTGGATGAAGAGTTATTTCAGAAGAGTGAAGGATGGGGTCTTATAGTGAAGGAAGGGGTCTTATCGGTAGAAAATAAAATCAAAGTAAATTTACTTTTCTGATACTCAAAGGCTAGAAGTGAGAGAATACCAAACTTTTTTCTTTCTTTTTTTTCCTAGCCACTTCTACTCTCTGGAGATTTGGTGAGTGAGGAAGATACAAAAAGAATTTTAGAAGCTACAGTTCAACACTATGGTGGACTAAATATTCTGGTATATTATTTACATGAAATGGACAATGCAAGTCTGGTTAACCCTTTACCAAACAATCCGTTCCTTTACCAATCCACTCTTTATTAAACAATTGTAATGACCCTATGGAAAAAGGCTTTTGAAAACATTGTGGGAAAAGGAGAAAATGCTGGTAACCGAGATTTTCTCCTTTTCCCACAATGTTTTCTGTCCTATCAAAGACAAATCTTGCCATTTTAGCAATATTTAGTTGTCAACTGCAACTGCTTTCAATTTGGACTGGACTAAAATTTTGTTGCATGGTGAAGAGTCAACTGTTTACATGTACCTCACAGTAAAATTTTAGACTTGTCCAAATGGAAAGCATTTGCAGATGGCATATTGAATATTATGCCCTGATGATGGTATTTGCAGATGGTATTTGAAAACACTGTGGAAAAGGAGAAAATGCTGATTGTCATCACTTTCTCTTTTTAACAGAATGTTTTCTACCCTCTCAAATGACAATTTCATCATTTGTGCCACCTTTAATTTGTCTGCAAATGCTTTGAATTTGGAGCAGTGGAAAATTAAATGCAATAACTGGTTAAACTTGAATAAATACATACATGTATATGTACATTTTTTTTCTAAAACTTATAATCTGTTTAAGCTACAGATAATTTGTCTGAGCGCATAACTTGTTTCAAGCAAGATGATGATTTTTATGGCATTTATCATCTAAATGTATACTTCAGCACAATTACTAATTATTAGCAATATAGAGTATCACTTATAATTATTTCTAAAAAAGAACATAAACAGTTTTTTCCTTTTTTGATGAAAAAACCAGACACAGACAGTCCTTACCATAACAACACAGATTGTCCTCTTTACTGTTTAGACAAAACATAGAAATTTTAGACTTGTCTAAATTCAAAGTATCAGCAGACAACAAATTAAATGTGGCTAATGTGATGGATTCATCTATGAAAGGCTAGGATACATTGTTTGAAAAGGAGAAAATGCTCATTACCAGTATTTTCTTCTTTTCTCACAGTTTTTAAAAGGCTATTTTCCATAGAGAATGTTTTTAAAAACAAGGGATTGTGTCGGAAAGGTTGATATCTATGCATTCAACAACGTTTAAAAATGTTGAGGAGCAATTATTTGTTAAAGTCATTCACTCTTGCTCGTATTATGTTTTAGGATAGTTTTGTATGAATATGAGTTGGTTTGAAACACTTTTACAGGTGAACTGTGCTGGCATTCTGGAATTGGGAGGCATTGAAAACACATCTTTGGAACAGTATGATAGACTTTTCAATATTAATGTAAGGTAGGCATGATATGAATTTTTCAGGAAGTTCTTGAAATGTGCTAATTTAGTCCAGCAGGAATGAGAGTTTATTGTTGAAATACCAGAATGAATTTTATGTTCTTTATTTGCTGCTTATGAATTTAACGCTTTACCACACAATCCAGAGTTTTAACCACCCTGAAGAATAAAACTTTTGAAAACATTGTGGGAAAAGGAGAAAATGATGGTAACCAGCATGTTCTCCTTTTCCTGCAATGTTTTCTATTCTATTAAGGGCAGAAATCATCATTTTAGTTCCACTTAATATGTTTGTTTGCAAATGCTTTCAATTTGGTCCAGTCCAAAATGTTGTTTGATAAAGTGTAAATTAAAGTTGTATAACCATTTTTTAACATTATACAGTTAAACCTCGGTAGTTCGTAGCGCAAGGGACCAGAGGTTTTTGTAAGAACTAAACGTAGTATGAACCAAAAAGTGTGACTCTATTCTGATATTTTCAGTTCCATTTACGGAAATACACAATCAGATTTACGTAGCGAGCAGGCTTGCAGTACCCTAAACTGGTACCCACTATAATGTTTAGTTTAAATGTATTTATTTTACATCGATAGAGAAACAAGTTCTTACAACTTATACTTATCTCTCTCGATTCTGCTTCCTGGGAACTACACCAGTACTTGCGCCGAATGTGTGGGCCTATGAAAAATCCCAAAGTTGACACCCGCTCCCGGGTATCGAACTCAGGACCTTTTGGTTACGAGGCCGACGCTCTACCTCATGACCACGGACACCACGGACCCACTATAATGCTAGCTTTATGGATTGTTGGTTCACAAAGTTACGGTCCGATCAAGAAAAATTCTACAGTTGTATAAGAGTATCTATAGAATCGATTACAAAATCATTTTTGAATTTCATTTTTAGTTAGCGTCGTAAAAAAAAAAAAAAATCAGTCAATTCCATCCAAACGTTTGAAAGAAACCCGACCTTGAGCTACATCACTATCCCATGGCCATTTTGAAATTGAATCATGTGACCTTGCTGGGCTCGTCAAAAAATTATTGTAACGTGATACATTTGGCGCCAAATTGCAGTCACATGGTTATTGGTTTGAAAATATTGCCACATGATCTAGCAAATCACCTAAATATGTCATCTTCGGTTTGTTAGTAAAACTGTGTGTTAAAAAGGATTTTAGGGGGTGGGGTGAGTGGTGTTAATAAAGAATGTGTCAATTATATTGTTTTCACTTCTGGAATATTTCTTCCCATTCAAATCTTGTATTTTGAAGATAAAAGTTGCCTTCGGAGCGATATCCAAGTCTAGTTATTTTATGATGAAAATTGAAGCCAAAAAAGGCCGCTAGATGGTGCTGACGTTTATCATGATGAAAAAAAATATCTGTTGTTTTTGCAAAGGTTAAAATCATTTGGATTGATTTCTCTTTTGGAGATCAAGTCACTCAGAGCACTTCAGACTGTTATCATTTGTTTATCCCATGTCGGATATTTTGAGGAATTTTGGAATTGTTAATTGTCGTTTTTATCGATTAATTGGCGTTACAAACCAATTGACACCTTTAATTACATTTGTTGTTCAAAACTGATTCGTACCATTGACATCATCAATCAACAGGTGTGAAAATCAAGGTTGGTCGTGACTTTTCACATTTCGTAAGTTTGCAAGCGGATAAATTGACATACAAACTAAAGGTAGGAATATGTGTTGGAAAAATACTTTGGGGACATGAAATATACCACGAACTACAAACCACCAACGTGCGAAGTATCCGAAGGAATTAAACAATGATAAAGAAGGATAAATATGGGGACCGAAGATAGCATACGAACCAACACATAGCTGGGAACCAGTGATATGCGAACTAATGAGATTCCACTGTATTTTTAAAGTTATCAGCTGCAAGCATCTCTCAGGTTGTAATGAGTAAACAAAACCTTGCTCAAAGATATTTACGTAACACTTAAGCCCAGCCAGTTAGCTCAGTGGTTAGCATATCTGACTAATGACATGGCGGTTGCGGGCCTGATAAATGTTAGCAGCAAACTTTCTATACAGTGATTTTTTGCCTCTCACCTCTGAAGCATGTGAGATAAGTAGTCAGTAGCGTGGAAAGAAAGTTGTGTCATTACTGGTTTGAGGAAGCCAGGATACACATGCACTGACTGCTGTGATATGACCTTAGCTGTTAAAATGGCGTTAAACTCTAATGCAATCAAACTTAATCTTTAATGTGCCAAGTAAACACAACAGACATTTTCATTCTAGAAACCAAGCCCAAATAATTGCAGTGTCAAGGTTGCTCCATCGAGAATGTCTTAGCAAAGCGGACAGGGTAGATCAAGGATGGAACTGCATGTTTTGTGCATACTGATATTGATCTACACAAAAAACAGAGGCAACTAAAATTGTGAAAGGAGCATTTACTCTTTACCAAAGGACAAAATTTTTGGCCAGTCCGAATTTGAAGGATTTGCGAACAAACAAATATATGTGACTCAAAAATTGAATTTTGTGTTTGGAATGGTAGAAAATATTGTGGGAAAAGGAGAAAATGATGGTTATTCATAATACTGGTTACCAGCTCCTTTTTCCACAATGTTTTCAAAGGCTTTTTCCTCAGGGTCATTTGAATTTGGGATTGTTTTGTAAAGGGTTAATGTTTAACATCTAAGTGGGTTTAAATGGTATTTTCACTTCATTATACATAAAATATGCAAATGGAGCATGATATTTTTGTGACTATTGATCCACAGGTCCATTTACCACCTCACGATGCTTGCAGTCCCATATCTAGTCAAATCCAAGGGTAGTATTGTCAATGTTTCAAGTGTAAATGGACTGAGATCAGTAAGTATCGTTGCATTCTATGTGTAAGTAAAATACCGAATAGAGAATATTATATGAATTATAAACAGGAGAGGATAGTGCATGCTCCTCCACAGCAATTATTTGTTTTGGTAAAGTTCTCAATCAGCCTTTAACTTAGTTTTTTACTTCCTACATTTAAGTAAAACACTGAATAGAGGATTCTATATGAAGTATGCTCGGCAGAGGAAGAGTGCTTGCTCCTCAATGGCAGTAATTGTTCTGGTAAAATTGTCAATCACCCTTTAACCTAGTTATTTATGTACTTTGGTTAGTTACAATAGAACATGTCATTTCATTGAGTCATGCTCAAATCATTACATGCTCATGCCAAGAATGAGATTCTTTAACTGAAAGAGGCAGTATAACAATAGAATCAGAAGTTAATGTAATAAACATTTGTAAACATTTTTGTTCTTTGAAAATCAATAAAATAAAGCATTTTCATTAGCTGAAAAAGTACCGTTATAATGGACAATCTTCTGGGTTAGTCACTGGGATGTCTTCCTAGCCCATTTCTCTGCTGGTTGAATTAGGCTACCTATTAAACTCTAAACTTGCAAATTAGAAGATGTGCACACGAAATGATGGAAACAAAATAATTGCTATTTAACAGTAACAGAAAAAGATTATCTCCTTGGGAAAAGAGTTAATTTTCATTCAAGAGAGCTATAAAAAAAAAAAAAAAAAGATTAAATTATGTTCTATTCAGAGGATGGTCAAAATTTCTTTTCTGAACCAAAGTATTTTTCGTGTTTTCTTGGCTGTCTTAAAAGTAAAAACAGCAAGTTTAAGAAGTTTGGTAAATTTTGTTGATCAAGCTTAGACTACAAAAACAGACATCAGGGGTCCGTATTCACCAACCATTCTTTAAAACATTCTTAGTCTAATTATAGATTTAGAAAGTAATCCAATCAGAAGTTGTGTCACTTTCAAATTCAGAAAGTTCTTGAGAATAAGACAAAAAATATCCCTAAGAATAGTAGAATATGGACCCTGATCTTTGATATACATTGTGGAACATTTTGTGTGTTTTTTTCAAAAAACCCATCATTGCGATTGCAATATTTCATACTGATTTTTAGCTGACTGACTGACAATAATCCAATTTTGTTTGTTTGGATTATTAGGATGAATATGTTTTTCATATTAAACAGGCTCATTTTTTTGTTTTCAGTTTCCAAATACTCTTGCATACAACATGTCAAAAAGTGCTGTTGATCAGTTTACGAGATGTGTTGCTCTAGGTAAGTTCACTATTAACCTTTCACACAATCCTGATTATAAATGAATTTGATAAAGAAAGTGTTTGAAAACATTGTAGAAAAAGGAGGAAATGGTAACCAGCATTTTCTACAATGTTTTCTACCCTTCCACCAACAGATTTCAATTTTTTAGTCACATTTGTTGTCTGCAAATGCTTTAAATTTGGACAAGTCTAAAATTTCGTCGTTTGGTTAAGAGTTAACTGCGATAATGCATTTTGGTTCTAAAAACCCTAGCCTTTCTGTAGGTTATTTGAGATCCAAGGTTATATTCTACACATGTTTTTTTCTTTTGATTGAAATGACAAAACTGCTGTAGTAAGATCCAGATTTTCCATCCATATTTGAATAAACCCAACAGACATTTTTTGTCTAGAAATAAGATCCAAATAATGGCAATTTTGTGGTTGCTTTTCTCTAGTGTTTCAGCCAAGAGGACAGTTTAGAATAAATATTTTGCATGTTTTTTTGTAGACTAATCTTGATCTACACTGGCTGCAAAGGCATCTATAGTTTTGAAAGGTGCCTTGAGGGTTAAATTATCTAAGAGTGAAACCTGTGGAAAGTAGTACCGTGACACAAATATCAGTTAACTCTTTACCACACATTCCAGAGTTTTAACTACATTGAGAAAGAAGCCTCTTGAAAACATTTTAAGAAAAGGAGAAATGCTAGTAACTAGCATTTTCTTCTTTTCCCACAATGTTTTCTACCCGATCAAAGACAAATTCTATCATTTTAGCCATATTTGCATTGTCATCTACAAATGAGTCAAAAGATCCCATTTGTCATGTACTAATCTTTTTTAATTCAGGATTTGTTTCTTTTAAAAATTCTTCTTTAGAATCTTGCTGTCTAGAGATGTGTCAAACTGAACATGTCCTCTATTCACCAATCATTCTTAATAACACTCTTAGTCCAATTCTCAAGAATTGTCTGAATTTCAAAGTAACGCAGGTTCTGACTGGCTAAACTATTCTTGATTGGCTAAACTGAATGGTTTAGCCAATTAGAAATGGCCTTACTTTCTAAATCTAGAATTAGAATAAAAATGCATTTTAGAACAGTTGTTGAATAGAGCCCCAGGTTCTTGTATCTGAACTCTTGCTATCCATACTCTTTCAGACCTTGCCCCCAAACAAGTCCGTGTGAATTGTGTAAAGTAAGTACATATTAAACATTTTTTACAACCAATTTGTGTAAACCTAAATTGGAAGTACATTTTTTTCAAAGTTTGGAGTCTGGCAATTTCAACCTTTTATCAAATGATCTCGCTTTTTACTGACCTTGAGAAAGAAAGCTTTGGGAAATATTGTTGGAAAAGCAGAAAGAGCTGGTAATCTGCATTTTGTCCATGTCCCATGATGTTTTTTGCCCTTTAATGGACAACTTTCATTAGTTGAGCTATGTTTAATTTGTCGTCTGCAAATGCTTTTATCTTGGAAATGTCTAAAATTTTGACTTTTGGTAAGGACTGAAAGCCAGTCTTTCAAGATAAGAACACTTTCTATTCATGGCCATCTGTGAACCCCACAAAATTAATGCTTACCAGGGGTCTCTTGAAATAAGCCTCTTTGTCTCTCTGTCTGTCTTTCTGTAGGCATGCCCATAGAATTAGTAAACTCCTTCTTTGTCTTATGGTCATTGTTTTTGAAACTGTCTACTGTGTATAGTCTGCGGAAAAAAGCCTCTTTGTTTGTCTGTCAAGCTGTCTGTCTTTCCATCTGTCTTTCTATGGGCATGCCCATAGGACTGGTATACTTTTCCAGTATGTTTTTTTTTGTCATTACTTTGAAATGTTGCACAGTAGTTACTATATACCAAAAACTGTTGATGTGTAATATACAATTTTTAAATGTCTTTTTCTAACTGTTCTGGATTTATTTCTGCTTGAACTTGGACATTTTTGTGATTAATGCACATTGAGTTTGAGTTACAGTCTTCACAATTAAAGCCCTGGGGGGGGGGGGTTTAGTCATTTCTGTTGTAGAATCTGTGATAACTGCTGTAGTATAATGAATGCACGTTACTGCTATAAGATGACTGTAGATATTGTGTTAAGTCTGTACCAAACAACAGAATTTTAGACTTGTCCAAATTGGAAGCTTTTGCAGTTCACAATTTTAATGTGATTTAAATGATGGAATTTGTGTCCAAAATGATTGAAAGCATTGTGAGGAAATGCTGGTTACCAGCATGGAATTGTTAATTAAAGGTTTAAATCTTCACTATAGTCCAGGAAAAGCACAGGGATGTAATAAGCTGTATTGACTACTGTATTTAACTTCTTTTCCAGTCCAGGAGTAACTGTGACAGAACTACAGAAGAGAGGTGGATTGAATGAAGAAGCATATGCAAAGGTTCTTTGATAATTAGTCCTTTTTAAGTGCAGCATGGCTTGCAATGCAGGGGTTATGAGTTTGAATACTGGTTATAAATGTCCAAGCATTGATGAAAGTCATTAGAACGTGATATGCAGGTTATCAGCCTTTTCTCTCTTTCCCCCCAATGTTTTCAAAAGCCTTGGTCTTCATGGGGGTCATTTGGTAAAGGGTTCAAACGTTAAAAATTCTTAACTGCCTTATTACAATACCACATGCTTGTGAAGTAAAGTCAGTTTAAGTGTCAACACTTGGTGCATGTTGGAGCATTGATCCAAGAATTATTTAGCGATAGGTCTGATTCCTTTGAATCATTTAATGAACTCGTTGTTAAATGAGTTTTGGATATTAAGGAAGCAATTTTTGCAATACGGCGTAAAACACATTTCCATTGTAATCTGACCGTGTCCTTAGAAAATAGCTTTACACAGGTCGAAATAGCAGTGTAATTGGAAATAAGGAAATAAGGTCAAAATCTCTTATTACATTCTGTTACTAATAATAGTAACATTTTCTACCGAAAATGGTGTAATATCAGTGTCACGCGAGGGCAGATATGGTGGGGCAACGGGCTGATATCTGATATCCTGTCCATTGACAAGATATTTGTTCTAAATCTATAGCAACAGAACACTCGCTTGTAAACTAATGTTCTAAATACTCTTACATCCATTTTGAAAAAAGAAAATGGCTGAATCAGTCCATCAATCGCTAGCGGACAAATCTTCAGAACTACAGTCAATGATTGAATCGTTAAACCAACAAAGACATGAGAAATAGAGAATAGATTGTTGTTGTCTTGGATTGGGAAAGTTGATTGGACAAGGCGTAGTGTCTATAGGCTAGTAGTTCTACGAATTTTATCTGTTGAGTTGGGTGAACCGAGCCTGACCAAGTTTCATAATTCGAAGCACCAACCATCTAATCTATTTATCCTGTTTCTCAGTTGTGATCCGCATGACATTAAATTGAATATTTGGATCGGAGAAATACTCATGTCAACACCTTTTTAATTATGAATAAAAATGAAGAACTGTTTATTTAAAACGTCCTATATTGCATATATATGCAGCTCTATGATAGTGATGATGAATGGTGCATGATTACATAACGAACGTGACGTTTACCCGCAGAAAAAAGTTGTGTCGAATGGAAACAAGAATTTCTCTATTTTAAGTGTTTAAACATGTTAGAAAACAAAAAAGATCGAGCAATTGATCCATGAATGTAATAAACAGGATATTACACGGCTGATGAGGGCCGGAGAGTGATATCGGCCCGCCACCTCGAAATCTGCCCTCGGGCTAAAGCCCTCGGGGCAGATATCAAGGTGGCGGGCCGATATCGCTCTCCGGCCCTCATCAGCCGTGTAATAACCTCTATATATTTACTTTTTTCAGTTCCTGGAAAGATCCAAAGAAACCCATGCCCTTGGGCGACCTGGTGAGGCAGAAGAAGTGGCAGATTTGATAGCATTTCTTGCCTCAGATAATGCATCCTTTATCACAGGAGCCACCATACCTGTGGACGGTGGAAGGCATGCCATGTGTCCAAGATAATATACAGTGCCATTGGCTACTGAGGTTCTAGCAAAATATGTTTACAAACTTTTATTGTATCACACTTGAAGCCTGATCCTGGATTTACAGTTTGATATTTTATGAGATATTCTAGACTTGAAATTGAAACATTTTTGGCATTTCCTGCTGTCAGGTTCTTGCTGTCGGATTAACCCTTTACCACACAAATTTTTTTAATGACCTGAGAAAGACTGCTTTTGAAAACATTATGGGAAAAGGAGAAAATGCTGGTAACCAGCATTTTCTCCTTTTCTCACAATGTTTTCTACCTTAACAAAGACGGACATCACCATTTGAGCTACACTTCTTTTGTCTGCAAATGCTTTCATTTTGGTCTAATCCCAAATTTTTTCGTTTAGTGAAGAGTTAAGTTTTACAGTATGGTTTTATGCTAGTTATCTTTTACCAGTATATTACCTGCTCTATAAAATGAATGGCAGTACATATTAATGTGCCAGGAAACAGCATTTCTTTTCTTTTAGACTATATTCATTTTATTTATTCAGCACTTTTTAGGTAAACATAGGAGATTTATGAGAGTAAAGCAAAATTTATTTTGTCATTAAACAATATTAAAAATGCTGTAATTGTTCTTGTTTTGGGTGCATAAATCTTTACCAAACAATCTGATGTTTTAATGACCCTGAAGAAGGCTTCTGAAAACATTGTGGGAAAAATAGAAAATGCTGGTAATCAGCATTTTCTCCTTTTCCTACCATATTTACTACCCTATCAAAGACTAATCCTTTGAGGCAAATTTGAAATATTGACTGCAGATCCTTTCAATATGGACAAGTTTTCACTTTTGTCATCTATTAAAGAGTTAAATAACCTTTGCCCTCTGATACATTATCAGCTTCAGACCATTTTTTACCTCGTCTAGCAGCAGACTATTATTTAAGTAACAATGGCTACCAAAGTAAACAAAGCCTGTGTTAATATGCATTTGTATTTAAATCGTATTATTCAAAATTTTGGAAATCATCGTGACGATGACAATCTGTTATTGTGCAGTGGGTCCAAGTTTTAGTTAATTGCAGAGAAATTAATTTTAAAACTAGGTTAAAAGCTGCCAGGTCACACTATCTTTTGATTACTTTTTGCGTGATTTTAAAATTCTTTTTTTTTTTGCCAGTGACTAACACTTTGACCAACCAGATTATAACAGATAGTCATCTTCTCAATATTTTCCATACTTTCAAACAGTATGATTTAAACTGAAATGCATTTTAACACCTGCATTGACTTTTTTGGCAGCTAATGGGCCTTTAATAAGATTTTCGAAATCACTCATATTAGCAAATTTCTCCTATTGCCACATAGTGTCAATATTACTTCCGTGCAGTTCTTGACACCCATGTCAGGGTCTTTTTTTACTTAATTGAAACTGTCCATTTTTTAGTAGATTATCTCAATTCCAGACAACAATGGTTAACCCTTTACCAAACGACAAAATTGTAGACCAGTCCAAATTGAAAGCATTTGCAGACGACAAGATTAATATGGCTCAAAAGTTGAAAATTGTTTTGAGAAGGGTAGAAAACATTGTGGGAAAAGGAGAAAATGCCTTCTTTCTCAGGGTCCTTAAAAGTCGGGATTGTGTGGTAAAGAGTTAAGACTCATCCATATTATAGCATTTGAACAAGACTAAACGAACCATGCTCTGGCAAAAGGGATATTAGTGCATCTCCATGATGCATAGTACCAAGCAAGTCATCACATTATTAGAGATCCTTAAAAAAACATTTTGTCTGATAAGGGACAGAATCATGAGGTAGACTGGTCTTTTGACATGCTAAAAATTGACCAATAGCAACTGGTGTAGGCTGACCTGCATCAATACTTTTTGCAGATGCATTAAGCCCCTTTTCACAGTGTATGGCTCCAAGCCCCTTTTCACAGAGTATGGCTCAAATGAATTTGACAGCATGTCCTTGAAAGGGTAGAAAAAATTGTGGAAAGGTTGTTTGATTGAATGATGTTTAGGCCACTTTCAACATTACTGCAGTCATACCATGGCAACAGCTCACAAATACATTAATTTTTATGTCTTGGGCTTCACCAGTACTAGACAAGGGCTCTGAAATGTCTCACCCAAGGACATTTCCATGAAAAACTCATTGCTTCAGGTTATGAGCCCCAACCTTTACCACTGAGTCAAGTAGGATCCCTATTATGGAGGAAGGGAAATTGCTTGTTACCAGTGGTTATCAGCATTTTCTCCTTTACACATATTGTTTTCAAAAGTCTTATTTCTCAGGACTGTAAAACCATGAGATTGTTTGGTAAATGGTCAAGACATGTACATGAAACAGAAAATACGAGCAGGAAGTCTAGAATTCAGAGTTTATTAGAAAAAAAAAATGCTACAAATTTATTGGCTTATTACAATAGTTATCAAAAAAGAAAAATTAAACTATTTCTATAAACTGTTAATTTTACAAAACAATCCAGTGTTTTATCAGCTCTGTCATATAAGCTATTGCAAACTGTGAGAAATAAAGAATCTGAGAATTGTAGAAATTAATGGTAACCAGTATTTTCTCTGTTTCCCACAATGTTTTCTACTCTATCGATGATTTATTTCATATTTTGAGCACAATATTTTCTACCCTGTCAAAGAATTATTTCACAATTTAGTTTAATTACAGTGTATTTGTTTTACATTGATTGACAAAACAAGTTCTTACTACTTATACGAGGGTTGTTCGGAAAATTCGTAGAATTTTGTTATATCTCTAGAATTGTTCATCAAATATACATGAAATTTGATATGCATGAACCTTGACTTATCCTTAAGCAATTTTTAAAAAAAATAATAGAAAATCGAATACAGAAATCAGATATATGGGTTGTCGTAGCAACGTCATCATGGGTACCCGGAGCAGTCAGTAAAATACCTATTTTTGGATTATGTCTTTGAAGAAATAAGCATAATTTCCGTATGTTTGCTCAATGTCAAAAAAGCGCGGAAACGTCAAGCGATAATTCGACAACATTACATCATTTTCTGAAAATTTCAAAACAATTCATTGTTCCGAAACAAAATTATAGTGTTTTCGTAATCTATCTGCGAAAGTTGTTACGGAAAAATCATGACGTCGAACTGTGGCGTTGAGTTGCGGAGTGTGGTGAAATTCTGTGTTGCACTTAATAAATCACCAACAGAAACACTGCGAATGATAAAATCAACAGGAGCATATGATAAATGTAGTCCAGCTTTTGTCTACAAATGGCATTCGCATTTTAGGAGTGGAAGAGAATTTAGTAATGACGATTCCAGGAGCGGTCGACCTGCAGTCGTAACTTGTTCGATTAAGAAGTCGGTAAAGGATATAGTTCAGACCGACAGAAGAACCACTGTCAGAACTATTGCTAATGAACTCGGTGTTTCGTGCTCAACAGTACACAGTATACTAACTGAGGAACTTGGCATGTCGAAAGTGAGTGCTCGGTGGGTACCACGATTACTCAAGGAAAATGAAAAGGAGCGCCGCGTACACTTTTCGCACAAGTTTCTTCACCACTACGAATCTGTTCGAAAGAAGCGCCCACACATGTCTCTGGACAGAATAATTCTACATCAGGATAATGCCCCGAGGCACAGAGCAGAATCTACACAGCTTGAGATTAGTTTACTTGGTTTTGAAGTATTGGATCATCTGCCATACAGTCCAGATTTGGCTCCTATGGATTTCCGGGTTTTTCCTGAGTTGAAGGTGAGTTTGCTTGGAAAGCGATTCGATTCAGCAGAGGAACTTACAAAACAGACTCAAATTGTTGTATCGTCACTAACTGAGGACTGGTACATTGAAACTTACAACAAATGGATGACCAGACATAAGAAATGCATAGATATTGCTGGTGACTATGTTGAGAAAGTGCGACGATCGCTTGATGTAAACGACGCTCGCTTGATGTAAACGACGCTCGATGATTACGCGATGTCATATTGACTTCGGCGTGCTCCGGGTACCTCTAACATACTCGTTTTAAATAGACATAATTTTCGTGTGATGTAGAGCATCGTTTTGGTTTTCAGAGAATTTATAGAAGAGATGTTGAAGTTTAAGTAGGTATAAAATTCTTTGTAATACTGAGAATATTGTGTGATTTATAACAAAAATTCTACAAACTTTCCGAACAACCCTCGTACTAATCTCTCTTGATTCGGCTTCCTGGGTACTACACCAGTACTTGCGCCAAATGTGTGGGCCAATGAAAAACCCCAGGTGTTGACATCCACTCCCAGGTATCGAACTTGGGACCGTATGGATACAAGGCCAACGCTTTACTTCACATCCACAGACACCCCAAATTATTTCATATTAAGAGCCACAACTTGTTTGTTGTCTGCATGTGTTTTCAAATTAGACAAGTCTAAAATTTTGCTGTGTGATCAGAGTCTATTTTGAGCAATTGTACTGATGAAACGATTTTATCATATAATGTGACACAACACTGCCTGGATGCTATACCAAACAGCAAAATTTTAGATACATCCAAATCGACGGTATTTGCAAATGATGGATTAAATATTACTCAAATGATGATAACTGTTTTCAAAAGGGTAAAAAAAATTGTGGAAAAGAATAATGTTTATCAGCATTTTCTCCTTTTCCCACAATATTTTCAAGAGCAGTTTTCTTCGGGGTCCTTAAAACCTAGGATTGTTTGGTAAAGAGTTAATAAATTCCTTTCCCAAACTACAAATTTTAGACACTTCTGAATTCAAAATATCTGCAGACAGCAAATTTAAACTTGGTTCAAATGAGCATAAAATCTCTCATAGGGTAGAAAACATTGTGGGTCTTGGAAAAAGGAGAAAAGTCTGGTTTCATAAGCTTTCTTCTTCTGGCTCCTTAAAATTGGCGATTGTTTGGTAAGGATTAAATCTTGTTATACTGGAAATTATGGAGACTTAATAAAGTGGAATAATTAGATGCAAATACTTACTCATGCATTACTTTAACTCTTTACCAAACGACAAAATATTAGACTGGCCCATATTGAAAGCATTTGCAGACAAAAAATTAAAAATGTCTCATTTTATGAAATTTGTCTCTGAAAGGATAGAAAACCTTGTGGGAAAAGGAGAAAATGCTGGTTACCAGCACTTTCTCCTTTTCCCACAAGGTTTTCAAAAGCTTTTCTTCCCAGGGTTGTGAAAACCAGGGCTTGTTTGGTAAAGAGTTAAATAGATATGGGTAAGAGTGAGACGTAATTCATTGAATACCAGTGTGATGAATTTGAAAGCATTTTAATCAAAGCTTATGTAATTGTACACCTTGAAACCAATCTAGCTGCAAATGGCAAAAAAAAAAATCATAAATAATATATATAATAAAAATCATGGAGTAATACAAGAATGTGAAAAATTTTTTGCTATGGGAGAAAGTGCTCAATTCAATGCTGCGGCAAACTGAAAAAAAAAAAAAGCGATGTCTGATTACAGTATGCTCACCTATTTGTATTGCCTTATAATTAATACCTATTCAGTTGTGAAGTTTCATGTTACCGGTTACCACATAACTTCATGCAAAAAGTAACTTTAGGGAAGATTATTCACATGCAGTAATACAGGCAGTCATATATCTATTAAAAGGTGAAAAACATTGTGGGAAAAGGAAAAAAACTCTGGTGACCAGCACTGTCCTCCTCCCACAATTTTTTAAAAGCCAGGGTTGCTAAAACAGCAGATTGTTTGGTAATGAGTTATGGAAAATTTATGATAACATTACATATATTATTATGCAACAGTAAAACTAGTCTTACACATGTAAAATAAATTAATAAACTAAACAAGAGGGCCATGATGGCCCTGGATCGCTCACCTGAGTCAATAGGCGAAATTTCACTCCACGTGCAAAATTTAATTTCTGGCCAATTGTCGGGTCAATTGAGCTTAAAATGTGGCATCTAGAGCATCCACAAGAAATTTGCGTAAGTTGACCTAGTGACCTACTTTATCACCATACGTGACCAAATTTAGAACTCATCAAAATATTTATCAAGACAAACATTCTAAACAGTTTTCAAGTTAATTGAGAAATAAATGTGGCCTCTAGAGTGCCCTAAAGGTATTTCTTTAATTTGACCTAGTGACTTAGTTTATGATCCCAGGTTACCCAATTTCAAACTCATCCAATATTTCATAAAGACAAACATTCTGACAATTTTCAAGTCAATTGAGCAATAAATGTGGCCTCTAAAGTGCCCTAAAGGTATTTCTTTAATTTGACCTATTGACCTAGATTATGACCCCAGGTGACCCAATTTTGAACTCATCTTAGATTCCATCAAGAGAAACTTTTTAACAAATTTTCAAATCAAATGAGCAAGAAATGTGGCCTCTAGAGTGCCCTAAAGGTATTTCTTTAATTTGACCTAGTGACCTAGTTTATGATCCCAGGTGACCCAAATACAGACTCATGTGAGATTTTATCAAGACAAACATTCTGACCAATTTTCAAGTCAATTGAGCAAAAAATACGGCCTCTAGAGTGCCTTAAAGTTATTTCTTTAATTTGACCTAGTGACCTAGTTTATGATCCCAGATGGCCCAAATCCAAACTCATCCGAGATCTCATCAAGACAAACATTCTGAGCAATTTTCAAGTAAATTGAGCAATAAATGTGGCCTCTAGAGTGCCCTTAAGGTATTTCTTTAATTTGACCTAGTGACCTAGTTTATGACCCCAGGTGACCCAAATTCAGACTCATGTAAGATTTGATCAAGACAAATATTCTGACCAATTTTCAAGTAAATTGAGCCAAAAATGTGGCCTCTAGAGTGCCCTGAAGTAATTTCTTTAATTTGACCTAGTGACCTAGTTTATGATCCCAGGTGACCCAAATCCAAGCTCATCCAAGATTTCATCAAGACAAACATCTGAGCAATTTTCAAGTCAACTGAGCAAGAAATGTGGCCTCTAGAGTGCCCTTAAGGTATTTCTTTAATTTGACCTAGTGACCTAGATTTTGACCCCAGGTGACCCAATTTTGAACTCAGATTTCCTCAAGAGAAACATTTTAACCAATTTTCAAATCAATTGAGCAAGAAATGTGGCCTCTAGAGTGCCCTAGAGGTATTTCTTTAATTTGACCTAGTGACCTAGTTTATGATTCCAGTTGACCCATATACAGACTCATGTGAGATTTTATCAAGACAAACATTCTGACCAATTTTCAAGTCAATTGAGCAAAAAATGTGGCCTCTAGAGTGCCCTAAAGGTATTTCTTTAGTTTGACCTAGTGACCTAGTTTATGATCCCAGGTGACCCAAATCCAAACTCATCCGAGATTTCATCAAGACAAACATTCTGACCAAATTTCAAGTCATTTGAACACTAAATGTAGCATCTAGAGTGCCCACAAGGTATTTCTTTAATTTCACCTAGTGACCTAGTTTATGACCCCAGGTGACCCAATTTTGAACTCGCTGAACATGTTGTGCTCAGTTGGGCTAACAAACTTAGAACAGTTCACTACATACCTAATATCAAAGCTCCAAACCTTCCAGTTTCACAAAAGAAGAATTTTTTTGTTCTTATGTTCAAACTTGTGACCCCTGGGGTGGGGCCAGTTTTGATCCCAGGGGCATCATATGAACAAACTTGGTAGAAGTCCACTAGGAGATGCTACATACCAAATATCAAAGTTCTATGCCTTCCAGTTTCAGAGAAGAAGAATTTTAAAGTTTTCCTTCTTTGTTCCTATGTTCGAACTTGTGACCCCCGGGGTGGGGCCAGTTTTGACCCCAGGAGCATCATATGAACAAACTTGGTAGAGGTCCACTAGGAGATGCTACATACCAAATATCAAAGCTCTATGCCTACCAGTTTCAGAGAAGAATTATTTTAAAGTTTTCCTTCTTTGTTCCTATGTTTAAACTTGTGACCCCCGGGGCAGGGCCAGTTTTGACCCCAGGGGCATCGTATGAACAACTTTGTAGAGGCCCCCTAGGAGATGCTACATACCAAATATCAAAGCTCTGGGCCTTCCAGTTTCAAAGAAGAAGAATTTTAAAGTTTTCCATTTTTTGTTCCTATGTTCAAACTTGTGACCCCCGGGGTGAGGCCACTTTTGACCCAAGGGGCATCATATGAACAAACTTGGTAGAGGTCCACTAGCAGATGTTACATACCAAATATCAAAGCTCTATGCCTTCCAGTTTCAGAGAAGAAGAATTTTAAAGTTTTCCTTCTTTGTTCCTATGTTCGAACTTGTGACCCCCGGGGCGGGACCAGTTTTGACCCCAGGGGCATCATATGAACAAACTTGGTAGAGGTCCACTAGGAGATGCTACATACCAAATATCAAAGTTCTATGCCTTTCAGTTTCAGAGAAGAAGAATTTTAAAGTTTTCCTTCTTTGTTCCCATGTTCGAACTTGTGACCCCCGGGGCGGGGCCAGTTTTGACCCCAGGGACATCATATGAACAAACTTGGTAGAGGTCCACTAGGAGATGCTACATACTAAATATCAAAGTTCTATGCCTTTCAGTTTCAGAGAAGAAGAATTTTAAAGTTTTCCTTCTTTGTTCCTATGTTCGAACTTGTGACCCCTGGGGCGGGGCCAGTTTTGACCCCAGGGTCATCATATGAACAAATTTGGTAGAGGTCCACTAGGAGATGCTACATACCAAATATCAAAGCTCTACGCCTTCTAGTTTCATCAGAGAAGATTTTCAAAGATTTTACTCTTTTTTTCCTTTTGGTTGCCATGGCAACCAGAGTTAGTGGTGGAATTCAATCTCTTGAACAACTTTGGTAGAGCTTCACCCAAGGAACATCCCTGCCAAGTTTCATCAAGATTGGCCCAGTGGTTTAGGAGGAGAAGATGTTTAAAGAAATTACGGACGACGCACAACGGACGACGGACATTGGGCGATCACAAAAGCTCACCTTGAGCACTTCGTGCTCAGGTGAGCTAAAAAGGTGTTTTAGAAACACTGTACAATTACGTTGGGACGGAACAACAACTGACCTACTCAAAGTCTAAAAAGGATCACATAAAATAGGACGGAAAAAGAATCGATATATTGATACTGAAAAAAAAACAGCAACAAACATATATGATGGGATTGACCAGCGAATCACACACGAACAATGTAAAAACAAGACAAACATTCTGACCAAGTTGCATGAGTATCAGAGAGTAAGGTTTTTCTAAGATTTGGCCCAATAACCTTTTTTTTTGACCCTACATGACCCAATTTCTATTTGTCTAAGATATCATGAAGACAAACATTCTGACCAAGTTTCATAAGTATCAGGCTGAATATGTGGCCTCTAGAGTGCACACAAGGTTTTTCTCAGATTTGGCCCGGCGACTAGTCTCAATAATGAGACGCTACAGTGATTATTTTCATATTTGGACATTTATTGTGCACCATCCTGTCTCAAGTCCATTGAAAATTTTCCGACAGCAAAGATAGAGCGCTATACTGACTTTCTACTTTGCCGGTTCTGTATTGCAGCAAAATGCAATTCACTTTCAGTTCCAAACGTGACCAAAGACAAATTATTAAACCTTTCATTACCTTAAGAGCTTGAAGAAGTCTTTTATAACATGTAAATCTCGGAAGAAAACTGGCGAAATCTATCGTGTGTGGCGGCTATTTTGTTTGTTTTCGGCAACATAAATTACTTGAGTAACAGATGAAATAAACTGTTTTTTCTTATGTTAGGCTTTTAAATTGAAAATATTTGTATTTCAAAGGAAGGATTATTGAATATGCAAGCAACAGGTATGTTCAAATCCTAGTTTTGTGCTCTATTTGTGAAATTATTAGAGTTCAAACTTGTGTACAAAATCTGTGCAGAGACTTCAAATGTTTTTGTCTGGATCGTCTCTCTACTCAGAGGCGACCAGTCAAAAAGTAACATCACCTTTGGGGACAGTGATCTGTACTAGCACGGCGACCTACTTCTTGATGGAAAGCGACCCAATTTTAATTGTCCCAGATAACACCAAGACAAACATTTACAAGGTTTCATGAGTATCAGGCTGAAAATGTGGCCTCTAAGTGCATACAAGATTTTACTAAGATTTGGCCTAGTGACCTACTTTTTGATCTGAAGTGACCCTATTTCGAATTTGTCTGAGATATTAAGACAAACATTCTCACTGGGTTTCATGAGTATCAAACTGAAAATGTGGCCTCCTGACTGCACACAAGGTTTTTCTAAGATTTGACCTGGTGACCTACTTTTTAGCCAAACATGATCCAATATCGAATTTGAGATATTTTTAACACAAACATTCTGACCAAGTTTCATGAGTATTGTACTGAAAATGTGGTTTCTAGAGTGCACACAAGGTAATTTTTGACCCCATGGACGATGCACAATGGACACAGCACTATCACAAAAGCTCACCTTGAGCACTTTGTGCTCAGATGAGCCAATAGAAAATCTACTACAGCTACTATAGAATAACATGAAAGACACCTAATAATGAGATAGTAAGTTACTTTGATTAACTCTATCAGATGGCAAAATTTTGGACTTGCCCAAATTCAACATATTTGCAGACAACATGGTGAAGGTGACTCAAATGATAGAATTTGTCTTTGAAAGGGTAGAAAACATTGTGGTAAAAGAAGAAAATGCTGGTTATCAGCATTTTCTTCTTTTACCACAGCGTTTTCAAAGGCCTTCTTCCTCAGTAGTTAAAACATGGGATGCTTTGGTAACGGATTAACTCTTTACCACACCATCCTGACTTTTAACGACCCTGAGAAAGAAACCTTTTGAAAACATTGTAGGAAAAGGAGAAAATGCTGGTAACCAGCATTTTCTCCTTTTCCCACAACGTTTTCTACCCTTCCCACAACAAATTTCAATTTTTGAGCATACTTATTTTGTCGTCTGCAAATGCTTTAAATTTGGACTAGTCTACTATTTTTGCATTTGGTAAAGGATTAAATGACAAATTTTTTATTACATATGAGCTACATGCAAAAAGTAATGGTTTGCTTCCAACCACATTCACAGAAAAGAAACATTGTGGCTGTCAAAAACATTGCTTATTCTCCATTTGTCACAATTTTTTCAATGGTCATGCGGATTATGTCCAAATGAAAGACAAACCTACAAAACATCTCCAAATCATATTGGTCTATCTTTTTATCTTGAGCGTTCATAATGGCTCTCAGCTGTCATGTGGAATATGTCTAAATGAAAGATACATGTAAATGATAAATTGACTACAAATAATCTTGGTCTATCTTAACATCTTGAGCTTTAATAATGGATTTCAACAGTCATGTGGAATACATCCAAATGAAAGATTAACAACAAATTCTCTTCAAATCATCTTAGTCTATCTTAATACCTTGAGCTCTCATAACTGCATTTCAACAGTCATGTGGAATATGTCCAAATGAAAGATAAATGACAAATCATCTCCAAATCATCTTTTTCTGTTTTAATATCTATAGCTCTAACAGGGCTTTCAATAGTCAGGTAGAATATGTTCAAATGAACAATAAATAACCAATTCTCTACAAATTATCTTTAACTATCTTAATAACTTGAGTTCTAATGATGGCTTTTAACTTTCAAGTGAAATATGTCCAAATGAAAGATAAATGACAAGATGTCTACAACTCATCATGGTCTATCTTGATATCTTGAGCTCTCATAATGGATTTTGAAAGTCACGTAGAATAATTATGTCCTCATGAAAAATAAATAATAAATCCTCTAAAAATCATCATGGTCTATATAAATATCTTGGTCTCTCATAAAGGCTTTCAATAGTCTAGTAGAATACATGTACGTCCTAAATAAAGATAAATTAAAAATCGCTACAAATTATCTTAGTCTATCTTAATATCTTGATCTCTCATAAAGGCTTTAACCCTTTACCAAACAACAAAATTTTGGACCGGACCAACCTGAAAGCATCTGAAGTCAACAATTTAAATGTAGCTCAAATGATGATTTCCATCTTTGATAGGGCAGAAAACATTGTGGAAAAAGGAGAAAATGCTGGTTGCCCAGCATTTTCTCCTTTTCCCACAATGTTTTTAAAAGCCTTCCTTCCCAGAGTCGTGAAAACCTGGGATTGTTTGGTAAAAGATTAAATAGTCTAGTAGAATATACCCAATTGAAAGATCAATAAAAATATCACTACAAATCATCTAGGTCTATCTTAATATCTTGATCTCTCATAAAGGCTTTAAATAGTCTAGTAGAACATATCCAAATGAAAAATAAATAGAAAATCTCTTCAAATCATCTTGGTCTATCTTAATATCTTGAGCTCTCATAAAGGCTTTAAATAGTCTAGTACAATATATCCAAATGAAAGATAAATATAAAAACTCTACAAATCATCTTGGTCTATCTTTATATCTTGAGCTCTCATAATGGTCTCCAACATCTCTTCCAGTTTGAGCATATCTTTCTTGACAGACTTCACAGTGTTCTTGATCTTGTCCACTTTCTTCAGCACCTTCTCCTGGCTCGCTTTTATCTGGCTGTCAATCTGTCAAAATACAGTCCATCTGTATTATCCCTTTACCAAAGGACAAAATTTTAGACTTGCCCAAATTGAAAGCTTTTGCAGACAACAAATTCAGTTTACTCAAATGATAGTAATTTTCTTTGAAAGTACAAAAACATTGTGGGAAAAGGAGAAAATGCTGGTTACCAGTATTGTCTCCTTTTTCCATGATGCTTTCAAAAGCTTTCTTCCACAGGGTCGTTAAAAGTTGGCATTGTGTGGTAAAGGGTTATGCATGCACTGAAGGGAAACAGAAAATGTGCTTGCTTAACCCTTCACCAAACAATAACAGACTATAACCAACATGAGTAAGCTGTTGAAAAACTTGTGGGAAAAGGAGAACATTTCGTTTACCAGCATTTTCTCTTTTGTTTTTAACAATATTTTTTAAGATTGCAACATATTTATTTTTGTATACATGCATATTTATTCTTGGGTTATTTCTGTATACACACAAAGCAGCTGCTACTGTCAGGGAGGAAACTAAGGACAAACAAACTGGACAGGAGACAAAATAGTTTATTTAACTCTTTACCAAACGACAAAATTTTAGACTAGTCCAAATTGAAAGCATTTGCAGACGAAAAAATAAATGTGACTTAAAAGCTGAAATTTGTTATAGGAAAGGTAGAAAACATTGTGGGAAAAGGAGAAAATGCTGGTTACTAGCATTTTCTCCTTTTCCCACAATGTTTTCAAAAGTCTTCTCTTCCAGGGTCGTTAAAACTCGGGATTGTGTGGTAAAGAGTTAAACCTTTACCAGACAACGAAAATGTAGACCTGTCCAAATTGAAAGCATTTGCAGACAATGGGCACAAATGATGGACTTTGTCTTTGATAGAAGAGAAAACATTGTGGGAAAAGGGAAAACATTGTGGGAAAAGGAGAAAATACTGGTAACCAGCATTTTCTCCTTTTCTCACAATCTTTTTAAAGGCTTCTTCCTCAGAGTCATTAAAACTCAGGATTGTGTAGGAATGAGTAAAAACAGACAAAGCTGTTATACCTCTTTCTTTGGGTTAACCTCTTCCTCTGCTTCTTCCGCAGTGTTAAAGTATACAGAATGTTCATCTTTGTAATAGCGACTAGTAAATTTCAGTGAGATTCTCTCAATATCCAGTGTCAGACTAACCTGAAATGTAAAGATTTGAATGTTCTAAAGATACATCTATACTCATTTTCAGGCAATTTTCATTCAGATTTTAACCCATTTCATCCTGGTTTCATGAAACTATAATCATTCTTGTATCTTCATGCCAAATGTTGCCCCTGATGGCTGCAAGACTGCACAGATTAAGATGGATAGAAAATTCATTTCATGTTTTGGAGGTCTTCAAAGCAATCGCTGTTGTCCTTTCAGGTTTTAAATGGGGACAAATCCCTTGTGTTTTTATATCCCTTACACCATATATATTCTTAATTTACTTATGTTTACACAGCTTAGCCATTCTACACACTTTCAAGTTTTAACAATGTTTTTTCTCTCCAGCTGTAAGGATGTATCTTTAACGTTTTACCAGATAATCCCGAGTTTTAACGACCCTTGGAAAGAAGTCTTTTGAAAACATTGTGGGAAAAGGAGAAAATGCTGGTAACCAGCATTTTCTCCTTTTCTCACAAATGTTTTCTACCCAATCAAAGAGAAATTGCACCATTTGAGCCACATTGAAATTGTCGTCTGCAAATGCTTTCAGTTTGGACAAGGCTAAAATTTTGACGTCTGGTAAAGGGTTAAATGAGAACTATAAATACTTAACCAAGATGTGTGTTTGTGGAAAAAAGAAAAACTACATACATTACCTCTGAGGCTGCTATAAAGTGAGTCTCAAAGAGCTTCTCCTGAGACTGTCTTTTTCTCCTTTGTTTTTGAAAGCCCTTTTCTTCGAGGTTATTTAAACTTGGGATTATGTAGTATAGGATTAACTCTTTACCAAAAACAAAATATTACACTTCTCCATTTTGAAACGGGCAACTAATCCAATGGAGCTGAAAAAATCAAATTTGTCCATGACAGAGTAGAAACCATTGTGGGAAAAGGAGAAAATGCTTGTTTTCAAAGCTTTTTTTTACAGGATAATAAAAATGGGGGACTGTTTGGTAAAGCCTTAATAAAAATGGAAGTTGGCAGTTTTTCTGTCACCCTGAAATTTCAGTTTTTGATGTTTAGCTAGTAGTCACTTTACTATGTGGTGCTATTAATGGCATATTGATCATATTTTCATACTGATATTTTGTTCTTGATCTCTGGTATTTAATAAAATGCCCATTTTCAGCATGAATACGCCTTGTGTTTCTAATTTATTGATATACAAGTCTGCCTGTCCTTGGATCTATATATAATTATCCATAGTTCCTACCTGATTGATCCTTAAAATTTATATAAATAAAGAAGTTCACCTTCATTGCAATACGTTTCAACTGGGCTTGCTCCTGCACTCCTTTGATATCATCAACAGCAAGACCAACCTAAAAACAGAATTACTGTTTTAATTCCAAATCATTATAACTTCTTTAACTGATTATCTCTTGCAAACAACTTTTCCATTTTTTAATTTCAAATACTTCTATTGATACTAACCTCCCATAAAAAAGAAAAGCTAAAATAACTTGTTATATTCCATTTTTTCTGCTGCCAGACTGTTTTTTATACATTATCATATTTTAATAAACCTGAATTCATCAGGAATATCAAATGCATACACAGTTTACTGAATAATACAAGATAATCATTCACACCTGTCACAGGCTGGAAAATACCGAATGCAGGTAGGTTCAGGGAAAAAAATCAAAGGGCCACAACTCCTGTAACAGTCTACCTATGATAATGAAAATTACAGGTGCACAAGTTCCTTTAGACGTAGATCTTCCAAGAAATTTCAGCCAAATTAATTGCACACCATTAGAGAATAAGCAGACACAAAAACATGTCAATACAAGAGCAGACAAAATAGACAAACAACCTAATTCAAGTATACACTCCCCCATTTTGTGAGGGGCGGGGGGTAAGGTATAAGATTGAGACAAATGGAAACTTTACACATTTCAAGCAATTTCTCTATTTGTCATTAAAATTGTTTACTACAGCCTTTCATTTTCAGAGAAACTTCAAACTTGAAAAAGGGGTTAACCCATTACCAAAAGATCCTATGTTTTCACAACCCTAAGAGGAAGTTATATGAAAACATTGTGGGAAAGGGAGAAAATGCTGGCAAACAGCATTTTCTCTATTCCCAAAATGCTTTCTACTTTTCTACTCTTTCAAAGATGGGTCTCATAATTTGAGCCAAATTTAATTTTGTTATCTGCAAATGCTTTCAACTTGGACATGTCTGACTTGAGTGTGGTGAAGAGTTAACCCTTTTTCACACAATGCCAAGCTTTAACGACCCTTAGAAATAAACCTTTGGAAAACATAGTGGGAAAAGGAGAAAATGCTGGTAACCAGCATTTTCTCCTACTATCAGTATGTTTTATGTCCTAAACAAATTCCATCATTTGAGCCACATTTAAATTGACATCTACAAATGCTTTCAATTTTGACAGGTCTGAAATTTTATCATCTGGTAAAGAGTCAAGGTACACAGACTCACCAGCAAGTTCATGATGATGATGGACATAAGGACCACAAACACACACATGAACACGTAGGTCAACCAATAGTGAACCTCGTCATCTCCGTGAAATATGTCATTGTAGTCGAACTCTCCAATCATCATGACTGCAGTACGTATAACTGCCAGCCATACATTTCTGTACGGTGTCTGGAAGAGAAGGTGATATGTTGGGATGAGCTACTTTTGTTTGTTGGTTTGCATGGTACTGTATACGTGGATATATACGCGAGTCGAAAAATTTGCGAATTACCGATTAGAGACATTTTGCGTACGGAAATCTTTGCAAATTCAAGAAGCTCATTATTTGTTAGTATACTTGTGGTAAAATACGTGAACAGAAAAGTTTGCAATTTTTTCAAATTTCCTCCTCACAAAAATTTCCACTTATACAGTATGAATGAATGGTGTTTTACACCACTTTCAATATTATCTCAGCTCACTTACTCAATGTGTGTCCTGGGTATGACCAGTACAAGGTTGTGGCTCTGAGGAGGCTCACCCAAGGTCACTTCCATGAAAAATTTCAAGAGCTTCAAGTAAGAATTGAACCCATAACCTCTAGATGGCCAATCCTAGACCTTTCCACTTGGCTAAGCTGGTCCCCTGTTTATACTACTATACTACTATACCTACCTATAAATCTATTTCAGATTACAATAAAGTCTTCTTTGCAAAGTATGAATAATCAAAGCACATGATGATTTAATATATCAATGCATTTGAAAACAATGATGCAGATAGAGAAATTGTCTTTTAAGAGCAGTTTCTTCTCAGAAAACATAACTCCTCCTTTTTCTAACATGCATTTAAAAGTGATATGAAGCAAATTCTGGCAATCACATGTGCAAAATGAGATACCATTTAACTAATGCTGTCTAATGACTAGGAGTGTAACGATACATCGGACTATCGATGGATCGCGATGATGAGCGTGTCGATGCTACTGCATCGATTGTTATGTTGAAAATCGATAACTATCGCCGATAGTTACCTCAAATATCGATAGTTTCGATAGTTTCACTGACAAGAAAGAGGGAGAAAATACTGCAATTCGCTAATGTATTCGAACGCCCTAAAAGTTCGGACACGTTTAATTATTTACAAAAATAATTTATTTTTTAATTCTTTCTCCGAACACTTCCAAAAGCAAGTTTTCCTAAATATTCGGACATTCCGTAACGTTAATATCCCAAAATATTTGACGGGTAATTTTTTGGAATATGTTTTCAATAATGATCGGCTGCATAATATTCATTTCTGCATAGCAATGTTCATCGTTACGAAAACGAATCCTTCAAGAGCTGATTAACTCAGCGATAATTTTAAGTCATGAAATTAGACCAAAAATTGCAACACTAAGGGTGTTTTTGTTAAAAACTTCTCACCAAAGCGAAAAGTGTGAATTTAGATCTAAGATCAGACCAAACAGTCTGCCTACAGTCTAATCTTAATCTACATAGTCCGCCATAACCATGCGTGTTGTCCTTCCATAAGCAATAAATAAATCTGCTATGAAAAATGAAAACTAAACCTCGTTCTTTCTTTTCTTTATTTATCAGTAATCCATTTCGAATGCATTCCTTTTATTTCGGCTGCAAGGAATTAGATTAATTTTTAGAAAACAGCCACACTTTTTTATGCTGACAACACAAAACGTGACACGACTGGCGTGTTCTTGAAACAGCTATATTACTAAATGCAAAAAGGCTTTATCAGCTGGTGTACATGTAAATCGTGCATGAAATAGACTTATTGCATGGTCACTTTGAATTGGTTGGAGGTCGACCTGCAGCCAGATATAAGTTTCTTCTCGCAGACCAGTTTAAGTGTGTAAATTAAACAGGTGCGTTACAACTCAGTCGCTTCGAATGATTTGCGTGTTACGTCATACCCCTTATCCAAATTTTACTGCAAACATTTGTGTACCCACGACAGGCCGACAGGCATCTTGTAGACAGATGGCTTTTAATATAGATCTACATTATGGTCGTTCTGATTTACTCTGCTGATGGCAAGATGGCGATTTTCAAAGTTGGCGGATAGTGTAGATAGACATCAGACTAAACAGAACATGCTGTCTGATCTTGGATCTATACCATCCACTTCTGTACTATGACTTAACTCGTATTAGAAAGCTACTTCTTTCTCGGGCTAAAAAAGGTAAGATAATGTTTAACAGTGTTCCCACTCGCGCAAATTATTGCGTAAATCACGTTACAGAATTGAAATTCACGTAACAGATTCTGCTTACAGCCGAGACTTCGCGTAAGAAAATGCATGGACAAAAAAGGCCATTATACGCTTTTCTTGTGAAAAATGACAGGTTTTGAAGTTACTTGTTACCCTTATTGACAATCTTTTTGTAAAATCATGTGGAAATACCTAGCCAGAAATTAATAGACATGAAAAACTGATCGGAGTAAAAAACACGGAAACCCATGACACAACAAAATGTCTCTTTGACATTGTCCGATGACAGTCACTTCAGATCGTCTTTTCAGCTTTTTAATGACTATAAGCAGTAAATTTATACAAATATCTTAATATAACACACTTTTTGGATACACATACAACAAGGTAAAACCTATTATTTCGGCCACCCCCTTTTTTTCAGAATGATAATTTCCTAAAGATTTGGAGACTGTCTGAATATATTGGCCAATTATGGGTAAAATTAGATAAATTCTATCAACTCAAAAAAACCTTAAGGGCTCACATTTAAAAGGTGATTTTTTTAAAAGTTTAAAGTTGCTTTATAATTACTTTTTATTAGGTGTGTTTATGAACCACCAGCAATTGTCAGCATTTTGTGCTTTGCATGCTGTTGTATATCAATCAGACTTAAAAGTTGACTTCTTCAAAAGTTTAGAGTAATTAGGTATGTTAAATTGTTTGTGAGCCATCTGCATTTAGAAAAAATTGTCAATGAAATTTATTGAGCATCTTGCATTTAACTCTATTTTCCCCTTTATTTGCTATTCAAAACTATACTCAAGTAGAATTTAAACTACTCGGAGATGTAATTTGGTGAAATTCATCTCTTGCAATTCATCCAATAGTATTGCAATAGTATTGCAATAGTAACAGGCAATATCAATACTATTGCAATAGTATTTTTTCCAATATCAATACTATCGCAATAGTAGATTTTGGCCTCAATAGTCAACCCTACTAATGACTCATGTTCACTTAAAGTTTTCTGAACTTTGTCAGTGTCAGGCATGACAAACCCTAATCAATTAAAAACTTCATTAAAAAATATAATTAGTAGAAAAAGATACCTGATTTTGTATAAGACAATAAAACCCCATCCCAAATGCAATGATGAAGAGCAGGAAAACGAGAGCAAACTTGAAGAAGGTATACAAGATATATTTAAACATGACCACATAGATTCCAAGCTCTGGAAACTTCTGTATAAACAGGATCAGCTCAATCCATGCCATGAACACTGCTATTGTGCCAAAGTACCACTGCCAATCCTGAAAATAAATTGTAATTAAAAAGTAAGTATCAACTCTATACCAGACAAAATTTTAGACTTGTCCTAATTCAAAGCATTTACGTACCAAAGATTCAATGTGGCTCAAATAAGAGCATCTGTCTTTGATACAGTAGAAAATATTGTGGGAAAAACAGAAAATGCTGGTTACCAGCATTTTCTCCTTTTCCCACAATGTTTTCAAAAGCCTCATTCTGCGGGTCGTTAAAACACGGGATTATCTGGTAAAGTGTTAACCTTTTGAGCTTTAAAAAATGAATGAAATATTTACAGGCTTTTTGAAAGTTCTATGTCCAAAAAGGGTATAACTGGTTTTAAAAAATATTTTGATGGTAAACCGCCTCTGTTGTATGGGTTACCCTTTTGATAGTTTGAAGTAAATATCTTCAGTAATGACAGAGGTATTATGAAATGTCAAAGTTTTTGTATGACTGTCAAGCAGACAACGATGCAGATGACAACACCAGGGCTACGATAATACTGTGACTTTTTCTTCGAAAGCAACTGAGCTAAAAATCACCATACAAACAAACAAAACATGATCAAACTTGAGCTACTTGTACTCAGGTAAGCCAATGGAATAAGAAATTTTTTTAAAAATGAATTGAAAGGACTTACTGTTCTGTATCCGGTTTCATTTTGACATGATTCAAAATCCAGAGTAAAAAGAATAGACGAGACAAACAAGCCACATTCGATGAAATTTTCTGTTGACACATAAGCAAGCCTTCCATGAAATGCCTGAAAACCCTAAAAGGAAAGGAAGTATGTTTTTACTCCTACCTTATAGCATGCTTTATCTCTTCACCATATACAAGCCCTTTACTAAATAATCCTAAGTTTTAACTAGAACTGTAGCATTAAACATTAAATGACCTTGACCTTTGACCCATGTGACCCCCCCCAGAAATAGGGCACCTCCTTGGGTCATGGGCAAGGCTTGCAAAAAGTTTCAATGTTTTAGGTCAAATGACTTGAGTTAGAGCACGGAAATCTTCTACAGATAAAGTTCTCCGGAGACCTTGACCTTTGACCTATGTCACCCTAAAACAATAGGGAACCTCCTTGGAACCTCCTTGGGTCATTGGCAAGACTTGCATAAAGTTTCAAGGTTCTAGATCAAATGGCTTTTGAGTTAGAGCACGGAAACAAAGTCTACAGACGGACAGATTGGCAGACAGACAGACACATGGACAGATGGATTGACCGACAGGTTTAAACCAGTATAACCCCTTTTTACTTCATAAGTGAGGAGTATAATGATATCAACAAAAAGAAAGGCCTTTTGAAAACACTGAGAGATGATGCTGGTGACCACCATTTTCTCCTCTTCCCAAAATGTTTTCTGCCCTTTTGATTACAATTTCATTAACTGGGATTCATTTCCGTTGTGAACACTTTCAATATGGACAGGACTCAAATTTTATTGTTTGGTGCAAAGTAACCCTTAAAGTGCTAAATCCAACATACCTTTCCAGTCTAGACCACAAAAATTGCAATTTCAAGCTTGCTTTTGTCTAAAATGTTTCAGCAAAGCAGACAGTGTAGATCAAAGATCAGACTGCATGTTCTTAGGAATGTTGAAACATAAGAAAGATTGTCTGGTCAAGAGTTAATCTAAATACTCCATACAAGAATCTAAATTTGTGTATACCCCCCCCCCCCCTTTCCCCGTTTTAATTCCAATGATAATCAAATTTTGTGTCAATATACCTCTTTTATGATGTTTAGAAATGCTAGGATAAGGATGAAAAACTTTGCCACAGCAGCAAATGTATGTTGTTTAGCTCCACTGTTTGCATATTTCTCACAATCTGAGCTTCCTTCAAAAGTGGCAATTTTGTCCCTATTGCTGAAATAAATAAAAATCTGTTAATACAACTTGATCAAGAAAATTTATCTCAGGTGAACGAATGTTCATTACCATTTTCAAATACAACAGAAAAAACACAAAACATTAATTAACCTTCTATAACCTACGCTTCTCGTAAGTTTGCACTTTTATTTCAAAATCATCATAAATAAAAGGCCCTAACCCTTAGAGCACTGAACAAACCCAACAAACTTTTTCAATCTAGAAATAAGACCAAAATCTATGCAATTTAACAGATGCTTTTGTCTGTAGTGTTTCATCAATGTGGGAAAGTAGAAAATGCTGCTTACCAGCATTTTCTACTTTTTCCACAATGTTTTCAAAAGCCTTTTTCAAAGGATTGTGTGGTAAAGATTGTCACAGATGTTTTCAAAGCCATCGATTGAATATTTATCAGGAGATAATGAGTCATCCCCATACCAAACAATCCTGTGGTTCAACAAACCTAGGAAAAAAATGGCTTTTAAAAACACTGTGGGAAAAGCAAAAAATAATGCTGTTAATGCTGTTAACAAGTATTTTCCTCTTTCCTAAAAATATTTTCTACTCTTTCAAAGACAAAACCTTTCAAATGAACCACATTCTTTTATCTACAAATGCTTTCAATTTTGATAAGTCTAAAACTGGGTCATCTGGTAAGGACTAAAACAATCTGAATTTAAAAATCTGTATTTTTTTCACACAAGACAACAAGCTAAAATCCCATACATTTCATAGGGCGGGTCCGTGGTGATCACGTAACCAGTCAGAAAGAACAGAAAAACTAAGTAGGTGCCAAAAGTAGCATAGTAGAACACGCGTCCAAAACTGGCCCATTTGTATCTCATCAAAGCTGTCACCAAAGGGTGTGCAAGCAGCTCTTCCCTTGAAGAGTTCACCTGAAATGTAAATTGATCAGAAAAAATGAACAAAAAAAAATTTATGTGAACTTCTTTTTTTTAAATTTTCAGGCAAATGTGTGTCTGTATCTGTGTGCAAGAAATGTTAGAAACATCAAATTAATTTGTCCTCCTTAAAGATAATCAACACAATTCTACGTTTAATACAATAGTACATTTGACATGATTTAAAGATACTCCACACTTGTTTTGAGCCAGTTTTTAACCCATTTCATCTTTATTCTATCAAACTGTAATCATTCTTGTATCTTTATGCCAAATGTTGGCCCTGACTGTTTCAAGATTGCATAGATTATAACCGATAGAAAATGCATTTCATTTTCTGGAAGTCATCTAAGAAATCACTCTTGTGACGTTTCCAATTTGAAATGAAAGATTTCTAATATATGTATTTATTTCTTACACCATGTGCAAATATTGGTAATTTATTTATGTTTACACAGCTGACTGAATTCTGAACCAGTCTGCCAAATTTTAACATGTTTTCTTTCTGGCTGTAAGGATGTATCTTTAAGGTTTAATACAAGAATACATCCTTTCATTACATCGTATGTTAAAAGGCGTGCAATTGGACCAAAAAGTCATATGCAGAAGGTACTGTCTAATATTCCTTTAAAAAAAAACACTAAGCACTAGGTACTTGCCATTATCATGACTGGATGGTTCATCTTGTATACTTCTGATTCATTTGTATATCCTGTTAAAACCATATCTGAAAAGTCAAATAGTAAGAAATTAACAAAAATTCATTCTGAAAAAAAGCTAACTGTAAGAGTGTAAAAAAAAAAATAAATCAGCTGAAAAGAAAGAAACAGATTTGTAACCCAATCCCAAATTCTAAAGCCTCCAAGGACTCGATCACAAGTTTTAATGACCCTGACAAAGAAAGCTTTTGGAAACATTGTTGGAAAAGGGAAAAATGCTGGTAACCAGCATTTTTTTCCCCATTTTCCTACAATGTTTATTATCCTTTCAAAGACAGATTGGATAGGGTAGAAAACGTTATGGGAAAAGGAGAAGATGCTGGTTACCAGCATTTGGTTGGCTCTGGATGTATCCCAGAACCCTCTGTTCTGTGGGAACAGGTCCTTAGATATCAAGAACATACATTCTGACCTTAAATCTACATGTTTTTTTTGTGTGATATTCTGTGCTCATCTTCATAGAAAATTCTGAATGTTGTTGGATTCTAAACTACAAGATTAAAGATCTGATCTATTGAGATGCTCTGTTTAACTCTTCATCACACAGTCCCAACTTTTGATGACCCTGAAAGAGGAGATTTTTTAAAGAAATGTGGGAAAAGGAGAAAATGTTGGTAACCAGCATTTTCCTCTTTCCCACAATTTTTTCTCCCCTATAAAAGATAAATATAATCATTCTAGCAACATTTAATTTTTTGTCTGCAAATGCTTTCAATTTGGTTCAGTCCAAAGTTTTGTCATTTGGTAATGAGTTTGGCAAATTAGATGGCTCATTTTGGAATTTTGAACTAGAGCCTTTAGAAAGTCTGGTAAAACTAATCCCTGCCTCGAATTACCCTCAAAAATGCAAGAACCTGTTTTAACTTGGCAGCAAAGGAGATGGAACTTTATTGAAGTAAAAGTTGACAGACCATACCTGAATCTTTCTTTTTCTGTTGCTGTTTTGATTCCTCATTCCATCTGGGAATTTGATACAGATCATCCAAAAATTCAAAATTGTATGTGACTTCATATTTATCCATGAGTTTAGACTGACTTCCTTCTTCAGGTTTATTCATTTTGATACATTTATCAAATACTTTTTCTGCAATCTCTATGAAAATAAAAGTAATAGTTATTTATGCAATGCATATTTTCTAAGTTTCACAAGGTCCTTTGGCTCAAATTTACTACAAACTATGTCACACCTGCAAGTTAGTGGAGATCCTTGAAAGTTTTTCTCATGCTTGGCAGATATGTTTACAGAAGCATTCTCTCTTTCTAAATTCTAAGAAGGGACATGACCAACTATTTTCAGTTTCATTAATAAAACACTTTTTTCCTCTGATTTACACCCCTTGATTGTGAATAACAAACCTTCTTTACAGTAGACTTACATTTTGATAAAAGTAAAAATAGCTTTCATATTCAAAACTATAAAACAATATGGAAAATTAAACAAGAGCACCCCATGTGGGTGCCAATGCTTGGCTGCTGTTGCTTGATTTTCAGTGAAAATTCAGTCAAAATAGGGGCATAACTGTGTCTAAAATACTTTGATAGTTACCTAACCTTGTTGTATAGGTTCCCCTTTTTGATAGTTAACAACTTGTCCAAGTTTGAAGTAAATATCTTCAGTAGTAACAGAGATATTATAAAATTTCAAAGTTTTGGTAAACAATGGAGACAACAATGCTATGGCTACAACAATAAGTTGATGTTTTCTTGGAAAACAGCTGAGCTAAAAATCAAAAGAAGTAACATACATCAAAAGAAAAGGAAATCACCTGGCATTTTGCGTATTAGTTTTCTTAATGGAGTATCAACTCTATGCTTGTCAATCTTTTCTGAGTTCTGTAAAGCATTTTTCCATGACTTTGACTTAATGACCTCCAAAGCAACCTCTCTGAAATATGATCATGCTCTTGTAACAATGTTCATACTTTTTTTCCAAGATTCGATTCATCCATGATTGTTGGTCCGAAAAAACACTATGAAGTGTCTCATTTTCTAAACGATGCAGACCAAACTGCAATGACTCATCTCCAATATCTGTGCATTTACATTATGAAAGGGCCACCAGTATACATTCATGGCATTTTCTTTTTTTCTTTACATCTCTCAAAGAAAAAAATTCAGGAATGTTGTCATGTTATGTGTATACCTGCCTTTAACCCTTTACCATAACAAATGAGTTTTAATGACTGATGAAGACAGCTTTTGAAAGCATTCTGGGAAAAAGAGAAAATGCTGGCAACCAGCATTTTCTCTTTTTCCCACACTGTTTTCTACCCTATCAGAGACAGAAATCTTCATTCGAGTTACATTTGATTTGTTTTCTGCAAATGCTTTCAATTTGGACAAGTCTACAGTTATGTCATTTGATAAAGAGTTAAAGTATGAAGGTTAATACTTGATATAAAATAGAAGCAGGTCAAACATTCTGCTCTGAAATTGCAGAAATAGCAAAAGCCGGCAATGTAAATACACATTACTGATTAGTTTCATGCACCAATTTTACAAAATTATTGATTTTAAGAAATTTCAATGCAATTCTTTGTTGTGTATTATACATGTAGGTTTATCTATAAACTTGTTTGTAAAGCGGGTAATATGAGATGATTGATATCCAATCCAATTACTTTTTTCATGCAGGATGCAAAAAGCTAAAAGAAATGAGCTGTGCTCTGTGAAAAGGGGGCTTAATGCATCTGCGAAAAGTATCGACCCAGGTCAGCCTGCGCAGTCCGCACAGTCTGACCAGGGCCGAAACTTTTCGCTGTTGGTCAATTCTCTGTATGTACAAGGACTTGTCTACCTTATGATTAAGTCGATTTTTAAAAAAAGTGGCTATTAAGGATCCATAAGTATTTTATGGCTTGCTTGGTACTATGGATCACGGAGATGCATTAAGCCCCCTTTGCCAGAGCATGGTTCAATGTTTACTATCTAACATACATTGATAAACATGCAAATGGAAACCTTCCTTTTTCTTCTGTCTGATTTTCGTTAGTTTTGAATTGTTTAAACCTTTCCAAACAGTCCCCTGTTTTAAGGACCTAGGAGAATAAGCCATTTGAAAATATTGTGGAACAAGAAGGAAATGTTGGTAACCTTTCTCAGACAAATCCGATCATTAAGCCACTACTTTTCTTGCTATGTTTTCTACTCTTTAAAAGACAACTCTCTTTTTTTGAGTAATGTTTAAGTCGTTGTCTGCAAATGCTTTCAATTTTATTGTCTGGTAAATAGTTAAATATACTAACCTTTTACCAAAATGTAGACTTGTTAAAATTGAAAGTATTGCAGACAACAATCTACATATGGCTTGAATGATGGAATTGTCTATTACAGGGTAGAAAAGAATTTGAGAAAAGGAGAAAATGCTGGGTACCAGCATTTTCTCCTTTTCCAACTACGTTTTCAAAAGGCTTTGTCTTTATGATTGTTAAAATACGGGATTGTGTGGTACACAGTAAATGTACACTCAATCACAGAAAAAAATAAACTTTCAAAGTGCAAAAAGTCTAAATGATAATATCTTTACGTATGGTCATTATTGATGGCCAGTTCCAAACAGTTATGCCCACTCATATTGCAGCTCGTCACATTGGCATTGTTCTCTATCAAGAAATCCACCACCTCAGCATGACCATTTTCAGCCGCCAGCAATAATGGTGTCATCTGGAAAAGTGATTAACACTTTGAGTGCCAACAGACACTTTTAATGTAGAAATAAAACATAAGATGATATTTTTTTTTTGTGATAGACTGAAATTTATTTTATCTTGTGAACATTATCGGAAATATTTGAGTGGCTGCACACCACTCGTAAAAATATTACTGATGATGTTCAAGAGATGAAATAATTTTGTTGTTTTAAATGAAAAAACTCAAACATTCTTTTAATATCATACTCCTCCCCCTTTTTTTCTTGGGACTTTCATCAAAATCCAGTACAGATGTTTTTTGGTAATTCCCCATAGAATACTTCCCCCCACATAAGAAGACAATACAATATTACATAAAGCGTGGGAAATGTAGGATAAATGTGTGTAAGTGACATCGTATTTCCGTCTGGTTGAATGTCATGCACTGTTTACCTTGGTAACTAGTGCACAGGAACTACTGTTTCTGCCTTCAGTTGAAGAGTTACAGAAATATTTATGGTAAATTTCACTGGTTGTAACGACTGATAATCAAACCTTAATCCAGTATTTCCCAATTTATTACCGAAAAGCATGACATAATAAGGTATAATTTCAAGGCTTCCTATGTTCAGAATGACTAGCAAAGCTGACAGTGTAGATCACAGATCATGGCCTGTATTTCACTAACCATCTTATGAATAGCATTTCCAGTCTAATTCTAAATTCGAAAAGTAACACAATTTCTAATTGGCTACACCCTTTGCTTTAGCCAGTCAGACATTGTGTTACTTTGAAATATAGACAATTCTTGAGAACCAGATAAAAAATGCAATTTCAAATGGTCGGTAAAAACGGTCCATGTTCTGTGCAGTCAGATGTAGATCTTAACTGACCATTAAGGCAACTAAATTTGTAAAAGGCCTCTTACTGGTAAATTTTCTTCCTGTTTACATTATGTTACCATGACCTGCCTCTCAATGTCTGGACAGCAGATGACCATTGTGAATATTTAACAACACTTTAACTTTAACCCTTTAGCAAACAATCCCGAGTTTTAACGACCCTGAAGAGAAGGATTTTCTCCTTTTTCCCACAATGTTTTCTACCCTATCAAAAACAGAAATCATCATTTGAGCTATATTTATTTTGTTGTCTGCAAATGCTTTCAATTTGGCCGAGTCAATAATTCTGCATCTGGTAAAAAGTTAACAGTGGAAGGCCATGCATGGCAGCTCAGTCAGTAACATCCTGGGCTTGGCACCACAGTGGTGGCTGGTTCCATTCCGTTGCTCTGCCAATTTCTTTAGTATGATTCATGACAGTCATTGCGACAGGATTTGTATCTCTCTCACCACCAAACATGGTTTCAACAATGTATATGTGGAGTAGAAGAATACTGTGCAAAGTACAAAAAGAAACTGTGGTATAGAATGGAAAGGAGCTCTGTTAATAGCTATATAAATGAAAGAATGTTGAGAATGACATGAAACACCATACAATGGTCCTTTTTCCAAAACCTTTTCTATCCTTTCAAAGCTGTATCCATCATTTGAGTCATGTTTAATTTGTTATCCGCAAGGAGTATTCAATATGCATGAGTCCAAAGTTTTGTTGTGTGGTAAATACAGAATTTAGATTTGTCCAGAGAATGCTGACAAAGTAATAGTTACAATTATAAAAATACTGAAGAAAAAGTATCTCACTTTCTGCTTGTCTATTGGGTCTATCTCAGCATCATGTGCAGCCAGAATCTTTACTGTTTTAATGAATCCTGCATGAGCTGCACATCCTAGTGGTGTTCTTAATGTACTGTTTCTGAAGGATGAAAAAAAAGACATACATGTGTACTTAATCCTTAGGCTGCCAAGTGCGACTCACTGACCTTTTGCAGACAGTATAGATCAAGATCAGACTGCACAGAATGTGCAGCCTGATCTTGGATCTACACTGTCTGATTAGGAGATATTTTTCTCAAAGAAACACCTTGAAAATAGCAAAATTTGGGTTTTTACCATCGACTTGAAATTTTTATTACACTTATTTAGCAGGATAAGGGTTAATTCATTTGTATGAAAGGTCTGTTGCCTTTTGTGGACAGAGTAGATTAAGATCAGACTGTATAGAATATCAAACCTGATCTTGGATCTAAAATATAGGTAATTGGAGCTGTATTGGTGCATAATGTGTCGGGTGCCTGAGAGGGCAATTTCACAAAAAGAAAAATTCCAACCCCATTAAGATACAAAGTTCCAAACAGATCAAATGACCGTTTTCAATGTATTTTGATTTTATGATCATGCTCTTCTACCAGCATTTTCTCCTTTTTCCACATATTTTTCAAAAGCCTTCTTCTTCAGAGTCGTTAAATCTGGCTTTATGTGGAAAAAGGTTAAGTTGTTGTCTGCTAATGCTATCAATATGGTCAAGTCAAAACACCGCCTTTTGGTAATATTTAACCAATTGAAAATGTTCATTTGACAAGATAGGGGTTGACATTGTACTGTAATTCAAACAGATTATCATAATGCCTACCTGACCCCAGTTCCAGCACCCAAATAAAGTAAAGTCTCGACCAGTTTGGTGTGACCCCCTGTAGCTGCTAAATGTAATGCTGTATTGGACTGTTCATCTCCGTCACTCATTGCATTCTTCTCTAGTCGCACAATTTCTTTCACAACACTTGAAAAAAAAAAGAAAAAAAAAAAAAACGTCTCTATGAATTCCTCAGCACTAAAAGTGAAAACCCTCTATATTCTTCAATATCTCAGCTATTGCCTTTTTCAAGAGGTTTGAAAAACATTATCCCTCTAGAACATTTTTCAGTCATTCCTGTTTTCTTTGTACTTTACCCATTTTTTAGTGTCCCTGCCGAATTACTGACCCCACAAGCAAACGAGAGTAAAATAATTAGGTTATTTGCAATGCATGTGCCATATATAAGCCATATACAGAGCTAAATATTCCCGTGTTCGCTAAATTTTTTTTAAAAATTACCTTATGTATGCAAAAATAGTGCTTTTTTCTGTGTCACTCTGTTGGGAGACTGATTTTGAATCTTTACAGAAAGTAAACTGTTTGGTATTTCACAATCCTTCTTTACTTAAGACATACCTATCATGTACCCTTACAGATGTACTTATGACACACGAAGACACATGCAACAGAATTTGAAAATATCAATGGTTTAGTAGTGTCGCCAAAAAGTCATTAACAACCATTACTGCATTTTATCTCATGTTGGGGCCTTTTCTGATCCAAAACATATGCTAATTTTAACATCCGTTACCTTTAACATCCGTGACTAAAATCAATACTTGTCGTTTACTGTTTGTAGATGTCACACTCTACCTGAAATACCCCGGTCTTAGATTTATCCACTATCTAACTGACTCGCCAACTTAACAGTACCGTAACAAAAGTCATTTCACCTTTGTAAGTGAGCACAGTTAAATGTTTGGTTTGAACGCCACATGGAACTACTTAGAAGCAGGTCATGATGAAAATACCAGACCCTGTCCCCTCAGGAAAGTGAAATCGGATTTAAAAATTAGGCCTTGAAATGGTTGACAAGATTGAGAGTGAAGGCAAAGTGTGGCTTAAAGTGCAAGATGGTTAAATTACAGTAATTTAGTTGGTTAACTTACCAAGATCAGAGAATCTTGAAAACAGAACTAGAACATTTGGTCGATAGTGAAGCGGTTCTACAAAAACTATGTATACTTGTGCTTCAAAGAAATCAATAAGAATATAAAGTATGTACGTGTAATTACTTTAGCTTTCGGTAATTTTTTTCATTTTTTGCGGCTGAACTTTGCTAGACTTATTTCTAAAATCTGGATCAATGTTTTCTAAGACATACATCTTTTATTTAATAGTTCCTCAAGTTGAGTAAAGTTAGTTTATTACACTTTAGCTTTCGGTAATTTTTTTCATTTTTTGTGGCTAAACTTTGCTAGACTTATTTCTAAAAGCTGGATCAATGTTTTCCAAGACATACCTCTTTTATTTAATAGTTCCTCAGGTTGAGTAAAGTTAGCTTAGTTTTTAGTCTTTTTGCTACCTTTTCATGTCGGTAATATGAAAACATCGGATTTTTTTAACTTGTAGAATTTTCTTTTTAACATCCGTTACATTCTTATTGACATTTAAATTTCAAAATTGAAGAATCATGGTCCAAATTACTACAAGGAAATTAATTAGGATACATTCATTAAAATAATTAAGTATGATAGCCACTGAAATACCCAGCCAAAGTAAAAATATTTTAAATGAAAGTTCTTTGAAATTTCAGAATTAATTTGAAGAAAAAGGTATAGCTATGATATTGTGCCTTAATTTTCAATCAAACTCAAAACGATCCAAAAGTTCTGGCTTAATTCCTACCATATACTTATATCTTCCATAAAATGGTGTGTTTATATACGTTGTGTTAACAGTTTTCACACAATATGATGATACAAAACTTGAATTTTATGAATTAACATCTGTTACTCCAATATGTTGTCAATTGCTTAAAACATTTACAAGAAGAAAACGGTTGATTCTCATGAAGTGTAACTTCAGAATTTCATTAAACTAAGATAAGATTCTATCATGGCACATTTTTTATCAAAATTCTAAGACGTGCATTTTTCATGTTTTTGGCATTTGTGTAAGTACATAAAAAATAGGAATGACTGTTTCAGTATGTATATATTACTCCAACCATGATGCTTTACAAATAGCAATATACCAATGTAGATCAAGATCAGACAGCACTAAACAATTAGTAATACAGCAATGTGAATCAAGATCAGACTGCACAAAACGTGATCTACATTGTTTGCTTTGCCGAGACATTCTAGACAAAATTGACCTTGATATTGCATTCATTTTGGTCTTATTTCTAGATTTAAAATGTCTCTTAGGTTTATTTGGGGCTCTAAGGGTTTAGAAGAATCATAACATCCAACACTGACTGATTTTTCAAACATGATTACTGTAATGGACCTTGACCCTGGTCCTATTCCATGGCTTGCAACATGTGAAAAGGGGCACTCAGACATTTGCGTAAAATGTCGTCTCGGATCAGCCTGTGCAGTCCGCGCAGGCTAATCCGAGACGGCAATTTACGACTATATTAGATTTTGTGCTACAGTAGACTTGTGCAAAACAGGAAATTACATAAAAACAGAAAGTGTAGTTTCGGATTAGCCTGTGCGGTCTGTGCAGGCTGATCCAAGATGACACTTTATGCAAATGTCGGAATGCCCCTTTTTGCGTGTTGCAGGCCCCATGGAAGTGATAGAAATTGGTCACAAAAAAAAAAATCACTTGACAACATGGAAGGTACATACTTTGTCCATCCGTTTTGAGCAGCACAATGGATTGGTGTGGCTTCCATATCATTCTTGCTGTAGAGATCAGCACCATTGTCTAGAAGGCACTTAAATGTAAAGAACAGAAACAAATTTTTACTTATTACTTTCACATCATTAGCCTTGTTCAGATAGATATGTACAACTCCATGATAAAAATAATTAACCCTTTACCAAATAATTCTGGGGTAGACAATATTTAAAACAACGTGGGAAAAGGAGAAAAAGCTGTTAACCAGCATTTTCTTCTTAACCCACAATGTTTTCAACTCTTTTTATGCCAAATCTCACTACATGTATTTGATCCACTTCTGACTTGTCGTCTCTAACTGCTCTTATCTTGGATAAAACTAAATTTTTGTCATTTGGTAAAGATTTAAAGCAAACTAAACTGTAATAATGGCTTAGAGAGATATTGAAACATTGTGGTAAAATCAGAAATTGCTCTCAACTAGAAATTTTTCTATTTGCCACAATGTTTTCAAAAGCTATAAAGATAGATCTTTCATATTAGGTTGACAATTAGCCCATTGCTATGACACAGAAGCTCAGTTGCCGGTGTTCAGAACTTGTAAAATAAGATTGACTTGTACGACAAAATTCCATAGTTTCGTTGAAAAGAAGTCACTGCATTAACCCATTATCAAACAACAAAGTTTGAGACTTGTTAGTCTTGAAGTAAGTTGCAGAGGACAAATTAAATTAATGTGGCTGAAATAATGAAACTGTCTTTGAAAGGTTGGAAAACAATGTGGGGAAAAAGAAGAAAATGCTGGTTAAAAGCATTTTCTTCTATTCCAACAATGTTTTCAAAAGGCTGTTAATACACAAGATGGTTGGGCAAATAGTTAAGACAGTCAAAAAATCATCACTTACCTTTACAATTGAGACATGGCCGAGGGTTGCTGCAACATGTAATGCTGAATTGCTATTCTCGTCTTTATCGTTGATCATTTCCTTCACTTTGGGATACTTCAGTAACACCTGAAAATGTTGTGGTTGATTGTATGGTGTTTAACGCCATTTTCAACATTATTTCAGTTATATCGTGGCAGCCAGTATGCTTTCCTGGAGTTTCTTTTACCAGTACTCCGCACAATATTCTTTCCAAGCCACCGGCTACTTTCCAACAAAGGTCAGCAACTATCATCAATCCTCAGAGAAAAACTGGCTAAGCCAGGGGTCAAACCAGCAACCCCCTGTTCTCAAGTCCTCTACGCTACCGACTGTGCTAACAGGGTTGAGCAAATATTTCTGGTATTCCTTAAACAGAGTTATAAAGTCAATAATGTTGACAGTTTAAAAATGTGTCAATATATTGCTGGTATAATGGATGATATGAATCAGCAGCCCTAAATCCTGAAATAAAATATTTTCTTAAACCTGATCTACAAAACTTATCATAAATACCAGATTTTTGCCTAACAGTCATTTTTGAGATAAACTGACAAATAAAGGTGATTCTTAGACATTGAAAGCAACATTTTTTAACCACCATTTTCTCCTTTTTGACAATATTTTCTAACCCTTTTACAGGTATTTTCCCTTATTTGAACCATATCTAGTTTGTCGTCCACAAATGCTTTCGATTTGGACCATAAGTCCAAAATTTTTTTATGTTGCAGATTTAATACCTCCATGTGAGTGCCTAAGTTTTGCCTAGCAGTACATGTAAGGTTTAAGCCTTTACCAATCAATCACAATGTCCTGAGAAAGAAGGCCAATCAAAATGTTACAGGAAAAGGAGAAAATGCTTGTTAAAGGCATTGTCGACTTTTCCCTCAAAGACGAGACTCATCATTGAAAGGCCAAATTTAATTTTTCTACAACTGCTTTTAGTTTGGACCAGTCTGAAACTTTGAAGTCTTGCACAAAGTTAACCCCTTTCAGCGCCCAAGGCAAAAACATGGGCTTTTACAGACATTATAGTACAGATCAAGATCAAACTGTACAGAACTGGATTGTAATGTCAGCCACTGAAAAAGTGGAGTTTTTTCTGGCACTGAAATGTTTTTTAAAAATAAAAATTGGCTTTCAATGTCAACACATTATTAAAGATTTAGTGTATTCTACCTGTAATGCTTGTAATTTATTCTCCTCTGCAGCCAGGTAAATGGCAGTTCGGTCATTTTTGTCCTTTACTGTTATATCAGCCCCTTTGTTTATAAAGAGTTCCACAGACTTTTGATGTCCGTAGCACGCTGCTATCAGTAGTGGTGTAAAGTCATCTTTGTCTCTACTTTCAATATCAGCACCACTGACAAGGAAACAAAACTTGTGTAGGGTTAACTCTTTACCAAACAATCCCGACTTCTAACGACCCTGGGAAAAGAGCCTTTTGAAATCATTGTAGCAAAAGGAGAAAATGCTGGTAACCAGCATTTTCTCCTTTTCCCACAATGTTTTTTGCCCTATTAAAAACAAATTCCATCATTTGAATCCCATTTAAATTGTCATCTGCAAATGGTTTCACTTGGGACAAGTCTACAATTTTGTTGTGTGGTGGGGAGTTAACCACCGAGGACTCCAAATTGTAAACAGCAAAATAACTACTGGGTAATCAGGATATTATCAAACTGATTTTTCTGACCAGACTGGAGCAAAAGCAAAGCATTTTAAATGGTCAACTAAAATTCAACAAAAGAGGAACAACACAAGAATGAAGGATTGAGTTACAATTAGCGCATCATGACAGCTAACAAATATATTACTATGTAGCTATTTCTAGGAAATCTCCACATGATAACACACAAAAAGGCAAATTTCAGAAATAGCCTCATGATGATAGAACAAAAAGAGCATGAATTAAGAGTAAATACATAAATACATGTGACACAAGAGCACAGCATGTCGGTGCCAACACTTGGCTGTGCATGTTTAATTTTCAGTGAAAATTTTAAGTTGAAAAAGGGGCATAACTGTGTCAAAAATACTTTGATGGTTACTTGCCTTTGCTGTATGGGTTCCCTCTTTGATAATGAGCTATTTGCCCAAGTTTAAAGTAAATATTTTCAGTAATAAGGATATGATACCATGACTAAGTTTTTTGCGCTATGACTTCTATGACACAGATGACATGAGAGCTTTGAGAATAACTACTAGTATACTTTTTCTTCAAAACAGCTGAGCTAAATGTGGCAAAAGGAGAAATTGCTCATGACAAGCACTTACATATTTTACCACAGATTTTGAGAAGTAGTATTCTGTAAGATGCAAAAAGTTGGCAACAGAGGAGAAAACATGATTCATATACAAACATACTTCATTCTTATTACTTACTTTTGTAACAAAACATCAATCACATCAGTGTTGTTAAACAAGGCAGCTTTGTGAAGTGGTGTTTGGTGTTCGCTGTTCAATGATGAGACATTGGCATTGTGTTCAAGCAACAGTTTCACAATTCGAATATCTCCATTAATGGCTGCAAGATGAAGGGCTGTCATCTGAGATTTGTTCTTGGTATTCAAGGATGCTCCTATATCAACAAAGAAATAGTCATACTCTGTCAAAATGTAGTTTTAACTCTTTACCAAACGACAAAATTTTAGACTAGTCAAAATTTAAAGCATTTGCATACGACAAAATTAATGCGACTAAAAACTTGAAATATGTTTCGGGAAGGGAAGAAAACATTGTGGGAAAAGGAGAAAATGCTGGTTACCAGCATTTTCTTCTTTTCCCACAATGTTTTCAGAAGGCTTCTTTCTCTGGGTCGTGAAAACCTGGAATTGTTTGGTAAAGGGTTAAAGCATCTGCAAAAAGTATTGATCAAGTTCAGCCTGCACAAGCTGACCTGGTCAAATTTTTTAGCTATTGGTCAATTATCTGCATATGAATGGACCTGTATCTTGTGATTCAGTCAGTCGTTAGACAAAATGGATTTTTATGAAACCATAATTATGTGATGAACTGTTTGGTACAATACATCAGGGAGATGCATAAAGCTCCCTTTTCTCAGAGCATGGCTGAAATAAGATTGAAATTTGCAAAAAGAAGTTGTTTCCTTGCATCCAAACACAAAAATATGAAAATATGACAGAAAGAAGGACACCATTTCCTAAATCTTTACCAGAGACAAAATTCTGTTCAAATTCTCTTCTCATGCAGATTGCAATTTAAACGTGGCTAAAATTATGGAGTATGTCCTTGAAAGAGTGCAAAACATTGTGGGAAAAGAAGAAAATGCCAGTTACCTGCATTTTCTCCCTTTCGCACAATGTTTTCTTCCCGTACAGAGACAAATCTTTAGAAAATATTTCTGCAAATGCTTTCGTATCGCTTGTAAAGAGTTAAAGCTGATAACACAAGTTGCAGGATGGCCTCCCCCCCCTCACCCCTTAGTATGAAAGGTTGCTTAAAGAAATTTGTTGTTGAAGCTTAAAATGATTGAGACAAAAATCATTTGATCGTAAAAAATCATTTAACCCTTTTCCAAATAACAAGTTTTAGACTCTTCCAAATTAAAAACATCTGCAGATGACAAATTCAAACAGGTGTAAATGAGCATAAGTTCTATGATACGATGGAAAAACATTGTATGAAAAGAATAAAATGCTGGTTACCAGTATTTTCTCCTTTTCCCACAATGTTTTCAAAAGCCTTCCAGCTCAAGGTTTGTTAAAACTTGAGATTGTGTGGTAAAGGGTTAATAAGAATATGTGAGAGAGGTAAAAGAATTATAAGTCTTCTTTATTTTTTTAATATGATCTTCTGCTTGACCTCCCTTCATGAATTAGCAAAATAGGCCTCATCTAATTTATCATTTTTGATATACATGTTGAGGGATTAAAGCTACTATACAAATGATAGGATGGTTTTGAATATTTGTTCTTCATGTTATTTTTACCAGTTTTTGAACATATCTGAATAACCAATGTGGTAAAGGATTGAACAGATTTTTAGAACAGTAAATAACAACATTTAACTCTCTACCAAACAGCAATTTTAAGACTTTTCGAAATGGAAAGCATTTGCAGATAACAGATCAAATGCAGCTTAAATTATGATTTTGGTTGTGAAACAGAAGAAAACAATGTGATAAAAGGAAAAAATGCTAGTTTACCAGCATTTTCTCCTTTTCCCACGTTTTTTAAAAAGCCTTCCTTCTCGGGGTCAGCATAACACAGGATTGTTTAGTAAAGGGATAACCCTTAAAGCACAGAATCTGCAAAGGCAACTATAGCTGTGAAAGGTGTTTTAAAGATTAATACACCAAACATGTCAAAACTTACCTTTTTTAATGCACATAACAGCAAATTTATACTTTCCAGATTCAACAGCCAGCATCAGTGCAGTATTACCATCTTCATCAGCATCTTTCAACAAACAAGTCTATCAAAAAATAAAAACCAAAAGGTTATGATGATTCTGCTCAAGACACATACTTTTAAGACAATACAATGTTGAAAAAAACTGAAGATGACAAATCAAATGTCGTGCAAATGATTGGAGAGTGAGAAATAGTGTTGTTAGCAGTGTTTTCTCTAAACAGCTTTAGCCCTTTACCACAAAATCCTTATGACTCTGAGAAAGAAACCTTTTGAAAACATTGAGGGAAAAGGACAAAATGCTGGTAACCATATAATTAATATAATAATAAAAAATAGATAATAAATATGAGTTCAAATGAGAAACCAACTCTTACTGTTTGAAGCAGATCATCCTTGCATGCGTCAAAAATAATTTTTGCCGTTTTCGTATCCCCAACTGTTGCAGCCTCATGGAGTGGCGTGGACATTTCCTCATCTCGTTCAAAAACGCTAGCACCAGCAAGAATCAGTTGTCGGGCAATATCAGATTCGCCCTGACATGCTGCTGTGTGTAATGGTGTCATTAGCTGTATATCTTTGGTCTGTAATATGTATAGCAGATGCACTTTGAAGACAGTTTAGATCAGAATATGATTTCACACAACAACTTGCAGTTTAATCTTGGTTCTATACTGTCCGATATTCTGTCAAATTTCTAGCCAACAGTAGCCTTGACCTTCCAATATCTGGGTCTATTCTATTAGTTGAAAGTTTCTATTCAATTTGTTCCACTGTTTGATACATTGTAAATAGATTAGTTTATTCTAAAATGTGGTATTTTGAAAACAGAAACCAAAAAAAAAATACTGTTTACCACGAGGTTTAAAGTACCAAATGACTCAATTTTAGACTTGTCCAAATTGAAAGCTTTTGAACACAAGAAGTTAAATATTGCTCAAATAATTGATTTTGGCTTTGAAAGGGTTGAAAACATTGTGGGATGGCTCTGAAAGGGTTGAATGCTGGTTACCAGCATTTTCTCCTTTTCGCTCAATGTTTTCAAAAGCCATCTTCCCAGTGCTTGTTAAAACATGGAAGACTTTAACTCTTCACCAAACGACAAAAATTTAAACTGGTCCAAATTGAATGCATTTGCAGACGACAAAATAAGCATGACTCAAAAACTGAAATTTGCCTTTGGAAGGGAAGAAAACACTGTGGAAAAAGAAGAAAATGCTGGTTACCAGCATTTTCTTCCTTTCCCACAATGTTTTTAAAAGGCTTCTTTCACAGGGTCGTGAAAACCCGGCATTGTTTGGTAAAGGGTTAATTGGATTCTACCCTATTCATTAAAACAAAGACTGTTCAAAATGAGAGTTAAAAAAAAGAAATTTATAAAGACAAAAACTTTGTGTCAAATAGATGCATTTACTTTGGAAATTTCTAAAATTGTTTATGGAGAAAATTGGTTCTTAAATAGACTACAATGTTTTTAGGCTTATTAATGTGGACCTTGTGATGGTATTTCTCTTTAGCTTAAAGGTATCTTTATTTTACTGAATGTGAAACAAGTTCATGCTCTCTTTAATCCTAACATATCTATTAACCATTGATTGTGAAACAAGTTCTTACAACTTAAAGTAATCACACTCAATGATAACTTCTGGGAAACCTTTAACAGTAATCGTACCATGATGTGGGTAGCTCCCCTCATTATGCAGTTCGAATGCGGAACTTTTGATCTGAGAGTCCTAGCTCTAACTCTACACTGCTGTCTCCCAGGTGAGATGTCACCATGATAAGGCTGGAATTTCTCTTTGACAGGGTGGTAAAATGAGAGAATGCTTATTGTCAGTATTTTCTCGAAGTGTTTTCAGGAACCTTCTTTCACTGTGTCATTAAAACAAGGAATCTTTTGGTCAAAGAGTTATGAACTTTTTCTTACTACTCATGATACTTTTCTAGTTTTCTTTGGTCTTGCAAACGATACAATGTTGTCATTAATTTAAAATGGTATCTTACAATACTCACATGGACCAACTGATCATCAAAAGACAAGAGTATTTCACAGGCAACTTCGTCTCCTCGTAGAGCAGCATGATGAAGGGCTGTCAAACCGTAGCTATCTTTTTTCCTAAGGCTGCCTGGATGTTTGTCCACTATGGCTTTAATCACACTTTTCTCTTTTGATTTTAAAGGACTAACACTCTAAAATTAATGAACATTGAATTGCATCACAGAGCTACTAGCTGCCAAAAGTATCAAGATAAAGGCAAATACCAAATTTCAAGGTATGGATATCATTATAAGTCTGACAAGTTAATTAAGTTCTAGTCGCTGACAGAAAAAGTAATTGTGAATTAAACTAGAATTAATGCTAAATTAAAGTCGGCAACTTTAATTCTGGTTTTGAGATTCATTTTTCTACCAGCAACTGAAACAGGCTGTACAGTACAACATGTCTGACTCCTGAAAATATCCGTATTTTCAAATGATATGATTTAGATTTTCTTGCTGTAAGACTCCCAATTTGTTTACATTTAGCTGCTAATGGGCCTTTGAGATGTTACTAAGCAGTTCCATGTTTTAATTACCCTGAGATAAAAGATTTTTGAAAACATTGTATTGAAAAGGAGAAATTGCTGGTGACCAGCATCTTAAATTTCTTTACAATGTTTTTTGACTCTTTCAACCCTTTACCGCAAAATGCCGACTTTTAACAACCCAGAGAAAAAAGCCTTTTGAAAACATTGAGGGAAAAGGAGAAATGCTGGTAACCAGCATTTTTCCCTTTTCCCACAATGTTTTCTACCCTATCAAAGAAAAATTGCATTATTTGAGCCTCATTAAAATTGTTGTCTGCAAATGCTTTCAATTTGGACAAGGCTAAAATTTTGTCGTCGGGTAAACGGTTAAAGACAAATGCCATCAAATGCTGCAGGGGGAATATGTTGACACCTCACAAGACCAAAGATATCCCATGCAGCTCTAAGCAGATATAAACCCCAGGATAATTACTGCTACATACTAAATATTCTGTATACTGTGACATACTAAAGTGAACATTAAAACAGAATATTTTCAAGGTAGGACAAGCATCACTTTATTGTAAAAAACATCGAAATTTTTAGAAGACTGTTGAAAACTAAACCTTCTTCTTCATAAATAAATCTATTACAAAAGGCCATTTGATATGTCCATAAAATAACTTGTCCAAACGATGATCAAATAGAACCAGTGTAGTATACACATTTTGAGTAGCAATCAGTTTGGTGATTTGCATGATTCTCCCGCAAGCTGCTGAATAATTTTATTCTGTGACTGAAAAGTTTCACAAGGAAAAATACATTCTCATGCAAGTTTTAAAATTTTATCAAATCCACATACACCACATTCTATTCTATTCTATTCATAATACAACACAACAACAGGTACTACTAGTCTGCCATGCTTGATGAGTTTTTGAAGGTATATACCCCTCTGGGCTCAATGTTCTAGACCTAGACCTTCCCTGATATGACAACTGGTTGTTTCTGTGACCAAAGGAAATGCTAACAGGATACCAGTTTATCAAATAAAGTTTCTACAATATTTGAATTTCTATGAGAAGCGTAGCTAAAAAAGAATGATAAAGGGTTAGTATTATTAGAATTATTAAATATTATTATATCAAAACATATGCAAGTAAGGTAGAAAACATTGTTAGGAAAGAAGAAAATTCTGGTTACCAGCATTTTCTCCTTTTCCCACGATGTTTTCTAAACCCCTTTCCATTAGAGACGTTTAAACATGGGGTTGTTCTGTAGATGGTTAAGAACTAAAATCCATTGACAATGCAAAAGTTATAAGGGGGAAAACACCAAAGTGGGCTTCAAAACGGATCAAAAATGGGTCAAAAAGGTTCCTCAGAAATATGGGAAAGTTCATACCTTTGAGTTTTTCTGGAATTTGTGATAGAGGAAAGCAAATGAATTTTTGGAATGTGTAGTGCAACTTTTTATAATTCTTACAAGTGGCATTTTGAAAAGTACAGTCAAACGTATATCAACCCTTTACCACACAATCCAAACTTTTCACGATAGAAGGCTTTTGAAAACAAAGTGGGAAAAGGAAAAAAATGCTGGTAACAAGCAATAACTCCTTTTTGCACAATGTTTTCTATCCTAACACAGAGAGAAATTATTTGATCTACTTTTATATTATCTGCACATGCTTTCAATTTGATCGAAATCTTATCCTTTGGTAAAGAGTTAAGCAAGCAACTGAGGGGCACTCAAAAAGTGCTTGTTGCTTAATACAGGTATATATCAATATAATTGTCGTAATAATTACTTGCGTAATACAGGTTGCTGGCTAAATAGAGGTGGATATTATGACAGGATTTACTGTATGTGTACTCACATATTATACTTTGAATATTTGACTGATTCTTTAACATGCAATTCTGAGTTTTAATGACTCCGAAAAAGAGTGCTTTTGAAACATTTAGGGAAAAAAGGAAATACAGGTAACCACAATGTATTCTGCCCTTTCAAAGACAAATACCAGCATTTGAGCCACATTTAATTTGTAGTCAACAAATACTTTCAATTTAGACAAGTCTAAAATTTTATTGTCTGGTAAAGACTTAGTCCAATGATGTATTAGAAGTTAGATCAATTAAAGGCCCTATAGCTGCCAAAAGTAAACAGTGCAGCTGTTAAAGTACATTTTAATCCAAATAACACCATTTAAAAGTACCATATGTAAATTATTGTGAAGATGATAATGTGTTATTGTACAGTTGGCCCATGCGTTAGTTGCTGGCAGAAAAATGAAATCTAAAACTAGGTCAAAGGTTGCCAGGTCACTCTATCTTTTGTTTACTTTTTACCTGATTTGAAAATTCATTTTTCTGCCAGCGACTAGCACTTGGACTGACCATACAATAAATGGTTGTCATTTTCACAATAATTTCCAAGCTTTTAAATGGTATGATTTAAATTTTTGGGTTTACTACCCTATTATTTATTCTTGGCAGCTATAGGGCCTTTAACTCTTACCAAAATAACTTGACCAAATTGAAAACATTTGCAGACAACAAATTGCAAATGATGCTACTTGTTTCTGAAAGGGTAGAAAATATTGTGTGAAAAGGGACAATTCTGGTTACCAGCATTTTCTCCTTTTCCCACAATGTTTTCAAAAACCTTCTTCTCCAGAGTCGTTAAAACTTGGGATCGTGTGGTAATGGGCTAAAAGCATCACATGCAAAGCAAAAAACAAACCTTTGACTTCTCTGTTTGTATTGTGTTTAAAGCTGTTTTAAACATAATTTCAGTACTATCACAGCAGCCAGAGCACTTATTCATGCATTCCTGAAGCTTCTTTTACCAGTTTTTCACACAACATTTTTTGATGCCACTGGTTGCTTTCTCACATAGACATTGTCAAAACACTGTTCAGCAGTGGAACAAAGAACCTTTGAAGAAAATTTAATGATACTCATAATAGTGAGAAAAGAAGAGATTGTTTCTTTCCCACAACATTTTCAAAAGCCATTGACTGCACAGATGAAAAAATATTGTATGAGTATTTGTTTAGAAAAAACTTACTACTGACCTTTAATTCTATGATTTATTTGTATTGTACATTGACACATTTGACCCTTTACCACACAATCCAAGTCCCAAGACCCTGAAATAGATTGCTTTTGAAAATACTGTGGGAAAAAGAGAAAATGCCCGTAACTAGCATTTTCTCCCTCTCTGACAATATTTTCTACCCTGCCAACGCTAAATCCCATCATTTGAGCCACATTTGTTTTCGTGCAGTTGCTTTGAATATGGACAAGTCTGATTTTTTTTTAAATTGGGTAATGATTTAATCTGTAAAAAAAGTGTTCAATCTATTTTCTTAGAAAGTTTTTCATAAGAAATTTACAAAAAAATAATTTGTGGTTAATAAGAGGTTATTGCTACAATTTGAAAAAAAAAATCATTATCTTACATGTCTATCACTTGACTGAGGCGATACTGGTTCCTCAGCATTTGGGTCTCCATAGAGATCAAACTTGGATTTCTTTCCTTTCTTTCTCTTTCGCTTGATTCTGCACGAATAGTGAAGTGGTGTTAGACCATCATCGTCCTGAGCGTTAGCATCTGCGAGAACAAGCAAATAGAAAAACTGTATCTTTTTTTTTTATAAATAAAAAATAACTAAAGTAAAATAATAACATGAATCTTTTTTAAAGCCCTTTAAAAAACAATCCTGTGTTCAAACGAGGAACAAAGCTAGTAACCAGCATTTTCTCCTTTTCTCACAATGTTTTCTACCCTCAAAAAAATACCTCAATTTTGAGTATTATTTGTCATCTGCAAATGACTCAAATTTGGATGAGTTTAAAATTTTGTTGTCTGTTGAAAAGTTAATACAAAACCTACCAATGGCCTTTAGCTATTTTGAAGCAGACAGCTTTGAAAAAAAAATGACAAAAGGAGGAACTGTTTGTATTAATTTATTTCTCCCTTTTTCAAAGATGTTTTCACAAGTATTCATGTATCAAACTTAATTTCATGCAAAAAATTTCTATTTTACAGTAATGTTTTCAAAGCCATCTGCTACATATTTGTCTCAGTTAACCATTTACCACACGGCAAAATTTAAGACCTGTCCGAATTGAAAGCATTTGCAGATGACAGTTTCAATGTGGATCATATGAAATGATTTTTCTTTGATAGGGTAGAAAACATTGTGGGAAAAGGAGAAAATGCTGGTAACCAGCATTTTCTCCTTTTCCCACAATGTTTTCAAAAGCCTTCTCTATCAGGGGGCGTTAAAAGTCATCATTGTGTGGTAAAGGGTTAAAAAGATGAACTGACCCTTTTCCAAATGAACCCTAGTTTTGAAGACCCTGAGAATAAAGACTTTTTTGAAAATATTGCAGAAAAAGGAGAAAATGCTGGTAACCAGCAATTTTTCCTTTTCCCACAGTATTCTTCCCTTTCTCAGACAAAAATCAATTTAATGAGCATCATTTAATTTGTTGTCTGCAAATGCTTTCAATTTGGTTGATCTAAAACAAGGATTATTGGTAGAGATGTAACTACATTAGAGTCAAAATGCATAAATTTGTCAATATCTCTAGTTTATGCAGGTTTAATACTTTTCTTCATACCTGCAGAATGTTCTAACAACAGTCTCACAACACCATAATGGTTGTAGCGTGCTGCAAAGTGCAGTGGTGTCAAGTTTTCATCGTCGGTACAATTGACATCCTCAACTTTGTTGACGATGATCTTTCTGATTTCTTCAAAATACCCATTTCTTGCACACTGAAAAATGCAGAGGAAGTGTAATAAGTATAACATAACAGGTTTACACCTGGGTCTGTATTCACCAACCATTCTTAACTCTTTAGCAAACCACAAAATTTTAGACTTGTCCAAATTGAAAGCATTTGCAGATGACAAAATAAATATGACTCAAAATTTGAAACTTGACTTTAGAAGAGTAGAAAACATTGTGGGAAAAGGAGAAAATGCTGGTTACCAGCATTTTCTCCTTTTCCCACAATGTTTTCAGAAGGCTTCTTCCTCTGGGTCGTAAAAACCAGGGATTGTTTGGTAAAAGGTTAATGAAAATATTTCAGAAAAACAGAGAAAATGATAACTACAAACAATGTTTTCTATCCTTTCACATACTAATCTCATCACTTATCTTTGCGAAGGCTTTCAACAAGAATGGGTTCACAAATTTATATATGGTGAAGGATAGGGTCATTACCAAATGACAAAAGATTGTACTAAACCAAATTGAAAGCAGACAACATAATGAATGAAGCTCAAATGATGATTTCTGTCTTCGATATTGTGGGAAAAAAAGAAAATGGTAGTCACCAGCTTTTTCTCTATTTCCAATAAAATTTTAAAGAGCCTTCTTCTTCAGGTTTCTTAAAACTTGGGATTGTGTGGTAAAGGTTATTTTAAGCATATTTATTTTACATCGATTGAGAAAAAATTTCTTACAACTTACACCAATCTCTCTCTCGATTCTGCTTCCAGGGAACTACACCAGTACTAACGCTATACGTGTGGGCCAATGGACAATCCTAAAAGTTGTTAAAGGGGCTTAATGCATATTTTATCTTTTAGTATCAATAGCAAAACTCTTTTGTTTCATTTATTGACTTACCAGCTCAAAAAGGAAATTTTTGAATTATTTCATTTCATAGATTTATACCTGAAATATTGAAAGCTCCTGGGTAATTTCTGGTGCTACTTCTGCTTCCCTGAAACTGACTAGGTGTGGAAGATCTTTGTTTTTATGAGGGGAAACATTATTCATTTGCATAGCATCATCATCACCATACTTCTGCAATAAAGAAAATCTACTATTGGCAGAAATATCAAGCTTTATGACTCTTCACCAAATGATAAAATCTTAGACTGAAGCTTTTGCAGACAACAAATAAAAAGTGGCCAAAATGACAAAATTTGTTCAAGACAAAGTTGAAAATATTGTGAGAAAATGTTGGTTAATAGCATTTTCTTCTTTTCCCATAATATCTTCCAAAGCCTTTTTCCCCAGGGTTGTTTAAAATTGGGATTGTGTGGTACAGGGTTAAATGGGATCCTACATTGCTCAGAGGTGAATGTGTGGGATCTGAAGCCTAGAGGTTCTAGGTTGGATCCTCACTTGAGATACTGGGATTTTTGTGAAAGCATCTTTGGGAAAGATACTCCAGAGCCCTAGACAGGTATTGGTAAAACTCAGAACAGACATATTTCTAAGTGAGCTGTTGCAGCGATATGACTGGAATAGTGAAGAAAGTGGGCTAAAACTACACTCAATATAAATGATAATTATAGTAATTATTAATAATAAAGCTTTGAAATAACAAAATTGGTATTTTGACAGCTGAAAATAAATTTACTGAATCTGAGAGAGATTTTGATCTTATAGGCTTGACTAAATAAGCAAACGGTGTACTGGTTAAATATCAGACTGCACATTCTGTGCAGTTTAATCTTAATCTATGCAAACCCTGATTTCACTTTTGGCGCTAAAAGAGTTCGCTCCTTACCACACAACAGAATTTTAGAATTGTCCAAATCCAAAGAAACTGCACATGACAAATGCCTCTGAAAGGGAAGAAAACATTGTGGGAAAAGAAGAAAATACTGGTTACCAGCATTTTCTCCTTTTCTCACATTGTTTTCAAAAGCTGTCTTCCTAAAGGTCATAAAATTCCTGATTGTGTGCTCAAGAGTTAAAGGAATTGAGCCAGATGAATTTTAAAGTATTTTTTGTGAACTATGAGTGACCAACATTAATCACTTTTAATCTTTACCATTTGGGGAAACTTTAGACTTGTCTAAATTGAAAGTATTTTCAGACAACACATTAAATGAAGCTAATACAATGAGATTTCCCTCTTAAATGATAGAAAACCTTTTGGGAAAAAAAGAGAAAATGCTGGTTGCCTTCATTTTTTTCCCCCTTTTTCACAATGTTTTCACAAGCCTTCTTCCACGGATAATAAAGGGTTAAAACATTAATACATTTAAATAAAAAATGCAGAAAAGGAGATATTTAATGTTACGAACAATAATTTCTCCATTTGCCACATTCTGGAAAAAGGTGTGATTGCTCAAAATTAAACATTGATCCTCTTCCATAATGTTCCTTTCTTTACTCAGTCATACAAGTTGTTGCTTTCTTTCTGGTATGAATTTGGGTTAAATTATTTACATGTGCTTTGAAAAATTTGCAGCAGCCAGATTTTTCAGTTTCTTGAAGATGAACAGTATCTACTTTTGCAACAATTTTTTTCATTGTCCTTTAGTATTGAGAAAAGTTGAAAGTGGAGGGCTTTAAGAGAAAAACAAAAAGAGATATCTTCTTATCCCATCATAATTTCTAAATGTCTAGGTAAAAGTCCCATTATTTGAATGAAATTTAATTTGTCACCTGGAAACCTTTTCAATATGGACCAGTATAGATTTTTCTTCATTTGTAAAAAGTTAATTCAGAACCTCATAGAAATATTGCAGTTGATCACCCTGCATGCCTGCTTGTAAATTATGTAGGAAGTGATTGTTATTCATACATGAATACTTGTGAAAACATGATGGCAAGAGGAGAAATTGCTCACTTGAAACAATTTTCCTTTTTAACATGTTTCAAAAGTGGTCTGCTGCAAGACACAAACGCTTCTTTTTCACCATTGAACTGTTCAATAAATCAGTTGGAAAAAAAAAACAAATACAACCATTGACACTACAAAATTCTTTATCTTTCGTCTCCGTCCGTAAAACTCCATGTTGGATGAAAAAATGATAGCTTTTAAAAATATACAGAGAATTCAAAGAGAATGAGTAATTTTATGATTCTATAAAGTATCAAACTTTTACCAAACAATCCAATGGAACTTGACAACCTCATGGAAGAAGGCTTTTGAAAACTTTGTCAAAAAGGAGAAAATGCTGGCAAGCAGCATTTCCTCCTTTTCTCACAATGTTTTCCACTCTGTCAAGGATAAGTCCCGTAATTTTAGCCACATTTATATTGTTTGTCTACAGAAGCTTTCAATTTCAGAAAAGTCTAAAATTTTCGTATATGGTAAAGAGTTAACTCTTTACCAAATTCTGAAATTTTAGACTGGTCCAAATTTAAAGCATTTGCAAGACAACAAATTGAATGTAGCTCAACTGATGAATTATGTCTTTGATATGGTAGAAAACAATGTGGGAAAAGGAGAAAATGCTGGTTAACAGCATTTTCTCCTTTTCCTACAATGTTTTCAAAAGCTTTCTTCTTCGGGGTTGTTAAAACTCAGCATTGTGTAATAAAGTGTTAAAGTGCTATGCACAAGACTGCTACTCCATTATTTACAATGGCACTTCAGTTTGTTGTTTTACAACTATTTGCTGTGGCAGCATTGAAATAAATTGTAGGTAAGCTTGGTTGAATAGTCAGAATCAATAACTTGCATTGAAGTTTATATATTGTTAGCAATGCAGAAGTGATCAACATTTCAAGGAAATTTATCAACCCTTAATGTGAAGACTTGTTGGACAGTGGAAGTTAAAGGCCCATGGCCAGCCGACAGTAAACAATCTTGGGGCTAAAATGCATTTAAATATGAATCATACCATTTAAAAGAATGGAAATTATTGTAAAGATGACAATCTGTCCAAGCACTAGTTGCAGGCAGAAAAATGAATTTCAAAATCAGGTAAACGGTGAACAAAAGATACGCAAGAGCGACTTGTCAAATTTTTACATAATTTTAAAATTCATTTTTCTTCCAGTGATCATGACTATCACTTGCACTGACCATACCATAACAGATTGCCATCTTCACAATAATTTCCATCTTACAATGTATGATTTAATCTTAGACTGCATTTTAACGCCTGCATTGTTTACTTTAATCTGCCACTAGGCTTTTAACCTTTTAATGAAAAAGTCGGTGTGTTTTTGTGACCCTGAGGAGAAAGGCTGTTGAAAATCTTATGGAAAAATGAGAAAATGCTGGTATTCAGCATTTCATTCTTTTTCCCCAATGACGTTTTGTACACATTAAAAAAAAACTAATCCTATCATTCAAGCCACAGTCAATTTGTTGTTGCTAAGACTTTTGATTTGGAGAACACAAAATTTTTTGTCGTTTTGTGAAAGAGGTTTCTGTAAGATAAAATTTTATTGATTGCTAATTAAGACTTTACCACACAATCCCGAGTTCGACCCTAAAGAGGACCACTTTTGAAAACATCATGGGAAAAGGAGAAAATGCTGGTAAACAGCATTTTTTCCTTTTCCCATGATGTTTTCTACCCTATCAACTACAGAAATCACCATTTCAGATGCATTCAATCTATCGTCTGCAACTGCTTTCAATTTAGTCCAGTGCAATATTTTAACGTTTGGTAAAGAGTTAACTCTTTACCAAACGACAAAATTTTAGACTGGTCCAATTCGAAAGCATTAGCAGACGACAAAATAAATGTGACTGAAAAATTGAAATTTGTTTTGGGAAGGGTAGGTTACCAGCATTTTCTCCTTTTCCCACAATGTTTTCAAAAGGCTTCTTTCTCAGGGTTTGTTAAAACTCGGGATTATGTGGTAAAGGGTTAAACCATATTTGTCTTCTGCAAAGGCTTTCAATTTGGATAAGTCTTAAGTTCTATCTTTGGTAAAGCGTTAGACCAGCTAAAACCATGGGCTACTACAATATTTTCACAAAACTCTCCATACATTGCCCACCTGGTTTATCTAAAATTCTTTCTCAGGACTGACGATAGTCATTGTGACAGGATTTATTCCTGTATAACTTCTAAATATGGCTTCAACTTTATCTATGTGGAAAAGTAGCCACTGGTTTTGAAAGAGTCATGTATATAAGTACATCGGTAAGAATCTCTGGAAGATAATATATGAATAGGTGCACTGGCTGCTGTGATATAGCCTTCTAAAATAAACTTGTTAACCCTTTACCAAATAATCAATTGTTTTCACAAGGAAGATGGCCTTTGAAAACATTGTGGTAAAAGGAGTAAATGCCGAAAACCAGCACTTTTCCTTTTCTAACAATATTTGCTAACCTTCCACAGAAAAATATCATAATTCCAAATTCGCAAATCCTATGAAGTTGAACAAGTCCAACATTTTGTTATGTGGGAAAGGATTAACCATCAAACAAACAATAAACCATACAACACCTACACACATTGCAAAATGCAACATAAAATATAAATGGCTTATCTATGCATTTTGGCATCTTTATTGCACTAAACCCTATTGAACAAACATAACTTTTTTCCCTCTGATATTAACACCCAAGGAAAACATTCTGGGAATAGACCTAATTGCTTGTAAAAAGCAATTGCCCCTTGTACCACAATATTTTCAAAACTTTTGTTGATAAAATATCTTCCTGTCTTTCATTCGTAATAGGCTTTGGTAGCCTGCATTGACATCCCTGAGAGAGAAAAGGCCTTTGAAAACCTTAAGGAAAAGAACAACAAACATTTTTTCCTTTTCCCACAAAGTTTTTTTACACTTTCAAGGCCAAATCCTTTCATCTAACTCTTTACCAAATGTTAAAATTTTAGACCTGTCCAAATTGAAAGCATTTGCGGACAACAAAATAAACATGCCTCAGAAATCGAAAAAGTAGAAAATATTGTGGGAAAAGGAGAAAATGCTGGCATTTTCTCCTTTTACCACAATGTTTTCAGAAGGCTTCTTCCTCAGGGTCGTAAAAACCAAAGATTGTTTGATGAAGGGTAAAGCCATATTTTATTTGTCACCTGAAAATGCTTTTATTTTAGACAACTCAAAAAATCTTTCACTTCATACAGAGTTAACAAAGCTTTTTGTGATCATATAAAACTCTAGTGCTTGATGTTATCCCTTTTACCAAACAATGCTATGTTTTAACAGCTCTGGGGATGGATGCTTTTGAAAACATTGAGGGAAAAAGATAAAATATTGGTCGCCAGTATTTTCATCTATTCCCAAAATGTCTTTTTACCTTTTCAAAGATGAATCCCATCAATTAAGGCATACTGAATTTGTTGTCTGCAAATGCTTTATAGCCAGACAAGTCAAAAATTATTTCATTTAGCAAAGATCTTAGCCATTCTGCTGCACACATATACATGTATAACATTTAACTCTTTACAAGAGTACAAAATTTTAGACTAGTCCAAATTCAAAGCATGTGCAGAGGACAAATCAAATGCTGCTCCAATGATAGTATTTGTCCTTGGTTGGGTAGAAAACATTGTGGGAAAAGGAGAAAATGATGGTTACCAGCATTTCTTCTTTTCCTACAATGTTTTCAAAAGGCCTGTTTCTCAGAGTCATTAAAACATGGGATTGTTTGGGAATGGGTTAATCGTCTTAAGAAGACCTTTTGTCATGCAATGATTTATTGTCTGTGTCTACTTTAGCCCCAAATTAATATTTTCAAGAGTGGTCAGTTTTAAGATGAAAAAAGGATTTCTTCTGGAAGTAAGTATCATAGTTTGTAGGGCAGTGTGTCAGTTACTCACTACTGGACAAGATTTTAGACTCGGGGACAGTAAAAGCATTTGTAGATGGCATTATAAAATTAGCTCGAATGATGGGATTTATCTTTGAAAGAACATATTATGGAGATAAAAGTTGATCATCAGCATTTTTCTCCTTTTTCTAAAGTGTTTTAAAAGCCTTCTTTTCAAGGTTGTCAAAACATGGATATGTTTAGTAAAACAGTAATTAGTAAAAGACAAATCTAAAAATTTTACCATATGCTGAGTTCCTTCAAAATCTGGTGTAGGGTATACCACAGCCATTTTTGTATCTTATCAAATCTGTTGCCCTTGACAGGATCATAGTCTAAAAAAAATATTACACAGTATAATTAATGTGTATCCTCTTTCTGTCATTGTATTTCTTTAACCCTTTACCATACAATCAAAAGTTTTAATGATGCTGAGGAAGAAAGCTCTTGAAAACATTGTGGGAAAAGTAGAAAATGCTGATAACCAGCATTTTCTCCCTTTTAGACAATGTTTTTTATCCTTCCAAAAACATTTAATTTTTGAGTCACATTTATTTTGTCATCTGCAAATGTTTACTATTTGGACAAGTCTAAAATTTTGTTGTTTGGTAAAGAAATAAGGTAGATTGTCACATAATGCAAAATAGTAACCATAGAACAATTTGCCAATCACTCTAAATTGTATCCAATCATATTCTCAATCTTATACTAAATTGAGAAAAATAACACAATTTCTGCTTTGCTAAACCAAATGCTTTAGCTAATCAGAAATTGTGTTATTTTTAATTTTTTGTTATTAGTTAATTTAGAAGCAGAATGAGAACACAATTTAGAATGGTTTGTGACAATTGGCCTACTGATATGATAATTGATTAGAAGGAAACCTTTCCATAGCGAGTTCACCGTGCACAGCATTGATCTTTACCATGTCATAAAAATCTGAATTATGATAATTATGTGTTTTAAGTATTTTACAATCCAAATGATTTTTTTTTTTGCCTTTGAATTTGATACTTTCTTTTCTCATTCCATTTTGCTTATAGGCCCAATAGCAGGCAAAAAAATGCAAGTGTTTATGTGCATTTAAATTTCAATCATACCATTTAAAAATATAGAATTTATTGTGAAGATGATAATCTGTTATTTGTTGGTCCAAGTGTTAGTTGCAGGCAGGAAAATGAATTTTAAAATCAGGCAGAAAGTAAACAAAAGATAGAGTGACCTGGCACCTTTTTACCTAGTTTTGAAATCAATTTCTGTGCCAGTGACTAACACTTGGACCAACCATACAATAACAGGTTCTCATTTTCACAATACTTTTAAATGGTATGATTTAAATTTAAATAAATTTTAATGCCCCCTTTGTTTACTTTCGGTAGCTATTGTTACTTTAACTAAAACATTTTGCATAAGTGAATCTTAATAGGCATACATTACATGGCATTCAATTTGTTTGTAAAATAACTTTGTATGGTTACTATTCTTTTGTTATACAGGGTGTCCATAAAGTCTCTTTACAATTTCAAAAAAATTATTACAAAGGCAGTTGATGAGATATCTTAACCAGATTTGTTTTATTTTAATCAGTGTTTATTAAAGTTTTTATTCACATTAAAATTTATGTTTCAGATACTGTGTTGACCATCATTTTCCAGCAAGATGGTGCACCACCACATTGGGGACTGCATGTTCGTCAGTTCTCCAATCAAACATTTCCAGACCAATGGAATGGAAGGGATGGGCCAATTCCATGGCCACTGTGTTTGCCAGATATCACTCCCTTGGACTTCTTTTTACCGGATTATGTAAAAGATATCGTGTATCGAACAAAGATACCGGACATTGCTGATTGAAGCAAAGGAATTTATAATGCCACTGCCACCATTGATGAGGCTATCCTACAGCGAACATGGCAAGAAATTGAGTACCGTCTTGATGTGCTACATGCATTTAATGGTGCCCATGTAGAGGTCTATTAAATAGAGTTAAAAAAAACTTTAATAAACACTGATTAAAATAAAATAAATCTAGTTAAAATATCTCAACAACTGCCTTTGTAATAAATTGTTTTAATTGTAAAGAGACTTTATGGACATCCTGTATTATGTAGAGCAAAAAGTGGCATTTTGTTAGCGAGAAGTCTATAATCCTTCACGAGTCAACAAAATTTAGACTTGACCTTATTGCAAGCATTTGCAGATGACATATTGAATGTAGTTCAAATTATTCCAGGGATTGAAAACATGGTAGAAAAAGGAGAAAATGCATTGTTCTCCTTTTTAGACAGTGATTTCTAAAGTCTTCTCTGTGAGAATTTTTTGTTATTTGAGTTCACTCTTTACCATACAATCGATTCTAGACTATTCTAAATTGAAACCATCTGCCAGGGGTGTAGGTGGCCCAAAATACCATATCATATCTAGTACTCGAGGCACTAAGAGCCAAGGAAGGAGAGAGGAATTTTTCCCAGGTTTTGGGTGGGTCTCCCTAAAAAAATTTTGAATTGTAGAATCTATTTTGTAGCCTCTGGTGATGTTCTTTTCAAATTCATCTTTTTAATTTTTGCAAAGTGTATGCAACAACCCTATCCGCAAACCACACATTCGAAAGTGATTCAAATGAACCTTAGTTCTTTGACAGTGTAGAAAACCTTGCAGAAAAAAGGAGAAAATACCAGTTACCGGCACTTCCTATTTTTCCTTTCATGTTTTCAAAAGCTTCTCACTCACTCAGGAATGTTAAAGCTTGGGCTTGCGTAGTAAAGGGTTAAGTAAGAAGCCGGGCAAAATTATAAGTTTTTATATAATGGCAAAAGCTTCCTCTTTTTATAATGTGCATTCAATGAAGTATTGAAATAGTCAGAATATAACCAAGCTGACCACTAAATACCCCTGTGGAATAGTTGTCCAGTAGGCAGACTTCCAGCTTCAAATAGCCAAGAGAATTTCTTTCAGTCACTGGTGTTGGAGCATGTACAGAACTTTTATTTGCCCAGAGTAGTTTTATGATAAACAAATATTGTGAGGGTACCAAAGCCTACAAGAGTCAAAATGAAGGTAAAATGTTTCTTCAAAAATATGTAATAATGTAAATTTAACACACATAATGCAAAAAAAAAAGTCGCACTAACGAGAAAAATCTCGAAATAACATGTTTTAAAACACGTAATAATGTGTTCAGAAGTTGTAGTAATGTTTTAAAAAATGTAATAACATGTTGAAAAGTAGTAGTAACACGAAAAATCTCGTTATAACATAAATTTATAACACGTAATAACACAAAAAAGTGGTACAAACGTGAAAAAATCTCGTAATAACTTGTTTTAAAACACGTGATAAGGCATTTAAAATTCGTAGTAATGCGAATAAAAAAATCGCAGTAACGTGTTTTTTTTTCTTCACTTTATCAACATTAGATGAGAACAGTTTACATGTATGTCCAGCAAGTTCATTGACATGCATTCAAATTTCTCAATAAAGATTGAATTGTGTAGGTTGTGTTTCAGCATTATTTCAGTCACATCACAGCAATCACTTCCTTATTCATGACCTTTCTAGAATTCACTGGTATTAAGTCTGCATCTTTACTTTGCCTTGCAACTGTCAGACGAGGTTAGCAATGGCATTGGAGATCAAACATGGATTCCAGCAATGAAAGTAGAATTTCACTATCATTATCCTCAATCTTGACAAGATTGTTTAAAATGCTTGTTCAGTTGATGTTTCACATTCTTTCTAACATTGTTTCAGTTATTAAGCGGTGGGAGTGCACTTATCCATACTTTGCTGGTTTCTTTTTTTCACCAATAACTCGCCAATAACTATCAATAATTCGCACAATATTATTTGCAAGCTACTGGCTGCTATCCTTAATCAACATCTTCGAAAGATGACAAATTGTGAAAGAGGAATGAAAACTTTTGCAATGGTGATCACTAATCTCCGAAAAGAATTTTTCTGAGCTGTTGAATCGAGCCATCGAACATGTTACAGACTGACCTACCAAGCTCAGCCAGGTCTCAACTAGATGTGCGTCGAGTCTGTATTCATTAAGGAAAAAATCATCAGGAAATAATGCATTTTCAATGATTTAAACACTGATGAAAACGGAGTAAATTCGAAAGAAGCAAATAACACTCAGACATTATGGAAGTTGCACTGTTTGTTTCATAATGTAGCTTTCATAGGATAATCGTCCATGGTTTCGTGGTCAAGACTATTGTAATGAGAATCCCTGGTTCGATCTCCTCTGCCGGCGCTAGTCACGTCTGATGGCAGGGAACAGAGTAGCTGCAGACCAATATTGATGAATCCTTGAAAGATTGGAAATGAAAGAGTTAAAGCTGTGATGTGATCTAAATATCATTGAAATCGGTGTAATGCACCATTAAAACACACAAATTTGCATTTGGAGATTCGACTGGACTTCACTGAACTCAATCATAGCAAAAACTAGAAAAAAAGCGTTACTGCGAGTTTTTGATGCACGTTATTGCGACTATTAAATGTGTAATTACGTGTTTTAAAACATCTTATTACGAGATTTTTTCAAGTCAGTACAACTTTTTTTTTTGCGTTATTACACATGTTAAATTCACGTTATTACATGTTTTTGAAAAACATTTTACCTTCATTTTGACCCTTGTAGGCTTTCGTATGAAGGAGCTTTTGCAATGTATAATTTGTGAAAACATGTCCTTTTCACTAATGCCAAGGCCTTTGATGAACTTTCGGAGCCCGTAAGATGCCATACACCCCTTTCCTTGTGGCTTCTGTAAAGGGGCAGCTGACTGCTGTGTGATCATTGTACAGATTCATGAGTGTTTTAGCCTCCATGGTTTTGACGAACTCTGCACTATGACAAATCTTAACAAGAGCAAATGGTGACTGCAGCTATTCAAAGGTTGCCATACAGTTCCCGTATGATGCCCATAAAATCACACAGATATTGAACAATCATCTTGCAGCAATTAAATGGTAGCCGCATTACACAAATGCCAAAAACTACATGTCGATCGCACAATCATCACATTTTTTTTTCTGCATTGCCCACCATACAAAAGCAACATGGGGCTCGACAATTGACTTGTAATCCAGAGCATCTGAGTATGATCCTCACCTGAGGCTGTGTTGTCTTGTAAAAATGTCCTTTGGCATGGCACTTAAGAGCCCCAGCCTTGTACTGGTGAAACCACAGAGATACATAAATAAATGAGCTGTAGGCATAATATACATGTAATTGCAAGACAGGTGAATCCAGCATAAAATACCATACCTGGTCATAAAGTCACAATTGCTGGATACAGGGAAAGAATACTAATACTGATTGATCTTGGTTACTAAGTAATGGGCTATTGATTTTTGAGTTTAACATCGACAGTGGATAATCTGTACTATATTTTATACAATATTAACCTGTAGAGCGCTGAATAAACCCAAATGATACTTTTAGCATGGAAAAAACACACAATAATTTCAATTTCAAGGTTGCTAATGTCTAAAGTGTTTTAGCAAAGCAGACGGTGTAGATCAAAGATCAGGCTGCACATTTTGTGCAGCCTTATCTTGATCTACATTGGCCGCAAAGGCAACTTTAGTTGTGAAAGGCACTTTAAGGGTTAACTCTTTAACAGCCAATTTCAATTGAAGCTGCTTTTGAAGACAGTGTAAATCAAGATCAGACTGCACAGAATGTGCAGTCTGATCTTATATCTACACTACCAGCTATTATGTAGCATACTCTGGTCAAATTAACATTGAAATAGCAATATTTCTGTAATTTTTGTAATTTAAATAGATTTTAGATAAGCAGAATTTAGCAAAGGTATTAACCCTTCACCGAACAATCCTAGTTTTGATGACCGTGATGGAGAAGGCTTTTGAAAACATTATGGGAAAAGGAAATAAAGGTTGTGACCAGCCAGTGTTTGATACAATTCACATAATTTGAGCC